>JAMJFZ010003206.1:1227500-2440000 GCA_026225945.1 Cricetomys ansorgei
GCTTGTCTCAGTAGGAGGTCTCTGTTGGCCAGAAATCTCAGGCAATGAATAGGAAGACGCAGTTACTAGTCTTTGCACACACTGATACATTTTTCATACAAACTCTTGAGGAAAGCGTTGACATTTCCCTTGAGCCCAGACAATCTGGGTGATATCCTCATAGCCATGGCCTGTCATAAAAAGGTACATCCATTTGGTTGACACTTGGCTGAAATTACATAAAAGAGAAACTGAAAGTCTATGTCCTGACAAGAATCTTGAACATGAACCATTTTTTACATATCCTGGCTTTGCCACTTACACAAATAATCACCACACAAGAATATCATTAAACACTGTTCAGTAACGTGCTTGTAGTGGTCCCACATAAAAATATGCTATAGATAATTATCTATGTCAATTACTATTAATTTGACTTATTCTTCTAAATAGTTCTAGAGTGAGTTTGTTGTCTTGGAGCACAATAATTTAACTAATTTTCTTTTTATGAATATTGAATTCTGTTATTTAATTATATTCAGTTTTTCATTATTTTTAAAGGTTACTACAACGAATACTTATCTTTCTCAAGTATGGCTATGTTTTTGAGGATTTTATGTACTTTAGTACACAGGTCTATTCATACATTTTTGTTTACTTTTCTTTCTAGAAACAAAATTGCTGTCAGTATATATGCACTCATATTGTACTCTGTGTGTGTGTGTTGTTGCTGTTGAAGATTAAACTCACAGTCTTGCACATGGTATAAATATATCCACTGACATATATCCCTGGCTCACATTTTGTATGTTGATATACAACCACATTGCCCTCCAGAAAAGCTGCACTAGTTGAAAAACATGACTGTATTCACTCTTTGGCATACTGGCCCTGGTCAGTTTTGACTGTTTTGATAATGTGATGCTTGTCTTATTTTTTCTGCCTTAGTACTAAGTTGGTTTCATGTAAGGCAATGATGCATATTTATCATATTTGGATAGCTAATTAACTTTCTAATACATACTTTATTAATATAAATTGTTTAGGCTCTGAAACAGATACTAATAGTTTTAAGTGCTTAAATTATGACATAGATTCTGTGTCCTCTACAATGTATCTGAGAGAGATATGGACAGACACTGTACTTAGACAAATAGGAGCTTAGGTTTGTGTTCTACCCCTTGCTCACTGTATGCTGAAAGATGACATATATAACTTCATTTTGCCTCTGTTTTTTCTCATTAAAATTAGTTTCTATGATCTTGTAAGTTTCTTGTAGCAGCATTCAAGTAAAGGAGTAATCCTGTAAAATCTTGCTACTCTCATTAAGGTTTGCCCAAACAAGGATCTTAGTATTGCCTGCAAGCTGATTATAAATGCAGACTCTCAGGCAATCCCCACAAATAGCTAATCAGTCAGGAAGGGAGAGCCAAGACCTGCAGGTGATTCTTATTCCCCTTAACATGTGAGAAACACAAGCATAAAGCTCAAAGCACAGCACCAAACAGAAAAGACAATCAGAAACCTAACCATGACAATGATTGTGTTGATGAGATGCTTGTAACATGGCTCCAATTTAATGAGCCACAGTTGTCATAAGTTTTTATTTGCTATCCAGAGTCAGCTTTAGAAAACAATGTGTGCTTCTCCAAAATGTTACACTCCTTTAATGTGCACACATTCTGTTTTAGGGTAAGTGACATGCTGTGCAGTGGGATAAATGGGATTCGATCTGGGAGGCAGTGGTGCATGGATGTTGGGCTGTAGACAGAATCACTTGTCAAGGTCTAAGCAAATCACTTACTATCGAGTACTACTCACGTCAGGTGGTTGTTCTGAGGCTACTAACTACTTATCAGTACAGTGCCATGAACATTATTTAATTTATTTCAAATGTCAGGAATGAGACCCATCAACAAGGTTGGTCAGTATTCTAAATGCTTTAAGTGGTCATTTCACTCCATACTCACAAGATCTTATGAACTAAACATACATTGGCTTTCCATTTTATTCAAGAGCTAATCTCAGAGAGGTTAAGTGTCTACTGTGGTGAAGGCATGAATGCAATTAATCTGATGTCATTGCCTAATCATCATTCTTCTTTCCTATTTTCTGTCTCTTCATTTTTGTATATATACAACATGTCTGTGAGACTATGTATGTGTGTGTTATTCTTTATAGCATGATCTTATTAATGATTAAATATCACTTATTTTTCTTTGTCAAGTGCCAGTTTTTATTGAATTTCTTCAATTTACTTCTGCATCTTCACACGTTCCCCACCCATTTCCCCTCCTTTGAGATCCATTCCTGAATCACCTGGTGATACCCGGGAGTTCCATGTGTTTTGTCAGTTGCACATGCATGTAGGGAAAAATAATCAAGCTGAACAACTTTTCATCTTCACCACCTTATTCTGGAAGGTATTTCACAGTACCTTCCAGATACTGGATAGTAGTAGTTAACATATGCATTTGTTTAAACCCCCAGACATGGAACAGATATAGTACTTTGCCTGGTATGTTCAAGATCCTGGGGTTCAATCCCTGGCACCATCATCAAAAGTCAATAGGATTTTTTCTACGTAATTAACTTGAATCAACTCAATTCCACTTAATTAGGATGATCCTATAGTTGTCTCCAATTTACAAATTAAAACAATAAGGCCAGAGATTTATGACCTGCTCAAGGTCACATAGATTGCAAAATAAGACTGAAATCCAGGATTATCTTAAAACAGAGCTCATGATCATGTTTTTTACCCATTACTCACATTGTTTCCCTTTTGAACCTTAAACTTGTAGCAAGAGAGCAGAATGAAAGCACCAGAGTCATCACTACAGAGGAGCAAAAATGCTCAGAGAAGTCTGTGTGCTTGATTTACTGTGGGGTTGCATCGTAAGAAACCCATTTTAAGATGCCAGAGTCATCATTAAGAATGTCATTAGTACAGCTAGCCCTCTGAAAACCCTAAATTAGGACCAGGCTACAGAGTGTTGGTCCTTTCAGCCAATGAGAGCTGCAGCTCACTGGTACTGCTGGGCACCACAAGAATGAATTCTATTTCAAGTCCCAACCCAGAAAAGATCAAAATTCAAAACCTGAGGTGATTTGACTCACTGTGCATCACATTCATGCCACCATATTTTTTAAAGTGAGTCAAATCAGGAGTCATCTGTAGACAATCTGCCTGAGCTCATACATTTTTTTCTCAGCTACTAAACTAACGTTATGTCCTGGTCCCCCGATTATTAGCTGGGTGGCTCATGGAAGGCATTTCAGTTTCAAGAAAGAGCCATCAGGAAAGCGAAGAAGGAGACTACTAACATGCCCAAATGGGAGCTATGCCCTGGAATTCTTGTGGGATTTGCTTTGTTAGTCTTGACTGAAGTGTTGGTCTTTCCTGTTTCCTTTCCAGCAGGTTCATTCTACTACCATCAGTTTGAGCCTGCATCTGGAGTCTGTGACTGTGAATCTGCAGGGTAAAACTGTATAATTTTGTTATTATTTGCATCTTTCCTATTCAGTAATCTGCTGCCTTTCTTCGAAGGCTGACCCTTCCCCTGTGCATCTGCCCACTGTGGCTGCTTAGGAGCCAGAAGCCTCCAGTAAGCCCAGCAGCATCCCTGTTCTCAGTGTGCCGAGACTGTTAAGGCATCACTTCTGTTTTCTAATTATGCACTCGATTGTTTTTTCTCCTTCTTTGTGAGAATTGGCTCTCTTCCCATTTTCCAGATCATGTAGCTTGTAAATGTTTTCCATTTATCTTTCATTCGGGGCTCTAATTTGTTATCAAAGTGCCAACTGGCAGCATTTTGAAGCTCAGTGTTCAATTTAAATATTAGATTCTGCCTTTCTTTACTACTAAAACATGATAAATGAGTGTTCACTTGAACTTACTCAGAAACTATTTTTAAAAATTAAAAGATGCTTTCCCATTCTGACTTGTGTTTAGTATATAGTAAGCAAGAAAAATATTATCCTCCATATTTTTTAAATAGATGAAGAGATAAATGGACCATGCAGAACTCAGCCCCAAGGGTTACATCTTTAATCCAACACCTGTAACTAAGACTAAAGGAACATTAAAGAAGAGGAGACAGTAAGATGTTAGGATCCAGAAGACCAGAAGTCTGCTGTGAGACTGCATCTTCTAGAAATGGTTTCCTGAACAAGATGTGTACAATGACAAAATCAATAGACATGCTAATGGAGAAGGGGGGAAATGTCAAGTTTTCCCACCCCTAGATAAAGAACTACAGACAACTATTAGCCTCCTCTCGGGACAAGCCATTATCCAACACAAAGTGGTCAGCTCTGAAGTCATATGCACAGAAACAACAAAAGACACTCTCAGAAAGTTGTGTCTTTGTAACTGTGTGTGTGTGTATGTGTGTATAAATGGTGTATATATATACTTATATACATATATGGGTACATATACATATATATTCATATATATACACAATTTTGTGTGTGTGTGTATATATATATATGATATATATATCATATATATGATATGTTATCAATTTGAGAGGGGGAGAATGGGCATACTGGGAATTGGAGGAAGAGCAGGCTGCAGTCAAGCCTTGGTGATTGATGTGAGAGAGCGCAGCCTTTTGTGGGCTGATGGACCTGGTTCTATAAGACAGCAGGCTGGGAGCAAGCCGTGAGGAGCACCAGTAAGCAGCACCTCTCCATAACTTCTACATCAGCTCTTGCTTCCAGGTTCCTGACCCTTTTGAGTTTCTGTCCTGAGTTCCTTCAATGGTGAACATTAGTGTGGAAGCATGAGTCAAATAAACACTTTCCTCCACAAATTGCTTTGATCATGATGTTTCATCACAGCATTGATAGCCCTAAGACAATTTCCCCTCCTCCTTCTCTGTGCTGGGATTTTCTCTGGCTTGAGTGTTTCTGCACATTCTCTCCTGTGCACACCATCACACAGAGTTTATATGTGCCTCTACCCTATTATTAGGAGTACTTAGAAAATACAAATCTGACTCCATTCTTTTCAGAGGCTTTAGATTCTGTTTTTGTTTTGTTTCTTTTTAGGTTTTGTAGTTTTATCACTGTTGTGGCAGCTCACCAAGGAAGAAAAGGATGCATATTCATTGGTACAAACTCTGCCAGACCTAAACAGAGGGAACCACCATTCTGGCCAGTGCCATACTCAATGGACAATGGAAGCCCCAAACATGTCAGCTCAGTTATTTTTTTTCCTTTCAGAACTCCTTAGGTGTTTTATTGATACCACATGCAGATCATAAACAATCAACTTCCTCACATAAACCCAACACCTTGTATTTGACAATACAAAATGCCAAGACCTACACAGACCCTCACACAACAGTTTATAAAACAATTTCATACATAACTAAAAATAAACTTCCTCAGCAGGGTTTTTTAGTTTTTTGTTTTGGGTTTTTTGTTTGTTTGCTTGCTTGCTTGCTTGTTTTTTGAGACAGGGCTTCTCTGTTATAACTCTGACTGTCCTGGAACTCATTCTGTAGATCATGCTGGTCTCAGACTTACAGAGATCTGCCTTCCTCTGCATCCCCAGTGCTTGGATTAAAGGTGTGTGCTACAACTGCCTGACTAGTTTCTGGTTTTTAAGAGGCAGAAAGAACATGAAGTCGGGTGAATAAGGAGAATCTAGGAGGTGTTGGGGGATGGGGAAGAATAATATAAAAATATACTGTTTTAAATTCTCAAAAAAATAAGTGTTTTGGAAAGACAAAATTGCTACTGTGCTGGGAAGATAGCTAGTCTGTAAAGGGCTTGGCTTGAAATCCTGAGCACCTAACTTTGGAACCCCAGCACCCATGCCTACAATAACAATAACAATAAATACAGACATGGCACAGTGCATCCCTGACTATAGCACTGGAAAGCATAAATAAGTAGATCCTAGGTTGTTGCTGGCCAGCCAGTGTAGTTGGCATAGTAAACTTCAGGTTCAGAGAGAGACTGTCTCAAAGAAGGTAGAGAAAAAAATTAAGGTTCCAAAGTTAGGCACACACAAATGTATACATATGCGATCTTCACACACACACATATACAAAATGATTTGTGCACGCATGCGCACACACATACACAACCTGATGCTTGCAATTGTGTGTTTTTTTTAGCTTCATAATAAACATTTTACCTATGGCAAGCATATATACTGACCAAATAGAAAAGAAGATAATAAAAATTATATTATCCACACTAGAAAAAATATCAATATGGATGTGTGGTAAGGAACTGAAAGTTGGCTTTGGATTTGGTGCTGGTAGAAGCAAGTCGTCAGTAGACTTGCACAATGATTATTGGTCACATAGTTCTAATACTCAGCAGGAGGTTGTGCAAGAGTATGCTGATGGTGCTCTTTGAATGATGTGCTGTAGAATACAGAATGAACACATTTATTAATTAGTCCAAGGAGATATCACTGGAATCTTCCAAATGCTATTCCTTCAGCTATTACATGACAGTCACATTATTCCTGCAGGCCTCAAAGGTACTTTTGTGATCAAAATGGAAGTGACATAAAGCAGTTATCGCAATGCCTCCCCTGCAGGCTCAGTAAGAATTAACAAGAAAAGAGTGAATTGGGCAAAGTGGGACCACTGATCACAGCAGACACTGTGAGGTGGAGAGCAGCTCTGAGCCCCAAAGTATTAGAGAAAATGGTTTGTGGAGCAGAGACAGAAGTCAGGAGAGTCCAATTGGATACATTCTTTCTGGATCTCACTTTCCAATGATCAAAATAAGGAATCAGATTAAAGCAACCTTGGGATTTTTAGCATCCAGACCAGTTCCTGGTGCACAGTAGGTATCTGGGACCTCCATGGAATGGGATTTGTGATGACTTTTCTTTACTTGTTAGTGTGAAACAGTAATGATTCTGTGAAGTCTTCCCCAAACTCCTGGGGAACATAGAATATTAGAGGGCTTTACCATTGTTAGCAAACAGATAAGGAGTCAAGGAGACCTTTCGAGTGACAGAGCACCAAACCCAGATGAGCTACAAGGCTCTGTCCTGATGTTACATCAAACATGTTGGAAAATCTGCGGTAGAATCTTTGAAAAGGCAGGATTTCTCTCGGCAGTCAAGTCTGTGTTTGGAAAGACCTCACCCACAGACAGCAAATGTTCTTTGGAGTTTGAGAGTGATGGCAGGCTAATTGTGAAGCCCCAACAGTGGCAAAGGGTGCCTCAAGTTATACATCTTTAGCCACCCCGTCCCCCCAACCTCACTGCTACTTCAAGATTCTCTCTGCCCCTTGGTTGTACAAACAGAATGTGTCTGTCTGACTTTACTCGCCTTTAGATTCTGAGATTCTCTTGAGGAGAAAAAATATTTCCCTTAAGCCGAGCATGGTTATTAGCACAAAGTAGTCCTTTATTAAACAGTTATGGGATTAGTGAACTAGTGTATGAATGCAATTGGACATCTAACCTTTGAACTTAGTCTCATTGAAGCTCTTCAGGGAGCTTCAGAAAATATTCAGAACCCCATCCTGAACTAAGCCTACTGAAAAGAATCTTTGCTTCTACAAGATGCCAGTCAACACAAGAGAATTTCAAAACTAAGATGATGTTTGCATTTAGAGATAAAGGCGTGCTGTGATAGTGTTGTAGCTGGTTTTCCTATCTTCCTTGATTTGTAGAATAGGGTAAGGTATGGGGTTTAAGTAGTTCAGTGTTATGGAGGAGAACAGACAGGTTATGACACTAGCCAAATATCTAAGTCCAAAGCCTGTTCCCTGTGTTTTATGTAGAGTCCAAATGGCATACTTGCCCCAGGTGTAGAGACTAATTAGAATCATCTCAGATAAGGCTCAGGGTTGCATCTAACACTACCTGTTTTGGAATATGATTTGATGAGTCTATATTTGCCTCTTGTTATTGACCTCCGATCAATAATTGAAACCAAGTGCAAGCTTCAGGGAACATGCCTGAATGGAACTCTGACAGTATTAAAAGAAATACAGTGCTGCTTCCACTAAATAGAGAAGACACTGCAAGCTGGAAATCACATAGAACCTTAGAGTGACACTGGCTTACACCAGAAAGGCCTGCTGTTGATGGCCAGACTTTTGCCCAATCTCTTTGCCCAATGTTATATCCATGGGTCTTTCCTCTGTCCTAAGTATCTCCAAAACAGCATAGATCTTAAGCAGATTGGGAGTCCACATGCTCTGGAGGCAAACTGTCTTGACTCTTCATCTTGACTTCATCATTTGCTGCTTGGATGACCTTGCACAAATGACTCCATATCTCTGAGGCTCAGTTTCCTCATCCATGTAATGAGAGAACTAATACCTACCACACCGAATTTCTGTGAGAATTAAATGAATCTGTGAATTAATTAACTTACCCTCACCTTGTTCTAAAATGGATTCAAGGTGGCTTACAAGGACATGATAGTATAATTTAGGAATATGAGAGAAAAGAAATAAGAACAAGGCAGGCAGAAAGGGGGGGGTCATTCCAGTACAATGGCTGAGAATAGGTAACCTGTTTTTCCAAAAGCTGTCCTGTGGCCAACTCCCCTCCCCCAAAGAAACATTAGTATCTATGTTGCTTGCTATATTCGTGAGATCATAGCAAATCTATGACTAAAAGGGAAGCCTATATTTAAAATATAGGGTTGTTGTGGAAGTTATTTATATTTATGTATAGAAATAATTGTTTTGTGCACTGTTGAGTGAGGGGCTGCCTAGATCTTGGAGTTTTGTAATAGTCTGCAGGAGTTGGATTTATGTGGGGGATG
Source organism: Cricetomys ansorgei (assembly GCA_026225945.1). Classification (NCBI taxonomy): domain Eukaryota; kingdom Metazoa; phylum Chordata; class Mammalia; order Rodentia; family Nesomyidae; genus Cricetomys; species Cricetomys ansorgei. Next base: position 1,236,247 of record JAMJFZ010003206.1, read on the forward strand.
TCTGATTGCTCATGATCTTCATGTGCTATCAGTAGAACACCTGAGGAGTTCTGGATCAATAAAAACACCAGAGCTGAGGCACTCAGGGTTCCACTGTCCAATATGGCTTTTGCCAAGATGATGATTCCCTCTGCTGAGGTCTGCAGGGTTTTACATCTACAAAAATGCTTCCATGTTTCTCTCAGTGAGCCACCACAGCAGAGTACTATTATATAGTGTAGGTTTCAAATTTTTGTACCTGAGGTATAAGATACACTTCTATAAGTCTCAGGTCCCAGATACCACACTAGGTAATGGTGATCTGAATAGTGCAGGCAAACTGAATTCTTCCATCATGAAGGCAGTCATATTTATAAGGAAAACACATCAATAGAATGGACCATATTAATAAATGTGTCTGTACTTAAAATCTGTGTCATTATTTTTGATGCACTGAGGATACACAGTACATAAGGCAGTCAAAAATCCCTACCTATATTCTGTTTGAGGAGAGCAATGCTTAAGAAGATTATCGAGGGAGGGAGATAGATATACTGCATATTAACAAGAGAAGGATGAAGGATAGAAGTCTGGAATGGATGAACTAGGGAGACTTGAAGAGAGATAGAGAGGGAGCAATTCAAGACTGTAAGAGGCAGAAAAGAAGCAAAGCCAGACAGGAGACTGGCAGGGCACCCCCAGTATTAAGAGGATCTTTTCCCATTAGAATAGCAGAAATTCACTTTACACCAAGTTGGAGTGATTTATGACTTACGTGGTTCAAAACTCCAGAGATGAAATGAGGGAGGACAATGGACTCAGGATCTCGGCAGTCAGTCACACTCATACAGTTCTGAGTACTAAAGGAGAGTAAGACAAGGTGTTCCCCTGCCTGCTTTTGTCCAAAAATATCTAAGCATAAGGTCACTGAGGAAACTGAATGGGGCACTATTTGACTAGATCATCCTGAGCCATGTACCTACCTTGGTGATCTTGTCAGCAAAATCTTTCATTGCCAAGAGATAGAGAAAAAGGAGCCTACATCACTAAAACCATAGCTATTGAAAGTCCTGTTCAAGTAAATGACTTTCCCCAAGACAAATAGTCCCTAAACATCAAAAGCAGAAACTACATTTGTCTTTGACACCAGAAATCACTAAAGTACCTGTTAATTTGACGTATGGACACAGCCTTGGAAGATTCTATTGTTTTACTGATTCCCAAAAGATGCTTTGTGGTTTCCCTTATCCATACCAAGGGTGTTTCCTTTGCAGCCATGCACATCTAATTATCTGATATCTAAAATGCTTTAGGCTTCGGATGTTGGAGGGAGGGTGTGATTTCCCCCTCCTTTTTCTCAATAGAATATTTATGAGATTTCAAAAATACTGAATAGTTCACAAATACACATTCATATTATACAGTAATGTATCCATTAAGCTAAATGATGGTCAGTCTTTAATATAGCAATGACTATAATTGAAAAGTAATTTGAAAGATAAATGCACAAAATACAGTGAGAGGAGTTGTGTGATTTATTCTTAATGAGGTAGATGTAGACCTGAGAGTTGGTAAGTGTTCAGGAGAATTCCTACAATGTGCTTATTTTAATCAATGCGTGACTGTGTGGTAAAACATGGCTGCGTCAGTGTGAGCACATCCTGTAGCCTAAGCTGAAGGAAGATGCTCACAAGACTCTAGGAAGGAAAGGGAATGGCACTTGAGGTCACTCAGAACACTTCTTCCTAAACTCATCTTGGTGATGCTCCCTTATCATGTCTTCTGTTTCCTGTTGAGGGGAATTCACTGCCTCCTTTGTGGGCTTTTACATTTATAGGTAGTCTAATGGCTTCCTGTCTTGTGAGCTCCAGAGTCTTGTATATCTCCTACCTAAACCTTTGGAAACAGTGGCTTTCTCTCCCCAGCATAAATATCCCCCCACATTTCACAACTGGAGAAAGCACCCACATCTCCCTAGTACAATTACTCTTGTGCAAAGCCGAACAATGATGGCATTTGTTTTTCTCAGCTTAATATGGCGTGCTTGTTGTGGGATCTGTCATCTTATCTCTATTACATAAGAATCTTTCTAATACTTAATTCCCAGCCTAGAATGCTGAACCTCCAACTGTGTCTCCATTCCTCATTATTATTTAAAAATCTCTTCTTTAACCACTGCCGTCTCCAATGAAAGTATTACCACCTGTAGGAGGCTTTGCCAGTTCTACCAGCCAGAAAACAGCCCACTTCTCTGGAGTCCCAATGTTCGTTTTAACTTTTACCTTGACGCTCACTTCTACTTCGGATGACTTTTTGTTTGGCACATATCTTATGCTCTTTAATTAACTAGACACAAGCCATCTTGTTAATTAGAATGCTAGATCAGGTCAGGCCTTCAAGATTTTGCTTCCCAACAAAAAACCAACAGGATTCCTTGCAATTAAGAGGCATTCAGAAACTAGCACTTGACTGAAATGATAATAGGCGGAAAGATAGTGGATAGCTGACTGACATAATTTTACTGGCATCCTTATTAATTCAGTAGCATTTATTGAGGACCTCTTATATGCAAATAATTTTGAAGGCTGCTAATTATTTCAATATCAGATTGTCATGTCCTGCTTAGCTTGATCCTAGAAACCTCACTGTGGCAATGAGAGAATAAAGAAAAGACAGATGCACAGACAGGTGCACAGAAAAGCTGGGATCAGGTGAGCTGTGCTTTGTCTGATGGAGGAAGATACCTACTATAAATCAACTCAGAACCTCAGTGCATTTATTATGTACAGCACATAGTGGGGTGGGAGGAGTTAGTGAGGCTCAGTAGGAGGTCTCTCTATGTGAGCAGTCTCAGGCTGTAAGCTGCCAGGAGGAAGAAGCTGCACTTGTTGTGCTCAGTCATTCATAAACAGATTCATACTTGCACACCCTGTCAAAGTTCACTCTGACCAGAGAAAAGCTTTGTCAGTTCAAAGCCATACAGAGAGGCCATTCCTATGGGTCTGAGGCATTGGGTCCTTTACATGGCCATGCCCATGTCCACAAAACACATTCACTCAGGACTTTTTCCACATGTTACACATTCACTAGAGGCTTCTTCAGCTCCACATATCAGATGAAAAAATCTTCATTGATCATACACATTTATGAAAACAGCTGCTATTGATTTTATCTATATACAATTACATGGGGGTTGACTTGGGACACAACTTTAATAATCCTCCCATGACAGTTTCTGTAACATTGCAGTTAATTCTTCATTCTTAGTCATCTTTAAAGTAAACTCAGTTTTGTGGCTTGGCATGTACACTGTGTATGCATGTATGCATGTGTATTAATGTGCGTGTGAGTGTGGGTACATGTGTTAACACATATACACATAACACATTACATGTGTCGAAGCTAATGAACAACCTCGATGCCAGTCCTCACTTTCCTTGCTTGAGACAGTGTCTCCTTGTTGCTCACCACTCTGGGGACCAAGCTGGCTGAACCTCTGTGTATCCTCCTATCTCTGGCTCTCTTCTTGTCATAGGAGAGCTCGAATCCTAGGTATATTATGATGCTCAGATTTATATCATTTCTGGTCTTGTATGCCAAGCACTTTACCACTGTAACTTCATCCATTCTAGTAGTTTTTATTGGAAACTCAATTTATGTGCAGTTTATGCACATACAGAAAAGACATATGAGATGTTAGTTTTTCTGGCTCTAATACAATCACAAAGGAGTTTTAAAATATAGGTAGACTCTAGTTATATTAGTTTCTACTCTCACCTCAGGCCTGTGATACTGGCTTTGGGTTGGGAATGCTGGATGATTTGAATTTTACATTTTTCACTTGTTGCCTTTTCTATTGTTGCAGCTCTATTTGGACGCTGCTAATTACTAACTAGTCTAAAAATTTATGCTCAGGAGACACTACTTCAAAGTATATTTCACTCCTAAACAATCCTTGAAAGAGAGAAGGGAAAAGCTTTTGTGTGTTTAATAGGTAAGAAAATTGACTTTTCAAAATCCAAGTCAATTGAAAAAATAAATGAGTGAATGAATGAATAAGCAACACGTAGAAGCACAAATACAAAGGCTGCATAAACATATTAAAATACATGTCCAATTCTGTACAGCAATAAGGTAAGAGACTAGGAAAATCTAATCCTTCTTGGCCCCTTGGGAACATTGATTCAACCACACTACCTGGAATATTTACCGTATGAGAAATATAGGCAGCAAGAGCCTCCAAGATGAGCATCAGTCAGCATCATCTAATTCAGTTGGAAAACTTTTGTCAGTCACCATAGTCTGTTCCCTCAATTCAGTATGGCACCATTAGGAATAAACTTTCAGCTCTAAGTTTCTCCCCAGAGACGAAAGAAACAATCAAAACATATATCCAACAGGTAGACTTTGGGGTGAGGTTGTTAGATACTTACAGTTTTAGTCCTTTAAAATAAGAAAATTCTAGAGATCTGCTTAAAGCAATGTGCATGGAATTTATATTCTGCAATAAATTTGAAATTTTGAGAAGATAAAATTATATATACATATATACTTATATATATGTAAATATACATGTAAATATGTCTATATACACATGTATATATACATATATATGTCTATATGCACATTTATACACACACACACACACATATAAATTCAGGGGGCTGGAGAGATAGCTCAGCAGTTAACAGGTGATACTGCTCTTATAGGTGACCCAAGTTCAGGTCATAGACTCCATGTCAGACAACTCACAGCTACCTGTAATTCTAGCTTCAGTAAATCTGATCCCTCGGACCTCTGTGCACAACTATGTGTGTATACCCACTACAAAATTAAAAAAATAAAAATAAATATTTTAAAAGTATGTTCTACACTGTTAGTAATCAGGAAAATGTCAATTAAGACCACAAAGAGGTGTTAAGTGATACATTCAACACTAGCAACAATTTTAGAAATCTGGTATACCAAAAATTGGAGTGTATAGGATTCAACATAATTCATACATATGTTACTGTGGGAGAGTACATTGGTATAATCATTTGCAATAACACAATTTGATAATACCTCATAAAGGAATTTTACATCCTGAAAAATCTAGCAACTCTGATTCTAAGCATATATATTTACCAGTAGGCACCAAAACACATGTACAGCAATGAAGGTGTAAATAGTATTGTCAATAACAACAGCAAGGCAAGGCAACCTACCTGTCTATCAGCAAGAGACTCATCTTATAAATTGTATTTTCTTCACACAATGAGAAATTATCCAGAAGTTAAAAACAAGACATTTGTAACTACTGCAATAAAATAAATACCTCAAGATCACATTGAATATTTCTTATTACATTATATTTTTATACAGCATAGACAAGAAAACAACAAATACATATGATAGCATATATTTTACCTTTTCATTTTGATTAAATATAATTACATAATCCCCCTTCTCTTTCCTCCCTCATATATCTCACGTAGTTCTTTGTCTATGGGTAGAGCTCAATGAAAATTTTCCACTTCCATGTTACCAGGTCTATTGGTATTATGTTTGCTCCTTTCTCATTTCTAGAAACAAAATCTCATAGCAGACTTCCTGGTCCTTAAAGTGTTTCTGCACCATGTTAGAGATGTTATCATTTGGGCCTGGGTACTCCAGCATGATTACATGTTCTCTGTATTCTGACCAGTTGTGAGCCTTTGCCTGTTCCAAAAAGAAAGTTTATTGATGACCTGTCTTTTGCAGAAAGTAGAGTACTGAAATTGCCTACTATTAAAGGGTTGATGTAAATCTATGTCTTTAATTTCATTGAAGATATATTGTTATTTTAATAGTTTAATTCAATTAAATACATAAAGAAAAAAATTCCACAAGTTTTTTTTTTTGTGAAATTTGGTACACCAGAGGTTGTTGCATATATGTTTAGGATTGTAATGTCTTCTAGAAATGAGAGGAAGTCTGATGGAGATTTCTAGGAGAACCAATAGTTGGAATTTTTTAAACTGTATCCAGAAATATGTGAAACATTTAAGAGTCTACTGTTAAATTAGGCAATTGATTACCTACATTTTAAGCATCCATAAGGGTAACTGGTTAGTGATTTAAAGCATAGACATATTCTTTAACTAGATGAATTCCAGGAAGTAAATAAATAGTGGTCGAGTACAATCTTTTCTCATGAGCTCTTTATCCAGTTGATATATGCAGTCTATGTGGGTCTATGAGGTACTGTGGGGGAAAAACAAAAACAGTCAGAGAAGTGAGACCTAGTGTCAGTGCCCATTCCTCACTTATCACAACTATGATTTAATCTACATTTATAAATTAACTGAATTTTCTCCCGTCTTAGAATTCTCAATTAAAATTGGCTAGAGGACATTTGAAAATAGTATATGATGACATTTTTGATTTGATATGTTCACATGAATTGCTAAAGTCTTCAACAAAAGTAAATAGCGCTTTTATCCCTCTTTTATTGATAAAGAAATAAAGTCAATGAGTTTTAGTATCTGGAATGAAGCTATGTAATTAGATTTGGTCCCCTGAATTCTATAAATAGTCAGTTAGTGACTATAGAAAGTTTCAGTTCCTGGACAAATAATACCAACGTCACCTGGAAAAGCACTGGAAATGAAAATCACTTGCCTTTCCCTAGACCTACTGAAACAATATCACTCCCAGGGCTCTGATACTTATGAAGTTCCTAGCAGATTATGAGAAGCAAGTGAGAGGATTCAACAAAGGCTAGACAAAGCATAATAGTCTTGCTTATTCGATCTTTTCTCTGCGATTTACCCTAGTGGAGTACCAGTATTAGAAAAGAAAAATGCCATCAAAATTGGCACAAAGGTAGAACAAAGAGCAAGATTGCCAGGTAGCCATGCTAATAACTAGCTACTAAAAATAAAATACCCAGAATCAATGGCTTGGCAATAATAATAATTACTTTGTTTTTCTTAAGTGGTCTTGATTTCTTTCTTCTGATGTAAATTGTGGTTGTGAAATCAAATTCCCATAGGTATGATTGAGAAAGTGATGGTGAAAAATTATTTTGTGTGGGAAGAATATCTACCTATGTACTTGAACCAGTTCTCAGGAGCTCTCATTCTGTGGGACTTCTGTATTCCCTCAGAATGTTCCATTCCAGAGGATCCCCTCCCTCATAAAGGTTGGCTTTTCTTCCCACGTTTCAGTTGAGTTTTTTGCCAATAGAGAGCGCACAGAAAAGTGTGGAATAGATGAACTAACATCTGACCAAGAAAGGCCTGAGAAGGGGAGTTCAAGTTATTGTAATTAGTCAGAGTTCATCGTAATTCATTACTTCTCTAGCAGTCTTCCAAGATCCTTCTACACTACCAAGTCTATTATTTTTCTCATTCATAAACATCTTTCTGGGCATTCCCACATACATCAGAGATGACTGGTACTTGGCTTATACTGTTATTCTAGTTTTAGTATCATATAGAATTTGTAAAAACTAAAAATATATGTCTTCATGGCTGATTCATACAAAATCATGTTACCTCACCTTCCACATCTCTAGATTCCAATGACTTTTGAACTATTCAACTTCAAGTGACTGTTACATGTCTTCCCTTTGGACATATCACTCCTGGGATTTCTCTATTCTACTATAACACTCCAGATATTGTACTTTCTAACCCCTCCCCCAGGCCTTTCAGTTTCTGTGCTGAGTGGTTTCCACTATTTTACCTGCCTAACACCCCTGACAGTCCAATCAATCCTTCTACCTGACTGACTTTATCCCTTATGGTACCCAATATTCATCTTAAATAACCTTTTGTATCTTACAAAGGAGATGGGTTTTTAATAAAACTTCAAGTGGTGAGATTAGTGGTAGAACATGCTAGATAGACTGGAAGCTAAGGGCAGGTATATTAATTGGTTTATTAATCACTGTGACAAAATACCCAAGAAGAAGCAACACAAAGAAGGAAAGGATCAGTGTGTCTCATGGTTTGTGGGTAGTCATCCTAGAGGTAGCTAGTTACATTATATGTGTAGTCTGAAAGCAGACAGAGATGAATGCTGATGTTTAGCTCACTTCTTCCTTTCTGTTCAATTAGAGACATCAGCCCATGGGGTAGTGTCAACTACATTCAGCATATATTTTTCTTCAGTTAAATATCTACAAAAATTCACTCAAAAATATGCTCAGAAGTGTGTCTCCTAGGTGACTCTAATTCCCACAAATTCACAAAATAAAAGTAAAAAACAAAAACAAAAACAAAAATGCCTAGGAACTGCACTTGGGAGGAGGGTACAGGCGGATCAGGTTTTCAAGCCCAGCTTTAACAACATAGGGAGTTTTAGGCTATCTTGGCTACATGAAACCCTGCTTCAAAAAAAAAAAAAAAAAAAGAAAAGAAAAAGAAAGAAAGAAAGACAGAAAGAAGGAAAGGAAGGAAGGAGGAAGGAGGAAGGAAGGAAGGAAGGAAGAAGGAAGGAAGGAAGGAAGGAAGGAAGGAAGGAAGGAAGGAAGGAAGGAAGGAAGGAAGGAAGGAAAAGGAAGGAAGGAAGGAAGGAAGGAATGTTTGGGAAAAGTGATAAAAGAGGAATTACCTGTGGATTGGCTTCCTTTATTATTTACTTTTATGTCTTTGTGATTAAAATGCCTAATATGAACAACTTAAGGAAAATTAATTGAGCTCACAGTTTAAGGGATACAGTCCATGTTGGTAAGGAAAGAGGATTTATCCTTAGTGACAGAATTATAAAACAGTAGTTATTCTTAAGGCAACAGAATCATGAAACAATAGCTATTCTTACAGTGACAAATGAGGAAACAGGAAGTTAAGGAATCAGGAGTGGATAGAACATTTGAAAACTTACTCATTGTCACCTACTTTAGACAGCCAGATTCTACCTCCTAACAGCTCCACAGTGTCCCCAAATCCAGCCGTATGTCTTATTTGTGTTTTTCCTCATTATATGTGTGTTTTCTAAAGAGAACATGAACACTGCAAACCACGGTTTACTGGGTTCATTGAGAAGGTAGTCAGCCTTGTGCATGCTTAAAAATCAATAGGTCATTGCAGGAATTGTTTTCATTCTAAAGTCAAATGAAAATGAAGACACAGCTTGCTAGAATAGGATTCTAAATTTAGACTAAAAGTGAGTGACCTGGCCTGGTGCTAGAGTAGAGCTCTAAGAAGTGGGTTTGGGGTGAAAAGCAAAGTAGTCCCGTGGAAGACCTGGGAAAGAATTCCGAAAGTCAGTAACTAGATGACACTATATTCAGAGAGGTTGTTTTTTTTTATGTAGGATACAGCCTGCATTGGATCAAGGAGGTTGGCAGGTAATGGATTCATATAACTCTGCATGCAGTGTCACAGTGTTCCACTCTATTTCTAGAATTACTTGTAGTCACTTTATTTGCATGACGTCACTCATAGTTTCCTCAATGCAGCCCCTCTCTGATGGATCTAAGGCAACTTGATTGGCAGTAGTAGTTCCTAGAGGGAGCAGAGAGCAAGGTGAGGAGTTCCTTCAAGCAGAATAAACATAAACATAAGCATGCTCTCATGCACAGCTGTATCCTGAGCAAGTGAAGTACATGGAGAGCTACAGGGATTCCTTTCAGGTAGAAGCTGAAAGAGTTGTATGCTGTAGTGAGCTTCCAGTGAGGGTGCCAGTCAGGAAGCAAGGGGCTTTGAGGAAGTGAGAGAGCAAGAGTTACCCTCAGTTGAAAGCTGATGAAAGGTAGAATGCATAAATTGCCAAAATCACAGCCAGGGAGTACCATGGCAGAATATGAAACTAAATTTGTTGATGTGAAGGCCCAATGTCTTAATTGTCCCTGACCCTCTGTGTTCACAGAGAGGCAGAAATAACAATAGCAACTCCGCACAAACCCACACTTTCCAGTGAGAATCCTGCACCTGTGCACACATGACTTCATTCTGGCTTCCCAGTAGCTCTGTTTCTCAGAGAGGAAACACATTGGTAGGTGAAGTAATTTGCCTTTGGTTATACAGCTGGTAAAGATTTGAACCCCAACATGCTGGCTCCAGCCTGAGTTTTGAAATAGTGAGAAATAAAGAGGACTGGGCGATACCGAGAGAGATGGCTATCTTCTAGATGAATCAGAGTCTTTCAGGAATGATAACCATGGAAATGGAGCCAAGCACTCTGGCTTCCTCTGCGTTGTTAGTCTACCTTGCATCCAAAAAATGACCCTCCCTTCCTCATTTCCCTTATTCTTAAAACAGGGGGAAACAACATATCCTTAAGCTAAAAAACAAACTGTAATTAGGATCCTTATCTCTGCAATTCAAAACAAAACAAAAAAAATTTAAAAAGTAGTTGAAAGGACTCCTTTGAAATGTAAAGGCAACTATTTCAGATTACAAAAAAGTATGCTAATTAAAAATGATTGATATGTTATTTTGCTAGTGACTCTTGTTACCTTGTTTCAGTTTTATTCATTTCTTGTTGACTAATGAGCACACTGAAACGAAGATATGGGTTTAGATTGCATTTTAATTTTCTTTAGGATTTCCTGTGTGTTTATATTTTACTTTAGTTGTTAAGCAACCCCTCAAGTTTACTACTATGTTCTGATTAATTTGAAACTAAAAAGACAAAGGAAAGAAATGAACTTCTAATCTGGCGGAGACACACAGGGCCTTGTTTGTTGGTGCGTGTTGACTGCCTAAATTAATGGAAAATTCCTTCCCTTAATAATAAACAGTTATCATCAAGGAAACAGAATCATCCCTGGCCAAGTGTGATCACTGATGGATGGTGGGAAATTCCTCAGAATTAAAAGCCATCCTGATTCTTTTTCAATTTCAAAATAAGACTGAAGCTAACCATTGGCACCCATCCTACCTTGGTCACTTATTAGGTGTTTGAGCTTGGCCTTGAGACTTGGCATCTCTGAGCCTCCAGTGGCTTCCTTATGTGGAATTTTGTGTTGCTTTCTGCACTACAGTGATATGAGATCTCTGAGAGTCAGTGTGCAGAGTGTGCTTTTTAAAATGTAAAAGTTAACTGGGAGGCGGCTCAGTGGTGAAAGCACTTGGCCCAGAAAGTATGAGGACCTGACTTTGATCTCCAGAAATCCAAATAAAATGTCACGTGGGTGTGGTAGTATGCCTGTAACCTGAGCCTTGGAAAATGAAGATGGGGAATCGATTTACAGGACGCAATAGCCAGCAAGCGATGGAGAGCTGTGCATTTGTCTGAGTGAATAGGGGAAGGGCTGCAATGGAAGATGAGTGCCAACATCAGCCTCAGGCCTCCACATGTGCATGCATGCATGCATGCAAGTGAACACCTACACTATCCATCATACTTGAAGGACAAACAAAGTAACTCATTGACATTTTTTTAAATCCATTTTCTTAGGGACTGGAAAGATGGCTCTGTGGTTAAGAGCATTGGTTCCTGTTGTAGAAAACTCAGTTCTAGTTTTCAGAACCATCTATAACTTCAATTCCAGGGGATCCAGCATCCTTTTCTGACCTTCACAGGTGCCAGACACATGTGTGGTATGCATACATACATTCAGGCAAACATCCATACATATAAAACACAAACAAATAAATCTTTTAAAGTATTTTTCTTGGACTGGGGACATGAACCTGTGGCTAAGATCAGTGACTATCTTTCCAGAGGACCAAGGTTTGAATCCTAGCAACCACATGGTAGTTCACAGCAGTCTGTGACTACAGCTCTAAGGGATCCTATACCTCATATAACCTCTGAGAGTACCACTCACAAAAGGGCTGCACAGACATAAAAGCAGGAACAACATCCATATACACAAAATGAGATTTTTTCCTTGATCAGACACCTTATTATTAGCAATTTATCATTGTCCACAAGGAACTCAATTTTAAAAATTTGTTGACTCCTCTCCCTTTTCTTTCACAAATTAGTGTTCTCTTGTAGATGATGTCTGAGGTTCTCAGCAAGGTCCCAACACTGGAGAGGGCAAAGCTTTCACACCTTTCATCCTGGGCAGTGCTTAGCACGTCTGTTTAGCCCTCAGCCTCACACAGCTTCCCTGACCTAGCTTGCTGTACCTGTGGCTAGGTTGCGGACCACCCCAACACTTCACACAGGCCCATCAGCAGTTTTCCTAGTTCTGATATTCAGCCCTAAGCACATTTCTTTTCTCTAGTACTCTTGTCATTCAATTACTACCCACAGCACTCCCTCAGCTATGGTCTTTGCTTCTTAGCAATGCTTGTTATATACTACAGTTCTTAGCTGAAGTCCAAAAAGGTCCCTTAAGCAAAGAACGTGGGCAGATACTTGGCTCTCGTGGGCTGTGGGAACACCTATCAAAGACCACCATCCTGATGCTTATTGTCCATTGTCTTTAAAACAGCTCCTCATTCATTGTGTCAAGTTTTATCTGTTTTTCAAATTTTTGTTTCTATTTCTTTTTCAATGGATAGACAAGTCTATTACCAATTAGACTGCCCTCTCTAGGCAGGATGATTTCTTGTTCTTCTAAGAACTGAGAGATTTAGTATTAAGTCAGAAGCCTGCTGCAGTGTCTGTTCTAGGCTTTATTGATTTATTTGCCTAATTGGTATTATTATCTTCATTTATTTACTCATAAGGTCTTGATGAAGACAAATATAAATAGTAGTTATAAAATAGTTTGCAAATTAAAAGTGATATGGAAAAATCATACATTAAACATGCTTGTTTTCATTCAGCACAGATTCTTTTTTAGATATATTTTTAAATTATTCTTTGAGAATTTTGTAATACATACAATGTATTTTGGTCATATTCACCCTACTATTTAGTCCAACTTCTCTCAGACATCCTTCTACATCTTCCTCCCATTCTTCATGTCCTTTTTAACAATGTTTATATCCCACTGAGTCTCATTAGTGTTTCCCATCAATGTATGGGTGTGGTACTATGCACAAAAACACGGTCAACTAGACAGGCCCACCCCAAGAAAACAGACTCTCTTCTATAGCAGCCAGTAACTTTCAATAGTTCATCGGCTAGCATGGAGGACACACTTCATGCTACCCCATCTATGCTGGAATGGTGAGTGGCTTGATCTTGTGCTAGTCTTCTATGGACAACTGTTGTTGCTGTGAGTTCAACAGTACCAACGATCATGTCATACCCAGAAGATAGGATTTCACTCCAGTCATCCCCAACCTCTACTGCTTTTAACCCTTCCAGCACGTATTATTAAATAATGAGTCATTACACATGATGAAATAACTATTTCTGGCACCTCAGAAATGAGATCACAACAGAGGAATAATGTTCATAATGAATGGCTATGTAATGTGTTGTGCTTGAGGCTTTATTTGTTGGATATATAGTACTCTCTGTAGTACGGTGGCAGGAACTATGCCTGCCTGCGCTAAACTGCATGTATGCCAAACAGCGTGCATATGCAACTTGCCAGAGAGAGTGCACACACCGCATGCATGCTCAACTGGGCTCCCACTTAGGGCCTGCCTGGGGTGTGCCCGGGCATGCGCAGGGATAAGCCCTCCATTGACACAAGCACAGTTAAGCCTCCCTGTTCAAGCCAACCTGAAAACCTGCTGAGGGTCCCAGAGACAGATGACATAGCCATAGTGAGACACAAGCCAAGGTGAAAGAGCCACAACAGCAGCCTGCAATCCAGGAGTCAATGGGACACTGGGCGAGGGTTTAAAAGGGGTCCCTCTTCCTGGAATAAGGACTCTGCTTTTACTGCTTACCTGACTCTGGGAGTTTGTGTCATTGACTCTGTACCAGCTCATCCCTGCCCCCAAGCATCCCGGGACTGGGTTCAGCAACAGGTACAACATCTTAAGCAACATTGTACACATCTTATTTTATTCCCATTCTAGACATAAGGAAACAGAGGTAAGAGGGGCTAAAGCACTTATACAATGAACAAATGATAGGTTGAAAGCCTAATCTCTAAAGCTGGTGTTTTGAACTTAGATTTTTAAGATTTATCTCCCTGGTTCAGTGTCTTCATGGAAATATCAAGACCAGGCTTCTTAGGCACTGTGCTATACCATCTGCTTCAGGACTCTAGCATCTATGGCTTTCTTCCCCATGTTGTGTTGATTTTTATTAATACTTTTTATTGTTTTCTTTCTACTTTGTTTGCTAACCATTTGCTATATAAAGAGTCTAAAGTATGAGCATCAATAATAATGTGGCATCTTAAAATAGCAGAGTCATTTGTTTGTGTATAGATGCATATATGATTAAGTGTGTTTGCATGTATGCTTTCGAATGGGCTGTAAGTCAACAACTTCTCCCTCACTCTGTGTGTGTGTGTGTGTGTGTGTGTGTGTGTGTATGTATGTGTGTGTTTTACTACAGAAGAGTGGCATGAAATAAAACTATTGAGATCAGTATTAGTACTAGTAAATCAAGAATGTTAGTATTTAAAAATTGTTTCCTGCCTTTTAAAAATGTGTTTTGGTGTTTTGCCTCCCTAATTAGCATTCTTTTCAATATTTATGTGTTAACATGACCTTTTTATGATTGAATGACTTCAGCTGAGTCTCAAGTGCTGGCAATATCATACTTTTAAAATTAAATTACATCGTAAAATGATGAGTGGATCATATCACAAAAACCAGCAGGGGAGGAAAGAGGTCATCAGATCTGTCAGAAGCTCAGAGCCATTGCTGTTATAAGCAAGAATCAGAGACCATGAGAAAATGCCAGGGCACAGATAGTATTTGAATTGTTACCATGTGGATACTGGGTTTAGGATCACAGTGTGTACTTCACATCTTTTAGCTTTTCACAAAAATTAGGTAAGGAAGGAACTGATGATCTGCCTGAAACAGGATGCATGCTCACACAGTTCAGCATAGTGGTCCCAGAGCATTCTGATATACCAGCTCAAATCATTCTTTGCTTTATAATGAACATTAAAAGTCTTCTTAGAATCAGAACTTTTTCCTTGGTGTGCTGTCATTTGTACTTAGTTCCAACACTTGGGAGGCAGAAGCAGGTATATTTCTGTGAATTCAAAGATAACCTAATCCATACAGTGAGTTCCAGCGAGGGCTGCATATTAAGACCCCAACTCAAAATAAAACCAAAATAAAAGTAGAAGTTTTGGATGTCAAAGTTTTACGAAGAACTAGAATGCATAACAAATTGCTTACATGACTATAGTACAATATTACTTAGCTTTTCTTGTTTGGACTGACACTTTCTTGAATTGTTTCCTATCTATTCCATAGCCCACCCCTGACATACTCATCCTTGACTGTCACAGCAGCCATCTAGAATGACACTAGTACTTCTAGAAAGTACTAGTCTACTCCAACAGAATAAATAATGGCTTCTGTTTCAGATTCTAACCAGAACTAACCAGGGTCAGGGCACTATCTTTAGTACAAGTGCCCAAGGCCCTCACAGTGATAATTTTTCTTCACAGTAAGCTTGCCAGGCTTCCTACTCTATCACTCTAAAGTCAGTCACATGTGTTATGTCATGTACCCTTGGTGGATCTTCCTCATGTATCTCTCAGATGCAAGCTCATTGCTGATTATCAGTTATGTGCTCACCATAATGGTAAGACTTCCATGTTCCTTATCTGAAGCAACAAACGTCGTGGTAAAAAGAAAACAAACTTTTGAGTCAAACAAATTCTGTCTAGACTCTGCCACCTGCTAACTATGGGGCTTTGCATTCACCTGACTCAGCACTTTCTGCCTCAGTTTCATCATAAAAGACATTGAAATGAAAATCACTATCTCCGAAATGTCGTATAGAAAACACAGTGAAACTGTATCTAAAATACTTGAAAAATAACTACAGCAACTAACCAATAAAAGTCACATTGGGAATGGGCAATTATAAATGAACACTGCCCTGAGAATCTTAGTCACATGTTCATGTTGTTCTGAAATATCTGTTTCCTGGTAGATCACATGCTTTTTCAGCAGTTCAAACTCATGTTCTTTGATCTTGCCTACTCAATTGTATAGCCACATTACCAAAGCACTATTCCCCAGGCCTGTTTTCTGTGGCCTGCCTTGTTGACTCAGTAATGGGAGAGTGTCTCTACACCCATTTACCATACAGATCTGCATTCTTAACCTGAGCATCTCTGTATTATCCACCCACTTATTTAACAGCAGACAGATTCCTGATACCTTCCCTTGGAATGCATCACCTCTTGCTGCTTTAGCTTTTCCTTCCAATGGCATTCTCTTTCTCAGCTCTGTTCCTTATGCAATAGTATCATGACTTTTATGGGATCTTCTCTACATATCCTTCAACAGAAATGTTATCTTTGGTCTCTTCAGCTGCACAACAGAGAAGGCATTGCCCAAGAACACCATTACTATTCATATCAGAGTCCTCATTTGCCTGATTTCTCTAGAGGAAAGGAAAGAGCTGTCTACAACCACCTAGTGAGTCAAGACCTTAAAAGGCAGGAGCTAAGTGCATACCCTTGATCTCCTTTTCTTATTAAGGTTAAGAAGAAAAGGAAAATTGGTGCCATTCCTTCCTTGCTGCTGGAGATGCAAGATGGCAGCAGCTTATTTGTTCCTTTTCTTTCTCCCACATTAAAGCAAAATGAAGGACAGAGAGTTATGAAGAGAAAGAAAACTTTCCTACAGATGACCTACATTTAGGGTCAAGAATAGACAGGGGCACTCCAAATCAACATTGCTTTGCAAAATATGTTAGCAATGCTGTTGGTGTCACTTAATAGGCATTTAGCAGTGAAGAGCCTTTTAAACCCTAAACCATTATTAATTCAAGAGAGAGAGAAAGGGGAGGGGAAGGAAGAAGGGAGTAGAAGAAGAAAGAAAATGTTGTGTACATTCAGTAACAGTTTCTATGTCCCAGGAAGCCACCAGAATCGACTACAAATTTAGTATGGGAAATTAATATGGTACTTACTGCCTCCAGGGAAAATGATGTTGTTTGTAACCAATATTATCTCAGCTCTACCAAAGCTGTTGTTTTCCTTCTATGGCTTCTTAAGTGTTAAACAAAAAGAAAATTCATATGGATTCTGTCTCTGTTGTGTGCACTCTCTTGGCACTTTTATGTGCATTAGTTATTGATCTTTATGTGAATAATCTTCCTTTTATCAAACTTGGGAGCCCATGCATATGAGGAGTTCAACAACTGGCTTAAGTTCCTGAGGTCATTGTAGGAACCACTTAATGTAATAATCAAGTGCAAGGCTCTGGCCACTACTCTAGAGATGCTCAAAATGTGGTCTGTATCCTGGGAGGATTTGTAAGTCTCAGGAGCTGTCAGAGATGCAAATGTTCAGGATCTACATTGAAACAAGAGTCAAGTGATTTGTGTATATGGAGAGATCAGAAGACCTTTTAAACTATGTGACTAGAGGAGGTTCCCAAACCTCTTGGTCATGCCTCCTCAGCAGATATAGAGGAGGAATAAGCATTGTGTGAACTTCATGGGACAATGTCATGCAGACATGTAATGAGTTCCCTGACACACTATAAATGTCTGTATAGACCAACTCTGGGCAGATTAATAGTTGTGTTACCATTAATGACAGAACTGGGATTTGTTTCAGTTTCAGTTTCAGTCCAGTCTTCCGTCATATCACATGGTCTTCTAAGACATCCATTCTTCACCCTGGGAAATCCCTTTTCATACATGAGTTATGAATTTAACAAAGACAAACTTCAGTTCTCAGTAATCTAAGGTCAGCTTTACTGATTTTTTTTTCCTGTCGGTAAAAACCAGAACACTTTTCCAAGTCCCACATTTGTAGTCTATGCCTTTTTCCTCTGGGTAAAAAGCAATTCCTGTAATTGTCAATGAGATCTGAGGGATGGAGGGCAATTTTTCTTGGGTTCATTGGAAGTACAGTGTCCTCCCCTGATGAGAAAGCTAGGCACACCAGGGAAACTTGGCAGCACAAGTCAGTGCCCATTGCTTTCTCAGCATTGTAAGGTGGGAGTGATAGCACTGGATGCCACAGGATAGACCTCAGTGAGGAGAAATAACCACTGTTTCTTGTGTTTTGGTATTAGCATTGACGGTAATAATCAAATGCATGGTCTTCATCCACGAATGGTATTCATCCTGACAAGTACACTTTATCCACATGGTCCTTTTTGTGCCTTCAGAGTCCCAAGTCTGGTTGGTTCACTTTCCTAACACTTTATCCATTTTTTATGAATAGTCCAAACCAAGACCATGGCTCACCTATTTTTATTGAGATTTAAACCTATTTGGATTTAGCCTGAAAGGCTACCTTCTTTCTATAAGTGACATTAACTATCAGGGCTTCTTAAACATTAGCACGTGCATAAATCATCTGACTCTCTTGTTCCATCGCAGATCCAGATCCTGCATTCTTGACCAGCTCCCGAGTGATACATTTCCTCCCAGTATATGAACCATGGTTTTGAGCAGGAAGGATAATTGAACAGTGATTCTGGAATTAAGCTTCATGGCCCATAATGCAAAGCCACATTTCCATACATTAAAATTTACAAGTAGATTTCTCTCTGATAATGCGCAAGAAAAGAGAAATGACTGGCAGCTTTAACGGAGTAGGAGGTATATGAGCTTGATAAGTTGCTTATCCTCAAGTTCAGTTTTGTTTCCCATAAAAGGAGAGCCCTGTCCATTTCTGCAATGCCACATGAGTTCAGTTCTATTCCAAAATAGTTCTCAAACATTCAGGAACTTACCTATGCCCTGATTCTCATCTTTTGTTGGAGCTCTGTCAATAGGGATTGTTAGTGAATAAAACGAAGTGTCAAGAAGCCATCAGTGGCTTTAGTGGTCAGTCTCTGATGTCTTAAGGGTTAAATATTCCACAGCCCAGGCCTTTGGGAGAAGCCAGTCTTCCAAGAGCCACTGGTAACCAATGTCTCATCTCCAGTGTCACATATCTGATGCATATCTGTCTGTGTTACATATGTTCTTACTTTATCTTTCCCCATGACATGGGGACAGGAGCTCAGGTTTTGAGGTCTGACACATGGTTGAATGTTGGCATTGATAGTTCATGTGACTGGGCTTTCCTGAGGAATATGTCCTCTAGCCTGATCAATGGAGTAGAAATAACAATAATAGGAAAGAGGGAGAGGAAACAGTGAGAGGAAGAACAAGAGAGAAAGATGGGGTTTAATAAGGGAAACAACATCTCTCTAAGTTTCAAGAAGATAGAACAAAATAAGACACATGTCTGGTTTGTGGTCAGAGCTCAGTACATGGGAATTCCTCCTCTAGTCCATGTCCTCCTTTCTCTCCACTCTCCAGTTCTTATCTAATTTTTCTTTCCAAGCCCAGTTTACTTAAACTACCTCAGTCAAATATATATGGGCATATGTACATATATGAAAATAAATGAATAAAAGAATTAATTTATAACTTATAAAATATTTTGCACTTTTCAGTGATGTGTTTCTTCCCTTTTTGAAATCTCCAGGCATTTTCTTATTTTGGTCTTGTAATGTTCATGTTACTATTAGCCATTTTTTTATGGGCACATTTGCTTCTATCAGTGATTCTTGTGGTCTTACAACTTATTTGTCTGACTGAGAACCAAGGATCATTCTTAGTGTCTCTGAAACAGCTGTGTGAAAGGAGTTATTAATGTTCATTGGGGGAACAGATAGCAGAAGGAATGAGGAAGGAGTGAATGAAAAATAAAATAAAACAGAAAAGACATGACTGCTCCTAGGTATGGTGGAAGAGAAAGCTTGTGGTAGATAAAGGGAACACAGTTAGAGGTAGTTAAAAGCAGAGACATCTGGGAGAGTCCAGAGAGAACATGACCCTTGTAGCAGGAACAAGGCCTGCTGCCAAAAAGTATGTATGAGCAATTTGCCAAACAGCACCTACAAACTCATGCATGCATGGCTGGGCCCCCACTTAGGGTCGCCAAGGGCATCCCTGGATGTGCCGGGAGATAAGCCTGCCATTGACACATGCACAGTTAAGACTGGGCGAGGGTTTAAAAGGGATCCCTCTTCCTGGATTAACAAGTCTGCTTCTGCCACTTACCTGACTCTCAGGGTGGGTCTGTGTCGTTGACTCTGGGCCAGATCACCCCTGCCCCCAAGGGTTCCAGGACTGCATTCAGCAACATGTTAAGCATGTTCAGCAAGTATGACATCTTAAGCAACAGACCCTGAGCTGGGCCATATGTGGAGAAAGTTAGGAGGGGAGAAAAGAAAGAGAGGAACCAAGTGCAGTAGCCAAGAGGGAAAAAAAGGTAAAAGGAGCTGGCAACCAAAATGCCTGGATTATATTAAGAAGAGCAACCCAGCCCACTGAGCTGAAGAGTTCAGCATAAAGGGCAGGGTATGCAAGACAGGAGGACCCTGTAACAGGGACTGAGGAATGCTGGGGAACCTGGAGGTCAGGTCCACTTGGATATGTTAAATAGGCACCTGTCATTTGTCCTGGGAGAGGAGGGAGTTCTAACAGGGGGAACAAAGGAAGAGGTATGAAACTACCTTTACCTCTAAATATTAATTATAAGCTATCCTGTACTCTGTGTCTGACCTGCAAGAAATGTTCAGTGTATACTCACCAAACAAATACAGTTATGACTGAGTCATAGGCAGATTCTCAAATATAAAAAGACAATAAGGAGCATTTTCTTCTGGCTTGCTGCAGCTAACACAAACAGTAGCTAGAGAAAGCAGGAAGAGAGAAGGCAACTTTATTTCAGCAATGATGTCAAGCTGTCATGTTAGAGTCTGTCCTGCCTCTGCCGGATGATGGTTACTAGGGCAACAACAGTGTCAAGACTTTGCATTCACAGAGTTTTCCATTGATAATTGCTAATATGAACAAGTGCTGCCTTGCACTTTGCACCTGCCTGGCTTGTCAGTCTACCTTAATTGGATGTGCCAAGATTGAAGAAAAAGTAATCTGCCCTTTCAGGACTACTGGCAGGGAGATAAAGTGTTGTTTGGGCCTTTATTGTTACAATTTTGCTGACAAAATTACTACGAACTGTCTTTTCTGGATGCATAGCCTGCCTTTGTTGACAGAACCCTAGCATTTGTCTTCTTGGGGTAGTATATTAAGTCAGGAGAGACTGATGAAATGTTGCTAGCAGTTTGGTGAAAATTCTCTTGATTTTATTATCCCACTTTATTTTATGTTTTATGGTTTTCAGAAAGTGAGAAATATGACATTTGTTAGGGCTTAGATCTTGAAGACTCAAGGAACCTGGTGAGGCAGAGACAGTGATGACCTACTATGCACAAGTCAGTGAATTCTGATGGCCTGCCTTCCTGTGTCTCGTGGTCTTCATCTTCCCAGCAGCCTTACTAGGTGTATGCTTCTGTCTTCAAGCTGAAGATGTAAAAATGTCTCCGAGGGTGATTTCGTAGTTTAAATTCTCAGAGTGAAATGAAGCTGTGTTACCAGCATTCAGTTCAGGCCTTCCTGTTGATAAAAATCTGCTCCTTTGTGTGTTCCAGGCTTCCAATGGGAACTTGGACAAGCCATTTTCTTCCCAGCTGTATTCCCTTGTGATTCTCAGTTTTTCTCCTCTGCTGCAAGAAGGCTCCCAGCATGCTCTACTCCATCCTGTGTGACAATTCTGTTAGTATTTAAATATGCTTAACTTCTACTCAGAAAATATTCAACAAGGAGTTAGATTCAGTGATAAGTGCTAAAGAGAAACAGAGAATCTAGGTTGCTGTGTTCAAGTAATTCATGTCAAGGGCTTTCTAGAAGTAAAATCATGATGAAATAGATACATTCCTTAGGTTCAGCCAGTTTAAAAACAAAGACCCTAACTGTGTGCACTCTTGAACATGAAGAATGATGAAAACTCAGAGAAGATACTGAAGGATTATGAGAGTTAAGGGTTGATATATTTTGCTGAGAATGGCTCCTGCCTAGCCTCAGAAGTCTTTACAGTGTACTACCAGGAGAGGACTACAGACTATTTGATGATATCTCAACAGTAAGGGATATGGTAGAGGCCTAGGTGAGAAAGAGGCTTGAAATGTTCACTAAGGAGTGTAGACATAAAGCAAAAATACACAGTGGCAAATCCGTAGTTTCCTTCTCATGGCAAGGGTTACAAACCTTTTCTATAAGAACCAGAGAGTAAATATGTCAGATTTTACATACTACATACATATTGATATGTTACTGCTGGCATTTCTTTTCCTCTACCTCATCAATTTTGTCTTCTTTCTTTAGCCCTTAAGGATATACTATTTCCTGATTTGTGTAACAAAATCAGCTTCAAGCTGTATTTGGTCCCAGTCTACAATCTGCCAAATCCTTCCTTATGTCATGGTCTCTAAGCCATCATACTCTTTGTCTGGTAGATATTTTTACTACACTTTTAAAATTAAGATCAATATGTATTATACCATTTAAATAGCACAAAAACTTATTAGTGAAGTATGAAGGACTCACTATGTTTTAAAATAAGTAAATTCTGAAGACTAGTGAAAACACTTGTTAATTCTCCCATTTTCCATTTACAATTAGGGATTTGTTAATTATTTTAAATTATGCTTTCACTGGGAACATAATTTAATAGTGCTCAGATTCTATGCATAATAATTACTGAAATATATATATTATATATATATATATATATAATATTTATATTTCAAAGTATACATTCCATACATGAGGGCATTTAGGTTAGTTTAGACTATGTAAAATGGTTAGATAGATACTGACTTACAAATTCTTTCCTAGTTAATTATCTATGACCTAGTTTAGGTGTAAATCACCTGCCTAGCATCCAAATTTCTGAAAATGCCATGAAACATATACATGTTAGTCAGAGATATCAATACTCTCACTGCATTATTGAACAGCTCTAATTGCTGGGGAAAATCAGATAAATGAAAGGAGCAAACTCATATTCACCAAACTACCAGCAATTAGTGTACATAACCTTACTCTTCAAACATGTAAGGGCAGTGAAGAGTCTTGAATTCACTTTACAAACTGGAAGCATGAAGATTCAAGAATGCTAATATATATACTTCCCTGCCCAGTAGGAAGTAGAGCTACCTGTCATCTGTCTGACCATTTGGGTCTATGGTATGTCATGGGTTTCACAGTTACGGACTTTTTCTGATGTTGAGCCAAGACTCTTCCTCTGTGTTCTGGTCACTCCATCCCTAGAATATCACAGAATAGGCTTGCTCCTTCTTCTCTGTCCTCAGCTGTGGGGAGGCAGTTTCCCTTCTCCACAGTCCTGATGCATGCAGCATCTCAGCATGGATCATCACTCTATCTTTTGATCATCACTGTTCATTGACTAAGCCCCAATTTGTCTTTGTCCTGCAGGCAATATCCCATGATTTAATATTTGATTTTACTTTGTCTTTGAAAGCACTGATGAATTACATCTCTAATGAGTAACATCTTTGATTCTCTAAGTCCCAAAGACTGTGTGCAAAGATATGATGGTGTTACCTTATTTCATCCTCATAATTCCCCATGAGGGAAACATTGTTCTGGTCATTTCTATTCTATAAGTGAGGAAACTGACTCTACCAAGGATTTTTTAATTTGAACAAAATCACACATACACAGAGGGAGGAGAGCTGGTACTTGAACTGAAGTGGTTCCTGCTTTTGGCACTCTTTTGCTCCTCATAAAGGAGCTGGGTGTTTCAGAATGAGCAGATTCACCTCAGGCTCTCCTTCTACTTCCAACTATGTCCTCTTTTCAGAGTCTTGTCTCCCTCAGCAATGCCAGTTTCCATCAACAATATGAACAAAAGTTGGTCTTCTTTGATACTATTTCTCTATCCATAAAATGGGAATTAAGCAACATATTGAACAAGACTACTTTTAAAATAACCTTGATAATATATTTATACATTTTATAATACATACATATACATAATTTGTATAATATATACATACATATGTATATGTTATACATATGTATGTATAATCATAACTGGACAAGTCAGTCCCAGTTCTACTACATTCTCCCTCTGCCTAGAAGCATTTGCTTTAAATTTATCCAAACAAACAGGCAGAATAATTAATGTATTCAAGCACTCTGCCACTACTTATTAACTGCTTAGCAAGTATGACATTTGGTTTCTATGTTGAAGGAACAATGAATATTTCTGTATATTATAAAGGTGAAGTATAAGTTGGAGGTGGTATGGTAGCATCCCAGAATGCCATGTTTCCCCAAGTGAGGAATTAGATAGATGCTGAAGAAAAAATGAGTCATTCAGGCAAAAGAGTGGGGAAAGGGGCCTTTTATCCACAATCAGTCTGCCCTAGTAAATGAGAAAAGTGTGGAGAACACAAATTCTGGTTTGTTTACCAATATCATTAGTTTGATGCTTCTAGGAAAATCTACTATGCATAGTTTCTCTTCTTGCACTAATACTTCTCTAACAATCAAGCAACACAATAAAAATTAAAATTAACACATCTTCAAACATCATTCTAACATGTTTGAGTGCTTTCTTTATATTTTATTGCTTTCTAATCATTATTAATGGGAGTTTATCAACCTTTGCTTATTATAGTGAATTCTCTAATGTTAAAAGCTCAAGGTTTCTACTTTGGTGTTTACTATCACATATCTCTCTTCAAGACTATTAATTTTATATTTAGGTGCTGCATTTTAAAAATTTCAAACTTACCAGAGATAAATATCTGGAGGACACTTATAAAGTTGCCCTCTATATAGACTTTAATCAGACCACTTAGATTCAAATCTTGAAGCTCGAGATGTTATTTTTTATTATAGTCTATAACTTAATCGCCCTGGTTTTGTTTATTTTGTTTTTCTTATTAAGTGAGAATTAACAGTAACTAATTCATATTAGTTATCATTAAAATTATATTGCATATGAATCACTGGACCCAACTCCAATCTACTAAAGGTGGCAGCTGTTATTAATGAATACTGCAGAACCACATTTTAATACTTGTAACTATTTTGGATTGATTCTATGATGAGCCAAGAAAAAAGACATTGGTTTCTTTACTTCATCCTTTGTATATCTGTTGTTCAGTAAAGTTTCTGTAAAACTTTACAATGTTGCAGATGTAATTCACTCATTCATTCACTCATTCCATTTGCCAAATGCATTCTTTGTCTCAGACACTGTCCTAGGTACCTAAGCAGCATATGGTCTGGAAAGGGAATCATCCATATAAGCACAAGATGATTATTTGTATGGTGTGATAAGGTATGATAAAAACTTACTGGCCACGGGGTATATAAACCTCTGTCGGATTCAGAACCTCAATATTCCTGTAGCATACTAGAGTCTGAGATCTGGCTCCAACTCACCCCATTACATCCCACACCACCATATCCCCTTTCCTCTGCTCCCTTTCATCTAGTTCTGTGCTCCTGCCTTGGCCCTAGCCCTGTGCATGTGCTCCTTTCCTACTCTGTTGTCATGTTGCTTCCGTCCCATCCTTCATCTCTCCTTAAATGGGATTCTACAAGAGAAACTTGATGACACCATTGGCCTATCACCCTCAGTTTCCTCTCCCCAAGCACCCGCATCAGTTCCTGCATGGCACATGCAGAGTGTCTGCTTGTATGAACCTTAGCTGTGAACTTTGAACAAAAAAAAGAGATCAAGTTCAGTTGTTTTCATCAGTGTTCATACATCTGTATGCACAAATGTCATACAGAAAACACTTTATAAACTGTGGTCAATGAATAAAAGTCAAAGGTTATAGATATTTGGGGTACATCTCAATTAAAACATCAGGGATCATGATGAGAGAAAAGAATAGTTTTGTGGTTGAGTTATCACAATTTGTACACACGCATACAAATTTAGGAGACATACAGATTTAAGTTGAAACCCTAGGTACTTGTGAGATCCCTGGACCCGAGCTCAAATCATCTCAGTTTCAGCACCACATTTATTTGTAAAATGGAGACAGTAGCATGACACTACAGAGTTGTGAGGAATGGACTGAAGATATGTGAGCCACATGGGTAAAGCTAGTGTGTCATCTGTTTAGTCTGCTGTAGTGAGGAGACTCGTGACTGAGCACGCTGGAACTTCTTTAGCACAGTGGCTCCTCATGTCTCAGCTGGAGAATGAGAGACAGTGGTGTGACCTGGAGCACTGGGATGCTGGGAGGAAAATTGAATTGCTGTAAAGTCTTTGAAAGTACAAAGTGCCTACAGCAAGTTTTTGCAGGTCGAAGATTCACAATTTCTCCTTCACAGTACCAGAGGATGTGGAAATAATAGGTGATCCTTATATCGGACACCAGCCTAAATGTTGTACAAATAACTCCCATGGAAGCCTAAAAAGTCTATGAGTCTAGTTCCTTGATTTTGCAGAGGAGGAAACTGAGGCACAGAATGTAAAGAACTTCCACTAGTGTCTCAGAGATCATGCTTGATACAGCTTTCTCTTTGAGCTGCGTGACAACAAAATCCATTCCTACTCACGAAATGAGCCCATTTCCTCACTTAAAAAGATGGAAACACAATGATATCTATTCTGAAAGGGGCTGTGACATTTAAATGAGTTGGCGTAAGCTAAGTGCCAGGCTTGCAGTTGATGTTCAATAAAAAGTAACAAATGTGATTTCTCTACGTGGCACTAGTTGATCCACCAGTTAATCTTGACAGGATTGAGATTTTTATAAGACTTGATGTCTTTTAATTGAGAAGTATGAATCCATGACAGGTAATCAATATGCTCATTTGGCAGCCAGGTTCTAGATGAAATAAAGCTAAACGATGGTGTAATTCAAATATACAAACAAATCCCCTGCAGAAGCCAAGTACATTTTCCTGTCTTCCCCATTCTAATTAAGGGGCTGATTTTTATTTTTTGGAATGTGTCCCTGAGACCTTTTCCCTGTGAATCTGGGAACAGCTAAACAAATGTGGCATCTTCCCTGCCTTTGCTTCTCTCTCCTTGCAGCTCAGTTTCCCTCTGACCAAGATGCAGGGAGGATCTCAGGATGTCAGCCAGGCTTTGAGCATGAAGGTCACTCTGTGAATCTCAAAGACAAACAGGATCCCTAAAATACACTTTGTCATCTCTTTCCTTCTAGTCACAGTGAATGACGATGGCTGATGGCTTACACAGGGAAGCAGTCCTAAAAGAGGCTTCTTAGTAGGCTCTGACAAATCTTTGTCAAAAGTCTTTTTCTTTTCTCATATTGAAGTCCATAAACTGCTAAATGACCAGGGTATCTTTTGTGGCTGGCCATCACAGACAAGAACCTTGTCAGTGTTCTCTGATGGTATTCATGGCTTGGCCCATTATATTTAAAATATATTCTAACCCCCAGATGCCAGGGGACAGCAGCTGACTCATGACAAGTTCAATAGTTGTAGTTCAAACCATAGATTCCCTGTTTATAAGGTCTGGGATTTGGGCAAAAACTGTCCAACCTGGTGTCTTAAGTTCCTCACCTATCCTTGGAGGATGACTACAGCACCTTCATTTGGGTTACTGGAAGGAAAAGAAGACATGTACGCTTATGACTTTCCTGGCTCACATACAATAAACTCACACTACAGATGAGTTTTACTATTATCAGCAGCATAAATTCGAGTCAGACTTCATGTAAATGATCTTAATTTGAGTTGATCAGTTTTCTATATGGCATGTTCTGGTAGACTTGGCGTAGCAGAAAGAACCTGGGCTTTCAAGGCACGTGGATATGGAATCGAGTTGTGTTTGTGTTTCTGCTGTATGACCTCAGGCAGGCACACAACCCCCTTGAGTTCCAGTTTCCTCATTTTCCGGCTCTTCAAAGAATGTGCATAGAGGCCGCCACCCAGAAATCTGACCTTTTAGCTCTAGTAAAAGTCATCAACTTGCCATAAGAGGCTGTAACTGCTGTGTCCATGAAGATCTTATAGGAGCATAATGTGACCCTGCTCCCCAAAGAGCCAGTCATAAGAATGGTTAGCTGGAAAGGGCTTTCAAGATATATAAGGCATTCATTTTACAGAGGAAATGTACAATGTTCAGAAAAATTAAGAGACTCCTCTGAGAGGACATTGCTATAGAGTGAAAATAAAGAGCTGAACCTGAGAAGAGAGCCCCACTGTCCTGCAGTGGTCAATACTCTGCCCTGATCTGTCTAAGGGGGAAAAGAGAACAAAATAAGTAAAACAGTAAAATAGAAGGTTAAAAGTAAAAGTTGAAGGAAAGTAGAAAAGAGGAAGGAAGAGAGTTGGGGTGGAAAGAAAGAAGGGAATGATTAAGAAAGAGAGGAGGAAGGGGGAGGAAAGAAAGGAAGTGGAAAATGAAGGAAGAAAATAAAGTAGATGAGGGAATGAAGAAGACAAGGAAGGAAAAAGAAAAAAGAAACTGAAAAGGACTGTGAGGCCTCTGTGGAATCTCTTGGCAGTCCTGTGCTGCAGAAGACCGTGATGTACACACAGAACGTGAGGCACCATGGACTTGCATGCCAGCTCTGCCACCTAGGGACTGTGCAGTCAGACAAAAATTTCCCTTTCTTTCTTTCTTTCTTTCTTTCTTTCTTTCTTTCTTTCTTTCTTTCTTTCTTTCTTTCTTTTTTTCATTTTCAAATCAGGGTTTCCCTGTTGTAACTCTGGCTGTCCTGGAACTCACTGTGTAGACCACGCTGACCTCAAATTCATAGAGATCCACCTGCCTCTGCCTCCTGAGTGCTGGGATTAAAGGCATGTACCAGCACTGCCAAGAACATTTAGCTTTATTTTTTTTTTAACAGAAGATACTTAATTTCTTCATTCTTTACTCTGCTAGTTGGAGCCATTGTGAATGGTCACTGTGAGGATGAAAGAAATGATTGCTATCACATTATAAACATGTAGCTATTAGTGCATACACCAAACACATAGAAGACATTCGATGCATTTAGACATTGTTATTAAATATGACATCATCTTATTTCTCTCACTTTCAAAGCAATTGGCTTCAAGTCACTGAAGAATTTTTCTCTCAGTTAGGCACTATAGGGATACCACTGATGAGACATTGAGAACAATTACAAGAGAATGGATGGAGAGATGGGAGGGACAAGTATAGAAAAAACCAGAAGGAACATGTGTACAGTGTTTGCTGTGAGCGGAGTGCTGCATGAGGAGCTCTGTGCACAGGCTAAATCTTTGTCATAAACCAAGGGTTTGTGGTATTACTTAGCCATCATTACCTCCATTTTACAGACAAAAGAAAGGAAACTTTGGGTAATCATTTTACTGAAACTTTGTTTTTAGATTTAGTTTACTTGTTTATATGTTTTTATATGTGTGTATGTGTGTGAGTGTGCATGAGTGGATATATGCGTGTGAGTGTGTGTATGTGATTGTATTTGAGAGTGTATGAGTGAGTGTTATTCGTCTATATGTGAGGGAATGCATGGCAATGCATGCATGTGTATAAGTGTGTGTGAATGTGTATGTATGTCAGTGTGTGTGTGTGTGTGTGTGTGTGTGTGTGTGTGTGCACGTACAGGCATATATATGCATGGAAGCTGGAAGAGAGTGCAAATTATTTTCCTCTACCTATTTCTTTGAGACAGGGTCTCTCCCTGAATTTGGGATTTGTATTTTCCTGCCTACACTGGAAGCCAGCAAGTCTAAGTGATCCATTTGTTTCCTCCTCCACAGAGTTGTTTCTTCCTCCACAGAGTTAAGGTTATGGGTGTTTGCTGGGATGTCTGGCTTGTTACATGTGTTCTGAGATCTCAATTCTGTTCCTCATGATTTAACAGAAAACATGTTTAATTGCTAAGCTATGTCTCCAATCCCTTGACCAAGTCATTTTTGACTTGAACCTTTTGTCTTGCTCCGTGTAAAATCCTCTCCTGTAGGAATTCATTACACACAGTCAATTTCCAACAGGGCTCCTCCAGATAGCCCAAGGAGCCTAAATACAGGAGGATAATAACTAGTTTTCTTGGTTTGAGGGCAAGAAGAAGAACCCTTTGCTAATCCCCCACGCCCTATTTCTTTCTCTAAATACAAATCAGCAGATTTAAAAGCAGATGCTTTTCCTTTTGTTGTTCCCAGGATAAACAGCATCACTATCCGTGAGACACCTGGAATGACATTGTTCTTCTAGGACACTGAAGGGCTTGCCTAATTGAGGTAAAATATATATGTAATTTTACAATTAAATTTTAACTACTTTTCTACGCTTATGGTTTTTACCACTTTGCCTTTAGGATAAAAGAGAAGCAGCAGTAGACAGGTGTGATTATTCCTTTCTCTACTTTCTTCAGTAAAACCCTGTAGATTGGAGTGTGGCTTTCTTACCATGCCTCTCACAGTAGGCTCTGTTCAAGTGTGGAGAGGTGACTGGTATTAAATGTGCCCATCTGCTGGGCTTGAGTGGATCGGTTCTCTTTCCTTGGAAACACTTTCTTAACCTAAAACAAAAATTACTGTCACTGGCTTGCTTTTTCTGAAGTATTCCTCTATAAAAATCAAATCATGTCAAAATTTTTCTCTCACAGCAATGCATGAAATTTTCACATTTTAAAACTTTTTCTCTTGAGAATTTGGGGCTGTTTCTTATTTGGTCTTCCATGGGCACCTGCCAATGACCAAATTCATGTAAAAGTAGTCAGTGATGGTAATGGAAAGTCTCCAATGGTCAGCCATGCTCCAGCTATGAAGCATGATTTTATATGTGTTTGGATATTTGCTCTGGCTTTCTGTTGCATTTATACACAGCAATATAGTCATATTTTCTGCTCATAAAACTCTCACCTAGTTCAGCTATTGGGCTTAAGTGTGTCCTTTGTGCTGAGGCTATGAAGGGTTACGGTGTTTTGTAGATTTCAGGTGTCCTGGTGGAACCACCACTCAGGGTCATAATTTCCACATGTGACTCCAACATGTGGCTGTAATATTTGTTACTGCTGATTCTGTTTCCTAAAATCTCTTTCTTTCTGAGTAATTTCATTAAGATTTCAAGCATACAAAAATGGCACACTGCCTTACTTACCAGGCATAGGTAAGGCTCTGAGTTAGATGGCCCATGGGTAACCTAAGCCTGGTGAAATGCATCAATCAGACAAGTTCAAGTCAACAAGAATGCAATGGACTGTTCATGATCCACAACAAGTTTCACTCCCTTCCATGGAACCAGCCAACAGGAAAAAACAAATGGATGACCTGATGCATAGATTACAGAACCTGTAATTCAAGATCCTTCACTACTTTATCAGCTCTAGAAAAAGGACAGGTGTTCACAGCTACTTATTGAGCACTTGTCATATGTCTTAGGCAGATGAGGAGCAAAGTCTCAGAGTTGTCCTTTTGAATCAGTTTATAGGAGAAAGGAGTCAAGATGAACCAGGTTGAAAAGCCCACAACTGATAATCCTACAAAAAAAAAAAAAAAAAAAAAAAAAAAAAAAAACCAAAAAAAGCTGGAAAGTCAAATCCAAGCCTGGATTCAGAGATGCAGTTTGTCTAGAAGACTAAGGCCAGACAACAGGTTTTCAGAGACAAGTTTTATCTGGGTATCCTAAACCACTATACTCCAAGTTAAAGTTCCAGCTAGTTACCCTGGTGCCGTGAAACCTAGATCCCAAATGCAAGTCTAAGGAGAAATGTATGACTTTACAACTTTACTTAATATAGAAAGATGGAGGCAGCATCAAAGCCTAGGTATCAGAAGACTAACATTTGTGGATCCCTTGCCATGTTCTAGGGACTGCTCACCATTTATACATGTTAGCTAATGTAGA
Source organism: Cricetomys ansorgei (assembly GCA_026225945.1). Classification (NCBI taxonomy): domain Eukaryota; kingdom Metazoa; phylum Chordata; class Mammalia; order Rodentia; family Nesomyidae; genus Cricetomys; species Cricetomys ansorgei. Next base: position 1,267,865 of record JAMJFZ010003206.1, read on the forward strand.
TGAGGTAGGAGCTAATATCAAACTATCTTACAGGAAAGAAAGCTGGCACAGAGCATTCACGAAACTCAAGTTTGCACAGTTAGGAACCTAGAGAGCAAGGATTTGGATAGGCAATATGGCTCAATATACAGTTTCCCATTGACCACACTGAATGTCTTCCACAGTTTTACAGGATCTGGTTTGATTTTGATCTTGAACAGATCAAGAAAATCAAAGACGATGTCATAATCACATCTTGAATCTATCTCTTTGTATTGTGTACGTGTGGTCATTATCTATCAGATATACTTAAAGTTAGAGCACCTGGTTAGAGTAAGCTTGATGGGTAGTTAGGAATTCAGCAGAAAGGGCATGTATCACCATCCTTAGTGGGTGAAGCTATACTCTCTAAAGAGACATTACTTAGCTAAATGATCTTCCTTTGGAATATCTGTAGGTGGTGTTTATATAAATCACTGCTAGCAGGTATGCTCAAGAGTGATGCACACTTGGTTCAGGAAGGAGCTGAGCTTCATCTGTTTAGTGAATGGACACCATTAGAAGATTCATCTGATCCAAGTTCCCAGTCCCCAGGACCCCACTGCCAACAGACACAAGCCTTGATTCAATCACCTCTGACTTGCTACCATGTACTTCCAGCCTTCAATTGCTTTTCTTTGTCCCATCTTTGTGGAGGACTGATGAGCCACCCCTTCTTCACCCCAAGGAAACAAAAGGTATCACAAACTTTCCCTCTAGCTCTCTCTCAAAAGAAGGTGCCCAGCTCCTAGAATGCTGTGTGCAGGGTTTTGAAATGCCTGGTCTATTTAAAACAAGTCTGTGGGTACTTTGGCTTGTAAGCAAAACCCAAATATAAGGCATAGAAAATAAAAGCATTTTACAGCTTCCTCACCACCAAGCACCACTTTTATAAATAAGGGATAGAAGCCTTTCCCCTTACTCTTCCACGCCAGATCTCCTTCACCCTGAATGCTAGCAGCCATTCTCTTTATCCCAGAATCATCAGGAAAGCACTGGCTGACAGGTGCTGTTATTGCTTTTGATCCCATTGGTCACATCATGTAACATCTTCACTCCTAACCTAATACGATGGATGGAGCTTGACAGGGCATAGCAAGCATGTTGTACTGCTTTCTCTGAGCTGGCTTAAGCTCCCGCCTCCCTAAAATCTCCCAGAGTCTGCACACCATTCAACTTTAGGGCATATTTATTGTTTAAAATGGGTGTAAGGGTAGCAGCTTAATCTTAACTGCCTATTCCCAGGTTATGTTATGTGGCATACCTGTGATCATTCTTTCCTTTCCTGTTAGAAGGGGGTTAGAGATCTTAAAGACATAACAAAAGAAAAAAAATGTGTTTAAATGACAGAGGTCATGGTTACTATGGTTATTCCTCAGGAAAGCACTGTAAATGCTTCTTAGTCAATAAAATTCATCAATAAAACAGTACCTACAGTTAAAAGAATGTCAATGACATTAATATCATATCTCCATTACAAATAAAGATCAAACAATTTAGTTGCATTCACCATCTCTTGTCCTGAAGAAGCTGAGCTTGAACACTTGTTTCCTTTATTGCAGAAAATGGGAGCTGAGAGGAGTTCCCTTCTCTGACTCAGTCCTGGATGGAAACAGTCAGGGGAGCTCTCATTTTATTTTATTTATTTATTTTAATTTAATTTTATTCCATAGTGATTTGTGATATCCTGTGCTAGATTTGACGATAAAAATCACAGTGTCTGCTCATGATTCTCAAACGCTCACAACCTAGGAAATGAGACGAAAAGAAAAGCCAGGCATGGGGATACTCATATCTAACCTCACCACTAACAGTTAGGAAACAGATAGATCCTGAGAGCTCACTGGCCAGCCAGTCTAGTCAAATCCCTGAGCTCCACATTCAGTGAGAGACCCTGCCTAAAAATAAGTGAGAGAGTTATAGAGAAGAATAACAATGTCACCTCATGGCCTCTGTGCATGTACAGGTCTTCTTGTGTACAGATATGCACACATGAACACACACACTTGCGTACACACACATACGCATGCACACACATGCACATATAACACACAGGTATGCACACATGCACCTGCATATGCATGCATGCACGCGCATGTATACACAATGTAAACAGAAATCACAGGCATTATAATAACCAAAAGTAGAGGGCAGAATGAAAAAAAAAATGGAACATAGGCAGTAGCATAAAGGTGTGGACGGAAAAGGATGGATAATCAGGAAAGATGGTGGAATATTGAGAGAAGATGGTGGGGAAGAACCACAGGGAACTGAGGAAACAAAATTTGAAAGAAATATAATAGTTTTGAATTTTCCAAATCAAAGGGGTTGTAATCTCCCCTGTCTCCAGCACGCATGCTCACACACACACACACACACACACACACACACACACACACACACTCAAGACCAATTTTCAAAGCATTGGAGTCCCTGATGATTTATTTCGGCATGTTTTTGGCCACCTAAGGTGATTGGTTGACTGGTGCATCAAACGAACAAACGAATAAGCAATTAATGAGTCAATATTTTATTTCTATTTGTTTACTCGGGAGCTAAAGATTAAATCCAAGCCATTGCATGTACTGGGCTTATACGATTTATAATTTATCACCTAGCTAAACACACTTCCTGATTTTATATATATATATATATATATATATAGATAGATAGATAGATAGATATAGATATATATATATATCTTTTTCTTTTTGCATCAGGAGTTAAAGTGAAGGTAGGAGTCATATGCTGTCTTGTAACGGAGACTGGGTGAAGGTACAATGGTTACCAGCTGATAGAAAATCAGGTTATAGTCCCTATTTGTTTTCTAGTGTCTCCACGACGTGACATTAGGAGGTGATGGTTGCAGTTATAGAAAACATTTGTTCCAATGATATTCATAAATACACTTTGTTAGGCAGTTATGTCGAATCCATCAGGTCTCCATTCCCTCTCTGTAGGCAGGCTGTCTTTTGGCTCTTTGATTTCTCTCACACAGATAGGCCTGCACTGACAAACTCAGGAACTAGGGCATGAGCCATGGCATGTTACATCTGTCTGCAGAACTCTTATATAAGAGGAAAAGCCAAAAGCGTGTTGGGGAGCCCTGGGGGAATTTGAGTTCTGCAAGATAGTGTTTGTATTTGAGCTGGCAGGGGTGGGGAGGTGTTGTAGAAGTTTATTTTAAGTTATATATAAAATAATTGTTTTGTGCATTGTTGGGTGAGGGGCTGCTTAGGTCTTGGAGTTTTGTATTGTCTGCAGATGTTGGATTTATGTGGGGGATGTTTGGTTGCACAGGATCTGCATGTGCTATCCGTAGTACACCTAAGAAGTTCGAATAAATAAAAACACCTGAGCTCAGAGGCTCAGTGTTCCACTCTCCAGTATGGTGCTGACCAGGATTGTGGTTCCCTCTGCTGAGGTCTGGCAGGGTTTGCACATGTGAGAATGCCTCCTTGTTGTCCTTGGTGAGCTGTCTCATAGGCATACTGCTATAGGGAGGTGCCACCCAGCAAATGAGAGTGGAGGTTAACTGCTGGCAAGCACACTTTCCTTGTGTTATAGGACATTATGGTTTAGGCTAGTAGAGACAGTAGATTTGTTCTTCTTGGGGAAGAACTAGGTGAGGATAGACACTCTACACGTATGACTCTAAGCTCTCTGTGCTTAGGTTGCGTGGTGTGTTTCATGCAAATAATCCTATTTGCCTTTCAAAATTATTTCAAGACAAAGTGAAGCAACTTGGCGTGTTCTGGTCCAGCTTTAGTTATTAATCTGTGGGCAGCTCCAGAAGTTGGCGGTTAGCTTGTGCACTTTTGCACTATAAAGGCTGGGTATGAGTGATGGCTGGTGTAGACGGGCTCAGAAGATGTACCATATTGCAGGGAGGCACACTCTAACATGCACATGATTCCCTAGGGAATTTTGTTAAAATTTGGATTGTTTTTAAAAGGTCTTAAGAAAAGTCTGGAATTTAGCTACCAGAAGCATAGAACTTGTTGATAAGGAGACCACACTTTAGATAGGGATGAAAGATTCATAGGGCAAAGTGGAGCATATAACCTCATTAAAGCAGCAGACAACTACAATAGACAGTATCCAAAAGCTAACTGAGACAAGCTAGGCACAAGTTTGGCATATTCCTGTGAGAAAGCAAGTTCCATCCCATGTTTGTGACATGCCTGTGGCTGTTACCACCTCAAGATGCCCTTGAAACAGGAAGACCCTAAAACCATTCCAAGTGTGCCAGCTCTGTCACCTCCCAACCTCTTTTGCATCATAGTTCAGAATCTTCAACATGATTGGTGTGGTCCTCATGCTCCCATGCTCTGTCTAGGCTGGCAAGGCTCTTGACTCTTTTCTCTACTTGCCTAACTCTGGTTCATTTTTCAAATTCCCTTTTAATCTCAGTGTGTCTGTGAAAGGCACATGTTTGTAGATTCCACATATGGAGATCACTAGCCATATTTCTGCAGATTGAAATGGTGCTTTGCTGTGTATTCATCTCCAAGAGCCCTTGAGAGCTAGGTCTTTGCTTGTTAACTTCTTTTTTGTCCTGGAACCTACCTAGCACAGTGCTCAAATATAGTAGCCATTCCGTAAATTGCAGTTAAATGGCCTGAGGAGTGATAGAGAAAATTGGGAATGGGATGTATCATGCTTATTGCATGTTCTGGAAAAGATCAACAAAGATAAAGTGCTTTAAACAAGAAGTCTGGAAAAGAGACCACCCAGGGACTTTATCTAAAACAATAGGCTTCTTCTATAAAATCAACTTTTAGTTTCTTCATATGACTAACAACATCTTGGGGTATTTCTTTATATGCAAATGACTTACTTGGCTTATCCCACATGTCCTCCACGTTTATCTACATTACAGCTTATGTCAGAACTTTAGCATTTTAAATTATTATTTAATAGTATTTTATTTTGTTTGTATACCATATTGTCTTTATAGATTCAGGTGTTAACGGGAATTTAGGTTAATTCCATGGCTTATTTATTATGAACAGTGCTGTGTTAGAACTTAGGAGGGCAGATATCGTTTTGATATAATCATTTTGTTTCATATATGGAATAGCTTTGATCTCATAGAAATCGATTGTAGAGTAGAGAAGGCTAAGAAAGGAAGAGTTGGCGGAACATGAGAGCTAGCTCAATTGGTTCAGAAATGATGATTAGTTAAAAGAAAAATAAGTTCTGGTTTACTTTACACAGTAGAAGGACTACAGTGAGAAACAATATGTGCATAATACCTTAAGATAGATAAAATAGAGGATTGTAAATGTTTCACAACTGACAAATATTTGTGGTGATAGATATGCTAATTACCTTAATTTGTCCATTGCATAATGTACACACGTACTGAAACATTACAACACAACTCATAAAGTTGTGTGATTATTATGTGTCAATTTAGGAAGTTAATTAATTAGCCAATTAATTAAAGGAGGTATACACTAGACAGAATAATTTGTCAGCAGACTAGAAATTCACTCTGTAGAACATTCTATGTAAAGAGGGATCCCATTCTAGATTAAAGTATTTCTGAGCAGAGAAGGGGAATCTATGGTGTTCTAATGTTCTCTAGTGGGCTCCATGATGAGCCAACTGCAAACCTTTAGGTTCCATGTGGAAATAGATTCCTTTGCCCTCTCCAGATCCCACCTTGTTTATAGGGGAAAGGCCAGTACTGAATTACTCATATCCTCTTGACATCTTGAGCAGGAAAAAGCAAACCTGAGTTCTTTTGAGTTATGTAAAACTTACATAAAAAGGAATAGGGGAAAGGAGGTAGCTGCCTCATCCTCTGTGTGACAACCCTACCAATCCAGGGCTGACATCCTTTATTATCAATCCTTTGTAATCTTTCTCCATGACAGCTACCTTCCCAATTTTGCAGTCTCCACCTCATTGTCTCGTAGCTCATTGTTCAAAAAGCGTCAACAGCTTCCTACATACAAGGCTCTACACATCATATTTATTATCATGATTTTGTTTAAATGACTCATGTTAATGATATATGGAAAACATTTATACACAAGCCAAATAAGAGAATGGGTTCTACGCTTAAACTCTAGCTCCTTTAGTCACAAAATTTGGCCACTGCCTAGCCTCTCTGTGACATAAGATTTTCTTGTTCACACAATGTAGCTTGTTATTTATAAAAAGACTCAATTATTGGGTTGAAAAGATTATAAATATTAATACATTACAAGAGAAACCCACCAAAAAGACCTAAAGTCTACAATATGCTCTAACGACCATCAGCTTATTATACACCGTTTGAAAATAAATCAACCAACTGATGGGGAAGAGATCAATACCTTGATGAGAAACGGCTTAAGGGGATATAAGATAAGCAAGTCATGGAGACGGAAACTCAGCACAGATGAATCTGAAGCATTACATCTCACTATATCAACACTGTCATTTTATACACAAGGTCCATCATCTGCCTGGGATCCCTGAGCATGAGTGTATGAGCACAGCGTGAGGCAACTTGTCTTCCAGCTGCCTGTCTTTCAAAGACTGTTCAGTTTTTCCTAGTTGTTTAGATTTTCCAAGAACGCGTTTTTATCAATCTCCTTTGCATTTTAGAACTAAGACAAAGTAAAATAAAACTTTCATGCCTGTTGGTATAGTAAATGGAATTGTGTGAATTCATGTGTCAGTCTTTTTCAAAAGAGAAAATGGAAAATGTAACAGCTTTCTCATTTTCACATTCTGTTGTTATATTTTAAAATAAAATAAAAATGTGTGTGTGTGTAAGGTGTGTATACATGTTCATATATGTGGGTGCAGATGTCAGGGGATAACTTGAATGTACATATATACGTGCACATGTGTATGTGAGTGTGTGTGTGTGCCTGTGTGTGCGTGTTGGGGCGTATTGTTAGGAGTCTTCCTTGATTACAGTTTACCTTATTCACTGTGGCAAGGTATCTCAACTGAACTCAGAGCCTGACTATATGAGTAGTCTAGTTAGTCAATTTGCTACAAGAAACTAGCCAGCTTGCTCAAGGGATTCTCCCATCTCCACCTTTCCAATGCTGGAATTGCTGTAGGCCACCCCTTCTGCCCTCCGCAGTAACATGGGGCCTGGGCAACCAAACTACATTCCTCACACTTGTATGACAAATGCTTTACTCACCAATCCATCTCCCCAGATCCCTGTATACTTTGTTGTTATTTGAGACAAAGTCTCACATCATAGCCTGGGCTAGCCTGAATCTCACTATGTGGACCAGGCTGGATCTGCCTCACAAGGTAGCACCTGCTTCTGCCTTCCAAGTATCAAGATTAAACTCATGCAACATACACTGAGCCTATTTAGTTTTCTCAAAGATACCTCTGTTTACCTTTTCTGTGTTAAGCAATGTACTGAGCACACATGATTATAAAAGGAACAAAACACATACCATGCCCACAAGTACTGTACCAATGTAGTGATGTGATGGATGCATAGAGGGTATAAACCTTTGCATTGTGCCCACTGCAATTTTATTAAACATCTGTTAATTGTTTCAATTGTAAGACTTATTTACAAGATGCCCTTGATATCAAATTATGACATTGGCACATAACAGAGTTTTATAAAGTTACCAAGGGCTATTTATTTCTTTATTCAGAATCTAAAATGTTCACATGATGTATATTTATCTCTTACAAAAAAAACTTCATCAGGATCTGGAAATGAAGCCATCATCAAACAGTATTATTTCAAAATCGTGAAAACATTCACACTAAGTAGCTTTGCATTTAGTCAGATTAGTCTTTGCATCAAATGAGCAATGCAGATCATACTGCTTTCAGAATTATGCGGACTTCAGAAGTGTGAATGGGGCTGATAGCTCTATGATAGTGTGTGTGTGTGTGTGTGTGTGTGTGTGTGTGTGTGTGTGTGTGTATGCGTGGGTATTAACTTTATTTTTTATCTGACTTGAACTAGCTAGATATACTTGACTAATATTAAATAATAGTAAACACAGTAGAAAGACTTGTTTCATCTCAAATTTAGGTATCTGTAGCTAGTGTCATTTTGTTAGAAGCTTGAAATAAGAATATTTATTATATTAAGGTAGGGTTATTTTATTCCATATCAACATGAAAATATTATTAAATATTATCAAGTGCTTTTAGGAGCTGTGAAAAGTCTTCTTTTTATTATTATTGGTGAGCTGATAGGCTTGTATTGCATTAGTCAGTTGCCTCCTACTGAAATGAGGTGTATTTCTCTTAGATTATTTAATCACTATGATTAAGTTTGTAAGGTTTTTTTAATGTAGTTAATTTAAGTCATTGAACACAGACTCATAGTTTGGACTGTTTTCTTCTTTGGTTTTGCTCACTTTTTGCATAATATTTTACTACCTTGGGGGATCAGAATCAAATCTGCCTTGTGGAACAAATTGGATGGTTCTGCCTTCTTCAGTTTCCAGAACACATTATAATGAATGTGTTTATGTGGTATTTCTTGAATGCATGAATTAAATCACTGTTAAATCTCTCAGGATCTAATATGTTTTCGACAGCCAATTCTTAAAGACTTATTTGTGATTCTCAGTTATTGGTCTGTTCTGATTTTCCATTTCTTATGCAACTTTTGAAACTCGATTATCCTTTATTAGATTGGGAAGATTAGAAACTGAAGAAGATGCTTTTACTCTTCCCAGCTGTGACTGCATATGTCTTTGTGTTATTGAATTTATGAGACTTTTTATTTGCTCTTTTAATTGTCTTGTTTAAAACTTGGGACCTCATTACAGGAGATTTCATTTGAGCCCAAATATTCATCAATTTACTTTCTACTATCTGGCTTTGGAATTATGTCTTAAAGTACAGCTATATGCCTTGAAAATCATAAGTTGAAGTAACATGAGAAATCATTGGTTCTGCTCTTCTGGAAATACAAATGAGGAAACTGAGGACTGATGAAATAATTTTTGCAAGTTGTATTCTCATAAACAAAACTAAATTCAGGTTACACTGATGTGTTAATATTTTAAAAGCCGTGGAGCATAATACATACCTTTTTCTTTCTCATGGATGTTAGCACGTTGCCTAATCTTTACTTCCATGTGTCACGCCCTAGTTGTGAGCTACGTGGGTACAGCTGCTTTTCTGATCCAGTCTTCAGGAATCTGTCATAAAATCAATACATTTCTTCAAAGCTTGGAGATTATAGAAGAAATGTCAAGAACAAACCAAAAGCATTATTAGTGATCCTTAATTCTTCCATCAGCCTGTCCCTGCTTTTACTTAATATGAAGAATTGCTTGTGACCCTACTGAAGATGCTGACCATTAATCTGAATATTCCTATGAAAATCACTAAAATATCAAACAAAAATGCTTTGATCTAAAGGTGTAAGCACTACTCTATGGCTAGAGAGAGACTGGTCTCACAGGCGTAGGCATTGGTTGTTTATGCCATAGTGGACGTTCAGCATTTGTTGTTCTAGCTATCAATCATGCCTTCATATTGTGGTTAAAGCAAATGTGGTCCCTTTACTTTCCTAGACTATGGCAGAGGAAGGCATTTTACTCTCTGCATGTCCACATTTCAGGAATTATTCAGTGAGATCATTCGATTTTTCCTCTAAGAGCTGGACTTCATAAAACTTCTATTGTTTTCATAGCAGCCACTTGAGACCTGATTAAAAAACTTTTGTTTTTAAGTTTTCCTGTACAGTGCAAATCACTTTGCCTGTTCCTTCATGCATAACAAATGTACACACCATAATTAAATGCAGGAAACTAAGAACACGAATGCCAGGAATAGAGGTGCTGATCTGCCCCCTGGGGTCTGGGTTGGCAGGCAGGCCAAGGCTGGAAGGGCAGAGTGATTATCTGAAGGATGTAAGAGCCAAGACATAATCAGGGTGTGGAAAAGCCGCACTAAGAGACTAAAGAGACTGACAATTTTTAAAGTTTAATTTTTCACTAGTTTTAACTGCTTAATCCGGAGTGAGAAGTGGGAGACAACTCAAATGAAGTCAAGATCTACATGCACAGGGTCAGCAGCCAACAAAAATCAAAGCCAGGAAACCAGAAAGGGTAAACGAGATGGAGGAAGGAAGAGAGGCTTCAAGGTGGGAATGTGAGAAGGACAGCTGATCACATGGAATAGAAAGGAAAAGGGGGGAATCACAGAGTTAGGGGGTAGCAGTAGAGAAAGGAGGCAGGCAGAACCTGGGTGGGTTGGGGACAGCGTCTGAACTGAACCTGTGCATGCATCGTTCTTGTCATTAGTTTCCCAGTAGTGTCGTGACATAGCATTTATACTCTGTTAGGTATTATAAATGTAGTAATTAATTAAACTAAAAAATAATCAAATGAGCCCAAAGTATACTGAACAAGAGGCAGGTGTCAAATGATGTAGTGAATGCAAAGTAATTAGCACAGGGTGTAGACTGTAATGCTCAATAAATGTTGGTGACTATTAAGAACACATTTTACATATATGCCCTTTCTATTGCAGCTTTAAAGCTCTCAGATTCTCTTTTCCATCATCACAAACCATCTTCTCAGAGCTTCAAGATACTTTCCAAATCTGAATGACTCTTTCCATTCCCGGGTTTCCTGGTCTCTGTCCAGCGTTGGTGGTTCTCCTCCTCTGCTGTTCCTTGAAGTGCGTCCATCACTCAGGGTACAAGATCAAGACATTGGCTCAGATGCGCTATGGTTCTCAGTAAAGAAGCACACATACATGTGCTCCTAGGACATAAGGCCTCCATGTGACCTGTCTGCTGGCTACCTTACAACTTCATTCCCCAACACTTCCCCCATCACTTGCTTTTCTTGTATTTCTCTCAACAAACCACACAAGCTCCTACCACAGACCCTTTGCCCTCACTTAGTCCTATGAGATGATCACTTAGCACCCCACCCCACAGGCCACACTGCTCTACTCTCCAAGTTTTACTCACAGAGAAGCTTCTTGGAGACAGTGGCTATGAGGAAGGTGCTATTTAAAATCCCACTGTCTCCTCATTCAACTTGTATTTCTTTTCAGATGCCAGCTGTAATAAGAGTCCATGCTCTCCGATCTGAAATGTAAAATTTCATTCTTACTTATTTCCAAGTTTGTAGACATTTTCTCCAATTAATATAAACTCCATGAGGACCAGGAGTTGGTCTCTCCTATTTACTATTGCATCACAGTGTAGGTGCTAAATACTAATTTCTGAATGGATGAATGAATGAATGAATGAATGGTCCTTTTGAGAGCCCATATTTGTGGGAATAAGATAATAAATACAAACTAATGAAATGCAATAAAAATATATTAGAGAAGTAAGAAGAGGAGAGAAAATAGTTACAAAACAAAAATTTAGGCAGTAGGAAAGGTCTTCAGGGAGATTTCCCAGGCTTGTTTCATATAATTGTAATGATGTGCAGTATACACTTGATACTGTCAATAGTTATTGGCAATGTACTTTGTGCTAGAAATATTCAAATATATCATTTGGCAAATGGATCAAATTATATATAAATATGCAATATGTGTATAATGACATATATATATATATATATATATATATATATATATATATATATATATATATATACACTATGTATAAGTTTAAAGAAGTTACAGCACTCTCTCCTCTCTCTGTCTGGAAGACTAATGCTCAGAAAGGTCTGGTTAGTTGTTGAAATGAGAACCTAAATGACAGTATAGCAGAGGAGTCCCATATCCATGCTCACATTTTGAAAGACTTCATCTCTGGCTCCACTTTCTTTCTAGCTGTGTGATATGATTCAACTCAATTGACTCCTCTGATTTTTCCCTCCTGTTGGTAAGAAAGAAAGAAAATTGAATTGGTCTATCTTAGAAAACCACTCCACTCCATATCTAGAGGAGGTAATGAATGTGAAGCCTTTAACAAGGAGAATCACTGCAATTGCCAAACAGGGAGGAAAAGCCCTCTGCTGTGGGCCCACACTAAGTCAACATAACAAGAGAAACAGAGAAGGCAAATAATAAGGGCTTAATGTTGTGTGAATCCATGGATCCAACCATTCCTGAGCTATCCTTCATTTTCCATCACTAACAAATGTAAATTTCTATGTTTGGCTTAACCTGTCAGGGTAGCTGCATGTGGGAACCAAAAGACACATACTTAGCAAGAACTCTGCACCTGCCTTCCTACAGCACTGGTCATCCAGTATCAATCACACGGTGAATCATTACTGTGTATCAATCCATGCACATTTACTCAGGCATTGAGGAGTCTACCTAATACTGTTATACAGGAAGTCATGTAAAACAACCATTTCTGCTTCCACCAAAGGCTATCCTTAACTAGAAAGTTGAAATTTAAAAGAAACATGCCTGGGCTGGAAAGATGGCTCAGGGGTTAAGAGAACTGGCTACTCTTCCAGAGGACCTGAGTTTGATTCCCAGCATCCATATCAAGGCTCACAATCATTTGTAACTTCACAGTCCCAGGGGATTCAATGCCTTCTTCTGGCTTTACAAGGATATGGTACAGACATACATGCAAGATATACATATGAAATAAAAATAAAATTTTAAAAAAGAGATACATGCATACTACATATATGGAAGAGACATGGGAGACTAGAAGAAGAAGAAATGACATTTGAAAAAAGACTTGAGGATAAATGCGAGTCCACCCCAATATCTCCATGCTGAGCTGTTCTCAAAAGGATGTTAAAAGAATGATCCTAATGCCTTTTCTAAAATCTTGTGAGTCTTAGGTAACACTTTCCAAGTAGAAAATGATATCTTGGGTCAGTCATTTTAGGTTCACCTAACATATTAAAAGCATAATGTAACTTCTAGCACAATCTACTCACTATAGTGGTTCTCAGATCTCAAGCATCCATGGACATTTTACAGAAAAAAAGTATAATGTATTTCAAAGAAATGTGCTCATACAGAAATATGTATGCAATGTCAGTTCCATGGCTTGCAATTAAGATCACCTGCCAATCACTAAGAACCACTGATCTAGTCAATATGTTCATCAGAATCAGGACCCCTGGAATCCAGCCCACAATCAGGTATTAACTATTGTCTTCAAATAAATAAATAAATATCAAAAACCCCAAACCACAACCTATTATTAGACAGTTTTACAAACTCAATTTTCTGTCAATGACTAACAATTCATTGCCCTGACTCACTAGATGAAGCTTTTAAGGAAAATAAGCCCTTCAGCTTGAATTAAGCTTCAGGGTGAGCTGTTCTAAGGACAGAAGCAGACTCTAGCTCTAAGCTCCCTCCCTCAGGAAGCCTCCACCTGTAGAGCATCTTGCATTCCCTCCCCACTGCTGAACAAGACATGCCTCCTAGCCAGAGCTATTGAATCAATCAATCAAATTTTATTTTTATTACACCATTCTGGAAAATCCACTTATACCTCTTTCCAGTAATACTGAAGAGGGAAATAATCTATAGCACCCAATTAAGAATAAAACATGTGTCTTCTTGATGATGCCGGAACGGTGGTGAATCCAATGGTCATTAGCTCTTAAAGTTATTCAACATTAAAGCTGAGGTAAAACCCATGGTATAAGTATAAGCTGAGAAGTTTCATTACAACCACTAAAAAAGAGAGAGAAAACGTTTGAACGTAAGGGTTCTCAGATGCCTCTCTGTGTATGGGCAGAAGCAATAATAATAATGTGCACTTACTGAGTACTTTCCCTTCTCAGAGTTCAAAGAGCTGTTCCCTGTAATGTTAATTCACCTCCACAGTCATCTGATTTATAGCTTTTCCAGAGCACACGCTGGAGTGAAGAAGATTGCTCAGGCTTTCAGCGGTGCTCTTGGCTCTGTAAATTGCTGAGTCCGTACATTTCCTGCCATAGAGGAGACAGATAGAAAATCTGGAATTGAGGGTAGGGTGGATGTTGAGTGCTGACGTCAAATCAGTACATGGGTAAAGAGACGATTTCCCCAGAAGAATGCTCACCCGGGGTGGGGGGGCGGAGCTAATAGAGGGTGAGGGTGCACCCTGTGAGCAGACCCTGCCTCAAGGTAGTACTCACAGCCTTGTAACTCTATAAACTGTCTTTGTAGCAATCAAAATTGCATGACAGAGACCATGCCTGATTTTATTCCAAATCATAAGATGCAAATTGAAATGAAGTAAGAATGCATATCAGTGGATTCACATTAGAAGCCAGACATCCTTTCAAGTGACTAAGTGGCTCTTTTTGCCTACTAGGCATCTGTCTTGTTCTGTAGTATGAAAACCCAACACCAAACAAATTAACAAAAATCTGAAATAGTGATCTATCGATAGATTGGTTGGTTGATGGACAATCAAAACAAATGATACTTTAATTCTATTTTTTTTCCTTAAATCAATTACCCTCTCTCCGTCTGTCTCTGCCTCTCTATCCCCTCAAATCTCTTCCTCTAGTCTTCCTGCTAGCTTCCACTTTTCTTTCTTATTTCATGTTTATGGGTGTTTTGGCTGCACGTGCCTGTAGCAGTATGCCGCTGTGTCAGTCAGCAAGCAGGCATATTCATAGGTGCAACCCTGTCAGACCTCAGCAGAGGGAACCAGCTGTCATAGTAAATGTCATCCCAAACAGTGGAACCCTGAGCATCTCATCTCAGGTTTGTTATCGATACCTAAGCACCTCAGGTGTTCTATTGATAGCACATGCAGATCATGAGCAATCAAACATCTTTTTCATAAAGATAACACCCATAGACAATACAAATGCCAAGACCTAGGCAGCCCTTTTACCAACAGTATACAAAACAAACATTTTTAAACATAACTAAAAATAAACTTTTGTATCACATGCCTGATACCTGTGGAGGCCCACAGAAGGCCCTAGATCCCCTGGGGCTGGAGTTATATATGGTTGTGAACCTCAGTATCTTTCAATATGCAATTTATCTCCATCTAGTGCTATTTTGATTACTTACATGTATACATATACGTGCATGCACTAACAAAAATGTACACACACACACACACACACACACACACACACACATACACACAAACATTTTGCCTGGCCAATTCTTACCATATCATAAATGTTAGTTTTCTATGAAGGATTCTCCAAGATCTTCAAATAAATTGAATTCCATGCTGTATTTCTATAATATCCCAGTAGCTCTTTCTCATAACATCCTGTAGCATTGTAGCTAATATATTCTAATGAGACTATAAATTCTACTTATTGAGATGGGAAGCCTGCTATTCACTCTTCTATTCATAGCTTGTAAGAAAGAATCTGGAATATACAGGTCATATTAATCTCTTAACAACACCAGTACATTTCTTAGCTAACAGGCTTTAAGCATAGTATCTGTGCCAGGTAGTATGTTAATCACTTTTCATGTATTGGCTTATAATCTGAACAACTTAGAACTGTGTTCAGTGAAGAAAAAAAATGAGAGCACAAGAATAATTCACTCCTTTAGTTTGGGTTCCCCTTTCAAAACAAATCCTGGAAATATTTAAGTACAACTAGATGGTTAAGTAGATGATCCCAGGACATATTCATAGAAGAAAAGGGGTAAACTAGGAAAGGGGGAAAGACCAGGAAAGCTTGCATTTCCAAGCCAGATGCTACTGTGGGCAAGGAAAACCTCCTGATCCCACTGGGACTCTTGTGTCTAAGGTCTCTGTGCTGAAACACCAATCTGAGAACTATCTCCTGAGATACACAGGGAATTAAGGTGGGATGAAGGTGATTTTCAAGGGTATTGTTCTCCAGTCTTTAAGGTTTTCTGTGTGCAAGCAGGCAGAGGTGCCTCAGCTCTCTGATAAAACCCTGAGCAGGTAGGAGGCAGGTGCTGTACAACTCAGGTAGCCACAGGGCTCACACGCTCTGGGTTCCATTTTCAACTGAAGCTAGAATAGATGTGAACTCACTTCTGAGTGTTTTGACTCTAGAATAAGTTATTAAATAGAAATGTTTAGACACATCTGTTAAGGAAATGAATAAAAATAAGAGAAAGGATTCAGATAAAGGAATAAAGAAGGCTATGAATATTTTGTCAATAGAGGTAAGAGTGAATCTGAGGATCCACCCCCCACCCCCACCCCTGCCCAGAGAGCATGCTCTTCTGATGCCTATAGAAAGCATGCTTAATGGTTTGAGTGTCTCCCCTTGGGGTTCGCTATACCAAACTGTCACTTTTCTTTCTCTTTATACTTCCTCTGGAGAGGGGATCCTTCTGTCCTGCCTCTCTAAATTCTCTCATAAGATCAGATCACACTTATTTGACTGCAGTCCAGACTTGACTTACCTAGGAGTCATTCTGTTTCTATGGTGATCGGCTATTATTTGTGAGCAGCTCTTATATATTGATTTTTTTTTGGCCCAAAGTTGAGACTACTAAAGGTACAGCTTACAGTTATCAGAAAGTTATGTATCCCGCTCTATGTGTATCTTTGATCTTCCCCTCATATATCTTCTTGTTTCCATAGAGGCTTCAGAATTAATATTGAACCCAGCATATAAGCAATCTATTTTATTGGTGAGAAAATGGTGCGCTTTTTCCAATCCAGGGATGGTGCCTTGAGAAAACACATGTGTCATTTCAGATCTTTTGCAAAGCAGACACTCACATCCTGTAGGTCCTGGCCGCAGCAGACCAAAAATGCTTGATTCCTCGGTGAAAAAAAGCCTTACATTCATTTTGCTAAATATTTATTGAGCACCTACTGTGTGCCAGACATGAAATAGTGACCTCAAGATAAGTGAGGTCTGCTTTCTTTAAAATATCAGAGATAGACAAAAAAATATAATGCTGGTATCCAGTGATGTGTGGTTATAAGATTTAAGCATATATCAGTCTAAAAATTGTTTGTACACGATAAAACAGAGAGCCCAAAGGAAGAAGTCAGAGAGATTGCACAAAGACATGATGTTTGTAATGCTGTGCTGAAAATAAAACCCAGCCTGTGCAAAAGTCAGCTGTATGAGAATGCATATTTCATTAAGTTAGAAAGCAAGGGTTTCGTTTGCTTTAAAAGAAGGTTAGAGGTAGGCCTATTGGTCTTTCTCCTTTCAATTTCTCCAATTCTCTTCCACGGAGCAACAGGACAGCCCTATACAATAGGATGCAAACTTTTGTAGGTTGCCCTTGCGACATGAGCTCCTTCTGCACTGCGGAAGCTGGTGAGATGGTAGACTCTTTTCCCATATGAAGATATTGAACTTGATTTTACTGGCCACTGTCACTTCCAACTGTGCATCACAGAGTATGTGGATTAGAGAGAAGTGGATGAAACAGGGATCAGGGGGCAGGTAAAGGCTGCTGTGTTCCTCTTGGCCTCTGCTGAGGCAGCTTTGCCTGTTGCCACTTTAATCTGAGACTGAGGAGTCAGAATCTGTCCGACAAAGAACATAATAAAAAAGTGTGAAGAGGCTGGCAAGATGGCAAAGTGGGTGAAAGAGTAAGCTTGGTGATCTAAGTTTAATCCCTAGGACCCATATAATGAAAGGAAAGAACTGACTTTTTTTTACAAATTTGTACACATATACAACACAACATGCATACACTCATCCCTGCCACAGACACCACATGTACACCACACACACTGTAAGAAAAGGCAGGAAGAGAGGGAAGATATGTTGTGTTGACTTCAAGACAGAGAATTTCAGGGGTTTTATATGGGTGCATGGAATGGTCAGGGTTGTGATGTAGAAAGAGAGTGACAGCAAGACTTCAGAGAACACATGGATAGTAAGAAATGAGAAAGACCCATGTGCATGTGAGTTTGAAAACACTCTACCTAAGAGGTGATGGCACTGATTCAGGGGTGAGTTTGTAGTTCAGCCAAAGAGAGTAGGATCTCGATATAAGGAAGACATACAGTCAGCAGGGCTCAATGAGGCACTGGGTTTTGGGAAATAGTAATAGCATATGTTTGGAGGATTGTTGCAAGGGTTGTTATTATGAAATGTGTTTTAAACTGCACTGAGTAGCACAATTATTAATTATGAGTGTTATTTTGACTAGATCATAGTTCTGTTCATTCCTCGTCAGTGCTCTTGTCACAAGCCCCTCCCATGATTCATTGTAAACTGAGCTGCTCCTTAATTGGATTTGCTTAAAGCAATAGAGAATGCCATTTGCCTAGTTCTTCTCAAGGGAATGTTGATATTCAAATCTCCAGGTCATTATTTAGAATCCTTATTTCCAACATGGGAAATTTAAAATTGGATCACACACTAATCTCTAAAGCAAGCTCTCCTTTGCCTCCAGGATGAGCAAATATTTAAACTTGAGAAAGAGGATCTTTTCTGAAACCCACGCATGCGTCCCCAAGGGGCACATAGGAATCCTTATGCCTGCCCTGTGTTATTAACGGTGAGGATGGTGATGAGGAAGATGATGGTGATATGAGCCTCCTACTCATTGCATCCATCACACTTTAATACATATTCTGTGCCAGTAAATACTCCTGGAACTCTCTATATGTTAATTACCTCTTTGAGGCATAATAACAGACAGGATGATCATAGTTTTTCAGTTAAGGAAGCTGGAGCACAAAGCCTTGAAACAACTATCAGCCTGTCACCTAATAAGAACACACGGAACAGATATTTGATTCCAACCCATTTGACCTGGCTCCAAATTGCTTACTGTCTTTCTGTATGCATAAGAATTGACACCCTAGTGTTGGCTCACTGCTGACCCTCAAGGCTCACTGAGAATAGAGCCTTATTCTCAGGCAGAAAGTGTGTTCTCTGTGTGCTGTGGCTGTGTTTATATCAGAGTGGATTTCCCTGATTAGAGCCGTCAATACATTGACATAATTCTAAGCCGAGAAAGTGATGGGGCCTTACACAAGACAAGTAGAATGTCACTGTCTGTCATTCTAAGAAACAGGAGCTTAATTTGTCAGGCTAACCAGGCTTTTGGGAGACTGGAACATCTTCCTAACTTCTTGTGAATGTAGACCTCAGAAAGAGAGATCTGGCAAGAAACTTGGAAGCACGAATCAAGCTATTTAATGGTGAACTGGGACCAGTGCACTGTTGGCATATCCAGAGCCTGAAGGGATTAATGGTAGAATAAAAGAGGTTTTTTCCTGAAGTTTGTAATTCTGCAGCCCTGCTTCTGTGGAGGTTTATGTCATATTACAGTATCAGATTCCCTTTTCTAGCTCTTACTTCCCCTTTACAGTAGAGTAAAGGCTCTGAGTTCCTTGCATTTGAATTTTTTGTGCTGAGTATAAGGACCATGAGTACTCAGAGAATCCATAACACTCATGAGAGTCTGGGTAAGAGTAATGGTAAGAGGAAAGGGATATCATACTGATAATTCCCTGCAATTCACAAGCTTGGCTGGCATTTCAACACACAATAACCCAGTCAACTGACCAACTTTCTGGTCCAAGCTATGAGATGTTCTTTCCTTCTGATTTGAGCCACACTATGCATGAGTACATTTTTACACAGTTCTCTTTCGATGCTCAGTTCTGTCTGTCACATGTGTACATAGCATACATACAATCACACAATGCAAAAGGAATCTCAAAAAACCTTGTCTCTGATGAGTTTCTTCTGTAGAATGTTTTAAAGGTTTGATATATTAAACATATTTAAAAAACCATCATAATCATTAAAACAATATTCAAACATTGAGGCAATAGTCCAACCTGAGACAAAGACTGAAGGATCATTTAGTTAGTGCCTTTCATTTTGAACTTAGTTGAGGCAGACAAATGTGCACGGATTTGTGGGGCTAGGAGATGAAGGGATTTGAGAAACACATGGGGAGGATCAGGAAGCTCTGGGGCCCGTTTCCTTGTTATTCCCTCTAGAGTTCCCAACATTCTATCCCTTCTCCAAATATAAGGATATATTTAGCTTCTCTTCCTCAAATATGGCTTTGATTTCCTTATAAGTACTGTGAAATATGAAATATATTTGGCTCCAGTATAAAATGTAATGTGGTTTTTAGTCAGACATTAATAATTGCAATCATATCTAATATGTGCTAAATATGTGCTGTGTACCAGGTTCTGTATCATTCACCACGATGTGACCCAGCTATTTTTGCAAGTTTGTGTTTTGGAAGTGTTATTACCATCATCCTATAGATCAATAAATTGTGTTTCACTAAAGAGAAGGAACCTGATGAGGAAGACTCAGGAACTGGGATTTAAACAATAATTTGACTCCAGAAACCGTGTCATTTTCCATTCTTTGTGCCCCTTTGTCTGTAGAGTCCACCCATTCACCAAACTTTCACCCTACTATTACTGAGAACTACAAGGAGCCAAGTGTGTTTTCAAACAAACACATCCTACATCCTTGAGACATGGAAAATCTTAGAGCTGTTTGGAGAGAGTCCACTCATTTCTTCACTGGGCCCTTCAGCATCTATTGAACATCCCTTATTATGATGTCCTAACCTAGAAGACAGCAGAGTTGGATGAAAGAACATAAGCTTCCAGTAATAGTACAAGGAGGGTGATTACAATACATGCAAGGAACCACCATGACCCTATCTTCAGTCCCGTTCTACTCCAGGGGAATGGCACAGAGCCTGACCTTTTATGGTCAGATATGGCCTCACAAACTTTTTGACAAAGAGTCCTAATCATATACCAACATGATTCTGGAAATCATACCAAAATCATACTGGATTTAAGACTAGAAATGAAACCAGTTTTCTCCCTTTATCTGGTGACAAAGATGACATGGAAGGAAATATAAGCTGGAATAGGAAGCAAACATATTGTGGAGTTTGAGGGTTGGTCTTTAGACAAATGCCCTATTGCACATACTTAACTTTATAAAAAAGGAACTCAAAGTCCAGACACAAGTAATGAAAGAGGCAAAATTTAGTCAGTTTCAGGTCTGTGTTCCACTCTCCATCCTACCATTCTGTGTGCTCTCTAATTGACAGGTCTGCTATGGTGGAGGTATATGAATACAGTGGAGGTAGCCAGGCCAGGCTTTGGATTTTGATGGCAAGAGAATGGCATGTACACCAGTACTTACCAGCAACAGAAAAACCTTCTCAGATGATAAAGGGCAATTGACCTGCAGCCAGAGAAGCCCCACAGCTATTCCCCACTGCCCAGTGCTGACCTGGTGGAGTTTATGCCATTTGTTTTTAACATGTCCTGTTAATTAACATGTAAAGAAATGACAATTCTGTCAGCTCATGCCAAGTCTCCTACACCTTCAGCTTGGCACACTGGGGTATGAACTTGAGAAAACTGCCATCAAAAGTTCAAAATGCTAAAACGAGAAGCATTAATGGGTGAAACCACCGAGTGTGCACTTACCAGGATCAATTTTCCACTTAGACAGCTTTTGCCCAGTTGTGCTAACTACTAACCAATCTATACTCCCTAATGGATTAAAGCGGAAAGGTCAGGAATCATAAAATCATCCATTTCCCACTCATTAATATTCGAGTGTGGGTTTCTGACATGCCCTAGGCTCCACCACACTGAGGATTTATTTATAACCAGGTTACAAGGAGATGAACAACCCATAGAAATGTAGATGTGTGTGTATTTTCCAAACTGTGACTCAATGAATGAAAACATCCACAAAGACATGGTACTTGATGGTTGGCAAGGGAAATGGAGTAAGGGCTAGAACCAATATGAAAGGAAGAAGAAACTCACCAAGCCCCAATCTTAAGGAAATGCAAAGCAAACCAACAAAACCAACAACAAATCTCAAAATGATTCAGTAAAACAGACAAATACTATTTAATGTGATATTCCCTAAGAGTTGAATGAGTAAAAATGTATGATGAAATATGAAAATTCTAAATGAAGACAAAAGCAGTTGAGGTCCATTTCTAATGAAGTCATAGGCATTTACGTGTGAGAAATACCAGGGGATTTTGAATAAGACAGGAAGTCCAGAGCTAAAGCTAGGGCTTTGGAAATCATCAGCTTTTTTACCCTGGGGTTTCCATTGCTACTGTGGGTTTCAGATACCTTACCACTGAAAGGGAGATAATTGTCCCCAAATCACAAATCATTACAAGGATTAAACGCATATACTGAAAAGTTTTAAATTTCAGCTATTTAGGCAAGATTCCTAGAATACCTACTATGTCTCAAATATCAAATCAATAATATAATATTCAGAAAACTAAAGGTGAAGATAAAGTAGGATCTAACACAGAGTGGATTCCAGGCACTTTGCTAAAGCATTTGTCTTTGGAACAGAAGCTACTAGAAACAGCAGATACTGGTACAATGGAACAGATGCTCTCTGGGCCCAGACCTGAATGGGAAGGATGTCATCTAGGACAAGAAGTAGCAATTACTGAACAACTGCTGTGTGGCAGGTGTTTTCAGAATGTAATCAAATACTACCTGCATCTACATTATACATATATAGGTGTGTTGAGAGTGGCAGGCAATCCTTTGTCCATGTTACAAATGAGTGAACAAATATCCAGGGCTTGACTGACAAGACATAGCTAATAGGAGGCAAGCTGGATGCAGACTCTCAATAGCCTGCCCTGCTCTTATTCATCTGTTCACATATGAGAAACAGAAACCTCAAGAGGGTCAATGCTTGCACAAAAAAAATAAAAAATAAAAATAAAAATGTGAGAATACTGAAAAGGAAAAGATTTGGAGGATAAATACCAGCAAAGAATCCAATGCCTTTAACCTGTTTGTATAAAGCCGAGCAATATATTGTCTGTATTATGCTGAATTGAATTAAAATATGAAAGGTACCAACAAAAGTAGTGTTTTAATTGGAGAATATTAATAAATAATAATAATAAACTGAGAAGAAACAGAGACATAGATTTAGGAAGAGCTAAACCAAAGGGACTGGGGAGATAGTTCAGTTGGGAAAAAGCTTCTTGTGGAAGCATAGGGAGTCAGATCCCCAGGCTCCATGTTAAAAAAGAAAAGGAAAACAGCTAGGTGCAGCAATGGACCTGTAATTCCAGAGCTGGCCAGGAAAATCCCTGTGGGCTGCTGGCCACCCTTCTGAGTGGACTCAGTGACTTCTGAGTTAAATGAAAGATGCTGACTTAAAAAATAAAGGTGTAATTTGTCCCTTGTCCTTCTCTCTTCCTCTGTATTGACCTTCATCACCCCCACTATAGCCTCTACCATAATTGTTTGATAAAACCTCTAAGAATCTTATTATTCTATATTTACCTAAGATATGCTCCACATACATAAATATATATAAACAATATTAAGCCACTTGGGAGGACAATGCTCCTTACAAGAAACACAGATTAACAGATACCTGACTGACATGCACGAGAAACCGCCTTTCATTTAGAATTATTCCTCGGAGTAGTCTAAATCACTCCCTAAACTAAATATAACTATTGCTGTCATTCTTGCTTATCTCTTAAAGGT
Organism: Cricetomys ansorgei; assembly: GCA_026225945.1. Taxonomy (NCBI): domain Eukaryota; kingdom Metazoa; phylum Chordata; class Mammalia; order Rodentia; family Nesomyidae; genus Cricetomys; species Cricetomys ansorgei. Next base: position 1,291,215 of record JAMJFZ010003206.1, read on the forward strand.
TAAAGGTAAGCCTCTATTGCTGAAGATACCTCACACCTACGACACAGGACTCAGATATTGTAACCTGAAAGCCTTCTAGCAGTATAGTTTTCATGGTACCAGAAAACACTGTGCAAGTTGTCAAGGGAAGAAATTGTCCTACTCACTTCTGATACCTCTGGACCACAACAATGGTACCAGCATGGCAAGATATCAGAAAAGTCGCACTCCCACGTTGATGGGAACTAACAGCTGACTAATTGGATGTAAGTCCCCACTCAACAGGAGGGAAACTATGCCTGGTGTCAAAAACCTAGCCAACTTTCCCAGGTTAGTAAAGCCATAAATCTTAGAAAAGAATCTACTACCACCACTTTGCTAGACCAGCATAATTCCTAACTACACTATAAATGATATTCTTACATCCACAGGTAAATGTAACTACCATCCCTCATCAAAGAATCTTCTCATTACAGCAAATGGAGATGTTTATAGAAAACTACAACTAGACGCTGCAGAGATCAATAGTTTATGGGGGAATTTAGCCCCAAATGATACATATACATCACTGTTTCTGCATCTATGTTTTAGAAAACATCCAAGAAAGGAGTAGAAAGATTGCAAGAGCCAGAATACCAGAAATTCTGCTCGGACACAGCCTCCATCACAAATGGCTACATAAACAAAACCGGAATAATGGCAATATCAATAGACATGCTAATGTGGAAGGGGAAAAACCTCATAGAGCCCCATCCCTAGACAGAGAACTACAGGCAACTAATGACTTCTGAGTGACGAAGAATTAGCCTCTTCCAGGAATGAGCCTCCTAATTGGTTATCCAATATGATGTGGCCATCCTTGAAAGAAAATACACACAACAAAACAGACTCAGCAGGTTATTTTATGTATTTTTGTATTTGTGAATACATACACATACATATATATATGGATGTATTTTACATTAGTAATCAAAGAAAGCGAGACTATCAATTTGGAAGTAGGGGATCAGGGAAAGAATTGGAGGAGGGAAATTGGGAGAAGCTAGAGAGAGGAAAGGAAAGGTAGAAAGTGAAATAATTACATTTTAATTGAAATATATTAAAAATGGACAATAACTTGTACAGTGACTGAGGAAAATACCTAATATTAGTGTTCCACCTCCACACATACATAAACATAGATGTACACGCACCATAAATACACATGAATGCATATACATTCACAAAAAAAGACCCAAAATAAAAACCTGGATGACTAAGATCTCATTCCACACAGCTATAGCTAAATCACAAGTTATTCTTCTGCAAGGGTAAGGTGAGACAGTGTGCAGCAAATGATTCTGATAGAGTGATTATTGTTAACCCTTTTATTTGAGATCAAGCAGAACTATGCTTCATGTCCACATATGCCATTAAAAATTCCAGCATTTTAATTTTTAAATTAAACATCCCAGATATCTGTAGCTACTGGCTGGGTGCCTAATATATCAAAGATACTTGGGAATCATTAGTGGCAGTTGATGTATTGGAGCAGGAAAAACATTGTCACTTTGTGTAAAATTAACACTAGTTGCTTTGGCCATCTACAAGGCATGGTAACTGAAGTCACACTGACAGAGAAAATAAATATCCAAAGCCTTTTAAGAAAATAATTAGCACAAAGAAAAGATGTGGAATTAGCCTCTTCCAGGAATGAGCCTCCTAATTGGTTATCCAATATGATGTGGCCAGCCATATTTTGTGAGTGACTGAAGGACAGAAAGGAGCTAGACAGTTCTGTGAGCAGAAACATCAATGAGTCTTAGACACAATGGGAAGCAAGCGGTCTAAAAACTCTATTTGGTTCAATGTCACCTCAGAGCTCACAGCATAACAGCCATAGCCCAGGGCTTATCTGTGTGCATCGCACATCTGGATATTGCCAAACATATGGATGGCTGACCACATGTTGGATCTTTTACAACTTTACCCAAACATGTGGGATCGATATCAGAAAATAGAGGGCAGGATAATGTGCAGGGAAGCTGTCAGATTGAATGTCTATAATTGAAGTTTAGAAAAGTAACACCCAGATCTGCTATGTGACAGAAGAACTGAGAGAAGGAAATTGCCTGTGAGCCAATAAGGAAGGCAGGTGTGATTGTGATTATGAGTGATTTTCGTCCTTCTAATTGTTGTCAGGAAACCTGTGAGACATCAGAGCCAGGGGAGGGGATGACTGACATCTCACTGATGAGTTCCTGGAGCCATGTGTTAGGAAGACCCCACCAGGGCTAATTCATTTCTGGATCGAGTGATTCCTCATGTCTGGAACATAAGAGAATAAGCAACATTTCAGCCATTTGATGTAATGTCCAGGACTTGACATAAATAGTATTATCAGAAATTCAAACTCAGTTGCTGGGGAGACAGGCATCCTTGATAAATAATACATCAGCATCATCAGAACAACATGCAAAACATTTTAAACAACCCATGTAAAGATTAAAAATCAACAAGCCTGATAGCCAAACTGGACAGGCAGCAATATTTCCAAAGCACCTTGGTGTGTACTTGTGTACTCACCTCAGCAGAACCCGAACTAAAACTGGTGCACATTGGATCAGACACCCACAAAACACAAGGTAGAAAAAGTCTGAAATAATAATCATGGGGCTTGCAAAAAATCAGCCTGCAGGAGAGGGAAGTTCTGAATCTCAAAAGGATACGTTTTCTTGGCATGCTTCATGTTTAACAAAAACAAATAGCTGTGTATAAATTTTTACGGGGAGACTGAAATTAACCACAGGCCCCACTCCACCGTCCTGTGTATATTAACTGCCTTTATTTGTTTAATGTACATAGAATATTGGCTCATGTGGTATAAATACTTGTTAGTCTATGTGTGCAATCTACATGCAGGTTCACATGCTGTGTGCCTAGAGGCCAGAGGTCAACATTAGGCATCTTTCCTTAATCGGTCTCTGTCTTTATTCTTGAGACAGGGTCCCTTACTGAATCTGAAGCTCATCTATTTGTCTAGACTGGCTAGCCAATGGCTTTTGAGATCCGCTTTTCTCTGTCTTGTCCCCAACACTGCCTTCACGAGCTCAGTTTTGTATGTGTGTTCAGATCCAAGTTTATGTAGCAGGTACTTTACCAGCTGATACTTCTCTCAGTCCACCAGCTATGCTTATTTGAACATGACAAGGACACTCGAAGCCTTTCCTCTTGCAAACTCTAACTCTCACTCTGTGGCTTAAAAGATGTGCTATCTGATTAAGACTTAAGATTAAATAGTCTTTACCTCCTATGTGTCTTGGCTGTTTTTAAACTCCTAAATGTACTGATACTTGCATTCTTGGGTCTAGCAGACAAAAAGCCTAAAATATACATGGGACATAGTACACACTCATTTCAGATGTCTCCGCATACCTCTGGACTTTGAAAAGACAAAATAGTTACTTTTTAATTTTTTGAGTTTTTTTTTTTCATTACTGTTGTTGCTGCTGTCATGTTTTTGAGCTAGCAGTCATTTAACTGGGAACCAGAGATAACTTTTTACTGCTGTTGAGATCTGATTTCACTTGTAGCCTAAGCTGGCCTTTAGCTTACAGTCTTTTGGAATGCTGGCTTGCAGATCTATACCACTATGTCTGACTCCAGAAACTACAAATAGCTCCCCATAAACTGAGACGCCAGAATCCCTGTGCAGGGTTACCATGCAGAATCTATGGAGGACAAGTGTTATAATAATAAAAAAAATGCACCTATCCATAGTCTCCCTGTCCTGCGAGCCAGCTACAGCCTGCCTACAGCTGTAGCAACTCCCAGGCAGGACACTGAGGGGAGAGTGCTTGGCACAGTTCTTACTGAGTAACCATCTGCCTTTGATAGGAGCCTGGGAGCCAGCTAGAATGAAATCAGAGTCTCTACGGGGAATATTGTTGTCAGATGAATGTCTCTTCCATTTAATGCAAGGGTCCTTACATTTATCGGGTTGGGGGGCAAGGAAGGGTCTTTGGTACCCAGAGATAGAGGCCATTGGTTAAGACAGGGATACCAGGTAAGCAGCTATGCCAAATTGCAGCCACACCCGCGTTTGGGAGGGGGTGGAATTTTGCTGTGGCTTGTGGTCTATCAGTGCAGAGGGAAGGGGCCAAACTCACACCAGCTCTTTGGGATAAGAGCTCTGGTGGTGGCAAGCACCCTCTGTACTCAACTACGTGACCTTTCTACGAGGGCACCACAGACAAGTATGATCTTTCATGAAAAGCTCTAGGCTTACCCAAAGGGCACAGATGAATAGAACCAATGTTTTAAAACTCACTTCCTGGATGCCTGTAAACTTCGTTTAAATCAGATTATTATAGACGGATACATTTCTTTAGATTACATATATCATATTCTCACTAAAGTCTTAAAGCTTAGGTTTGTTGTTATTTTGATTTGACAAGAGGAAATTGAGGTACTAGGAGTTGACATTTTTCAATCCAAACTGCTGGTATGTAGAATGGGAATTGCAATGTAAATCTGAATGTTTGCACAGCCCCCTGAACTGTCCTGCTTCAAGGTCCACTTCAGCTGTGCTGGCTTGGAGACATTGTTCCTGTGAGGATGGTCAGAAATGCCAAGGCCACAGCTTTGCCGTATACTACGCACTCCGCAGCCACGGTCTATGGGCCCTGACAAAGGTATCGGCAGTCCGGTGAATCAGAGCTGGAGCTGAAAGAATTGAGGGTTTCTGTTTGACTCAGCATAACCTTTGTGCTGTTGTTTTGTAGTAATTGCTTTCTCTAATTATATTGAAAAATTGGGAGTGTGGGAGTGAAAAGTACTCCAGACGCTGCAACAAGAAGTGCCCTTGAGTTGACAGTTACTGAGTTTTAATTTCCTCTGGTCCCTGTGGCTGTGTGTCAAGGAGAAAGCAATGTGTGATGATAGCAAAACCTCAGAGAACCCCTGGGCAGGTGGGAGGTCTCTGTTTCATGACCCTCAGATTGAAAGCCACTAATTCTTTTTTACTTTTCTATCTAAACTGTGTGGAAGTACCATTGGTCTTATAGATGATAAAATCTCAAAACTCCTAGCAAAAGGACACTGAGCAGTGTTTGGAAAGGTGAAAGATGTCCCATTTCCGGTTTTAATGGCTATTTTATTGAATGGTGGCAATTGACGGTATTTGTCTAAACATCTTTGATCTTCTTGGGGTACATGGTAATCTTGGTTTTTATGACATCCTTATACTTGTCTGAGAATGACTATCGATCACACCTTGAGAACTCTCTCACAGCAAGAAATTTCTAGAGCCTTCTCTTCCCTCTGGTTCTTTGCCCAGCAATTCTCAAGTCTCTTCTCCATTAACCTCAATACTTGTGTGAAGATATTCAGCAAAACTCACCACTGCACATCAGTCACCCAGAGCCAACATGAAGGTTTGATTGAGGTGAGAGGTTGCCTGCTACTGCAGTATTGCTCAAACGCAACTATTCTAGTGAAAACTGGGAAATGAGAAGAGACCGAGGGAGGTGGTGTCAAACCAGAAACGTTCTCTTGGTATTTTAAACAGAGCTCACTATGTAGCCTGGAGTAGTCTTGAACTCCAATTCCTCAGTATCCCAACTTCTAGAGTTTACCACCACACCCAGCTTAGAAGCTATTTCAGAGTGAAGCCTCCTAAAGCAATCTTAAAAACGATGCAACTGAAAAGGAATAAAAGCTTTAAACTCTGAGAGGACTCTTTTAAAAATATCTTTTATATTTATATATAAATAATTATATTTCATTATTGAAGATCACTAGCTCCAAGATGTGCGGGTCCCATGTGACTATGAATATTAAGTTCAAATGTCTTAAAAAATACAAACACATTCTTTTAATGAAACGTTTAAAAATAATACTTAAACAAAATAAACATCAAATATGAACTTAGAGTTCAGATATGAGGATGTCACATTAATACGTAAACCTTTCTAGTAGATTCCTTTAATTTTAATGACAAGCTAATTTTTGAAGCCTGGTCCAAAGTCTCTCCATAACAAGGGTTCACACTTAACTACTCCACCATCTTCTCATTTACCCAGATGGAACCACTTGCTCCTAGTAAGCATCAGTGTCCATCCATCTTGTCATTTTCACACAGGCTGCTGTTTCCACTCCCTGCAACACACTGCAACTGCTTTGCCTTGTCACTGACCTTAGAATATCTAAACTTCTGTACAAATTAGTAATCCAGCTCATAATAAAATGAAGTCATACTGTTCACCGTGTTAGAACATACGTAGCTTAAGACACATCCAATGTCTGCTTAAATGGTGTTGCCAGTTTATAGACAACACCTTCTGATAGTGTCATTACCTCATAAAGGGTTCAGAAACATTGTGAATTCTTTATTAGTGGTATTGGTTTTAGGCAGTGTCTCATATAACACAGGACAGGCTTACACTCACTGTAGAGCTGAGGATAACCTTGAATTCATGATTCTTCTGAGTTTACTCCCCAAGGTCTAGGATTGTAGGTATGTGCAACCATGCTCAGCTTTCTTTTTATAGATTAATATGGACTCTACTTCTATTCATGGGTGGGAGGGACTCTCACAACCTAGTGTTAATCCCCAAATCCACATCCTTATACCGTCTCCACAAGAGTTAAGTTTTTTTGTACGTGAATTTGAGATAATACAAAAGAAGATTGTGGTATTACACTATACTCTTTAAACCTTCAAGATGGATAAAATCACTTCCATGGAAGATTCCATCTCCTCTATACAATAGATCAAGTCCCAACACACCCTTTAATTCTGTGAAAGTGGACCACACTGTGCTAAAATGACCTGTTTACTAGTTTCCACATAGGAGCCAAACATTGTGCCGTTTGAACACAGAAATTATTTTTGTCATTTTGTTTTATTTTGTTTCCATTCCCTTCCCATGCTACCTAACAGTTTCTGGCACAAGATATGAAATCACTAACAATTCTCTGAAGTAAAAAAAAAAAAAAAAAAACAGAATTAGACACTAAATGACTGCTCCTACCTGAAGGCCATCATATAAGTCACCAAGCCATTCTGTAGTCAAAACATTCAAGATTAAGACACAGGATTCTGTCAATTCTTGACTTATATCTGGCATTTCCTCTTATTAGGGAATTTCAAAATCTGTAATCTTATTTTTTGCCAAATGTGTCTGTTCACAGAAAAACAAAGAAAAATTAGTGACTTTGGGGATGTAAACCTTGGTAACAAATAAAAGATCATTTTTAAATAACAGCACAAACTAAATGCAGATATTGGAAGAACCTGGATAACTTCTAGGAAGTAACTGTAGTGGATGCCTACCTGCCTTATGAAAGTGTGTGTGTGTGTGTGCTGTAAGCACACCCATGTCTGCAAGTGCATACACCTCTATGCACCTGCAGTGGCCAATAGCCAGAGGAGGATTTGAGTGTCTACTGTCTCACATTCCACTTACTCCTTTGAGACAGGGTCTCTTAGTAAAACTGCACCTAAGCTAGTGGCCAGCAAGCCCCGTTCACCCTCCTGTCTCTGCCTCCCACAACTCCTGAACAAACAGTGCTGAGATTATTGGCGGCTTGTGGTTTACTTCCAGATCTTTATGTAGTTGTTGTAGATTCAAACCCGGTTCTCCATGTTTGTACTGTAATCACCCTTACCCACTGAGCAATTTCCCAAGGCCCTTGTAGAATTTTTAAAGCTAAAGAAAAAAAGTCCTCCAGGGGCATGAATCCAATAAGAAAAAAAGAGGATACACAAGGAATCCAGATAAAAGGACAGAAGGCTAAATGATGGATTAGAAGCACAAAAACCAGAGCTAATTAGCGTATTACAAGAGACATCAGGAAAGGAAAGATGAAAGTAGGCCTGAATTCAAAATTAACTGTGTGCACACAGCATTTCACCTAGTCATATTACAACACTCACCTTTCTGAGCTAAATAATCCTCCATTCAAATAATTTTGATGAAAATCTAGGCTGAAGCTTGCTGTGGATGCAGTTGGAATTGACATTCTGATCAGCAAGATCTCAGAGCCCTGGCTTTGCCAACTATACTCAGGATTTTTTCAAAGTTTCCCCCAAAAACCACACACTCCAGAATTTCCTGTGGTGCTTGTAAAAAGAAAAGAAAGCGACCAATTTTACACCTCAGGCTTGATAAACCCAAAATTTTATAGCTTTAATCTGGAGATTTGCATAAAACAAGTTCCCATACATGGTTCATAGTGAGAAGGGCCCTTTGCTCTGAAGAGTATCTCCTCCTGGGTAAAGAGACTCAAGTTGGATTATTTATCCCAACACTATCTGCCTTATCAGGGGATGAAAGAGACACTCTATTCTGTAAAACCCAATTACAAACTATTGTTTTATGAGTTGATGAAAATCATGACAGCTACATCAGTGAAAATAAAGAAAGAATGATCATGTATGTGTATCTGGAAATCTGGAAGCATATTGTATTTTTCTCTTAATCTTATTCGTCTGGTTTCCCCTAAATGAGAAGAAACCTGAACCTCAAATAATGGGCATTCAGTAAAGGCAGGTGAATGAGAGAACGACTTTACCACAAGGATCTTTTTCATCTGAACATCTAAGCTGAAAGGATAACCACTGATGTTTTCCTGTAAAATATAGTTCTCCACAGGAAAATGAAAGCCAATCACTGCTAACTTTTCCACTTCAGTCAGAATCACTAAGAACGTGGGCATGGGGCTTTGTTTGATAATAAATGCACTTTACCTCGTGCCTGCTTCTGGTGATCCCTCACTGGGTGGTGATCTTTAATTAGGAGATGTCAGACACTGAGTTTACAGCAGTGACTCCTGATGCTCCATGGGTCTCCGCTTCAGATAAGAAAAGCCATGGCTCCCAACTGTGAAGTTCCAAAGTCCTTTCGCCTCTGGCTCCTACATGGGAGAAGATACAAGCTGTGATCTTGATTTAAAAAAAAAAAATGGAACATTAAAAAATGTTAACCTTTTACTATCTTGTAATGCACAACTTCCTCTTAATCTTCAGCAGTATCAACTGATATTAGCCATCCCCGTCTGCAGAGTCTCACTTGGGCATCTCACTGAATTTCAAATCATCATGTATGAATCTGGACTCATGACACTTGCTTCTTTTCATTGTCTTCTTTTTATATACCGTCACCTTTCACCTGCACACCTTGCCAGTCACTAGGCCCTCTCCATATTTTTGTCCCAATCACCTCTCAGGTCCATGTTGTGTTTTTCCTATATTGCTGTCACTTATGAACCCTGTTACCATTTTATCTCTTTACCTGGGTTTCTGGGTTTCCTATGTTGCTTTTACAGTCCAACTTGCTGTTGACAGCACAGATCTAATCACATGTGTTACTACACATTTCAATTTAGAATCTTCAGTTGAGATGTCATATGGTGTCATTCATGTTGAATGTGTACATAGCATTTCAAGGCTCTTTGCCTTTACACACATCATTCTGTGTCTCTGAAATGCCCTTCCTCCACTTTGCCCAGACAGTTTCTCTTCAGACCTTAAAGCATACCTTTACCACTATCTATATATCATCTAAAGCCATTATTGACCCCTGCTGCTCTTTTCATCAACAGCCAGGGAGCCCTCCTCTGTCCTGTCCCATGCTTTCTTGTTTTTAGTGAACAATAGTGACACTTACATGCTGCCTCGCACTTCACTTCCAAATACACTGAGATTTCCATCAGAAAAGGAACATATTTCACTCTTTCTCTTCTCTCTTTTGATTGGATATGTGGTTCATAGTAATGATCTGAAGATTCCCTAAATGTGCTGTGTAGGCCATTTCATTAATGCAACATTATTAGTTGCAGAAAGAAAAACATTCCCAATTCCCACATGCTCTCAAGAAATAGCTATTGCAAGAGAAATTCTTGTCTTTCTTCTACCCAGGTTCACATACTCATTTTCTTTTTCTGTTGAAGAGCCTTTTATGACTAATGTAAGCCATGTGATGAGGCTAATCCCTAAGCTGAGGTTTCAAAGCAGCTCTCAGTCTTATTTTAAACTTACTTTTTGGCATCTCAAACTCCTGTCTAGGCACACAGAAAACCTTGAATAGAATGCATTATAGACTGGAGAGATGGCACAGTACGTAAAAGTTCTTGCTACTGAGTCTGACAATCTGTGTTTGATCCCCCAGATGCTTATGGTAGAGAGAACCAATTCTCACAAGGTGTACTCTGGCTTCCACATGCACATCATTGCGTGCATGCACACACACATTAGCCATATGCATGCCATTGGATGCTCACATAAACACACACACACACACACACACACACACACACATGCACACACACACACACACAGTAAATGTAATTAAAAATTTAAAGACTAGATCATATGATGTGATATCCTAAAGAAAGAATTGACTATTTAAATAGAGGAGCCTACCACTTCCTGAGTCAGTGACCTTTAATCTCTACACCAGATAGCCTTTGTACATGTGAGACCAACAAAATGTGATGCTGAATACTATGCAAAGAATATTGGACTCTCTATCTGTTTTCACATAAAACCCTGTGCTGCTGGTATGAGGTAGGGGAAGATAAGAAGCACTGTATGGCTGGCGTCTGTCACAGATTAGAACTGTGTTACATGGCTAGTGCAGGAGACTTCTCAACAAATAAGCTATGGAAGAGGCGAGAAAGAAGCGATGGAGTGATTCTTGCAACCATTCTTAGGACAATGTTTATTTCTGCAAGATTTGCTTTTCAGGAAAAGTCTTAAAATGCATATATTTACATGTCCTGACAAAAGGAGTCAAGAAAAACAAAGATTTTATTAAAGCACCATTGGATAAAGCACTGCAAATAACCTTAAAAATGATTGCATTGTAGGCCACTTCCATGTAATGGAATACTCTACAAATACTGAGACCGCAACTGTGAACTCACTCCCAGAGATTGGTTCCTGAGTAATTTTAACAAAATGTTCACATTATCAACTGATTTTTTTTATGACATATAAACATACTACAAAACAGTTATCAATTTGGTAAAAGGTATCACCATGACCAATAGTGTGGCAGATTCTCCATTCTCCCTTATCTTCTATAAGCTGGATTCCTTATTTTCTGTAATATGCTTCGATTAACACTTCCAGGTCATATACAGTAGTATTATAAGTCCTTGCCTCCATATTTCTTTTCTTTACTTTTTTCTCCCTCCAACAGCCATGACTGCAAGTAAGCCTAATTCTCTGAAAAAAAAAATGGATTTCAGCCAAGAAACTGCTCATTCCGAAAGCAACCATGTTTGTAGAATTCCTGTCTGTGCTTGAGTTATTTTTGTAGGTTTTTAGTAGCTATTTCAAATAGGTATGAGGAGCCCCTGAATAAACTCCCATCTTCTGAAAGGATGAATCATAACCCCTAGTTCAGTATTCAAGACTTTTAACTATCTGTTCACCTTCGAGGACCTTAGCCTGGCGCAGCGTGGTCACCCGCAGCTCAAGGCAGCTCGAGCCTTCTTAGGTTCGCAGGGTGTTTGTGCTTCATGGGGCATCCTCCGTCATCTTCTCTACCGCCATCTGTCTGCTCACCCTTGAGGTGTAGCTTAAATTCCTTCAGTTCCGAGTCCTTTCCCAGTCCATTTTTGGCAGAATTTGTTTCCACTTCTTCCGTACTTCCAGTGCTTTGTTGAAGCTCGCTGACACCAGATTGTGAGAGCCCGTTTTTAAATATCAATAAGTTTGCAAGCTGATATTTCAAAATGTTTTGTAAGTTTTTATTTGTGTTTATATTTGTGTCCCTGGTGTCCAGGGGTGGGATGAAGTATGTACATCTGAGTGCAGGTGCCCACGGAAAAGAACACAGATCCATTGGACCTAGAGTTGCAGAAGTAAGTGCTCTTAACCACTGACATACCTCTCCGGCCCGGCAAGCTGACTTTTAAATTGTTGAGAGAAGGGCTGATGGGATTGTTCAATTAGGGAAGTGCTTACCTTGTGAGCACAAAGACCTGAATTCAATCCCCAGAACATTTCCACATAAAAAAGAAAAGAAAATGCTAGGTTTGGTGGGCTTGATGGTATACAGTTGTAATCATAGATCTAATGAGCAAATAAAATGGATCTGTGGTGCACTGGGGAGCTAGTCTATCCTGCTTGGTAAGTGACCATGTCTCAACATCAAAAATGATGGTACCTGCAGAATGACATTTGCGATTGTCTTCTGATTTCTATGCTCATGCTCATATGTTCCCATACATACACATGGACAAGCACACCTCTCTCTCTCTCTCTCTCTCTCTCCCTCTCTCTCTCTCTCTCTCTCTCTCTCTCTCTCTCTAAATATATATATATATATACATATATATATATATATATATATGCACATGTGCGCACACACACACACACAGATTCCCACAACACCACCGCTGTACACATGCCTCAGTCACAGCATGTGCCCTGGTTTCCCCCCTTCATAAGGAAAGAACTGAGCTTTCAGTGAAGCTGTGGACTCACTGAGGGTTGGGCCCATTACTTCATGTTTCTTTTCCAACGTAGGAAGAACAGCACCCAGCAGGTGAGCCATAAATAAACGTTGAAATCGACTGTGTTGCTTTGCTAAACATTAACTAACTTGTATTTGGAATTAAGCTGTGATGTTTTATTCCTAGCCATGATATTCTTCAATCTTATTTCCAGAGCTAACAAGATTTGATGCAATAACATTCATTTTTATTAGCATTCTTAAATATTATAAAATAATTAGTTTTTTCAGTATGGCAGTGGTGTTGATTATAACAGAAGTGCATAAGCGTATCTTTCTTTATTATATGTAGATATGATTACCCTCCTATCTTTACTTCCAATATCATTGCTTAATAAAAAAAAATCCAAGGAGTGCCTCAAGAAGGCATAATATGATTTTAATATACTTTGCTTCAGAGAACCTCTGATGGTTAATTATGAAACTTTCATCTTTGAAGTGAAATTAGAAGAAAGGAACTTATTAGCTAAAGGATGCAGGGTCAGTAATCAGACAGCTTCCTTTTGAACATTCCATCTAATCAATCCTGAGAGACAAGACAATTATATTTTATCAAAAACAGAGAAATAAGCACCAATAGGGGACACTGATTGGCTTTGTGTCCTTCTTACAAAACAACCACAGGAAAGTGATCAATTTCTTAATCTGAGTCGTTCTCTGAAATGACACCCTAACCCCTAAAATAAGGATTCATTTCCAAAGCCTCCAGAGTGAGATTTGCAGTTGGTGGATTAATTAACTCTGAATTTCAAAACTTAGGTCCATTTTCTCAATCAAAAGAGAGAATCAGAGAATACAACATCCACACATCCACATGTTCTTTGGCTCATCCACACGTTCATTCCACTCCCTGTTGGGAGTTTATTGTAAAAGTGAGCATGCCCTGAATTTAGATGAGCTTGGTTTATGGTTAAAGCCCGATTAGTTACCTCTATAAGTAACTTCACTTCTGTGAACTTTAAGTTTTTCATCTTTAAATGAAGCTAGTGTTAACCTCATAAAGTTGCCATGGACACTGAGGTAATTACTTCATATGAATGGCGGGTGTTCAATAAATATTCTTTTCTTGTCCTCCACTTCTCTTTTCATTCATGAACGGATTTCATTAGTGAACATTCTGAACATAGTTAAAGTGTTATAACAACTCTGAACCCACTGTAATTTTCACTCTTGAAGACTTGAACATAACCTTTTTGGTTAGATCTCTTTAAAGTATCCTTTAAAAAACATTCTCTTGAGACAGTTTCCTCTGGTCACACACCCATGAGTGTACAAGATTTGAAGCAGGTTGAGGGAGGGAATGGATATGAGAGTATTTGTGGTATGAGTGGGGGTTAATAATATCAAAATATAGTATATGAATGGATGAAATTCTCAAAATATCAACAAAATATAGTTAAAAGATACTTTCCACTGTTTAAAACATTTTAAGTCTCCAAATCTCCTTTGTAAAATCATCAATAGAAATGCGAAGTGAATAGAAGACAACTTATAATGAAATGAAATAGGCAGGACAAATATATTCTAATTCCAAGGTCTACAGCTGTCTCACTGTGTGGAGTGAGCAGGTCCCTCAAACACATTAAGAAGTATGTTAAAGCATACTAGGTCTACTCGGCAGTTGCCTGTGGAGTGTCAAGGGAATGAGGAGCCAGAACCAGAGACCTCTGACACATCAGTGATGACAAGCCAGGCTCTTTGTGCTGATTTTCCATAGGGCTTTGGTTAACAAAAGTAAAGGTATTATCACCAAAGCAATTTGAACTCTGGAAAGTGGTATTTAAAATGTTAAATAAGAAAACATGTGACTGTGACTTGTTTGTCTTCTATAAGCAGAGCAAAACAGTATAACCTTGTTCCCTTTTGTGACCAGCACATAGTAGGCGCTCAATCAAAATACAATAGGTGGAAGTATACAGAGATCCAGAAGCCCAGAGTAGTGATAGTCAAGGGGGTGTTAGACAACTATAGAAGACTTCAAAAATTTAACGAAGCTACAGACAGCTTTAGTGTGGAAAGTCTCAGAAAGGCGGAAGTGGCATGGGGAAGGGGAGTCCCGTAAACACAGAACACACTGTCTAGATATTCATATAGTTATTATAGCAACTATTAGGAAGACATGGAGGGAGCTAAACAGTGTAGTCTATGCTTCAGAAACATTTAAGCCAGCCTTACCTAAACTTTGCAGATCGATACTTTCATTTTTATTTTCCAGCTTAAGTAAAGGAACGTTAATTGACTTGCCACAGTCACACAAAAACTGAGTTAAAGTTTAGACTCAGGCCACTGGACTCGAGGTGAAAATGAATAGCCTTAGAGCTGAATACAATTTGACCTGGCTGGACATGTACTTCAGAATGTGATGTTTGTCTCATATCACAATGTCCTTTAGTTACAAAACTATCCCATCCTGGTCCCTTTGTAGGGAGGGACATTTCATTCAGCAATTAAAACCCTCATCTTATCTCAGGGAACAGCTTCAGCATCCTTCAGACGTATAAGCCAAAAGCCTCAAAATCACTCTTGTCACCTCTTCTGATCCTCATTCCTCTCATTTGGAGTAAAGTACTCAAAAACTCTGTGCTTTTTTTTATGCTAACTGTTTATCTCTTACCTAAGTCCAAAGATATGTGCTTTAATGCCAGGCTCCGCTGGGTGACTCTTCTGGTCTTGGCAAGGCTCACTCACATGCTTAGTATTCATCTGGCTGTGAGCTGATGTGGTATGGATTTGGCTAGGATGACTAGCATGATGGAGCTCTGTTAGGACCATTCTCAGTTACATAGGCAGGAATCACCCCGAATTATTCACCTTTGCATCCTTCCACTCCACCTCTGTATCTACCTATAAATATTTAGAGATTTAAGGTTGGAAATGAATATGTAAAACAACTGAATTTTTTTATCAAAAGACTACAGTACTTCTTACTTCATTTCCAAGTCTTTCATCGTACCTGTATTGGCAAGAACTTCTCCCCCCAAAACAAATGTAATCAGGCCATGTGCTACTCTAGATTCCCCAGTGGTCCCTTATTGGCAAGAGAAAGCTAATAAGTCTACAGTCCTCCCTATTTGCTGTAATGTAGGGTTTCTCCGTGGCCTACAACATGGCACTAAGCTAGAGAACACCAGAGATCTTCCAGCCTCTGCCTCCTCAACACTGAAATCATAAGTACATTCAACCTCATCTGTCCCCAAAATCTCACTACTGCCTCAGACTGTGTGAATTGCTTCTTTCTCTGAATTCAGGAGAGGGGAAGCTCTTCTATAATATTCCATGATACTCTGTCACTTACCATTCCATGATACTATATAGTGTATCTTCTCTTATCTTCCCACTTTCCAAGAGGATACCTCAAAAGAAGGGAAGTTACTGCCTATTGCTCAGAATGACATTTGTATGTGGTAGATAATCACACATATCAGCATTTCATCAATCTCAATAGCTGTCAAATGCATCAGATGGTAAATGTATAAAGGGGTGGATTGGGAAAGATCAAGCATATTCAAATTTGTGTTCAGGATAAATACTGAGATTGTTAACGCCAATCAACTTAGAGAGCTCAGGAGATATAAAATAGATTTCTAGCTTATGATTTAGCATAACAGCTAAACTATTTGCCTCTGAATCAGATAGAGACCTTCAGACCACCTGACACAAAAGTATTCATTTGTCTAGATGCTCTTGATGGTAAAGGCAGGAGGGCATCCACCTGCTGATGAGACCCTGGGCCAGGATTCTGGCCTCAGGAGCTGAGCTACCCTGGCTCTTCATCCCAAGTATGTTGCTTAATTGCTTACTGACCTTGGGCCACCTCTCTTTATGTGATGTTCCTTCTCTATGAAATGGACACAATATAGGAAACATTTGTGGGGTTAAGTAACATAATGGTTTGTCACTGGGCACCTTGGTGGTTGAAAGTTGCACTCAGCAACTATTGTCTCTGTTCACTACCCTTTTATTTTTCTTCTGCAGGAGAAACTAGAACATCTTAGGTATGTACTTGGCACAGGAATGAAAAACACCCCTAATTCCCAGTTGGCAAGGATACAACCCCTATAGACCAAGTTCAGTGACTGACTGCCTCTCCCCACTATTTCTCTTGTCAAACGAATTTGTGTCAGGATCTCCTCGTTTGCATTTCCATTTCATTGTGCTTCTAAAGAGAACCTTTTAGATGAATAAGGGAAAAAAGTTTTTAAAAAGGGCTCAACATCTATTCTGTCAGAAAGAGAAAGAAAACCCTTTAATTCTCTTTTCTGCCTCTCAGCTGATTCAGCAACTCGCCACCTTCTCCATCCCAGCTCCATTTTTTCTTTATTCTAGGCACTGTCCTCATTATCCACAACACATCTCAGTCAGCAACTTCATCCTCCTTTTACATAAAGAACAACCCTTTTAATCCCCTTTACCACTGATGACTTGCTGCCAATTTGAGTAAGGTCAGTTGCCCTAATGGGCTCTGAGATGTCAGAACAAGCCCTGCAGTGGCTCTGCAGTACTGACAACACCAGGCAAGGATGTGACTGCCTCCCCAGGGGCTCACACTTCTTTGAGCCAGTAACAACCTGACCACCCTATCTAAAGCTCCTACCAGCCTGTGGAAACAGAATATTCTAGATGTTCAAGCTATCTGTGAACTACAGGAAACCATTGCACTGTGGACCCTGGCTGCTCTGAGCATCACAGCCATGGGCTCTGGAATTAACTGCTCTCAACCCACCATGCCTAACGGAGACACTGACCCAAGTAGAGGGATCACAGTGTGCAGAACCAGTCTGGGTAAATTGGAATTCCTATCTAATGAATCTACTGACTAGTTTGTGTCCTGGGGCAAGAGAATTTGATCATTCTATAAACTTAGTCTCATTCACAAAAAGAGGAAAGCTAAGGTAGCCTTCATAATTCATCATGGTGATTAAATTTACAAAGAAATGGTAGCCCTGAAGAGATTGGTTAGTCTGTAAGTGCTTGCCACACAAACACAAGGACCTGAGTTTGAGTGTCCAGCACCCTTATAAAAAGCCAGGTGTAGCAGCCTGTTACTATAATCTTAGCACTGAGAAACAGACATGAGGATGCTTGCCTAGGCTAAGCATCAAGCTCCAGATAGTATAAGCTACCCTGTCTCAAAAAAACAAAAAAAAGTAGAAAGCTACTGAGGGAAATACTTGACCTCTGGCCTCTACATACACATGAATATATATGGAATATACTTACAAACACATACATGTACATGCAAATGTAAGAGAGCTAGAAATGGGGCAGGGAGGGAGACAAGGCACAAGGGGGAGGAAGGAGAGGAGGGAGAGGAGACAGTAAGGTAGCAGGAGAAGAAGAATAGTAAGCAGAGTTCCTGGTACTTTGTGTCTACCAACTAAAATCCATGGCCACCAATTCTCCTTCCCACATGCCTTTTAAACTCCTCTTCTGCTCCCTTATCTGCTGATCTTCAGTTGGGGTCTTAACTTCAACAGAATTTCTCAAACATGTATAGTGTCACATCATCTTACTGTCTATAACTTCAAAAAGAAATACCCTATCCACCTGCCTCAGCCCCTAATAACCAGGTTCAGCAGGCCAATGTGGCTGAGGTGGAGCTGGGCTACAGGCTGCATAGCCTGTTTCTGCATCCAGAACTCATTGTGAAAAAGAAGACCTGGCTAAGACCCTTTAGATTGTGCTGTGCCTGTCATTTACCTATGAGAGTTCCTAGTGAGTTCTGCTGCTGTCTCAATTTTCCAAGCTGCTTACAGCACTGGAATCCAAGCTCCCAGCAGTAGGTTGAAAACTGAGATTCTTGCTCATTACTTGGCACAGCTGGCACAGAGTTAAGAAAACTTATGACATAATGAATGGAATCCAAGGAATAGGGTGGAACTTGTGAGGAGATGTTTGGAAAGTGACTGAAGATCTGGAACCACAGGGGAAACAAACTAAGTCTTCTCACAGAAGAAAAATGGCATCTGTTTAATTAATATTATGGGCCAGGACAGGCTCTCCCAGACTTCACAGCCCAGCATGGCCTGTGCTGCATCCTGGACCTCACAGCACACCTCAGCTCGTGGCTGCATCCCAGACCTCACAGCAAACCACAGACTATCCTGTGTGTTTCCTGTTAGCAAAGGAAGTTTGCTAAGTTCTGGAAGCCTGGACTAAGAATGAATGAATGATTGAATGAATGAACATTTTCTTGTGCTAAGCAACAACTTTTAAAGAATGCTTTTACCTAATGTGAAACGAAACATCTCTTATGAGAAATATGCAATCCACATGTGCATTTCTATTTCAAAGGCCCCAATTCAGGAGGATTTCTCTAGGCTGTTTTTGTCAGCATGTGAAAAATAGCTCCCTATGAAATTTTTGATGTGAGTTAATATAGTGATAAGCACCATAAAGTCCCTGGGAATAACACATCATTAATTTACCTCAGAAAATAAGACTTCAGTGGCAAGTAAACCTCAGAGGGGCTCTGCGGTTAAAACAGCTTGGCGAGCAATGGCTATTCGAATTGACTCAAATTAAAGGTAAAAATGGCACAGCAAGTGTAACAAATAATTATTTTATGCTTCTGAACAACACATGGTCTGTTTCTTGGAGAGCTCTTGACTAAGTTAAAGGGAAAATAAATTATTAGGAATGTCCCATGTTAATGGGAAGAGACATCGTGGTCTGAGAAGACGGCTTGAATCATAGGAGACCTAATTTAGATCTTTGCCTTGATAATAATTAACTGTTTGACCTTGGGAAAGTAGTTTATCCTTTTAAGATCCTGGCATCCTGATCTGTAGAATTCTAACAACTCTATGGCCCCAACTGAACCTAACCTGGAATCACAAATGTTTTATGGCACAGCAATTGAAAATAAGGCTATGTTCTTAAAGAAATATGTTTTTTTTTAAATGTGTGCTTACTGTGTGTGTGTGTGTGTGTGTGTGTGTGTGTGTGTTTTCTTGGGGTAAATTTGTACATGCAGATGCTCCTGTGTGTACAAGTGTGAGTGAACATGAACATGTATGAGTGTGAGTGGATGTGTGTAACATGCTTGTGGAATCCAGAGCTCCATCTCAGGCGCTGATCCTCAGGCACTGTCCCATGGCTTCTGAGGTAGGCTCTCTTACTGTCTGAAAGCTCTCCAGCTATGTTTGTCTACTGTCTCTGCTATCCGAAGCTGAGGTTATAGACTCACACCACCATACTAGATTTCTGATATGGCTTCAGGGAATTGAAGTCATACACTCATGCTTTCACGGCAAGCACATCCATCACGCCTTGGCTGTAGTCCTGTAGACTGGAAGACAAGGAACCCAGGCACCAGTGTGCTAATGATCATTTACTAACTTAAACCTGGCTTGCCCTTGAGTCCATATCCTGCCACTTATTGGTCATGTGGTTTTCTCATCTGTAAATGTGTACACAATGCTTTCCTGTGCAGGTTGTATTTATACATATTCAATGAGATATAATATACAGACATCTAAATGCCATGTAGGAAATAGGTCATACGGGAGACCATCTTTTAGGGATGAACCACTTATCTACCTGTCCTCTAGGTGGAACGAGGGGTGTATACTAGCAAGTAGTTGGCAATGAGAAGCTGAAGTATCTCCAATATGGAGGACTGAGGGCCCCACAGGTCATTTTCTGGGACTGAAAATCATGTGCAAGCTTTAAAACTAGCAAGTCAGAAGTGTGTGGGGTGAGCTGAGGACAAATGTCCTTGCTTGGCATCAGTCAGGTTGTCAAGGGTACAATCCTAAGCTGTGTACAAAATTTTGGAAGGAGCAGGATTGCTCAGGCATTCATTGGGCCTTGGCCTTTGCTACATGTGGAAGCCACCTGGGGAGCTTTAAAAAATGTGATGTTTCAGCTCTGTCCTCATATTCTTCTGTCATGGGTTTCACATTCAGTCTGAACATCTGCATTATTTAAGTCTGGGTATTTTCCACATCCTGCCAAGGTTGTGAACTACCAACTCAAGGCGAAATTATAGATAGAATGATCTCAGGGATGAGCCATACCCTCCCAGTATCTAGAATCTATCAGACAAAGATTAAACAGCAAAGAATAGAATTTGAAAGGAAACAATGGACTTCAGTGAGGAAATGATATTCAGTTAATAAACCTAGAGCCACAACCAAGAAATAACTAAGAGATATGAAGGCATGTAAACCTCTGGTGTGGAGCCCAATGGAAGTTCCTATGGAGAAGAATTAGCACCTTGTTTTTAATTCAGTTTCCTCTTTTC
The DNA here is from genome assembly GCA_026225945.1 of Cricetomys ansorgei. NCBI lineage: Eukaryota > Metazoa > Chordata > Mammalia > Rodentia > Nesomyidae > Cricetomys > Cricetomys ansorgei. The sequence continues at coordinate 1,311,948 of JAMJFZ010003206.1, forward strand.
TATGAGCTTAGCATACAACTTAGCATGCATTTGATTTTGAATTTATTAGATTAGTTCTTAATTGGGAATTTCACATTTAAAATCTGTTTCTGTAATAGGTCAAATTGCAGAGACAAAAATAACTTCCACAGTGATTCAGAACTAGTGAATTTATTGAATGATGAATTGTTCACTTGAGAATATTTGCTGTGTTTACAATGCGCTTGAGTTACTGTGCGAAACTCAGAACTGCAATCCAAAGCCATTGCTGAAAGACAACTTCAGGGCTTAGTATTTAAAGAGACCACGATATAAAGGACATCCCCTGGAGTCAGCTGTGAGCAGCCTGCTTACCTGCACACATTAGTCCTCACCAAATGCTGCTAAAAAAAAAAAAAAAAGCATTGGGGAAGGAAGGAAAGTTTTTCATCCTGAGAGAGTAGCCTGTCACATTTCTATACTCTAACATCTGAAGAATGAGGATTATTATTTTTATCTGATAGAATATTAATAATGCAAGATCCAGGGTTCCTTAAATACACAAATGGTAAGCAAGATCTCATGCTGAGTTCATAGGCTATTTTACTTAGTCATCAGTCGCTGGCATTCCTATGACCTGCAGCAGTGAGAATGAAAGGTTGGCTCTAATACAGTATGCAATTCAATTCAATGCAAAGCCAATTCAAATTCAATGTTACTGAATAGTGACTCAATCACTGAACTATTATATGTATAACATTGTTCCAGGCCTATGGAGTAGTATCCTAACCCAATATAAGCTCCCCTCTCTATGAGGGCCTTGTAGTCTTGTGCTTATTAACATTACACCCACACCCCACAGGTTTGTATTAAATATTTATTAGTTTAAGTGGCAGACCTAGGTTTAAGTTCTTGCTGTACTACATTCTGTGTAGGACACTCAGAAAACCGCTTGAGCTCTTTACTTACTTCCCGTAAGTGTCCAAAGTGACATGACATGGTTTGTGCAGAGTTTCCTGGCTGTTTTAAGGATGAGCTTCTGTGAGCAGGCACAGGCAGCAGACAGGACTGGCAACGATTTTTAGTGGTGAAGTAAAGTAAGAGCCCAGGGCAGGAGGATCCAGCCTGGAGTGAGGATGTATTCTAGCAATGGGCTGAGAAGTCCAGCTCGTGGCCAGGACTGGGAATTCCTGCAGCACGTGTTAAGGTGCTTCATCCCAGCTACCTTCCCATGGATAAATTCTCCCCTCCCCCCTCCTCCTTCCCGCATCTCTCGCACATACACATGTGCACACACATGCAAACATACCCGCAAACACACATAACTTTTTAAAAGAAGTACTGAAATAGTAACTGATTAGATTGCTGTCAGATTTGCATGTAATGCCGACAGCAGGCGGTGAAAATATGAAAGAGATACAGCGAGAAAGCCCAAGATACAACCAAATGGAACACTGAAGATATTCACTTAATACAAAAAGACAGCAGAAAGGAAGAACAAGGGGATGTTAAAAAAAAGATTGAACATATTAGGAAAAAAAGCACAAATGACAGACGAAATACATCTTAAAATGATGTTGTAAGGAGATAGACTAAATACCCATTCAAAAGAGAGATTGTTAGACAGGATTCAAAAACCAGCAAGAACCAACTGTGTGGTGTCTATCACAGATAATAGTCTAAACACAATGGCACAGAGAGAATGAAAATAAGAAGATCAAAGGAGAGTACATTATACAAGCAGGGAGCATGAGAAAGCCAGGGTGACTGCATTAACATGAAACAAAGTAGACTGCAGGTCACAGGTGCTCCCTAGAGGTAAGACAGACACCCCAGAATGATAAAGGGGTCCACATGCCACGAAAATATAAACTGATAAATATGAACGCCTATCATAATATATCACCCAAACCTTATATAATTGGTGACACTAACAGATCCACAACTGTGTTTGGAGTGTTTGTGTGGCTATGTGTGAGTATGTGTGCATGCACATATTCATGTGCATACATGGAGGCCCAAGGAGGACATAAGGTGTCCAGCTCTATCACGCTCCACCTTAGTCCCTTGAAACTGAGTATCTCATGAAACCTGGAATTAGGCTGGTGGTCACCAAGCCCCAGGGATTTTCCTTTACCGCCATTCTGCTCTAGCACTTAGACTAAGGTGTTCACACAACCACATCTGGCTGTTTTCTGAGGATTTTAACTCAGGTCCCTTTGTTTGTACTCTTGCCTGCTGACCAATCTCTCCTCACCCTTTATAGTTTTTAACTACTCCTTCTCAATAAATAATAGATTAATTTGATGAAAAATGAATTAATGCCCTTAACCGATTATCCTTCACAAAGCACTCTAATTATCTCTCCACTAGAGGGTAGACCTTGAGGATGAGGCCATGCAGAACTCCACTTACCACTTGGCTTCATGATTTCTCTACTCTTTGGATGACTTTATATCCAACATGCCTCAAGAAGAATTTGGTACTCATCTTTTCAGTTTAAAGTTACCCCCAAATGCCGTTAAGTCCGTTGGTGGAGTAAGTGGGAATCCCTATCCCTATTGTGTGCATTTGCCATGGTAATCTAAGATCCTTCCACGTGGAGGCTCTGACTCTCCTTTAGTAGGTAGAGCCTGGATCTGCTTCATTAAAACTAGAGCATATCTGAAAACTTGGAGAGCCACTGTGACTTTCAGTTCTTTCAACTGACCCCAGACTTCAGGCCACTTACACCCACACCCACCCCCATCTCCTGACTGTTTGTGTGAATCAGTTTTCATGTGGGTGGCCAGCTGTGTCTCCTTTGGGAAGCTGTATTTAATTAGTAATTTATACGCTTCTTGCAAACGAGACCCCCTCAGAGGCTACTCTCCCTTGCTTTCTCCAGATAGTAAGTGCTCATATGTTTATGGGGATGAAAGTCTGAGGCCTAGCTTCTGCTGTTCAGTGATTTTTTTATAGGAATTATCACCAGGAAGTTCACTACTATAACCGCATCTACTGTCTGTAGACCTCACCTTCGGAGAGCATCTCTTACTGACCTTCTCAACAATGCTGACATCTCTGTAACCCTTTTCATTCTTCATATAAAGCTTTCTCTGGATGCTCTTGATGAATATCCCGAGATAGCAGATGTGAGGGTCTCATCATCCAGCATTTCCACTTTTAAATCTCTCTCTGAGCATTTGCCCTGTATGGACCAGCATCTGGGTTTTCTATGTTCTATATAAGCCAGCACTGAGCTCTGGAGCAGTGGTCACAGTCTATTAGTGGCATAGCCAGTGTTGTCTTCACAAAAAGTCCAGCCTCTTTCATCATGGTACGAAGTTCTGCAGTTTCATTTTTGTGTAGGTTGACTTTTATTTATGGTCTTATAGTTTGGCTGGATGGTTAATTGAATTGAAAGTGAACTGGACTGAGAAGTTTGGGGTTTTACCGCTATAAATTTTCTAACCAGCTGGCTTTTTTCTGAGGGATAGTGACAGCTTAGGAATATTTACAGACTCAAAGAGAAGCGAGAAGTTGGATGCAGGAGCTGTTATATGTGCTGTGCTGTGTGTGCTGTGCTGATTTCATTGCTGTTGTTTATTTGTTAAGGCTTGAAATGCACATGGAAGTCCATATATGGAAATATATAGATTTCCATTTTCTCAGAAACAGATGCTGTCTCTCACATTCTCTGAGGAAACTGAATTCCTTGAATAGAATGTGACTCTACCAGGTTTGCATAGTGTGCCAATGAATGCTAGCCTCTGGGACTCTACTTCCAACTGAAAGTCAAGGACAACCCTGGGCCAAAGCTCACTGACAGTCCTAGAGACTAAGAAGTGGAGTGAAACCACGTGAAGGTGCAGGTGAATGGGCGAGGAAGTCACTAAAGCACCTACTTGGGACTATATTTTCATATAAATTGGGTCGGTTAGTAACTATGCTCACTTGGCCACCTCTGGACTTTTGCATCTTTTTTTTCATAACTATGGCAGGGTCCTCAGCCTTTGGAGTGTTGGTATTTTAGGCTAGCTAACTCTTTGTTAAGACTTTTCTGTGAATTATAGAAGGTAAACAGAAGGGCCTACAAGATGATTCAAAAGGTAACTTAAGAGGTATCAGAGCCTGAAGATTTGAACTCAATACCCAGGTCTCAAATAGCAGAAGGAGAGACTGACTCTTGCAAATTGTCCTCTGACTTCCAAATGTGCACTGTGTAGTTACACATGCACACATATACACACAGGTACACACAAACATAAACACATGCAGACATGCACACCTACACACATGCACACTCATACATACACACACATACATGCAAATAAACAAACACACACACACACATACACACATACACACAAATGACTGTATTTCCAACTGGGTAAAGCAGGAGTGATATATGACTTATATAATTTACAGTAAGTGGACAATGTGTGTTATCTATTAGAAGAAAAATACAAGTTTTTAAAAATTCAGATGATAAGGAAATTATATACAGTATATTTCTAGAACAATAGAGGGTTGGGAAGTTAGCTCAGTTGGTAAAATGCTTGCCTTGCAAACCTGAGGACATGAGTTTGATCCTCAAAGCCATGTTACATAAGTAAGTAAGTAAGTAAACAAATAAATAAATAAGGTGGTGCACTTGACCAGCAGACCTCCAGGGCTGCCTGGCCAACCAGCCTAGCCTGCATGGTGAGTTCCATTCCAGTTAGAGAGCTTGACTTAAAAAAGGGTGCACAGTAACTGAAAAACAATGCTAGAGATTGTCTCCAGATCTCTTCATGAATGTGCACATATGTACAAACATACCCACATGTTCATGTGGACCTTCCCATATGGGAACCCAAACCTACCTTCAAAGAAAGTGCAATATATTTCTACAGTAACCACTGTGACCTATCTACTGGATCCTCTGCCATCACTTTTACCATAAGACTAGTATCCCTGAATTAAACAGGCAAATATAAGCAGTTATTGGTTGGTGTCCAGAAAATAGAGTCCCTGGGGAAGCCTTGCTCAGTAGTGCCAAGGCGAGATGAAGCCTGTTGAAGAACACTAGAAGGAAAGCCTGGGCACTGGTTTTCATTCTAGCCTCGACCAGAACTTGTTTGACCAGATACCAGATACTTACCATGGATTGGCCTCAATTTCCTCAACTGTAACAAGAGGAGTTGTGTTTGAAGCTCTGAAACAGAGATTAGACCAGGAAGCCAAGAGAGAAAGGCTTAAAAGGAGGATGCAGAAAAATACTCCAAACTTCTTCCTTTAACAAAGGGTCTCCAAACTTGAAATATAGAAATCACACACATGAGCACCCAGCAGTCCAGCATCCCAGCTGCCCAGCCTTGCTTCTAGGACACCTTTGCATTCTCATCACAGCTGACAGTCTGCTGTGGAAGGTTTAGAAAGGTGACTGAGATGCCATCCTGACTGAGAGGAAGCTGCACTCAACAAGGATGGCCACTTCACAAGAGCAGTATCTCACCTTGTCTGTGAGTGCCTGGCACACATCTCCATTCCTGGTGACACCGAGTTAGGAACATCATCGTCAGTCCTTAGGAGGATATTTGTCTTCTTGAAAAGATGCTTGCTTGAACAGGCTACTTTAAACATTCACTGTTCAGTTAAGAAATGCTAAGACTGTCTCATGCCAGTTAGCATCTTCTTGATAGTATTTATCTGAAAACTGCCAAGTATTTGTTGTTCCATGTAAATAGGAGAGAACAATATTTACCAAGTTATTATCGAACAGGAGCTCTCCATCTTCTGACTCCACCTGCCATCAAGCATTTCACAAATGGAAGTAGGTAATTATCTTATTCACACCTATTCAGCAAGTATTTTGCACCAGCTCTAAGAAATAAGGAGGAGGAGAAGCTTATGGAGTGTCAGGCTTTAGAATGCTCCAGACTTTCCTGCGAAGAACTCCTCTGCAGCTCCCAGATGAATGTGTGAGTGAGGAAAGATGGCTGAAGGAAATAGGTATGGAAAATGAAATTAGTTGCTTATTCCTTTCTGTTTTGCAAATCTCAGGTATCTGGGACAGTGGGGAAGGGCATTTGCAGAGGCTGGGGTAGGGGGTGGGGTTGGGTGGTTTCCTGGCTCACACAGTGAGATGTAGTGAACGTTAGGAGAGGTGTGTAAAAGGAATTCGGTTATGACTCTTCAATCTGGTGTGCTCCTGAAAAGATGATGATGCTACTTAAAGAGATGTTTGGGGGCAGTAATGATTCTCCCTGGGATAAAATTATCACACACTAGAAGCCCATAGGAAGCAGTCTGGAACCCCAGAATCAGCTCTGAGTACTCAGATAGACTTAGCCTGTGCCTATGGTTAGACAACACACAACCAAACAACCCAGAACTTTATCTGACTGACATCTCCCACTCCTCTGTCTCAGTCTCCTTTGACTTATTCAGCTTTTAAGTAAAGGTTCAACACAGGGGAGGCACCTCAAGGAAAGTACTTGCGAGTCAATGAAATGGATGAAATGTAAGGATTCTTGAGGCACTCAACATGTAAAAGGCTAGTTTAGAACATCCAACCAGCACTCAGAGCTCCATAAAGATGTTTTCCTTTGTTTTTGTTTTAATCAAACTATAATGTTTTCTGCCAGCTTGGCTACCTCTTCTCAGCGAAGTTCCTTCTAGAAATTCAACTGAATTCTAAGAATGGGATTAAAATAATCAGAATTGGACAGATGATGTCCTGCATTCTGTGTCATTTCCTCTTGTTCTTGCCTTTAGTTTAAAAAACACTTTTAGACTAGAGTCTCACTAGACCTAGGTAAAAAACACAAGAGTTCTGAAACATTGGTTGTTTGACTGAATGCATGTGATGGGAGTGAGTCCCATCCACCCCAACTTCCTGCCAGGAACACTGAGACCTGGTGGTAAAGTGGCTTTCTCACTGGTACCTGGGGAGTAAGCTGCAGTTTTAGGGAACAAGCTACAGCAATGGATATCCAGGTGCACTGCTGGGGAAAGAGATACACCAAAAATTTCTGAAGCCAGGACGCTCTGGTCTAAATCTGACAGAGCCTAGCTCTGTAGCTCACATCTGTAACTGCAGCATTTTAGAAGATGAGGTGAGAGGATTTCCAGAGTTCCAGGCTAGCCTGGGCTATACTTGTATTTCATTCTATTCTTCCTTAGCTGAAAGCCTGTTCACAGTCTGCTCACTGCAACAGAATCCACCTAGCTAAGCATAGAGCCTCAGCCCAGGATACTTCCTATTCAGGAGGCTCAACAATAGCCAGTAGCACTCAGAGTTCAGAGGTGGGGAGACTTGGCCCCTTTTTATATGTGCTTTGTGCCCTACGTGCTACCAAAAGTTTTAAGATATCTTTGGAAACTAAACTTCTGAATGTATAATTCAAACACTTAAAAAAACTTTATATTGATAATCTTAGAAATTATAAAGACCATCAGAGTGACTTTAAACTAGAGAACAGGTATAAAGATATACCTGAAGCTCCAGAACAAAGTGTAACTTATAGCTTAGCACATTAAAAACTATCAATTCTGGGATCAGAGACATGGTTTAGTTGGCAGAGTACTGGTCTAGCACTTGTGAGGTCTTGAGTTAAGTTCCCAGGACTGCATAAATTTGAACTATAGTTCTAGCATTTATTTGGAAAGTAGAGGCAGGAGGATTAGAAGTTCAAAGATATTTTTGTCTGCATAGAGTTAAAGCTAAGCCAAAGATGTATGAGATCCTGTCTCAAAGCAAAATAAAACAACCTCTACTATTTTATGAGGACCTACTATGATCCAGGTACTTTACACTGGCAATACAATCTGAATGTCATAGCAGAGATCTCTGATAACTCATTTATAAATGAGGAATGGGAATAACAAGGCTTAGTGGCTTGACAGTTCTTACCTTTGTAAGTGGGGTTCTAACCCTTTCTTCTTGTCTGAAGCACACTGTCATTTCATTGTCATGTTCTGATAAAAGAGGGTTGGGGAATCCAATCTGTGCTGAGTACCTTAGCTATTATAGCTTAGCTTTTCTCCTAGGATCAGATACAAAGGAGCATCAAAATCATGCTAACAGATAAAATGGTAACCATCTTTCAAATTTGGTGCTTTCTGATTGAAATGATAAGAAAAATTGTTCAAACTCCACTAGGACCCACAGTGCTCAGAGGACATTTGTAAATGTCCAGGGGAGTCGGACAGCTATGGAGGAGATCAGATGCTGGTGGCACATGGGTGCTGTTAGGCATTCTGTTGTGTGCAGGGAAGTTCTCCACAACACAGAATTGCCTGTGCCAGCATATCAGCCATGCTGAGGGTGGGAACCTGTCCCTTAGTCCAATCCTGGCCCAGGTACCTGGAAAGAACCAAATGATGTGGACTATTCTTAGTCTGAGGTCACTATGCAATTGCTGTACTTAGTGATATAATTTTGGTCAATCTGTGTAAGACTTGTAAGAGTCAACATGAATGTGGTGGTTTGAATGGGAGCTGTGATCTGCAGTTGGTGGAGCTGTTTGGAGAGGCTTTGGAAAGGTGCAGCCTTGCTGAAGGATGTCAGTAGAAGTGGGCTTTGAAAGTTTAAAAATGTTGCCTCTCTTCTATTTCTCTCTCTGTTTGGTTCTTGATGCTAAAGGTGTGATATCTCAGCTTCCTGCTTCTGCTGCCACAGCTGCTCCATGTTGCAGTGATTGCTTTGCACTGCCAAGCCTGCTTCATGCTGCCAAGCCTGCTTCATGCTGCCACACCCAGCCATCATAACGGACTCATCCTTCTGTAACCATGGGCCAAAATGAACTCCTTTTTTGTCATGTTTCTCTTGGTCGTGGTGTTTTACACAGCAGCAGATAAATAACTAATACAACGACACATGCCTCTGTGGAGAACATTTACAGCACAAGATAGGCCACCTCAGTGAGAGTAGAGCTGAGAATATATTTGGTGATGGCAAGTGAACACTATGGAGAGTGAAAACTAGTGATCTCCTTCTTGTAACAGCTCACAGGAGTCATGTGTCCCTCCCCATTTCACTTTTCCTACTAAAAGTGCTTTTAATCTTCTGAGCCTGCCTTAACAATAACCCATTAAGCACCACATAGTCTGTTCAGAATCCTTCATATCCTGAAATTTTCTGAGCAACTTAGTTCCAATCCAAATAGTTCCATTGAGCCTCACTGGTGCGCCATGGCTTTCCTAACTACTTAGCTGTTTCCTGGGTCATTAATGACTCAGGACTGAATCTATTTCTACAAGTGTTTCTGATTGCTATGGACCTAGAACTTCAGGAGCATGGGCCTTAAGTAGTTGAGTTCCCTCTGATCAAATGTAAAAGGTGGACAGTCACTGAAGACTCAAGGTATCTCAGAGTCAAACAGAATGAGGAAGATGGGAAATGGTTGCAGCTCTTGAGACAGTCTGATAAAAGACTCACCATGGTTTGGAGACTCAGGAAAAATGCAAGTAGCCTATGCTGAGAACTGCTGGGGCTTATCTTGCAAGTGAATAAAGAGCCCCAAGGAATAAACATGTGAACAGGCTGGGCCTCTGAGGTAATGCAGGCATCATCCGGGAAAAACCAAAGTCATAGAGAACATAGAGTAGTGACGGATTTAAATTCAGAGATGGGTGGCTGAGCTACAACAAGAAAAGAAGTGACCCAGGACCTGGAGGATTAGAGAGGAAGGTTTTCAGACATAGAGACCAAGAGGTGAAAGAATAGGAGTTGGGGAAGAAGGTCAGAGCAGGTCATACACAACCCACATACATCATTCTAAGTCATTTGCATAATTTCAAGTAATGTACTTATACTCCTCCTATAAATGGGAGCCTTAGAGAAATCACTGGGCTGTGAGCTCAGTGTTTTCAGGTACCAGACAAGGTCCGCTTTGGCCACTGATGTATTCACAGAGCATAGTATGTGGTAGTTGCACACACAGGAGACATGGAGAGCTTTTGTTGGCTGACTTAAACAAGGTCATCACACTAGGAACTGGTGAATGGGAGGAAAGTGCATCCCAGATTCCATCAGCTGGGGATGGTTCCTCCCAATGTCAACCTGCTCCCAGGCTGAAGCCTAGTCGTAGTCAGCTAGAGCTCACCAGGTGAGCCTACAACATAGAAGCCTCCCTTCCTCTTCTCTGTGAGCCAGAAAGGCTCAACAGCTCTCTCTCACCATTTCAAAACTAATCCTGAGACTTTACCATAGTTCTCAGCTTTAAACAAACAGAAAGCATTACTTTAAGAAGCCTTTGTTTTACATTAAGTCATTTTTTTTTTTTTTGGGGCCAACCTAATAAGAGACTGAAAGATGAAGGTTAATTTAAGACTGCTCATAGATTTCAAATTGACTCATGCCAATTCTGAACTGCATGAAATTGCTTTGGAAGCGAATTCTAAATAATATTCCATGACAACTTTTTAAGGGATCAAATAGCAGTCCCGTGGAATTTAGTGGCCAATATTTATGAGCACTCCATGGTTATGAACATGAATGTTTGCTTGGATTTACAACATAGTTTAATTAAAATGTATTTTCCGAGTAGTCCTCATGTTTAGGGACAGGATCTGATGGCTTCCATTCCTTCAGAACTCTAGCCCTTCAGGGTATCTCTAGCAAATGCAGAGAGGGCCCACAGAACCAGGAACCCAGGAGCAAGACCAGGTCATCAGCTTCTGGATAGGGTGAAGTTACAGGATTCGTAGGAACCAAGCACTACTGGCAGAACTTTCCATTTCCCAATCTTTGCAAGTATTCCTAAACAATCCGAAGCTATACTCCTGCTGTAGTTTGGATCTTACATACCTCTGAAAAGGTTGTGTGCTAAAGGCTTAGGATCCAGACATGTGTTGTTGGGAGGTGGTAGAAAATATGAGGCGGCTCTTGGAGAGCTAGTAGGACCCTGGTCCCATCTTTATCCATTTTTTCCTTTCTGGCCATGAAGGGCACTGCTTTCCTCTACCCACAATGTAGTGCTTTACTGCCTCCTCACAAGCCCCACCAAATGGATTGAACCAAACGTGTACTGAAAAGACAGAAACCACCAAAACTGTAAGCCAAAGCGAACCTTTTGTCTTTGAAAGTTAATTAGCTTGGGCAGTTTGTTACAGTAACCGAAAGTATGCTTTAATGATTATGATTAAGCAAGCTAAGTAACTATGATTTAAATGTTGTTGCTATTTTTATTGAGAAGTTCCATTACTATTGAGAACTGTGAAGGAATGCCTGACAGAGTGGGGACACTTAATCATGCTCTTTATTTTCTTTATGTTTCCTGATTTTTCAGAAGGCTAAAACAAGGCTGCTTCTGTGCCTTCACAGACCAGATCACTTACAAAGTTCTTACTGAAGCATCTCTTGTCTTGTTTGGCTTATTATAGCTTAACATAGTGGTTGAATGAATACATTTTAGAGTCTAACTTCATCCATTATATCCTAGGAAGTTTCACTACTTCCTAGTGACTGGTAGTCTATACAAAGCTTCCAGTCTAGATGAATGAACTGTATAAATACTCATCACAATGCCTGACACACGTAATTCTCCACCTCACCAGAGCATTTACCCAGGAATCTTGATGTCCCATTGACTTTCCCTTTCTCTCTAGATTTTTTTTTTTTTGATCCTGCTGGCCCACATTCAGTTCTCACTTTTTTACATCTTCAATGTTGCATTCAGAATCAGCCACAGAGAAATGAGAAATGTTGAGATAGAGTTTATCGAGTGAATGATTTATTGGATTTTCATAACAACCTCACATGCTGTCTCTTGTTTCCTCATTTTATGTGTCAAGGAAAAGACCTCAGGTAGATTTAGAAACAGGACTGAGTTACACAGTTAGTGGTCACACTCAGTAATACTAAGACCCTCCAGGCAGCCTTAAATCTACCTCTAGCTAAGGAAGAGAGTAGCATTTTTTTTAAATAATGTGTATCTAGAAGACTCCCTCTGCTGCCACACTATCCTCCCCGGGATTAAATTTTACCATAAATTTTGAATCTCTGTAAACACAAAAAACGCTAAGAATCAATATAAAGTGAGAGACCACACACAAAGTAACACAGGGCAATATAAATAAAGAAATCAAATGAACTTGGAAGTTTGAGATGACTTAAAATACAAATCACTTTTAATTCTACCATCACAAAAAGTCTACTACAATGAATTTTATCTCCATGGACCAACACAGCTAAAACTGAAACCAGACTAGACCAAACCCCAACACATCATCAGAGAGAAGTGGGTCTCAAACCACTGATGATGCAGCCATGTTTGCGTAAGTGGAACTGCCGGAGGCAGAAAGAGCCTGAGAGAGCTAAGAGCAGTCTTCGCTCTCTGTCACCCAGGCAAACAAGATAATGTCCGAGAACATGGAAAAGAGCATGGTGGAACAGACAGAAGAGACACTTGGATGTTCACAGGTGATGCTGCCAAAGCTCCCTCAGCTCATCCTGTTGACAGTACGTGGTCTGTGTACCAAAGTGTAATATGTGACACATTTGAGGGTACTGTAAGCTACAAGCTACAATACACTCAACAGTAAGACCACTGAACTTTCAAGTGTTATTTTGTTTAGGGCTGAGAGCATTGCTATGAGATGTACATTATTGTTTCCACTGTACAAACATAAGAGTTAAAGCTAAGGGTCCACACAGTGTATGCTCAAAGAAGCAAGAATCTACTCTCCTCTGTATCCTATCTGTATCTTCATAGTTCTCAAATGCCAAACAAATAAACCAATACTTAATGAGACTCAGAGTCCTAGCATCCTAGTGTTAGGAGTATAAATCCCCAGAGAAAGTTCAAAGCTTTCTAGTGGTGTTACCAGGCTGACCTGGACTTCACCATGGTCTTCGCCTCTGTCTCTGTTTCTCCTCTCTGTTTTTCTCTCTTTTATCACCCCTCCCTACAAGGAGGCTTTTTCAGTATGCCAAAGTTAGTTTCTCACTTTCCATAACTAGGAAAAAAAAACTGATTTGGAGTGAGTAAAGAGCCTTAAATGCATGCCTATTAGACACAAGCTTTTTAAAATGAGGTATTGATGTTATGTTAATACGTTGCTTCTCATAATGGCTTGATGATGGGACTAATTCACATTGCCTTCCTGTTGAGGGCTAAGTCTATCAATCAACTGAAGGACCTCCATTTTTTAAGCCTGTCACTTCAGAGAAGCAGAATGAAATGTTTAAAATCAAAAGTTTCTTTTGGAAAAACAGGTGATCACAACAAGGCCTGGATCTGAATCCTACTCTCTATCTAACATTAACATTGGGGCCATATAAGATGAAGGACAGAAATGTGCTTTGTAAAACAGAAAATAAGCAGTATCTGTATACTCTCATTCTGTTGCTGTTTTAACACACTGACCAAAAGGACCTGTGGGGAAGAAAGGGTTAATTTCGACATATAATTCCAAGACACTGAGGGAAGTTGGGATAGGAACTCAAGGAGGAACTTGAAGTAGAAACAACAGAGAAATGTTGCTTCTTGGCTATGTCAAGTTGGCGCTTAACTAACTAGGGCACCTAGGATATTTACAGAGTGCTTTTAAAAACCTTTTTAGTTATGCTTACATATGTATGTGCCTGCCTGTATATTTACCACATGTGCGAAGGTATCTACTGAGGCCAAAAGAGGACATTGGATCCTTTAAAACTGGAGTTATAGGCAGTCGTGAGCCTACCAAAGCGAGAGGCGGCAACCAAACCCAGGTCCTTTAGAAGACTGCTGTGCACCCTTGACTGCTGAACAATTCTCCAGCCTCTGAAGTATTTATTATGGCTGCTGTTTCTCCTCAAGTTATGTTCATTGATTAAAAACAAACCTCAGTGAATAAAAAGAAGCTTGCCTCCTCACTGGTAAAAGTTAGTATTTTCATAAGAATCAAAAGCATTTAAGTTAACTAGCTCATGACATTTAAGTTACATTTTTGAATATCCCTTTCTTCATTCAATTCAAAATTTAGAGTTGTATTATTATCAGGTTAACAATAGACTCAAAACAAATCTGGTTCACTGGGTAAAAGTGAGGCTTTGATCATATTGTCTCACATTCTGTAGAGTTTTCTCATTCCCGGAGTAAACTTTGACTTGAGTGGATGAGTGGGTGAAACGATAGCAAAGAAACAGGAAAGAAAAGGACACACGGCAGGTTTAGGATACAGATGTTTTTGCTTGTAGCGAACTGCCCATGCATAAGAGGTAAGGAGACATCCACCAACAGTAATAGATGGTGCATGAGTCTTAGCTAGAGTCCTAAGCCAAGACAAGGCGATCGCAAATGGTATCGCAGCGCCCACCCCCCATACCTGCTCACTTAGGGAAGGAAACATTCCAATGCATATTATTCCATGATCACTGTAGCTTTTGGGGGACACCCTGGGGTGCACTCCTAGCTGCTACCTGGAACCTCTGGACCTGTCCGCCCCACTGCTACCCGGGGGATGAGCCAGCGCGGAATCAAAAGACCAGATTCCGGGAGATGCGTGGACAAGCAAACTCTCTTTGTTCAGGACAAAGGGCACACTTTATATCCCCTATGACCCCTCACCGCCCCCCATCCCGCTCCCATTCGTCTCTTGAGCACGATCCTGGTGAAATGTCCTTTGCTGGTTGGCTCTCGTGACGTCATCTGTTCCTAGGTATCAGCTTTCACATCTGCGCGACCACTGCCCCTGTATTAGCCCCTGGCAGCCGGTTCTTAGAGAGGCCTTACTTCCTCCTACACATCACCACGTTGGATATTTACTATCTTGGAACTCGTTATCATAACAGTCGCACTAAGACAAAAAGTGGCATGTTAAAATTGTATCAGTCAATATAGATTCAATGAAGAAACCATTTAAAATCGATAGACGGGATTGTGTAGCAAGCTGGGCTGATAACAGCTCAGACATGGTCATCATTGAGCCTGGAGGGAGGATGAAGAGCAAATACTCTGCACTGAGGAAGGAGACGGTAGGCTAGGCCTGGATTTCTCAGCTCAGAGGCCTGTGTGAGGAGACCATCAGCAAAGGGAGTCAGGGCGCAGTAGCATATCACCCCAACTCTTCGCACTCTCTTCCTACGCATCCATAAGACAACTGGCCAGAGTACACAGAAGACTGTTGCTGCCGTTGCCAAACACCCATCCCGTACTTGGAAGATGGACTGGGATAGAAGGGGAGGGAGAACGAATCTTCAGTGGTAAACACAAAATATCCAGCATAGACTTTGATGTGGGAAACACAAGTAACACCAGTCCAACCTTGGAACAGCCAAAGGGAGGGTGAGAAATACAAGCTTCAGGGGAGTTCCCAATCCTTAAAACTACCGTAGGAAACTCATTTCCACTTACTGTTTCCTCATCAGATCTTCCCTGAGGTCATCCTCTTCCACAAGCAATCCTGTGCTCTGAGGACCCTGGTGGTAGGGGTCTGTCTAGGAACTCATTATCTGCTTGTAGCAGATGGCCCCTGAGCAGCCAACTGTAATTCACAAATCCCCAAGCACTTCCTTCCAACCGAACCTTGTTCCCAAGATGTAGAATGCCCAGCTCCCAAAGCACACGCCTGTCCGTCCTCCCCCACATTTGGATGGTAACTGGTTTGGACAGCAGCCTATGTTCATTACGCCTAGAAACTCTTCATGTCAGTTAATTTGATTAATATCAGAGAAAACTCAATTAGGCTTGTCAGCTTTTTGCATAGGACATTTAATATCTATTAAAACGATGTCACCTCCATCAGCCTAAGGCATCATTTTCAGCTTCTTCCAAAAATCAACTCTAGAAACAAGCAGTATGAAAAATGTAACCCCATCATTTTCCATGTTCAACACACATTCTTAAAAAATGGTTTCTATGTTAATTTGTTCCCTATTCGCACTTTCCTAAACAACTATTCTCGAAAGTAGAATATACAAGGGTAAAGGTTAATTGGCCAAACAGTATGAAAATGAGAAGCAGGAGAGAATATCTCTATAGGTAGGGAGAATAATTAGTTGACAGGGCTTACTCTGGCTCTTGCTTCAAAACAACTACACCATTTTCCTGTGAAAATGTAGATGCAGGGACTGGGGAGATGGCTCAGTTGGTAAAGTGCCTAGTGAGCACTTTATGTATGAGGACCTCCGTTTAGATCCCTGGAGTCCACATAAGAAGCTGGGTGCTATCAGGTAGGGAGTAGGCAAAGAGAGAGAAAGTTAGCCTATCTCAATTCAGTGAGAGACCCTGTCTCAAAATAAACAAAGGAAGGCAATCAAGGAAAGATACTGGCAATCATCTTCTGGCCTCCACAAGCATGCTCACACTCAAATTAGACAGTACACAGTACCACACACACAGCACAACACACACAATGCATTCAACACGATAGAACACACACAAAATGGGAATATGAATGACAACTACACACTGCGCATATACATTAAGTATTAGTAACAAAACAAAAAAAGCAAACTATTTATTTTGATACCTTATCCTGTTAGAAATGTGAAAGCTATAAATTAAGGTACTGTGAGGTTTGTAGTATAGGCCGAAGTGTGACTGTGCCATTTCAAGGCAGAATGAGTTTGAAGATGTTTATGTTCAATACCTGTTTATTTTGCTTTCTTAAGTCTTGTGTCTTTGCCACACTATACAAGGTCTCTGTTGGAAACTGAATCTGTATCAGATTCATTTGAAATCGTTTCTTTAGAATACTTTCAGATCTCGATATAGTTGTTGACAATGCGACCATGGGCTCTCTATTTTGAACATAGGCATCGAAATGTTGATGAGCACCCACAGATGAGCAGCATGCAGACCAGTGAGATGCTCAGTGAGTAAAAGCACCTTTTGCCAAAGCTGCCAACGTGAATTCTATTTCCAGAATTCACATGGTAGAAGGAATGAATTGACTCCTACAGGCTGTCCTCCAACCTCCAAATGCCTGCCATGATGCACAGAAGCTTCCCCAAATAAAAAGATAAATATTTAAAAAGTAGTATACCAAAGTATTCTCAAATGTCTCACACAGTTACATACTTCCAAGTATTTCTTGTTAGCATTGTGTGTGTGTGTGTGTGTGTGTGTGTGTGTAGGCTGTGTTCCACCTACACTTGTGGAAGTCAGAGACAATCCTAACTTTTACCTTCAGAGACACCCAAATGGCCCAATTTCTAGGCATTTTCAAAGGCTCTTCTTTGAATGCATTTCTATTTCATCCTTACCAGGCACATGTTTAAGACTTATTTGAAGTCTTACAACTTCTGCAAAGCCTCTTCTACAGCACACAATCACACTACCTTTACAATATCTGCTGTCACACTGAGTTGTACTTTTCTTCCCATCAAAGAAGTCTATAAATCATCTTAAGCACAAGAAAGGAATGTTATCACAAGCACCAGTGCTGGCCCCAGTTCCGTCTCAGTAGGATCTCTGTGACTGAGAAGGATCAAGCATCCTGAGTACATTTATGTCATCTGTTACTTCCTTAGCTTTCCCACACATAACCAATCTCAATGAAGGAATTACTGATGTAACATTTACATGTTTAGGAGCTTGGTGGTTCAGCCAACTTTGACAGTGCACCACAGAAAGCAAGAGAAAACAAATGAAAACCAAAAAGTTATCCTAATTTTACTAACATCTGCAGGAGACAGAACGTGACATTCAATTCAAAGAATTTCCTTTCTTATCATCTCATACTGACAGTCACTTTCTATACCCTCTTCTCTTTTTTTTTCTCTCTCTCCCCTCAAATGGAAGCAGTCACTTGTCTTCTTCCATACCTCTTCTGTTGTCTTCCCAACAATGGCATACCTCTGTGGTTGGCCTTCTATGGCTTGTTCTGGGAGTCTCCACAAAGGCCAATTTCCTCACTAAATGAGAAATGCATTGCTCTCTATCTGAGAATACAATTTTAGGGTTTTTTTTTAATTTAAAAAAATTAAATGTCAGGAAAAGATAAAATTTGTGATGTGTTAAACGTTTACCTTTTTAAATGAACCTAGATAAAGTAAACAGCTGACCCCAGGGTGATTGAAGGGTCTGCGCAGTCATTTCCTGTCCTCTATCGGCAGTACATAGGAGTGTTCTGCATGCCGAAAGCTATTTCCCTGAGTACATTCATGAGCCCCATGTGGAAATGTCTGACATCGTTTCGAGAGGAATCAAAAAAGCCTTCTTTGAGGATCATTTGTAAAGTAAAGCTCATACTTACATAATTCTATCACTACTGTACACAAAAACCACAAAGAAAAATGCATGCAGAAAAAGTTTGTGTTAAGTCTGCTTCAAATATTTTCTATTCTATTTCTCTTCTTTTCTTTTCTTGTCTTTTCTTTTCTTTTACACAGAGTTTCTCCATTGTAACTCTGGCTGTCCTGGCACTCCCTCTGTAGACCAGGCTAGTCTTAAACTCACAAAGATCTACATGCCTCTGTCTCCCAAGGACTAGGGTTAAAGATGTGTGCCACCACCACCTGGCTTCTACTCTATTCTTGTGATCTGGATATTCAGTAAGTGTTCCCTTCCAGAAGCAGACTCTTGCTTTTGAAAAGATGCAGTTCTGTGTTCCTTTCTTAAGTGCCTGTCTAGAATAAGTGAGTAAATGCCTGACTGTCACATAGAGAGCTTCAAAGTTAGGTGAAGTGACAAACAAGCTAATTACTTGAAGTATGACTTCAGATAAATTAACAGTCTCTCGGCGGCTCACTTTTCTCATCTGTTGAATGAGCATTATAAAGGAATGGTTTTTACAGGAATGATTGAGGGTACATGGACACAATGTGTGAGTGTGTAAAACTAAATCCTAGGTAGACTCATGGTTATACTTGTACATGTGCATTCACATGTGTGGTGTGTGTGTGTGTGTGTGTGTGTGTGTGTGTGTGTGTTAAACCATTTGTGTGTCAGTCCTACCATCTGGAACATTTGAAAGTGATGAAACAAAGATAAAAGGCAAGAGTAGAACAAGAGATTTGACAGTGGTAGGCAATCCTCTTTTGACAGTGATTACCCTGACAATGGACCAGTATTAGAGTGTGACCGACACTGTAGAAGTGTTCAAGAAGAGAATCGTGAATTCATCTGTATCTGTCTAGTTCAATAATAAAATAACAACATCTGAAACAGTGTCTAGCACTTAATAGATGCTTAGGAAAGACATGATGAGTGTTCCTGTGGTTGTTAGCATGCCATCGAGTATACAGTAGGTCTTCAACATAAGTTTGCTATTTCTAAGAATATTAAATAACAATTACTATGTTTATATTTGTGTATGTGTATATGTATATATACACATGTGTATATATATGTATGTATACACATATGTATATATGTGTATATATCACACCCTTACTGTGGACTATTCAATTTTCTAAACTATATATGTAATCTCTTAGTTTACACATTCACAGGTAAAGGTAAGTAGTTTTATTTCCCAAACTGAAGATAAAAGCAGTGAGACACATTTCCAATTCACATAGCTTAAACCTGACAATTCTAGTGAGCCCAGGCTACGACCACAGCAACCATGACCGGTGAAATATAGACTTTAGAATCCTTCCCATTATTTCACCCCTGGTCTGAAGCTTAATATCCTTTGTCAGAGAAAGCCATATATTTAGAGTAGGAATAAAAGTTCAGTTTGCTCACCTATAATTAGGGACTATGATATCTGTCCTCCCTAGCACAAAGAGTCATTTTGCACTTCAATTACACTTATGTAAGTGGCCATGTCACGTGTTATATTTTACATTCTCTATCCTGTAATGTAACTGAAAGAGCATTGACTTGGGAATTCCCAGAACTACATTCAAATCTCCCTTCCTATTAGTTTTATGACCATAGGCTACTCCTTTTTCCTTACCATTCTCATCTCTAAAATAAGAACAATTATACTGATTTTTGGGGTTATTTTAATCATAAATGATATGAAAGCATGTAATAAGCTAAAAAAATCATGTCTGAGCACATATGTTTAGGTGAAGACCAAAGGCTATCTCATTTTACTTAGCACAGTTTGTATGGTCTGTTCCAATAACTAATCAGTGAATACTTTGGTTTCTAAAGATGTGACAGAGGTGTGATTAAAATTCTTGATAAAATTCTGATATGAGCATGTCTCACAAAGTAAGAATCTAGAGTATAACTTCTTTACACCTGTAAGCCATGACCCTTTAAATGAAACTTTATTGATATTTGGTTGATATATAAAAATCTATATACATTAAACATATATGTTTCAGTGAGTTTAGAGGTATGACCACTACTACTATCAGGGTCATAAACACATCCATTGATTCTCAAAGTTTTTCCCAAATGCTTTATTTTCATTTGATTACTTTATATGTGTGATAAGAGCACTTAATGTAAGATTTATCTGCTTAGCTTGTCATAGCAGCATGCACTTGGAGTTCCAACTTGTAGGAGCAAAGGCAGGAGGATTGTGATTTTTCTCAAGTACGTCCAGATCTGTCTAATGAGACCTTATTTTAGAACAAAAATAAAAGGTAGAGAAACCCAAGAATCTATCACTAAGTTCCAGCTCTTTTTGTTTTAAAATGTATTATGATTTTATGTGTGTGAATGTTTTGCCTGCATATATGTATCTACATGATGTGTGTGCCTGGTGTTTGTAGAGGTCAGAAGAGGATGTTGTACCCTGGAGCTGGAGTTACATATTGTTGTGAGCCACCATGTAAGTACTGGAAACTGAACCCAGGTCCTCTGCAAGAGAAGCAAGTGTTCACAGCCTCTGATCCATCTCTCCAGCTCTCTAGGCTCCAGCTCTTAAAAGATCTAGCACTTCTACACTGAGAAGCATGCGTTCAACATACGTAAGTGGGAGCATACACAAGCGATAGCCACACAGTGCCTGCTCCTCACCATAGGGTAAATCTCCAAATTGAAATGTTAGACGTTTCAACCACTGACTCCCAACTTCTCCCTCTGCAGCCCTGACACCACTATTTTGATCTGTTTGTAGGAATTTGCTATTTTAGGTTCAACAAAGATGTATGAGGATACAATAGCCATCATTCTCTGTCTGCCTCCAGATTCACCCAGATTGTAATTGCAGGAATGCCTTCTTGTTAAAACTATGCAATGTTACCTTGTCTCCAATCACTATGACCTCTTTATCTGTTGCCCACCAGCACCAGTGGACACAAAGGCTGCTTCCATATCTCAGTTACTGGGAATGATGCTGTGATAACCATTGGCAGGTAGCTATCACTCTAAGAACTCAGTTTAAATTCACTTTTACATGTACCCAGAAGTTTGCACAGGAAGATGAAAGAGGAGGGATCTTTGAGACACACTACTCAATTTCAAAATAGGTTACAATGGTATCTAATAAGAACAATGGGTACTGGCATAAGCACAGGCAACAGAGATGCTAACAAAGCAGACACACAGAGTCATTAGTTTTCAATAAGGCTGTCAAGAATACACAATGGAGAAAGCACTGGAGTGGGGACAGGATATGATAACCAAAGTACAAGAAACAAAAGCAAAAATAAATTGCCAGACAGTGGTGGCACATGCCTTTAATCCCAGCACTCAGAAGGCAGAGGCAGGTGGATCTCTGTGAGTTCCAGGACAGCCAGAGTTACAACAGAGAAACTCTTGTCTTGTCTCGAAGAAACAAAAAAAGAAAGAAAAAGAAAAATGAAAAGAAAAATAGTAAACAAATGAATTACATCAAATTAAAAGGCTTCTATATCGTGAAGAAAATACTCTCAACAGGATCAAGAGGCAATCTACAAAATGGTAGAGAAAACTTTTTCACTATGCATGAGATAAGGTACCACCCATGAAGAGATTTCAAAATCTTCGCCTCCGTTCTTTGCGTACAGCTTACTCCCTTTTGTCTAACCTAAGCAGTTCACTGCTTTCTGACTCATCATCTCTAAAAGCTAACATGCATTTCCACACTTTGTTTTAATGAATATTTATGGTATAATTTACAATGATATGAGGCACACAATGGCTCCTTTCTGCATTGTTAAGATCTGGAATTTTGTGTATGGAGGATAGTATTAGTGTCAGGTTTCCCAGGTTGCCATTAAGAAAACCCAGGCTGTAAAGTTTAGTGGAGTGGGACTCCTGGGCCTGATTCACACAGTGGAAACCCCTTTGCATAGACTTTGTTTCTCTCTTTCATTTCCATAGTTTGTTCTGAGAAAGTGCTGATCCTAGTTGACTTAAATATTAACTTTAGAACATTTTAGAAACTCATTAAGTCTTGTTTTCTCATCTCACCTGGAGAAAGAGTTTACTATGATCAAAATGGAGGGAGTCCTATAACGAACCCCCTCTCCCATCCTTAGAAGTGCCATGAGGGAAAGATTTTGAACTCATAGACTAGTTTTGCAAAGATGGTTGCCCTACCCCCAGGGATGTTTATAGAGGCTGGGGTGTCTGGAGTCATTTTAGACTATTAACAACTGAAAGGATTTTATTGACATGTAAGTGTAAAGTCCAGTGAAGGCACCAAATGTCTGTATTGTACACAGATACAGTCTGTAACAAAGCACTCTCTTCCACTCTGTATCCTAATTATGGGAGAATTTGAAAAAAAAAATGCTGGTATGAAGAGAAAGTTTGATCAATAATGCTATTTCCAAGGATATGCATGGACTACTCCTGTATGGAATCAGTCTCTAGACCTCCACCAATTTATCTTCTGGCTTTCAGGAACTCTATGCCAATGCTGACTGGTTTGGGATATATAAAATCCTAAATTTGAATGTTAGTAGCATCATATTTTTGTAATGTGACCTTGGATAAAGTCCTTTACTCTTCCGATCCTTTTTACTTACCAGCAAAATTATTTAAAATATTTTTAAATTAATAATAATACCTACTTGGAGGTCTAGTGTGCACATTGAGTGAAGTAGCGTATTTACAATCCTAAAAGTATTTGATCATAGCAGAGTCTTAAAAAGCACTGCTATCATAGCTTTGTCATAATTAAGTAAACGGGAAAAGTCACCAGAGACCCTTACTATAATTGTCACGTTCATTCTATGCATTAAATTCCTAAAGAGCATCACTGATGCTCTCCAAGCCTTTCTGAGTAGCTTTTCATTATGAGAGGTGAGCATAAAACAGGGACCACCCCATTAGGTCACATGTCTTCACCTAGGTGTAGGGACAGACAGGTGCAAAGACTGATTCAGGTTTAGATGTTTATGGCTTAGACTTCATTAACACAGCCTCCAAAACACTTTTGCACTGACCTCAGCCATTAATTCCTTCAACAAACTGTTGATATTCATATCATTAGCAACTGCATTGATGATTTAATTAAAATTTGAGCACACCATCCAGTTTAAGCCACCTGCTATGTTGTATTTCCACTCACATTTTGAAAGGACAAAATGTTCCTTTTTTTAGTTGGTGGCTATGTCTGCTGTGGTTGAAACACAAAGCACAGAAAATCTGTGATGGTGGTGTCCAGTCAATGTCCACTAATCTGGTTTCATGATGTGTGTGTGTGTGGCTTCCCAAACACCTAAGATCAATTCTAGAAAAGGGTAATAATAACAACGGCTGGAAAGTCTCTAGTTGCTGTGCTTATTGTTCATAGTGCATTGTCAAGTCATGTTATTACTTAGCCTCCTTTTGCATGCCTTTTAACTAATGAGTAGACCTTGAGATCAATGACTCTTAGTTGACTCTTAGTCTTTAGTTTTCTATTACTTACAAAGATCATTGAGCTTACATGGGGCGGAGGTTGGATCATTTTCACATGTGAAGGTATGAGTCATTCGTGGGATCACTGCCTAATGATCTTTGGGGTGTATGGTTATTACTGCAAATTAAAACTTGAAACTGACACAGGATGTCACAGTATTTGGTGAGGGAACATTTGGATGTGACAGGGAGATTGGACTCATTACAGTCATGCCTCCCTTGACTGATACCCAACTGATGAGTGTGGGGAAGGCAAATGGTCTCTTTGTTTCCGTCTCTCATGTTTCACTGTGAACACTCTGGAGACTGAACCTGACTTTGGTACATCATTGGGTTCTCAAAGCCCCACACCTTAAATGACTTACAAAAGACATTCCATTGTTCAATGAGATTAGTTTATGGGCTTCTATTAGAACCCATATCATTATGGACTCTTGTACTTACTCCCCAGTTTCAGTTCTTGTTATTATTCCAACCTCCGATGGGAATTACCTGGAGTGAAGTTTACCTATTGCATGGTCCCCAATTCTCCCCTTAATAACCATATCCAGGAAAATAGATCCATACAGTATACAATGAACTGATCCTCTTGCCATAACATGGACAATTCTGTGAAGGACCACCATAGCTTCAGATCTGTTAGTGGTGTGGCTGAGACCTTTTCTGTGACACAATGAATCCTCTCTGTTCTCCATTTAGTGTCTTAGTTCTTTCTTTTTCATAAGTATTGATACCAAGGGTATTCCATCAAATACCCCCTTTCCAGTTGATTTCTCAGAACTTCTATTCTGATAGCTTCCCAGACAACAGGACAAGAGGCAATTCAGCAATGCAAATGAGCATGCATTGATTACCTCCTGTGTGAATCACTTTCCACTCCCTATCTTGCTGACTTCTAGCAATCCCCTATGGTGTTATATACTAGTGTCTTCATTTCACAAAGAAGAAATCTACTCAGAGAAACCTTATTGACTTTGTCAAAGGTCATAGAGTTTGAAAGGGGTTATATCTAGGACTTAGATTTTAACATTCTAAGGATAAAACACCAAGTCCTTGAACTGTTGATGTCAAGTGGGTTGAAAGATGTCTTTTTCTTCCAATAGAACAATAATAGAAACCTGGAAGTTACTCAATATGTTTCATAGCCTTAGAATAATGGATAATATAAGACCTTCCCTTAGAGGAATTGTCTAAAGCTCTTTACTAGTCCTTACACATGACTAAACAGAATCCTGAGAATGTTTACCAGGAAAAAACAAAACTGCTTTAGTAACTTCAGAGGTTGATTCACATAGAACACTGACAAAGAAATTTGTTTTGTCATTTAACAAGTGACTGTCTCCAACTGTGAACATGTCCAATTTGTCAGTAAAAATTCTAAGCAGCGACCATGAAATATGCAAGAAGAGTAGTACGTCACTCTACCTCAGTGGGGCTTACAATCCAGTGGTGTAGCATCACCAAAATTATTAGTGATAAAGTGTATGAAACTTGCTATGAAAGACAAATAACACAAAGAAGGTACTGTGTGAGAGAATAACTGAGGGGGACAGGTGACTTCTCTGTGGGTTTGTCAAAATGGCCTCTCTTGTGAGAGTACATTTGAGTAAAGTATTGAGTGATGAGGGATAACTGGCTCCATGAGAGTGTGGAGAAGAGGTTGCAGGCATGGCGCCTAGCAAGCACACATACACCAGAGAAGAGGACGGAATGTGACACAGCGTGTGAGGAGCTTCCTTTCCTGCTCTCCTCTGGGATCACTAGTGGTCTCTCACTTCAGTACTTTCTACAACACTAACATGATCACGAGGCCCACAGTCATCTCTGAGACTCACGCTCCCATATTAAACTGTCTACTTAAAACACATGCCACCTTCAGATGTCTGTCTTGTAGGTACATGAAAAATTCATATTCCTCTAAAATCATTCTCTGTGCTAGCGCTCCTTATCTGAGAAACTTCCACTCTCACACATCCAGTGTGGAAATATACTCATCTCATCCCAAGTCCCACATTCAATCCATAGTAACTTATGTCTGTACTACCTTCAAAACACATTACTAGATCAATTTTTTCCCATTTCTACTACTCTCACTACTGAAGATCCACTATTTTTGCATAAACTAGGCTGAGTATCTCCTAATATGCTCACCACTCCACTTTTACCACATCATTCCCAGGGACTACACTGAATCCATGGCTTCTCTGACCCAAATGTCCAAGGCTTACCTGTCTTTTCCACCAAACACATGACTTTTTTTGCAGAGGGAGGGCTCTTCCAATCACATCAACTATTTTGTCATTCAAAACACACATCTCCAATGTTACATATCCACTCTTTGTCTCCCTTGTCCTTGACTGGTTAGCCATAAGTATTCTTTTTGCTCACACCTTCTTGACACTGAAGTCTTTGATCCAAGATCACCTTTTCCATGAGGCATTTCCCACACTACCTCTGAACTATAATAGCCCAGTCACTTCTTATATTTTTTCTGGCTCATCATCCATAGCAGTTATCCACTCTAGCAATGTATATGTAGCATGTGTTTCTTCCACTAGCATGTGTTCTTCTCTGGTAGGGACTTATTTTGCCACTGCTGGACAGTGACATGTATGTAAGAGCAGTTCAGTCCTATGCTGATTAAACCAATAGACATAAAGGAGGACATGGTAGCTGAGCTGTCAGGCAGCACAGGGAAGAGTATACTATAGCAGAAGATAGGCAGAGACATATTATGATAATGATGTGTGTAAATCATATTGTGAAAGTTGAGTTTTATTCTAAAGGTCAGTAGGAAAGCCCTGGAAGAGTTTTATGTAAGATATAAATTATGTTTTGGAAATATTAGCTATTTTGTAATAAAATAAAATAAATCAGCTACCTTGTACATGGGAGATTGAGGGGCTGAGAATGGAGATAGAGAAAAGGTTAGGGCAGTCTTAAAAAAATTTTGCCTGAAATGAGGAAATCATGGGCTAAAGTAGTGGCCATGAAGGATAATGAGATTTGGGACCTTTTACAGAGATAATAAGATGTGGTACTGAGCTGAGCTCTGGGAAGGAGAGGGGGAAGAGAATAAGAATTACCCTTTAGCATTTGGCTTCAACAACCTAGAATATTACAATGTTGCTTATCAAAAAAAGATTAGGGAAACAAATATTTTATATGACAGAGTCAAAAACTAAGACTACTTTTTTAACATCTTGGATTTTAGTCAACTTAGTAATTTCAATAAAGATGGTCTAGAGACCATAGAGATACAAATCTAGAAGAAAAGGAGATGCAAGGTAAAGTTACATATTTGCATTACAGAAGGCTATAGACCATTCTTATACTCCATAGGATGTGTAGACCACGAGATAATTCAAGAGGATGGGTAAATGGAGATGAAACTTAGCGTCTTCTCATAAGAAATCAATAAATACTAACTATCCAGGCAACCATAACAGTAGAAATATAAGGAGATATAAAAGATGCCACTGTCAGGAATCCAAATATAAAACTTTTCAATATAAAGCAGACAGGCCCAGGTCTAATATTAACAAACAATAAATTAGAGCTCTACAGGGGGTAAAGAGTATGGGAAGAATATTAGATAGTTCAGAAAAAAATATATGCATAAAAGATGGGATTTCCCAATTAGTCCAAGAAATATTAATGACATTGAAGAACATGAGCAAAGGCTGGGAATTTGGCTTAGTACTTGCCTCATAATAAGGATCTGAGTTTGATACTAAGACTCCAGATAAAAAAGCTAGATACAGCTGGATTACACTTGTAGTCTTAGCCTCTAGGAGGAAATCTTTGGGTCTTACTAGAAAGCTACTCTATCCTACTTGGTGAGTGTCAAGCCATTAGGAAACAGTGTCTAAAAAAAATGGTGGCCTGATGACTGTTCTCTGGCATATACTAACACATGCACACATGCATGCTCAAGCTTTCACATATATGCACCTACATGCACATGCATATGCACACACAAACACAGATACATGCATGCATATATATACTCTTTCTATCCTTCTCTATGTCTTTGTATCTGCCTTTGTCTCTATCTCTCTCTTTCTCTCTCTCTTTCATATACCCAAAGAATGTGACCCAAAATTTCAAGTTGAAAACTAAAGTTGCTATGTACTTCGTACTTGTTCCTACTCTATATTAGTAGGCTCATTTAGTTAACTTTAGTTAGATGTATTTATTAATCAATGTCTATGAAAGTCTGTCCCTGTGGGATTTTCTAAATGCTTAACACTAATTACTTATAACTTCCAAAAGGATATCCCATCCCTTTCTCTGGCATCGTGGTCCTTTACCCAGCATGTCTTGATCAAAATGTTGTTCATCCTGTAGACACATATGCCAAGCTCTTTTGACCAAAGATTTGTGTTTTTCTATGGTACTGTAGGAAGAGCCATGTTGACTATGGGGTCCACTGGCCACAGTCCTCTGTAGTACCACATCAGACAGCTTCCTGTGTGATACCATTCAGTATCCTTTGCTCCTCTGCCTCTCCAGGACTGTTCCCTTGCATCATTATTGTCTGTATTAGTAGAACCTGGCTCAGAAGCAACTAAATAATTGTTATGTAAATACACACTGAGTTATGAACAGATCTGTGCTCTGGACATAAAACTTCTTTCCTTGTTCACCAGAAGACAAATTTAACTCTAAGAATCGCTAAAGGAAATGTGAGTTACAAATTTAAAATCAGGTATCCACTCAAAAATAGAGAATTTTATTGAAAAATAATGTAGGCACATACCTTTGTTTTCCATTTTCCAGTAAAATTGTATATTCTTTTGAATGTTAGCCTTAGCGTGGCTGCTGTGACACTACCCTATGTATTTATTTAGGAACATCTGATAAGAAGCATAAGAAGCTTGGTGTTTTTTTTTTTGTTTGTTTGGTTTTTTTTTTTTCAATGGAACCATACAAATAGTTTTGCTTAGAAGGATTGCCATTGTTTGGCTATTCCGTTTGGCAGGGAGTGCAGCCTGCTGATACGTAGTGTAAGAAGTAGGCAGGCTCAGACTCTAGATTTCTTTTAAAAAATTTCTATGGCTGGGACAAATGTCCCCGAAGAGACATGTATTAAAGGTTTCACCATCCCTCCCACCCCACCCTCCAGCTTAGCACACTGCTGGGACATGCTGGATCTTGTAAGAGGTGAGGCTAAATAGAAAGAGTTTAGTGCACTCAAGATCCACTTTGAGGAGAATATTGGGACCCCAGCCCGTTCCCGCCTCTTTGTTTCCCAGTTATATATGACAAACAGCTGCTGCCGCCATGCACTGCCATACCAATGTTCTGTCTGGCTCTGGGAACAAAGGCAATTGGACCAATTGATCCAAGAATAATAATCTCTGAAATTGTGAGCCAAAGTAAGCCTTTCCTATTTTCAAGTTTATTGTCTTGAATATTTTACTGTAATAGAAAGACAAGTAATAGGGAGAGGAAGGTGGAGCACGCCCCTGTCTCAGCCTCAGTAAGAGTTTGTGACCATGGCAGTTAATTAATAATAGTCCTGAATACAGGAGTGCTTCAACTCCTAGGGATCTAGATTGTGTTGTGTTGTGATATGTGTGCATGTGTGTGTGTGTGTGTGTGTGTGTGTGTGTGTGTGAAGAGGAGACTTCCAAATCAAAAAGATCATGGGATACTACCAGAACTGTAGAAATGAACAAGAAAGCAGATTGATTACACATGCTGCAATTGTGACTAACATTACAATTAATATGGGCATGCATGTATTTCTTCAACTTACTGATTTGATTTTATTTAAATAGACATGTTCTATATTATTCTAAATAATAGTTACTTCATTTTCCCCAAAAGTTTATTGCTAGGTTCACAGGAATATTGCTCATTTTGTATGAGGATTTTATAAACTGCAACTTAGCTGAAAATATTAAATCTTTCATGTATGAAGCATTGTTTTCCAAATAATGAATAATGTCGCCTGTCAGCAGATATAGTTTACCCTTTGCTTCCCAAAGTGAATACTTTTTTCTTGCCTAACTGCACTGGTTGGTATTATATTAAAATGTCCATCAAGAGATGAATGAATGAAGGTCATTATGTAGATATAATATCTATCTTTAAAAATAGATTTTTCAGGTAGTGGTGGTACATGCCTTTAATCCCAGCACTTGGGTGACAGAGGCAGGTGGATCTCTGAGTTTGAAGCCAACCTATTCTACAGAGGAAGTTCTCAGAGAGCCAGGGATACACAGAGAAACCCTATTTCAAAAAAAAAGAAAGAAGAAGAAGAAAAAGAAAGAAAGAAAGAAAGAAAGAAAGAAAGAAAGAAAGAAAGAAAGAAAGAAAGAAAGAAAGAAAGAAAGAAAGGAGAGAAAGATCATTTTTTCATACAATATATTCTGATTATGTGTTCCCTGCCCCAGTTCCTTCCAGATCTGCCTCATCTCCCTAACACATACAAATCCACATCTTTTCTTGCTCTCTTTCAGTAGAAAACAGTCATTTAAAAAGAGAAAAGAAAGAAGGAAAACATAAAATATTATGAAATACGATAAAATAAACAAACCTGAATACAAAATGACAGAAGAACAAACATTAAAAAAAAAAATAAGAAACACATATAGATGGAGAAACACATGTTGGCCTGCACAAAAATATTCTAAAAACAACGAATAGTAAGCCATAAAATATAAGCCATATTGACCAGACAAAGCATTATAACACAAAGAAAGACCAGACAAAGCATTATAAGAACAAAACAAACAACAACAACATAGCCTAAACAAACACCCAAAACAAACAAAACACTTCCAACAATACCATTGAGTTTTCTTTGTGTTAGCTATCTGTTGTTGGGCATGGGGCCTGGTCTTAAGAGCGGTTTGTATACCCACTGAGACTCCATTAGAGAAAACTAAATTTTTATTTGCAAGTAGTTATCTAATGAAGTTATCTATCTTCTGGGTTAGCGGTGTGGGCTTGTGTCCATTTCTACTTTCAGAACTAGGACTCCATCTGTCATAGACCCATGCAGGCCCTGTTCATGTTGCCACGGTCTCTGTGAATTCATATGTATATTGGTCCTGCTATGTTTAGAAGGCCTTGTTTCTTTTGTATTCTACGCCCTGTCTGGTTAATACATCTTTCTGCTTCCTCTTTTCCAGGGTTTCCTGATCCATGAGGGGAGGGAATATATGGAGAAATATCATTTAGATCCAAGTGTTCCAAGGTCTCTTACCCTTTGCATTTTTCTAGCTATGGGTATCTGGATTTTTTTCCATCTGCTATATGAAAAAGCATCTCTGAATATGACTGAGAAAGACATTGACCTATGAATGTAACAGAATGTCATTAGGAATCATTTTATTGTTACATTCTTTTTATAGTAGTATTTGGTTTTCCCCTAAACCCTGGTGTATCTAGTCTCAGGTCCTTAGCCACCCAAGCAATGTTGGGGATGGGTTCCAGCCCATGGAATGGGCTGTAAATCAACCAGATTCTGGTTGGTTAGAGTGACAAGCTTTGTGCCACTATTAGAATAGTACATCTTACATGTAGATCAACATTGTAGACTGAATGTTTTATAGCTGAGAGGATGTTTATCTTTGTCTTCACATAGCAGTCAGAGCTCCTTCCAGTTCCATGTAGGTGTGAAGACATTAGGTGGATACCAGCTTGACTTTTCCAGGTTCAGTGATTTGCACAGGTGTTGTCTTTAGCAATAGAGCTTTACCACCAGTTTTGTGGAGATCAATCAATAGCCTTGACAATAGCTTGGGTTGTTTAGGGGTTTCCATGGGGCTATTTTGGCAAACAACTCAATTAGATATATCCCATTCCAGGAAACAAAGATTTTGTTTGGTGATGAGAGATATTCAGTTAGGGCTCCATCTCCCCCATTATTTGGCAATTCCATTTAGATCAGTTCATATACATATAATTTTAGGAAAATCTTACCATGTCGTGTTTCCATACATCCTCTCAACTGGCCCTTAGTTTTGCTGTCCCTCCCTGCATTTTCTTCCAAACCCCTCTTCTTCTCTTATATTTAACCAAATACAAAAGAATGCACCTCTTCTCAGCAATTTATAGAACTCTCTCCAAAACTGACTACATACCTGGATACATAGCAAGTCTCAACAGATTCAAGAAAACTGAAATAATACCCTGCATCTTATCTGACCACCATGATTTAAATAAAGCTGGATATCAACAACATACAGAAACAACGGAAAGCTTATAAACTTATGGGAACTTAACAACTAACTGCCAAATGAAAAAAATGGGTCAAGACAGAAATTAAGCAAGATATTTAAAACTTTTGGAATTGAATGAAAATGAAAACACAAAATACCCAACTTATGGGACACAATGAACACAGTTCTCAGAGGCAAATTCTGTTCCTATTATTTGTAGATTTGGTCTTTCCATAGTATCCCAGATTTCCTGGATGTTTTGTGTCTGGGTTTGTTTAGCTTTAGCATTTTATTTGACTGACGTATCCATTTCTTCTATCCTGTCTTCAGTGCCTGAGAGTACATCTTCCATCTCATACATTCTTTTCACGAGGCTTGTTTCTGTGGTTCTTGTTCAAGATCTTAAATTTTTTATTTGCAATTTTCTGCAGTTTAGATTTTCTTTATTGATTTTATTGATTCTATTTCCATTTTTATATCTTCAACAATTTTCTTCATTTCATTCCACTGTTTGTGTTTTTCATAGGTAACATTAATGGATTTCTTCATATCCTCCTTAAGGTCCTTGAGTATATTCATAATAGCTATTTGACATCCTTGTGTTGTACTTCAACTCTATTGAATTTCCCAGTGACTACTGTAGTAGTTTGCTAGGCTCTAATGGAGATATATTGTCTTGGATTTTATTGTGTTTTTCTCTCTAAGCATCTGAGTTTGGAATGATTGTAATTCTACATGTTGATATCTGATCTTGTTTTTGTTGGATGGGTTTTCCAGTCCCTCGGTTTCTGTTGCCCTATCTGAATCTTAAGAGCATGTAGTGGCTGTGTGGTGCCTGGTAAGGAGTGCTTGTGAGTCCCTGTCAGATGTAACCTCTGGGGTTTCCTACAAAACTTGTTTCTAGGTAGTGGAAGCTGAAACACAGGAATGTAGATGGGCTAGAATGGTGGGGAGCACTGAGTTGACCCATAGGAGGGAAGAAAACTGGATCTGCCAAGAGAATCTGGCAGTGGAGTCTGCATTCCTCCAGGGAATGTAGGAAGAAAGGAAGGAAAGGCCCCCACTAGTGGTTTGCTACAGGACTGGGGGTGAAACTGGGGAATTTCAATTGGAGGATTAGAAGGAGCAAAAAAATTACCTACTGGATTCCCTGGCTGTTATGGTTAGCAGGTTTTCAGAGAGACATTTCCTTGAGTGTTGGCAGCTGAGATTTAGGGTTGAGGTGAGGAAGGGAGGCTGTGGGAGATGCTGTTAAGTTCCCTTGGGGCAGAAACTAAAAAGAGGCAAAAATAGATGGCTTGCTACCAAGCTATAGATATGAATGAGGATCTAAAATTGGAGGAAAGGAGATTGAAAATCACCTATGGGACAGCTAGCAGGTTTCCAGGGAGAGACTGCCTTAGGTACTGAGGGGTGAGACAAAGGGAAGGGGTGAGGAATGAAGGCAGTAGATAAATTTATATTTATATTATAGTCAAAATATAACATTTTATGTTTATATTATAGTTATATTCAAAATATAAAATATTATATTTTATATAATATTTATGAGAGAGAAACAACACTATTGTTTTATATTTATTCTAATAAATATTGAAAATTTGATGTCTTTTCAGTATTGACAATGATATCCTTTAAGTCTGAAATTCTGTGTGACATAGAAATGCTATCAATTACATTTTAGAAGGAGCCTGTATTGTCAGAGACCAGTCAAATGTAAAATATAAAATATTATATTTTGAATATAAAATATTGAATAAAATAAAATAATACAATAATTCCATATTATATTTTTAATATTATTTATTCTTTAAAAATAAGTAAATCCTATTATCACAAATTTACATATAAATTATTATATCTATAACATACATAAACTATTATATATATATATGTAAAATTATATATAAACATATTATGATGAGTAAAATAAGCCAGACACAGAAAGAAAAATCCTTAAATCATTTATGATCTCACTTATACATAGAAACTAAAATATTTGAGCACATAGAAGAAGAGATTAAAATGGTGGTTACAAGGGTTTGATAGTTTGAGGGGAGGGGGGATGTTGTGTAAAGGAAAGGAAGTTTCCATTAATTTAGACGAAATGAATGAGTTCTGGGAATCCATTGTACAGCGTAGTGATGCTAGTTAATATTTTATGATTGAAAATTGCTAAGAGAGTAGATGTTAAATATTCTCATCACATGAAAGTGATAACTCTAGTAGGTGATAGATATGCTAATTTTAGTGTGTGTGTGTGTGTGTGTGTGTGTGTGTGTGTGTGTGTGTGTGTGTGTAGAGGGAGAGAGAGAGAGAGATCAATCGATCAGGTCATATGCCAAAACCATATACATTTTTACTTGTGAATTTTGCCTCAAAAAAGTTGGAGGAAGAGAAAAGTTCAGTGCAGAAATAACACAACAGCAGAGACTTAAAAGACTGGAGGGAAGAAACCTGTTTTCAACAGTGTTTACTAAGTTCTCTTCCCATCATTGCTCTTGGTGGCTTCCAGAAAATCAATCTTTTATTTAAAGGGACAGAGGAAGAATAAGGATCATTGCTCATGACATTCATGAACATTAAGAAAATTCCTTGAGTTAGAGAAAGATGTGTTTCTATAAAATCTAGATTAGTGAGAATGTGTGGGGTTCAATCAGTGGTTTAGATGTCTTAAGTAATTGAGGAGAATTTTCGTTATGATCATAAGAATTATTCTGGTCCCAATGTTGTTCAGTGGCTATTGGTACAAACATCAATAAGTGATTTGTGTTCACCATTTACCTAC
This sequence comes from Cricetomys ansorgei, assembly GCA_026225945.1. Lineage (NCBI taxonomy): Eukaryota > Metazoa > Chordata > Mammalia > Rodentia > Nesomyidae > Cricetomys > Cricetomys ansorgei. Next base: position 1,346,504 of record JAMJFZ010003206.1, read on the forward strand.
TACCATTTACTGACTACCCTGCATGAACTGGCTTTGGTGTTAGCTCAGAAGGTCATGTCAGCTAAAGCAATGTCCCCCACGCTCACTGATTTCCATTCTAGCTTATTTGTTGGAAATATGTAGCTCTTAGGCTGCTCAACATACATACAAAGAGAAAAAAAACTATCATTTTACACTTATCCTAATACAACTTTGAAAATTAGATGTCTTCTGTTACGTGTTGGCAGTGATATCCTTTGAGTCTGTATTTCTCGGGGCATAGAAGTGCTTGCTGTAGGTTACATTTCAGAAAGAGCTCTGCAGTCACAGACCAACAAAAACAGCTAGATACTTTGAAAAGTAAAAGTTAGAGCATAGGGTCGACTTGTTTGGAGCATTCAATCAGTGTGAAAGTTACCCTTGTTTTATTAGTTGCATCAAACTGTTTGTTTTTTCCTTTTAAATTGGTGACGATAGACATCTTATTTGAAACTGAAAAGAAAAAAATGAACACACACACATACACACACAGACTATGAAAAATTAGTTTGTTTTATTCAAGTGAATAGCTCGGTCAATCTCACTACAAAGAAAGGCAAAAGACAGGGACCGATCTCCTTCAGACGTGATTAACTGTCAGTCATTTTCCTCTTAGTGGCTGAAGGGCAAAGGAGGTGCAGTAGTTTTGATCCCACTGATTAAATCAAGAGTGTATAGGTTTGAAGGGCAAGGATGGAAGATTAAGTTAAATCACAGAAATTCAACCAGAGGAAATAACAATTAAGCTGATCAGACTATCTCCCACCGGAAAAAGGGAACATTTTTAGAGTGCTACCTTGTCACTGGCCTTTAACAACCCAATCTTGTAAGTCCAATTTGATTCAGTCATCCAACAGATATTTATTAAGTGCCCACTATGTTGCAGAAACTGTTCTGAGCACTAAGCATTCAGCCAGAAGCAACCAGGCAAAGTGTCTATCTTCATGAATCCTATAGTATAGTCCAGGGAAAAGACATTTAAAAAAAAATCACATACATAAAGTGTCAGTACTGATGAGTGTAAGGAACTAAACTCACGTGCAGAAGTCCCACTACATTATTATGTCACATTACATTGGTCAAGCAAGTTATTAAAGCCAGAAAGGATTAAAAGAGAGGAGAACAAAATTAGAGTCCACCTTTAAAGTGAGACATTGTGAGAAGAGGACATCTTCAGAGATTATGAACTGATGCCTGGTGAGAACTGACTACTGGACTGAAGGAATCTGACTATAGTACATACAACCCATTGGGCAGGCAGGCACATGTGTGAAACGGCAAGGTCACCTACCCATAGGCAGTCTAAAACTAACTCCCAATGTCTTGGATATTTAGACTCTCTTTAGCAGAGTTGTGGGGAAAATTTTCACGACAGATAACATGTCACTCAAGCTTACACATTGCTTCAGCCAGGAGCAGTGGAATGCATCTGTCATCCGGGCATTTTGGATGTGAATGCTACAATATCGGGAATGTAAACAACCTCATCGACATAGTGAGTTCCAGATCCACATGGGCTACATGATACCTTAACTTGAAAAGTTTCTTTTTACATACTTGTAAATTTGCCTATGGGATAGAAAGAGTGATGGAATTTCATCTACATACTTTTATGAGCACGTATTTTGTACCAGTACTGGGCACTCAAATGAGCACCCGTGGCCCCTGTCTCCAAGGACATTTATTTCTGGAAATAATACTCAAGTTATTCACTTAGTGAAAGTATAATTTAATAAAATATTCAGTTTCTAATGTTCATTGTAAAATATTGACCAATGCAAGCAGAGGAAATAAAGTCACACAGCCTGTCACACAGCCTATCACCTGCATGGAAATATGCATGGAAGAATTCTTTCCACGTAGTGGCCTTTAGAGAAGAGAGTTTCAACTTGAATACATTTATTGGGGATGGGTATTAGCTATAGAAAAGCATGTGAAGAAGCTCGGGGACAGAGGGATAGCCCTGTTGTGAAAGGATTGAAACACTGAACTCACAGTCCTCCTTTCTCCACTGGCCACCCATACGTAGCTCTCTGTAGCTCGCCTTCATCTCTCAGAAGAGTGAGGGGTGAACAGCACTTGGAGATCAGCCTGCCAAGTCAGGTCACCACCATGGACAAACCCACCTTTCCAGCTTCAAAATCCCTGGAATGTCTCAGTGTAGGGTGTACACACTTGGATGAAGTAGATAAAAGTTCAAAGATTCACTATTTGCACTTGGACCCCATGGGTTTAACAGTTAGAAAGTGTGCTTACCCATGCAGGAGGATCCTGTTACAAAAGATGAGTGTATCGCTGAAGTATATATGGGCATAAACAGTGGCATAGGTAATCCCCATGCAAATGGTACCCAGCTGAGCCCTTGACTAAGACTTATGCTTTCAAAGACACATAAAGAGTGAAGCCAAACAATGTAGACCTTTTGACTGTACATTTCTAAGCGACTGAATACCAACATCAATAAACATGTTAGAATGTAATATAAACCTTTTTATCAAAAAGCCTCTGCCTGGCAAGAATTCTGTTGAATAGACGTAGAGATTCAAGCCACAGAAGTCTCATTATCCTGATTATATTAGGCTAGCTTTCATGGCCGGGGAGTGCAGTTCCAATATAAGACAGCTGTCTGACCTTTTTCACACACAGCCGACTGCAGTATCTTCAGAGCTCATTTCTGTTCTGATAGCAAAGAAAATCCTGACCACAACACAAAGAAGAATAAGAAAGAGGGAGATCTGTCTGCCAGTCTTCCCTGGTCTCCCATAGGACCTAGATGACCCAGGATGGTCATGAGACAGAATCACCTGGGCTCCCCTCCACTTACCTTTAGCCTGCCTGTTTGCCTTTCTTCCTTCGTCTTTTCTTCTTTCTTGCTTTTTAAAGGGAGTGTGTGGGGGGAGTTAGTGTGAGTATGTGTGTGTGTGTGTGTGTGTGTGTGTGTGTGTGTGTGTGTACATGGAGGTTACAGGAATCTGATCTCTACTTCTACCTTATGGGTCCTAGGAATCAAATTGAAGTCACCTGGCTTGATAGCCAGCACCACTGAGCAATCTCACAAGCACTCTGACTCTTTAAAACGGTCTTACTGAGTAATGCAGACTGACTTGAGCTAGCAATCTTCTTGCCTCAGCCTCTGCAATGCTGGGAACACAGATATGAGCCATTGTACCTTTCAGGAGATTTTCCTTTCTTTTTGTATACACACTTGACATCTATTATGTACGTAAAAAATTTGTGGATATTTGTGTTCTTTGTGTCAGTGCATAACAGAGATAATCAAGGCAGTGAGAGAAGGTGCAAAAAAGCTGACTTTTTTTCTATTTTCACAAGAGGATAAGACCTGAGAAGGCATGGAGGAGAAATGGGACATTACTGTCTCCCTCCCTTTAGGTGTCTCAATAAGCACTTTGCGTTTCTGCCTTGGTTCATCATCTCCACATTACCTCTGTTGCATAATACTTCCTCTAAGAAAGCAGGATATAAAAAGGCAGTCCACTGGACAATGGTCCATTATGCCTACTTTGCAACTGAGGATCTGTGAATTAATGAAATGGCTCAGAATTATACTAGTCTGTTCTGTATGTGTCAGTTTATTAGGAATGTGGGGCTGGGGGAGTGTATTACACTCACACATACACATACTATAGTGTATAGATAAACAGATTGTGTGGATCTATAATGTCCAAATGCTTCTGTGTTGAATGCTTAGTGCTCACTGCTTGGTGCTATTAGGAAGTAGAGGAATCTGTTAAGAGGTACAGCTAGATGGGGAGTCACTGTGGAGTGTTACCTCAATAGGACTACAGGACACCTATCTCTTCTTTCTCTCTTCACTTACCCATGATGTGGTAGCTCTGCCTTGCACTCTTATTATGATGTCCTGCCTCACCCAGAGCTTCAAAAGCAATGGAGTCAGCCAGCAATGGACTAAAATTACCAACACTGCTGGCCAATATAAGTCTATTTTATAAGGATGTCTAACTTTATATTTTTAGAGTAATGGAAAGCTAAGGCCCTGTGTGCAATGTATATGCTGCTCCCCTTAGCCTCAGGCCCTTATTTAACCATCTACCCCAAGTCTTTCGTGGATTTTTGCATTGCTTGGAACTTTCACCTCCAGGCCTAAAGCTGCCAGAACTTAACTCGCTTTCAGTTGTCTCCTCCTAACTCTGTGACTCTATCACTTGCCCACATTCCAATAACTAATGGGGCTGCATCTAATTCTATACTTAGTCATTAGATCAGCTATTCTCAACCTATGGGTCACGACCCCTTTGGGGTCAGATGACCCTTTTAGGGCTCACCTAAACCCATCCTGCATATAAGACATTTACATTATGATCCATAACAGTTGCCAACTACAGTTATGAAGTAGCAACGAAAATAATTTTACGGTTAGAGGTCACCACCACATAAAGGTCACAGCATTAGGGAGGTTGAGGACTGCTGCTTTAGATTAACGCAGGAGAACTCTGAGAGCATTTCTGTAAAAGCTGCTTTTAACCAGACCATATAACTTGCTAAGTTCTATTTTTGATCCTACATTGAGATAGATGCTGGGTGGCTGCCTCATCTATAACAATCCCAGCCACTTATTTTTAAACACATTTCTACAAGACTTTGATTTCATGGCATAAGGCAAGTGTTGTATTGAATATGGTAGCACTAGGGACTATAACGAGTAAAAATTATGCAAGTTGTTCAACGTTTGCTCTGTGCCAGGAAGTGCACTGGGTCCTTCAGATGATTTATGTTATTCAATCATCAAGCAGTCTTGCAAAATGGTAACTTTTGTTAAAACTTTAATGATAAAACTGGAGTTCTGAAAAGTAAGCCAGTGGCATTACACATACCACAAGGTCCTTGAAGGACAAGGGGCTCAAATGCATATAACCTAATACTAGATGTAAAATTACTTTAGCAACCAGCACCCATCTCTTATCTTATGGTTATATTACCTCCTGAGGATATCTTATCTAGACAACAATGTAGCAAAAGTCATGCTTCTGCCCACTGCTCATAGGAGTAAGGATATCAGAACAAAAGGATGATTTTTGCTGATGTCAGGACTTTGATTTGTTCATTGAGCCTTTGCTATGTCCTGATACAAGGAGTAATGATGAGCAGAAAGTCAAGGTCCCTGCCATCATTAAGCTTATATACTTTAGGGAAGCATTCATCAGTCAATTTTCAAAGATTGTGATTGCAAAGAGAGTAAGAACCAGAATGCTGGGATCCCGACTGTGCTGGAGTATGCATGAAGTAGATGGAGTGGGAGAAAACAAGGATATGAACAGGAACTAGTTCCGGAAGAAACACTTGGTCACTGTGGTTATCCAATCCCAAGAGGTCAGCCATATATACATAGATATATGAGCAAACATTGAATGAAGTTAGCAGGTTTTATTTCTAAATTATATATATATACATATATATGTATATATATATACACGAATAATTTATATATATAATGTATATTATATATATGTGTATACATAATAATATATAATATATGCATACACATATGCACAATAATAACAAGTACAGAATAAACAGGACAGAAGGCCAAACAAAATACAACAAAGTACATGGAGCTGGGAGGGAAAAGTGATGGGGGTGGGGAAAGAATTGGAAGGGGGAAATGTAGTGTTGTTGATCAAACATATTATATGCGCATATGAAATTCTCAAAAACAAACAAATGTATAAACAAAAGAAACCCCAAAATACTAAGGCAAAATACTTTCAACTTAAGAAATATCGCAAACAAGAGAACCAAGGAAAGGCTAGAGTGACCACAGATAAACAAGAAAATTAAGACGTGTTCCAGGATTAGAAAAGAGATAGGCAGGGAGTATCTAATGTACTGGAAACCCAGGTAGTGTTTAAAACCCAAAAGGAGTATGATCTGATTCATATCTTTAAACATCAATTTGGGGGCTTGGGACTGGGGGCTGAAAGCTGGCAAAGTAGAAGCAGAGAATCAGGCCAAGAGAGGTGTCATGTCAAGGCTCTGCTCACGTGATATCAGAAGGGTGGGCAGATTAGTTCTTGTTGGCTCCTGTATTGTCAGCAGCTCGCAGTATGTGCACATGCTCAGTAGCTGATAAGTGCTACATAAATCAAGACATGCTTTCAGGTTTCAGTGGGCCTGTCATTTTGCATCTCTCATGTAATTAGGTTAAGCAATCAAATCAAACCAGATGTTGTGGGTATTACTATTATTACTATTATTGCTATTGCATTTGAGCACTTGTTAGATGCTTATTTTATGTGAAGTACTGTACCAAGCATGGTACATATGCCGCTTGGTTTAATCAGCTAAAAATATGATATTTAAGACATTCAAGTGGGGATTGCTCCCCACTTTAAAGAGGGGGAAAACACAGCTGAGACTTGTTAAGAACAGAATTTTTTTAGACAAATATCAATCAGTAAATTAGCACATACTTCAATTAATATAAGAAGGAATTATACAAGCACAGAAGGACTATTGGGTGGCAGCAGAAAGTGATGTATAAACCTGGGAGTAAGAGAAAGAAATCACCATAATCAGTTATCACCGTACATTTGAATAGTGGGCAGAGGGCGTCATTCCTGGAGCACAGATGAAAGAGGGGCAAGCACAACCTGTCTTGCAAGAATAGCAGCCCCTGAGTCAGAGGCTCAGCCAACGTTCATGGAACTTTCAGAAAAAAATAAAGCATTCCCTCTCACCTCACTTCCTTTGTTCCTTTTGATCCTCTCGTGCTCCACAGTAGCTGGACTCAGTAGAGATCAGAGAACACCAAAGCCCAGGGATGTCATTTATACAGGGCTTCCTCCTAGAGCAGAAAGCTATGCGGGACAGAGATGGAGAGCACAAATGGAGAGGCAAGCAGATGTGTGTAGATCTAGATGTGTATAGAAACACTGTGAAAACATACACATCCAACACTGCTAGGCCTGGGCAGTACAACAGCCGACACAGCCCCCAACACAAAAAGCACAGTTTGTGTATTGTGATAAATGATATGATAAGCAGTGTTTCTCAGAAGAGGGGACCTTCTAGCGCAGCTATGGCAGGGCAGGGAGGAAGACAGGAAAGAATGTGGAAGTACCGCTGTTGTGAACTTTGTTAAGACACAGCTACTACTTGAGGAGCACAAACACCCAGGGGTCCAACTTTTAAAGCAGACTGTCTCCACTCCATGTCACAGCCTCCCTCCTACCCTTCACAAGTGATATGCACATCTGACCTCAGCACCACTGGTAAGACTCTGCAGGACTAGGCGAGGCTAGGTAAAGGATGTGAAAGCGGGCTAGAAGCTCTCCCATTCCTTAGAGGCAGAGATAAAACTGAGTTGTTAAAGATTTTTTTCTGTTGCTTGAAATTTCTAAAATGTTCTAATTTTAATGTTTCTATTTCTATCACATGAAACCACTTGATCCCCAAACTCTGATTACTTGATTCTTTGAGGCCCAGGGGTTTTCTGTGATTTGGATTCTGCTGTAACATTCCTGTAAATGCTGCTTCCAAGGGTCAGTTTTCTTGAGGATGTTTGTTTGGCTAATCACTAATCAGTAGCTCACATATGGATAAATTTCAGAAGATAATAAAACACATACACCATGTAAACCCAGTAATCCCATGCCTCAACCACTGCACCACCCTAACACACACATACACACACACACACACAGGCACACTCACACACATACACACATACACACAGGCATGCTCACACACATACACACACACACACAGAGGCATGCAGACACACATATACACACACACACATACACAAATGGCCGTCTAACACCATTATAGGCCACAGTTCACAGTAGGTGAACTGGAGTCCTGGCTCTGTCTGAGGTTTCTTGGTACCTTCCTTTACCTCAGACAGATCCTTTACAGCCCCTTGTAAGCCTCAGAGTTGCTCTTAGCCAACTTTCTTCCAGGTATCATACCAGCAAGCCTCATCTCATTGCTTGCCTAACTGTACACCAACAGCAGGCTTTGGCTGTCATATTGATGGGGTTTGGTTTGTCAGCATGTAGCACAATTTTTTGACCCCTGTTGTTCTGTTTTATATTGTAACCCTGGCCTCATGATGTAATCTTCATCTTCAACATTAACACTGTCTCTAGCTCCTTCATGCCGTGAAATAAGGATAGGCCACTGAACATGACCTAGTTGTTACACTGACCCCTCTCCCACTTGGGACTCTTCCTTCCTCACATTCCTTCCATGTCTTTAAACCATGAGTGTAGAGACTGGAGAGACGAGTTATTTATTAAGAGCATTGCTGCTCTTCCAGAGGACCCAAGTTTGGTTCCCAACTCCCTTGATGTGCAGCTCACAACTACATGCAATTACTGCTCCAAGGGAACCAATACCTTCTTCTGGCCCCTGCATGCACCTTGCATTTATGTAGCACTTACTCACATGAACAAGACACATGCATACAGGCATACGCATACATACAAATAATACAAATAAAAGTTTTAAAAGACTGTGAGGGCAGCTTTTCATTCTCTACGTTGCCAGACAGTGAATGGCCATTGTTCTAATGTGGGGAGCGCAGGAGGCTGGTACAGACCTCACCCGACCAGAATACCTGTCACCATCCGGTGCTCTGCTCTTGTTCTCCTGTTCTCATGAAGTGAAACTCCATTTCTGACTCAACAGCTGAAACAACCCATTTGTAGCAGTGCCAAACTAATGTTTATTAGTTTATTTCATTTGAACAAGGCACTTGTTTGCTTTGAAACTGGGAAGGCAAAATGTAGGTAATAAAAAAGGCCCAACTGCTGCTGTTTTACATGTTTTTCCTGTATCCTCTGCCTGCAAAGTCAAAAGTGCATTAAAAAGTAATATTGTGCTGAGCTCAGACATATGCAAACGTCTCTAGATATCTTGTCTCAATAAAGTTTATAGAATGCATTCCCAAAGGTCTGACAACAAAACAGAATAAATCGCAGGGCTCATAAAAATATAATGCATGCCTCTTTTTTTCTTACGTAAACAGGAGGAGATGCATTGAGAAGGAAGTGTCTGGGCTGATGAGGTGGCCCTTTCTCTCAGTAGTCTTTTATCATTAACCCCAACACAGAGGGAACTCACTCTGAAATAAACATTAACATGGAGACATAGGAAAGAAAAGGATGGACATATTTGTCACTGGTATGGATCCTCCAGGCATTCTCAAGTTCATTAAATTTCCTGGAAAATTCCTTATTCAACCTTTAAACCAAGTTTTATGAATGACTCACTGCATGCCAAATGTGATGTGGGGCGCCCCAAATGTAGAAGAAAATGAAGCAGCCATTTTTCCAGGGATCTAGTCTTGCAATAAAGGAGCATGTGTCAAAAAAACTAACCACAAAACAGGATTTCCCTGAATTCTCAGTACCTTAATCAGATACTCATGTTTGGGTCACTGCTGAACTAATTGCTACTGAGATTCTGAGAGAAGGAGTCATGTCTTTCAGTTGTATATCCTCTGTGACCCCCAACAGGATCCAATAGATCAATCCAGAACACACACAGTTAAACTAAATGGGTCTCCAAATGAAATCAAAAGTCATGTGAATCTGGGAATGGGAATAGTATGGAAGGGGTACATAACTGTGACAAGAGAGACATATAAGGAGAGCGTAAGCAAAATGCTCTGTTTATATGCATGACTCTGTCAAAACCCAAGTTAATTAAATAACTGCACAATTTCATGAGTTCAGCTTGTTATTGCATACATCAGTAGTGGAGTATAATTCAGGACACCTAATTGTTTATGCTTTTTGATCATTCCCAATGTACACAGCTTTCTTGGAGGCATTCTGTGGTGTGCACTTTGGAATGCCCTAGAGATTTGGAACCAGTACTTTTTCAAATGTCCACATGAGAAAATTGAAGCTAAGGGACTTTGAGTGACTTGCTCAAAGTCACTGGGCTCTAATTTGACCCTTGACAATGTTACTCCAGAAGGTAGATTTTGACAACTTGTCATGCATGCTCTAAGCAACTCCCCAAGCCTGTGGTAATATCTTTGTTCCTGGCCAGTCTGTTGACTGAGCAGGGTGAGAGACAAGGTATGTGGCCTTAGGTGCATAGAACACTGTCATTCTCTGAACTTGATGCTGTAGACCACTTTCTGAGAGGTTAGAGAGATCTCAACCATTCGCTAGCCTGAATCCTTCTCAGCAGGTTAGCTCCCAGACAGAATCACACTGTGGCAGAGATGTCATATAACTTTATTATGTTGGCAATTTCATATCATGTTCTATCAGGATCTCCCTGTATTAGGACTGCCTTCCTCTGGAAGATCACATTACTGCTTGTTTCCATCAAACTCTGCTCTGAATTTCCTGAAAGTACATCGTGTAGGCGGGCACAGTCCTACAGGTGTGGAACAGTTTTCTAACTGATATAGCATATGTATGGGAAACCCCAGCTTCCATTTCCCAGAGGTCTGAGCCTACTTCTGGGACTGAGGATACTTCTAAACTGGAAGAAAAATTAAGAGGGATAAAATTCATCAATATTCCAGTGTGATGAATGGGAATTCTTGCACACTGGAAACTACAGGGCATCAGATGGAAGTACTTTACCAGTGTTGCTCTATTCAACACTGGGAATTAACTGAAGGGCACATTAGCTGTGCCCATTTGACAAATAAATGTAGACACTACTATGAAGAGACATCCAGACCCGAGCCTCATTCTGTACAGCTGTTAGGTAACAGAGGTGGAGGTCTATGAGATTGAAAGGCCTGTACTCTGATCGTAACATCCAATTAACTTGATCTTAGCCTAACTTCTTAATACAGAACTCCAGTGGAAAATGTGTCAGATAAGTGTAAGCACACCACACTCGCTCAAGACTTTGCCTGACCTGGTAGCCAAAGGACAGAAGCTATCAAAGCAGTGTTCTGATATTGCTTAACATAGGGAAGCACTAGAGTATTAGAAGATAAGCCTTGCTCTCCCCCTTCATAAATACCTCAGCCCAACAAAAGGACTGAGTATAGAAACCTAATCCTCTCAGTGTGCAGAGCTGTCTGTTCATCCTCCTGTGGACTTCTAAGAGCTCTGTGGGACCAAGAACATGAAGCATGCTGGGAAAATCAAAACAAGCACCTCAAAGCCCTCACCACATGGAATCCTAGCATCGGGGAAGTCCTCTGATCGCTCAGTGAATGACCTGCCATCGGGAGTCTGTGCATTAATTTCATGTATCAAGAGGACATAAAGAGAGTTAAACAAAGGAGACATGGTTAAGTGGGTCTTTTCGACACTCTGAAATAAATTTGTAGTATCTTCCAAGTTCATACAGGAGTCAATAGAGACAAACTAAGAAATGGTATTTACTGTGTCTACTGAGACTCTATTGGCCTCAGAAACTAGAAGTCACACATTTCTACAAGGTATGGAAGGCCTGGCTGGAGGAGTTTATGAGCATAAAACTACCAGTATCTTCAGGAATAAAACTACTTTCATGGGAGTCTTAATTTCCATATTCTGTGTGATTCTCAGACTCCTGCAGGCATTTAGGTTTGGATTATAAAACAATTATAACAGTCTCAACAGGCTGGTCAGAGCTGTGTGACCAGTTTTATGTCTGTTAAGACACCTTGACATAATTTAGTCTTTAGGGCTAATCCCACTTATCAGAGCAATTTGAATGTACATACAATTTCACTGGCCATAGAATAGTGAGCATATTCACCTACGCAGTCAGGCTCAAGCAGATGGTGACTAGGAAGGAGTTCCAGCGGAGACAAGGAGAAGAGAAAGAACGGAAGTGTGCCCCTTGCTCATTATACATCCAGCAGCAGGAGGTGACAGGACATGTGCCCTTTGACATCAACCAGACCTGAGCTCAGATGCCAGCCTAAAATATTCCCAGTTTCACTGGGCCAGATGTTCTGAGATGAAAAGTGTGAGTTAGGCTATTTTTAAGAACTATATCTGTGTCTTATGTTTATTTTTAGTAAGTTTCAAAACAGAGAAAAATATAGTGTGATAAATATTAGGGAAAAATCAAGAAATGTATAATTGTGCACCTTTCTTTATATTAATTAATTTGGGGGGGAGGTCAATACAGAATTTCCCTGTTGTAACTCTGGCTGTCCTGGAACTCACTCTGTAGTCCAGACTGGCCTCAAACCCAGAGAGGCCTGCATCTGCCTCCTGAGTGCTGGGATTGAAGGCATGCACCACCACCACTGGCCCGGCATTAATTTATTTCTTAAGAAATATTGGTAAATAATTTGACTCTGCTTACAAAAGAAAAACTCACAAATAAGCAAGAAAGTTCCATAGGCATGGGATCAGCTTGCTTGAGCTTGTGAGGGTGAAGAATTTACTTATTGCTCAGGCAGAGCCGCTGTGGCATGAAACACAAATTGATGTACCTTGTAATTCTTGAAGCCCACATCTTAAAACCTCACTCAGTTCTTACTGCCTTGTTCAAGATAAGCTGTTTTTTAGAAAGACACACAGAGACAAAGATAAAATCCTGCACACACACACACACACACACACACACACACACACACACACACACACACCGGATAAGGCAGGGAGAGTGATAGGGAGAGTGGGATAGTTTTCGGAGTTTGCCAGCATCCCTTGAGTTGTTCTCCTTATTGTACAGCTCAGCGAGGCTATCACACAAATCATGCTGTGGAGGTAGCAGGCTCATGTCCTGGAGTCTGCAAGCACTTGCACTCCAAGACTGGAGTGCAAATAGAATTAGTTTTCAATAGGAGAGTTTTATTCTTACTTGTGTTCAATGCTTGGTCTGATAAATAATTACAATTTTATTAGACCCTTATTGGGACAGGGCAGTAAAGAAGGAAGGATGTATAAGAAGATCTACATGTGTTGGTGGAGGCTCAGTCTTCTGTTTGAAAGCATCCTGTGTTAATTGAGCATATCCTTGACGTTGAAGAAGCCCTGGGACTTTCTTATTTCTCAAAGTCTTCAGCCCATCTATTGGATTAGGGTTGGCAACCAAAGTCCACTCAGTTGATAAGGATAATAGCTGGGCTCTGATTCAGCTTTTCTGAGTATCTATTTGTTCATTAGTAAAGTAAGAATATAATAGTTATTAAAAGGATTTGTTGGTAGTGGTGCTGATTTGCAAGGTAATATAAATATGTATCAGACAAAAAATTGTTTGCTAACTGATAGTATGGATTCATAGTAGAAGCAGTAGAGCTATCTCCCTGTATTCTTCATCAGGTCAATAGCAAGATGAAACATGATTATGACAGACATTATTTCAAAAATGCTAAGCATCTACAGCAATGCAACGTATGCTGAATCTGTCCTATCTCCTGCAGACAGTTGGATAAGGTCCTTCATTTCCTCAGTATGGTGTCTACCAAGTCTTGATTAGTAGAATTCCACGGAACAAAAATGGATGGTCAAGAATTTCTAATGTAGTTTTTTCTCAAAGTATGCTCTAGAAGACACTAAGCTTGCTGTAAGTCCTAATAATAAACCAAAATAAAAACAATGGCCAGGCTGAGGAGACTCATCAGTCAAGGCTTGCCAAACAAGCAAGAAGACTGGTGTTCAGTTTCCCAGCATCCGCATAAATTCAACGGGGCATTGACAGAGGGTACCCTGGTACAACTTTGTTATCAAAACTGGCCATATCAGCTAGATCTGGGTTTGATTTAGAAACCCTGTCTTAAGAAGAAGATAGAGAAAAATGAAAGGGGATTCCCAGATTCCCAACATACCTTGCCCCCCCCCACAAAACATACATATGTCCATATTCATCCGCTCACACCTGTGTGTCCACACGTATGCAAGAGTACATCCACAAAAGCACATAGACCACACAGACTTGGTTGTATTTTTAACCAAGAAAGCTTGGACTATCAATTTGTATCTCAACAATTAAAGAAAGACAACTGCATAGCAGATACGGTGGTGTACACCTTTAATCCCAGCTCTTGGGAAGCAGCCCCAGGAGAATTTCCAGATTAGCCTGCTCTATATAGTAACTTCCAGCCTAGCCAGGGATACATAACTAGACTCTGTCTCAAAACTAAGTAAGTAAGTAAATAAATAAATAAATATAATAACGACAAACTGAAAACTTTTCAAAAAAAATTTACATGAATTTGGCTAGGATCCCAGTTTTATTGAGCCCTAGTGCCTCTTGCTTATGAGGAATATTCGAGTGTCAGAGAAGCTGTTTATTTAAATGGCTCATGCTCTACCAGCACCATACTGGCTTGGAGCAAATAATAAAATGTAAACACATTGATTGCCTGCTATTTGTTTTTATTTTTTCTCTATCAAGGTAAAGGCAACATGATTGCTTTTTAAATAGGTAGGAAACCAGTAGTCGTCTTTCTTCAAGTGCTACTTTTGCAAACTGAAGGCACAATGCCACAAAGGACACATGTCTTATATAAGGAATAAGAATATGTGAGAGACTCCAGGGTGGAAATGTGATCTCTGGTATCTCCAGGATGTCTCAGTCATTTGTCAGGCCAGTGTCCCCTTCTTACAGCTAGAGAGAGACTGAAAGGACAAAGAGAAAAGAAAGTCTGTCAGACATTGGGAACTTGTAAGAAAATTTAGCAAAATGCTGTTTCTCTATTGACAGGGTTTCTAAGAAGAGTGTATAGTATTAAATGCGGGTGTGATTGTGTATGCATTTTCTCAGCACTGAAATAAACACACAAACAAAAAGTTAAGGTAGGCATGGTGCCATGTGTCTGTAATCCCAGCACTCAAGAGCCACGTCCAGATGATCAGAAGTACGAGGCTACTTTGCTTACAAACAAGTTCAGGGTGACTGAGGGGCCGTGCAAGATCCTTTCTCAAAATATGGCAAAAATAAAAAATAAACCCGACTATTTAGATATAGGGAAAACCTTCTAAGTTTATAAGTCTAGTTTATAAGTTTATAAGAAAAGAAGGGAGAAAATAAAGTGCTGTGTTTGGTCCAAGTTAAACTGACCAAAGTGGACCTGAGGCGTTCAAAAGCTTACTTTTGGTCACTGCACTCTATTGTTCTCATCAGTTAAATGGGGTTAATGACTCCTTTGTAGTGCAGTGGTGAGAATTAAATTCTGAATGTGTCCAGCTTTTGCATCTGCTACAGGACAGATTGTGCATGTATCTGCTCCCCAACCTTTCAACATCTCTGTCCTTCACTTTTCTGCTCCTTTCTTCCACTGAAAACAAAGATCTATCCCACAACCATAAGAAATTCACTGCCGGCCTTCTGTGTGGTACCCAAGAAATATTTGAGGCCATATCCGCATCCATGTCCATGTAGTCTTAGTTCCTTCCCACCCCTCTGGCCTATTCTCTCACTCTCTGCCCCTCACACCCACCCCTGCGTCTTAGCTGAGCAATGTCAAAATAGGGCAAGATCAAAGCTGAAGTGTCATATAACAAGAGGACAATGATGAAAGACATTGGAACCCAGTGCTGTGTATAGTCTCTAATCCCTCTGCCCTCCACTCTTTTAGGGATGAGAGCCATGGTTGTACTTCCAGGAGATAACTGCAGCTTTCACAAGTCTACACAATACTTATTTCTAGCTGCTATCACTCATCACGAACACTCTCTTACTAGTTTTTGGAGGGATATATAGAAAATGGCTGAGATTGATTAATGTATATCACGTAAAGTCCTTATATTTATTTTAAAAATATGATGTTGACCACAGGTTAAAAAAAATTAAATGATATTGTCTCCAGAACGAAAATGTAGCTCTGCACATCTCCACCTGGAAGACAGCCAGCTCCAGGTTTCATTCTCCAGCCTCGTGTCCCATCC
Organism: Cricetomys ansorgei; assembly: GCA_026225945.1. Taxonomy (NCBI): domain Eukaryota; kingdom Metazoa; phylum Chordata; class Mammalia; order Rodentia; family Nesomyidae; genus Cricetomys; species Cricetomys ansorgei. The sequence goes on from JAMJFZ010003206.1 coordinate 1,362,316, forward strand.
TGGTATCTCTGGAACTTCTATTGAAGAAGATCTTGAGAACTGCCATTGGGAATTCGGTTGTGCATGAGGAATAGAGTGAACCCATTACAAAAGGCATGATTTTAGTAGAAATAAAAGTAATATATGTCCATTGAAGTAAGAATGGGTGACATTCTTAATTTAAATTTGGGGAAATTCATAGTGAAAAATTTAAACTAAGCAATCTGGAAAGTAGGAAACACATCTAGTAGTTGGACCTCTAGTCCTGGGCAAAATAGAAGAGAAATCGGGATTTGCAGGAGCCCACGGATAGGTCACTGGGGAGTATAGTTGCCACTAAACCTGTCTGTCTGTACTGAGTCCTAGGTCATGACTTCTCATGCTCTCATACACTAAAGAAAAGATAAATGTTAGCAGATATAGCCATGAAAACCAAAGAGAGAAAAACTTACTACTTCTAAATTATTGTGAGCTTTAAAATACAATATATATTATATCTTTCCATGGAAGAGCCATTCTCAAATATTAACATACAAATTTTCATTAATGCTAAAATGAGGTAGCATTATTCATTTGAACAATATATTAATGTTGTATTTTTAGAACATTATATAGTACAAGTGACTATTATTCTTCAGAAGAAACAAAAGCAAGGCAAACAGTGTTTATCTTAATTTGCTAAGATAGCTTGGTTATTGCATTAGGGTAAATGAGCTATCTTAAAGTACATCTTATAAGGTAAGCCCTAATACAGTCAAAAATAAAACCCAACTTTTACCTCTTGCTTCTATCGAAGCTGGCTGTACCTTACTGTATAATTTCTTTTATCTCTTAATCCATGATGTCCTGATATTGTTAAATCCTTTTAAAAATTTGTTACAAAAACAAAATGGTAGAACCTGTAGAGGAACTAGGTGCCTGATATTAGACTAAATTGCTTCAGGAATACCTAGAATGTGATGAATGAGGAGCCAATAGTCACAACTGCTCATAGCCCATAGCAGGTAGTCTAAATCGTGGGATTAAGAATGGGATGTGGAAGCGATCTGCACGAACTGCAGCGACGTCTTCATTAGCCAGGCAGAGCCTCTTCCCTCTCACAGATGTGCACGTGATTCCTGTCTCAGTCAGTGTTGTGTTGCTGTGAAAACATACCATGGCTGCAATGACTCTCACAAAGGAAAACATTTAACTGGGGCTTGCTTACAGTTTCAGAGGTTTAGTCCATGGACATCATGGTAGGAAGCATGGAAACATGCAAGCAGCCATGGTGCTAAAGAAGTAGCTGAGAGTTCTCCTTCCAGATCAGCAGGCAGCATGAAGATGGGGGGGAGGGCTAGGCCTAGCTTTTGTCCTTGAAAACCTCAAAACCCACTCCCAGTGGCATACTTCCTCCAACAAGGCCACACCTCCTAATCTTTTCCAAGTAGCACCACTCCTTAATGAGCAAGTCATCCTAAAATGTGAGCCTATGGGGCCATTTCTATTCAAACCACCACAGATTCATTCTGGTAAAAAAAAAAATGCAAACACTCACACATGATTAGACAAAGCTGCAGCGGGGAGTTCAGCAGCTAAGTCAAGGCAGGTCTAGGAGGCCATGCTGGACTGAATGACTCAATCTTACCATCCAGGTCCTGTGACATGCTTTTGCACATCCCTGAGTTTCTGTGTCCCTTCAGTGCTTTAGGAGGCCACTGTCCATTTTCTCAAGAATAGGGCAACTAGTGACTTAATCTTATTTTAAGAACCAGATGTTCTTTTCCCTGCAAGTCTTTTGTGCCTGACAGTGACAAATTCTATCCATTTTCATTTGCCTAGTAAATCTAGCTCCAAGGTACCCAACACCTTCTTCTGGATTCCTGGCCTTTGTTCTCACATGAATATACCCCCACACATACATTACACACACACACACACACACACACACACACACACACATAATTGCAGTGCTGGGAATTGAATCTAGGATCTTGCAAAAGTGAAATAAACACTCTACCACTGACCTATATCCATGAACTCTTATCCGGTAAGACGTTTTGAAGAACATTGTTTTATGTTTTAAAACTGTATGTTCTAAAGAACCTACAGCTACTGTTGTTTTTGAACATTGTTTCTTAGTCTTGTTTCCCTAGTATTATGTCTCAAACATTGTAGTTCATCCATCACAGACACTCTGGATTCTGTTTCCTTGGATGCATTTATTTGAAGTACATTCATTTCTTCAACGACTAACTTGACTGAACGTAGAATACAGATTGTGACGTTTCCTGGGGCTGGTTGACCGAAATCATTTCGCTAGTTTTCCTTATTTGCAATGCTTCCGTTCATCCTATCTTTACAGTTCAAAGGTTAGCAAGGGGATGGAGCAGAGTTTGTGGGTAGCATTTAGCACTCCAGCTCATGGACTTCCTCCTTTATATACTGCTGTAATCTCCATAATCTTAGACAGGAGATATAATAAAGCACAGCTGAGAATAAAGCATCTTACTTTCTTCCTTATTCTACATCATTCTGATTGTTGTCATGAGCCTTTACAAAATTTTCACACAGCTTATACTTGTTATATAGTAATATTGTTCAAATAAGAGCAGCTCTGACTATCAATCAGTGAGAACTGCCCTGCCAGTGTTTGAGTATATATGCTTATTCTTAGATACATCTTGTAAGTCCCATACAAATTGCATATTGAAATAAAATGAAGAGGGACTAAAATATGGCTTAGGAGTTAAGAGCATATACGACCCTTGAAGATGACACTAGTTCACTTCCCAGCACCCACATGGGACAGCAGCTGCCTATAACTCTTTCCTGTAAATATGATACCCTCTTCTGGATTCCACAGGCATTTCTACTCAGGTGCATATATCACCACCACCCCCTCCCCACCACACACACACAGGTACACATAAACTAAAAATAAATCATAAAAAGAATAAACTGAGAATTTTGAAAAACAAAGGGAAGAGACTCTTTAGTGAAAAATGTAGTAGAGTCACTCAGCTTTGTGAGCTTAAAAGAATGTGAGTGTTCATGCCCATGAGTAAGTACTAGTACAAGATCAGGAGCAAACAGGGGCCTGAAGGAAGTAGGGACAGCATGCTCACAGAGAAGATACACAAGAGAGCCTCCTGTGGTTCCACCTGACCACAGGGTGGATGCAATGAGTTATTTGAAAGTGAGGTACATTGCACAGGCAGGGTTCTGGGCTACAGAAAGTATGATCAGTCTGAGGAGTTGTGCAGAAATTCTCAGACCCATCCATGAGTTTAAAGCCAAGCAGTAACAGATCTTGGGAGTATTTTGGCAAGTTCACTTTAAGAGCAAAACAGAGTGAGAGTAAGACTAAAGAAAAAGAGACCTGCTAGGAAGTTCCAGGTATAACAAAATAGGGAAGAAAGAAAAGAAAGTAGGAAGAAATGGAAAGAGGGATAGGGGGAAATATGCAAACATTTATTTAACCAAACATTATGCAAAATATGCAAACAAATATTTACAGCATGCTATGGGATTCCAAAGGACAAAGACAATAATTCTAACTGTAAGATGCCTCAGAAAGTACAAGCAATTGCTACATAAACCTGATTGACCAGTGTTCTATCCCTGGATCCTATAACATATTGTAACCCAAGGAGAGAAAGCTCTTGAACTTTGTCCCCAGGACTCTGTACTCCTGATGTAGCATGCATGTGCTCCTGACACGCACACGCACACACACACCAGTCCATTACGTTGTATGTGAAATTCTTCTCCATGTGCATACAATGTTGTTATCTCTTGTTCTTGTAAGTAAAGTAGTCCTATTAAGATTCCACTCTTAGAACTCAATTTACACACCTGTCTTTAAATATAGTCACATTGGTGCCTGCTATTTTATACCATAAATTTTTGGAAATTCAGTACAATTCAGTTCACAAAAATAAATGATATATATATATATATATATATATATATATTAACATGTGTGTGTGTAAAGTGATATCCAATGAGAATGATCTCAAAAGATGCAATACCTCCAGCCTCCAGAAAAGTCTTAAAAATAAATTACTGTTTAGTACATGTCACTTGATCTCTGATATTGTGTTATGAGTCCTGAAAGACTAATGTATGTGCATAGTTCTCAGTTTTTAATCATCTATCTGTAAATTCTTCCATTCAATTTATTACTGATGATCAGTTATTTGTAGTATAAACCAGGACACAGCCCCCACACACATACACACACATAAACACACACATATACACACACACACACATTCTCATTCTTCTTCTTCCTTCTCATATTGTCAATGATAACAGTGGCACTTGCACAGTCCCTGCAGTGATGGTGATCATTAGCACTGGCCAGGAGCATGATCCACGTAGAGGAAACCTAGTTTAATTACCCCCAACCTGTAGTTCCTGGTCGAGGCTCAGTCTGAACATCTGTGATAGCTGTTAGGAAAATGATCAAAGCTGGCTGTTGAAATAACAACTCGTAGGAAGATAATGCAGTGTCGTGCTTTTCTTTTCAGAATCACAGTATGCTCGGAGGGTGGTTACAAGCATTTATCATCATCAACCATTTCTACCATGGCCACTGCAGGCAGTCTTAACCCAATGGCCTCAGAAAAATCTACCTAGCCAATGAGAACAATTTTTTATTCCATCCTCTGTGTATGCCGTCAGAAGAGTGTTTGCAAGGAGTACGTATCTCCCCATTAGTGCTATTTAAATAATTGGAATTTTGGTACCCACTATTTTTTCTTACAATGCTGTAACTTCTGAAAAATAACTAGGACATCGGATCACCCAGCAAAAGAATCTTTTTGATAAATAACATGTTCCAGGTAGGGTACCTACTACAATGTTCACAGGATAGATTTCCTAATTAGGTAGATCTGGCTTAAATACTTACTAGGCTTGCATTTGCAGTACTGAGATCACTGTTTAAGGCATTGATTTTCTCATCTATGGGATGAGTATTGATGATGTGTAAAGCATGATGCACATTGATTCAAAGTTATCAATGCTCTCCTTTCTCTTTATCTACAAGCAATGTTGCCAGGTACTTGGCTCACCCAGTACTTGAGCATGCTTGGATTGTGAGGGTAGCTGCATGCAGCACCATGTGCGGTGTTCACATAAAGGCACCACCAGCCCCTTGAAGGCATCTCACACCTCATTCTCTCCCAGAGAATTTGATATTCACACTGCTACATCAAAAGGTTGGGGCAGCTATTATGTATTAAAATGTGTCATTTTAAATTGCCTTTTTCGCTAGCACTAGCAATATAGATATTGAAATTTCTTCAGGAAATGCTTATCTCATCAAGACTAAAATTATAGTATATGAAATACTAATTACAGTATTATGAACAAGGTTGAACTTTCCTTTGACATTCTGTCTATTAGGAGAATACTAATTTTCTCTTTCTTAAGGCAGATAGAGCCACCTATTACAAGAATTGTGATCCCCATCTTTTCTTCTACCACACAGTGCCATTTTCACAGAAGGGCAGGATAAGACCTGCAGTTCATAGCCTTACTCCATCACACACACCTTTTCATTTGCTCCCCAAAGAGTCTCAATAATTAAAACCAGGTATGCCCTAGATAGCAGTCAGGAATGCAGAGGGCAAGAAACTGTGTCATTGGCCACATATATAGATTATACAGGAATGAATTCATATGAATTTAAATGTATCTTAAATACTTGTAAAATGCGTATAACTACCTGTAATGCTGTAGACACAAATATTAGCTGGAATTTTTGGTTATTATAATTACATTCATACATAATCTAAAACATGTATTTCATCTCTGTTTTTCCAGTTCAAATGATGTATTCACAATTGGATAGCTAACTACTGGAGGAAGTAAAGTAAAGTTTGGGTAGGATCCTGGGAGCACAGATTTCATCTGGTCGTTCATTCATTTAATGAACATTGAACATCTGCTCTGTACCATGTGCTGTTCTAGTGCTGCCCATGTAGAGATCAGGAAGGCTCTGTGATTTTAGTTAAACTGTTTTCCAAGAGAAAAGATTGTCCAGAAGGCACTGACACAGATGCCATCTGATGACAAGTATAGTGAGACAGTGCACATCGTTGCTCTCCTACTTACAAAATAGGTGAGGTCTGTAGAGGAGCCGGTTACTCTCTAGGTTAGGCCTCTTTAAACACCTGAACCCATGCTATCTCTGAACATCAAAGAGATTGAAATGGCTGATATATAGCCCTTCTTAAATCAAAGCAGTCTGCATCAACATAGAGCTACAGGGCCAATACCCCATTCTTTAATTGTGGTTCTATACTCTTCTTACAGAAATATTTTGAAAATTCAAGCATAGGAGACTGACTTACCATTGCTACTTCATGTCACAATACACGTAGAATAAAAATGATACGATTGCCAGCTGCAGCAGAAGGCCAAGTTCCCACTTGCCTACCATCATTGACAAGTGCAGATGCCAAATTGGTGTTAACACATTACTAGCTGACACACAGCACAGTGGCCACTGGACCCCAGTGAGGGAGTCCTGGATGAAAGGATGGCAAGATAACAAAAGATGAACCTGGGAAACAGCAAAACCAGATGGTTTGGAGAACTTTGAACCTATGCCAGATAGATGTGAGGGACAACATCAGTGCCTCACTTCCTGTGGAGCTGAATGTTAGTTATTAACCCCACTGGTTCTCCATGCCTTCATCTGTCGTAAGAACAAATTGAGTCATGTGAAAAAGCCTAGTACATGGTGCACACTCATTAACATAGGCTTCATTCACCAATCTTCCCTAGCAGATGTGATCGTGCCCAAGCATTTCCTCAGGTCATTTTACTTTGGCAGTATTAATATTTTTGAACATTTACATTACAGAGATTCTAAAAAAAAATAAAAAGAATAAAAAAAGAGGGAGACTAGTCTGGCATGTAGCCAAGGTGAACAATAGTTAGGAATTTGCTCGTTTTTCAGTACAGTGACTTTTACCAACTCCCCCTACACAGATTCCAATTGTGGAAGATTTATTTAAGCCTGAGGTTGCTCAATAGGTGACCCATTCCATGCTTCTGTGCACATAATCTATGTCCCATGGAGTGTGAAGAGCTGAAAGAAATCCAAGTTTAATGACCATATTTTATAGCGATATTTTTTATTTCTCAAATATGGGACATTTTGCTTTAATTTTCTGAATTCATATTTTACTATTATAAAATTACCACATGAATATGATTTAAGAAGTTAAATAATCCTGAAATGATGAAAAATGGGGAGGCTGTGCTTAAACCTTGCCTCAACTTTCAAGTTCAACTTTTGAACAAGAATGTAAATTATTGACATATTCTGCTGTTTTCACTACTGTGTGTTTATCTCTGCATGTCTAAACAAACTGGATATATTATAATATCTTTGTTCAATCATCTTAGACTTAAAATTTATCCCCATTGGTAAAAATAAATTGAATAAGTAAAGAAATTTATTGCATTAATGTCATAACAATAGGAAGAGTGCTCAGGAGGTGGGGTGGGTCAGAGTGTCTCAGCAGTTGCTTCTGCTATAGGCAGGAGTCTTGGTGAGTCAGTCTGTATCTGGGATTGTTTTACAGTCAACAGATATCTCAGTCACTGAATTAGATGTGTTTATCTCTTTGACTAGTAGGGTTCAGTGCAACAAGCAATACTCTTTATTGAATTTGGTCCTTGACAATTACACACACACACATACACACACTACTGCTAACCTCTCCTTTGATACCCCTCCTCCCCGTACCCTCTCCTCCTCCCTACATATGTCCTTTTCACTATCACACGTGTGTTTTGTTTCACAAGCTACTCACTTTAGAAGATTTCTAGAATGCAGCTATTGTATCATTTTATTTTTATTTCCATGTATGTATGTGAGAGTATGCCAAATATGTGTGGGTTCCCATGGAGCCCAAGGATGCTTTCGGATCCCTCAGAGTTGGGATAAACCTTCTGATGTGGGTTTGAGGAATCAAACTCAGGTCTTCTGGAAGTGCAGTAACTGCAAAGCCATCTTAGGCTGCAGAAACATGTGGTTATAGGAGTCTGAAGGTTAAAGGAGTTATAGAGGATAACTGCTTGGCACACAGATTTGTACCACATCCTCAATCCCATTCCCATCTGGTCTCACACCTTCCTGTGTGATGTTAACTGCAAATTTTCCTTGGATCCTAGGGAAGATGAGCTGGTTTCTTCTTAGTGCATCCTTCAGCATGGTAGAGGTTACAGAGATCCCCATCCTACTATGTTACTATTACCTTCCAAATTTCTAAAACTCTGTGAAAATCCCCTGGCTACTCTTGTCTCTTCTTTATTCTCTTTTTAGTGCTGCTTTCTAAACTATTGAAACATCCCTTTAATTTCATTTTAATAGAGTTTTGAGAGAGAGAGAGTGAGACCAAGAGAGTGAGAATAAATGTGTATAGTCATTTTATTCTTTTATAGCTGAACTCATATATGACATTTATTATCTACTTATTTTCACTTTTTCATTCTCTGAGACACATTTAATAGTCATTGAGTGACTGCTATAATAATAAAATGGTAAGAACAACATTAATAATGTTCATTTTTAGAGTAATATGGTGTTTTAGAATTTTAAAAGCTCTTTAACGTTTAATCCTCTATGTGGAGTGAATGTTTTTACCCTCATATTATATAAGATAATTGAGGTTAATAGAGTTTAAGTAATATGTCTATGGTCATGTAGTAAGTCAATAAGAAGCCAAAAAATTGGGACACCCAAATCCCTGCTTTGGTATTATTTTTAAAATATTACTAAAGTATTTTTACTTGAGTGAAAAGTCAGTAGGAGCCAGGCAGTGGTGGTGCACACCTTTAATCCCAACACTTGGGAGGCAGAGGCAGACTGATCTCTGTGAGTTCAAGGCTAACCTAGTCCACAGAGTGAGTTCTGGGACAGCCAGAGTTACAACAAAGAAACCCTGTCTCAAAAAAAAAAAGGAAAGAAAGAAATGAAGGAAGGAAGGAAGGAAGGAAGGAAGGAAGGAAAGAAGGAAGGAAGAAAAGTCAGTAGGAATAAGTCCTAGTATGTGTCTTCATGGGGCTCTCTTTCTAATGGAGAAAATAGTCTATTTTAGCTTTACTATTTCAAACAGAAACACAATAAATCTTTCTACAATAATAGTTTGTACTTCTAAGATACTTAGAAACAAAATATAGGCTAAGAAATTATAAACAAAGTTAAAAAAACAAAGAATTTTCTTCAGATTTGAAATTGATTTGAAAACTGGGAAGGAGTTCTGCTGCAGAAAGGTAGAGGTGGGTTTCCATAGAGAGAAGTGGCATGCAGGGCTTCGGATTCATGGAGGGAACTAAGCAGAATGTAACTGAACACAAGTTTGAGTGATGGTGAATTCTATGGGATCATTTGAGTGAACAGGTCAGAAGGCAAATGGGCCACTCCGGCGTTTCTAAAACCAAGGTATCAAGAAAAGTGTTCCTTTTTGTAAATTCCATTTCTAACAATATAACTGCATGACCATCTGACCCTGGCAGAAAATCCTCAAGTCTCAGAAAAGGGTTTCACATTCCTTTGGCCAGGGTGCAGTGACTTTGACTTATATTTCATCAGAAGAAAACTGGTTCTGAATCAGAACAATACAAGAAACTGGTCATTTGAGTTTGGACACTGAAAGGAAGCCCAGTCCTTATGCAGAGACAGAAAAGCGTTTACAAGGAAGGAGAAAAGAATAAACAAGTACATGTTAGGAGGAACTCTCACATTTACGAGAAAGGTGAACTGGTGATGGACTTAGAATGGCAATTTAGAGCTATTTCACGGAGGGTGAGATATCTGGATGAAGAATTCAAATTATGGAATTCTGTAAAAAGAAACGGCATGGTGTGGCCTGAAAGCAAAATTGCTTTTCATGTCTTTGAACCAATTTTTGTCCAACTTCTTAACTATCACACATAAACCTGGTTATTCTAAGAAAATACACTGTTCATCTCATTTTCATGTTGCCTCCTTGTGCTCAGCACTCTGGACAATATGAATATAGTGAGGAGTTGTGGCAGAAGCAGCTTTAACATACTGTAAGTCTATCACTTTTGCTCATACTCACAGGTGCACAGAGAAAAAAACTGAGGCCCAGGAGAGCTGCAAGTCACCACCCTTTGTGTTTATCACTCTGAATAATTATTGCTTTTCTTCCGCTATAACAGCAGAAACAATAACAACACACTTTTATAACGTAATGCAAGTCTTACTTTCCAACCACTAGGGTTATGTGCCTAAATAAACACCATGCAGGGATGGCTCAAGATAAAATAAAAAATATACTTAATGGGAAAGAGTTTGGAAGTCAAACCACTGAAAGTTTTTGTGCTTTTGTTTAGTAAAATAATATAGTAATGACGGAACACTCAATATATACAGTGCTAATGAGATTTTATGTATTCTAATTTGGGAATAGCTTCTGGGCAATTAATTTTCACTTACTACTTTTTCAAAGTGTCCAGAGTGTTGCTGTCCTGTGTCTAAGATAACCTTGTAGTCTTGTTTGCCAGGCATTATACAGAGCATTGTTTCTGTATCTTTCCTCTACTCAAATGACAATATCTTTCTGTCTTGCACCTAAAATATTTTAGTTACTTCCCATTTTCTCCTTAAAAGAGCTGAGAACTATGAATCTTTGAAGTGTGAAAAAAAGTGTTTGGCAACTACTAAGTAACTATAATACACTCATTTTATTTTTTTAAGATTTATTTTATTTATCTGATGTATGTTTGTGTGTGTGTGAGAGAGAGAGACAGACAGACAGACAGAGACAGAGACAGAGAGAAAGAGAGAGAGAGAATGTGAGTGTAGATGCCCACATAAGCCAGAAGCCAGTATCATATCCTCCTTAGCTCGAGTTATAGGTAGTTGTAAGCCACCCCATGCAAGTGCTAGGAGCAAAATTCGGGACTTATGGAAGAGCAACAAGTGCCCTTAACTGCTTATCTATCTCTCCAGCCTCTACACATGTTTTAGAAAGCCAGGGCTGTGTTCTGAGCTCAAGTGCAGTGAGTATGGGTCCAAGCTCTACTAGTTAGGGTTCTTTCCCTGTATCCAGTAGCTTGTATTCCTTATCTCTCTCAAAAAAAAAAAAACTAAAAATAAGCAAACAAAAACACTTCTGCTCTTACTTAAGGGGTCTTCCTTCCATTATTTCCAACCTTTATTTTTATCTCTTCTCATTACCCTCAATAGTAAGTCACTACATTTCTAAATATAGACTGAAACTCTCCGGGTTGTTACAGGGGCATACAAAAACAACTCTTCTGCAGTAGAGGGAGGTTGTCATTGGAAACAACAGACCTTCCCACCTGGAGTTACACATCATTGCAACTTAAATACGCAACAATGCTCCCAGTGCTTTGTTCACTTGGAAATCATCTGACTCCTTACATTAGACTGAGGTGACAGGTTAAGGTAAGGCTTGGTAGAAGAAAGCAGTGGAATTCTTTCCACATCCGTGAGAGGAGTTTCTGTACCTTAAAAGATAAAGTACTAAGAAGACATGAGGAACTGTATGAAGTTCCACCTTAAAGATTTGTTTGAAGGACTAACAGTCCTTTACTGGGCCAGAATCCAGAGTGACTCTCTCGGTGTGTTGGAATTGGAGTCTGATTCCAACTGTTTACCAGGTGAGCAGGAGAAAGCCTCTTAGCCTCTCAAAAACTTACATGATCTCATCCGTAAAATGCAAGACAAGGATTAAGAAGATAAGGATTTAAGCAACATGTTTTATGGGGAGCTTCCTGTGTAATAATCAATGCAGAATGATTGGGATATCTGCTTATGTTCTTGTTTTGCTGTGAAACAGTACATCTGTCAAAACACAGAAATACTTATGGGGCTGTGGAAAAGAGAAAAACCAAAGCCAGCTTTCTTTCTCTGGACACATTCTCTGAGTATGAACTTTTGTTCCTGTTTGCTTAGCGTTCAGAGTGAAAAATAGCTCCTACTTATTTGCTTCTACCGTTCTAGCACAAAACAGATTCTCCCTGAATGTGCTCTGTCAGCCTAGTTCACCCTGAGTTCCATTCCTACAGCAGTTTCTAAAGACAGGAGCTAGCAAGCATAACTTAGTCTGAGGCCCTCACCCCAAGCTTTAGACATACCTACAGAAGATATGTCAGGGCTGTCACTGAAATGAAAGGTTTTATTGAGAAGCTACATGCTTACTTACCTACACCATCAAGAAAGGAGAGTATAGACTAGCTCTTTTACAATCAACAAAATGACCTTAACTTTGTCCATTGTGAAAATAACCCTTAGACACTCTGAAACTGAAGGTAATAGCTATCTACCACAGTCCTGAGAGGAGAGCAGATGAATGTAGGTTGATGACAAGGCTACCATTTCAAACACTTGAAGATCAATTGGCCCTTTGTGGTGATACTTACTCTAAGGTCACCTTAAGCTTTCCACCCATGGTAAGTACACCTGGGAAGCTTAAAGCGAACGGATGAGGTCACTAGCATTCGGATTTTTATGGTCTGGTCTTCTTGAGTTTTCTTTCAGTCTTCTCAGAGAAGACAGCCACCTATTTGAACACAGATCTCCAGGTCACACCAAGACATACCTGCTGATCTTAAATCTAAGCCCATATATTATACCTTCAACACCAACAAACCCTATTCCCTTCACAGCCTTTATTTTTTGCATGCATTAGTTCACAGTCTGGATTATGCTTATTACTGTGGTCTTTTTAGAGTTATCAGATATATTCTCCAAAGTTCTTGGTTCTCTCAGACTCTCACAGCATACACTCAACTTACAACTTCATAGCTCCGACATATTCTGTCTTATTTTGTAGACCTAAATACTGACACATACGCACATGCACACACACGGGGATGGGGATGGGGACAGAAAGTTTTCTGGCAATGAGGATGTTTCAAAAGATGGCTTCTACATTCAGTTGTTTAGCTGAATCACGGCGAATACTCAACAAACACTTGAAACAGAAATTCAGGACTCTTTTTATGTTGTCTACCAATCGAGCATGTAAAGCTGTAAAGCTTGTGTGTGGAAGAGTAATAAGGACAGAATGAATAAGGAGGTAGTGCTACATGCCTGTCTCTGCATTTATAGGCTTGAGACTGACAAAGTAGTCTGCTTTGCTGTCAAGTTTTAATATAGCATAAAAACCAGAACTGACACTCATATTCTAAACACCATCTATCATTCTCTTGCTAAATAGTAGTCACAGTGCTTGATAGTTAATCATTTCAGGCTTCTAATTAGATTTAAAATAGCATACGTGTGTATTGCTTAATGTTTTAGGATTTCCTAAATTTACATGCACTCATGATTATAGGAAGTTGTATTAGATAGAGGTTAACTGCACAGGCTCCAATATTTTCTTGGATTCTAATCTTGGCTGTGCTATTTATTGGCTTGTAACCTTGAGTGCATCTGTTAGCATAGGGTTCTGTCTCCTTGACCACAAAGCGCAGATATTCTGTACTGTATAGGTTGATGCCACAGTGGAACATCTCTCTCATCCTGGATGTGTATATCATGTTTGCCTGTTAGAGAAAGCACACAAGAATCATTTTTATTAGAATTTTTCTTCTCTCATATATTGCATCCCAACACCCTCCCAACCCTCCCTTCATTCCTCCCAGATACCCCCCTCAGGCTCAGGGACACACACCCATATTCCAGTCTTTGTGAGTTCTGTAAAAGCATCAGGCCAGGCAAACTCAAGACATATTTGGAGGACCCAGCGGGTACCATGTCTGCTTCTCTAGGCTTTTTGAGCCCTTAATAGTCTGGTCAGTTGACTCCATGGGGTTTGTTCTCCTGGTGTCCTCAACTCCTCTGGTCCCAGCAATCTCTCCTCCACTTCTTCTGACACACAAAAATCTTAATAGTGATCATGACATTTGTGAAATTTAACACAGAAGACTATAAAACAAAAGGAAAGATTTCTTTAATCTCCACTTACAGATAGAAACATTGAGAGTGGGATCATGAAGCTCTTAGCATGTACGTCACTTCCCCAAAGACCCAATTATGAAATTCATATAGAAATCTGATCCCAAGTTTTCAGATTCTGACTTCAGCCTTTCCTCCTACTGTAATAGATTCGGTACAACTAAAAATAACATCCCACCATTCTCTCATTGGCTTGCTGGTCTTTGTAGTAACAGCATTGGCTCAGGTCTATCAAAAGCAAGTGTGGAGGAAGGGAGAGAATGATGTTCACACAATACAGTCATGAAGGAACAGAATTTAGATATTCATCCCTACTGAGAATATTTGAAGGAAAGCAATTTTTCCATTCTCTGCAAATCATTTTTAGATACCGTGAACATTCAGTGAAAAAAAATAGTCCTGGCACTTTATTAAGCATCTTTTGAAAGGATATCAAAAGAGATTCATTTATAAAATCTTGTAAAGGTATGAAAACACTACCAACTACAAAGTCAATGGTTGAAGTAAAACAGGAACTGATCTTTTTTGACAAGAATTTCTAGTCTGATAACCCTGCCTGTTTTTCCCTTAAATGTACCTTCTGAGAATTTGGCATTAATCAAACCACATTTTAAGTAGGCGGTTCCATTAAGGAAGGCACATTTTTCCTCAGAGATAATGCTGAATTCGTTTCATTCTGTATCAAAGCACATTTTAACTGACTAGCAAATTAAGAACTACATTCTCTGCATATAATATGAAGGAACAGGTTCAAAAAGTAAATATAATAAAAAGATGTTTTCATCCAAAGTATGGAGCTTTATCTGTCTGCAGAATTGGATAAGTTGGCTTTTTCTTGGGATACATTCAGTTTATTGTGACTTGAATCAATTTCAGAAACTCTACAGTATGGCTGAGAAAAAGCAGGATTTTTTTTGTATAAACATGTATGTACTATACATAACATATCATGACATTGGACTTCCCTTAACTAACAGCACTGAACTATGTATGTATGAAAATGTGTCAGAGAAGTTGTTCTTGTCTGTCAACAATCTTCAAACTGTCCAGCACTGTTGATCCTATAGAGAGAATGGAGGAAGGAAAATCATGCTTCATCCAAGACCTTTAATGAAACAAACTATGTATTCAAAGACTGGTATCATATGTTTTGTTGTTAGAAAAATGAACTATGACCAAAGTTAAAAATTCTACTCCTAGCCCCTAAGGATAAGAACTAATTCTAATTAGCTATGTTGAAAATTAAATAATATATACAATAATAGAAACAACAATTCACATTTTATAGTGCTTTTCCTTTTTCAGTGTATTTATAGCTATTATTTAAGGATGCACATCAGCATTGTTGAGTAGGAATTAATTGAGTAGAATTAATTAACACTATTCTGTTAGGATATAACTAAATAAACAAATGCTATTGTTAAATCTAAATCATATTAATAAGAATTACAACTTGAGCTTGTGTCCACTCTTTAAAATTGTTAGACAATGAGGCTATGAAAGTTCACAAGTCAGGTATTCAGGGAAAGCCTAGAAGTCAAGAAAATGTTTCTCTTGTGAGTTGACTCAACATAAGCAGACTATGACACTTTCCAAAATCAAATGCATCTCTATGTTACCAGATTATCTCCCTCATTTTCTGCCATGGGGTACCCAGGACAGACTGACATGAAGTACACTTCTTCAGTTTCTAGAAGGCAGGAATAAGTAGGTTTTCATTATGTTTCCATCACAGAGTCTTATATAGTATTGCCTGGTTCTCTTCCAAGTCTAAAGATGGTAGCCAGCAGGTTGTTCTTCTCTCCCAGTGGGCCATTCATAGTTAGAGCTCTGCCCGTTATATGCCTGGTTCTAGCCTTAGCATCAACTCATGCTCAGTGTTCTGAGTTGGGTACCTCTCCCACAGTTCAAGAGTTCTTTTTCTGAGCTACTCTTCCTTTTAGTGGAAACAGAGGAGCCTCTGCCTCCTCACTGAATGTCCTCATGACTAACTACTCCTATTCTTTCCCTCATCTTGAGAATTAGCCTCTTGGCACTGTTCATGTTACCACTGTAATTATATCAGGGGCTTATACAGCTGATGTGACTCCAGTGGACTGTGGTCATCTTTCCATGTGCCATTGTAAGTGATGAAAATCTCATCCTAAAGAGGTGCTCTCAGATGTTACTCCTCTAATATTTCTTATAACCATCCAAGCTACAGCCCATTTCTGACTGGCATTTCTGGCATTGACTATATTTTCATAACATGCAAATCTCTTTGTTTTTATCTTCACCCCCACCCTTTCTTTTGCTACTGATCTTATACTTGAATCTAGTCACTAAAGTTGCTTTCTTATACTTCACTGTGATCCCCAAGTCATGTCTATTGAATTTTACTACTGCATTTCATCACAAAGCATGTCGTGCCTTTATACACCTGCTTAGCTCATTTGAAGTATTAAAATAAATTATCTTTTAAAACTTAACTGTTTTAGATGAATTTTAAGGTAACTACAGGCATGAGTATAAAATATACAGTTTCTCGTGTATCATTCATGCCCTGCTCTGTCTAAAACTTCCCTCGCTATCTACATCCTAGATATCTACATCCTACATCACAGTGGCGATTTATTATGACTGACACTTCACAATTAAGTGCCTACCAGTTTGTAGCAAGGTTTGTGTTTGCTATTGTCTGTCCATGGATTTGGGCAGCTATATCTATTTAATGACATATGTCCACAGCTATCTTGTTCTATTGAATAATTTCCTTTTCTACCCATCCTATCCTTTATTTTGGTAACCACAGATATTGTTAGTGTCCTTCAGATCATCCTTTAGTTAGAACCATGCAGTATGTATCCCTCTTAGGTTAGATTTTCACTTTTTATGTATATAAATATTTCTATTATGTGTGTTTTTTGTTTTGTTTGTTTGATAGCACCAACCATTTTTCCACTCAATAGTATTTTACTTTCTGGATGTCTAACTTTCTGGTGTGTTTTTTTCACCTAAAAAAATAACTTTATTGCTTCCAAAATAAGTAATTATTTTTATTGTAAATAAAGTCTTTTCAGAATATCTGATACAGGCTTGATATCTTTCTAAGTTTTGCAACATACAGTATCCCAGTGGTTCTTAAAATTATTTAACATGGTAACTGCATGGGAAAGCCTTCAGAGATGGTAGACAGCATGCCCCAAATCACCAAATAAAAGCAGTTGCCAAAAGCAAACTCCCCGTCACTGAACACAAAGCCAACAACTCCATGCACTAATGGACCTTGCTATGGGAAGACTTTGCTAGCTGCATAGGAATACACTGTGAAGTCTCATTTAATGACAGTTGCCAGTAGTACTGAATTCCAGTTGACATAAAATTCCAGTCAATTACAGTAGACATGCAAGATTAAACTGGATAAATTCTTGCCATTTAAAGGTGATATGTATCTCCTTAGAACAGAAACAGTCAGTGTTTGGCCATATTTTGGCAGACAGCAACAAGTTATAGGAATGTCACGTATCTTCATGGTCATTTTATAGCCTCTGATACTTTAGCAATAAATCCTAAATTATGTTAAATTATTTCATTTCTTACCAACATTCCCCTACCTCCATGCTTTCAATAAGTCAGCTGTTTTACTCTTTGGTATTTCTGTCTATTTTTAAAAGCTCCCTTCATGTACAAGAAGTGAGTCTTCAGTTATCAATTCATGGAGAAGTCCATATTAATGTTGCAACTGAAGACTAGCAGACAGATCTCGGGGAGAGCGTGTAGTCTAGACTGTTTTATATGTGATATCTTTCACTTTCCATATTAAGATGAAGTTCTCAGTACAACATAATTTGTGCATACGATCTTTAATGTAGGACTAAAATTAGTATCACTTAGAAGAAAACATCACAGTTTCATGTCTTGATTTATTGAAATCTCAGATATTTCTATTGGATATTCATTTATCTCTAGGCTGCATAACAAGTTTTCATAATATAACATTTTAAAACATGATACATTTATTTTCTCATAGTATCCATGATACCAGCCACACTATACAAATTCATCTGTGTTCTCTGCTAGGGTTGCAAAGGTTCAAATCAAGATGTTGGCCTGAAGCATTGTTTCCTAGATACTTGAATAGGAAGGAATCTCTTCTATCTCACACAACTGTCAACAAAAAACACACAGAGTCTGTAATAAGACTCAAATGTCTTATACTTAATTGGAAGGGTAAAATTCCAGAACTTTTGTCATAATCTATTTGGCTAGTATCAGTTCACAGTTGTGATGCCTCCGTGGAATGGTCACACAGTTATGGGTCCAGAGGGTGCTTGCTTGACCCAGCTCTCATCCCAAACAACTGGCAGAGTTTAGCCCCTCCCCTCTGCACTGACCACAAGCCACAGCAAACCTCCATCTCCTTCAAGGGGAGGGCTACAATTGCAGAACTGCTTAACTGTTTTAACCAATGCATTATCCCTGAATACCAAAAGACCCTTTCCTCATCTCCAACTCCATAAATACAATCTCCCAAGTTTCTGTTCTTGTCAGCCCCAGACTCCAATCAAAGATTATGTGGCAAGAAACTATACCACTTACCCAAGCTTCGCTGTGGCTGCTTCACAGACAAGGGAAGCCAAGGGCAGGGACATGCTTGATTGAGATTCATTCCAACAACAGTTTCCAATCACTTAAGGGGAAAAATTATCCAGAAATATGACTAACAAGAGAGTCACATTTTTTTTGCAGGGGGGGGGGGCATCTCAGTTCCCAGAACAGATACATTGTGATAGAAATAGAATTATTGAGAATTCATAAGTCCCAGGACCTAATCTTGACTTTCACATGGAAAAGTATTTGGGATCTCTAATGAATTATTGTTATGGCAACTTAGTATCTTCATCTGTTAGATCATCCTAAAATTCCCTACAAATTCTACCATTCTGAAGTCAGCATTTCCATGGTAGTAAAGGGAAAGCATAACATTTATTCAAGGTCAATGACTGAATTCTGGACTTTACTCATTTATATTAACTGTTTATTTTCTCTCATTTCAAAGTTATGTTTATTACAACTCATTTTACAATTCAAGGCATTCTAACACTATCATCATAAGCACTCCTACTAGTAATAATTAAAATATTCATTCTATTGGGATTTTCTACTTCATTGATTTAACTCTACAATTTATTGTGGGGATTTAGAGGAAAAGACAGTTTCTAAGTTGTTCCTCTTAGTTTCCATAATTAGTATCCACATAGACATTAGCCAATACGTTGTGAGTAATTGGGAAATGTATTGAACAACTGTTTTTGACTACTCTGAATCATCAAACAGAACTCCAAAGGATTATCTTAACAACTTTAGAAACAAAAAAAAAAGATTTCAGTAAGTTTAATTTCTTTGAAATATTTGTTGGAGTCTCTGATATCATTTTTGCTATTGATATATGTATAATATTATTTACTTAAACTAAATTATTTTTTTCCTAAAACTAATATTTTTTCATTCTAATAAAATAATTGTGAAAGAAATAATATCTTGTGCTTTCAAATATGTTTTAAATTGGTGTTTTGTAAAGGAAAAAGGAAGAGTTATAGATTGTGTATCAGAAACGGATGTGTGTTGTAACACGAGGCAAATTTTAAAACATCCAGTATTTAATTCTGCTTCTCTTTTGATTTTTTTTTAAATTTTATTTATTTTTAATTTATGTTTATGAGCTCTTTGGCTACTTGTATATAAATACCTTTAGTAACCATGGAGGCCAGAAGAGGGTATCAGATTCCTTGAAACTAGCACTACAGATGGTTGTGAGTCACCATGTGTGTGCTAGGAACAAAACCCAGATCCTCTGCAAGAACAAGTGCTCATAACTGCTGAACCATGTCTTCACTACTTGCTTCTGTTTTTTACTGTGTGCCGCTGGGCTTGGGTAAACCTCTAAACTTATCTTTGATAGTTTCATTATCTACAAGATGGTCTCACGATTCAAATGTTCTTCTCAGCCTTTGTAGTTTATAATCTTAATCATCTTTCTTAGGTAAGGTTGCAGCCTCTTATTTCAGCCAGGTGAGAGGAAAGAGGAACGGTGGTGCACAGTGCAGACACTGGTCCTCCAGTATCAATGAATACCCCATACTCCTGCTGCCACTAGAGTGCACAAATCTCTCCAACCAATAATATCCAGTATTCTTATCTCCTAGGATTTGTTAATTCAGAATTTTAACACTTTATCAAGGGGGTCTATTTCAAGTTGATGAAACCTTCAACCTTTAAAGATTTAGGCTCTCATATGAAATCTTCAAGGAGTTCTTTCTGCAATGCTAGACCAACTCCAGTGCCAGAAGTCCAGAATAAATACAGGTTAAATCAACACCTCAAATATCCAAGAAAAGCAATGGTATGTGAAGCCTCACAAACATCTGCCAAGTACCACCCACCATTATGAGAGAGAGAATTTAAAAAATACATTAATGTCTCACAATCACATTGTCTAGACAAGAAAAACAAATGAGTAGACATAACAAATAGTATAGTAGGGTGTAATAAGCACTAAGATATAAGTACGTAAAAATCACTGTAGAATCAGAGACATGGAAGATATGGACAGACTGTAGGAAACTACAGATAATCTCACTCTAGAATAGATAATTGTATGCTAGGTGTACAAGGACAGAAAAACTTCAGTTTGCGCTATATGGCCGTGTGTGATGTGTGTGTGTGTGTGTGTGTGTGTGTGTATGTGTTCTGTAATAAGAAATAGATATGTATAACCAGGGACAAAAAGGAGTAATATGCAATGGATGAGGTTTTGAAATAGCTTGATGCCTTCAACAAAAATCTATAATCATTATAGCTGAAATATAAACTGCTCTAGCGAATGGGAGATAAGAACTGAATGGTACTGGGGGCTTCATAAATAGCAGTTGTGTTAGAATACACCATGTCCTTGGAGCTAAGCTTCATCTTCACTGAAACAGAGAATTCTGAACACATCTCACAAGAAAAGATATGCTTTGCATGTGTTCAGTGTCCCCTCTCTCAGAATCCTTCTCCTGAAAGCTACCTTAGGGAAGTAATGTCAATAAGCACACAAAGAAGCTGGGGTAAGAAAATTCCATACATTTTCCATGAAACAGTGCAAAGATTAAAACAACCTTATCAGGCCAGGTATTGTGGAGCACACCTGTAACCTCCGCATCACAAGCAGACTGATCTCTGAGTTTGAAGCCAGTTTAGACTACAAAGTGAGTTCCAGGACAGCCAGGGAGACATGGAGAAACCCAGTCTCAAAAAACAAAAAAGAAACAAACAGACAAATAACAGCAACAATAAAAGAAACTAAACTCACAGCATCATCAAAGAATTTAAAAATAAAGTACAATGCAGGAACAGGTTTACTATTACATAGATCCTTTGTTGACCTGGAGAGATCACTACAAGATATACTTCAGTAAAGAGTGCTTATTATAGAACAATATAGACTTCAAGTTCATCAGCCACATATAATTCTTATATCTGTATAACATGGAAGAATAAATTACAAATTATTTGATGGCCCTGGAATTTTTATGCATTTGAGATTATTTTAAAGATGATACAATATTCTAGAACATGCTGAAAAAGAGAATTTTGTATAATAAATATTCCTGTAACATGGAGACTGCTATAGGAAAGCTTATTAGTGGGAGGTGTAGTGCATTATAATGAAGATGCTCAAATTATAGTGTTTCAGGAAGATTTAAATTGATTTTCTTCTCGTGTAGCAACTCAAGAGTCCAGGCTCTAAATACACAACTCCTCCAGGAACCTAAGCTAGTAGGAAAGGTATCCCACCCCTCAAATTGGTATCTGAAATACTTTAGGTATTCGCTATTTGCAGAAAGTGAGAAAAGTGGGGAGATAAAAGTCCACAAAAATAGTCTTTACTAAAATAATTTGGAAGTTGCTTACATCACTAACACTTCTGAATCATTACTGAGGATCTAGTTCTAGGATTAACTGAGGTTGCCAGAGGAGCAAAGAATTATACATAAGAAGATTGTCATAGAGTGATATAATCATCAAAATAAGTTGAGATTTTAATTTTGTTGTTATTGTTAATCCCATTTGTTTATGTTATAGTATGAGTGCATGCATATTGACATGTGGATATGGTTCATGTCTGGTGGCAGCTGTGCATATCTGTGTGTTCAAGTTCGTGGAGGGCAGAGGTCAAGTTTGAGCATTGTTCTACCATAGCCATCTTCATTTTTTATTTATTTATTTTTGAGACAGGATCTCTCACTGGGAACTTGAGCTCACCTATTAAGCTAGGTTGGCTAGGCAGAAAGGCCCAGGAATCTGCCTATCTTTGCCTCACTAGTGCATGAATTTCAGACATGAATACTACCACATCTGGCTTTTATGTGGATGTTAGGGATCAAACTAAGTTCTTCATGAGTGTGGAGACAGCACGAGAGATTCCACAGCCCTAGTTATTGTTTATTTGTAACTGAAGCTCAGATGCATATAATTGAGTAATAGTTGGTTCGAAATTTATAGGCTTCATATGAGATCCTCATTTGTGTCTTTGTTCATTCTAAAATTATTTCCCTACATAGAAAATATGGTTGATTTTGTCAAATAATTATTCCCAAACTTGATAACTTAAATTAATAGTTTTAGTAAATTTCAATCCAAAATCCCAATGATCAGCAATTTGGCTAACTTGGTTTAGGCAAGTTGCCCAGATCATCTATGATAGCTTCATTCAGAGTCATTTGGAGGTGAGTGCTGAGTGTGGGTTACACTGGTCCATATCTGAGTGATATGGTAACTAGGTATTGTTTATCTACCACAACTTAATTATATTTTTATGACAATGGTAGCAACATTCTCCAGAACAACATGAGAAGATAAATTCCTTCACATTTACTCTAATCTCATTGGCTGGAGCAATTTATTTTCCAATCCTGTGGGCAGTTTGGCTATCATCAGTAGACTTCCTACATAATAGAAATATGGAGGCATCGATACCTTCAAGCCAATACTTCACCATTCTATGATACTGAATAAAAACGAAGTCTACAACATGATCCTCAATTCCCCTGTCCACCTGCCTCCCTGTCCCAAGATAACATCTTAACATCATGACATCATTCCCAATGAATACGGTTTTCATGAGATGTATACACACAGATACATACACAGACACACACACACATACGTGTATATATGTATATATATACATACATATATATGTATGTATGTGATATATGTATCACATACTTGTTTATACAAGTATACATACTTGTTTTATTTTTGTAGAAAAAGAGGCCATGAACTGTTTCCTATTTGGAGATTATGTTTTAGGACATTATACTTAAAAAAACTATATTGTAGTATAAAACCATAAATTATTCATTTGCTGTCATATTCCACCATTCAAGTATTACTTATCAATATTTATACATTCTGTGCAATGTGTTGCCTGGTAATTTTATTCCTGTGAAAAAAATCATAGAATGTATTTTCACACACTAAGAGGGCTGTGATGTTACTAGGTGATATAATCATACGGGGCCAATATTGTTTACACAGTCTGTAATTGACTGAAACCTCGTTATACTGTGCATTATTGTATTTTGTCTATCCTTTCACCCAAAGTTAGATGAATTGTGTTCAACTTTTGTTAACATAACAAGCACTACCATGAACATCTTAAGCCTATCTCCCACTCTACTTACCCAAGTATGTCCCCTAGATAGAATTAGACATAATATTGTGAATATTCAGTGCTATAAAATAATGCCAATTTTTTCAAAGCTGTTATGCCACTGCACCAACAAAGTAGAAAAGCTCTCATTGTCAGCAGCCTCTTTACAACTCAGCAGAATACTGAAAACCTTAACTTCTGCAATTACATGATCTAGCATTGTATCTCATTATGACTTGCATTGCATTGATTTCGTGAACTGTCTTTAGTCCTGGCTTTGTACATCAGAACAGCTGGGCCTGGACATGGGACTGCTAGATATCTCAGCATCATCCTTCTTCCCACTCAGTATCTACCTGTTTCCCTGACAACTCCTGGGATTTAAGGACCCTTGACCATTGATTCCAAATATGAGACTCTGCCTCTTTACAACTTTTCTTTTAAAATTTCCCTTCTCTGGCAGCGAGTATAGAGAAAAGAACATGACATTTAATATGGCACAAATTTGAAGTGAGTTGTAACTGCATGTGCTTAATTAGCTGCATAGCCTTAGATAAGTTATTTATTTCTGTATCTTAGCTTTCTCATGTAAAAAAAAAAAAAAAGATGATACCTCTTTTTTTGTTGAAAGACTTTCATGTGGCAACAAACAAAGCCAAGAGGACAGACAACACAGTGTAATATATGCTCATAATCAGAGGCTCTGTCATTGGCTCTGTAAACCCTCTACTGGGGATCCAAGAGTAAGGCTCCAGCCTTTTATAGCATTAAGACTAAATAGATTGACTTTGCCCGGAGTTAAATAGTTATTTTTGTATCCATTCATGTCAAACGAAGAAGTGATTTTACTGTGGTTCATGGAGCTGTAGTCAGCTCTGATAAATTCAATCTGCTGAGTTTTAGACCGAGTATCAGTGATTATAATGTAGGTCATTCATGATTATTCCACTTGTGTATGAACTATGACAGATCTCTGCCAGGCACTCTCACAGTTAGCATTAACAGCAACGAAAGCAAGACAAGTATCGGACTTGGGTGCTACTTCACTCCGTGGAGGAAGAGTGCCATGTGGGAAAGGACTAAGAAGGCAATCCCCCTGAAAATCAGGAGACCTGCCTTGTAAAGCTGGCTCTTCCAAGAACCATGACTGAAAATACCTCAACTTCTTTGGTTCAGAGTTTCCTGACAAATATGATGAACAGACGTGTGCAGAACATTTGCTGAGCTAAGTGAATTAGATCTGAGCAATGGCTGTGGTGGACTAAGACACGCCAGTATCCCTGATGATCTTAACCTGTTCGCTGTACCTTAGGGCACTACTGCATAGAATGGTTTCTGACCAGCCTATGCTGGAAAGCCTCTCTTCTGAAGTTCAGGACCTTCTGTTGAAGATCTCTCCAAAGGCTTCAGGACTATAAAAGGCCCAGGCTTACATAAAGGGCTTACAAAGATGGCTGCTATTTCTTGGAGAGCCTACACTTAAATTGCGAATGACACTTTGAAGTCAGGAATCTAAGAAGTCCCAGATGTTATACAAGAATTTGGGTGACTTTGCAACATTTTACATCTCTATCCCTACTGGCCATTATGGATGAGTGGCACTTCTCTGGGATGATCTTGCCATCTGAAGCTAATGTAGACCTTACTGCTTAGACAACATTGATTCAAGTGTAGGATACTTGAAAAAGAGAATGTCTGGAAGTCTGTCATTTGAACTGCACTTTGAGGTTGTGCATGGATGTAAGGGTCTAAGTCTCTGTCTTCAAACTAGGGTCCTAGCCACAACTCCGCAATCAGCTAGATAAGTTTCACGGTTTTGGTTTCCTTATTTAGAACACATGGATAAGAATGGCAGTTCTGCCTCCTTTGTATGGCCATTTAAGACTGAAAGAGATCATGCATATGGTGTGCACTGGAGGTTGTCGGTACCATCTGGGTCTGTCTCTGAAACAGTCCCTGGCACCCAGCTCCTGAGAGTACTCACAAATCTTTAGCTGATGGGACACTGTCATAACCATCATCTGGATACTTTGTATTTACACAGCCCTTACTCAGAGGAGCTGAAGGCAATGGGACTTCTCTTCTGTACCATCCCCAAAGGCATTCTCGTTGCATAGCAGCTTGGAGCTCAGGCGTATTTTGAAGAATAATCAGATCCAATTCTCTTCCATTTGGTTTCAGCCCATTTCCCTTTGCTATGGTCCCTGGAATCAACTTCTGTCTCTTGCAGAGGAAGGAGTAGGAACAGTGCCAGCTGACCCAGTCACAGAGTCTCAGAAGGCCATTGCTATTGCACAACTACACATGGAGCCAATAGATTTTGATTGGTGCCCTGATTCTGGAGTCTGGAAAACTGCTATCACATTGGTGAGATGCAGACTCCTCTATACTATATGGTACCTGACCCTCACTGCCTTGTACTTTGTGGTAGTATAGGAGAGCTATGCCAGGTAAGATACACAGGACATATCTATTCTTTCCAAACATGGTCCAAGGGATCCAAGATTAAAATCCATTCTTTCTCATTGGTTCATGACCTGCCACAAACCACGAAACTTTGATTTTCCTACATTTAAACAGTTATGATATGCACTTTTCTTGGTTTGTAGTTGGAATTAAGTGACCTAGATTTGTTTGCTTTTCTGTTATAACCTAGTTGTTAAAAACGTGGTTTTTTGTTTTGTTTTGTTTTGTTTTTTGAGAGCTTGGGATTAATTGTGGTTATTACTGGATTCTGATTTAATTTAAATAGTCTCATTCCCAACTTGAGTCTCAATTGTGTTAATAGTGTGTTGTGTCAAATATTAGCAATCACATATATGCTTTCTTTGTGGGAAATTTGGTGTCACTGAGTTCTATTTGATATCCTCACTTCTCCTGTAAAGCACCCAAGAACTTTGATGTGTATAACAACCAAGAACCAAAGTCAGGCCCAGTCCCTCATGCCATGTCTTCTAGATGTCACACAGTAGGGATTGTTTGCCTTCAGGAACATCCCTGGCTTCTCCATCCTATATTTAAGGTGAGTTGTGGAATGGAGGGCCTTCACAGGTATGAGTCTTGAGGTCTAGATGTCTAGTTGACTTCTAATATGAGTGTCTGCTGTGAGATTTGGAGAAGGAGAAAGGGAAAACATGAATGTTTGCCCTTGCCTTACGTTCCTGGCTCAGATAATACCTCTTATTCTCCTGTTGATTCTGGCCTCTGCATCATCCCTCAGTGTCACATCTAACTCCTTAGCTTCACTATCACGCACAAATTCTAACTTAAATTTCTGCTATCATCAAGCCTGGGAATGGTTTCTGCTTTCCTGGTAGGACCCTGACTGGTATAAATCACTGGATTCCTGCTAGTTTTGCATTAACTTCAAGATTATATTTTTTCCATTTCCCACATATCCCCACTTATCTGCTGCTTGTACAAACAGGACACTGAGTCAGGATTACTGAGTCATGTGGATGTATAATCTTCTAATTATATGAGCAAAGCCAGCAGCAAAGAGCCCAGATATCATTTTCTCTCTGGAGCCCAGGCCACGTTTCATTCCACACCCCTTCACACAGCCACAGTCCTTGTCTGTGTTTCCGCTGTAGCACCTGTTTATAATTGTGTGTATTAATATGTGTTTGTGGGTATGTCTGATCATCTGGTGAGAAGTTCAGAGCTCTGGATGTGTTCCACACAAATATCAAAGTGCCTGCCTCAGAGGAGGCGTTGGCTGTATGACTAATAAACAAAGGAAGGAATAGGTAAATGATGACTGAGGAATATGCCTATTAGTTAATGACTCAAGAATAAAGCCATGGATGGATGAATGAATGAAAGGAAGCAAAAGGGGTTGATAGAAGATGGCAAGATGCCTAGAGGATTAGGTATAAACATGAGATTCTTTCTACTCATTCTTTAAAGTCCCACTGCAGAGGCATACACTGCAGGTTTGTGCGAAGGCACAAGAGGGGGCTATTAAATGACATTTGAAAGTCAAAAGCCTTTTCTAAAATTATAAAAGTACCATCCAAGATGAACTCCCACAAATGACCATCTTACTGGCTCTACCCAATAGATTTCTGGGGAAAGGAATTTAGGGGGCTGATAACTAGGAGTCAGATACTGAGAGTCATATATCCCTCACAACATTGATAAAAAGGATGCTTCCTGATATACACATACTTTATAAACAGACATTAAGAAATGTTGTCCAAGATCCCCCAATGACTAGCTGGTCTAAGTTGGATTTGTACCTAGATATCAGCAACACAATATGGCTTCCCAATGCTTGTTCCATTTTTCATAATACATAGGAGTGTGATAGAGCTGCATAGGTGAGGGAGAGATGTGGCTATCTACCTAGTTATGAATGGGTGGCAGGGGGGGCTCTACTTTGAAAATGTCATTCTACATGAAACTGAAAACAGGAAACTTTGAACACCAGAGATTTTTACCAGTTGCCTAGTAAGCTTCGGCAACAGAATTGTATAGCACACAGCATCTTTTTAAGAATTTGATCCTCTATTTGGTATCTTTCTATGTCAGTTGATTTGATTCTTTCCACCTGAGAAACACTGTGA
Source organism: Cricetomys ansorgei (assembly GCA_026225945.1). NCBI lineage: Eukaryota > Metazoa > Chordata > Mammalia > Rodentia > Nesomyidae > Cricetomys > Cricetomys ansorgei. The sequence goes on from JAMJFZ010003206.1 coordinate 1,390,502, forward strand.
ATGCCATCTCTCACTAGCTGGACTCTATCATAGTCATCATAGAGTTATCACAGAGGTCCCATGCGTATCCCCTCCCAAGTCAGGAGACCAGCAGCCAAATTGAACCCAAATTGTTTCCCTCATCGTGTTGTCCCTTCTTTCCCCTGATTATTTATCTACAGGTGCAGACCTCACTAGCCATGAGGTGGAGACATCGGTTGCAACATTGCTCCCTTGCCTATTTATTCATTAATTCATCCGTTTGTTCCACAAACTCCTCCTGAGCTCAGCGTAGCATATTGCCAGGAGAGCAACTGTATGCACGTATCATCACATTTCTACTTCCCAAGACATCGCAAAAAACAAACAGGAAAGCTAGCACTGCATGGCACGGAGGAGCAGAGTGCATAGAAAACATTTTCCATTTAGTCTTGGGAAATGCATGAGAGATTCCCTGGTTCAAGTAGAGGGCACCATTGCTGTCAGTAGATGAAAGATACAATAGCTAGGACTAGGTCTCAGGTCCTTGGGACCCTGACTCCATCCTGTTTGGCCGCAGGAAGTAATCTCAGTATGATACAAAAACTCCCAAATACAAGTCATTGTCCAAACAAGGAAGCGGAGCTCCCAGGACCAGCTGTTGGTAGGAGGCAGCTCCCTCCCTTCTCTCAATTTGTTTTCATCTGCAATTACTATTCCGTGGCAGTTCTTGGGGCACATGCTAGAAAGCAGTCCACCAAGGCAAGAGTCCCAGCCTCATCCCTCAGGCTGCAGCCTCTGCATGAAGCTCAGATACTCCAAACACCGTCTTATTGAGAGATAGTAAATCACAGGTCAGAATACACCCCAACTTCTAGAAGAATTTTCCATATTCAGCCTCTACTTATAATATTTGAGATTGTTATATTGCATCTGTCTTTTTTTAAACCAAGTAACTTCAGATAAAATGATTTTGTACAAATCCTTCATGCCTATAAGAAAAAAAATAATCCAAGTATCCTAATCTGCTGCTTGTACAAACAGGACACTGAGTCAGGATTACTGAGACACGTGGATGTTTAATCTTCTAATTATATGAACAATGCCAGCAGCAAAGAGCCCAGATATCATTTTCTCTCTGGAGCCCAGGCCACATTTCATTCCACACCCAGTCACACAGCCACCATCCTTGTTCGTGTTTCCGCTGCAGCACCTGTTTATAATTGCGTGTGCCATCACTAAGTTCTTAGAATGAGAGCCTTTGGAAGTGAGTTCTGTCTGAAGGAGTAGAGGGATGGGATTGAGGAGCAAAGCCCTGATTAGAATGCACTCTCAGAGACCCCAGTCACCATCTCTGACTTCCTGGAACCTCAAATGTATCTGGCTTTTGGTAGCTATTTGAAGTCTGTGGTGTCTTGGGCACAGACTTAGGAGCTAGTCAGGATGGATTCAAATCCTAACCCTAACACTCAGTTCTCAAGCAGTGTTTGTAGGCAAAGCTCCAAAGCTGTAGCACATGGAAAGAGTTCCACTAACGTTGTCTACTGGTAAATACCCTCCCTTATTTCTACTTTGGCCCTTGCACCAATGAAGCTTGCAATTTTTTTTTTCTGCTACACTAGATGACTATGATTCAAAATCAAACAATAAAAGGAAAAAAAAAAACTAAGTAAACTAGATTACAGAACTGTAGCAGACTTTTTTCATCCCCATGAAAAATGATCACAGGAAACAAGATACATAATCAGAGGGAAGATGAATGCCATGTAAAATTGCCCTCTCCAAATAAAAGACAAACCAGACTACATTCTTCCCATCATTGCATCATGGAAACATGTACAGCATGGCTTGAGTCTGCAGTGTGTGAGGAACCCTGCAGACACAGAGATTTGGGGAACTGTAGGATGCAGAAACCCACGGTGCCAAGAAAACAGAGATTTAATGGCGTTTTAAATGTTTTGACTATACAGAAGATAGAATCCAAAATAAAATCATCTTAAGAATACTTGATGGGCTGTAAGCAGCCACGAGAGTTGTATGCTCCGCAGACATCAGCACTGAGATCAGGACAGGTTAGAAGGAAAGAGGGGGATGTGGCAAAGATTTGGGGCACTGACTATATGCAGAGGTTTCCTGGGTTACTTACTGTGATTACTCTTTGTAATCCTTTGAGGTAAATATTCTAAACTGCATGTCTGGCCAGAAAGACATGTTGTCAATCAGTTCCTGTCATTCCTCTGTAACAGAACAGGGTGTGTCAAAGCATTTGAACTGCCCATGTTCTCTGCTACAAAGAGGTATATCAGAATATCGATGTTTGATGGATAGATTATAATAAAATGATGCTGAGCTTACTTTGTATATTAAAATTAAGTTATTTTATACATACGTCTGTATAAAATACATCTGTATTCCTAGCAGTATCATTCATAATTGACAAAGGGCAGAACAATATCCATGGAAATGGATGCATCAATAAACAAAATATGATATATACATATATGTGTACATGTAAATATAAAATATATATATATATATATATATATATATATATATATATATATATGAATGACATATTATTCAGCCTTAAAGAAGAAGGAGATTCTGACACATGCTATAATATATATGAACTTTGAGAACATTACAGCAATGGAAAGAAGCCAGTAACTCATTGCCATGAACTCTGTCACTTCTGAGAGCTATCTAGAGTAGGCAAGTTGATACAGAAACTAGAAGGGCATAGCCAGAGGCTGGGCAAGACAAGGGCATGGGAGGTGGAGACTGGATGTATAGCAGTCTGAGAATGCTTAGTGCTGCTGAACCCTTTATTTAGTGATGGTTCCAAGAGTCGGACTGCATGGTATGTGTATTTTACCACAACTGAAAGTTAAATCCTTCAAAACTGCCATTTTTCTGTCTCAGAATCACTTAGTGAACTATTGTTGCTTTATTACTTCAGAAGTAGAAAAATAGAAAGAAAGAAAGAGACCAAGAATAACAGCCTCTGGATACAGGAGGGATTGACACATTGGTTCTCTTGCCCCTCTGGGGTGTGGTGCTGCTCTTCAAGGATTTCATGAAAGCCAGTTCTTTACATAGATGGTATCAGGACCAGCACAAAGCCTGTCTTGAACTGTTGATTTTTAGCCATTCTTTGTAGCAGATGGATATCCTTTGCAAAACAGGGTCATTTTCACAGGAAACTGCTAGTTTGGCAAGACCCACTCCTAGGATCCTCCACTGTTTCAGCTCTAGAAGCAAAGCAAGTATAATCTCTGTCTTGTGAATACTTCTTCCCTCCTTCCCAGACACGGGATCTCAGATGCCACACTGCAATTTTTCTAATTTTTTTTTCAATTTACTTTTACTCAAGAGGGTCTTGAATATAAATGCCTGTATTGTGTTGCATCAATTAAGCAGTATCTCATGTGATACTATTTCAACCCATTTTCTTCCTTCTCTCCCTCTTGTACCTCTCTTCTTCTTTTCCCCTTTTTGCTTTTTCTAAACCTCCCTCTCTTCACCTAATTTGTCCTCAAGCATTTTCAGGCTACTGATCCAGATATGAAGGTCTCTGCCTTCTGGGACCCTAGTGGGAGAGTTGAAACATAAAGTGCCTCATGACAGCAGGGCAAGTGCAGCAGAGATAGGTTTGTAGTGGGCAGTGAGGAAGGGCAGGTCTGGAAATATCTCCGGGACAATGGGAAGGTTGAGATGGTTAGCACAAACGAGGTAGGTGCTGGTCACGGTGATAACAGTGTCAGAACGAAGGCTTTCCAGCCAGGAGATTCAGCACACACAGAAGTGTGGAGGCTCACCACCACAAGAGATATGCCATGTGTCCAGTGGTAAGAAGCCCCTCCCCATCCTGCTCATCCTGGCTGGGAACAGCTTTGTCTCAAAGCAGCCTTCATTTGTGTATATTCATATATAATATGTAAACCTTATAAAAGTACACCTACCTATTGTGAATTCCTCTGTGTATGAATGTACAAACGTGGCTCATGAAAGACAAGAGACTGACTTCCACCTGTGTGTCTTTCTAGGGAGAAGAAGCACTTTCCACAAGTGGGGTTCATGAGAAATGGCACGGGGAGGGTTGTATCTTAAGGCAGAATTTGAAGCCAGGGCTCTATTTCCAAAAACCTGCCCTGCAGCTGCCAGTAGCCAGTTCTGAGACCAGGGAGAGTTGAAATAATGCCTCCAAAGTGCAGGCTTTTTTATTCTCAAACCTATAACACTGGTGATACAAAAATGCATCTCTCAGCTTCAAGGGAAAAAAGAAATAGTCTATTCTGGAGACATCTTGAGTGACAGTGGCCCAGGAACTCAGATATAGGTTACTCCAAGTTCCATGTTCCAACTTGGAGGCAGTTTTATGAAGTTTTATAGTTGAACAGAACAAAGAAAACCACAAATCAATGCAAGTTTAAAATGCGTTGATGGTTATGTTAACAAGGCAGTCACAGCAAGGTGGGGAGAGCTTTTCCATAGGCCTAAGATGATATCTGATGACATTCTTAGTTTTTGTATGTTTGTTTGTTTTTTGTTTTTTTGTTGATGATGTTGTTGTTATTTTGGTTTTTTGTTTTAGTCTTTTTTTTATGGAAAATATTTGCTTGCTATGTTAATAGGTCTCAAAAGGTTTTAACTTACTGAACACAAGGTGTTAGTTCTGACACAGGGGTAGACAAGGAGCAGCTGCTCTGGGGCTAACAGTAGTCCAAGATAAAGCAAATAGCCTCGGATCTGCAACATTCCAAACTCTCCATAGTACTGAAGTTCTTTCTAGTCAGTCAATCACCCTCTGCTGACACAGCTTCTTTGCATAAGTTCCCATATGCACCACTAAGTATAGAAAACAGTAGTAGTTTCCCAACTTTTCTGCTTTCAACTGTGGTCTGTTTGAAATTCAAATCTTATTGTTTCTTCCACCCTCTTCTGTAAGAGTTTACAACTTCCCAGAACAAAGAGCATCTCATGATGAATACCAAAGTCCTGGCTGGACAGGTCTGATCTCAACAAATGAACCCAGGAGCTGCACTTTTCCTGCACTGGCTCCTAAAACCCCCATGCTCACAACACCACAGGAGCACCTCTGTATCCCTTCTGCTTAGCTCCCACTCCTCTGTCACTGCTCATCTCAGTGAGACATGCTCAAGGAACCCAGTCTGGATGAGACTTCTCAGTGTTCCACAGCACCAGTTTGCATTAGCTACATTCTGTCTCCACAGCAATATGAGGATTTGGAAGAGGCACCACTGTATTTGATTTATCATACTCCTATTCCCCCCACCTTGATGTAGTTCCTAGCATACTCAATAGATTTTCAGTAGTCGAGGGCTGCCCAAATTATGCTCATTGAGACAGAATTCCCAGGAGAACAAAATGGAAAGAGAATCTCAGGAGACAATGACAGTGAGGTGGTCTATGCTTGGATTTGAAGATAGAGAAACTCTGTCAGCATAATGTGCATGGAGTCATGATCCAGGGTACAGGTTCATAGGGAGCTGAAAAACAAAGCAACATATCAATATTTTCTGCCTCAGTAAAATCAGTATAATAAAGATATTGCCCCCATTATAAACTTTACTTAATAGTGATTAGAATAGCAAGAATTATAACTGCAACAGCAATAATAATACAAGTAGAAAATCACAGTCCCTGAAATGTCACCACATCTAAGGTTTCTTCTAAGCCTTTTAATCTGTTTACTTGATACTCTTTACTACAACTCTCACATTCAGACATAGTTATAACTGCTTGGTGGAGGAAGAGATAGAAGTTCAGAAAAGTGAAGCCAATTGTCCAACATCACACAGCAAAGAAACTGAGAAGCAAAGGTTTAAATGGATCTGATTAAAGTCTCTGACTGGAATGGATCTGCATTGTTACTGACTACATAGCTCAGCAGAACCCCTCCCAGCTTCATGTTCCTCTTGTATAATGGAAATTACAAAGGTTTGCTCTCACAGAATTTTGTAACAATTAATAAAATTTTTGGACAACGAAGTGTTTCCTAGCCTTAAAACACTTCAGGGAAGATGCAAAAATTCTTGATGTCACTGACTAAATAAGGGTTTGGAGACTCTGCACATTGTAGAATGAAAAATGGAGCTACTGTGTTTGTGTGGCTCTCTCATGTTAGTTTTTTATGAATATTTATGAGGCGAGTGGCATATTCACGGGGTAAAGTGATCTCTTTTACTTCCCAAGTCATGGTTGATTAGATTTCCCTTTTGGGTGTTTCTCATCCCAAAACCATCAAGGAAAGCCCACCAAAGGGGATCATGGAGGGAGAATGTCAAAACAGTAAGGCACTATCTTATTATGTGCCTGTCACATCCCTTGACCCCTACATGGCTGATTCTTTATTTCATCTCATAAAATCTATGCAGTACTCCTCTTTCGGTCTCTGTGATTAGTTGCCCGTGGTCAAGTTTGGTTCCAAAATATTAGATAAATAATTCTAGAAATAACTGATTCATACTGTTTAAATTACACACCACACCACCCCATTCCATAGTGTTTAGGATGTGAGATGCACCTCTCCCCATCATATCTGGATAGTATATACTACCCACTTGCTAATTACATAGCAGCCCGCTTAGTTATCAGATAGGCTGTCAAGGTACCACACTGCTGGTGTTCAAGTACAATTTATTTTACCTAACAACAGACCCTGTGTGCAAGAGGATATTAGATATTGGATTGAAAAATGGCAACACACTTCCTTCCAGTGAAAATGTGAAAGTTCTTGACTTTAGGAAAGGAAAACAAAATATGTTGAGCTTGTTCGAGTCCATGGTGAGAATGAATCTTCTCTCCCTGAAACTTTGATAAGAAAAAGAAAGTTGAGTTATTTTTGCGGCCATGCTTATCCTTGCAAAACTCATGGCCACGGTGCTGTAATGAGCTGGGCTAAGATGACAATCACATTCAATGCATGTATGTTCACATATGAATAAAACAGTACATAGGACTTGGCACTGCGCAGTCCTGGGCATTCTCCCCAGGGGATTTTGGGATGTATCCTCCCTGGATTAGACAAGAATACTGTGTTATCTAGTTTGCCATGCCAAAGCTACTGCCTCCTTCACTTTGCAGTTAATGAAACTGGAGTGCTGAGGGTGAGGACCTTGCTGGAGGCCCCACCAGGAGAATGTGATAGAGGAAAGCTCAATTCAGACCCCCCCACACACCCCCTTCCAGCCCTGACTCTTAATTACTCCACAGCACTGCCTCTCTCATCAGAAGAACAACAATTAAGCTGTTAAGGTTTTCTACAGTGTCCTGGAAAAGAGTGCTGTTTACCCTTTTTAATGCAATTCACCTGACACACTTAGAAAACACATTGGATGAACCAATTTACCCTGACAAAAGGAGGAGAGTAATTAGTTAATGACAATTGATTTGGGCGTCCTCCATCACCCCCAGGGGGCTGACACTTCAGAGTGCTCCTCTCCCTGCTCCTCCACCCTGCCATCACAGCTGGCCATCCCCCACCCCAATGAATGAGTCACAGCCCTGTGCACATCATTAGCTGGGAGGAATGTCCTCTCTTCTTTTAAATTCGAACTCAGCATCAATTTCGTCCAGTTGGGAGGAAAACAGAAAAGAAGGGAAAAGAGGGACTCACCAAGATGTTGAATGGGGAGAGAAAAAAAACTATCAAAAGGCACTTTTATTTCATTGTCTTCAGGCTGAGCTTTGTGTGCTGTCAGGGCTGTGATTAGCCAGCTGTTTAGTTAGCTGGAGTTATCGATCTGCCTGTCGCACCTTCTTTGTCTGTCCTGAGCAAGGGAGGGTGCTGACCCTTCAGTTGGAGCCCCGTGACAGGTCAGGAATCTGATAATCGCTTGTTCTAGGAAGACTTCACTTTGTTCCTGCATGTGTACTCGACCACTGGTGCGCCTTTGAGGTCTGTCTGATGATTCCAACTTTTAACTCCCCCCCCCCGAATAGCTTCCATGTAGGATAAAATGGGATAACACAGGCTTCCATTTCTCTTTACCAGAGCTTAGACATTATCATTGCTCCACTTTTTATAAAAGTATTTATTATGACGTGTGGGTTTTTAAATAAAGGAAAAACAAGCATACCGACTTTGAATGCAAAGGGTAGCCATTTGTTCAAAACTAGAGGGATAAGATTTTAGATGAAGTGAAGTGTGCTTATGTGGTAGCTATCAAATTCCCTGGCTTTGAAACCAAAAGCTGCACGCTGGGTCTGGCTTTAAGCACAAAGCCTAAACAGAGAGAAAGGAAAACATTCTTCCTCCTATTGCTTTGTGTTCTTTGCACAATAGAATAAAGATGAGTGAGCCTGGATTTGTTGAACAGTAGGAATTATATTCCAACAGTGTGGGGCTTAGTAAAACCCACAAATATGTGGTTTTATCCTGTGCTTTCATTCTGACTGGTAAGCCTCCTGACATTTCAGTAAAACTTACCATAGGCTGCTGATTGAATTATATTTATCAAAGGATTGGTGAGGCAGTGTAGAAAGAAAATATACAACTTATTCTGAGAGCCTGACTGGGAGCTACCCAGTGGAATGCTCATCTCTGTTGGGTGTTGTAATCTAGTCACACATGGATCTCCAGTTGCCCCTTCTGAGGAAAGTGAGTCGTGGGGGGGGATTGGCCGAAAGAATATCCAGCCCACAAAATAAGACAGGGACAGCTTTGTCATCTCAAAAAAAATACTGGGCACCAGCGATTTGTCATGTAGGTCTCTCACTTCTTATCCTCTTGTAGGAAAGAATTTAGTCAAGAGATGGAGACAGTTCAAGCAGAAGTTTATTTAACAAGGTAAGGCAAATGCTTTAAAGAGAGACCTCTAAAGAGCCATCAAGCTTCTGCAAGGCAGGAGCAACCCAGCGGGTATTGTGCTGTAGATTTTGAAGAAATTTTTATGAATAGTTATGACTTGGATAGAATATTCATGGAGTAAGAGGAGCTGGCTTCCTTAACAATCTCTAACAGTCTGGACCTCCTCTTTAGATATTTCCTCCCCTGATTTTCCAGAAAAGTCCACAAAAGTGAGGGTGTCACCACTACAATCTTCACTAGCGTACATGTAGGATAAAGTGGTTGATGCCTTAGGTTCTGATACAGTGGAAACAACCTGCCTGGGGCATCAAAGATATTTAAACAAAAAGGAACATTCTGCTAAAAGGTGCAGCCATGAAAATGCACGTGGCCTCCTCAGTTGCCACATGTCTGAGTCCTTGTGCACTAAGTATCAAATCTAGAGCTGCTCAGCATGTTCAAACCACCTGACTATGGTGTCCTAACCAAGAGAGGGCATGAAGGGACATGCATACTACTGTCTAAAATCAGCTGTCCCTGCTGACATTATTTCTTTCATTCCAAGTTGAGCTGAGATGGTGTTGGAAATGAAGGACACTCATGACACCTTTTGATCCAAGCCCTGTCTCCCTCAGTCATGCATCAAAACCTGGTCTAATCAATCTAGGACATGGAGCCAGTTTGTTGGGCTTAAAACCCATGCCCAAAACTACAGTCACTCATTAAACAGAACACTGTGGGGCTAGAGTCTTTAGGAAGGGTGGGAATGTGACAGTGACAGCTTCATAGCCCTTCCAGGGTGGTGATTTATTCTCCTCCTTGAACCTCCCTTAATTTTAGCTACATCCAACTTTGTAGAAGCCTTAGATAGAAAAGCCATGGAGACCTATTCTGCTATCGCTTTGATAACTTCTCACTTTCATTCAGTAGGCTGACCACTAGTATTTATATATTACAGTACCATAAGGAACCCTTGATTCTAGCCTTTGTGAGTCCCTGGTTGACTCAGCAATCCCCCTATTGCTTCTCATTTCCTTCAAAGTAAATCTCAGCTTTCTGAAAATGATCCCCTATTTTTTCTACCATCAATTTCTCTTCCATTGAAGCATGCAACTTTTCTCCTCATACCATATCCTCCTGCAGAAGACAACCAGAAGGTAGCTCCCAAATGAGGTCATTCTTCCTTCTCCAGATGACAGAACACTTAGACCCTTTGGTCAATTACATGCATTAGTCTATTTAAGAACCTTAAATAATATGTGACATGAACCAGCTATTTCACAAATATTGATTCATTTAATCCTCACAACTACACTATGAAGTAGTTTCTGTGGCCATGATATAGAATAGAGAGAGATTATATATCTAGCCCAAGGCTATTCATATAATAGGATATAGAGTCAAGGCCATGAGCTCATTCAGTCTGCCTTAAATCAATTCTGTTGTTGATTTCCTAAATGTTACTGAACTTGTAGAAGTTGTCCTATGTGTTAGTAGCTCATAATTTAAACTTTACTAAATTTTTCCTAATAATTCAAGGTTCAGTCTTTGGTTGGAAAACTTCCCTCTGTATAGCAATTATAAAGATGATATCTGTATTTTGCCCCTGTATGAGGGAGTATGACTTCACTATAGCAATGTTATAACAGGTTGAAATATAGAAAACCTGTCATAAATATTAGAGGAATGACTATATACCCAGTCATTACATTCTACAGTGGAAAACATATCCAAGGTAAAAAAGAACATCTTTAAAACTCGTGATCTTTTAGTATAAAGACTAAGACTTTGAAATAACACCAATCAAGTTTATGTTCTGATTGACACTGGCTATGCACAGAACTCTGACAAAATTGTGCAAACCTAAATCTCAATGGTTACTAAAGCCATACAACTCAAACTCTAAGAATTAGCTATAAGTTAGTTTGAGGGATGGCACATGGTTACTTTTTTTCCTAACTTGGATTTTATTGTGTCATAATTCACATTTAGTATGGTCCAAGTTGAAGGATTTTCACATGTTGCATAACTATGGAACCACATAGAATATATGGAAAGACATAGAACATTAGTGGGCACTTCAGTAGCTCTCTTCAGTTCCCCAGAAGCCAGTATCATTATTTTGACTTCTGTTACCAAATACTAGGTTTTGATAACAATGTCATGTTTGTGACATAGGGTGAAGCAAATATCACTAAGTCATAAACGGATGCTTCTTAAACAGTGTTAGAGAGCTTAAGAAACACTTGGAAACAGTGCTTGAATCAAAATTGAATTTTATCAGTGACAAGAGAGTAATACTGGGTCTATGATGGGGAAAAAAGGTCTCACCTTACTATAACTCCACACAGAAATGAGCCAAGTCTTGGTGTGATATTGGATCCAACTCCTGAAAAGTGAAAGCATGGAGATTTCTGTGTATTTCTAAATAAGGAAGACAGACATATACAAAATTTAGTGAAGAATGTAAAGTGATTTATATAAGATGGCACGTGAAGTTGTGCACTATCTGGGCAGAATCTTACAAGCCTCTCTACGTACAGTCTCCACATCCATTTCAACTTCATTTCCAAATGGACATTTTCACTATCCTTCATTTTTTCAATTAGTTTCAAAACAATATAATTCCGTTTGTGTGAGCCTTCTATGACCACATTTCCCTGAGTTAATTTTTGGTTGAACGTATGCTGTATAACTTCCTTCTGTGATCAATTAGATTAAGAATAGTTCAAAGCAAGGCCCTTTTTTTCTGTTGCTTTAGACTCAGTTGTGTTTCCTGTACTCCAGAGCTTCCCTCACTGTTCTGTGGGTGATCATCCTGTTGCCTAACAAAATCCTACTCCTGTATCAAGTCCATGACAACTGTCACTCCTCTGCAAAATCTCTTCCCTCTTATCTTTCTGTTACCAAGAAGAATCCACAATCCTCTGCACTCAATGTATCAAGGCCTTATCTGTGGCTTGAAGCCTTTGTCACACTGCACTGTATTAACTGGCTGTGTACCTGTCATTGCATAAACTGGCCTAGCTGGGAGGCATATGGCAACTCCAGGGAAGAAGAGGAAAGGGGAACAATCTGCACCAGGTGAAAAGAACTGAGGTGGCCATATAAGCTGACTTCCTACTGAGAACCACCTGCCCAAGTCCCAGGTTCTAATGGAGCACAACTAGGATCGTAAATTTGGTCTTAATGAGTTTTGGCATCATTCTCTGAAAGGCTTTAATTGGAGGGCAGGGATAGCGGCTAGAAACTCAAGGTCAAGGTTTGGTGCTGTCAGAATTTTAACCTATCCCCTTCTGCTTTCTGCCCCTCCGATGTCACTGTCATGTATGAGTTTTTATTTTTAAATTTTTTATGGTGAATTTTTATACAGCACAGTTAGCTTTAAAATAGAGACTCTGTAGATCATCACATGAGCCATTTTAAATGAAGATTTCTCTGGTGCCATTGAAAGCTTGCCTGAGAAACTGGAGTAATGAAAGACATTTGATAAGAATATAGCTTCCCATTGCTCAGTTGAAAGAGTCCATTTGAAAGGAACTGAGAGTGGCCTCTAGAAGTAAATAGTAGTCCCTGGCTGATAGCTAACAAGAATGGGACCTTAGTCCTTTGACTGTAAGAAAACCAAACATGCTAGCATCCTGAGAAGGTTTGGAAAATGGTTCTTTCCCTAGTAGAGCCTCTGGATGAGGAAAATACTGGAAATCACCTTTATTTTAGCCTCTGACACCTAGAGTAGAGGATCCAGCTAAAATGTTTCAAACTTAACACATGAAAAGTGAGGTAATAAATGTGATGTTTTCATCCCCTACATCTATGGGAAACTGATACTTAGCAATAGAAGCTAAAGGGAAGATGGTACTTACAGCTCCCTGTAATAGGACTTTTGTGGGTTCCCAGAATCTTCCTAGATTGATATGCTCCTGACTTCCTATGCAATCCACAGAACATGGCATATACATAGTCTAAGGATAGATATGAATATGGACCAGCAAAAATTATAAACTTAATTAAAATGCAATAAGGCTTTTTTTGTTTGTTTCTGGGTAGAATTTTTTGCTATTTTTTAAACTAAATAGTGCAGCCCTTCAGTATGTATTTTGTACATGATCATGTCATTTCCCAATGTCAAAAGTTTGGACACATCTCATAGAAGGCAGTATATAAGGAGGAAGAGGCACTGGCTCAGTAGATATCGAACAAGAATACTTTTCAGATCTTAGCTCCATTTGAGATGCCCGCTAGTGAACACATAATGACACTTGAAGAAATAGAGTTAAGTTGGTATGGTTTTACTTGTTGGGCATGGGAATACTAACAATCATTCTAGACACAGGCAGAGAAAGTTAGGGTAGCCAGAGAAATGACAGAGCCAACTTCTGGAGACCTGGGGCCTTACCTCCTATGGTTCTGGGCTGTTTTTAACTTAGAATAGCACTAAAGAGTGTGAGAGCTGGGAAACAAAGCCTAATGACACCTCCCAATCCTCTCCCTCCCCGCCCTAGAGTGTCACTTGAAAATTCTTCTCTGCAGGACCATCTCATTGATCTTTGCTGCCTTAGCCCTACTAGCAAAATCTAGAATAAGTGAGTTCACAGTATTTGTCAAGTGGGAATTGTAAAAATCCCTTGTGGTGTGGAATTGAAAGTGGCCAAGTGACCTATTTTGTCGCTTTCATAATTTATTGTGCTTTAATGGAAAGATCTGAGGTTTGTAGCCAGAGAGACACAAGTTCAGGTCTTGGTCAGCATTATTAACCTCCCTGAACCTTATTCTCCTGAGTCTCTGCTTGCTGGGCTTGTGAGAAAGCAGCATCGAACAAGAAAAATAGCTTGTGACTGCAGAGCTGCTCCAGTCAACCCTGTGTATGCTTACGAATCGAAGAGCTGCTGAGTTAATCTAAGAAATATTGCTGCCTTTGGAACAAATTTGTGGTCTGGTTTGTGTCTTCCATCATCTTCATGGCATCTATGCTCTTGTTCTCTTTGAGATGAGGATTAAGTCTTGATTAGTGTCAAATCATTACACTTCGGTTCAACATGGTTTGAATTCAAGGCACTGTAGAATTGAACCACCCCTGCCTTCTCTAATTGCAGTTCTAATTGCAGTATTGGAAATGGTCCACACAAATTATTATTGGGTTTCATCTTTAGACTTTCTTTGTTTAAATACGATGAAAGCTTCTAGGACATCACACTGGCACAGCAAGAACATATACCTACTGTGGGCCTTGTTGCAATCAAGATCATAGGCTATTTTAGTAAGTTAGTCTGGTTGACTTGATCTCCTCATCCATAAGGTAGGTTATAAATAGAATCTATCTCATAAGATTGTTATGCAAACTATGTTAATCTTTGCAAAATCTTTGCAATATATGTTCTAGATAAATAAAAACATCTCATCTTCACAACAACCCATAAAGTTAAGTATCATTGCAGTCATTTTGTCAGGAAAGATATTGGTACTAAAAGAAGAAATAGATTTATCTTTTTTTTCATAAAAGCTGGAAAGATGGCTCAACAGTTAAGAGTGGTTGCAGCTCTTCCAGAAGATCAAAGATTGATCTACTTCAAGTGACCCACAAAGCCCCATAAAATTAGAGTATCCAAATACCTTCCTCTGGCCTCTATAGGCACCCATACACACATTCTCACAGAAACACACACACACACACACACACACACACACACAAAACTTAAAAAAAAAAAAGGTAACCAACACAAATAAGAATATATACCTTTACACACCCAAAATTCAAGCCTCAATGCTTGTCATATAATTACACTTAGGTTCAATATCTTTTGAGTACAAGACACTAAAATTTAACCATTCTTTGCCTTGTCTAATTGTAGTCTTGGAAATGATATAAATGTTTTCATTGTGAGAACTTTGTGAAGTACAAATTAGTATGACTAAAGTAAAGACTGAGAGTTGATGTCTAGAATCCCATGCTGAAAGTGAAAAGGCCCTGGAGATAGCCGGTTATCTTGCATAAAGACAAAAAGAAGGATGATACTATTATCATATAACTTTTATTTCCTGTGGGCACTAGCCATGATGTTTTGAACTACATGAATGTCTCAAAAATATGCACATGAAAGGAAAGAGTGGGCAAATTTTTATATCTCTTTCAAAACTGTGATTTGAGATTTTCCTCATATCTATAGTCAAGCCACCCAAGTGAGCCTATTCTCCCGATGTTCTGTGCAGGCTCTATCAGGAATATTAATGTGTGGCATTAGGTCTAAAGAAGTAACATCTGTCCCTCACCATGCTCAACACCTCCATTAGTAACCTTACATTTTATCATGTATTATCTTCTTCACTTAGATACAACTGTGAAATGCAATAGTCAAAAACAAAATCAAAAACAAAACAAACAAACAAAAAAAAAAACTTGACAATGAGAACCCAGTGCAAAGAAATCTTGTGTTTTTCCAAAGCCATATAGCAATTAAGGAGAGGTAATACTGAAGTCCATGGCTGTCAACTTTACAATACCTGTGACTTCGCAAATATAGTTCATTTACTTACTCTTGTATTCAACAATAGCAGTACTATTTACAGTATCAATAGTGACAACAGACATTGTCTATGTGACAGACAACGTGGTAATCCCTTTCCCTGTATGATGTCATTTAACTAAAGCAACCACGCTCTGAAATAGGTGGTGTATTTTTCCATTTTATAGGTAAAACAGTGAATCTCAGAGATGTAAATACTTTGCCCAAAGTCACACCAACAGTAAGTGGTAGCTCCAGTAATGAAATCAAGATTTTTGTTTGGCTTGGTTTTACTTTGTGCTTATTCCTCAGTTAAGCACATATATTTACTTCTACATGTCTTTCCACATTCTTTCAACAGCAGTGAGGTCTACTTAGTGTCATACACTGGACAGAGATTGAGGCTATGGTAAAGTCTTAGCTTTCAGCTGCAGATTAGCACAGATTCAAATGAGACACAAGATGATATTGGATTTAACTGAGTTACATTGGATTAGGTTAGACAGGCTCATATTTGAATTTATTTGATTGACCTTGACTGAAGCCAAGTGTATTTCTTATAAAGAAATAATGGGATAAGAAAATAAAGGTATGTGGATGGGAACATTGCTCAGTGGCTAACAGGCTTTTATGCAAGCATGATGACCTGAGGTCAGGCTCCTAGTATCTATGTAAAAATGATGAATATATTTGCACATACCAGTAACCACAGCCCTGGGAGGCAGAAACAGGAGGATTTCAGTGGCTTGCCTGGCCAGGTAGTGTAGACAAATGAATGGACTTCAGGTTCAGTGAAGGACCCTGTCTCAAAAATTTAGGTGGAAAAGACCTGGAGAGATAGCTTCACAATTAAGACAACTTGGTGCTTTTTCAGGTGACTGAAGTTCAGCTGACAGTACCCACATTCAGTAACTCATATCAGTCTGTAATTTCAGCACGAAGGACCCTAATGTCCTTTTTCTGAATCCATGGACATCTGAGTGGCTGTACACACACACACACACACACACACACACACACACAAATAAATAATAATATAAATCTTCAACAAGCAAGGTGGAGAGCGATAGAGAAAGATACCAGATCTAAACCTCTGACCACACATGCAGATGTGTATACATGCATACACCACATACACACAAATAAGTAAGATACATTCAAAAGGATAAAGAATAATAAATACGTTTTGTTCTGAAAATGTTTCCCACAGAAAGTAAATAAACAATTATTAATATACCATGAGCCTTAAGCAAACCAAATAGGACTCACATATGAAGAGCAGCAAAGGCATTTGGGGTAGATTCATGGAACACCATCTGGACCTGGGCTTTAACCTACAAAATCAGGCATTCCTTTTACAGAGATCACCAAGCACTAAGTCTACTGCCTTACGAAGAGAAAAAACTTTACACAGAAAAACCTTGATCCTGGCCTGCATTTTCAGCTTACTCTTTATTTGCCCTTGTGCCACTTAGTTATTGAGCCCCAAATATGCATTTTTGCAAACTGGGGCTAATGACATCTAGGTTAGTATGCTTTGGTGAGAATTAATTATTTTTGTATGGGCATACAAGCCCTATCATTTGACACAAAGGAATATCTCATTTCTATTTCAATTCTACCCAAAACATGGGCCCCTGGTGATCTTGGAGAGTATCTAATTAGCACTTCATAAACTACAGTCTAAAAAAAGAGATACCAGGGACAAATATACTTGGAAGCCCTGTATACCCTGATCACACTCTGAAGATTCACAGTGGATAATAGTGTGTAATAGCTATAGGAAGGCCTTCTGTACAGAAACCACAAAGCTACTTACTATGGACTTTGCATATTAATTTATCAATGAAATCTTTAGCCACTGAATATCAGTACCAGTCAACTCACTTTACTCTTTTTTATTTTGTTTATCTTATGAATTTGTTTATTACGTTATTTGCTGCTTAATCAATGAGTGAACATATGAATGAATGGAGCTATTTGGAGAACATAATGCCATGCCTCATCTACAAATTTAATGCGTTCCAACAGTAGAGTCAAGATTCCAACACAGCTCTTTGCCTCTCAGGACAGTGAGTATTCTCTTGGGAGCATTTGCTGCTGTTACTGAGTTCTCTGATCTCCTTCAGAGCAGATGGTTCCTTTCTGTTACCTAATACACTGGTCACGGCAGATTCTTAGGAGCTGATTCTTCTTTACATCACAGATTGATGATGATGATTATCTGTGTGCTCTCAGAGTTCCTGTTCCTGGATTGAACACACATGCAGAAGCTTTTGCCAATCTTTGTCTTTGTCAAGCAGTCCCTGCCACCTAAGCTACCCTTCTCCTGTAGAATTGGAGATTTGAGGCCTACTTCATGCATGCCCCCAATTCTTGCTGTGTTCTACTTCCCCTGCAGAGCTTCCCTGGCTGCTTCTCACTGGAGTGTCTTACTCCCAGTGGTTGTCCACTCAGCATTTCTGATATCAGATGGAAAATATTTGAGTGGACCTTCCAACTATGTACACTTTGGCAGCATTATCTGTCAGATTGGTGGATGCCTCAGCTTCCCAACTGTGAGATAAAATCACTACTGGCACTGTTTGAATGGTACTAAGATGGCTACATCATCTGTGTTTAATCCCTCTCAGACACTCCCAATGGCATCTGCCATGTAGAATCAGTCTGGAAATGAACGTCATCCCTGTCATCATAGCTAAGCCTGTCTATTTGGTCACGTGATTAACTCTGTAAAGGCTGCTCTACCAGTCACTTGGTAGCTAATGCTTCTTCTGATTGGTTATTTTGGTATTCAGCCCAGTAAATACAGGTGGATTTGGATTGAACTGCAGACTAAGCATGGTAGTGAATGATGTCGACTCTGTTTTTCTTCCAGGCCCATGAAAGTTGTAGCTGGGACTCTGAACCTGCTATCAATAGACTTGTTTTGGCTTTCAGAAATTGTTAAAGCTGAGAGTTATCAAAGAGGTTTGATGTCCAGCCTTTAGATATGTATGATCACATGACTTTGCTATATGAAATTCACACTCAAGATTGTGCAACCAGGTTACAAAAAAATCATGAAGCCTCAATATTTTAAGTAAATTTATGGTTGTTTAGTTGGACAGCATTCGTAGCTGTCCTGTAGCTCATGCCCAGAAGCCACAGATTGTAAATGCCTGCTTGGTATCTTTTTAGCAACATGATTTTTTTCTTTCTTATTTGCTTCTTGAGGCATAGTCTATGTCTCAAGCTATGTCACCCTGGCTGACCTAGAACTCACTATGTAGACCAAGCTAGCCTTGTACATCTGGCAATATTCCTGGCTCTGCTTCTCAAATTCGTTGGTTACAAACTTGTGTCACCCTGATCAGCTGTGTATCTTACTGACCCTGAGTAAGAGCCAACAAATGTTCAGTCATTGGAATCTGACAAGTCAGTGCAAATATTTTCCCACCATCATTTCCCTGGCAGCCTTACCGTGGATAGACACTGTCCATTGATTCCACGTGAGGTATCAAGTGCACACTCTGCACTTAGCACACACTCGACATTGGTTAGAGACACAAGGCAGCTTGTGAGCAATAGGGGAGGATTTGCAAACACCTTCGACATGAATTTTCTAGGCAGGGTACTGGACGAGTAGTTGTTAAGAGTGATGCAAAAACACTGAAGAAAGCAATGGTTCTGGGAACAAAGTGCACAACCTTTCCTAATTGTCTTCAATCCTCAACTATTTTAGATAAACTATACCTACATGACTCTCACCCTGGTCCAACTTAACTGCACATCCCAGGTTTGTTTACTCTGATAGAGAAGCCAAACTCCTAATAACTTCTGGCTATAATGAGACAGAAACTAATATTTATACAGAACACATTATGTATGTCCAAAACTTCATACAATAATTTAAGGAATTCTCACAAATCTTGTGCTTTTGGTAGAATATTTCATTCTTATATATTAAGTGGGGACGTTTTAAACAGCGCCTTTAGAGAATGTGTGGCACCTCAGGTTCAGCAAGAGCACAGAGGATGCAGTAAAGATCTGAAAAACATACTGTCCTTGTCCTCACAAGCCGAGCAGCCAATTGACTTCTCAGTAGCTTTGTTTACAGGAAAGTTTCCACAGTTTCAGAATTACACTAACTAAAAATAATCCTTTGACGTAGAAAAGTGAGTGACAAGTTAGAAGGGTATAGTTATATAATAGCAGAGTTAGTTTTCCTGCAGAAACTCACAACATTCTTGTATAGTAACAAACAGTTTGTTCTTGTTAGCTATCGCTATTCTGAGTGGAAAATAAACCTTCATTAGGAAACCAATCCTGAATATGCAGGGGGCTTGCAGCAAAATAAGTGGCCACGTATCTCTCAAGTGTAAATGATTAAAGGATGGAAAGCCAAGGTATTTAGCAGTATGAAAGTAGATCTGCACAGGAAAGCCAGCAGGCAGAAGCTGAGAAAGCTCTGAATGCCATTAAACCACCATGGGACAAGGTGAATCTAATGATTAAAAACAAAATAAAGCAATCAAACAAATAGAATGAAAGTGGAAACAGAGGCAAAGTCACTTCAAACATCAGAGAAATGGCCTGGGCCATTAGATGTAGCTGCCTTACGTTGTATGAAGATTACCTGAAGATAATCTGTTAACTATATAGGTTCCACCACCTGCTAGTCAGAGATCCCATTGGGTAATTTCCTGGTAGATCAGTGAGTCTGAGCTTTTAAAAGCAACCAACGTGGCTTTGAAGTAAACTGTCCTAATACCAATTTTGAGAAATACTGTTGAAGCAAATAAAGAGATCAAAGCTTTGAGAATACACACACACACACACACACGCACACACACATGATATATATATATATATATATATATATATATATATATATATATATCATATATATATGTATATATGTGTATATATATATATACACAAACACACATATATATCATATGTGTGTGTGTATGGGTGTGTGTATGAGGGAATGGAGACAGCAAAGGAAGTAAGGAGGAAGTAAAGGCAACATGGAACAGAATTCCCATAGTCTTCATGCTATGATTAAATGACGGAGGAAGGAGCAGAAATATTTCACAAAATTGTGTGTAAACAGTAAACAAACCAGCTGGAATGTTTAACAGGATTCAGTTTATCTTCTAAATGTTTCTGAACTTGAACTAATTGTCTTGCTTGGAATTTTCAGTTACTAGGATTAAAAAATACAGGCAGGATTTCCTCCCCTCCTCCAAATATTACAATGGAAACTTTCAAGAATACACCACAGTTGAAAAAATGTTATGGTGGCCCAAGTGTATATTCATTCCCTAGACTCTAACATTAATATTGACTTACTTGGCTTATCACTTATCTATATATCTACTCTTCCATCTGCTTTTCAGTACATTTCAAAGTTAATTGCAGACATGAACACATTTCTCCCTAAATAATTCAGGATGCACATCACTAACTAGAGTTCAATATTTGTTTACAGTTATTAATGCACAATTTCTGTGCGATGAAATGTACGATTATTAAGTATACATTCAATGAATATTGGCAATTGCGTGCACCTGGGCATCCCAAACATCCATCAAAATGTGCCTTACTGCCTCACTCCCCTTCCAAGAGGCAACGTTATTATAATTTCTTTCGCTATGTATGTTTTTCCTGTTTATGAATTTCATATAAATAAAATCATACACTATGTTCTCTGCTACATAAGGCTTCGTTTACTCAGCAAAACGGTTTTGGGATTTGTCCGTGTGTTTGAATGTATTTTATTCATGAATAATCAACTAAATGAACATGCTGGAGTTTGTTTATCCATTCTCCTACTGAAGGTTAGTGGGGCTGCGGCTGCATTGATTGACCATGGATAAAGCCTACATAAGTTTTGCGAATGTTTTTCTTTGTCCCAGGTAAATACTCAAGAGTAGAGATTTCTCTCTATCTGGTCATGACTTTGTAAGATGTGTGTTTTGGAGATTGCTATCCCTCTTGCAGCTTGTTGTTTGTCTTATCTACAATATCTTTCCAATGAGTTTTTTTTTTTATTTTAATGAATTCTATGTTGTCGTTTTCCTTCCCTGGTTAGCAATTTCAATAAACTGTGTAAAAAGTATCTGGCTATACCAAATCCTAATAATATTCTATATCTCCCAAAGTGTCATTCTTTTGCTCTGCATTTAGTCCATGAAGCTTCATGAATGTTTGTAAAGTAGGTTCCAATTTCATTGTGTCTCCCTCTATACATTTACTAGGATAAATAGTTCCTTTTCCCATTGTGTTAATTTGATGCTTTCCAACTATTGATTAATCCTCATGTTTGAACTTCTCTAAGCCTGGGATCTCTGTCCAGCCGTAATCATTTCTATATCCAAATCACATTCTCTAGATCACTCTAGCCTTAAAGGTAGTGTGTCTTCCAATTTTATTAATCATTTTCAAGACTGGCTGAGATATACTCTTTATTTAAATCAATGTAAATCTCAAAACTAGATTGTCATTATTTAATTCCTTTCTCAGAGAGCGTCCTGTTTAGGAGAACTGAGAATTTAATACAATTGCACCAAATCATTTCTCTTTATCTTACTTAATTTCTGTCAAAAATATGTCTTAGTTTCAGTATCAAATCTTGCAAAATCTTTTTTTACATCTCCTTGAGGTATTTTGCTTTTGCATGACTAAATATGTATTGTTTTAATTTTCCCACCACTTGATACTATAATATGAAAAAATATATAATTGATTTTTATGTGTTAGTCTTTGATAGCCTAGCTAATTTCAATCATCAGTCTCAGTAGCTCATAAATTTCATAATATTTTCTGCCTAAGCAATAAGGTCATTTGTAATTATCTTTTCAGTCTTTGGCCTTTTGGTTATTCATCTTGTTTTGTTTTTTAACATTTTTTGAGAATTTTATAAAGAAGAATTGTATTTATGTCATTTCCCCTTCCCACTCCACCCTCCAACCTCTCCTGTGCCCCCTCCCAAAAATTTCACAAATTCCTAGCTCTTTCTTCTTTATTACTATTTCATATAAATATGTAACCCATAACACATGAACATAAATTTCGAAATATACCTTGTTGAGTCCATTCGGTGTTGCTCATATGTCTATATTTTTAGAGCTGACCCCTTGGGATTGGATAACCTATAGAGGGCAATCATGGGGAAGAATGATTGTGTCTTCCTCAGCAGTCACTAACTGCCTGTGGCTCTTCATCTAGGGGCGTGGCCTTGTGACGTTTGCCTCATTTGCATTGGCATGTCAATTTGTGTTGTCATTGTCATTTCTTAGGTCTCGTTTAGGCAACCATAGAGTGCTGAGGTTTCAAGGGTAGAGTAGCCCTGCTGTACATAGAAGACACTACCTCACAACAAGCCAGGTCTCCTGCTCGTACAATCCTTCCACTTACTCTTCTATTGTGACTTAGGTAGAGATAATAGATTGTGTATGTATCAGTTGGGGCTGGACATGCTATAGTCAGTTGTTTTGTTTTCTGCATCTTGGCCAGTTGTCACTGATGACAGGTGAGAACTACACTAATCTGTGGGTATAAGGATTAGTACCTAGAGTATAGTTAGAAATTGTACTGGTTTGGGGAAGTGGCATTAGTGGGTTCTCCTCTAGAGTCCATGGTCTTACCAGACACAGCTACTGGTCTAGGTGGACCAGTAGGTCTAGGTGTATTGTCTTCAGAACAAGGCATTTGAAGAGTGAATCCACATCTAGCCAGAGATATGCTATGGATTTCACACTTTAGGACACAGAGGGACTCTGAGTTTGCTTGGATCCTGAGTTTTTCAAAGATTTGAAATTCTGAGGAGTAAGGCTAGAATATAAGAGTGACTTAGTCACATCATGAGAAAAAAAGATAGTGCTACATAATTGTCCACAAATATACTGACAAGGGAAGGCAATACATCAGGAATGGAATTTTGAAAGGAAAATTCTTGGTAACTGAAAGGTGAGAGGAACCCCACACAGCTTACTCAGCGTTAAGCAAAAATAAGGAGCACGTTCTCACTGTGAAATCAATTCAGCTTAATATGATCTACAAGTAAGAACTGCTTAAGTATGCGTGATTATACCTTAGAATTTATATTCAAACTGCAGCATTTGTTCTAAAGAAATATTAAATTTAAAACAATTAGCACTGCTTGCTTAAATTTTGTCCAAATTGCTTTATAATATGATGAATTGCGCCATCATAGCTCTGGAGCATGTTGTTCCAGAAATAACTGGGGGACATGAAAACATCTACCTTGAACTCAGAAAGAGCACTGAGTGAGAGGCAAGTGCAGTCATAGCTTCATAGGGCTTCCATTGTTGCAGGCAGCATTAATACAATTCACAAAACATCCATCAGTAGGACAATATAATGAGTGTCTTTCTTAGAGTTTTATTGCTGTGAAAAATCACCATGACCACAGCAACTCATATAAAAGAAAGCATTTACATAGGGCCTGCTTACAGTTTGAGAGGTTTAGTCTAATATTGTCATGGTAGAAAGTGTGGCAGCTCACAGGCAGTCATGGTGCTGGAGAGGTAGCTGAGAGTCCTACTTCCTGATCAGCAGGCTGCGGGAAGAGATGGCAAGAGAGACACTGGGCCTGCCTTGGGCCCTTGAGAACCTCAAAGCCCACGCAAAGTGGCACACTAATTCCAAGAAGACCACACCTACTCCAAGAAGGCCACACTTCCTAATCGTTCAAGTAGAGCCACTCCCTGGTGACTAAGCATTCAAATATCTGAACCTATTAGAGCCGGTCCTGCTCAAAAGCACCACAGGGTCCTCATGACTGTCTGTGAACATTTTACCTGACTTGTCTTCTACAGTCTTCCTATCAGCTTAGGCATGGACTCTACCTATCCTCGTTATACATGTGGCTTGCATCACTTGAACTCTTGACCTGGAGATGTGGTGATAAATCCAGAACTCAAATCCACTCCCTTGTATCACTCAAAATTCCTCCGAATCCTGAGTGTTTTAACAGCTTGAGTTGAAAAGTCTTGGATTAAGATATACAGTTAAGAATTAATCACTTTCCAGTATTTAAATCTCTAAAATCATGAGAGAAATAAGGGTATGCAATAATTCAAACACCTTTAGAAATATCTATTTCTGAAAGTTGAATGTTTTCCTTTGACTCTGGTATGATAAACCAGTGAGGAAGCAATTCATGGATTTGTCCTTTCAACCCAGCCAGACATTTATTGGTCATCGATGTCCATTTAAAATTGGAAGTAAGGCTTCCTTTCTTTTAAATGATTGATATATTTGCATGAAAAGTTATTACCTGTAGCATTCGTAAAACAACAACACAAAATGTATACTCAACAATCTTAGATAAAACTATGTGACATAGGGGTATTCAAAAGGAATTTGAAAAGAAGAGCAAACACAGAAAGAAAACGGGAAAAGGGTGCCCATCCCCCAGTTGTAGGTCACACTGCTGTGTGGTTCCATATTATTTTAGTTGATCCCACAACAACTGCAGAACAACAGCATCTGTATCCTCAGAACCACTGTTGTCTCTCTGCCTTTCAAGCCCTCTCTACTTTAGTTCTTTGAGCCCAAGCCAGAGGTACCATCAGACCAGGCATGGCTCAGCCTAGCACCCTCCCAACACAGAGTGTGGCACTCACTCCATTTGCTTTATGCCTCGCAAAGAAGGCCCCTGTCCTTTGATGCCCGATGTCCAATTTCTTGAAGACCATTGATTTCTAGAGTCTCTCTGTTCTTCTATTTGCTTCAGTGTGCTGAGGAAGTTTAGTCATTTTTTATTCTGTGTTGAATGGTAGCAAATGTCCAAATGTTTAAAAAATTAGTTGCCATTTAAAAGTAACCATCTGACATGAGCATCAGATGTTTGATTTAGAATGCTGGCTGTCGTGTGCTCTTCTGCAGACTCCCACATTTGTATAACCCATGCTTTGCTATTACTCATTGGACAGAGCCAGTTGTCACAAGACAAACTTTGTATTTGGGAACATGCAGCTGGAAAGAGGCTAACATTTCTGAATTATTATAACTAAGAAGCTTACATATTTTATCAAATTTATATTTGGATGGGAAAGGAAGAAAAGCATATGTCAAAGAACCATATAAAACCAAATTTAGTTAGGAACCATCAGAATTGAGACTTAACGCTTGATCTGCCTCAATCAAGAGCCCACAGCCTTTCTCTTATACTGAGAGAGTAGAAGTAGCTTTAGCTTTTAGGTATCAGTGAGCCTATGAACTTGGTAAAAATGGAAAAAAAAACACAGCCCCGCCCAAGTCTTGCCTTCCCCAAACTGAGCTGCAAGTTCATCTGCTATAGGATCCTCACATAGGAGTCACTGTTACAGCTCAATAGATATCAAAGAATATCCATTCACATTACAAAATGTTAGATTTAAAAATCAGGTACCAACAAATGAATCAGGATACCCTCATATGTTAAGAACTGGGTTAGAAATATGTATTGGTGTCAAGACCTACATTAATTCTTTTTTTTTTTAAATGTAGTGTCTTCTTTTCTAAAACTTAGGATCAGTGCAAAGAAAGCTAGTAGGATAAAGGCTAAAAATTGTTTCCATTTAAAATTTATATTTCTCCTGCCTGCATCTGTTTTTATGCATTTCACGATCATTTGAACTATATAAAACTGAAAGCTTCATTGTGAGTAAATATTAAGTGCAGATTCAGGTCCCCAGGGGGATAATGATGAGTACTTCCCTGATTTATCCAACTGTTGATGCTTCACTTTCTTGATGTCAATAATGGTCGACTTTAAGTTTTTAAATGCTATTCATTATTGTTTTCATATTAATGGTATGGATTTCATGTCTTACTCTATTATAGCATTATAATTTTTCTCAAAACCTATTTATTATCTTCACACAGCCCTCTACCTGATCCCAGACACTGTGGAAAATAGCACAAATAAAATTTTTAGGCTTGAATTAAGGATGCTGATTTTGAGGAGCCAAAGAGTTCGTGTAGTCCATAGAGCATTTCCTTAGCATTCACATGATCCTGGGTTTGATTCCCAGCACCACAGAAAACCAAATGTGGTGGCCCCTCCATGTAATCCTAGAGCTTGGGAGATAGAGGACAGAAGAATCAGAAGCTCACAGTCATCTCAGCTACAGAGGGAATTTGAGGCCATCTTAGGCTGAGGTAAAACTTGTCTCCAGCAAGCAATCAAATAAAATGCATCACTTTTATCAAAATAGCTAAGTTACTTCTTTAAAATTTCTCCTGAGGCAAGATAGTGATGTCTTTATAATACTAGTCACTGAATTCAATAAATAAGCAGGGTTGTGTCAACAGGTCAGGTCGGAAATATGATGCAATCACACTTGATTATCTAATAAATTAGTACTCAATAGGACTTACTGTGCATTAAAGTCAGATTACTTACTTCTAACTAACTTGGACAAAATATATACCTCACCTCATATTCTCTTATGGTTGTTTATGTTACACCATTTGCTAGAAGTGTGCTATGTGCTGGGATAGACCAACAAGCAAGATTAACCTTTTCTGTTTACTCGGTGACTGCTTCAAGGAATCAAACAAGCGTCCTGGGGAAGACGAAGATGTACAGTAGTATCACATGAGTGATACACATGTGTGTGCAAGTGAGAGAGGAACCAGATCTCAAGACACCCAGATTGGAGACTTGGACATGAAGACTTTCTGGAGAAAGATGAGGTCAAAACGTGAGAAACAAACTGGAGTTACAGATTAAGCTATGTGAACAAGGAAGGGGAATTGATAGAGGCTACAAGGACAGAGAGAGGAAGAAAGATTCCATAGGCCTCACGTGAGGAATTCTTTCTTTGTCCACCTGAATAATCACTGTTAAGAACGTGACATGGTTGAGGCCACATCTCTAGCAAGAAGCTTAGACATATCACAGTGGAGAGTTTATCCTTATACAGTACACATTAAAACCACTATCCTTATTTAGATTAATGAACCCACTTGATAGTTTTAAAAAGAATATAATCCGCAGAGTACAAGACAGATATAGAGGAAGAAGGAGCGTACTATACATAGCAAGCCATTTTATTTTTGTCTCATCCTCATGAGGCTACTGTGACATAAAAACATACACAACTTGACCAAGGCCACATACCTCGTAAGTGGCAATGCCTAAAGCACTACTCGTGCCCAATAATATTAACCACCAGGATCCTCTTTGCTTGAAGACAAAAGCTATGCTCTCTAATCAGGTGACTCATTTGGACTTAAGTGAGAATTGCCTAGAGTTTACATGAAGAAGACCTTAGCACTCAGTTTTCTAGATAGTTGGAGTCCTAGCTGCTTCAGTATATGCTCCTTTGTGCAGCAAGTCTTAATCAGTAGATAGAGGGTTTCCTTAAAATATAAGGAAGAATCTTCCTATCAGCCAAAAGTAAGGAAATTCTTGAGATGTTACCCGTTATAACCTAAAAAGTCAGGGCAAGATTCCTATTGTATGAGCAAATGCTAGTTTGCAAAGCTAAATGCTTTCATACAGTAATAGCTAAACAATACCCTTCTCTAAACTGTTCCAAAGTCCTAAAAATTGATTCACATTAAAAAAAAAAAAGATTCATGCACCATGAGCTGGTGAAATACAGTAAGAAAATTCAATATCTGCCACCTTGCAAAATCATCAGCAGTAGATTAAAATTCCCAAGAACTGCACTAAATGAGAGACTTTGAAACATTCAGTTCCAAGTAGGATGTCTTCCTGCAGAATACAGGGAACTCTGCAGAAGAGGAAGCAGACAGATTGTAAGAGCTACAAGGTTTGGAAGACAGCATAAAAACAGTATCTTCCAGATCCAACAGTACTGAGACACATGTGAACTCACAGAGACTGTGACAGCATACACAGGCCTGCACAGGTCCCAGCACTAGGAAGGACAAATGGACACATGCCCCCATTCCTAACCAAGAAACTATCAACAACTGACAACCACTTACAAAGGAAAAATTTGTAATTTTCTCCAATGGAGTCTCGCTGAGTACACAAACTACTCTTAAGAACAGGAACCATGACTACAATAGACGGCCAATACAAAACAAACGCAAGAGTATTTTTGGAGATGTTTTGTCTCATATTGTTTATTTCTTATTATTTTTTTAAACCTTGTTCGTCTTTTGTTTAGCTATTCTGGTTCCCAATTTTATGATTTTATGGATTTTATTTGTGTGTTTTGGGTGTGTGTGTGTCTGTTTCTGTTTCTTTAGCTTTTTTGTTTCTCTTGTTTTTAAAAAATTCTGGTTTGTTTGTTTGATTTTATTTTCTTGTTTGTTTTGTAAGCAGAGTTGGACAGATGGGGTTGTTGGGAGGATCTGGGAAGAGATGAGGGAGGGGAAACCATGATCAGAAAATATTGTATGAAAAAATTTTTTTCAATAAACAAGAAAAAATTATTTGAAAGAGGTAGCAAAAAATAAAGAAGCAAGTTCAATTTTATAGTTTATACAACAATTTATTTTACAACTAAAAGTTTCTGTTGTCTTTTCCTGAGTAAAGTTAAAATTTGGGACTATAACTTTGTAGTAGAGCACTACTATACCCTGTGCAAGGCTCAACATCACAATAAATAATAGATAGATAGATAGATAGATAGATAGATAGATAGATAGATAGATAGATAGATAGATGGATTGATGGATAGAGATAAATAGATTAACAGACTAAGATAAGATAAGATGGGATAGGATAATGCAGAGTTTGACTTCTTTTCTCTCAGGGAGATCTATGGAGATTCTCTGAGTTAAGAAAAAGCAATACTACTGCAGCCACACTCTGGTCCTCATTAGGAAAATGATTTTGCTCCATCACGCCTCCTGCTTCTACCTCAGTCTCTGGGTTGTCAAAACTGACGAATCATAGCTGTTGACTGAATTGTTTTAACTTTGCAGAATCACCAGGGTACCTTTTTCTGGCACATTGAAATTGCTGACTATGGCCTTCCCTTCTGCTCCTCAAGTCCACCTTGCCCAGTCTTCCTATCCTTCTTCCATTCTTCTTTTCCATTGTGTGCTTTGGTTTGGTATCCTTTTGCTTTGTGGGAGGCTTGTCTTCCCATGTGTCAGTTAGATAACACATGTGTTTCTCTGTGGAGAACAGCAATATCTCTCAATGACAGGTCACAAAACATCCCTGGATAAATTCTATATACTGCTGTTTACTTGGTCATAAAAGGCCTTGTATCCTTAAAACCAGACAAAACGGTACACCCTAAAATCCTATGGCCAACTAACAGAGTGACATAAAGGAGAATGGGCAAGGAAAGCCAATTAATAGTTAAAATTGAAAGGGAAAGTCTTCAGGACTCACATGACTTTCCTATCTCATGTTTGTCCTTTGAAGATTCTTGTCTCAGATATGAGCTATGCGTACATAAGATATGGATGGAAAGATAGAGACATTCGATATGAGAGAAGAGAGAAAGGGTCACAAAAATGCTGACCTATGGTTACACCTACAGTTACCATCTGGGAGTCAATACCAGACATGTGCCTGTGTCTCAACTCAACCCAACCCCAAGTAACTGGTAGTTTCTGAAGAAGATCTTAACAGCCATAGTAACAGGGGCAGGGCTCTTTTTTGCTAAGAGTGGGATGCAGACAGACAAGAAGCAAAGTCTCTGAGTGGCCAACCTTGACAATGTTAGACATATTTTCTTTGAATATGGATCCCATACCTTGGACAGTCAACATCTTGAACATCAGTCTTCTAATCTGGTCATCATGATCATCTAATAGTGATCATCATGTCTACCTCATGTAAAAGTGATCATTAGAATTCTGGCACAGTATAACTACCTGCTTAAAAAAATCAAATCAAATCAAACACAAAACTGTTTGAATGGAAAGAGCGTTCTAGGATACAAAACCTCCTCTACACACATTCCTACCTGATGTCCCCTTGCTTCACAGTCTCCTGCAAAGCAACCCTGTGCTTCATGCTCTGGCACACAGCACTGTTACCTGAATGTATTTCTAAAGAAAGCAGAGCCAGAATCTCACAGCGCCATGCAAGCAAGTTTAAACAAGATTTTTAAACTTTATCCTTGATTGTCATTTATTTTCCAATACCTACACTTAAACAGTTTTTGGGGGGAAAAAAAGTCTCATGCAAAAGCTTGATAAATAGCAAGACTGTTGTTCGAATGAATCAGCTCTTAGCATGGGGAAGTAATTTAAGTGGCACCAATGTTGTTATTAATAACAGCACCCACACTGTGCTGGGAAATGCACTAGGTACAAAAATGAAATATTGATTTCAAGTTAGTCTAAACAACAATCCCATGGAGTAAATACTAGCATGCCTACTCTCCAGATAAAGAAATGTAAACTCAAAATATATTAGCGATGAGGTTTTTGTTTCGTTTTGTTCTATTTTATTTTATTTTATTTATCAAACAGCTAGGTATGAAGGACAGAGCTGGCCTGTGAAAGCAAGATGTACCTCTGACACTTTTTTTTTTTCCCCAGGCCTCTCCTTAGAACTTTTTTCAGTCTGCCGTTTCACTCTAGCAAAGGCCTCTCTTTTGTCTTTCTGGAAGTGCTTACCTCAAGAGGAGTACATGCCATAATAATGTAAATCCCAAATCTGGTTGAGAATAAAACCACCACAATTGAGCCAAATTTGAAGCAAGCTTTAATTAAATTGATTAAATACTGGCCAGGAAGATGGACTCTGACCAGGTCCATTCTAAGTTTCCCATGGAGTGAACTTGTCACCTCCAGAGTTCCCACAGAATGGCCCTGAATCACTGAATGACGTTCCACAGGTACTTAAAAAGGCAGAACCCTGTAAGGCTACATGCTTCCCACCAGGTCCAATCAGTGGCAAGCATCTATCCTGATATATTTCCTGTCTGGTTTATCTCCCACCTATAAGTGACCAAGCACATCAGTGCAAATAGGAGCAACCAAATGGGTTCTAGACACTCCCTACCCAACAGTCCAAGAGGTTATGTCCTAAGATAAGGGAGAGTCAGGACTGTCTTACCTGAACGGCCCCACCTAGCACTTGAGGAAGTTATATCCTTGTTCCATAGATTTCTTAGGCACAATAATTCAAATTTAAACATAACTTTTATTCTTGCAATAGGCTCCTCAGAAAGCCACATAAACCCAGGAGAAAGTTTAGAAAAGGGCTTCCAGCCTTTAAGAGCATTTGATTCATGACAGCTGCTTGTCGATGCCTCTGTTTTGCTTTTCTCCCGGACAAAAGGGACAAAGTCAATAATTTCAAAGAAACTAGAATGATGTATCCTTGGGTAAACTCGGGACAATGTACATTCAGTGACCCAAGAAGGGCTGCATGGAATAATTCTAATTTTGCAAAAGATAGCTACTGTGAGAAAGGGTATATCTTACTTATTTATTCCTTCAAATAGCATTTTCTACAAGATTTGCAGGAGAAGAAATAACATTTATTTGTTCATTCCTGTCACAAATATTTATGGAGCATTTATTAGTGCCTGACAGGTCCTAACACCTATGGCAACGCAATTAACAAAATATATAAATTTCCTAGTCTCCTAAGGGATATTTTAAGGACAGTCAGACATTTCTGGGTAGTGCTAAGGGCTGAAAGGAGATTTAAGATAAGGAGGTGCAAAAGGGCAGGCAGAGACTACCTTGGTTAAAGATGGAAGGCTGGAGTGACAAGGTCATGCAAGTATTGTAAGATGATCCCCCAGTCAGAGAAAACAACCTACACATGTCCCCGTGGCAGAAGGAGCTTCACTGAATTCGAAAGGGAAAAAAAAAAGATCAGTGTGCCCCACGTGCACTGAGCAATGTAAGAAAGTGTTGTGTGAAAAGAGGCTGGGATAGAGAGAGATCTAGGAACCAGATAATTTACATCTCCATAGCTGTAAGAAGTCAGTCTTATTCTGTGTGTGCATTCTGCAGTCTCTTGAAACCCTTTCCCTCTGCAGCGAGAACAATGAACTCTCCACCATCTGGTTAGGTCCTGTGCATCCCTCAGGATAAGTCACATTTCCCTCCTTCTGCCCAAGCACTGTTATCTTTACCCATTTAACTTTGTTTTCTGCCTGATATAGCAGACTTACCTCACTCTAATGAGACTAGAGGTTATATATGCTGTGCTTTCAACCATGAAGGAAAAGCCATGATAAGAAAACACGTCCCCATCTCAGAACATGACAAAAATGGGACCCTTAATAAACATGTCTGAGAGAAGGGAAGGCAAGAAGACCAATTCTAAGCATCTCAAGGGACACATTTTTTCCCTAAGGGATGTAAGTATTTGGAATACCAACTGATATATATTTGCATTACATTACTGACTTGAGGAAGTAGAGTTTCTCAATTTTTAAAACTGCTATATCTGAGGATCTGGGATTCAACTCCATCCTGTTCAAGACATTTAATAAAAAAGCGGGGGAGGGATTCTCACTTGCAAAAGTAATGGGTCCAAACAAATTCCCATATAAATTGCATCAATATGTACATCATTGGAAGAATGCAGTTCACTCCACCCTTCCCTAGAGTCTAGGATAATATAAAATGCATTATTCAACTATTTCTAAAGCCTATCCATAAGGATTGCCACCACTACTTTTTAATTTGAAGACAGAAGAATTAGAAGAATTCATCTTTGATTAAGTTTTAATCATTATATATTATAAAGGAATATAGATAAATTACCCACAAATTATAGTAAAAACTATGTATTAAAAAAAATCATTAATGGAACTTTCACAGATGAAAGTTAGCAGTCCAAAACTCA
The DNA here is from genome assembly GCA_026225945.1 of Cricetomys ansorgei. NCBI lineage: Eukaryota > Metazoa > Chordata > Mammalia > Rodentia > Nesomyidae > Cricetomys > Cricetomys ansorgei. The sequence continues at coordinate 1,423,530 of JAMJFZ010003206.1, forward strand.
GTTCAGCTCATTTACAAAATAGAAGTTTTGGGACTCCTAGCAGTTGACATATGATGCATCTACAAGAGAAAAAAAAAAAAAATCTAGAAGCTAAACCATAACCATTGTTTGTGACAGCAGGAAGGATGGTTTGTTTGAGTTGAAATGATTGTTTGATCCCCAACAAAAATTTGGGTTGTCTTATGCCATGTCTATGCTCATAAATCTAAGTTTCCCCTGTTAACACATTCTAACTTCTAAAGCAAAACCAGAAACCCTAGGACTGCATTAGCCTTCTTATATTAGAATCAATGAGGTATGTGCTGTGCTTTTAAAATGAGCCACTCCATATTAAGGAGCTTAAGAGGTGAATAACAAGCTCATAAAATGTTAATAGCTAGGATAACTGTAGCTTAGGTAATACCTTTAACAATGTGGAACTGTCACGTGACTTAGAGACAGTAAAATGCCCTTGGGAGAGTAATGGCCATTGGAAGGTTTGAGTGGACCAAAGAGGAATGTGTTAACTGCCACCCTCCACCTTTAATAATTTGACCTTGATGACATCTGTTTTCTGGCCCAGTGCTTTGGAATCAGCCTCGGATGTTCTGTTACTCCTGAAGAAACAGATGAAATTGATCCATTTAGGAGCAATGAACAGTCAGGAAAAGTATCTGAGGCATTGTTCTTTCCTGGCTGGGTAGCATCCAGAGAGGTTGGCCTCTCAGAGGGCCAGTACCCTTGGCCTGTAAAAGTGAAAGCACTGCCCATTCATTTCTTTTAATTAAACACCACTGTTATCTCTATTTGATAAGCACCAAAATCATATATTGCAACCAAAATCCCACAGCACCATTTCCAATGCTGACATTCTATAAACCAGCTAAGTAGAAGGGCCATCTTCCTGTGGAAAGTCTTGGAAAATAGCTTTTGTGTCAACACCTTCTACACTAACTTAACTAAAAATTGTTTCGCTGCATAGGAGGCTCATTTTCCCCTTCACTAGAGACCTAACCCCAGTACCAATTCTCAAAATTCAAATTATGATTCCAAAGCAATCTATCTACTGGCTCCACGCTACTTTAAGCGGCACTGTATAAAAAAGCTTCATAAGACGGTAAAATAAAAACTAGTTTTTTGTTTTTTTTTTGCTTTAAAAGCATGACAAAGAAATTGCTTTTTAAGGGTGTTTTCTGGCTTGGAATACCAGAAGTAAAATCTAAAGCTGAGCAGATTGATAGCCGTAAGGGAAGTAAACACCTTTACCCAGCAAATACTATCTTTCTCCAGCTCAGCAAGCCATGATATTCAGGGGCTTCTTTGTTTGCAAGGAGTCTCTGAGAAGTCTAGTCTGAGGAGGAATGCCCAGCCCAGAGTAGTTGGTTCTCCTCCAATCGCCCTCTCTTTCTGAGCACCAGCCACATAGTGTCCCTGGTCAGCTTTTCTCATGGTGTTAAAGGTAATTTAGAGTCACACTAGGCTCTGGGATTTGACAGTCTGCATTGGAAACCTAACTGAATGTTAACCTAGGAGCCTATGACATGTGGCATGGACTGTTTATGCCTCACTCTCCTTTATTGCCCTTGCTGTGTGGAAGAATAATCATACTTAGTTTTAGAGTTGTTAGAATAAAGTAAGTGAATTCACATACCGAGCAGAGTGTTTTATACGGAGCAAGCACCTTGATGTGAGTTATTATTGTAGAGAAAGCAGGTCCACCGGAATCCAATAGATCTGAGTTACAGAGATAAATCCTCAACCATCTCAGAGTTGTTATTGCTTGCTGGGTGAGGCGGGGGTGGGGAGAGTCACAGGAAGATGTATGTGTAGCACAGATGAACCACCATGCAGTGGAAGCTGGTTAGCAATAGTGGCTGATGGGTGAGTGGGATGTGGCTCAATTGGGTGCTGGGTACAGTGGTGCTCCTGGAATAGGTGACAGTGGTGGCAGGTAATCTGGTGGTAGTGAAGGTCCTTACTAGCGCTGAAAAATCATAATTGTGTTTGTGGGTGTGGGTAAGGTTTGAGACATTAATGACAACGGCTATCGTGGTGTGGATGATACAATTATACGTCTGTGGGCTATCAGGAGTAGACAACAATTCTGTCTCATCTTGTTTTCCTCCATGCCAGCTATACATCAGCACAGAAATTAGTCATGGCAACAATTAGTTGATCAGATGATGGAGGAAAGGCCTGAGCTTGGCGAGAGAGTGTAACACTCCCTCATCAGCAGATCTGGACGTGGTCGTGGAGAGCCAGATGAGGAGACTTTGAGATTCTTTAGTGCGGCAGGAACAAGGCCTGCTGTGAAACAGCGTGTATATGTGTTTTGCCAAACAGCATGCATACTCGGCTTGTCAAACAGCAGAGACAAGGGGCATACATGTGTGGCTCCCATTTAGGGTCGGCCAGGACATGCCTGGGCCTGTGTGGAGATAAGCTGGCCATTGACGCGTGCGCAGTTAAGACTTCCTGTTCCAGCCAACTGAAAACCTGCCAATGGATCCAGAAACAGATGACATGATGAAACACAAGCCAATGAGAAAGAGCCCCAACAGCAGCCTGCAGTCCAGGAGCCAATGGGACGCTGGGTGAGGGTTTAAAAGGGGTTCCTCTTCCTGAAATAAACAAGCCTGCTTCTGCTACCTCCCGAATCTGCATTGTTGGCTCCTCGCTAGTTCACCCCTAACCCCAAGGGTCCTGGGACTAGGTTCAAGCAACATCTGGCCTCCAACGTGGTCTCTTTACCCGCGTGGTCATGGGCATTGAGTACACTTGGGTCAGAGTCTAATTTTTCATAACAACCGTTGTTTTTTGGGTCCTCAATTTTGCCTTCTGCTGTCGGCATTGCTTCAAATGGCACTAGTGCCTTTGCTATTCCATCGCCCATCTCCCGGTCGGTCCCTTCCTCACCCGCAGCACCGGCATGTCCCGCCTCCAGCATCTCTCTCGGTGAGTTGGCCCCTTCATGTTCTCTGTTCTTTGCCCTTGAGAATGGTAAGAGCAAGGGACCTCTCTTTCTTTGTTGGTTTGTTAGTTTGTCTCACTAGGAAGGCATACGCACTTTTGCTCTTGGTTCGCCCGGTGTCTCCACATAAGGGCTGACCCCTCCAGGAGATGGAACCACCAATCAGCCTCCCCAAACAGCCTTTCACTGATATGACTTTGGCCTACTGAGCCATTGAAGTCCCCCACTAAGCACAAGACTCTCAGATCCGATACACAGCTTTTCTTTCTCTTTGTTTTGTCATTTCCCTAGTTTGTGTGTGTGTGTTGCCAAATCATGGGCAATCTCCCATCCCACTGTAAGGAACCCCAAATTAGGGTTCTAAAATCTCTTTTGGTTAGGTGAGTCCTTAAAGTTAAATCAGGAGATATTGAGGCCTTTTGGAAGGAAGCCAGTGTCCTGGCCCCATGGGTCTTATCTGAGAACATGTGGGACACTGACTTATGGGTGAGGGTCCTTTTTTTTATCATGGAAGAGAGAAGTGCAAACAGGCATTACCCTGCTCATCTCTTTTGTCTCTATCCTCTTGGGCATCATCGCTAGTTTAAAATCTTCTTCTCCTGAAGGAAGGATGCAGATAAGGAAGGTGGTACAGAGGAAAGCTGTGCTTCCATTTCTGACCCCAGATAAACTGCTCGCTTGCTAGGGACCTCTGTCCATCCTTGGGGACCTCTGCCCATCCTTCCTTCTAGTCCACCCCACAATACCCATGGTGTGAACTCTACACCCCTGTGGCGGAAGTACCTCCCATCCAGGCTTCAACCCCCCACTTTTCATGCCCCCACTGCCACCTCTCCATCCCTTCCTCTTAGCACCCATTTCCCCCCCCATGAGGCTATGAGACAGAGCTGAGGCATTTCTGGTTTAACCTTGGCCCAGACACAGCTAATCGACCATGGGTCCCCACCCCTTTAACTGACTTAACACTTACCAGGAAAGCTGCCAATGAATTGGGACCTGATTCTCCCTATTTTGAGCAAGTTTTACGCCAGTGTTCCATGCAATACAGACTCACTATGACTAGTACGATCTCCTCAAAGAGGTCCTAGAGCCTTCTGTCTTTTAAACTGGTGGTCTGCTTATGATGTCCAAGCAGAAATGCAAACCCATCTCATTCTTCAGTATGATCTTAATATCACCCTGGAGATGCTGACCAGGCATGGCAACTACATTGACCCTGTCTCTTAAGCCACTATTGGACTTCATGCTTACTTTCAACAGGTGTCCGAAATGCCTTTAGAGCCCTTAAGGCATGTACCCCCCCACCTCCCCAAACCCCCACCTCTCCCACCCCCATGACCCATCCACCTATTTCTATAACCTGATTCAACAATAAGGAGAGTCCTTTATTGACTTCCTCTCCAGAGTTACTGAGGTGGTAAAATGTAGGTTGGACCCAGGTCCCACCCTAGATATGATGGTTAAAAACTCATGTCTCTAGCAAATAATCAGATTAAAAAGAAAGTTTAGGGTCTAAGGAAACAAGTATGAGGGTTTAAAGGGGTCTCTCTTCCTTGAATAAATAAGTGCTTCTGCCACTCACCTGACTCCCAGAGTCTGTGGAGTCTATGTTGTTGGCTCCACACTCCCTCAAGTGTCCCAGGACTGGATTTAAGCAACACTTTAGCATTATAAAGAGAGTTTGAAAATGATTGAGATTGCAGTGCTTACCACAGGCCATGGGTATTTGACTGACTGATGGGGTCAACATGACTGAAAGATAAGAGGCACCCATGGAAACCCTTCAAAGCAAGTTCTCAAGAAGTGATATGAACTGCATGGGCCACTTCCAGCAGACATGAATAAGACAGAACTGTGTTAAAGGCAGCCTCAAATGTCCTTCCTCCAGGAAGTATTCTGTTTATGCCCAAAATGTCCATGTGAAGTGCTTTGATCAATTTCATAGAAAGGCATTTGAGACAGCACACATCTATAATCCCAAAACTGCAGGAACTGAGGCAGGAGGATTGTAAGCTTAAAGCTGGCCTGGGGCTACATAATGAAACCCTTTCTTAGAAGAAAAAGCACACAATGAAACTTCTTAAAGGACCTATTATTATTAAATATTATTAATTATTATCATCTCTGTCAGGCCCATATACTTGGGCTGAGTTTGGGAACAAATACAAATCTTAATTTGGTAAGAGACCTGGTAGGAGGTGAAGTATAATGTAGTCTTGAGGAGTTAAGAGACAGCCAGAGGTAGCAGCAAAGGGGGTGTGGAGGCAGAAACTTTACCATGCAGTCTCAGGCCTGTGGCTGTCCATACAGAGATGCCCAGCTCTTCTTCCATGTTTGCATTCATTGGAGCACAATCCAGCACTGATTCTTCTGACTTGCCCAACCCTGGCTGGGGCGTTGATTCTAAACTCAAACTCACTGGGGGAGTCTGAACAATGCACGGTATTGCCATTGTAAATAGGAAGGCACTAGCTCAGTGCGGGCAGGCACCAAATCATGTCAACAGCTAAGCCAAATAGAAAAAGTCAAATTGTACTTTTAAATGCAAAGCACTTTCCTCTCCAATGAGGAACACAAACCCCTGACTGCACTGCTTTTTGTCAAAGGTAACAGTGTGAAAAATGATGGCATCACATTATGAGCATGCACGCCCCAGTATTTACTCCAAATACACGAGCAGAAATGTGATGCAGCCCATGAATCTTTTGTATAAAATGCTCTCAAGATATTAGCTATAAAAGTGGGTGGGTGCTTACATAGCTGTGCAGAAAGGATTTGAATAGATAGTAACGTTGATGTGTAAAAGTCTGAATATTAGGCACGAGGGACTTTTAAGAAATATATTAATTTCCCAATGGGGGAAATAAACCTGAGCTAGCATTATAAGTGTTTCTAAAAATTCTTTTAGGAGAATTGAGTTTTAATTGTTTTCAATCACCTCAACATTCCTTCCACACAATAGCATTACTTTACTGTAAGTGTACACCATTCCAGCTCACGACTGATGGCCTTAATGTCAAGAAGACAGAACAGCAAACTATGGCCCTGTAAGGTTCATATATGGCTCCCCATCTATTTTTCAGAACACAGAGTAAACATTTTTTTTTATGTATTATCTGTGGCAGTTCTGTTCTACAGTAACAAATTGAATTATTAAAGTAAACTAACATAGCCCTCAATACCTAATTGTTTTAATTACTGTCCATTTACAGGATTCTACTTAATGCCTTTTCTAAACCAAGAGTTCTCAACATTGCCTACTTAGAATCTCATGAAGAACTGGGCTTTGTGAGTGAGGGCGTTCTTGATGTGTATATGCATGCACATACATATAAACCCAGAGTTCAAAGTTCAACCTCTGATATTGTTCTTCAGGAGCCAATCATTTTGTTGTTAAGACAGGTTTCTCATTTGCCAAGTTTAACTGGCTTGCAAACCAGCAAGCTGCAGGCATCCTCCAGTCTTTACCTCCCTACTTCTCTCTCTCTCTCTCCCCTCTCTCTCTCTCTCTCTCTCTCTCTCTCTCTCTCTCTCTCTCTCTCTTTCTATTTCTCTCTCTTTCTCTTTCTTTTTATGTTTGTGTGTGAGAGAGTTCTGGGAATGAAATTCAGGTGCCCATACTTATACTCAAAGCATTTTACCACCTGAACTATCATCCCAGACCAAAGCATTTAAAATCCTGAGCACACAGGCTTCACTCCTAATCAATTGCACCGATCACTATAGAGGTCAGACCTCCCTCTTTCCCAAGTCCCTTGAATCATTCTAATGGGCAAACTTGTTTGAGAACTTAATTTCTAGCTATTTATTTTCAGACCCTTTCTTTGCTGCTCTAGTAGAAAGACTTGAAATGAGATCCTGTATATGCCTCATAGATTTCAGAATTCATACTAATAAGGCTCAACCTGTATCATCTTCCATTCTGTAAGAAAAATAAAACAAAATCCTCTTCTTTGATTTTTTTCTTTGGTGGCAGTTTTTAATATTTTTCTCCCCAATCTGTATTGATAGGCTTCAGCACTGTTCTTTGACACCTGATGTAGAATCTTCCTCTTAAATGAAGGCTTTCTCCAAGACTTTACTCAAAGTTCTCTACAGGCAATCTTTATAATAACACTGACTCTGTTGAAGGAGGGGACACAGATGGGGACTGCAAAAGTGCCTCCAGGTGGCAGAAGGCAATGAATATTCAAAAAGACTGTTTCGTATGTAAATCAGAAGATATGTAATAATAAAAGTGATTCTACCTTACAAAGAATTTCTTAAAAGCTATCTTTCTATCTTTAGATTATAGACAACATGGTGAGCTAAATCAGGAAGATTTAGAAGAATATCACTCCTAATCATAAGTAGAATGGCTATGTAATACACACACACACACACACACACACAACATGTGCATGGGAATCAGAAGAACTGAGCTCTAGTCCCCATTCTGTTTCCCATCTGTGTGCCCCCAATATAAACATCTCATGTCTCTGTACTTCAGGTTCTCACACTCTGAAAAGTGTGATTTCATAGGCTTTGATCACAGTTTCTGACGGCCCAGTTTGATGGGTGTGTGACCTTAATTCATTTTTAGTCATCCATCTTGTCATTATTCACTTGAGAAATGCCTTGTGAATATCCCCTTTCCTACACACACTCTCCCAAACAGAGAGACAGCGACAAAGAAATGGCAGGTCAAACACTTCGGTTTGTGCAGAGTTGAGTAAGCCACACATTCAACTCTTCCTTTGATACACTTGGTAAGAAGTTTGGGCCTGCTCCTTGAGCTCAGTGTTGGTACTGGTACTAAAAACTCCAGGGTAGAAAAGAAGGATAAGATTTCTGTCCTTGTATACTTGTATTTTGTGATGGATCTGAGTTTCAAGTCATTATAGGAGTTTACACTTTTTTCACATAATTTTTTAACATTTTTGTTCATAGAAATTCATTTCTATGTACATTTTATGAGTGAGAAAAGGAAGTTTTAAAGAGATTTTAGAACTTGATCAATATCCTTGGGATTGGACAAAAGGGTTTGTCCTTTTCCATTTCATATGTATGTCCCTTGGGCCTAACAATTCTCCCTTATTAATACATATCCCTCCCTATATATTAATATATTTTAAAAGATTAGTGTGTTATGTTACTTGTACATGGTGGTGCATTGAGTAATTTGTCAAGACATTTATTTTTCTATTTTTCCCTGTATTATCTTATAGTCTTCCCTAAAAGGGGTAAGAACAAATAGGAATTCACTGAAAATGAAGATTAGAACAAACACACACACACACACACACACACACACACACACACACACACACACACACACATGCACACACAAGCCACCTAGCTGCCTAAAGTTTATTTCCTTGGTCCCAGCTCTGGCCTCTTCTCATCCTCACATATTCAGTGATCCTCTCACACTGTAATGATTAGAAGGTTGATTATATTTTGCAAATGCCCTCTCTGCCAGAACCTTGACAGTATCCCATGAAGAGGTGCAATCAGTGGTACCTCTGCCCCACTGTAGGACTCACTAGAGGTTCTCTGATGGCTCCCGAGTGATATGATACTGTATGATTTCTGAGACCTTGTTTCCTTTAGGATGCTCACCCTTCATACCCACCTACTGTTCTATGAGGAAAGGCTCACTTTCTCTGCTCTCACACCTCTACCTACCTGACCTGAAAGTTGTCTCCTTGATTCTTCTATATCAATTTGTCTGAGAAGCCTTACCAGATTGACTCTTTGGGTTTAGTTCTCTTCTCTGGGCATCTTCACATATTTATCATAGAATGTTATACTCTGTTTACTGGTTGCCCTTACTAACCCATGAGCACTTTAAAACTTGTATTCAGTTCATTTTTGACTAATACAATACATCACATATATCTGGCAGGGTTATGAATCACACACAAACACAAATACACACACACACCCATATACACCTACATACATACACACGTACACACACATACACATGCACATACACACACATACATATGCACATACATACACACACACACGTACATACACACACATACACATGCACATACACACACACACACACACACACACACACACACACACTGAATACACATGACTTAGCAGCATGCCATGAAAAACCTTTTGGCATTTCATTTTCATTGAGTTAAAAAATAAAAACACTGAACTAAAGACTAGATTGATCTTGAATTACATTGACAGAAGTTCAGATTTCATGGTGAGGAGGTGATGGTCTGCCCCAGACAGCTTCTAGACAACTAGCATACTGTTCATTTGTGGTAAAATCTTAGGAGATATCCTGTTTTACCCTACTTAAGAGGCAAAACTATCATGAAAAATAGTTACAGGCAGGAAACATTGTGCCTAGGGAAGACAAAACTGAAGGAGATTGAACAGCATCCACTCATCACGGACAACTGTCCTTGGGAGAAAAGGGAAGCTTATGCTTTTGATTGGTATGCAGTGCTCATCACGGATAGCATCACTAGAATACATGGTGGTCCAGGGAACATTCAGTAAGAAAGACATTTAGCCAAGTCATGAAAGCAAATATATGGCTCACAAGATGGCCCTTTCCCCATCTTCAGTAAAACACAGGAAAGCCTTCAGATTTAACTAACACTGTTGTCTGTGTTAAAGATGGTAGCCACATATTTTTTCATATTCATAGGAACTTACTTTAAGAATGAGTGATGCTGCAGAGGGGAGAAATTCACCCTACACTCAAGAATATATTTGATCTCTGCACTGAAGTGGCAGAAATAAGGGACATACACCTCTGTCTTGGGGTACTCTCACAGACTGAATCACCAGTTCCTGAATTGTCAGCCTTTGGCAGAACTCTACCTGGCTGCTAAGTCTGAGCATGCCATGCTTTTACAACATTCCCTATAACTCTTCATTATGCTCTGGGTAAAATGGTTACTTATTCAAAATCAATTAGGCTCAGAATGGAGATTGATTATCATGAAACCTACTTTTTCAGCAATATTGACATTTGCAGAACTCATAACTAGACATACTTTTGGATCTTTCAAGAAAACAGAATGAAAGATTGAAAGAACTGATGTTTATCTGGTACTTACTCTGGGCTGGCTACTAGTAATGCTTACTTAGTAATCTTTACCAGACAACCCTTAGCAAGTTTAGAAATTGCCATTTCCAGTTTCCAGTTGAGGAAATGAAGAGGTGAAGTCATACCTCCAGGACAGCACAATGTGGGGGCGCTAGAGCTATAAAGGGGGTCTAGATCTCATTGATTGCCTCGCTGGCATGCTTCCATTATACCATGCTACATAGCATGCTTGCAGCTAACACTTTTTGAAACATTCTGTATGATGTTCTAGTGTATACAAACTCTGACAAATGTCACCAAGCTACCACTCAACACTCAGTTTTCATTCCAGGTTTCTCCTCCATCTTTGATTTCTGAAAGTTTTCTTGTGCACAGATTGAGAACCAATACTAATATTGGCAAACTTGTATATGGATTTAATGCTGTTTTCTTTCATTTTAATGCCTGATTGTTTGAGAGATTTCAGATAGTCTTCCCTCTGACTTTGCTGGAAGTTGCAGTTCATTAGCTGGAGGATTGATTCACTTGTGATACGACTCAGCACTTGAAAAAAGCTGTTGTTGTCTTTTTTTTAATTACAGAAAAATGTATCCAGTGATTTCTTTATATCATAAGTTCTTTTAGCTAAATAACCTATCTTTACAATTCCACCTATAAGCTGAAAAGTATGATTCCAAATCATTCGAAATTTGCCTCCCTGACTGCTTAATATAATTTATATCCAAACAGACATATGCATTATAGTCAATCATTACTCTGTATGTTCTTCATACTCTCATGTCTGAAAATGAGTCATTCTCACTTACCTGTATGGTATATACTACACCATAAGCTACATAAAGTCGTGACTATAACTGTTTTATTTACCACTGTTCCACTAGTGTCTCAGAAAATGGATGCCTCATACTCCAAAATGAATGCATTAGTCAACTGAGCAAGTGGATGTATAAAAAAGTTCCATTTTTTTCTTTTTATCAGTCTGTTCAGTTTTCTTTAATCATTTCTATTCCACTTATTTACTGATCAAAAGAATAAATACAGAAGAAAAGAAAGGCTAAGCCAAAAATGATTAAAAAGCAACTTTCCCGCTTAATCTTGTTATTTATTTCCAACTGAGAAGGCTAACTTAAAAACACTTCTTCTGATACATCTCCCTACATGTCTTAGACCTCATGGCAAGCAATCAAAAAATTCCCACTTTCTACTATAAGCCATTATCTTTCTTTAAATAATTTAATATAGAAACAAAATTGGAGACTTCAATATAAAATGGATTTTTGTTGTTAAAGTTATTTCCTGAGAAAGTTGCTCCAGAACTCAATATTAATATTTCATGTGATCAGTGTCTAAATCGTTAACTGACTAATAATATCAAGTATAATAACATGTCATTATTTAATTTAATCATACACAGAGTCTCGCAAAAATTTTGTTAGTACTTATACAGATGAATTTATATACATTATACAGATGAATCTGAGGCACTGATAAACTTAGTTGATTGTACAAGTTCATAAAAAGAAACTGAAGGAAGATTGGACCAAGATCTTTTCTCTGGACCAGTACTTACCATGTACCTTGAAATGATAAGATCAAGCAAATAGCTTCAGGCCTTAAAAACTGATGTATTATGCAATACAGAGACTAAAGGGGAACAAGAATCAGTCAAGTGGTAGACAGTGCTTAAGAACATCTGAGACCTCTGTGTCCACCACCCACTCTCACAAGCTCAGGGGAAGGGAAAGAAAGATGCAACTTTGTCTTTCTCGGGCTTCACTACCTTCACTGCTACCTGTGTATGACTGTAATTAAACTTATGGTGAAGGTAGAGAGAGAGATGAAACAGATGTGTGACGCACTGAGGATTTTGTGATGTACTTTCTGAAATGACCTGAAAACTAGGAAAGGAAGCCAGAAGGATTAACATACTTTATACTAAGAACTCTTCTCTGTATGATATATTCAATGGCTGCACTTAAATGTACATGTAACAGGATATAAAGTGAAGAGTATGAGCCACATTCACAGCTGAGGAAATAAGAAATCTAGGGCTATAAGCAGACTTTTGGTCACATTCTTGGTAAATGTACCAAGTACATTTTATAATACAACAGTTTTTAAAGCCTGAAGCTACTTGGTTGATCTTATAATTTCAAGGTACACGGTAGGTACTGGTCCAGGGAAAAGACCTTGGTCCAATCTCACTTCAGGTTCTTTTTATGATCTTGTACAATCAACAGCATTTGATGCTAGTGCTTATATTACCTTATGATGCTTCATGCATTTAGTTATGAGAATCACATAAAAACCAATGGAAATGTGATGGTTAGTTTGAACAATCAATTTGGAGCACCTGAGAATCACCTGGGACGAGAACCTCAATGAATCTACATTGAGTTGGCCTGTGGGTATCTGTGTGCAGGATTGTCTCAACTGACTAATGTGGTAACACCCAGCCTGACAGTGGTCAGCGCCATTCCCTGGTTTGGGGCTTTTGACTACACAGGAGTAGAGAAAACTAGCTGGGCAGTAACCATGCATGCAATCATGTCTCTCACTCATAACCATGGATGTGCTGTGGTTAGCTGATTCAGGTTTCTGCCTTGGCTTCCACACAACAGTGGACTGTAACCTGAAACTGTGAGCTGAGATGAACCCTTTGTCTCCTAAGCTATTTTTTGTCAGAGTATTTTATCAGAGCAACAGAAATGAAAGCAGCACAGGAAATAGTAACAGAGAAACTTCATCACCTTAGACTCCAGGCAGAAGAAGAAAAGGACTTTGCCAGCCTAAGGTGTCTGCCAGTGTATATTTACTGGGTCTGATCAGGCCTCATGTTGCTCATGGGGATGAAGTCATCTGATCTCCTGCACCTTATTTCTGCCTCTATAGTGTCACTGAACCCTGCAATACAGTGATTTCTGAGGAAAATTTAACACTGTGCAGAACTCTATGCTTCACAATCAACTATCAGGGGTTTTGTTATTTGACTTAATTTATGTCAGTGCTTTAAGGTACCTGACGTGATCCTCCTGTGGACTGTGTCTGATTCAGCATGTGCTCCTTCTACTTACACACACTGCCCTGAGTCCTAACTGAACAAAGGACACTGCACAAAACAGGTGCTGGAAAGTGAAAGGCAGGTGAGATGCTGCAATTTGCTGATGCTGAAGAAACAAGTAAATAGATCTTCACAGAGCTCTATAACTGCTTCTTCACAAAGTCATGTAACTGCTCCTCATTTGACATCTTGACACATACAGCACCCCACTACCTGCTTCCAGCTTCTTTGACATCAGTGATCACTCACATTCTATCTAAGTCAGCCCCACCATGTAAGAGATGGTACATTTACATCCTGTGAAGTGTCTGTTACAGGCATGGAGAGGGTCCCATTTTTCTTTTCTTTCCTTTCCCACAGGTCTGACTCTCTGGACTCCTACGAGCCTTGAAGTATGGCCAGGCTCTGAAGGGTGTAAAACTTTCCATGAATAGTCAGTTATTGTGGCTCTGGATCTTGCATCAACACGTACAGTGTCTCTAATATTAAGGAGCTTGAGATTTCATCTAACAGGTTTTCTCAAACATAAGTAAGTACCGAGTTCCAAGTTAATAGTATTAGAGCCTGAATTGTGTTCCTAAAAAACTTTATGTGTATTCTTTGACCTCCAGTATCTCAGAATGTTACTGCATTTGTGTATCTGGGTAATTCAACAAAAATGAAGTCTTTGGGGTAAGCTGATTAGTATATAAAAACAAACAAGGATGGGTATATCTAGCAAGAGAGAGCCATGTGAGCTCTGTTGATAACCTGTTCTTGAACTTCAATCCTTGAAATAAAGAAAGTAATTTTCCATGGGATCCCCATGCTATAACTAGTCCATTGTATTTGTTTGGCAAGCTAATACAAGTAGTATTAGCAGACAAGCTATGATGTAGTTTTCAATAATCTGAAAAAAATATAAAATACTCCTCGAAGTATAATTCTTTCCTAGTCTTCTCCAGCCACTACATATAAAGGCAAAGGGGTGGAAAGCAAAAATTGGATGGAAAAAGTATAGCTCAAGAACTATGATAGTACATTCCCAGAGAGGACATGAACAATTTCATAGCAGGAAAAAGACACTGAAAGCTGTGGTTGAGCTGGATCTTGATTGATGGGTTAGATTTGCAGAAAGTCAGATCATACCAAGTAAGAGGAAACTACCTGAATATTTATCCTGCAAGCTTTGATGAACAGGAAGCTTTATGGGCTTTACAGATGAAATAATGAAGAAGATCCATGAGACTAAGGAGTCCTTCATGTATTGACCAAGAACCTACTATGTGCTCAACATTATAATAGACACTGGTAGAACAAAAACCAAATGTAAGAAGGTTCACTATTGTTGAAGAGAGCCAAGGCTATCAAGGGAGACAGCCAAGTAATTAGTATTTATGTAGTATGATAATTATGTACTCAACATAGTTTAAAAAACAAATAGAAGAAATTTGGTCACTTTGGGTGAAGCATGGGATACACCCTACAAAAGGAACTGTTTACAAGTACACAGGGAAAGGGCCAAGGGTCACAATTATTTACTGGAAGATTTCCTTGTGAAAAGGATGCTACAGGGAGGGAACATGGCAGGATGCAGATTCCTAAATCTGGGTGTGTGGGGGAAAGGCCAAGGGATACATTCTTTGTATTGTTTTGTCTCTGGACTTCTTATTTTTCACTTGGTCATGCTTATTTAGCTAATATTTATTTAATCACCAATATACTTTTCCAATGATTATTCAACCAAGAAATCCATTGAACTATTCCAATGACAATACTAATTAACATCTCAGTGTTTTCTCTAAATAGAATGTGAAGTAATATATTTATGCTCTTTTAAAAAACAGACAAGCTGGAACTCCTCTTAGAAACACCAACAGTGATAGACTGGATTCCTTAATCAGTCTTAGGGATGCTATTTCTCAGCTGAGAAACACTCTTGTCTGGAGTTAATTCCTGCCATTTTTTTTGGAAAGATGTGTGCTCAGGAGACCCATGATTAATGAGACATACTTTAGGGGCATTTGTCAGGCCTCTTTTATTTTATTTCCTTAATTTTTGGTTAACCATTCTTTTAGTTGATGGAACAAAAACTAAGACATATGTGCTGTTCCTTCGGGAAAATCTGCCAGGCTTTTAACTCTGCTCAGGAAGCAGTTTTGGAGCCAGGTGTGTTCAATTTGTTGCAGGCTAGCACATTAGCATCTGAGGGAGGGTAGGTGTCCATAGAGAGAATGGGTTGACAGACTGTTTACTGCCACTTGGGCGATAGCTGCAGGCTGTTTGAGAGCAGCTGGTACTGAGGGCTAACTTATTTCCATCATCTCTATCCACGTGGATAATTAGTAGGACTGGCCCAAGACCATGTGGCAAAAGCAGTGAAGTCTGTGTTCCCTATGGTTTTTCCCTTACCCCTGGTCCATTTCCTTCTGCCCCAGGCTCAAACCATGATGCACACTGAAATAAAAAGATGGGTGAACCATCCCCAAAGGTAGCCTTGAGCATTTCGAAGCTGGGGTGCTTGATATTCACTTTGGATCTCAACCTAACTTTGAGCTATTTTTTAAAAATTATTGATAGTGCACTCTTATTTTGAGCGGGTACTAATGACTTTCTTCCATACTTTATGTGCATCTATTATGTTCTAAAAATAATGCTTGTTTCAGCAAGCATGGAGACTCTCGTGAAATTATTTAGCAGAGGATGGGGGATGTCCTAGTTCTTCTAAAATGATGAGCAGCATCCCCTTGGGGCTTTAGGTATTGTCATATCCTTTACTATCTTCCTTTGTGTTCTCTGAGGAATGGATCAGTTCCAGGCCTGGAGCAGTTCTGTAACATTTTCTAACCTGTGTTCATTCTTTGCTTCTCAATGCCATGCACCATGCTCCATTAGCAGCTTGCTCCAGCACAGCTGACCCACAATCTCCATGGCAGCTTGGTTTTGTCTGTGGCACCTTCCGGTGTCCTCTTCTTGGCATCCTTCCCCTCTTCTCTTCACTCTGGGAAAAACTTTCTCCCACATCTTGTGATACGCTTATCTCAACACAGGGTCATGGCATCCTCACGTTTTACTGTTAACTTTGAGCCTGGTGACTGGCACATCAGAGCTCCATCAGTGTTTACTGACCTAACATGCAGTATTGTCTCAGAACAATGGAAGGCTGTAAAGCAATCCATTAAGAGAACTTGCATTGAACTGAGCAAATGCCATGGCTTCTTGTAACAGTCTTCCAACTGCCCATCCTCTTTCTATTAGAAGGCCCCCTCAGGAAGCTAGCTTTGAGGTATTTCATGAAAGAGTCCAACCCTCTTGCCATTGGAGCCCACTCCTCATGTGCTATGTAGACAAGAAACTTCTCAGCCAGTCTTCTGGGTCAATCCTGGGAAAATAAACTCTGCTGGGTTCCATTTTGAAATACTTTGAAAACTTTTCTTGGGATTTTATTGGCTTTTGATAGACATCAGAGATCTCATTCTCCCTTTAGTGTCTGTTGGCTCATCCTCTATAGATCACAGGATGAAGCGATACTCTCAGAGTACTAGATTGTCCTCCTCTGTCTTTTTCTGTTCAGCTCTCCTGAAGCTGGAAAAATTCTACTTAAAACTCAACACTCTACACTGTAATTTATTACTATTTATATACTGTCTGACACCTTTGTTCTCTGAGTATGGAACCCTGGTCCCAATTGCTTCTGTAATAAGCAAAGCACAGGAAAATAACAGCATCTAATATAAAGATCGTATTTACCACACTGTACTAAGTATCTTAACAGTTTTTAGTTTTCTCTCTCAGATCAGTTTTGTTAATTTTCATCCTTGGCATAGTCAAAGGTTAGAGTAATAAATATCTATTTGAGAGAATTTCTAAAACATGATGACCTATAGACCAACATTATACTAAAGATACGATCATTTGCTTTCCATCAGTGAGTTCTAAGCTTTTGTTTTGAAGCTGAACCAGAAGAAAGCCACACCATCAGATCAAAAACACCCCTCACTCACCACTATCACAAAAACCACACTGAATATATGGTTTTCAGAGGTCTTTGTGCTCTGATCTTTTTTGATTTAGTCTCCTAATCTTTTTGTTTCATACCCAGGCTGGTCTCAAGCTGACTATGTGGCTGAGAATGACTTTGAATTGCCTGTCCTCCTACCTTCACTTCCCAAGTTCAAGCCTTGTGCATGCTAAGCAAGCTCTCTGCTGACTGAGCTACATAGCCAAGCACTGAGGTGGAATCTTAACTTCTCTTTGGAGAGTGAAAGCATAGTTTGCTCAAAGTTGCATAACTAATTATAATGCTGTTACTATGATGTAGACAGTCTTACTTTTACTCCAAGGCTCTCAAAATCTTCTAATCACCCTCTCTGGAAATATGAAGAATAGTTCAGTAACCTGATTTCGAATGGCTGCAGAAGAGAAGAGGAGAGTCACATTAAAAGTCATGTTCCAGATTTCCCTGGCTGGTGTCCAAGCTTGTAGATATAGACCATTCTTTCCAGTGTAGCTGGTGACCCAGTTATGTCTTCAAATCCTCCATGGGAATGTTACACACATGCTGAAATACTAGTTTGTTGGCTTCTCACTGAAAGACACTTGGCCCATTCTCCCACACCCTGTCCTTGTACCTTTATACTGCTCATCTATTCTGGGCAGAGGGCCACTGAGAGTGGTTGACACTGTACCCAAGTACATGCTAAGAGTATTATCAGCATCTCTGAGGTTGTGTGTCCTGGATCATACATTGCTACACTCAGAAGAAAAAAAAATGTGTTCTTTGAAATCAGTTTCATGCCTGAAAATCTTGTTGGAAAAACAATTGCATATGGATTTCCCAGTAGGACTTTAACTCTATGGGTTCAACCTGGTAGACTAGTCCCCCTCAGTCACAGCCAGGAGTCCCTACTGCTCTGATAAAGAGCCATATGAGGTTGTTTCTGTTATTTTTTTCTAAGCCCTGTGAACAAAAGTTCCTGGGAAGAACCATACTTTCACTGAGCCTTCTACAAGGCCGATTAACTGCTGAGAACTTCAAAGATTGTACAGAGGTTGGGATGTTGTAGATTCAGAGCCTAATTGCAATTTATCCTAAACTATCTTCAACCTCCATAGTAGCCATGACCTTTCAACCTCTGTGCCTGACTTAACATCCTTTCAATTAACAGGCAAAATCTTTTGGACTGTATTCCCTTACCAGTTAACTAGCTTCTACCAACCAAATGACTAAAAAGGTTATCAGATCACATCAGAGGCCTATAGTGAAGATGTTTCCTACAATCTGCCTAGCTGATGTTTCACCAATATGTTTTAAAAGTCCCTTGATTTATGACTTGCTTTGTTCTATTACAATAAAAGCATGATCAAGCTGTTACCATGAAGGAACATGGAATTTGGGCTCATCTAATTTGGGTCCTTGGGCCATGCTCCCTCATATTGGGCTCCAAAATAAAGTATCTCTTACCCTCTCTGAGGCAAGAGTTGTGGTTTTGCCCTGAAAGACCCTCTTTGTTCCATTTGTAAAAGGGGCTTGATCATGCTCCCTCTCAGGGCTGTTGTAAATATTATTTGTATTGCCATGGGTGGAAGAGCCTAATTGGCCACAGGATGCTGTATGAACAGTAGGTCTGTGGCTCATCACTTTATCCAGACTCCTGCTTTTAGTCTCTGCTATTTACCAGTGTCTCATGTTTATTTTTCTTTTATTATGTTGTATATCTATTTTTCTTTAGAAAAAAAAAACAAACATGATATTTTAAAGTTGAAAGCCTAACAAATCCATTGCAATTTGCATAGCTCCTAGGTTATTACACTGTGGGCAAATATCATAAGTCTTCTCAGTGTTTACTGACTTTGAATTTAATTCAAACAAGCACAATTGAGCATACTTCCAAGCCTGTGCTGAGCACCTGTCTTTTTCTCAGAAATCATTTCTGTGAACTCAGATCACATTGTTCTTTACCATAATGTGGGTCTGAACCTGACCTGAGTAACAGCAGATGCTGCAAACACTTAGGCTTCGATGCTTAGAAACCACTTCTATAAAAATACTGAGACTCATGAGACTGAGTTTGGGGCACTACCACCTCATCGTTGTGTGACCTCCAGGAAGTCTTGTAGGTTTCTAAATTTCAGATTCCTCATCTGGATGATGAAAATGACGACGATGGTGGTAGACCGCAGGGACACGATTGGAAGTAAAATCTCAGTGCCTTGGTCAAAGCACTGAGTAAGTTGTAGAAATTCTTTTCACATTTTAAGAGGTACCTCATACATCATACATGATGATGATGATGATGATGATGATGATGATGATGATGATGATGTGTGTGTGTATTTGTGTGTGTGTGTTGTGTGTGTGTGTGTGTGTGTGTGTGTGTGTGTGTGTGTGTTTGCATGGCGTAGGTACATGCAGAAGCCAGGCATCCACGACAAATGTCTTTCTTTCTCAACTACTCTTTACCTTTTTCTCTCACACAGCATCTTTCTTTAAAACTGAAGCTCACTGTTTCCATTAGACCAGCTGGTTAGCAAGTCCCAGGACTCCTGTCTCTGCTTTCTGAGCAGTGAATTTACAGGCACACTGAGGTTTCCACACCCAGCTTTCAATGTGGCTGTGGGGATCTGAAGTCAAGGGACTACTGAGCCATTGCTCCCGGCCTCAAGTGATCCACTTTAAGCTTTATAGTATTTCCTAATATCTCGTAAAAAGCATCGTCAGAACCACAAGGCAGTTTGTTGAGACATATCTTGTCTGCATTGTATTAGTCCAAATCTCTAAGAATCAAACCCTAACTCAGATTAAATACATAGGAACTTTATTAGGTCAAAAAGACCATTTGAAAGACAACAGAGAAGTTCCTAAGGAAATTGTCAGTCAAAATATCACAAGACCAGTCCATAACCTCAGAGATAGGTTTGAATGGAAACATTCTAGATTGCAGCATAAGTGCCAAGGCTCCTGGGCATCCTCAAGCCAAAGTCAGCACAGGGGACTTCCAGTATTCCAGTTACTAGTCCACTTCATGGCCTACCAGACTCAGTTGGTGGCCTAGTGTATCCCATGGGGAACACAACACACTAGAGAGCAGTAGCAAGAACATAGCTAGCCATGCTCTGTAGCTGTAGGCAAGAAGACACACTGGTGATGGGGTCTACTTCACATATTGTCTCCTAAATCTTATAGAAAGGCCCAGGACCTGCTTTATGACCTTAGAAGAGCTTGCTTTCTAGATCTGCTTCAACACCCTCATCTCATGAATTTTCCTTCTCAATGAGACTTCAACAAACCAAAGACTGACAGAACAGGGAATCAATTCAGCAATGCAATGAATTAAATCTGACTCTCGGATAATGATTTTGACTCCACACTCAGTGATGTGATCCAGTGGGTTCCGACATCTGGTAGTAAGTAATACGGAGACTGCTTTGTCGGGAGGATGAGTGACTTTGTGCTTTCCAGAATCGATACTGCCTCTGCCTGGCTGTAGGACTCTGATCACATCACTCACCATCATGAAACTGCTTCTTTCTTTTGTAAAATGAGCATAATAATATCTCTTGTAAATAATCCTTCTAGAAATCAAATATGAAGTAAATCAGAAAACCAGCCACTTACTTATCACAATCCAGACAGCTAAGTATATGTATCAAATCATGGTTTTTTTTTGTGACTATTATAATGACTATCGTTCGATGTGATCACAGTCACACGGTGAGTCCTAGTTTACAAACTTGGTGCGATAGCGATAAAACTTATGTTGCCTCTGACTACACAGTACTGAGCAAGTGCCAGGTACCTCACAGATACTGGAAACCGTGCTTCCTGCCTCTTCCTCAAACTGTCTCACATCTTTACTTCTTCCTGGGAAGTAAACATTTAAGTCACTATTTCTCATAAACGTCTGACACACTACTGATGGGTGCTTCATGACGGAGTCAGCATCTTTATGTACTTTTAGATTGGTATGCAATAATTACAAGTATGTATGGGTGCAGAATAATAAATCAGCATGTATGTATGTATATATGCATATATAATATAATAATCAACTTAGACAAATTGACTTTTTAATCTCCTTTTATCTCTTTGTGTATGGAGACTTCAAAATCCCTTCTTTTGGTTCCTCATAAAAATATGTAATAGATTGCTGCTGGCTGTAGCCGTCCAACTGTGCTTCACACAGCAGTAGATATATCCCTCTAGTCTGGCTGTTTTGGTTTCCTTCACCTAACCTCCCTTTATCTCCTTTTCTTACTGGGCTTTAGCACTCACTAGTATATTAAATCCTTTGTGATGAATTTGTTTAGATCCATGTCTGAACACAAATATGCAATATTTGTCTCTCAGTATATGGTTTATGTAATATAACATAATGTTCCATGGTAACATCTAATTTGCCACAAATGACAAAAACTTTACTCTATGGTGGCGCACACACACACACACACACACACACACACACACACATACACACACATACACAGACTAATAATTAGATATTTTTATACTACACAAATGTAAATTTATACACACATTACTAATAACTATATTCATTTTCCAAAGGCACTGAACACAGGTCTGCCTATCACTGAGCTACTCTGCTAATGGACGTCTCTCCAGAGGAAACGAAAGTAGCATATTAAAGAGATATCTGCATTCTCATGTTTATTGTAGCACTCTTCACTTCAGCCAAGCTAGGAGCTTACCCATGTTGTCCAGTGCCTGGTGAATGAAGAAAATATTCTTCATTCAGCATTCTGTTTATTTATTTTCTGATTTTTATTAGGTTTTTGAGAATTTTGAACAATGTATTTTGATTGTATTCTCCCTCCTCCCTAAATCCTCCTGGATCTACCACCCCTTCCCTCCCCATCCAACTTTGAGTTCTGCTTTGACTTCTCTCAGAGATGGTGTGTGACCTGAGAGTTGTAAGCTGAAATAAGTCCTTTCCTCCTCAAGCTGCTGTTGATCATGGTAGAGTAGAAATGATCAGAGTAGAAACTCTAAGACACCCTCATTTTACCAAAAAACAGGCTTTCTATGGGACAACAGAGGACGTTCCCATTTTTGAGCTCCAAGAGTGATTGGTGAGGAACTAGGAGATATTCCTTGACTTCATCATTTCTTTGGCTCCAATACAGTTTGCTCTGGGTTCCCAAATCTTGGCTTGCTGTTTGTTTCTAAACTTAGCACTTGTGTTGTCATTTTATGCCATTTGTGACCCTGGTTCCACTTGGTTGTGAACATTCCTAGGTAATGTCATTATGCCTTAGACTAAGTTCACTAGTCAATGTGACTTCTAAATCCTCGGCATATATTTTCCACACTGTGCTGCACACATTCACTTATTACTTAAGAGAATTTTCCTACTAAACTGTAAAATGTAATAAGATGCAAAAATTTTAATTCTATTCTCTTTCAGCTGTTTTACTCTTGGCCCTGTCAGGGAGGGTTGTTGAGTAGTATGTTTCATAATGAAGATGGGAAAAATCCCAGAAGCAATTTGTTTCAGGTGGTCACAAAAACGGACTGTCCTGGATTTTACATCTCCCACCTCCCACTTCAGCTGTGACATTAAAGATGAATCTCTACTCACACGAGGCCATAATTGCAGAATTTACAAAACCTTCTCCTTGCAGAATGTGTAGAGCATCTGGAATTAAAGAGGTATTGTCTTTTAATCACTGCTCAGTCTTCTGCAGAGACACATGAGTAGCACCCAGCTGCCCAAACTCACTTAGTTAAGCAGCATAATCTATTTGTACACATATGTGGGATAAATGTCACTGCTTCTCCTTAGTGTTCAGTTATAAATGAGTGATCCCTTTCTTGAGGTGATTAGGGGTGTTTTTGTTTTTTCAAAAGCATATCAAGCCTCATGATTGCCAATGAGCCATGATAACTGAAATTAGCCTCCCACAGCTGCTGACCTCTGACCTCTACACCCACAGTCAAACCTTCTCTTCTGGGCATTTAGGTCTTCTCTTAACTGGAGGTTTGAAGTAGATTCTTTTCACTCCGTTTGAAGTGTAATGTTCTGGTATGATCTCCCAGGATAGGGCCCACCCTCTTCAGAGTTTGTCAGGCATATTGGATCATAATCTTAAGCTAATCAGGACCTTAGAAATCATTTAGTTTAGAAGCTAGAGAGATGGGTAAGTTGGTAAAGTGCTTGCTGTCTAAGCATGAGCACACCAGAGCATTGATCCCCAAAACCCAAGTGAAAATCTTGAGGTAGCATTGCCTATCTGTAATCCCAGTGGTGAGGAGGCAAACACAAGGGGAACCCTGGACAGGAGCTTCCTGGACTAGCTGGTCTACTCAAATAGAGAAACTAAAGGTTCACTGAAAGGCTGTCTTAAAAAGTAAAGAAGAAGTGATTGAAGAAAACATCTAAATTTGATCACTGGCCTCTGCGTGCATGGATACACATCTGCACATGTGTGTGGACACATATACAGAAAAAAATTTTAATTAGAAATTATTTACTTTAAAGATTATTCTGCAAATAAGGACTAAAATCCTAGATGCTAACATCTAGGTCCTTGCTTTTTTTCTTATATACAGCCTACGTTAGTCTTTACCAAATTTCCACAAAAGGAGATATTTATAAACACATTTTTTCTACATAGTTTTAGGGGTTGAGAAGTCCAAGATAAAGGCATTGATAGACTGTCTGGTTTCTTGTGAATAACATGATATTATTTCTTTTTAAGGTGGCTAAGACTAACTGGCACTTACAAGGTCTCTAATCACTTTGATTCTACCTTCATGACATAATTACCCCTCAAAGCCACCACCCCTTAAATCCACCCATTTACATGTTTGGATTTCAATGTATGAATTTTGGATGGTCAAAGTATGTAGACCTTGGCTTTCAGACTCTGAAAATGAAAATAAAATTACTCAGGGAATGAGACAACATATTATGGGAGGGGAACTGGATCTTTAATGCCGAGGCTGCAGATGCCAATGACTCTGTAGAAATCCAATTTCCCTAGCAGGAAACATTTAATTGTACATGCTTTTCAAGGGCGATCTGTCTATTACATGATAGAAATTTTCTTAAATTATTTCTCTGAATATTTATGACTCTTTTAGTGAATAATTTCAACTTCTTTTCTCAAATAAACCTTCCCAAGGACCCTTTGTAGTTCCCTAATCACCAAATATTCAAAACCTACTAACAGATGAAAGCTAAGTCAAGAATGATTTCATGTATTTTCTTCTCTGAAGTGAGAAAACATAAGAAAGAAAACATAGTTGAAAAACGCCAAGCCAACAAAATGAGGTTTTGCCTTTTGCTAATAAATATCCATTTTCCTGTCTTGGTCAGATAACTGTGAAAGTAGTAGTTCTATCACCTTGTGCAAAAGTGATGCTTCTGCAGCTACTCCCAGTTCCAGGAGGAAAAGTAATCATTGTGTGGTATTTGAATGTCTTCATAAATGCAATTTATAGCCATGGTACTGATCAGGCCTGCACAGTCTTTAGAGATCAATAGTGTCATGTTCATTAGTCCTAAATTGAATAGCTCTCCAACTCTGGCTAGAAGATGGTAACTGTTTTTAATGATGTTGTTTTACCAGTTGGCATTGAAACTGGATTCTGTGTCACTGATAATTTCCTTAGTTATTGAGGGGCATTTTATTCCTGCAACCAATCATGAAGGTCAGGGTAATGCTTTGCAAGGTCAG
This sequence comes from Cricetomys ansorgei, assembly GCA_026225945.1. Taxonomy (NCBI): domain Eukaryota; kingdom Metazoa; phylum Chordata; class Mammalia; order Rodentia; family Nesomyidae; genus Cricetomys; species Cricetomys ansorgei. The sequence goes on from JAMJFZ010003206.1 coordinate 1,448,289, forward strand.
AATGGCTGACTCCCTGGACTCTTGGGATAGAAAGTATGACTAGTTACTGCTGGGGAAGAGCTCCTTTGATTCAATTGCTATGATGTTGGGAGGGGATGTTCCATGTTAGGATGTATTATGACACAAAAGAGATTCACCTGGATTCTAATACCAGAACTCCTATTTGCTTATTGGAGATTTAGATGTTATGCAATGAGGTAGATTTGTATTTTTGATAGCTCCTAATAAGTAAGACCTCACAGTTTCCAAATTTCTCACTGATACTTAATATAGAGCTTGAGAAAAACCAAGGGTAAAAGGAAGGGAGGGTTGGAATCAATGGATGGTTGGCTGGATAGCATTCATAGTTTTATTTATCCCTATATTAACTCAACAATTCTCACAGAAAGTCCATCGCATGCTAAGTGCTATGCTAGGAGTCAGATGACATCTAATCAGAAAGATATGGCTGAACTGCCTCTTTCATCTGCCACACTCTTCCTAAGAGTACCCACCTGCTGAATCCACCCTTACCTTATATTCAGCCATATCTCCTGTATGGATGTCCAGTGATAACTCTACAGGTCGTTATGTCAGAATCCTGTTTCTATGTGATAGTCAATAGTAATCATCATCTTGACAGAATCTGGGAGAAGAGCCTCTGGGCATACTAGTGGATCGTTGCCATTTTGATATTCAGATGGGAATATCTGTGCACTGTGAGTGACAACCATTCTCTAGACCAGTGGTTCTCAACATTCCTAATGCTGTGACCTCTTAATGTAGTTCCTCATGTTGTGGTGACCCCCCAACCATAAAATTATTTTTGTTACGACTTCATAACTGTAATTTTGCTACTGTTATGAATTGTAATATAAATATTTGATATGCAGGTGATCTTAGGCATCCCCTATGAAAGGGTCATTTGACTTCCAAAGGGATTACGGCCCACAGAGTCAGAACTGCTTCTGTAGACTTACACAAGTGGAGGAAGGGAGCTGAGTGACATCATATATTCATCCCTCTCTGTTCTAGACTACGGATGCGATGTGGGAAGCGGCTTCAAGCCCCCGCTACTTTGTCTGGTCAGCCATGATCAACTGTGACATTGGTCTGTGAACTGCTTTTGTCAGGGTAGCATCTGACAAAAATAGAAAAATAAGCTTAGATGAGAGAGTCTTGTACTTGGACAAATAATTCCAGGTTCCTCATTTGTAAAATTTAGTATTCTGATGAGAATTCATTTAGTTAATAGGTATTTTAAAAAAGCCAACATAGTGCCTGATAGTACTCTGTGTCAACTAATGTCAGGTGCAATAACGATGGCGGTGATGAAGGGTGAGAAGGGAGGGGAAAGACATGGAATAAGAAGAAAGTTTCCCTGACAGCTTCATGATCCCATATAAGAGTTTACTTTTTAAATGCAAAGCTACCAAATATATCTGGCAAGTAGGCTTTCAGAAAATTGTATTTATATATTAATATCTCTCTTAAACTCCTCAGAGAAGCTTCTTTTTGCCATAGCTGGTGATTAACACCAGCTGGCCAAAGTTTAACGCTTATCCCTAACGTGTGATATTTATATCACCCGCAATCAAAAGCTCAGATAGCATTATGGAAGCGAGGGCAGAAAGATGCTAAGAATCAGAGAGAGTAGATGACTGCAAGGGAACAGTGTTTTCCAGACATAGCAGAGAAGTGGCACATATGAACTCACTGTGGTCATGACTAGACCTGAGCAAGCTCATGCCAGACAAAATCCCAGCATGCAGAGGAGAGGTGGGCATGATAACCCACTTCTACCTAAGTAACTATTGGCAATTGATAGCTGCTAGGAGAAGAGAAGTTGAGTTTCTAACCAAGATCTGGAAACCCAGAGCAAACTGTATTAGAGCCAAAGTAATGATGTGGTCAAGGAGTATGTCTCGGGTCCTTGCCAATCACTCTTGCATCTCAAAGATGGGAACTTCTGCTGTTGCCATATAGAAGTCCATTTTTGGTAAAAATGAGGGTGTCTTAGAGTTTCTACTGCTGTGATAAACACCACGATCAGAAGCAACTTGAGGAGGAAAGGACTTATTTCAGCTCACAACTCTCGGGTCACACGCCATCACTGGGAGAAGTCGGGGCAAGAACTCAAAGCAGGAACTCTGATTTTCTTTTGGCAGCATCCATGTCTCCCAGCTCCACATTCTGCTAGCTGCTCCTCTTGCCTACTTTCCAGATCACAACCAACACTGCTTTGCTCGAATAAACACCATGCCACCTCTCTGCCAGAGAGGGCTTCCCACTATGTCCAGGATAGGGTCGATCACTTTATGTGCCAGCACTAATGTGCTCTAAAATCTAGTTTTAGTTAGCCTCATGGCTCGTTAATGTGCCACCATGTGTGAAAGGAACTTGAAATGAATGGAACTAGGCTTCCTATTATGAAAATAGAGGTGGACTCGGAAAGATAAATACTACATGTTTCTTTCCACTAATATATGATAAAAAAGATGATAAATGAAACTGAACTAAGATTCTATATATGATTCTAAGGGTATATATATCTTTCTCCTACCTTTGGGCATGGTGTGAAACATCTTTTTGATCTCTTTGATTAAATCTTGTTCCACTAACCCTGCAAACCTTGGGATATGTCTGTCCTTCTTTTCATTACTAGTGATTATTGTCTGAACCAGGCATTTCCAAGGTCTTGACATCCCATTTAAAGATTTTATATATATATATATATATATATATATATATATATATATATATTCATCCTTGGTGTTGGTAAATTCACTTAGGCAATCCTGAGTGGTTCTTGTAGCTCCACTCCTTGTGGTCCTTATCCTTCTAGCACACAGGCCTCTTTTAATGGGGCACAATGTGCCTCTGTCTGCTTACGTTCTCCCTTAAGCAGGTCTCTTCCTGCAAAGAGAGCTTCATTACGATTCAGTCATCACTCCAATTTGGTTCAGCATATGAAACATCTGTTCACTTAGCAGATCAGCCCCTTTTCCAGATGTTAGTCTAAATGAGTTCTACTGTACTTGTCACTCCCCCATCATCCTAAATACACATTTGCTCAATCTGAAGCAAATTTTGAAGGGAGACATTATATGTATTTTGCCACCCTCCCCAAGGCATTTTTCTTCTTTTAAAAAATGCAACCACACAGAAAGCAATATTGCAGATACTATTTTCTACCACTCATCATTTTAGAACCAGATGACATTCTGTGGGCTCAAGAAAGTCCTGACCTGGGGATGCCATGCAGATAGGTGCCACTGTGCTTAGCTCAGGTCAACAAGTATTTATTGAGCATGTATTTACCTCTGGATTCTGGAAGGTAAAGGACATTATTGGATAGTCTTAGAGTCTTGTGGAAATAAAAAGGTGAGTGATTATCACAATACAACTTAGGACAGGCAGATATGTATCACTTGACAGAGGCCTGTACTGCTCAGATAACTTGATCAAATGTTTTCTGAGATGTATCAGTGGGTGTTCCTCGGGGTTTAGCATGCCTTGGCTTAGTAAAACAGGCCCTGGGCTTTGTATAACAAGTTGAAGATCTGATTGGAACAAAATGTCTGAGTAAGCGGGGATACCTTGTGTCTACCTTCTTGGTGCTAGATTGTGGTCTTTTTCCTGCCTTTGGACATGGTGTGAGGCATCTCTTTGATCACTAGATTAAATCTTGTTCACTCACCCTACAAACCTTGGGGTATGTCTGTCCTACTTCCTTTCATGACTGGTGATTGGTGTCTGAACCAGGCATTTCCAAGTTCTTGACATCCCATTTAAAGAACTGAAAAAGAGTTGCACACAGGTGGCAAAGTAACAAGGGGCCTTTAATCAGAAGCAAAGTAATAGTACTATCACTTTAGCTCATAGATGTATTCTAAAGTGATAGCAGGTCACCTGTGTGAGAGTTGGTGTTTGAGACTTCCTTCTAGGGGACCTATGGGAAGAAGCAGCTGGTTTCTCAGGGGAATAATTTGATCAGTTCTATACTTTGATTGGCAGACTTGGGATATGTAAGTTTTCCTTTGCTATAAATCATGCCCTTTCCCATGATTTGTCTGATTTTAATCATATGAGCACCGAATTACACATAGGCAAAAGATGGTAAGTAGGAGATCCTCCTTAAGTGTTTACTCAGATGACACAATTTTCCTTACTTCATATGCACCCCTAAGTCAGTCTAGGCCTGACCCATTCACCTGACCTCTGCACACAAATGTTTTCTTAAATACAGTTAAATAGAAACTGACCAAAAGGGGGTGTCCTAAGTGGTTGTAGTAGAAAAGAAAATCATTCTACTGTTTGAAGTACTGTCTGTGTGATTCAATGCAAGTGTGGGTCCTGAGTTGCTTTGGTGTTTTATTGGAAGAGGGGCATGTGTTTAGCACAAATCAAGTTGAGTCCAGGTCTCAAGCCCTATGCTTGCCTGCCTCACTAGGAGCTCACTCCTTATGATTAATCTTATGCACACACACATACACACACAAACCAAATTGGGTTCACTTCTCTAAAAAAACCTTAGTGCCACAAATAAATAGCCTTAAATTTAAATTGGATAACATGTAGATCCTTCCCAATCTATAAATGAGCAGAATCCACTAACAAGGAAGGGATTTGTGGTTTCTGGGTACCATCTATTTGTTTTGAATGAATATCTGGGCAGTGATATTCACACCACAGTGTGCAAGATGAGAAAGTATCTGGGGCCATGTTAATAGGACTATCACTATTATCACATTCAAGATGAAACACCTTTTCTATATCACAAAATCCTGCATATATACTTGGACCTTTCATAACAGTGGCTCAAAACCTCCAGGATTTAAGAGGCTATATGCTTGTCCCTAAAGGGGAGACCTGTAACACACCCTCACTCCCAAGGCACACGGCTCTTTGCAGAAGAAGGGACAGAAAGGGCATATGAGGTGAAAACTGGATGACTGAAGGAAACTGTTTTCCTGTACACAGTGGAGCATTTGCATAAAGGAACTCTATTGTGACTGCAAGCTCAAGGCAGACCACATTCCAGCATAGATAGGAGAGGTGAGCACTAAGTCCTACCCCTAGATAAGGACCTACTGGCAGCTTACAGTTGCCAGAAGAGGGAGAATCAGTTTTCCTTAAGAGTGTAGTTCTTGATAGATCTACCATGTTCCAGTGGAAGGCCATATACCCAAAAATATATGGGCAGCACAAATTGAACTTGCTGGGTTAAAAAGGGGGCGGGGTGCAAAACTCATTGGGTAATGAAGGGACTGAGAAGAGTTGGGGGTCAATATAACAAAATACCTTGTAATTCTCAAAGAACTAAAACAAATAAATTTGAAAAAATTATCTATCTATGAATCACTGCCTAGTTCATGGCAATTATTCAACAAATGTGTATTCTGTTGATTTTAAAATGTAGGAACGTAAGTAAACCTGAGAGAGCTGCCTGCCAAGCCATGCTTAGCCCATCTCTGCAGAAAACTAAAACTCTGCAGTAACTAGGACCTACACCCAAATAGCCTTCCTAGATACCTCAGTCATCTCATAGAATCTATCTTTTTAAGACTGCACAGCACTCTGAGCCATCTCATAAAGGCTTTCTACCAGGTGTCCGTTTCATTTATCTATCCAATAATAGCACATTTTTGTGCATTTACTATGTGACAGTATCTTAAGGGTGGTATCAACATATTGGATCTTCTAACTGTGACCTCATTAAATATGAGAAAAGACCCTGATGGTAATTCATGTGTGTGTGGTGAGAACAGCTGAGGGTCAATTCCACTCCAGGTGCAAGAGCAATATGTTAACATTAACTCTCACCTCTTGTAGATATTTACCCTTTATGTGAAGATCTCACTCCATATTAATGCCACCGTGGTTTAAATAACTATTTAAATATTATAACATTGCCCAGAATACCTGGATTCACATTCAGATATTGTCTGTGTGGGAAAATGAGTGTTGATAAATTTTCCTTAGCTTCAAGCCCTTCTCTTTCCCTATTGGCCTTCTAGCCAGGCTTATTTATTTGTCCTACCATGGCAAAGATGATTCTTGAGCTGAATATTCTCCAGCAGCCCTCAAATTACTGAGATATTCCTTCTTTTCCACTGGGTTGGCTTTTCTGTAGAACTTCCATGGTAGCTGTCATAGGCATGTTATGTCAGACCCTGTCACAACATCAGAGTTTACTGGATAACGGTAAAGTCACAAGGTTCAGCAGTTTCAATTATAGCAGTTTGTCATATAATCCTACCTACTTGGCTTACCTGGTCAAAGCAGATGCAGGTTCTTTGACTTTAGTCTTAATTCCCAACCATCATATTACCCATCACATACCACACAGTAAATATACCTAATGAATTTGTGTGCATATATAATGTTTAAAGGATGAATACAACTTAAAGAGACTGCAGCAAAAATCCAAAGGTTTCATAAGAGGGTATGTACATTGATAAGATAGTGAATCAGACCAGTGGGGGAGTGGGAGCTGCTGCTGACCCTCCTGGGTCAGGGTTAGAGTAAAGTTGCAGAGTTCAACTCTGTGGTGTTAGGCAGAGGTCTGAGGTCTAAGAGCAAGAACTGACATGTGAGGTCCAGATGTGGCAAACAATAGAGTAGGTCACATCTGCACTGCATAGCTGAGCCAGAATTCCAAGGATAGTCAGGAAGTCCTCTGCATGTCAGTCCTTGATGTACATACCAGTCATCAGAAGATAGGTTTGTGGGAGAACATGCCATCATATTGTTAAATGTCCATTAAATTATGGGATCCAGGTGAGGGAGTTACATCATTTCCTCAATCTGGTGTGTCCTAAGATCCCTGGACCTGGTTCTTCTGGTATCACTCTGATAAATTGATAAGGTGTTTTCCTTTCTACTCCCAGGATTAAGTCACTTATTAGTCTGTGCAGGTTTGCTGATGCCTACCAGATGGGGTGGTTTCTGGATCCAACCAAGGACTGTAGTCATCCTTCTCCCTCAAATTGTGGCTGAATTCTGCTGGAAAAAAATAGTCTCTTAGGGCAAGACATGGCCTGAAAAACCACTGTTTTATATATTGTAAGGTAACTTGTAGTAGGGTAGAGACTGATCTAAACACAAACGAAAGTTATTTCAGTATCAACATTCTTGATAATGCCTTTACCATTATTTCAATTCTTACATTCCATAACACTGACTCCCAACATCTTTCCAACCTTCTCCACAATTTTCCCTTATCTCTTCTGCAGGCTTCTATCCTCTTAAACATTTCAAATACTAGTGATTTTGAAGACTGTGTTCTGTAGCTTCAATTCTCACTATTTCTTCCTCCAAATTATCAGATAAGATACTTCATGACTTAAATTAGTGATTAAGGACTAATAAGACAGATCTCTGTCCTATCTCTACTGGTTTACCTGATATTTCAAGGTGGATGCTCAATGTGGACCTTATATGGCGCTTTACCCCTCAGACTGGAATCATTTCCTCCTGTCATACCTAGTTCTGTATGTCTGAATAAATCCAGTCCGCAACCAAACCTGGATTCTACACTTTTCCAATTTTCCTCATCTAAGCAAACCTAACCCTAAACCATTCTCTACCCCTCATCCCCACTTTGCAGCTCTTCATCATTCCGACTGTGAGTTGTATAACTATGCCTGTAGTTCCACCAATTAACTAGTGTTCTCAATATCTAGACCACACAACTACTGTAATAACTTTGACACTAGTATCCAACACTGTCTTCCCTGGACTCAGAAAGTTGGATGTTCTGCTCAGTTTTAGCTTTCATCAGTGATCAGGATCATGTTATCACTAGTAACATGCCTCCTGCCCTACACGCCTTCTTTATGCCATTTCTCCATTCTCGAATTTGAAATGTATGCCTTTAGAATTAAAATGCTGGTTATTCCCAATACTGTCTGCGATGCTTCTACATCATTGCAAGTATCATTAGCATTGATTCAAATTGAGTTACAGTTTCAGATCTCTACTTCCCTGCCATGCAAAATCTTTTTTTTATTTTATTTCTTTCTCTCAAACAATACATCTTGACCCCCTCCTCACCTCCCTCTACTCCTCTCAGCTCCTCCAATCTTCCCTCTCCCTCAGATCTATCTTCAACCTCCACCTACCAACCACTGCCACCTCAACTCCTCCCCATAAAAAAAAGTCTTCCCAGGGTTACCACTTAAACAGTACATAGCAAAACAAGATGAAACAAACTGGGCACTGTTCCCTATATCAAGGGTGGACTAGGCAATCCAGCAGGAGCAAAAGGGTCCCAAGGACAGGCAAAAGGGTCAGAAACTCCCCCACTCCAGCATATAGGAGGTTTGTAAGAACAAGCCAGACAGCTATAACATGTATTTAGAGGACCCTACAGGTTTCATGTGTGCTGCTTCAGTCTCTGTGGGCTTCTAAGAGTGCTGGTCAGTTGACACTGTAGGGCATGTTCTCTTGGTATCCTCAACTCCTCTGATCATCACAATCCTTCCTCTCCCTTTTCCACAGGGTTCCCCTATTTCTGTATGATGTTTGACCCTAGACCTCTCTATATGCTCCAACAAGCTGCTGGAGGGAATCTCACTGGTGAGGAATAGGCTAGGTACCAATCTATGAGCAAAGCATGACATCATTAGAAATAATCACCAGGTTTCCCAGTCTCTAGTTCCTGGCCTGTTCTGAAGTTTCAGGCAGGGGTTCTCTCCTTTGGCATGGGGTTCTAGCCTTCCAATGTCCCAGAGGATCCTGCAGGGAGGATAGGTCATAGGTCAGTGGTTTTGTGGCTGGGATGGGGTCCTAGTCCCACCACTGGAAGCCTTTCTTGGTTACAGGAGATGGCTGTTTAGACTTCCTATCCTTGAGTAATAGATGTCCTTGCTAGGGCCTCCCTCAAAGATCCCAGTTAGTTTCCACTGCACAGTCTCCCCCGAATTGTCCCCCAATTTTGGATATCTCTAGATGCATTCTCTCTCTTAATCCCATTTACCCCTCCAGCTGCCATATCCTATGATTCCTACTCTCCTCCAAACCCCCTGCACAATCTGTTCTATTTCCAAGTTACCAGAGAGATCCATGTGTCCCTGCTGGGGTCCTCATTGCTGCATACTTTGCCTAGATCTGTGGATATTAATACTTTTCTAATACTTTTCTCCTTTGCTTAATAGTTAATATCCACATATAAGTGGGTACATACTATCTTTGCCTTTCTTGGTCTCTGTTACCTGACCAGGATGACCTTTTCTAGTTCCATCCATTTGCCTGCAAAATTCATGAGGTCGTATTTTAATAGCTAAGTAATACTCCATTGTGTAAATGTATCACATTTTCTTTATGCAGTCTTCAGTTGAGAGCTGTCAAAATTATTTCCAATTTCTGACTATTATGAATAAAGCTGCTATGAACATGATTGGGCAAGTATTCTTCTGGTAGGATGGAGAGTCCTTTGGGTCTATTCTCAGGAGTGGTATAAACTGGGTCTTCAGGTAGGTCAATTTCCAATTTCCTGAGGAATGACCATATTGATTTCCATAGTGGCTGTATAAATTTGCACTCCCAACAGCAATGAAGGAATGTTCCTCTTGCTCCATCTCCTTGGTAGCATGAGCTGCCCTTGTTTTACTGATCTTAGCCATTCTGACAGATATAACATAGACTCTCAAAGTGGTTTTGATTTTTGTATTTCCCTAGTGGCTAGGATGTTGAACATTTCTTTACATGTTTCTCAGCCATTTGAGATTCCTTTTTTGAGAATTATTTTTTTAGATCTTCTTTTGATTGCATTATTTGTTTTGTTGATGTCTAGTTTCTTGAGTTGTTTATACATTTTGGATATTAGCTCTCTATTGGAAATGAAGTTGGTAAAACTCTTTTCCCATTCTGTAGGCTTCCATTTTGTCTTATTGACAGTGTCCTTTACCTAACAGAAGCTTTTCAGTTTCATGAGGTCCAACTTATTAATTGTTGATCTTAGTTCCTGAGCTATTGATGTTCTTCTCAGTAAGTTGACTCCTGTGCCAATGTGTTCAAAGTTAGCCCCATCTTTCTCTTCTATCAGGCTTAGTGTATCTGGTTTTATAATGAGGTCTTTGATTCACTTGGACATGAGTTTTGTACATGGTGATAGATACGGATCAATTTGCATTCTTCTACATGCAGATATACAATTAGATCAGCACCATTTGTTAAAGATGCTTTTTTGTTCCATTTTATATTTTGAGCTTCTTTATTGAAGATTAGGTATCCATAAAAGTATGGATTTATGTCTGGATCTTTGATTCAGTTCCATTGATCAACATTTCTATTTTTATGTCAATATTTTATGTCATGTGGTTTTTACTTTTATAGCTCTGTAGTACAGCTTGAAAACAGGAATAATGATACTTCCAGAAGTTCTTTTATTTTTCAGGATTATTTTAGCTATCCTGGGGTTTTTAATTTTCCATATGAAGTTGAGTATTATCCATTCAAGGTCTGTAAGGAATGTATTGGGATTTTGATAGTCATTGTGTTGAATCTGTAGATTGCTTTTGTTAAGATGTTCATTTTGACTATGTTTATCCTACCAACCTAGAAGCATGGACGATCTTTCCATATTCAGAGATCTTCTTCAATTTCTTTCTTCAGAGACTTGAAGTTGCAAAATCTTATTAATCCTTCAAGTTTATTTTTAAAATATCACCTTCTCAGTGAAGCAGTTCTTTAATTTTCCCAAGCAAACTTAGGTATACTGCATGAATAGTTGTTGCCACTTGGTGTTTGCTAGGATTGGTAGTTAGTTATGAGTATCAACTTGACATAATATAGAACCACCTAGTAAGCAGTCTCAGTAAGGAATTTTCTAGATTATTTTGGCCTATGGGCATGTCTATGAGGTATTATCTTAATTATGGCAATTAATGTGCGAGGACTTGCCCACCATGGGCAACACCATCCCTGGATTGGAGCCTTGGACTGAATAAAAGGGGAAAAAATTAGCTGAGGACAAAATATATATATATATATATATATATATATATATATATATATATATATATATATATATATATATTTTCATTGTTCTCTACTCTTAACTCTGAATACAGTGTGGTTAGTTACTCCAAGTTCCAGCTGCCTTGACTTCCCCTCAAAGATGGACTGTAAGTAGGAGTTGTGAACCACACAAACCCTTTCTCCTATGAGTTGCGTTTGTCATCACAGCAACAGGAAATGAAACTAAGACAGCTTTGAGTTCCTTCATGGTAAAGGCTTTCCCTTTTAAATTCTGTGGCCATTGCTTTGCAGAATACACACACACACACACACACACACACACACACATATACGTGTGTATATATTATAATTTCATTTAATGAGTGCTGGAAAGTGCAAATAAGTTAATGAAAAATCTATAACACATTTGTGTGAGTAAATTGAGCTCTGTGCAAGTTCTACATATGTGTGCATGTAACCTTGTAGTGTTTCTGCTTATTCTGTAGACCTAAGTACAATTACAGCTAATAAGAAGCCATTTATTTTACTCAGACTTTTCACTATTACAAGCAAAGAATTTTATATTGGTTATGAGTCTATGTACATGGAATTTTCTGAACAATCTTCAAAATGGTTATAGCCTGAATTATACATTAATATATTAAAACTTCTTAGAATATATATAGCAGATTATTAAATATTATCATAAGCAAATAGTAAATAAACACAGATGAAAACAATTTCAAAAACTGTAGCTGTCTTCCTTCTAATGTCTCAATATTACTGTGGTTTTCTTCCCCTTATTCTCATGCATGAATACTATCATTTTTAGTGTATGGAGAGCTTTGTTGCTTCAATCCAGTCTGATCCTGAAACTCATTTGTGCTCTTCCTCTGACTGGTAGCTACTTTGTGATGATGTGTGTCTTATATTTTTCAAACAGAAGGGGTGTCTTTTACAATAATATCCATAGTTCCCTGGCAAATGAGCTGGCTGTTCTGAACTTTAGCAATAGGAATAATTTTCTGCACAATCTAGATAAAAGTTTTTAACCTAAAACTAATCATCTCACTATGCTAACAGTCAGTTATATGTACATTTATGCTACAATTATATGTCACATGTACAATATTGTATGGGGCTGCAGAGATCACTCAATGGTTACAAGCATGCACTAATACTCCAAGACGTGAACTTGTACTCTAGAACTCAAATCAGGCAACTCACAAACAACTGTAGCTTCCAGTTCCCTCTTCTGGCTTGTATGGGCACTGCATGCACATGGTGCACAGACATACATGCAGGCAAAACACTCACTAAAGTAACTAAATAAACAAATAAATACAAAACAAGCTTTGTAACCCAATATATTATATGCTAAAACTACCAAATTAGTTATTCAATTTAAAGATGCATGCATGATAACACACTGTATTAATGCTTTTACTATAATTTGATTGTTCAATTTGTTTACAGTTCTAATTTTCTGTCTTTTCTTTCTAAGTATGTTGCATATTATGATGAAAACTTAATTTTAATAAATTTCACAGAAGTATTTTATATTCACATAAACCTAAATCTCTGATTACACTCAGAAAGGAAATACCCCAAATCAAGAAGTAGAACAGGTAGGACCTGAAGCATCCCTTTCCCCATCATCACCTGCCTCCCAAAGATTACTCTTAAGTCTTCTATCATTGTAAAAACATTGCCTCCAAACACTGAACAAGAACTTGACAAGGATTCTACAGAGAGGGGAAGGAGGTTAGGTGCCATTAAGTTCATTTCAGTCTTTGGGTCTATGATAAGGGATAACTTATCTCCATATAATTTAGGTTACTCTACACATTATATGTATGCTTGAAATAAAACACCTCCCAATAGCCTTTCATTGTCTTTTAATCTGTAATCTTTTTTTTAATCCTCTTTTTCCATTCTTCATTCTTTCTTTGAAAACCATTACAAAAAAAGTGAAATGTTCTGAAATCCCATGGCCCACTTTAAACCCACTTTAAAAAATTTAACCATAAAAGAAATATCACTAAATACTTAGTCGTACAAATGCTGATAAGCCAACTATCCCGATGGAAGAACATGTGACTTTTGTAATGTATCCCCACACATCAAACATTGTTATTTACATTAACATGAGCATTCTGTGCAGTAACATTCCATGTATTAATTAGACATGGTACGATTGTCTAAACAGGTGCTTAGGTGGTCTCTGATGCTTCATTAGTCTAAACAAGGCAGAAAGGAACATCTTTGTGTGTATCTTTGTTCTTCATTCTGGTTGTTTACTTATGACACACTCATAAAAATGTGCTGGTAAGAGATGCGTGCATGTTCCAGGGAGCCCAAAGATTTGCTACTTTGCATATTGCTTGCTTATGAGAATGGTTGGAGTGAGGGATTTCTGGGACAGATTTTGATTTCATGAACCTTTCTGGCTTGGAGCAAAAGAAGCCATTTTTGTCTGGATTATATGACGTAGACGCTCAGAAGTTAGAGTTTGCATGACTCAGATCTGACCCTCAGCATCAGTGAGACCCAGCCGCCTCTGTGTGCTCACATGGCAATCTCTCAGTTCCCTTTTGTTTGCAGAGCACCAGCACAGACTGACTGTGATCAATGCTTTAATTTGAGATTTTGGTGAAAAGGTCTTTGCCCAAAAGATAATTTTAGAAATATTCAGGTCTGGAATACTGTTTGTTCTAAAGTTTCTCAGACTCTAAATAGGAGAAAAATAATTGCTATTCACTAATTAATATTATAAAATCAATAATCAATTTTATTCTTGGCACTGAACATTAACAAGTTTAATAGAAATGGTTCTTTTAGGTAAAAAAAGAATGATAAAATGTAGAAGAAATTCAAGGTCAAAACTTGAAAAGGAAATCTGTATATAAATATAAATAAATAAATAAATATATAAATATAAATAAAGCGATTCCTGGGATGGACAGATAGAGATGTTTGGTGAATTCTCATGACGTGAAACTCTGAATGAAGTCCTAGAATTTTAATAGTGGGTTATTGAGGCAACATAATATCAATTAATCAGCACTCTAATAATCAAAGTATTCAGTTTATCCTTGAGACAGGATTACCAAAGACAAGTCCTTAAGAACACAGATCCAACATATCGGAGTTTCTGCTATAGAGGAATAGATGGAGAACCAAGGAAAGGAAGTGCTCTTTGTAAAACACCTGGTGGAAAAAGGGGTCAAGAAGGCTTCCTGGAGGAGACATTCATGTACTCGGGAGTGATGAGTCCCATCAGTCAGGTTAATTTGGAAATGGATAACAGATGGGAGTTATTCAGAGTAGGCCACATGAAATTGCCTTTTGGAGAAATTGAGCTATCCATGAGAAGCAGGCAACAGATTAGCTGAGAGGAACCAGCAGAAACTAGACTATAACTCATATTGAAGCAGTCTTTTTACAATACAGACTGGAAAGTCCTTGAAGGATTTTTTCCCTTTTACCTCCTTTTACCTCCTCTTCCCCTAGTGCTTGTACTCAAGCTCAGAAGCATGTACACTAGGCAAAGACCCTACCCATGAGTCATATGCCCAGTCTTCACAGGGGGATTTTAAACACATAATAAACAGCATTAGAGCTGAAGGCTTGATAAATCATTGTGAGGAGAAAGTGAACAGTTTACTGGAAGGAACAGGTGAGGAGAAACATGAAGAGGCTGCACCCATGGTTCTAAGGAAGAATGATCAGATTTATCCACCAAGGACCAAAGAGTAAAGCCACATGTTGTCTGACATAACTACTTTCTTCTGTCTCCATAGCACAAAATCAGCCACAGATGACACACGGATGAGCATGGCTATGCTCCAATAACATTATATGTATACACTATAAAATCTGAAATTCATAGCACTCTAACATGCCATACTTAGTTCTTTCAACTGCTTAAAAATATGGAAGCCATTGCTAGTGGTGGCTCATTCCTCTAGTCCTGAAAGTTAGAAGACTAAGCAGAAAGTGTGCTATAAATTTGAAGCCAACCCAGGCTACACAGTGAGATACATGAGGTACACATGAGGTACATGTCTGGGGTATAATATGGGATCCCAAAATGCAAAATATCTAGTGGTCACTGGACTGAGTCATCAGGTGAAAGAAAGGAAATCAGTAGATAGGTTTGAAAAGCATCTAATAGAGGAGTCGATGCTTGGCTGGCTTCACTGGCTAAGGAGGATCTTGTATAGGATCCTCACTGTGGTTGATGGAGACAGTGGGTGGAAATTGACACCTCCACTCAGGTAATGGATCTTGAGAGGGAGTGGGGAGGGATATAGGGAGAGATAGGGGAAGGGAAACAGAGGAAAGAGAGGGAGGAGGGAGAGAGGGGAAGGGAGGGAAAAGGAGGAGGGAGACCAATTGGAGTATTTTGAAGATGCAGTGGCGAACAAAAAGTATGCTTCTCAGTGATTGAGCTTTAATGGATAAGAATTCCGGCATTTAAAATCCTCCTAAAGAGAGTATTTTGAACTATTTTTACCTATGCTTACGTTTTTTCCTCTTAGCAAATACTGATTACCATTCAGAGAAAAAACAGAATAGTAATGATTTACTATTGAAAGTAGCTGAGAGAAATGGATGCCCATTATTGATATCAATCTTTTTAAATATGTCACCTCCTTTGACATTTTCAGGAAACTGTCTCAAATAAAACCCAAATGCAAACTGTGGTCTGCACACCAAAGCCATACATCTGGCTGTGTACATGTTGTATTAGAAAGCTCACTCAAGTTAGAATAGTCTATCATTCCTGCACAGAATAACTCTCATGAGATAATTAGGAGGCACACAGGCTAATGATAAATGTTGGCTCTTTGAAATGGGTTTTGATGAAATTATAACAATTTGATTATGCTGCTTCAAAGAACCTCTCTGAAGCTCCGATTTTTCCTGGCCTGACACACTCTGTGACCGTCAGTGGCCAGAACAGCCTCGGCATGGAGATTTATGGTAGTTTGCTACTGCCAGCAATCACTCCTCCCTGAAATATAAATATTCATGAGGGAGAGCAGGTAGTCTGCTTCTGGCATGGGTAGTCCCAATACACCAAAAAGGGAAAAGAGAATGCAATGTTCAAGTTGGGGAATAAATTGCAATTTATTTTAAACACGAGTAGAGTTGTAGGATTTAAGACTCAAACAGTCCTGGATTTAAGTCCTTGTCTTTCTCTTTGCTTAATCTCATGGCAATTGACTTAACCTCTCTGAGCAGACAAAAAGAGTAACAAATAGAAAATATCAAGTAGAACCCTTGCCACATAGAAAACCTAGCACCTTCATGACACCATGACGGCTTACTATTGTTAATTACTCAGGCATGATTTCACATAACCTTCTTATTGGCACTTTTATTATCAAATCTTTAGAAGACACTAGGAGACAAATGGAGTTGGTGGTTCTTGCAAATCAACGCTTAAACTTGACTATTTGGTATGCCATTTTATAAAAACCTTGCAATGAATTAATAATTACTTACATTTTATAAAGACATGAAAACACTTAAGGATTAGAATATTAGCATCGCTGTGGTATTCAAGGTCAGATAAGCTCAGTTGTTATGTTAAAAAAAAAAAATGCTAGCTCACGTTAGAGTAAAATCAAGGCTTTTCTAGGTCCATATAACTATGAAGAGATACAATAACATTATATTGGCACCTAGCTGGTTTGAGCTGTTAACAATAAAATACCTCAGACAGGATAATTTTTCATTAACAGACATTTCTTCCTCATGATTCTAGAGACTGGGCAGCCACAAATCAAGGTACCAGTAGATTCAATGTTTAGTGAAGGGGTGTCTCTGCTTTATAGATGTCACCTTGCTGTGTTGTCACATGGTAGAAAGGGTAACTAGACACCCTTAGGCTGCTAGTGCCATGAATGAGTAATGTCCTTATTGTATAATTACCTGCTAATAATCACCTACCAACCACTACCATTTCCTGCTAGATAAGTTTGCAGCATACAGATTTAGGGGGAAACAAACACTGAACGTGGCGATATATGTATCATCTGTGACAGTGTTGACCGTGACAGCCTTTTGTGTGCTGAGCATCTCTGTATAGCAAGTCAAGCGGAAAAGGACAATCGTCACCCTCATTTGCTAACTAAGTAAGCAAAGGCAATAATCTCTTCTCTAATGTCATAAAGTATGCTAGTATCAGAACCAGGATCAAAATTTAGGGGTCCTAAGTTCTAGGGTCTGGATATGCATACTATATGTTAACCTTACCTGGAAAGTGTTGACTGTGTTCAGACCAGATGTATTTAGAAAGTCAAAAATAGCAATAAATAACTCAGTAAAACACCTTTGTATTTTTTGTTGCAGGACCTTCCAAAGGTCTAAAGGAGTTGGCTTTGGCATTGAATGGTCATCAAAGTAACTAACATACTCATTCTCCCCAAACTTTAGGGTCAAAAACACCCTTCTCCTAGTGTCTCATGAGACACAGCACATGCGTGAGAGATGCCACTCCCTGGCATACTGCCAACACTTACAAAATACTATTAGACAGCCTTCCTCTCCTCTCAATAGAAAAGAGACAAAGAGTGGTTGCTTCCCCAAGTGCTTGGCTTCTGGTGTAGGATTCCTCATTCTGAATTCTTTGGTGCAGAAAAAGCACCCACCATGCTGGGTGTCCTGTTCGTTCGTCCTTCCCTCTTTCTCTTGCTCTCCTGAACACAACAAATAAACCACATTCCTTTCCTAATCAGAATTCCACCTCAGATGAATCATCCTCCCCATCTTCCTATGTCTGTGGAATGCACGCCTCTTTATACAAAGATAAAGGCGGTTTCTAGTCTCGCCACAGAGTGCCTGCCTTTTGAAATATATTTTGTGGTCCATTCAGTCCATTTCCAGAGCATGAAAAGAACAGCGCATAGTAATTAAGAGCAGTCGCTGTGCACGCAGCAGTATAGACATAATGGCTGGGAATATGGGCCCAATTTTCCCCATATGCTTACTAGCAGATGTGCTTGCTCACTTTGAGCCACACTGCGGGGCTGGGTTCGAGGCTGTCATAATTTGTTGGGCCGTGCTTTACATTTCCAGAGTCTCACACCTCCTTCTTTAGTACCAAAGACAATATGACCAGGGGATACACTGTGGGCTGCATAGAATCCATGCCTTTCTGTTATCTTGCCTGAGGACTCATCCAGCAGAGACATTTCCCCTGTGCAGAATACCCTCATTCCATTCCAGGATAACTGTCTTATGTTTGACACTTTGGCATCATGCATTTATTCTTTCATTTTGTTCCTTTGGGTTTTTTTTTTTTTTTTGGAAAGTCTCATGCTGTAGCTCAGGTATGCTTCTAACTTGTAGCAATCCTCCTGTCTCAACCTTTCAAGCACTGTGATCACAGGCGTGAAGCACCATGCCTGGCTTCACTCTAAATTTTGTAATTTGCATCTCCAGAGAGATTAACTTAAGGCAACAGAGCTTATCCTTCGTTAATTGATAAAGTGAGGGGGCCAATAGAAATGAAGTCATTTGTCAGAAATCCATGCAGTTGGTCAGAGTGGGAGGGTGTTTGATCTCAGATTTAGCTGACTTCAAAGAAAACATCTTCATCAACCTCCAAAAGAAAGAGAGTAGAATCTTAAGGCCCAGATTCAAGTTCAAGCCTTATCCTTAAGTCAGTAATTGTGTTCACTTGGTGAAATTATAAACTCTCCTTGCCCCTCAATTTCCACACCTGTCACAGTGGGGGCAATTTTTGCCTTCCTCTGCTATCTTAGGGTCGATAGAGGCACTTCAGATTCACTTGTTCTAGAAACTAGCAACTGAAAGTATAGATGTACTAGAAATGTTGCCATTTATTAGCTGTCTTGTTCATTTTGTTTGGTTTAATTTTTAAATACATTTCTTATTGTGTATGTTCTGGGGAGGTGAAGGAGGGAGGAATGCGCAGAGGATGTGTAGAAGTCAGAGGACAACTTGGGTACCATTTTTCTCTTTTCAACTGTGGCTCTCAAGTGTCGACCTCAGATCAAATCAGCAGCAGGGACCTGTCCCCACTGGGCCATCTTCTCACTAGCTCTCTGGTTCTGTTCTGAGCCAGCTTCTCCCTATGTGGCTCAGTCTAGCCTCGAACTCACCACTTAATCTGGAATGACACGCCTACACTGCCTCCTCAGCCTTTAATAGTTTCATTAGCAACAGAAGGTGGTAAATTTAGTTGTTTTCCTATTTTTATTATAATAACAACTAATATAAGTTCACAGTATTGAGGTGGAGAGTTAGTTTTTGTACTTCTGTTTGTATAATGTACAAAATTTCCAATATTGGTCATGTGATTTAATACCAAAGAAAGCATACATATGCAAATGTATCCATTCATACAAACTATAAGTATATTAATTAAAGTAATCCCGTCTTGAAAATGTAAGAAAGAATGTGTTATCTAGTTCAGTGATATGGGTACCTCTCTTCTCTTATTTTCATTAAAGATAAAAAGCTCAAGCTAGAGTTGGGGAGATAGCTCAGTTGGTAAAGTCCTTGTCACATGACCATGAGGACTTGAGTTTGGATCCCAAGTAACCAAATTAAAACTGGTCATAGTTGAGCACATGTCAGCTCAGCACTGGGGAGGCTGGGACAGGTGGATCCTGGGGGATTGCAGAAAGCTCCAAGTTTAATGAGAGACCCTGTCACCCAGCATAAGGTGGAGGGTCTGGGAGATGGGACAATGGGTAAAGTTCTTCTAGACAAGCCTGAGGACCAAAATTCAGCTCCTCAGCACCCACAATAAAAGCAAGGTGGGTGAGGCACCCTGCTTGTAATGCCAACCTTAGAAGGTAGAGTCAGGGAATCCCAAGAGCAAGTTGGCTATCTAGACTTAAGTCAGCATGCTCTGAGTTCAAATGAAGGATGTTGCTCAATATATAAGATAAAGAGATTAAGGGATATATCTTAACATCAACATCTGGCTTCTATAAATGCTCATCCACATGGGTGAGTACATTCACATACACATGTGCACACATGCCTTATTAGTCAGGGTTCTCTAAAGTGAGACTCTGGTTTACCTCTGGTTTCCACTTTCATGAAGCAGTTTGTAGGTAAGTGGGATGAAGACCCTGGATTGGGGAATAGGAGCAGTCTATGGCACCATGGTCTGATCACCAAAATGATCCCAGGAACCTAGTTGCCAAGTTGTGAGTCTGAACTGCAGTTTCCCCAGCTGTAAATGAGGATATTAGTGGCAACTTCATGGGATATTGGAAGATTAAATGAATTATGAGTAAGTGAGCACCGTACCAATATAAATCATTATAACCTGACCACTATTTCATGTATATTATACCTTTAAGTCACTTTAAGTTACTTTAAGTAACTGTTCTTCCCCCTGCTTTCCCTCCTGGAGTGGTTAGATATCTAATTTATCCTAAGAGACTTTTGCATTCTAAACCAGATTGTATTGAGTCTGTGTATGTGCCATGGTGTGGCCTAGGATGTGAGTGTTCACCCTCAGTAATAACAACAGCTGTTAGAGTTTGGCTGCTGGGTTCAGGTCTCCTTCCCAGAGTCCTGTTTCCTCCTCAGGCATCATTCTGCCTCGTTAGTGAGAGAAAGCCAGTGGAGCTGTCATATACCACCTGTCATTCCTCTAGATTTAGACATGAAAATTGATTCCAAATAGGAGAAAGAAAATGAGTTCTTCTCATCTGTGGTCCTCATCTCTGAATGTTCCCATGTCTTTAAGGCACCATCAATGATGTAACAGAAAAGGAAACACCGTACATTGAGATCTCTGAAAGTAGTCATCTTGAATTACATAGAGAGTTAGATTTCTTGGAATCCTCTCTCAGATGTATGGTTATTATGTATTTATTATTTGTAAAAGAAAAATGTGTCTTTCACATGGTCCACATGCCTTGGCTTGAAAGCTGAAGGCTCCAACACAGACCTCTGCCAGCTCCTTCACCAAATGCTTTTTCCTGCCAAGACTCAGTTTCCTCACATGATATTGACATGGGTTACTGAGTCACCTAGAGCCTTAATGTTCTGTGAGTTATCACTCTTTATAAGTTAACATCTTGCCCATTTCTCCTGAGGCGATGGAGTGACAAAGAAAAACACCAACATTTGTGCAGAGTGGGTAGGTACAGGAGAAATCAGCACCCACAGAGAGAAAGAGGGGATAATTGTGCTACAAATATAGATGAAATAATTACTGTAATTGAGCAATAAATAGCATCACAGTTTATGCAGAACTTTAATTAATTAGTCTTCAGTTGGTATGTGTTGTCTGTTTGCTCGAATTTCAGTTTTGAACATCTGAGATAAGGAGGACAGAGCCTTGAACTACAACACAGATGAGTGGGAAGGGACCTGTTCCCAAATCACCAGCTATATTCTGTATGTTAGCTGAGTTTACACACCTGAAAAGTCCAAATGAAGAGCAGCATATGTCCCTCTCCTCCTGCATGGAGGTCATGCCTGAGGTCAGAGCCTCCTTCACCCTTGAGTGACCATATGTATCTTTTCTTTCTGCTTCATCTCTTTCTTATGCCAGATGCCTCTCCTACTCCTCTCCTCTCCTACTGCGAGCTTGGGGACAGCAATTGCTGGCTCATTTTTTGCAGATTGATTTAAAAATCAATCCTGTCTGAATGAATGAATCGTGACCAGGATTATATGACATAATGAACTGTAGGTGTATTTCACACCTTTATCCATTCACACATCCCTCTATTATGCACATATTTGTACATTCTTGCTACTAGGCACAGGGGAACCTTCACATCCTGTGAGGCTGATAAGATTAGATATTGCTCACAGACACAGGGGTAGAGTGGCTTTGTCTATGTCAGAGCTCTTGACATTTGCAGATGGGTTTTAGTAGCTGTCCTGTACATAGTGACCTATCCAGCAAACCCTCACACACAGTAAATTCCAGTGGTACACCCCAGTCAGGACATTCAAATATGTCATAAGACATTATCAGGAAGATTCCTCTGCAGGATAAATCACCTGCATCTGAGAACCATTGTCAAGAGGCTGCAGGCCATGGAGTAGGGAGTGGGATGATATCACCAACTCTAGGACACAGTACAGGGCAGTTGTGTGAGTAAAAGCTAACTAGATGGCATCTATATGTTGGCTTTCTATTTTATAGCTCCACGACAAAGAGACAATGACTTAATCTCTCTGGGCTTTAGTTTCCTACATGTAAAATTTGAATAAGAAGCCATTGTAAGGATGACAGTGGTATACTGCAACAGGTTATTTACATATCTTTCTCCTCTCTGGTTGGGAAACTTCTTCAGGGTAAGAACTTGTATCAATATCTCTTTTTCTTATCTCAAGACACCTTCTTGCATACCTTAGTGCTAAGAAAGGAATGTGAGGCATTTGATTCAAATCTTGGTTTTCTGGTCTACTCAGAGAAACAAGTCATGCATCCTCTGAACACCAGGCCTATCTATCAGTGCAGAGACACAGCTGTGAGAATTATTAGTAGCTATCCAGAGGTAGAGGAAAGAGCAAAAGAATCAAAAGAATTAACCACTATGACTGTCTTCCATGAATGGTAGCACATACTGCATTCCCAAGTAAATGTTTGAATCTAAGGACAGATGGATGCTGGAGGAGAGGCAGAGGCAACTTCCACTTTTCACATTGTTCCAGGCAGAGAAGACACTCTAAATGGTCTCCTTAACTCAGGGAAACTGTCAGGCCTAGACAGCATGTGCCCCATGACCATCTGTGGTTAATGCAACAACCACAATCCACTTGGAAGGAATTCCTGCACATTCACAGGAAAGATCAGGTTCTCATGGTTACCCACAGTGTCTGGCCCACATGCTACCTGCATAAACTAGAGGAGTCAGACCTCAGAAGTTCTGGTGACAGGATGCAGGATTTCTGCTCCTTCTCCCAGGCAGCTTTCCATTGCCTTCCTACCCTTGTCACTTCACCTAGACTGAGATTCTTCAGCCCACGCATGGGCTTGTTCACCTTCTCAGAAGCAGTCTCGTATTTAGGGTTTCTACTGCTGTGGTGAAACACCATAACCGAAACCAAAATCAACTTGGAGAGGAAAGGGTTTACTTCATCTTACAACTTATAGTCTGTCATCCAAAAAAATTCAAGGTGGGACTCAAGGAAGCTGGAGGCAGGAACCGAGCAGAGGCAATGGAGTGCTACTTACTGGCTTGTTCAGCCTGCTTTCTTATAGCACCCAAGACAACCATTTCAGGGACAGCACCACCCATGATGGGATGGCTTCCATAGCAGTCCATATCAGTCACTAATTAAGAAAATGCTCCACAGATTTGCTTGACCCTTATCTTATGTCACTATTTTCTCAGTTACTATTTTCTCATATTTTTCCCATCTTATATTTTCTCATCATCCTCTCGGATGATGTTAGATTTTGTCAAGTTGACAAAAAGCCAGCCAGCACAGAGTTCATCTTCTTCAAAGTTCTATTACTCTCATCCTTAAAATTTGCTGTGGCAACCTATTGTCTTCCTGAAATTCCCTTCTTTGAGATGTCTGTCCTGCAAGCTGCTTTCTCCTGACATGTCCTTGAACCTCACCATAAAGGTACAATAAAACCTCACAGAGTCTATGGATTCTGGGGTCTTTGTAGTCTTTTTCCGTGGTATAGCATCCTCTATCTGTCCCTTGATTGTTTAGCCATCTTGCAACTGGCCTCTGCCTGTGTGTTGCTTACAAATGGTAAAATGGCCTGCTCAAGATGCTCACTGCCCACCCTACTCTACAGCAGTGATTCTCAATCTTCCTAATGCAGTGACACTTTGAGACCCTTTAATACTGTTCCTCATGGTGTGGTGACCACCAACAATATAATTATCTTCATTGCTACTTCGTAACTATAATTCTGCTACTATTATGAATCATACTATAAATATTTGATATGCAGATGGTCTTAGGCAACTCTGTAAATGGGTTGTTCAACTTCCAAAGTTGGTGGGACCCACAGGTTGAGAAATGCTGCACTATAGGGTTCTAGAACACACTCGTATAATCCCTTACTGAGATACCTGCTTCACTCCCTAGATTGCGTACTACTACTACTCTGTGCTTTGCAAACAGTCTGAGGATCATTCCTCCAGCTCTGTCACCCTCAGGCTGCACATGTGTTGCAATTTACTAGTCCCTTTCCCCACTAATAACCTTATTCTCTCCAGCCATGGACAGACGAGAGATTCTATTTCAAATCTGTCTCAGACCACCCTGCAGTAAACAGCTGTCCATCAGCTCTTTTCCTTCTCCCCTTCACCATCACCCCTTTCCCTCACATATAAATCTGTTCTTGTATCATGAAGAGCAGCTTCATCCAGTCTTCAGGAACCTTGGGGAAAAGATATTTAATCTCTCCAGGACATCCTCACCACGAGAAGAATAATTAGATCACTGCCCAGTTTAGTGAATCCTTCTCTAGCAGAATTATTCCCCTGCTGCTAAAAAAAAGAAAGTTTGTCTCTATTTCAATATCTGTGTCCCCAATTCCTAGAACATGATGAACCCCAAAATAAATAGTAAGAATCCCAAATGCTTTTAGTGCTATTTTCATGATGATATTTAGGCTGGGCAACCTGCCCTTCTATACTCTGAAAACAAAGACAACCTGCATTGCTTTGCAGGGTCTTTTGACTGGTGAAGGAGGGTTTGGTCATATTCTGTCATAATAGCAGAAAAAAAAATTACATGGGAAAGGAAACTTGACACATTTTGGGACCCTGACCCTGACCCTGACCACTACCAGAGAGCATAAAGATGGTTAATGAAAATGGCTCCTTGGTAGGTTAGCAGGGATAAGGTCAGGAAGCACAAGTCAGCTTAGGAGGAGGCCAGAGGGAATGGCAAGGGAGCAGAGGGATAAAGAGTCTGTCAGTCCTGATGGAGAGTGGCTCTGACAAGCAGACTAACCTATTGTGCCTTGGTTGTTTCACTATCTGTAAAATGATTAGGACAGGTCCTCTCAGTTTGTCTAGGATGCAGAATGTGAGAACATCACATTTTCTGTCTTTCCTGGAGTCTCTGGTAGAGAACTGAGTTGGGAGGGAAAAGGTCAGACATTGAAAGAGTATTGGTTTAGACACTCACCTTCAATCCTGCCTGGCCTGGGATAGTCCCATAGAGCCAGGCTGAATTATTTATGAGATGCTAGGATGATGTTGAGATGTTGAGGATGGAGGGAGCAGTACAGAGCAGAGAGAAGACATCAAAACATGAATTTCAGCAAGAGCCTGAAGACCACAAAAACAGAGAGAATGAGAGAGATAGAGAGAGAGAGAGACAGACAGACAGACAGACAGATAGACAGAGACACAGAGACAGAGAGAGAACATCAAACCATCCTCAGAGAGATCAGAATGTCCCCCTTTGCTTGGTCCACAAATATGCTAAGTTGACCCACTTACCTCTCTGAACTGATTCATTATGTTACCATAAATAATTCTCTAATATTCTCCATCCTCTGCCTTGATGTCTATTCCTCCTTAGAATTCAAACTCACCAAGAGAGGGAACATGAAGGAGCCAGGTATTCACTGTCCTCCAGGGTAACACTGATTTCCATCACAGGCTTACAGCCCATGGCTGTCATTCAGTCAACTTGTCCTATGTGGCTAATCGGCTGTGACTACAGGGAAGAAAGGACCATGGTGCAGCATACCTTCTTGAAGCTGAAATTCTAGACAGAGTGTGTAACCATGTGTTCTCTGAAGTACAAATGACCAAGATAAGCAAGACAAAGCTCCTTTATGACTGACATGTAAACCAGTACAAATGAGCAAATGCTGTCCCTTCCACCATCTGTCAGAAATTGTTGAACAAATATGCAGCTCTTGATAACTATAGTTTTCCTGTACCCTGGAGATGTCAAGTGTGGTGTCTGGTTTCATAGAAAAGTATGTTGATAGTTCATAGTAGAATGGTGACAGCTCAATAAAAGTAAGGATGACTTTGCCTTAACACAAACTGACTTAGCTGAAAAGTTCTGAATTTCCTGCCTATCATAGAGGTATTGTCAACACCATTAAGGCTGTTTGGACACACAATCTCACTCAAGAGATTTACTTTAACATCTGAGATATCTGAGAGCTTTATAGTCACAACTTTACTATATGCATCCATCATTCATCACTTCCTATGGACTCCATCTCCACTAAGTCAGGTGGCTGTCACTCATTTCTTCCTGATGCCTCTGACTAGGATTCCCCAACACTATGCTCAAGACCAAGCTCTATTCACTGAACTACAAGGCTCCTGATGATATAGGTTATCTCTGATTCACTTCCAGTTTCCCCAGTGCTTAGCATTGAACTTACCACATAGTAAGAACACTCTACTTCTCCTCCTCCTCCTTCCTCTTCTTCTTCTCCTCTTCCTCCTCCTCCACTCCCCATTCCTTCTCCATTTCCTCTCTCTTTCTCTACTCTCTCTCTCTCTCTTTCTCTCTCTCTGAATGATGAGACACATAAAGTAATCAACTGAGATCATGGCCTATACATGCTTTGTTACTTGTTACATGCCAAATCATGCCTTTACCCCTTTACAGGGAACTAACAAGAGCATACCATGTGCAACACACTCATTTCCAATGAATATCTGTTTTGGTGAAAACAGGTTGTCATGACAGGAAGAAAACAAACCTAAATAAAACTGCATGGGTCACAGCAGAGGGTTATTTTCACCTCAGTGTGTTTATTCATGCCTTGCATATGCTGTAAATGAAAACAAAGCTTCAAGTCTCAGAGCTTTCTATATCATTGTGGATTGTTATTTTTCGTTAATGAAGAATTATAAAGCAAAATGAGGTGGGAGAGGGTGGGGAGAAAATGAAAATTTGAGATACATCTTTCTATAATCGGTGAGTCCATCATCACCAATAACAATATAAGGAAAGCGCGCATTTGAAGATCAGATTTGGAGTTGCTTTGGCACCAGGTTGCTGGGCTACCCGCAAGAGATATGGATGTGCTCTCTTGTTTTCATGAGAGAGGGTCTTCTGTGCCCCAGGCTACCATCAAATTTACTATGTAGCTGAAGATGACTATGAACCCCTGATTCTCCTACCTCCATCTCCTGCTGGGATTACAAGGAATGTTCCATATACCTAGCTCGTAGAGCCCTCAGATTCTCATTCAAATGAAGAGTGGACCAGAACAGATCATTTCATGATGTCCACTACTCTCTTAACTTTGGCCTTTGCTTTTCTGGTGCCCTCTTGGAGTAAGGATCCCTGGGAAGTGGAAACCCAAAAGCCAACCCTGTAGCCTTGTAATAACACCACCCTTGCTCCTGCTGTGATCTCTGTGATCAGCCTTAGGAGAAAAGCCCTTCTGTTCCTTTTGATCTAATAACATAAGCAGCTGCTTTATTAAAAAAACTCGCTAGCATTTATGAAGACTTTTGTGGTCAGGGGCTGTGCTAAGAGACTGTTGTACATTATTTCATCTTTATATCCGTCCCATGTTTCATGGGCACATGGGAGAGATTTTTATATGGGGAAATTCAGACTTGAAATTAAGGATGCAAAAGAGCAAGACTATGCTGTAACTGTAGCTCAGTATCCACATTCCTCAAAATCCCCAGATGATTTCTCTGCATGGTTAAGTTTGAGAAATCTTCCTGGACAAGGCTTTTTTAGTTCATCCTAAGTTAATTCAGTTATTGTAACTGATTCTGACATTTATTTTCATATATCTCTACTTATAACATAAGTTTTCTTTAAATTTTTGTTATATTTTTATTTATCAATTCATGATTCAAGGTGCATGCATGTGCATCATTCTGTACAAGTAGAAGTTAGAAGAGAGCTTTTGGGAGTGAGGGGCTCTCTCTTTCCACAGGGGGTCATATGGACCAAACTCAGGCTGTCAGTGTTGACAGCAGGTGCCTTTAACAACTACCCACTGAGACATTTTGCCAGCCCACATAAACTTCTTTATATCTTTGTGTTATTCTGCATTCAGAGATAAATACATTCCACTTAAATGAAAAAAAAAACCCTACTCTTGTTCCAGTGCATTGTTTTGCAGAGCTTTTTGCAGAGTAGGTGCTTGTCCCTTTCTCTGCCACTTCCTGGTCATGTAACTTTGAATGCACACACCTTACCCTAGTTTTTATTTTATACCAATTCACAATTTTTGGTGGACATCCCTAAACTCTACATACACTGGTTTTCCTATGTATATATGTAAATGTCATGATTTTTCTATCTTAGTATAGTAGTACTCCTACTGTGTAGGCTTACCAAGAAGGCGTAGAGGCATTTCATTGGTACAAACCCTTCCAGATCTCTGTAGAGGGAACTACCATCCTGGCCAGCACCATATCATACAAAGGCAGGAAGGGTTCCCTCATGGGGTAGAGTTCTCATCACCATAGCAAATGTGTCTTGTCAGGAACACCTCACCTCACCAGTATCTGGACAGGTATGCAGAAAACAAAACGAAACAGACTGTGAAGTCTGGAGTTTCTTTTTCTTTCTTCTTTCTTCCTTGTCTCCATGTTGGATGCATCTGGTGTGATGTCAGTGTCCCACATTGGGACACCATTGGTAGTAGTACGCCTATGCTGTAGGCTTGCCAAGAAGACACAGAGGCATTTCTTTTGTACAAACCCTACCAGACCTCTGTAGAGGGAACCACTACCCTGACCAGTGCCATACTGGACAGTGGAACCCTGAGCATCCCAGCTCAGGTGTTTTTATTGATACTGAGCTCCTTACGTGTTCTACTGATAGATAGTACATGCAGGTCATCAGCAAACAAACATCTCCCATGTAAATCTAACAGCTACAAACAATGCCAAGATCTAGACAGACCCTCACCCAACATTGCACAAAACAATTATTTTATATATAACTAAAAATAAACTTTCACAACAGTGAAGCATTTATTATATACCAGGCTGTAATCTTTACACTTTGAGGTATAACAGTGAAATTAGTGTCAGTTAGACTTTTCTTCTCTACAATTTAACATATGAATCTGTTTTTACCACAGATCTTAGCAACCTTATGCTAAGATGTTCCATGTTTGCTTTTTCTTGCCCTCTTCTGTTGAGGGCTCTCACCTTTTAACTTATCAGATGGATTGTTTCTCTTTGATATATTGATGCCATTGCCCTAGTACCTTAGGGTCACTATAATACACAGTAAGAGCTAGTTGAATGCAAGCACTGGGGCACTGAGGAAGACATTAAGTGTTCAAAGGGCAAGCATTGATGATAGATATGCTGGGTAAAGAGACAGTTCATGTGGCTGTGTGAGTAGTGCTTCCAAGCAGCTGGCTGGTGTGTTTTGTTCTATCTAGATAGAAACTTTGAGTAGGAGAATAGAAGCTCTTCAGATCCTGGCCCTTCAGTGACCCTACATTGCCCTCATGGCTTGAATGAGAAATGCCACTCACAGTCTCATGTGTTTGAATACTTGGTCACCAGCTAGTGTTCCTATGTGGGAAGTTTTTAGAACCTTTAGGAGATGGAGTCTTGTTGGATAAAGTGTGTCACTAAGAATGGGCAGTGAAATTGTATAGCCTGGCCCCACTTCCTGTCCTCTCTGTTTCCTGTTTATAGATGAAATGTGTTTACTCTGCTTCATGACCAGCTATCCTTACATCTTGCAGCTATGTCTTCCCCAGAATAATAGACTGTAACCCCTATGGAACTGTGAGCCAAAATCAGTCCTTTCTTCCCTAAGTTGCTATTTGTTAGGGTTTTCATCACAACCACAATAACTAATACAGCTTCTGCCTGAAGTAAGAAGGGCAGTAGACAGCCATGAATAACAGTAGGGTATGTGCTCTCATGCTCAAAGCTAAATTTCCCTGCAGGCCTTAAGTATCAGAACTTAACCCTATTTAGAGCTCTAATACAAGCCTAAGAAATCAGTATTTCCCAGACTTTGAGAATGACTAATATCATAGTTCAAAGACAGAGGGTATCTGAGACCCATGACTCTAATAACCTGGTGGCTCTCTGGAACCCAATCTTCCTAATGCTGTAACCCTTTGATACAACTCCTCATGTTGTGGTCACTCCCAACAATAAAATTATTTTTGTTACCACTTCATAACCATGGTTTCTACTGTTATTAACCATAATGTAAATATATGATAAACAGATGGTCTTTGGTGACCACTATGAATGGATCATTCAATCCCCAAAAGGGTCAAAACCCATAGATTGAGAACAACTAGTTTAGATGCTTCCTGTAGGAGTGTCCTGTATCATAACAATGCATACTAATAGTGCCTACCTATAACCTTAGACATGACAGTATTTACAGAGTCACTCTGTTTGCTGTTCATCCCTGTGGAAAACTTCAAATTATTTCTCATAATAGAAAGAGGCACATGCCCCACTCCAACATCAGTCACATGCTTTGAATCTTAACTTGAGTGGTGAGTGCCTGATAATTTAGTTGACATAACATATCTCCTAATCCTGGTGGATGAACAAAGTTTCTGTATCTGTTCAGGGCGCAGGTTCGCTATGAGAAATCTCTGGGAGAATCTGAGGGATTGGTGAGTAAAAGAAAGTTTGAAGACCAGCTGAAGTGTGGCAAGCTAGGGTCACATGTGTATCACTGCACTCACAGCTGGAGCCCACAGGAAGGTGTACTTTCTTGTCTCCTCCTCTTCTGCCCCAGCAGGACAAGGAGTTCCCATAGAGTATTGCCTTGGTAGTCACATAGTGTGAATTTTCGTCTTGGCTTTACTAGCTATGAGACCCTGGGAAGGTTATTAAATTTCTGTGCATCTCAAATTCCTCTCTGGAAAACCAGGGCTAATCATCGTGACCTCGCAGACATGCTGTGAGGATGAGCGATACCCAGGGTGTAGGCATGCCTGAGGTACAAATGTCAAAATGCCAGACACTAGGAACTCAGGACTGTTTGCTCCTCTTTGCATCCTTCAAATTTACTAAACCAGATAGCCTTGATTCTAAGTCTGGTTTCTTCCATTTCTCTTTGTATAACTTGAGGAAGTCATAATATTGAACTTTTCTGAATCTGTTTCCTCACTGTGAAAGGGGGCCAGCAAAACTGCCCTTGTCAGTTATTTTTGAGGACTAGGGGATACTTGGAAAGCATAGGAGGTCAGGTCCCAGTATTCAGTCATGACAGGTCAGCTCTTAATATTCAAGAATGCAAACCTCAACCCTTATTTCTGCATGGCCTTGTATGTCCCATCTTTTTGTTGTTGCTTATTTTTCTTCTCTCTTATAATGCATCTCAACACCCAACAGCCCCCCCTTCCACACCTCCCAGCTCCCCCATTTCCCCTCTACCCCCTAGATCTACCCACCCATTCCACCATGGCCTCTCCCTAGAAAAGAGCAGTCCTTTTGGGTTACTGCTCAAACAGGGTACAACAAGATGGAAAATACTCAGGCACTAATCCCTACATCAAGGGCATACTAGGTAACACAGCAGGAGGAAAAGATTCCCAAGTGAAAGGATCAGAGATGACCCCCCCCTACACACACACACACACACACACACTCCAGCCTATAGGAGTTCTGCAAGAACACAAAGTCATACAAACCTGAAGACATATTTGGGGGATGGGGGCTTTGAAGGTTCCATGTCTAAGACTTTAGGTTCTGTGAGCCCCTAAGAGTGCTTATCAGTTGACTCCATGAGGCTTGTTCTCCTGGTGTTCTTGATCTCTCTGGTCCCCACAATCCCTCCTACACCTCTTCTGTGGGCTTCCCAGAGCTTGACAGAATGTTTGGCCCTAAGCCTCTGCATCTGTTCCTATCCGCTGCTAAAGGAAAACACTTTGATGAAGATTGGACAGGTAATGATCTATGAGCAAAGCAGGATATATTAGAAACCATCTCCTGACCATCCAGTCTCCAGTTTCTAGCCTGCCCTGCAGTATCAGGCATGGGTTCCCTCCCTTTTGTGTGGAGTTCTGCCCTTTCATTGTCCCAGTGGATCCTTAGGGAGGATAAATTATAGGTCAAAGATTTTGTGGCTTGGATGGTATGCCCCACACTGGAAGCCTTGCTCAGCTACAGGAGAGAGCCTGTTCAGACAGCCTGTCCCCCCATTACTAAAGGCCTTATAAGGGTCCCCTTTGTAGATTCTAGTGAGTTTCCACTGCACTAGGCTTCCCAATTTTCCCCTGAATGTCCTCAAATTCCAGACATCTCTCCATATATTCTCTCCCTCCATTCTTCTCCCACCACCTAGCCCCTTCTCTTCCCGTTCCTATCCTCCCCCAGCCCATGTCTACCATCTTTTTTATTTCCCCTCTATCAGGCATGACCTTGTGTTCCTACTGTGGCCCTCTTTGTTGCCTAGTCTCTCTGTCTGTGGATTGCAGAACCTTTGTCCTTTGCTTAAGATTTAACATCAATATATAAGTAAGTACATACAATATTTGTCTTTTTGGGACTGGGTTGCTACACTTAGGATAATTTTTTTTTTTTAGTTCCATCCAAAATCCATCTATACAAAAGTCATGAAGTCACTTTTTTTTAATAGCTGAGTAATACTGTATTGTATAAATGTACCCCAATTTCTTTATCCATTATTCAGTTAAGGGGCATCTAAGTTGTTTCAAATTTCTGGATATTATGAATGATGCTATGAACATGATTGAGCAAGTGTCTTTTTGGTAGAATGGAACATTCTTTGGGTATATGCCCAGGAGAAGTGTAGCTGGGTCTTGAGGTAGATCAATCTCCCATTTCCTGAGGAATCACCATATTACCATATTGATTTCCATAGTGGTTTTACAAGTTTGCACTCCCACCAGCAATCAAGGAATATTCCCCTTGCTCCACATCCTCACCAACATGAATTGTCATTTGACTTATTGATCTTAGCCATTCTGAGAGGTATAAGGTAGAATCTAAAAGTAGTTTTGATTTGTATTCCCCAGATGGCTAAGGGTGTTGAACAATTCTTTAAATGTTTCTCAGCCATTTGAGATTCCTCTTTTGAGAATTCTTTGTTTAGATCTGTACCTCACTTTTAATTGCACAATTTGTTTTGCTGATGTCTAGTTTCTTGAGTTGTTTATATATTTTGGATAATATCCTTCTATTGTAAATGGGGTTGGTGAAAATCTTTTCCCATTCTGTAGGCTTCTATTTTGTCTTATTGACAGTATTTTTTTTTTGCCTTACAGAAGCTTTTCAGTGTCATGAGATTTGATTTATTAATCATTGATCTTAGTGCCAGAGCTATTGGTGTTCTGCTCAGGAAGTTGTTTCCTGTGCCAATGTGTTCAAAGTTATTCCCCTCTTTCTCTTCTATCAGGTTCAGTGTATCTGGTTTTATAATGAGGTCTTTGATCCACTTAGACTTGAGTTTTGTGCATGGTGATAAATACAGATCAATTTGCATTCTTCTACATGCAGATATTCAATCTCCCAACACCATTTGTCAAATATGCTTTCTTTGTTTCATTTTATATTTTGGGCTTCTTTATTGAAGATGTGGTGTCCATGAGTGTGTGGATTTATGTCTGGATCTTCAGTTCAGTTCCATTGTTTGACTTGTCTGATTTTATGCCATTACCATGCAGTTTTTATTTCTATAGCTCTGTAGTACAGCTTAAGATCAGGAATGTTGATACCTCCAGAAGTTCTTTAGTTTTCAGGACTATTTTAGCTATCCTGGGGTTTTTATTTTTCCATATGAAGTTGAGTATTGTCCTTTCAAGGTCTGTAAAGGAGTATATTGGGATTTTGATAGGCATTGTGTTGAATCTGTAGATTGCTTTTGTTAAAATGGCCATTTTTACTATGTTAATCCTACCATTCAGGAGCATGAGAGATTTTGAGATCTTCTTCAATTTTCCTCTTCAAAGGCTTAAAGTTTTTGTCATACAAGTCTTTCACCTGCTTTCTTAGAGTCACCCCAAGATACCTTATGTTGTTTGTGGTTATTGCAAAGGGTGCTATTTCCCCAATTTCTTTCTCAGTCCATTTGTCATTTGTATTTAGCAGGGATACTGATTTATTTAGTTGATCTTGTAGCCAGCCACCTCACTGAAGTTGTTTATCAGCAGTTGGAGTTCCTGGGTCAAGTTTTGGGATCACTCATATATGCTATCATAGCATTTGCAAATAAACATACTTTAACTTATTCCTTTCCAGTTTGTATCTCCTTGGTCTCCTTCTGTTGTCTCACTGCTCTTGCTAGATTCAAATACCATATTGAATAGGTTTGGAGAGAGGGGACAACCTTGTTTTGTTCCTGGTTTTAGTGGAATTGCTTTGAGCTTTTCTCCATTTTATTTGATACTGACTGTGGGCTTGCTGTAAATTGCCTTTATTATGTTTGGGTATGGCCCTTGTATCCCCAGTCTCTCCAGGACTTTTATTATGAAGAGGTGTTGGATTTTGTTGAAAACTTTCTTGGCATCTAGTGAGCTGATCATTTTTTTCCTTTCAGTATTTTTTTTTATATGGTAGATAACATTGACAGATTTTTGTATACTGAACCATCACTGCACCTCTGGGATGAATTGTACTTGATCATGGCGGATGATCTTTTTGATGTGTTTTTAGATTCAGTTTGTGAGTATCTTATTGAGTATTTTTGCATCTATGTTCATGAGGGAAATTAGTCTGTACTCTCTTTCTTTGTTGAATCTTTGTGTGGTTTGGATATCAGGGTGACTGTGTCCTCATAAAATTAGCTTGGCAGTGTTCTTTCTGTTTCTATTTTATGGAATAATCTAAGGAGTATTGGTGTTAACTCTTCTTTGAATGTCTGATAGAATTTTGCATTAAACCCATCTGGCCTTGGGCTTTTTTCTTTTGGTTGGGAGGCTTTTAATTACCTCTTCTACTTCCTTGGGGGTTTTGGTATGAATAGTTGTTTATTTGATCGTGATTTAACATTGGTAAGTGATATCTATGGAGAAAATTATCCATTTCTTTTATGTTTTCCAATTTTGTGGAGTGCAGGTTTTTAAATTATGGCCTGGTGATTCTTTGGGTTTCCTTAGTGTCTGTGATTATATCCCCCTTTTCTTTTTTTATTTTGTTGATTTGTACATTCTCCGTCTTTTAATTAGTTTGCATAAGGGTTCGTCTACCTTGTTGATTTTCTCAAAGAACAAGCTCTTCGTTTCATTGATTCTTTATACTGTTCTCTTTGTTTTGATTTTATTGATTTCAGCCCTCAGTTAAATTATTTCTTTTCTTCTACTCCTCTTGGGTGTGCTTGCTTCTTTTTATTCTAGGGCTTTCCTATGTGCTATTAATTTTCTAGGATGTGATTTCTCTACCCTTTCTTGATAGGCATTTTGTGCTGAGTTTTCCTCTTAGCACCATTTTCATTGTGTCCCATAAATTTGGGTATGTTGTGGATTCATTTTCACTGAATTCCAGAAAGCCTTTAATTTCTTTCTTTATTTCTGTCTTGACCCAGCAGGCATTCAGTTGAGAGCTGATCAGTTTCCACGAATTTCTAGGCCTTCTGTTGTTGTTGTTGTTATTGTTGTTGAAATCCAGCTTTAACGCAGGTCCGATAGGATATAGAGGGTTATTTCAATTTTCTTGTATCCATTGAGACTTGCTTTCTGGCTAAGTATGTGGTCCATTTTGAAGAAGGTTCTGTGAGGTGGTGAGAAAAGGTATAATCTTTTGTGTGTGGGTGAAATATTCTATAGATATTCAGTAGGTCCATTTGGTTTATAACAACTGTTAGCTTCAATATTTATCTGTTTCGTTTTTGTCTTGATCCCCTGTCAGTTGGTGAGAATGGTGTATTGACCCCATTCACCCACTATAAGTGGGTGAGGGTCAATGTGTGTTTTTAGCTTTGGTATTGTTTCTTTTATAATCATGGGAGCTTTTGAGTTGGGGCATAGATGTTAAAAATTGAAATGTCTTGGTGGATTTTTTTTTCCTTTGATGAATATGAAGTATCCTTCCCCATCTCTTTTGATTAATTTAGGCTTGAGGTTTATTTTGTTAGATATTAGAATGTCTACACTAGCTTGCTTCTTAAGTCTTTTTGCTTAGAAAATCTCTTCCCCATCCTGTACTCTGACATAATGTTTATCATTGACGTTAAGGTATGTTTTTATATGCAGCAGAAGAATGGATTCTGTTTTTGCATCCATTCTATTAGTCTGTGTCTTCTGTAGGACTGGATTTGTAGATAGATATTATTTAAATTTGGATTTATCATGAAGTGTTTTGATTTCTCCATTTGTGGTAATTAAAAGCTTTGTTTGGTATAGTAGTCTGGGCTGGGATCTGTGGTTCCTTAGAGTCTATAATGCATCTACCAATTCTGGCTTTTAGAGTCTCTGTAGGAAGTTGGGTATAATTCTAATAGTTTTGCCTTTATAAGTTACTTTCTGCTTTTCTCTTGAAGCTGTTAGTATTCTTTATTTGTTCTGTATGTTTAGAGATTTGATTGTGGTGAGGGAACTTTCTCTTTTTTTGTCCAGTCTACTTGGTGTTCCGTATGCTTCTTGTACCCTTATAGACATCTCCTTCTTTAGGTTTGGAATTTTTTCTCGTGTGATATTCTTTAAAATATTTTGTGGGCCTTTGAGTTAGGAATCTTCTCCTTCCTCTATTCCTATTATTTTTAAGTTTGGTCTTTTCTTAGTGTCCCAGATTTCCTGGATGTTTTGTGTCAGGAATTTTTTGGATTTCATATTTTCCTGTACCTGTGTATCTATTTCATCTATGGTATCTTCAGCTCCTGAGATTCTCTCTTCCATCCCTTGCATTCTGTTGCTGTAGCTTCCCTCTGTAGTTCCTGATAGC
This sequence comes from Cricetomys ansorgei, assembly GCA_026225945.1. Classification (NCBI taxonomy): domain Eukaryota; kingdom Metazoa; phylum Chordata; class Mammalia; order Rodentia; family Nesomyidae; genus Cricetomys; species Cricetomys ansorgei. The sequence continues at coordinate 1,485,011 of JAMJFZ010003206.1, forward strand.
TTTTCTAGGGTTTTTTTTTTTTCATTTCCAAGAAGTCTGTTTTCTCCAGGGGCTGAGTAGTAGTCATGCAGCCAGAGTCAAAGGGTTGGCATAGCTATTGGTCTTGGTCAGGTCTTGGTCTAATTGATCATTATTTCAAGTCTGGTTCTGTGAGGTTGTGAAGTCCTTATTTCATGAGAAGACAATTTAATTCTCACCATGTGGTGATTGTTCATACCTAGCCAGCCTGGCCTTATCATGGGGTGATCTGCCTGCCAGACTCACTGTTCCTATAATCTGAGAAACACTTTATGGACTCTTACTTTGTGCCTTCTCTCTCAAAGAAGCACTAATAGCCTTAGAAGAATACTCTATAAGTGATTAATATGTCTGTATGTGAGTCGATCATGAACCTGGCACAAATCCTTAAAGTGGTAAAGAAAATAGGCACAAAACATAGGCAGAGATGGCAAGCGTCAGTCCTACCTTTAGCTATATGTGGCCATCTGCACACCCAACTAAAGTCAGGGCTCTTCAGTGACAGCATCCTTCTGGACTTTCTATAGAACTAGAAAGAAAGTATGATGTTTCTTGGGAAAGTACAATAATTTGTTGAATACCTACTATGACCCAGATATAAACAAACTACTTGATACAATTACAACACCCCTAAAGCACAGCTGTTGCTTGCCCTTTATTTGGATGATAACTTCAAACATGTAGAGCTTAAATGAGTTCCTAAATGATATACAAGCGTTTGTCACACAGCCGTGTCCAGGAGGTCCAAGGTAGTCTCATGAGGGAGGGTTAGGGTTAGGGTTAGGGTTAGGGTTACGTGTACCATGTACTGCACTAGAAACTTCATTCTTAGGGTCTCAGTTAATCTTTAACTGTTTTGCAGATAAGGAAAGTATGTCTCAGAGCGATCAGATCAAAAACTTAACCAAGGTTCTAAAGAGGTGGCTCAGAGGTTAATAGCCTTGGCTGCTCTTTCAGAGGACCTGGCTTCAGTTGCCAACATTATCAAGGTGGCTCACAACTGTATGTAATTCGAGTACCTAAAGATCGGACACCCTCTTTTCCTGTGCAACACCTGTCATACACATGGTTCACAGACATACACGCAGATAAAACACCCATCTACATAAAATAGTAAAAACAATTTTTTTAAAAATAAAGCTTAACCAGAAATAAGAAGTGATTTTTATAAACTAACACTGTTCCTCATTCTTTTACAAAGAGCTCCTGGCAAAAGCAGGAAAAGAGGAATGGCTGCATGGTATCTGTTTGGCATTGCCACAGACCATAATTATATTGTTAGGAACATTTTAATGTACTATAGCAGGGGAAGGGACCCTGAAGTCACTCATTTCTGCCTTTAAATGATGAAAGTTCTAATTCAGACTCAGTAAGACATTTAAACACGCTCTGTAGTGAAAGCATGCCTCCATTTTTTCCCGAAACATTTCTGAAAATTGTCATCATTGTCTTTCTTGACAATGCTCCTTCTCTTGGTCTTTCTTCTGGACATTGTATGGAAGGGGTGCTGGATGAAGGATCAGTTCAGTGGCATAGTTCTTATCACCAGGGAAGAACTGGCTTGCCTGTAGTGTGACCTGTAGAGGATCCCAATATGTGATCTGCTGTAGGCCCATGATAGAATTATGAAAAAATTATGACATAAAATTACACAACTGATATGTAAGTTAATGTGATGTTTAAAATTTTCTCATACTTTCTAGCTAACAATCACCTTACCACAGTATCAGATAGTGATATAAGACATGAGGCTCCTGGGTCACAGACTGAGGTGTTGTTACTCCTTTCACAGCAATGAGTCTGTGTGCAAGGGATTCATGGGACTGACACAGAAGAACCACTTACAGTGTCTTGTGTTTTAAGAGAGAAGCCTTAAGCCTAGGAAGCCCACATCGTTCATGAATGACACCATACCTGCTTGCCCTTTGCTTCACAGGAAGATGCTCTCTTTGCTCCAAGGCTATTTGCATGGACATTTTCTTTCCAAATATAATCCAGAATGAACAGAAGTTAGCGGTTCTCTTATAACTTCTGCAGAGAAAAATAAAAATGCCAGAACTATATAAACTTATTTCCTGGTATATAGCAATGTATGTTTATCATTTTTATAATGAATACTCACACTACTTAAAAAATTTTATCACTAAAGTATAACATATAATAAATGAATATATATATTAGGGACCATGATGAATCTTTCCTAGGATAAAAGATAAAATCTTTGGCCCAAGATGCTGGTAGATTGGGTTTCATCTTCCTTCTTTGTCTTGCAGACATCTGCTTCTTGCTATGTATTTATGTTCCCCTGTATCTATGGATGAATATGAGTGTTGTCTCAATGTTTTCCTCATAAAGGAAACAATTATAATAATTTTAGGCTCACCATGTAGAATTCATTTTCATTTAATCACTCTTTAAAAATATTATCTTCACAAACAGTTATATTCCAATATATATACTGAAAGTTGGAATTTTCCACAAATGTATTTTTTGGAGAACATAATTCAATACATATGTAGCATGAAATTAGGATTCATGTTTAAGATTAGTTCCCAATGTAGAGTCATAACTCAGATACTCATATTCTCTCCCCTCCCTCTCTTTACCCTACTCAGCTCACAAAACACACACACACACACACACACACACACACACACATATATATTTCTTCCATAACACAATGAATTAATTCTGTGTATTTATTTGCATGGATATTTGTGTGCTGTGTCTCTTATCTTTTGTACGTTTACAAATGGTAGACTGATGGATGGTGTGCCCACCATACAATGAATTTGTTGTTCAAGAATACATCATAGCAGTTCTTGAAGACAGGAGACACTAGTCACCCTACCTTGAAGTTACTGTCTATCTGGACTCTTGGTGAGATACAAGAAGGGAGCAGGGTGAGAGACTCTAATGTTGTGGTGGAGTAGTATGACTCACTGGATGACTTATGACAATGCATTTAAAATCTACTCAGAGAGTTTGTTCCCTTAGCTCAGTGGTGACTCTCAGTGACTAGTGTTTTTGAGAATCGTTCAATTTTGTCTGTCAGTCACAATAAATTTCTCAATTGCCAAAAAATAAAAAAAAGAAACTCAGACAAAAACATAGTCATACACTGTACCTGTGTAGCAGGAACAGCAGTAAGGCTGGACTAAGGGATCAGTTCCCACGAACAACAGATATTGAGGCAGATAGATAAGAAAGTTCCCTTAGGTGTTCTGTGCCACGGCTAGAAAGTAGGAAGACTCATACCAGCTTCCAGAGGCTACAACATCCTATAAGATAGCTGCTGCAGTTTGAGGATGAAGAGATTTGTACCATAGAGATAAAAACTCTATATTTAACGATGAATATGCATGTAATTCACTTTCATATCCAAATTGACTTAACCATTTGTAATGGAATATCCACAAGTTTCTTATGCTAATCCACTGATAAATAAGTGGTTTCTTTTATTTTTCCTATAAAAAAAAGAGATTAAATAAATATTCCTAGGCACATACTCAGGTCATCATTGATTGGGCTAAGACGCAAATCCAGGCAGTCAAGATCCAAGAAAACACTTTTTTATACTGTCACATAAGTATGTAAGTGAACACACATATATGATCAAGGGTCACAGAAACACTTTTCCCCCCATAGTGGCTCAAATACTCTACCTAGATGGTATTTTTATTTTTATTGGTGCAACTTCAAGAAATACTTAGTCCCCAATGAAAAGGAATGATAGTGTACACAAGAAGACAGAACAAGAGGGGTGTGAGATCCAAATTAAAACACAGAGAGGATATAAGAATGTCCAGGGCTAGTGAGATTTCGCAAAGGGAAGAAGCACTGGTGGCCAAGCCAGATAACCTGAGTTTGATCTCTGGGACTGACATGGTAAAAGGAAAGAATCAACTCCCACGCTTGACCTTTAACCTATACACACATGTCATGGCGCACTTATATGTGTGCACATACAGTAAATATGTGATAGATACATAGATATATAGATAGATACATGGGTACATAGACACATAGATAAAGAGATGGTTGATGATGATTGATAGATGAAAAATGTAAGTTTTAAAGCTTTAAAGAATATCCCCAAATATTAACAAATCAAAATCAATTGAGAAATATACAAATCAAGTATAGGGTTGCTAACTGGAAATAGGGTTCCACAGTGGGGAGCCTGTGAGGCCAAAGTGAGACCTGTGGACAAGTGAGCTACCCACTCGGGTAAATTGTCAGTCTGGCTTGGAAGATTTTCATTTTTATTAAATCACCTGTTCCAAAGACAATGCTGACTCATAATCTGGGCACAACTGCACTCAGAATGGAGCTGTATGCTCAGCAAGGAACCTCAGGTAGGAACTAGATACTCAGCCATATTCCAGCTATGGAACTGAGAACAGGAGCAATTCTGTAAGGTTTTCTCTTCCTCATGGAACCCAGAAAATTCTAGCTCTTATCTGTTCACCCCTAGTGCACTAGTCCCTAAAACCTTATTTATGGTGCAGTTTGCCTCAGAACTGAGTGCGTGAAATAGAACCCAGCTGTTATGTGTGATTTTCCTGGGGAGATGGGAGGGAACATCTATTCACTTGAGGTCGGGCACAAAAGACATTGACAAATGATTTATTTGAATCTATCTTAGTGAACCTGTGAGTTTATTGAGTGTATTGAGTTTATTGAGGTTACTGGCAGAAGCACGGGTGCCCCAAAGACAAGTGCATCACCAAAACCCCATCTCAATCTGCGTGTTGATTCACAAGAGCCACATCCCTAGAGCTCCCTTAACAACTTGTAGACAGCTGAGCAGATCAGAGACTCCTCTCCCAGGCCACTGTTGTTGTCTATACAACCTTAGGACACAGTCTGATGAGTCTTTCAGGAACTGTTTCACATCTGTGAGTTTTGCTTGCTTCCTAAGTCTTACAAGGTTGACTGACTTCATGAGTTTTAAGAAGCCTCATCCAGGAAGGGATGTTGCAACTTAGAGGAAGCAGCTATGCAACACCAGCACTAGACAGGCAGATGAAAAGCCTAATGCAGTCCTAGAATGCTGTCCACTTCTGAATTCCTCCTCTTTACCCTCACTCGCACCCAGCATCCTTCCCGACACAGCTCAATCACTTTCCTTAGAAGCATGGTATGGACTCATGCACTTAGACAGGACCATAAGCATCTATATCTAGCAATCAAGTAACCAACAAATAACTTCCCATGGGTCTATTTATCTTCTGTCTCAGCCCAGCAGGACTGTAGTCTATAAATTGTAGTTGGAAATGCAGGTCCATTTGCCAGATCAGGGATGCGTTACGTAGCAATAGTGGGGCAGAGCACTGGTGCATGTCCATCTATAAAGTCCATTTGCCTACTGTAGTGAAACAAACATGTTCAGTGAGCAGCAAAAACTGAGGTTGGCCAGGCAACCATAAACTGCAACAAGCAGGAACTATAGAGATGGGAACAAATGACACGCCTTTGAGCAGTCACAGCTCTTCTCTTGGTGGCTCTGAAGGACTTTCCTTGTGAAATGAAAGCTGACCTCTGCTAAAGGGAACTCTAGTGCTTTACATGGCTTGGAATTCTCTTATAAGTGTGTTTAAGGCTCTGCTGTATGTGTTGATGTGGGGGCTTTGTGATCCTACCCAAATACAGCACACAGCAACAAAAACTAGGAGGCCCTTGCATTAGAATTAGTTTTAAATCTCATTCCTGCTCCTTATGGTGTGGGACTGGGCTCCTCTGGGGTTCTATTTTTTCATATGTAAAGAGATCCAATAAAGTAGACTTTATTATATGGATAAAACAAGTGTCAGACATATAGTAGGCCCAATGGCTTGAAGCATATTTAAAATTGAAAGTTGCTTATATGCAACAGGAATACAGTTAAATCTTCCTGTTCAGCAGAAGGGTTTTTAAGGAGCTAGGAGTCAATTCTTCCACTTACTTGTTTAGTAACCTTGAGCATGCTACTGAGTCTTCTGTTTGTGGAGAAATAGCAATGCTTATGTCATATACCGACTAGAAATCATGATGCCTTTATAGCACAAAGCAGAGCATCATCTGCCTAGTACAACCTTTGTAGATGTGAGGCATTATCCTTCCCTGGCTAACCAAAGTCTGAAACTCAATCTAGTGGTATGTATTTTAACCAGGCTGTCCTGTGTGCATGTAATGTATAGCTATATATTTATTGTTGGGGAAAATAATGTTAAAATTCTCTTTTGTTGAATTGTTAATCCAGCAAGTGGAACCTGGTTTTATTGGCTCTTTATTAAGAGCTTGACTGCTTCACACTGTGATGGGTGAATAAGGATAAAGATAAAATTCATGTACCAAGCACCACACTGAGGATTCTTCAAAGGATTATCTCATTTAATCTGTTCATATAGTATATATTAATTCTGTTCAGGAAAACAATTCCTGGTCATTGTACAGAGATTGGAAAGGAGAAAAGTATCTACAAAAGAAACATCAAACTTGTGTATATAACTGCTGTTATATATGTGCCCTGTCTCTCCTATGCTTTCTTTGGACAAAGTGCATGGTATGGCCAAGTTTTTGGACCCCTTGTCTGTAAAATAAGTCTAATAGACCCAGCTATCTCAGGGTAGTTAGACAAAAAGTGAGATGCTCTAAGAAAAGATTATAACCTTGTCTAGCATATGGTCTCTATGAATGGCTACTTCTTTCAGATTCCATCACAGATGAATAACTTCAGAGAGCTTCATTAATTAACATAGTTATGCCTGAGAATATGAGGTAGTAATTCCCAAAGTTTTCAAAGCACAGATATAGATTTGGACCATCTTCCTACGTACCAGTTTACTCTGGGATATCAGTAGATGGTGCCAAAATAATGGTTTCTATATTTTAAAACATAGAGTTGTTGGGATGCAAAATTCTAAACAATTTTAAAGTTCAATTAATAGAACACAGAGAAGCACTATACTTAGGATGGACTGGCTCAATCAGGACTGAAACTTGTCTCTCTATTTCTCCATTGTCATCATTCACCCAGCCAATAACATACTGTAGAGGTTCTCCCATTCTCCCAAACTTCCAGAAAAGGGAGTATTTGTCCCCTCCCTTCCTTCCTTCCTTCCTTCCTTCCTTCCTTCCTTCCTTCCTTCCTTCCTTCTTTCTTCCCTTTTTCCCTCCCTCTCTCTGTCTCTCTCTCTCTTTCTTTCCTCCTTCCTTTCTTCCTTCTTCCCTTTCTTCTTCTGTAAAGCCAGGGATCAAATCTGGATCTTATAGCCTGAGTAGGCAAACACAGCACATACTGAGCTAAATCCCTAGCCTTGTAGAATAATTTCAAGCAGAGAACTGGCATGACAGATTCAACTATTAGATAACTTTGGAGGTCACAGTGGGGGGCAGGGAGGTTTGGAGGGTGGAAAATAATCTTCCACCAAGGAAAAGCCTACAGTGAGGTTGGTGAGAGCAAAAACTAGAAAAATGTTAGTGGGGAAGTGAAGAAGAGACAGACTTGAAAAATGTGAAGACAGATTAAAAAGAATCTTCATATTTTCAGAGCAGAGAGAGCTGAGTGAGAGAGTCTCTAGAGTGATCCTTGAGTTCCTAGTTAGGAGGTGTAGGCTGGGAATTGTGAAAATGAACTAAACGCATATGATCATTGGCACAGCATGATAGAGAATATTTGCTCTGCAGTCAGACTTCCTTTCTGTCCTTTTAGTTATGGTAAAAGGATACTTAACTCTCCTGTATTCACTCTTCATAAAAACAAACTTCTAAATTTTCAGAAATAATTTCTTGTTTCTCTGGAAATGATTTTAAGAAAATTTCTCCCCTAAATGTGCCAGAATTTCACAATTGCCTGCTTTAATCACTGGCCCTTTAATCACTGGAGGTAAGTATGTGACTTTGGGGGACCCTCAGGCAACGGCTGTGTGTTTTCAGGGCCTCTGTGCAAGTCACATGTGGAATCACATCTCAGAAGCAGAACCCACTGATGTGAGGGCACATTTTCTTTGTGACAATATCAGGGCAAAAATTAAACATTCATACTATGGTAATGAAGAGCTGAATAATTTACTCTAAACCAATAAAGTAGAAGTTCGTAGTGTGATAGTTCTGGAATGAAACATAGTGGAGGAAAAATAACATTTTGTTCATTAGCTTAAAGCCTGGACTGAGCCATGACAAATGAGCATGTGTCCTTCCCTGTGATTAAAATATAGAGAAGGCATGCAACCCCAAACCCTGACATTCAACAGTGATGATGTCACAGGAGAGTGATAGGAGAGTAGGAACCCAGTGTCCTGTAACCTGGTGTCCTTTAGATGAGCTGTGTGACCTCAGACAAGTCATTCAGAAAACGTGGTTTCATTTCCAAATCTGATATTAAAATTAAGTAATCCCTGTCTGGTCACTCACATGAGTTCATATCCAAGACACAATAATCTGTCATTGTCATACCACGCACATAGCAGCCACACAGCAAGTCTTATTAGTGCTGGATCCTACTGTGTTCTCTTGGTAGACACCAAGTGCTCTTCAGTGGTACTGGTCTGCATTCCCATCATCCTTAGGTCATAAGGATAAGGAAATGAGATAACCAGATAATGTGCATAAGTTGGAAGTCCTTCAAAAACCCTCTTCTACCCTTAGTGCTTTCTGAGAATTACAGATAACCTGAGCACCATCACCATCAAGGACATCTTAGAACTCCTCACAGTCAGACTGAGAGGGGATCAGAAGAAACATCTGTGCTTTCCTTCCATTCTTCCAGGAGAAATTTCAAGGAGGAAATGGGTCGTGTTCTCACTTAAATTCTTTCTAATTCACTATTGAATTTGAAGTTTCCACTCTTTTGAGCTCAGCTTCTCTCTATCTCCAGAGTAATCAGACCTTTCTAGATCCTTTCTGCTTTCTAGTAATGATTTGAAAGTGAGATATATACAAGAAAGTCATCTCTAAGGCTTTGTCCCTCATTTCTTTTCATTGAGGCAGGATGATATTGACACCTGAGATTATAAATGGAACATCTTAACACCAAGCTCCATTGAGTTTCTGGTCTTGTTTGTGAATCTCACTACCTATGAAACCTTCTTTGTGGTTTGCTACAAGAATCAAATAAGCTAACGGCTATTTCCTTGTAAGCAATGTCTGGCACACAGTGAGCGTCAATACATGACATTTACAGAGGCTGTCAGGGTTGTGCTTTACAGGGACAGAAAGATAAGAAAGCTTGGCCCTGCTCTGTAGAATTTAGTCTAGTATTAGATCCAGGCTTGAACATGACTTTCTAGCAGACAGCCTGAAGCCAACAGCTTTACAGGCACAGGGAAAGCATTTTGCCCAAAGAAGAACAAGTAGAGATGGAGAGGTGAACCCTTTCTACCTGATAGAACATAGAATGAGAAAAGGATGTGGGTGCTTTGTTGAAAAAAAGTCACAAATTGCTCGTGTCTAGAGTTTGAAAAGACCTATGGAGATTGTGAAGGCTGGGCAGGAGAGTCTGCTATGGGATGCTTACAATGCCAAAAGTATCTGTGCTCCGTCCCTTTCTGGGAAACAGTTGCAACTTTTGGAGGAAGGCAATGGTGTGACCTAAGGAGAAGAAACTATTAAGTTGAGATTCTCTGTTGTCATCTTCACCACATTTTGACCCTCTTTCATGTGTCATTGTTCCAGCAGGACTCTTTGTAACCCAAACCACACACGGTAGGTATATGCACTGTAAATATTTGTTGAACAAATAGTTAAACAATAATGGGCTTTTTCCTCCTCATTACACCAGGAGGAAATACTATCCATGTGAACTAAGTGGCTGGCATGGGACCGAGAGAAGAGAGTTCCAGTTATGGCTGTGTGGTCTGCAATTGCTAGAAGGTCACGTACCCTCCCTGGGCCTCATTAGCTATCAAAAAATGGAGGAGGCAAAGAAAACTTGCCTGCCAGAGTTTTTAATTAGAATTGGTTTCCTCGTTGTAAAGGGAAAGGAAAAATACCAAAAGGCAGTTCTCTGAGTCCAAGGTCGATTACATGTACCAATCAGGTTGGGACCACCTGGACCTTTCATCTCCACTTTCAAAACCTGCTCCCTTACTCAAAGAGGTGGGATGAAAGACACCTTTGAATGTGCATCTTTCCACAGAAGCCGCGCTTGTGAGGAGTTAATGTATCCAGTCACCTGAATTTATTTAGTAGAAACTAATTTGTCCCATTATATTTATTAATCAAAGAAATACATCAGCCAATCAGAATATTAGGCATGATAAATAGGTTATCATGTACTAATTCAGGATACTCCAGCCAAAAGCAAAGCAATTTGTCATTTTAATTAACCTTCACATGAATATAAGTTATTTGTTAGCCTTTTTGAAATGTTCAAAATAATCTCCAGTTCTAGTTTCTTTAAACATCCTTAGATAACTTAGAATTGTGAGCCAGAAGTCAAAGGTAGAAGATTCAGCCATTCTAATTGCTAATGATAAAATAGAAGTAGCCAGTCCAACACTGTTGACCATAGCCTCGCATATTCATTTCATTACAGCTGACTAATTTATTGTTTTAACTAACATGTATTAAATACTAACTATTAGCTTCATGAACATAAAAAGTATAGTCCTTGCCTTGAAGGAGTTAATTGTTTGCTCCTTTATTACATAAATGTTTCCCATGTATCTGTTCAGTGCCAAGTGCTAGTCCTGTGCCTAGGCACTAGAGATGAGAGATAGAGGCATACCATCAAGAAGCTGATGGTTTAGTGCAGTGTTGCAAACTTCTCCCACACAGGCACATCCAGAGAGCATGAGCAGTAGCATCACAAGTCCCTTTAAACACTCGTTCTTACTGAAAAAGTAGGCGGAAAGAAAGGTCTCTGTCAAAGGGACAGTGGTAGGTTGAAAGAAGAGTGACTTTCTTGGCTTGGTAAAGCACCCTCTGCACCCAACCATGCATCCTATAACAGACCAGGCAGTTCTGTGGGCCCCATTGCAGTGAAACATCACAGTCCAGTGGGAAAGTTGGAGAGGGGAGGGCTCATCTGCACAGGGGATGTCTGAAGTCGGTGTGAAAACTCCGACTGGGTCACTGTGACCCACAAGTAAGGTTATGTGACCGTGGGTTGCAAGAATGGGAATGAAAAGAAAAGGAAATGTGAAAAACGTTTCTAAAGCTAAACAGAATCATGTTGGGACATGGGTGTGGAAGAAAGGAAAAGAAGCAGAAAGCCCTAATGACTTGGAGGAGAGTTAGTGTCTGGACTGGGAGTTTCTTTGGTCAGGATCAGGCCTGGGTGATGGGAGGAAGTTAAGGAGGAACTTCTTGCAGCATTCATCTTCTTTATCTTCTAGTGGTGTTCTGTGACACTTAGCATGCTGGTATAAGGACTTGAGTTGAAATCCTACAAGCTCCCCTAAGTCTTGGTATAATATCACATGTCTATAATCCCAGATGCAAGATGAGAGGCAAGACAGAGAATGCCCAGGAGCTGGTGAGCCAAGCAGCTTAGGGTACAGTGTTGAAACCACAAAAGAGACTGCCTCAATGAAGGTAGAGGATGCGGACTGCCACCAGACATTGTCCTCTGACCTCCACACATGCAGCATGATATGTGCATGCTTATACTCCCAAAGAGACACACACAATATAAACACATGTACAGAAGAGAGAGAGAGAGAGACAGAGACATAGACAGAGACAGAGAGAAAGAGAGAGGGAGGGCACTTACCCGTACACACACAGACTTTCCTAATTAATTAATTAATTACATTTAATTTAATTTACTTTTATTCTTTCATGCAATACATTCTGACCCTCCTCCTCCCCTCACTTACTCCTCCCAGTTCCCTCCAGAGCTACCCCACCCCCATCCACCAGCCAACCCTCCAACCCCCACTTTTCCCTAGAAGAGAAGTCTTCCCAGGGTTAGTGTTCGAACAGGGCATGGTTTAACAAGATGGAACTAGGCAGGGCATTACTCTCTACATCAATGGTGGACTAGACAATCCAGTGGGAGCAAAAAGGACCCAAGGGCAGATAAAAGGGCCAGAGACTCCCCCACTCCAGCCTGTAAGAGTTTTGCAAGAACACCAAGCCAGACAGCTACAATCTTCAGGTTCCTTGTCTGCCCTCCAGTCTCTGTGGACCACTAAGGTTGCTGGTCAGTTGAGGCTGTGGGGTTTGTTCTCCTAGTGTCCTGGAATCCTTCAATCCTTCTTCATTTTAATGTCTGGAAGATAAATTTGTCAGATACCCTTTTCAGTTCTCCAATCTACTCAGCTCTGTCTCTTGCTCTTGTCAGGTAAAATATTTGCAGTAGTTTTGTGATCCTCTTTACAATTAATTTTAATTCTAGTACTTATGTTTTAGCTGAATGGTTTAAGAATTTGGTTGTGATCTATCACAAAAAGTAGGAACTTAAAGCCAAGTTCAGGCCCTGACTCTTCAAGGCTTCCTCCCCACTTGCCCTATGCAGTGGAACATGGTGGCTTTTAGCTCTCTTCTCTGAAAAAAAAAGAAATAATAGCCAAGTCTACTCCTTAAGGTTACCATGCATATTATCATAAAGTTGTACACACAGGTCTGTAGTTTTGTCTATAATTACACCTTGATTTTCGTATTAGTGGTGTTTACTATGTAACAGGGCCTGGGTAGTAGTACCTTAGCAACTGAGTCCCTAGCAACTGACTCCATGATGGAAGTGCCATTCAGGCTGTAAACTCAGCATATAGAGAACACCACCTGCCAAAACTAAAACAAAGGCCTAATCCATCAAAGTCCATATAGTTCTGGGAAAGTCTGAAAATGTACTAACCTTGCTTTTTAGCTTCTGTAGTTCTGCTTCTGGCTAACTGTTGTTGTGAACTGAAGTATATCAACCCAGAATATGGCTTTTGTGCTTAAAAGTTAACCCTGAGGAAGGCTCAGGGCTCCACTGGGGTCCCAAACACCTAGTATAGTCACTGGCCTGCTGATAAAGACTCTCTATTGCCTTAAATCCATGTCTAAGCAGTCTTCTCTGGTTAATGCCCACAACAACTGTGGAGTTTTCTTGATCAGCTCTGATGACTGTAACTGTTACATTGATCTTTGTAAGCCCTAAGGTCTTCTTACCCTATCTTCACTTTCTCTATGTGTAATAATGTGTCTGTTCTTTATCTCTACCACTTCTTAATGATTCTTCTGTGTTGGATGTCGGTTTGTTCATCGTAAGCCATCTTTGTAAAAACATATTTTTATTTTGCTAGTGTGTGTATGTGACCTGTGTATGTGCGTGCGCATTTTGTGTACATATGACATGCATGCATCATTCGTGTGGAGAACAAGAAAAACTTCATGGAGTTCCTTCTCTCTTCCATCTTTATGTGGCATCTGGGGAATGAACTCAGGCCACTGGGTTTGCATAGCAAGTACTTTTACCTCCCTAGCCACCTTACTGTAAGCCTTACTGAAGCCCTGTAAGCCCTGTAAGCCTTCTTTTCTAGTGTAAACCCGAGAGCTAAACCTTTTCTTTACTGTCATGTTAGCTGCACTCTACAATATTTTGTATGTAGGATTTTCATCATTACTCGCTTCTTTTTTTAAAAGTTATTTTAATTACACTTATTTGATTTGCCGTGGTGGGGGAGGGCATATATTCTCTCTTTCTACATTGTAGGTCCTAGGGATAGAACTCAGGTCTCCAGGCTTGTCCACAAGCACCTTTACCCACTGAGCCCTCTTGCCAGCCCCTGTCATTATACATTTCTTCATAGTAACATGTAACTTTTTTTTTTTTACCTTTTCTAGTCCCAGGAGTAGTTTAGAAGTATCTCTTATTTCAAATGTGTGAAGACTTTGCATTTATTGTGTACTGACTTACCAGTTACATGTTTTGAGATCAGACAACGAAACACAACGCCGACTTTTTTAATTCACTGGGATTTGAACATTCTTTGTCAGTGTTTACCTCCTTTAGCTGCAGGCATTGGGAATGAGCTTATCCTTTGCTTTTCCTCTTTGTCCAGCGCTGACTCCCCTACCCCCACCCCTTTGTTTCTCATTGGTGAGTTGACTGATACTGATTCATTTATTCCACATTCCTCACAAAGCATTATTTTGGAGTACTTAAAGTCTCTATTGATTTTTAAGTAGTTTTCTTTTATCAGGCGAGATGGAGCACACTATACTCTACGATTACTGTTTAATTCCCATGAAAGGTGAGAACTGGGAATTATGTTAGTTGTTTTAGTTTTTGTGCTTTGCTTACTTGTTTATTTGTTGATTTGTTTGTGTTGAGATGGATCTCATGCAGCGCAGGCTGGCCTCAAACTTTCTCTACCCTGTAGCTCACGCTGGCTTAACCTCTGATCCTCCTGCCTCCATCTCCCAAGACAATTACAGGAATACACTATGCCTGCCATATTACCTTAATTTTGATCCTCTCTATCTCAGTTCAGGTGTACTTACTGTTTGTTATTTTATTTGGATTTGATGACTTCTGAGATAATGCTTCACTATCTCTGCATACAGGCAGTATATCTGTCAGTTTACAAGCACATCTCTTAATGTATTCCCTTCAACTTCTTACCCTTTTGTATCTTTCCTCTAAAGTCAGCTTGTTTTCTGCAGAAATACAACTGTAGGAACTGCTTCAGTTAAGCACTGCTACTGAGCTGCTTACAGTGAACTAAACTTTTGTTTTTTCCAAAATTGTCTTAATTTTAGCCTCAGTCACTGGACACACGTATATAGGTTCGAGGATTTTATCCTCAGAATTTTAAAGTTACTCTCCACCAGCCTCTGGTGCATCCCTTTCTTCCCAGCCTGAACCTGTTCCCTTCACAGGCTGTTGCTCATTCCTCTTCCCTGCTTTAAGGTCTCCTCCCGTCTTCCAGGCTCTGTGTTTTCATTCTTTGTGGGTGGGAAGGGTTGCACTTCTTTTTATTTATGCTTTCTGACAAACTTCCTGCTTCTCAACCTGAGAATTTCTACTTCCAGTCATTCTGGAAAATCCAGTGCTTCTTGTCTATTCTCTTGTTTCCTTTTGGTACTCCAATTGTACATAATGTATATACTTACACACATTTTACATCTCTTTCCTCTTCTTCATAGTTTGTCCTTGTCCTTCTCTGTTGCATTCTGGGTAACTTTCCCAGCCAGGGACAGGGGAACAACTAAAAACCCATTTGCAATGGGTTATTTTCCTAGATGTCTTGTGCCATCTGATCAGAAAACATTTGGTTTCTCTCCATTGGTGACAATCCTAGGGACTTGAACTGAGATTGTTTCTTCTAAGACAATTTGTGGTTGCTTCCCCTTGAGACGTCTAAGGCCTTACTCCAGAATCTGTAGCAGCTGTCTTACCTATCACCCACCCTAGACTGTAGTTTTATTTCAGTTCTGATGTAGTTATAACATCTCACACTTTCTTTCCTTTATAACATCTTATATTTTGCTAACTTCTAAACACATAAAAGTAGAGCGTAAGTCCCCATGACTCACTGGAATCCAAAGCAAATTATACAAAGCATGTCCGTTTTTCCTTCAAATACTTCAGAATACATCAACCACAACAAAAATGATATCTTCTTACAAGCCAAAGATTTAGTACCATCTAACCATTAGTGTCGTAATTGTCTTAATCTCTTTTTTCTTGTTTATTTCAATCAGTGACTAAGTAAAATCAGCTGTTTTAATTTGGTTACTAGTCTCTTAATTCTCTTATCTAACACACAAAGGCATGCATGAACATGCACACACACACACACACACACACACACACACACACCTATTTTGATGTTGTACATTTGAGTGAAGAAAACAAGTGTATGGTCCTGTAGATTATCCTATAATGTGTATGTAACTAATTGCTTCCTCCTGGTAGGGCTAAGCTAGTCTCTCTATTTTCTGTTGAACTCTCTCAATGAGGTATTCACACCCAAATGTTATATTTGAACAGCTTTTGTGAAGATTATCAATGATGCCAATCTACTAAATGTAACAACCTTCTATTTTATGAATGAACAGTAATCATCTTAATCAGTGTATCGGGTCCATATGAAGACACTGGCCACCTGTCTTCCCAGAAATCATCCTATCATTGATCATCCTGTCACCCTCTGTAGATCCCCGCCCACCACTTCTATTGACCTTTCCCTGGCCTAGGGCCACCTTCCTTCTCTTCTGCATGGTGAAGAATGGTTCAATCTCTAGTCTTAAACTTTCCTCAGTTCCTTGGTGATTTCATTTAGCTTCTCAGCTTACAGTGCTACTTACTGAGGTGGAACTAGACCGCGTTTGACTTTAGAGGCATCTAACACAGTGTAGTGCACACTTACTTTCTTACCAGTGTCATTACTTCTGAACTCAAAGGCTTCTCTCCTTATTCACATATAAAGTAGCTATTTTCCTGTCAGAATATTTTGTATTTATTTTTTCACTTTGTAGTTAGAGTAGGAATCTTGGAAGATTCCCTTTATTCCTACAACCAGAAATCACTAGTCTGAGGGACTTTGTTAGAGGAGTTGTTTGGCAAATTGTTTTTCGTGGTGATATTATTATTATTATTATTATTATTATTATTATTATTATTATTATTATTTAGCTGCTCTGATTGGTGTTTGAGAGTCTCTCTATATAACTGAGGCTGGCCTAGAATTCTCTGTAGCCAAGGCTGCCTCAAACTCAATATTCTTAATTTTCAGCATCTAATGTTCTAAGATTATAGCTATGCACACCTGAATTCACACCTGAATTCAGCAATAGGTTTAATTTTTTAAAATTTTATTATTGATGTTTTGCCTGATGTATGTTTGTGAGCCATGTACTTGCAGTGACTGCAAAAGCCAGAAGAAGGTAGTAGATCTTCTGGAACTACAGTTACAGATGACTGTGGGCCACCATGTAGGTGATAGAAATTGAACCTGAGTTCTCTGGAAGAGCAGCCAGTGCTCTCATAGAGTCATCTCTCCAGCCCCATCAATATACTATATTTTTTATACTTATTTTTTTATTTTTTTACTATTATAATATAATTATATCATTTACTCTTCTCCCATCAAACCCTAGCATGTACTCACTGTTTCCTTCCAAATTTATGACTTCTTTTTACTTTAATTGGTATTATATTTTTGTGTGTGTGTGTGTGTGTGTGTGTGTGTGTGTGTGTGTGTGTATTTCTAAATACGTACATACAATCTATTCAGTCTGCATAATGTTACTTGTATGTATGTTTTCAGGACTGAACATTAAGTACTAGATAACCTGATGGTTTGCTCTTCCTTTGGAAAGACTATTCCTCTTGCTCTCAGCATTCTTTAGTTGCCTATGTGTTGTTTGTTTGTGTTTTTGTGTTTTGTTTTGTGTGTGTGTGTGTGTGTGTGTGTGTGTATTTGAGACTATTGAGCTTTTCCTGTCCACATTAGCATGTCTATTAGTGTCCTCCTTGATCAGGCCATGTTTAGACAACCATGCTGGTGAAACTTTTTGAAGCATCAGACATTGCTGGGAGACACAAACTCCCCATCCTCTGTATTTTCAGAAGCAGAAGTGATGAACACTTTTCACATAGCCCAGATAAGGCAGCCCTTGGGCTTTCCAGGAAAATTCTAGCCTTCCTGGACCATTCTTCTCTATTTAATTATTTATTGCAGTCTCATCTATTTTATTGAGCACGGATACACCAGAAATGCTAATAGAAACAGTGGTAAAATGTAATTCAGAACTCAAATCCTTCCAAATTAATCATAACTTCGTGTTTGACTCCTCTATAGTGCATTCCCACAGTCAGGTGGCCATTCTCTTACATTCATTGGTGACAGAAGCTAACCTACCTCTGAGAAAATTATCATTTTTCTCTATCTACCTGAGATGTATTGCCAGACATTGGCTTGCTCTATGGTGGCAGCTGGCTAGGCAAGACTGAAATGTGCTGTCAAGCTGTTGGGTGGAACCAGCCACCCTCAGGTGTGGGTTAATGCTGATGTCCACAGTTGCAATTTCTCCTACAGGTTTGTCTCCAATCTCTTCCTAAATTTTTCAAATTACTGAATCAAATCCACTCAGATTATCAAAAATAATCTCTCTTACCAAAAATCAACTGATTGCAAGTATTAACCATAACTATTCAATACCTTCACAGCCATACCATACATTGATTTTTGACTGAATAACTAGGGACTTGGGTGTAGTCAACACATAAAATTGGCCACCACCAGTGCCTTCTCTGTACTAGGAGTTGTATCGGGCATTTTTTATCTTATATTTTCATAGTAGAGAGGATGGAGTGGACTTCTGTGCTTTAGCTGGAACCATTGGATAAATATGGCCAGACTTCCTGGCTGTCCTTTACTCATGAGACATGTTTAATTGTGACCATCATGACTTTTATAAATATAAATCTCACAAAATACCTTTGGCATATTTATAAAAATAAGCATAAAAGTATATTTAACAAAATGGAGTTAAGATAAGTCCGGAAACTTACTCAGCCCTAACATGAAACTTCCCTTTCATCAAGCTACTCTCATGAGTGTCTAAACAACAGGAATGCTGCATTTGTAGAATGGGGTCAGATTTCCAAAATGTGAGTACAGTGTGATCAAATGGAGACACTCCATCTGCAAGGGTAACTTGGAGTAGTAGGTGGTATTGTCCAGCATGTTCCCTGCCCTCTCTGTGAGCCTTTTATATGCTCTTCTGACCTTCCTGCCCACAGGGACTCAAATGTGGAGTGCTCTGTACAACCAACTGTCTGTGGGGACTTCATTCTTAGCCCTCTCTCCCCATATAAGGCATGCAAAGTCTTCATGTCCTAGGAGCTTGGAAAGATGGAGAAGTAGAGCTGAGCTGATACCAACTGTGAGCCTTGAAGTGAGTGAGAAATGTCTTTGTTACATAAGTGGCTCGTGCCATGGGCCATTCTCACTACAGCATTATTTACAGACATACAGACATTACAGACATGGAGTTTGATCCAGCCTCCAGTACTTAAGAACTGTAGGGTGTGAATAGTACATTGACACTCTGAACTAGTCCTCCTTCCAGGAGTCAATAATACTTCCTTCACTGAATTATTATAAACAGCTAATGGGAAAATTGTGAGAACAGTCTTTATAATTTTTATACATATTAGGTAAAAAGTAACTTTTCATTAGCTGTGTCTAGCACAGTCAGTGACCCATCAAAACCAGTATCTTTCTATGTAGAAAAATTTAGCCATTAGATATATGCTTTCCATCACAGAACACAGAAGAGTCACTTTCAAATGTTCTCTCCTCATCTTTTGTGGTGGTTTGAATGAGAAATACCCCATGTGTTACCATATTTAAACATTTTGTCATAGTTGGTGGTTCTGTTTGGGAAGCTTACAGAACCCCTGGAAGGTGGAGCCTTGCTGGAGAAAGTATGTTACTGGAAGTGGGTTTTGAGTATTGATAGCCTTGCTGAACTTCTTATGTGCTCTCAGCTTCCTGCTTGCAGTTGAGAATGTGAGCTCCCTGCTTCCTGCTCCTGATACTGTGTCTGCCACGTGTTGGCGAGCTTCGCCACCGTGATGGACTCTTATCTTTCTAGAACAGTAAGCCAAAATAAACTCCTTTTTCCATAAGTTGCCTTGGCCATATTGTTTTGTCACAGAAATAGAAGAATAACTAAAATGTACTTATTCTCCGATTCTTCATTTCTTCAAGTAAGAGAAATTTATTTGGGGATAAACTAGGTCTGAAATCAAGGCCATAAAGAAAACAAACACTGACTCTGAGGCTAACATTTTATGTAAGATAATGCTTTAGATTTCTTTTCAGAAAGTAGCAGGTGTTAAACACATAAGATTTTAAATCCAATCTGTAAATAAATGATATAGCAGGTTTAAAATAAACCGCAGTTCAAAGTTGAAACTGAATGATCAAAGCCTTTCTTGACTTAATTGTGAGATTTTCAGGCTGAAGGGGTAAGCTCCCAGGAGGAGGGATAAACACCAAGGCCATCATGCTTTACACATTTTCTCAAGTACTAAACATTCAACCAGAGACCAGGGAGTAGCAAATTCATGTACATAATTACATTGTGCAGCTCATCTGTTGAGAATCCCATTACGGAAGACCCTGAGGACCTTGAATGCAGCTCCCACCAGAGAGACCTGCAGAGGAGAGGTAGAAAGGCTCTTCCCACCCTGGAGAAATGCAGAGGAAGAGCTTGCATGCTCTGGTTTCCTTGGAGACCTCACTCTTCTCTCTACCCACTCTACTCAGAGCCTACTAAATGGACTCTGCCCCGGTCACCCTGCTTGGCTGTCTTTAGACCTGTCATCCTCATCAAGAACCTACACAGAAAAGAAGGAAGAAATGAGAAGGAAAACTTTTTCTAAAGAGTGGTCACACGTTTTTCATTCTCTAAGTGTTGAATGCTCGGTATTGTTTAGCACTGTGTACAGATTTCCCACAGGGTCCTAAAGCACCCAGGAACCTTACAAACTACTCCCCACTAGTGGAAGATTTTTAGCATCCTTTTATATCTAAGATTAATTAATTAAAAACATCCAAAAACAGGTGTCAGGAAGTGTAATTGATTTTTAACATACTAATAGCAATGACTGATTAAGCTCCTAATAGAAACCTGGAATTCTGAATAGATCTTTAATCCTCACAAAACCCACGTTACTTAAAAAAAAAAAAAAAAAAAAAAAAATCATAGCCTTCAAGAGTTAGGAATTTACCCAAGGTCACACAGTGTCTTAGTTTTTTGGGGTTTTTTTTTTTTGTTTTTTTTTGTTTTTGTTTTGTTTCTTTTTAAATTGCTGTGAAGAGGCACCATGGCTGTGGCATCTCTTATAAAAGAAAACATTTAACTGGGACTGGCTTACAGTTCAGGGATTTAATCTATTATTTGTCATGGCAGGAAGCATGGTAGCAGGCAAACAGACATTGTGCTGGAGAGGTGGCTGAGAGGTTGACATCCAGATCAGCAGGCACTGGAAAAGAGAGTGACATTGGGTCTGGAGCATTTGAAACTCCAAAGCCCACCCTCAGTGACACACTTCCTTCAACAAGACTATGCCTACTCTAACAAGGCCACACAGCCTAATAGTGCCTATGGGCCTATAATGTCCATTTTTATTCAAACTACCACACACAGGGAGCAAAAACCAAAATCACAGAAGATACCATGTGAATTCAAACCAGGGAATGTTCTAATATAACCCTTCCAGCTATCTGTCCATCTTAGCGAATTATTGCATAAGAACACTTTTGAAAGCACTAGAAGATGGAATTAATTTGTTCCAAGTTCTTCTGGAAGCAACAGGTTAAACAGAAGCAAACAGGTTAAAAGCATCTCTTATGAATTGTTAACCATTCCTTTTCAAAGAATCGGCTCATTTCTAAAAATAGCATAAAGAAGTGTTTTATTTTTACGATTATTCATTTGGATACTCCTGAAAAGATGGGCTGGGGAAACCTATTCTGAGAGGAGTTTGGCATAGCTCCCCTGAGTTCCTGAGTTCTGCTGTCCTGCCCTGTTGTTCTCCTGGATTGTGATCTACCCACAGTTTCTCCGGCTGCTTTCCAAGGATGAAGCTGTTCCTGCTTTGGTGACATCATAAATTTTTATAATCTGGCCTGCATCTTAGCCTTTGTTTCTTAGTGAGAAATTAGATAACTACCTTCATGCCTGAAAATATCTAAAAGTTCTCTTAACTTCTCTTGAAAAGATTTGATCCTATGTTTTTTGGTGGATGGGAAGTGTTTATATAGAAGGGAGTGGCAATCTCCTATTCTGACTATTGGAAGTCAAGGGAGGCAATTTCCTCTGCCACTTCTCCCCTAATACATCTGGAACTTTAGGAGCTCTGGGATCTCATGGTGCTCCAGGTTTGGGTAGCAAAATGACTGCTAACTGTTGCACTTTCTACACGAGTGTCATCCTGCCAGTACCTGTGTCCACCACCATGCAGGTCCCATCTTTATGAACAAGACACTAAGTATTTCATTCAGGAGACCTGGAGAAAACAAGACATCACTTAACTTCCAAAAATATCTTGCTGTTCAAGGTGTATCTGCAGATAATCAGCCTCAGCTTTACTTTTTAGCACCATGGAAATGGAGAATCACAGACCCTAGAACCAGTGAACTGAAGGGAACTGCCACACATGCAAGATGCCCAGGTAATCTACTTACACAGTAAAGATTAAGAATTACTTCCTGGAATAGTGGTTTGTACTTTGTGGTGTGTACTGATATTTCTCAGAAGCCTTAAGAATGACTGTTCCTACTCTGCATTCCTCCACCCCCAAATCTTGATGTTATCTGCCTGATGAGTAAAAGCCCTCTGAAAGCCCTTCCTATATGACTCAAGTTGAAAACCCACTTCACATTCCTGAAAAGTCCAGGAACTAATGTTGCTGATTTTAAAAGAAAGTCAAGTGATTGATAGAGAGGCTAATAGAGGTAGTTATGAGCTCTTATCTACACGCAACTAGGCGCTTGATCGTTTGTGTTGGCAAAAGGACTGTGTGTTAACCACACTTTGTATCACTGGGATAAAATATCTGATAAAACAACCCAAAGGAGGAAGGCTTTACATTGGTTTATGGCTTCAGCGGTCCATGGTCTTTTGTCTCACTGGCTTCTAGACCTATGTATGGGAGGCAGGATATCTTGGTGAGCTGCATACAATGAAGCAACGATGTTTAGCTCATGCAAGACAGGATGCAGAGACATGAGGGAACCAGGGGCAAGATACAGTCCTTCAAGGCAAGCCCACAGTGACCTTCCTTTATTCAGGTTCCACCTCCTCACACTCTAGTCAGTAGAAACTCTTCAGTGGACTCACCAGTGTTCCCATGGTTAAGTCATCTCTCAATAGCACCACCAGCTGGAGACAAAACTTTTGACACATACAGCCTCTTAGGACCATTTCATATCTAAACTGTGGCAAAGATCATTCAAATTAAGAAATTTGAAGGGTGAGAAAAATGTCACGTATCCTGAGAGGATCGATCATATACAGAGACATTATTGGAACAACATAACCAATCAACAAACAAACAAAAAAAAAATGTACCAAGGAACTGAGAGAAGACAGGCTTGGGGATTGAAGCCTAAACTTCTGTTTGCTCTTAACCACCCATCAAGTAGATATTCTAGAGAGTGTCATAGTGTCTCTGCTCTGGCGCTACATAAAATGCTCACTCGGGACGGTAAAATATTCCTCATAGAGAAATCTCTACCATCAACCCTTGCTGTAATAGTATTCATTTTCTTTTCAAATAACAGGGTTTAGAATGCCTGCAATGAGAAAAAGTACATTTGAAATACGGGTTTCCTTCAGTCCATTCAAAGTTAATGCTATCTACAGCCAAAACGGACACCCAAAGGATGCCAGGGTGAAGTGGGAAAGGGTGGGTTTGCTTTATTTGGAGGCCCAAGAGGGCCTGTAATGGAGAGAACACTGTAGTAGACTGTCATTGGGTCGTTTCCCCTGCACCAAGGCCAGCCGGGCAGCACAGCTCCAACACCAAACTTTCTGTTACAGTTTTCTTAGAATAGTATTTACATACCAAACTGATTCCAGAATTTTGATCTGTTAGGAAAGATATTTTAAAAATCAGTGCAAAAAGAGAGAAATATCATTTGCTATTTGTTTGACTGTGAGTAGTACTCAGCGAAAGGGATGTGTTTTGGATTCTCTCAGAGACATCTTCGTCTGTGTTCAGAACTAAAACTGTGAAGGTGTTTGAGAGCCACGGCCAGAGCAAAACTGCCTAAGGAGGCAAAGTGAGACATAAAGCGCTGTTTTCTGATGCTGACAAATTGTCTCCTCCTTCCAGTCTCTGGGGACACTTTGTTCAGATGAAAGAACTATAAAGAAAGCCTTCCCTTTGATCTGTCCCCTATCGGTATTGAATTGAGGACAGTTTTCCTGCTGATAAGTTGGGGTGTGATTGAATGAGCCCTTCAGATTGTTTTAGTTTTATTTCATTGGTGTATTGTTGTAGCAGATTCTAAGCTCAAAGTTATTTCAAGATTAAAAACTTCAATATCTTAATAAAATAGGGGAAATGTGACATCTTCACTTCTAACGTGTTGAATTTTGAAAGAACAAAATTTGCTGTATTATCTGTACCTGGTGGTACAAGTGTGTAATCCCAGCTACTTGGGAGACTGAAGATCAAAGATTCCAAATTCTAGCCTGTCTGACCTGAATAACTAGTTCAAGGCCAGCCTGGGCAACTTAGCATGACCCTTTCTCAGAAATAAAATAATGTTGATGATAGAACCCTTGCCTCACGTATACAAGATCCTGAAATCAATCCCCATTCTGAGAAAAAAAGAAGAACATGGATGTATGTCTATATCCATTTTCATTCTGTACCTTGTAACACAGTATCTTTACCTCTGTTTAGGAATTTATCTTTCTACTAGACTGTGAATCTTTCCAAGGCAAGGGCCATGTCTGATTCTAATTTCTATTAGAAATACTTAGACTGGAGTCTGGCTTCAGGTGCAAGCATACTTGTATAATGGGGGGGGGGTTTTCTGGCTTCAAGTGTGAACATATTTGTATAATTGGGGGGGTGGTAATAGTAGTGCCCCAAGATAAAGCCATCATAGTGGTGGCATTGTCTTATAAATTTTAGCATTTATAAATTGAGCATAGTATGACCAAGTTAGGAAAACCACCCTATTTCAAACTACTATTCAATTTATTTACCAATTAAAATCCACGGAGGTAGAAAATTCCTTCCCAAGCCAATTTTAATAAGCTATAATTTTCTAGAAAATAATTTGTATAAATTTTCAGGGTTTTTTGGCATAATTTGTTCCTTTATGCTGATGTTTTCTGGGATCACATAGTTTCACTTATTTCTTTCTGATTTGCTTTCTTGGTTAATCTTGTAAGAATTTTCTCTTTTGTTAGTCATGCAGAAGAGAAAAATTGACATTGTAGTTCTACTGTTTGCTTGTTCGTGTATTTTATCATTTTCTCTATTACATTCATTCCCTCTTGTTTGTTTCATTTTTCTCTTCATTGCTAAGATTGAATGATTAGCCATTTTTCTGCCTTCCTGATTAACACATAAGCAGATAAGACCACACATCCTTTACAGACCTGGCTGGCAATGCACCCTACACTTTGAATGAATTATTTCCATTGTCATCCTTTTACAAGTATATTTGAATGCTCTTTCTGTTTGGCTCAGGAGTTAATTAAAAGTGTGGTTCATAATTGTCAGGTTAGGTGAGTATCTAATGTTCTTTTCCTGTTTATTTCCCTTTTTCCCTTCATCTAATGTGATTAGAAAGTGTATATAATGATAGTAGCTCTTTGGATGTGTGGAGATTTGTTGATTTCTAACACATGATCAAACTTTTGAAATACCACATGTATGCCTAAACAGCACATACGTTCTTTAGTATGTTCATCCAATCATGCTAAGGCTCATCACCAAAATTAACTTAGTAATTTTTATTGTCTCTTTTACCCAGATAAGTTTATTGAAAACTATCTTTTATGACTATGGGCTTACATCTTTTTTTGTTTTTCCTCTCAATTTTTGATTTACATTTTAAAGCTTAAATCTATTATGCCACACAAATTTAAAACTGATGTTATTTTTTTTTATTTCCCAGGTAGTATGATAACTGTCTTTATTCTTAATACTGCTTTCCCTCTAGCCTACTTACCTGATACTTTATTTACAGCAACATTATTTGATTAGGCTAAGATTTTTCATTGTATCTTTTTCTCCATCCCTCTATCTTCAGCTATTTTACATTCATGTGATTTGCAGATGTAACTCCCATTAAAAGTACGCAACATTTCATTTCTTGTGATTATTAATGATTTGGATTTATTTCTCTTATTTTATTTCTGCTGTATATTTAGGAGTCTTTTCCTATTGTACTCCCTTTTTGCTTATCTTCTGGTAAATTGATGATTTGATAATTTTCTTTGTTTTCTGTTGTTGTTCTTGGTTTGTTTGTTGTTTTATTTTATATTAAAATGGGATCTCATTATGTAACTGTGACTGGCCTATACCTCTCTGTGTAGTCCTGGCTGGCCTCAAACTCACAGAGGACCTGCCTGCTTCTGCCTCCTGAGTGCCGAAATTAAAGGTGTATGTTACCATGCCCTGGTAGTTTGGTAGGTACCAAATCCTGATAGTTTTCTTTATTCTTTCATATCTATTCTTTAATTATCAAGGAAATTTTCATGTTCTTTTCTATATTTTGTTGGCTACATTTGCATTCTATATTTAAAGCGTATCTTAGCTCCTAAATACAAGGACCTTAGAGCTCCATATCCCAGGTGTCCCTTTCTGTCTCATGTATCAGTATCACTGACTTCTGGTGTTTTCATTTCATCTCATTTATACTTTCTCTAAATTACTTATACCCATTGTTTATATAATAAATACTTGTTTTAGATACATCTCCATATTAACTAGTTCTTACTAAATATCTCTTTATTCATTTATACCATTATAATAGATCAAATTTTCTTTTTTTTTAATTTGTTTTTTTTTTGTTGTTGTTGTTGTTGTTGTAACTCTGGCTGTCCTGGAACTCACTCTGTAGATGAGGCTGGCCTCGAACTCACAGAGATCCATCTGCCTCTGTCTCCTGAGTGCTGGGATTAAAGGTGTGTGCCACCACTGCCCAGCCAAATTGTCTTTTTTAAAGTGGATCCAATTCTACTTCTAACTACAGCTCATTTGGACTGAATTCTTTTACTTCTTAGGTATCTGTGAATATTTTTTTTGTTTCTTGTTTGTATCAATTCGTATTATATCTGAGTGTTGAATTCCGTAACAATAGGTTCACCTGCTTATGCCATTTCTTCAGTGGCTTCTTGGCTGTTTGTTGGAAACATTTTCCTAAGTAAGCCACCTTCTGGTTATTTAGGTGTGTCAGTGGTTTTCTTTATGTTTGGACATTCTGCAATTATGTTATACTGCTTCTAGGTCTGTGGTTCATATACCCTTCTTCATGGATTTCATTATGATCTGAAATCTGAGGGATCATGAATTTTGTCCATGTTGAAAGTTCTTGATACTGATTCTTTTTATAATTACATCAATCCATGTCCCCACACCTCCATTTCTTCATCTCAAACCACTGTTAGACATATAAAAAAACATGAATCTTATTTTACTTTGATTATATTTCTTTAACCTAGTTAATATTTTCATCTCTTTTTTTCTCTATGATGTAGTATAGATGTTTCCTTTGCTATAGTTCATTTACCTATGAAGTAACACTTAGCTATTCTCTCTCCTACCTGTATCTAATCTTTTGGTCAATCCATTTTTATTAGTCTTTTAATTCAATTTTTTAGTGTCTAGAAGTTGTGGTTGGCTTTTTCACTAAGATGTATGTGTCTTTTTGTTATTGATACATAGTTTAAATTTATTATTTTGTATTCATAATACTTTAAGATTTATTTTTAGTTATGTGTACATGTATGTGTGCATGTGTGAGTGTGTGTGTGTGTGTGTGTGTGTGTACGCACACACGCACGCTCACGCACGTATGAGCTTAGAAACCCACGGAGTCCATAAGACATTCTCTGATCTCCTACAGCTGGAATTCTGGGAGGTTATATGCTATCTGACATGGGTGCAGGGTACCAAACATGAATTCTTTGCAAGAGTAATCCATGTTCTTAACCACTAAATCATCTCTTCACCCTGTATTTGTAATAATTTAAACATACTTAATTTATAATATTTATCATTTTTATGTTATCCCAAGTTCTCAGAAGACTAATTGTTGTCTTTGATAGAACTTCCCTCCTGATGCTCTTCTGTATTTATTTCTATCAGAAACTTAATGATTATCCCGGAATGAAAACCTATCTTATATTAGTTTCTCAATTTGGAGTTTCCTGCTATAAACTTTAATTACACCTAAGCGGGACCTCAGATGTACATGGAACAAATTCAGGATTAAAATATTAGTCTTTTATTTTTCTAATTAAAGCTTAAAAACTATCTATAGATGAACTTGTACAGCAACACTTCCAAGGGTAAGATATTCTGCATTTATGATCATGACTTTATATCAAGGTCTTGGTTTAAACTTTCTGCTTCACACTCAACCATGCTACATCCCGTTGCAATGTTGCAATGCTGACTCTGACCCATCCCTGGCCTAGCCCTAAAGCATCATCTCCCATATTACACTCTCAGTTCTCCTTTCTTTATTTAAAACTGAAGAATTAACTATTTTTTTTAGCCATACTGGGTTTATGTACCTAAAGAGATTTTTTTATATCTGTTGTTAAGTTGTATTAATGTCATAACAAGAGGTGTTAATAACAGTAGATTCCTTAAATTACTCACTTTAATATGTATTTTTCTATGACCATAAATTCCTCTGAATGATTTTTTCCATTGTCTTCTATATAATGCTCTATTCTTTAGAGTATGTGTATAAGAATGAAAAGAGGGAAGATATGATAGAAAAATTACAGGACTTAGAATTATCTTTTGTTTTGATGAGTATATGAGAGGTATGCACACACATATGTTTGTATGTATGTGCAGGAGTGAGGAAGAGTTGGTATTAGGCATCTGTCTTCAACCTTCTCTAGAGACTCTCACTTGAACTTAGACCTCACCAATTTGTCCAGTCTAGCCAGCTAACCTGCCTCTGGCATCCTGTATCTCTGCCTCCCACACCCTAGAATTATAGGATGATCACCAATCATTTATGCGCGTGTGAGAGATAGGTCCTCATGCTTGCCTTCCATGACAAGCAAGCACTTTACCAACTGAGCCACCTCTCCAGCTCTCAAACTTAGATCTGCATCCCACTTAACAGCCTGGTTCTGTCTGCATTGTCACCCGATACTTTGCAAATTTTGTTTCCTTT
The DNA here is from genome assembly GCA_026225945.1 of Cricetomys ansorgei. Classification (NCBI taxonomy): domain Eukaryota; kingdom Metazoa; phylum Chordata; class Mammalia; order Rodentia; family Nesomyidae; genus Cricetomys; species Cricetomys ansorgei. Next base: position 1,513,855 of record JAMJFZ010003206.1, read on the forward strand.
AAGTTTTGAATTTTTCATCCATAAAATATGAAATTTAAATAACCCAAATTAGCTTTCATTTGGGGAGACCAAGTATACCTGGTGCCATACTGCATGCATTGAATTATGTATATAATGTCTCAAATTTTGATCACAAATTTTTTTAAGTAAAATATATTATCTCTCCTTTTTAAAGATAAATTGCAAATACAGCATGAATAATTTGATCAAGACTTTAAAAGCCTTAAGTACCAAAGCCATGCATTGAACACGGGCCCAGGTGAGTCTAACACCTAACCCTGGGCTCTATACTACCTGATTTTCTCTTATTTTCTACAAGATGATAATGAAGACTCCTATCCTCACTAAGCTCTGTCTCTGTCCAACTTCAATGCCATTTATGTGTGAAACTTACTTTTTTTTTTTTTTTTTTTTTTACCCAGTCTTGCTGAGTCTCAATGTTCTTAACTTTACGAATCTAATTCACTCTTGTCCTTCTCGCCTCAGGTCACTGCCATATGTAATTATTGGCTGAATTAATATCTCATGAGTGCCTTCACTGGAACTCTTGAAATATCATTTCTGTGCAACTGAGAATGATTCTACATACATTCATATACACATATCACAAGACTGAGCATGAGGTATTTGGCCTCCCTTTGAGAAACCCTGTACAAGATAAGAGCTGGAGTTGATTTCTCCCCATTGGAGCTTCTTGTGAATAGCAGAAGCTCTATTTAATTTTCACAGAATGGAAATTCCCCTCTTTCTGTATTTAGATGGTTTCTTAAGCAGCGCCATCCACAGTAGAATCAGACTGGGTAGAAAAAGAAACCAGCTGAAGCATATTGGAGCCTTTGCGTCTGCTGTAGAGCACAGATGTTTCTCACTCCTTTCACCGCTGCAGTTCTGTGATCTATTGAGTGAATAGTTTGGGGCATTCATTTGTTTGCTCATTATTTATTGAGCACCAGAAATTTTGCCATGCATTGAGCTGAAGTAGGGAGCACCTGTCCTTGTGGAACGTAGAAACTGGGAGAGAAAACAGTCAACATCCCTCCACTTGTGCTGGCTGGTGTGGGTTACCAAGCATAACATTTAGAATGGAGAACAGGCCAGGAAGGTAGTTCTTCAAGGTTAACCTTGAAGGCTAGCCCTAAAGACACAAGCAGGAGAAGAATGTGCCTTGTAGGGAAATGAAGGTCTTGAAGGGAAAGTATTACTTTCAGAGATCTTGTTCCAGATCCAGGAGTCTTCCCTAGTTGAAGGTGAGTTGCCAGAAAAGGGTAAGGTTCTTTTACCATACTAAGAATTTGGGGATTTTCCCTAAGAATTCAGAATTTTCTGCTAGAGTCATTTGACCAGCCATGGTTTTAAAGACTTTTTTTGACTGCTACCTTAACATCAGAATGGATAGCATCAAAGTTGAACATAAGACAATTTAAAGAGGACTGCCATATCCAGGCATGCAAAGATTGGTTTGCAAAGGGTGATAGAAATGAAGCCATTACAGGATTAGGATGGAGATGATGAGTGCTGAATTGAATGTTAGAGATAACGAGGAAGGGAGATGTTAAGGATGAACCCCAATTTTCAAGTTTTCTTTTTTAGGAAGTTGGGTGAAAGAGAACAGCCAGAGAGCTCCTGGGACCCTCCTATCTCTACTTCTCTACCCAATGAGATTATAGGAACATGTCAATATGCCTAGCATTTCATATGGGTGCTAGGGAGCCAAGCTCTCATCTGTACTGATCACAAATATTGGAGACAGATAGTACTATTATGCCCACTTTACAGATGGAAAACTGAGACACAAAGATGATAAGTGCCTTGCCTAAAATTACTGGCCTGATGAGTGTAAATTTTGTGTCATCCCACAGAGTCCACATCCTGTGTGCTTCATCACAGTTCTTTTTCCCCCAAGAATCCCAACAACATCAGTGCAGAGTGACAACACAATCAGTAATAATCACTAACATTTAACCAACCGTCAGATTCCAGGGATGAAGGGCATGCTGAGGATCCCAGGTTACAAGAATTCATTCAGAAATGTGTGGAGCATTTTTAAATATAGTGCAAATTGACACAAATCTCAGACTCTTACTGACCGTCCTTGAGGTGATGTCATGTTCACCATCGTCACTCCAGGACCTTCTCAACCAAGGAGGTTGGGAAACAATAAATGTTTTTTTTAAGCCAACTTGAGGGAAAAGCACTGCAAACTCCTGTCCTCTACCTGTTAATTTCACCTGCCACCCTCCTGGAGCAGGGAAGAGAAGTCAGTGGCTTCTAATCAAGAAGAACAGCTTTCCCAGGTCAGCTTTAAAGATGCAATCTCCAAGAATTCCTTTCATCTAAAAGCAAGAACTGTCTGCATTTTTGGTGAATTCTCCTCTGGAAATCTCTAATGAGTTTACCTATAAACTAGCAGTGCTTATTATTTTCATGATCAGCCAGGCTTTAGAATGCTGTTTTAAAAAATAGAGTGCACACACACACAAACATGCACAAACAAAGTCTGTCCCTTCCACATTCTCTGCATTTGAATTAGGCTTTTCAAGAATTTCACTCGAAAGATTTCACATTATCTCTCCTATGTGGGTGTTTGGTTACAGCCTTGCCAAAGTCAAAACAGAAACTTTGGGGAGGATTATAACATATTTGTATGTTCACAGCTGACCTTGCCCTCTCCAGAAACCCTAGGAGCCCCTCCCATCCTGTGAAATTAAGATGTTCTACTGCATCCTGGCAGAAGGGAGCTGGATTTCTGTACTCTCTAGGTTTCCCTCTGCTTAATCAAAGCAATCCTCCTTGAGAGGAGCCTATTGATTTTGCCCCTGAAATGACACAATCTTATTGTCAAGATTCAGGATGCCTCTGCAAGTGATGAGCAAGGAGATTTGGGGCAAAGTAGAATGAAATGAGTATTGGATTATTTTTGCTCAATCCAAAAAAGCAAACACACAGGTAAAATCATACTTTAAATACACAGTAGCCCTGTGCTAGGTAATGTAATAGAAGATCAGTGATAAGTTCTTTTTTTTCTCTCTTAGCCTAGTAATGAAGACAGGCATAGAAGCATATACTTTCAGCAATAAAATGGGCACACAATAATAGGGATGATGGTGAGTAGGGTGCTATGGAAGGATGCCTGTAGTGTGTGTGTGTGTGTGTGTGTGTGTAGGTCACACATTTGTCTCACTTCCATCCCACTAGCATCCTTCCATAGTTCCTTGTCCCTTCTAACCCCTATATATTACTCTCAGGAAATGGTATTAATTAGGCTGAGTTTAGAAGGAGGGAGAAGCAGAAGATAAACAGGAAAACCCTTTCCAGGTATGGGTTCTGAAGCCAAAGCCTGTCATAGGCTTATTGAACCTCTAAACTTGGCAGGTACAAGGATATGATTAACAGAATGTGACTGTGATAGACATTCACTACTAAGGCCCTGGACACTGTGCACTGGAGTTTGAGCCCTCTCTTGGTATACTGGGAAACCCTTAAAGGAGGCCAGCCAAGGAGTGGTCAGGTCTCAAAAGTTGTACTTTGAACCAGGGCAGGTCAATGGGTCTATACAAAGACACCAGGGTTACTAAGTCCTCCCTCAGAAGGAACAGAGCCCAGGAAACAGACGGTGTCTTCCAGGCCCCATGAGAGCACTTGATCACTATCAACAATATTTCAGTAGTAATCAGGGCAAACAGAGGGAAAGACTGAAAATCTTTACAATATTTCTAAGCTATCTCTCATCATATTTCTATCAACATTTCATTAGAGTAACGTAGAAATAGCATCTTGAACCTCTGAGTGATACTGTATATCTCATAAGTCTACTAATTATGCCAAGCATATCAAAACTGTAACAGGGGCAATACAAGGTACTTTACTTACAATCTTTTTGATGAGGCTTTTAAAACCCTTAACAAATATCTAATGGGAAAGCATCATGACTTACTCTAAAGCCCATCATGATATTTATCTCTCCATATTCCTGAATGGTTGTCCCACAAGAATTATTTCTGATTAACAGTTCTCTTGTTTAAATTCTGTTTATTTTCCATATTGTATTTTTTTTACTATTCCCTCATTGACCCACAGCAATAACTGACCCTGTTTGCTTAACATAGAGTAAATGTTCATTTGCATATGTCACGTTCCCAACTAGAAGCTAGAAGGTGCCCCTGCCCTTTCAAAAACAGCTTGGTTTCCACCATGCAAATGAATTTAGGATGTAGAAAGTGAGGAAGGTAGCCTGAAAACATAGACCTTGTATCTGAATCTTTCACTCCCAGCTCCAATTCAAGGCATTTCCTAAAACCATGATCAAATTAGATTGTACCAGGGCTCAGGGTATCAAGTAATGATTGCACTTAAAACTTTAGAGGGTGGCATATATACCATGACACACAGAGGGATTAGAGAATGACTTGTGGAAGTCTATGCATACATTCCACTTTGAGTTTCTGGGCTCAAAATTGGGTTGTTGCTTTTTGTGGCAAGTGCCATTACCCAGTGAGTCATCTCACTAGTCCCACGGTTACATTTCCTAGGAAGAGTTTAGGAAGACAACATTTGATGGGCAGGTATCTTGATTTGGGGGAGAAGCAATATCCCATTAACGCCTTCTGAAAACTAGCTTCATTGGATGTCGAACAGCAAACAAGGTAGGTGTTTTATGCTTTTCACATGTTCAGACATGATCATAACAGATGGATAAGGCAAAGCTACTAACCTTGGGAAGCCGGAGCTATGCTACTCCATTCATTATCAGGTAGAACAGAGACATCAGACATTATTTAAGTTCACCTTATTCAAAGCTAGGTAAGGCTGCTGCTGATCTCTTATCCCTTCAGCATCCTGAATAGCACCTTCTGGTACTCTGAAAGTTAAGCCGCAGGGCAGGAGCTGCCTGGTCAGTACCAGCTTGATTTCTCTATGTACTGTGACTAATAGGTGTAGTGTCTTCAGCAATAGGGTCTTACCATCAAGTCTGCAATGGATTGTTCAGACTTGGGATGAGTGAAGAATGAAGATCCAAGGAAGATAGGAGACTGTGGGGGAAACTATAGGAAGTGAGCTATGAGTCCAGCTTTTTAAAACAACCTATCACATACAGCTTACTATAAAACTGAGGGTTTGCCTATAAAATGCATCAAATTGAGACATGTTTAATGGAACTAGGCTTGTCCTTATTAACCCCGGCATGCTGTAAAAGTTCCACATATGACTTATAATTGTTTATTTCATTTCAGAACCCTTACTAAAATAGGAAAGAAAGGTAAAGGTGGGAAGCAGTAGCCAGGAGAACCTGGTGGTCCCTGTGGGACCTGGCATGCCTTTCTTAAAAAGTACACCATGTCACACACAGGCATGAAGCCCCGGGATTTATGTATGTAATTGCTCGTGCTGAGGGGCAGACATATAAAGAGTAAAGCTAAATACAGAACTCCGCATGCATGCTGTTGGATTCATGTAACCAGTGATGGAGTTGCAAAATAGGAGGTAGCACCAGCATGGTGAGGAAATGGCAGGAGGCACGGAATATTCTGGTAATCCTGATCTTGACAGAGTATTCTTGTTAGGGTTTTGTTTCAAGAATTTTAAAGCATCAGAAAGTTTGTTAGTCTCCTTATCCTTCAATGTAGTATAACTAACTTCATAAACATGTGTGAAGAATATATGTGTATTTAGTATATTGCAGTGTATGTGCTTCATATATATAAGCAATTGATATATTTTCATATGCATAGGCATCTTAGCATGGGAGTTCATTTCTTTACTGGACTTCATGAGAGCTGAAGTCAGACAGGTCTCTACTCCAGACTCCTGTACTGATCAGATACGTAATTTAAAACAACCTCTTAATCTTTGGGATCCTCATTTCCCCCTTTTTTAACATGGGGACTCACCTTGCAGGACTAAGAGCCAATGAGAGTAAAAATTTGTAAAATGCTGAGCAAGGTACCTGTACCCTAAACAGGGAATGCATGGAGACTATTACAGAGGGATGTTATTGAAAGAAACCTCCTTCTCCGGTAACTTGTTACTCTATGGGGAGAGACACGAATTCCAGAGTTTTGCTTTTATAAAGTTCCACGAGTGTTGGAGACACATCTCAGTGATACAGGATTTTCCTAGCATTTACAAGGTTCTTAGCTTAATCTCTATCACAGCTACCAGAAGGGCCTTAGGATCTGAAGACCACTCTGGAAGGAAGCTATATCGTAAGTCTTCTTGCAGATCAGTGTGCGTGTATCTGTGTATTCAAGAGAAAGATGCATTTTATATTTTGGAATCATGGGAATTATACACCTAATTTATATATCCCGCTATTTTACCGTTGTCTCTCTTTGTGACCCTGCATTTACTGTCACCATCCTTTAATTATGCTGCCGGGTCATACTTTTGTAAAAGGCTGAAAATGATTCCATCATGTATCAGTAGCAAGTACTAGCAACCTCTGAGGTTGTTTTTAATTAAATTCTATGTATTTAATACTTTCAAGATATTTAAAAACATTCTGTCTTTAAATTTCCCGTTAAATTTCCCTTGGTCCATTTCTTCCTTCTAGTTTACTATTTTTTGAAAAAAAAAGGGGAGAGGGTTGCTAGGGGATCCCAGGAAGGGAACAAGTCCACACAAACATATTCAAAGGCTTTGAAATGCCTGCTGTCTTTCCTGGGCTCTGAGTGGTGTGATAGTGAATTGCTTTGAGGTTAAGTCATCTAACTGTCTTGTTATGATAGATCAAACCCGAAGGTGTGTATTTGCTTGCAATTAACACCAACTGTTGGGATTCGGAAATCAGGTATTTCATTCATTAACCTTCAGAATCACATTTAGAGGGGAGAGTGTTTGAATTTACAAGGTACAAATTATAAATTTATCAAAGGCAACAGCATTATTGCAATGCTTCTGTTAAGACCCGTTAGTATTCTTAGTCTCCTGCCCCAGCACGGGGAGACCATGTCCGCCCTGAGGACATCTGCTTTAATAAGCAGCAGAGAGTGATTTCTACATGCCTTTGCCCTTGTCGTATTCATCATAACCCTGGAAGGAAACAGTCAAGAGGTTATTCTTCCCATTTGATATATAAAAAAACTGAACCTCAGAGAGATCAAGGGGCATGCCTAAAGTAAGATTCATGCCAAGTGGTCAAACCAGAACTTGAAAGCAGAACTGTTCCCCCCATCCTACATGCTCCCCACTGTTCCACCTCGCTTTCTGGGGTGTTACAAAGAAGGACAGTGTTAGGCCAAAGGGTAGGCTGGTCTGTTTGACTTTGCTTGGTGGCTCACTGCCTCCAAGGCTTTGTTTTCCTTCCTTTCTTTGGTCCAGAGGAGGCACCTGTCTATCTCTTTGTCCTCCAGCACCTGCCCTGCACAGGCTGATGGAAGTGGGAAGGGACAGGCAGGAGGCGATATTGCTACTGTATGTTCTGAGATTAAAGGTTTTTCAAGTCAGAAGCCCCCATGGGAATCTCAGGTTTGCATCCCCTTGCCTCTGAAATGTTTTATTACTTAAACTCATCGCTCCTCATTTTGTTCCTGTGAACTTCAAAGTATATTTGCAATGCTTGTTTATGATGGCCCATCATAATGATGATTTCAAGAACAGCATGGCTAGAGTGAATTTGACAGTAAGAACCCTTAACTTTATCGTTTAGCAAGAGGTTTAGAAGTAGGATTTTCCAAATTGATTAAAAGCAGTGGCAGAATTCAGAGGCCTGGGTCACTTTCTCTGTCCTACCTGGCTTTGCTCTGATGTCTCCAGGACTGAGATGACTTTATGGCTCCGAGCACCAAACCCTTTCATGGCAATAGCCAGGTGAGGAAAGCATTGTCCAGCACTCTCCCCGTGTGCCTTTTCTTCCTTTATTTACAGTTGAAGATGTTCCTGCATCTTTCTCAAAGCCCTGCAGAAATCTGCCTTGACCACACGGGGTACAGCAGCCACATGTCTAAGTCAGGGAGGCTGTTGTGAACAATTTAGATGCCCTCTGGTAAACACCTCACTTTGGTAGAGTAGGAGTCCTCTTTTCAAAACATGTTGCAACTTGTCTATAAGAGACAAACATGGAGGAGGATAGATAGAGCAAAGACTGGTGGGGAGGGGCCTCGTGTGACTGCCTTGGAATGAACTGTTTTCTTGTAATACCAAAAACAAAACAAAAAACAAACAAACAAAAAAACAAAACAGGAGAAAAGCCAGACAACTGTCATGGAGAAGATCTCAGAGAGTGCCTTACATCATGACTATGATGTATGAGTAGAATCAACTAATTTTGTGACTTTGGAGATGTCATTTAAGTACCCAAAGCCCGTAGTCTCCTCTTTACACAGAGGATAATATTTTCTACTCCACAGGGCTGTTGAGAAAGGTCAAAACAAAAATGGAATAATAGCTGCCAAAGAGTTTTGTAAGTTATTGAGTGCTACTCACACCGAAGTGTCATCTTTGGTATTCTACGCCCAAGCCGTGGAGGTGCTTCAGGCAGAACTGGACTACTGTGGCATTCCAATAAACACATTAGAAAAGCAGAAAATTGAGAATAAGGTTTTCAGACACCTGGCACCATGATGCCAGTATATAGAACACAAGTTAGCTCCTTGTTCTGCACATTGGACAAAAAAAAAAAAAACAACAAAAAAACAAAACAAAACAAAAAAACTCCATCTTTTGCCTTGGGCTATATTGTAACTAAATATATCATCCTGTGATATGAAAGAAAAAATAATAATTCCATGTATTAAAACTGGACATGCAGAAGGATTAAATTCCCTGATGCTTTCTTTATCCAGATTTCCTCTCACAGTCCGACACTTTAAATGGTTAGTGATGCCAGTTGTCTGTGTGCTCCTTAAGTCTTCATGGTCCAAGTTCAAACGAAAAGGACAAGCCTTTACCCCATTGGAAGGGGACCCACCCTTGCCCTAGATACCATAGATGCACTTGACACTTATATTTAACATACTGTTAAAAGCTGCTGGCAGGGAAGATAAACTAAAGCCTGTTGAGAGTAGACAACCCAACCAGCAAACAGGGGAACTTTTTTTTTTTTTTTAATTTTTCTTGACTCTGAAGTTTTTTCCACTTCTACTTTGTTCCTATACTTTCCCACTTCCTCCATGGTCTTTTCAACTTGAACATCATAAAAGTGAGTTTTATTTTGCCTCCAGCTTGCTTTACCTGTCCTTAAAGCCAGTACCACAAACATTGGTTTGCTGTGGAATTACATCTGAGAGACTCTTCACTGGAGTCACCCTCTGGAGACAGGAATTCACAGCAAGGCAGCCTGTGTGTAACCACATCCTCAAGGGTTCAGAGAGGAAACTTTATTTGGACTAAGATCCCTTAGGCGGAAAAACAGATGACTGCCCTATAATGAGATGTTAAAATTCACATATTCAGGAGCTAGTGTTTCTAAGAAGTAATATCTTACATACCGAGTCATCTTATTTAATCTTCAAATTACTCTGGTGTGATAGGTCATGTTATAAATATTTTATAGCTTTAAAAAATTCAAAATGAAGACTCAGAGAACATGTGATATGACTAGGATTACTCCATTTAAAGGTTGGAACTAGTCGCAGATTGCTCTTATGGTCTCCAAATCTCTGCAGCTTGCACTACAATGTATCCTTTATCAAGATCGTGTGGGATCCAATGAATAACTCTGTAGCTTCAGGGTTAACTTGCTGTGGTTGATCTAAAGGGAGGACCATGAAAAATTACATGAACAAAGAAGACTCTTAAGATAAAATGTGAAGAGCCAGGACCATAATTACAACTTACGGTGTATTCTTAAGATGCCATCTAAGTGTTCTGATTGCTTTGCTAAGTTATACCCTGGAGCAAAAACCAAGGTCCTCTCAAAAACAATATGTTAACGTATAAAGACTTTTATCAATGTAACCAGCAGGCCCTAATGCACACTGCATGGTGCCCCATACAAAACTGCTTTGGGGAGTCCATATCACATGAGGCTGGTGATAGTAGCCAATTTTTTGCTACAATGAAACCAATAGTATCCATCACTCTCCCCTTGTGCTTGAAATCCATTGAAGGAGTCTGTCCTGTGCTACTGTCAAAAATGCATCCAGTCACCGCCTTTACTTCTGCCAGGAGTGCTCTCTTCTAGAGATTCCATTCTTATTTGTGTTTAGACAGGCGCCAGGGTCTGCCTTGACGTAACATGAAAGCCATTTCTCCCACCCGGTGCTGCTTATTGACTCTAAGACTTCCATATATGTCTCTGAGTCTACCCTAGACCTGGGATTTTCCATGTTTACTCCTCATCTTCTGTAAAAACTACACAAGAGAAAGGATAAAAACAAAATAAGGAGCTTCTAAATACAGCTCCCACGAAAGGATGCCTTTTGATCTCAGTGTGCCAGCTACCTTCAGATTTACAGCAGCTCTGTGCTGGCCAGGGACCAAGGATAGGCATCCACTTCACATTTGCATCACTGGAGGACTTCTTTCTTTATTAACTCACGTTTTCATGAAATACCTATCTTAGGGAGACCCAGTATTATGTCTGATCCATTTGGATAGTATATAATAAAAAAGGAAAATTAAAATAAGACAGTTTTTTGTATATAAATGTAATTTCTACAAATTCAAAACTTCAAATTTTTCAGATGGATTCTTTATTCTATTGACATCTTTCTGCTCTCCAAATGAATTCATATTCTATGTTCAAAATTCTGAGTGTCCATTCTATGTAAGGACTGAGAAGACTACAGGTTGCATTTTGAGATGTGATACCAAGGTAGCTTTCACGAGTTCATCTAACTAGGAAATGTGTCCTTACCAAATTCTTCACGCATCGCTTCAGCAACAAGATTGACAGGAAATAATTTGGCATTCTTGTGATTTTTCTGTGGCTCCTGGCTGAGAGGTGGATTTTTCTCACATAAGAAGTTGAAAGTAGAATCTGCTGACATAAGTTCATTGGCCTGATCTTGTAACTTAAGTCTGTCCTTTGGTTTTCAAGACACTCAGTCCCTTGCCTATATTTAATTCAGGAAAGTTGGAGGGGAGATTTGAGGAGGCACCAGTCACGTTAGTTTGTTTAATGGGCAAAGCCAAAAGATTTCCTGAAACACTTCCAGAAACTCACAAAACAGAATCACCTGACTTCCTTTGGCAGAAAAGCAGAAGAAACCGTTTCACCAGGCTTACCTGACCTGCCACAAAACACAGGCAAGTGGGAAGCAGATGGAAGTGGATACCCAGGTAACTACATTAGCCTCATCATCTCCCACCAAGAATCACAAAGAATCACAACACCACCACTCAAATTTCAAATTTGGATCTTTATGAGTTTTTAATGAGACAAAAATCTTGATATTCAAGGTTAGAAAACAAACTAAAAATAAAAAATTCCTCCATAATAATTCACCAAAATTCTCCTTTACATGGAGAATTACATGGTTGATGGAAAAGGATGCTTCCTAACCACTAATAAAAAGAGTAAGAATCTAAAGACCAGCGAGGAGATCATTGTGCCCTCCCTCTGTGCTTTCTCAATGTATCCATTCTGGTGGCCGAGAAGTATTAATGATCTCATAAGCACTGGCATCTGTCTGCATTCGCATGAGAACCATCCACTAGCAAGCAACCTCACTAGAACCTTTCACATTGAGAATGTGGCATGGTAGGCAGCTGAGAGGTCCTTATCTCATCCCTCTCTGCCTTGCAGCTAGACCACTCTATTGCCAACCCACCCTCATTTCCACTCCCTGTTTCGCTTGTGTCTAGCCTCTTGTCCACTCTATGTTTTCTCATTTCTGATAGGTTTTTTCCCCTATGTCTTATGCTTCCTAGATCCCCTTCCATGCTGTACTTACAATACTCTCTAGTAGAGGTTTTACCATTCAATGTCCCTGTGTAAAGCCTCAAATGGCTCTTTATTACTTCAGTTCAAAGTCCAAACACTTCACGGAATCTTTGTCAGTTCTGCTCCTAAGGAAGCAGATAGCAAGACAGAGTGAGGAGTTTCTAATATTCCCCGAAGGAAACGGCTCTATGGGATCAGGGAAGACAGGGCAGGTATGGGTGGGAGAAGACTGAGAAGTTGATGCAAGCCTGACACAATGACAGGGAGCAGAACGAATGAGTCCTGGGTAGGAAATGCTGAAGACTACGATGGAGTGGCTCTGTAAAGACAAGGTCCCTGAGGAGTCCAGGGCAGATTGCTCCTTAAAGGAGTTTTACATTTAATAGGAAGAGTTCTGGAGCCCTCATCATGCTCAGACATTGTCCGGAAGCATCTCTGAGACTTTATAACCTTAGTATGAACCCCCAAATCTAACAGCTGCAGGCTGTCAGCTAGCTCAGCCTCCCGGCAGCACTTTCCAGAAGACAAACTGTACAGCAGCAACAAGACTACCACAGAAACTTCTCTCATTTGGTCCTCATTAATGTGCACAGCCTCATCCCCGACAACTCCATCATGCAGGCTCTGGCTCTTACAATGCAGATGCTCAAATGCACCGTATCTGTAGCTTTCACTTTCTGTGCTGAGGCTATGACTGTCAACTATGAGGAGCCTCTGTCCACCAACCTGGTAGCATGACATATTCCTCTTCCTGTTGGTCTAGTGTTGTCATCGCCTGCTGCCCACCATGGGATGCTGTGGCTTCTTGAGGACAGGAGTTTCTTTAGTCTTCTATTAATTCTCTACTGAAAAGTTTAAGATCTTAATTTTGGAGATATTTCAATAAAAGGATAGTAGGCAACCACATCTTCCAAAGAGAATGATGTTCTTGTCTCCAGCAACTATCCATTGCTAATGCTGGTAGCTTTCCCATGCTCCAGTGGATAGCATCACACCTGTACTCATAAGAGTAGCACTAATGGGGCTTAGTTATTATCCAAAAAAAAACAGGAAGGGAAGGAAGCCATGTTGGGAAGCATGAGAAGTATAGGGGTAATGGGTGATAGATGTGATATTTCATTATATACGTACATGAACTTCTCAAAACAATAACAAAAAAATAAGCATAGGTAGATGGACAAATGCATGGATTAATTACAAGATATCCTTCATTCTCTAGGGGCCCAGAGAGATGGCTCAGCAGTTAAGAGCACATGCTGCTCTGTAGAGGACTTAAAATCAGTTCACAGAAACTACATCAGATGGCTCACGACATCCTATCTTCAACCCCAGGAGAACCCAATGTCTTCTGCTGGCCTGCACAGGCACATACACTCATGTGCATGCAATGTGCAAACACACCACTACAGATAAAACCAAACCTTAAAAAGAGGTAATCCTCAGAGTATGGAGAAAACCCACAGTGTCCAAGGAGAAGTTGAAAAGTAGTGAAGTCCAGCTTGCAGCAGGAAAGTCCTTAGTCTATCTCAGGCTAATGAGGATCTCTCAAACATTTTACCATTGACATAGATATTTTTCCAGGCCTGCAGATGAGCGTGTTTCTTAATGGCTACCCTCTCAATCTCCCCTAATGCTATCATTAAACTTAAGACCTAAATTAAGAATAATACCAGCAATTCTCAGGCAACAACTTATTGCACTCGTTCTAAAGCAAGAAAGAGATCCATTATCCTTGAAATGCAAGTAAATAGCTGACCAGCATAATTGTATCTGTCCACACAAGTGACAAAATTAAAACTAATGTATGTACCATGGCAGGACAATTATCTTACTGTAAGTAATCTGGGTTCCTTTTATACTTCCATTGTCAAAGCCAATCATCCTTTGTTTCTACAAATGTCCACTGCCCTTTTTGGAGCCATCAAAGCTATCAGTAACTAATAATGTATTTGAAATCTTGTAAACAGGCTTTTTTATTTTTTAAACACCAGCCATGTCCCTACTGGCATCAACATCCCAGACAGAAGTTACTAGAAGGTAAATTTCCTCAGAAACATGAAAACAGGGTCCTAATGACCAATTTCGATCATTAGTCTCTTGATAAATGGTACGGGTTATGTATTACTTCTTCATCTAGAACCTAGCCGCAGGCAGTGTACATAGTAGGATTCTAAAGAATGAAGAGGAATGGAGAGGACCCAGAGCCACGATTTGTGTCTGGTTATAGACACAGGAGAGGCGCTCACTATAATCTCCTGGAAGTCATAGGAAAACAGTAAATGACAGAGGATGTCATAAAACTGGAATGATCCTTCAGAACTGGCACTTGGAATAAAACAGAAGGGTAACCACACGCCATGTATTGAAAGAAGTTTCTTATCATGGAGTTTTGCCTGGCACAGAGAGTATCACATAGCAAATACTCGATAAAGAGAGTTGGGTCACAAGCTAGTATACTTTTGTCATTTAAAAAGTATATTCTTGAGGGATCTGAGCCAAGCAGCTTTGCTCCCTCTGTGTGTAGATTACTCTGTTCACTCTTCAGTGGTAGAACCTGAATTGCTGAATTATAAGAACTGAGTATCTTTTTTCTACATCGGAGTAAATTCTGAGAGCAAGACAACCAGGAATTCAGTTTTTAATTATTCAGGGCTGCGAATATAACACAGTGGATAAAGTGCTTCCCTTGCAAATGGAAAAACCCCGAAATCCATCAGAACCCAAGTACAAAAGCTGGACATCATGGCACATGCTTGCAATCTCTTCGCTTGGGGGCCAGAGATAGGCAAACCTCTGGGGTTGGCTGGGCAACCAGCCCTGCCATCTTGGTGATTTCAGCCAGTATGATACCATATCTCAAAAAGAAAAGAACAGGATGGATGGTGTCTGAGGAATGACACTCAAGGTTGTCTTCTGGCTTTCACATGTTATCCTTTAAGTACACACACATATATAGGCATGTGTGCCCATATAGACACCTGCACATACAATTATTTATAAGAGAGTCGTTGGTCACATCTTTCCCTGACCCATCACTGTCAATGGAGATGTTTTAGTCTCTTCTGACACTTGTTAGATCATTAGCATGCAATTGTCTGTTTGCACCTTCTCTAAAAGACTGTGAGGACCTCAAGACAGAGATCTTGCCATTTTTTAATCTACATTCCCAGTGCTGAGATATAAACAAACAATTACACTGCTGTAAATTAATTACTGTGATGTAGACCTATGCATGGATTGAATTGATACCCATTCATTGTATAGTTGTGTGGGCGAAAGCAAGACCATTTTTAATTTGAAAATGTTAGAATGGGAACCTTGGTAAACGTTCAGTTCCTGTTTGTTTTTAGATTAGGTAGATAAGGCCTAGGAAAGATAGGACTAAAGAGTCCCACTGGTCCAATTACTGGGTCTAGGACCTTTGTATTCAAACAGTGAACAAGGGTGTGGAAAACAGAGTGAAAAGGTGCAAATTAAAATCTTCTAAGGCCCAGTTAGGTGTTCAGTGATACAATCAGTAGTTCTTCCAACATGATGACCTGAGTGGCATCCCTTGATCCCATGTTAAAAGCTGGATGTGGTGATACACGTCTGTAAGCCCAGCACTCCTACAGGGAGATGGTGGTTTGAGACCATTGAGATCATGGACCAACTAGCCTGAAGAAGTCTTCTGTTCAGCCACAGAGATGAGAGAGACCTCGCCTCAACGAGGTGGGAAGTAAGAACCAATGTCTGAAAGTCATCCTCTGTCCTCCTCCTGAATATTGTGACAAAAATATGTCACACTCTCACACACAAGATAAGTAACAATAAGGTTTCTAAATATTTTAAATCTGTATCACCTAGCAGAAAAAAAGAAAACAAAAATAAAGCATTACCACTATTGCCAATTAAGGAAAAGGAATTCATCATTTCTAGTTATAATGTTATGTGGCTCGATAGTCTAAAAGCTTCTGAAAGATGTATATCCACTTAGCAAGATGCCACCACCAAAACCCAAACATCTTTCATAGTTTATACTTTCAATACTGCCTTAGAGGGAATGTTTAAATATCACAAGCAGCAATGATCAGTGTTTTCCCCAGATAATGGCAGAGACTCTTGAGAAACAGAGCACCCAAAGTCCCAGTACATGCTATAGCACTTGATGCTATTACTCAGAAGCTCAGTATGGGCCAGCATCACCACTAACTCACTCAGTCCTTCTAGTGACTCCAGGAAATCTGCTATGTACCCCCAGTTTATACCTAAGACAACCAGAGACCAGGCTATCCTTGGTCACACAACTGCTACAGAAGTATTGGGTTTACTCCTAAATAGTTCTAATTCTAAGCCCACACTATAAACTGATCTAAGGATGCTAAGGAAGAGTCTATCCATTGCTGTGTGCCAGAGACTTAAGCAGATATCACCTTCTGCAAGCTGGAAATGACCTCTTTGTCATCTAAGTCTTTCCCCTTTACAGAGGCCCACTGACAGACACTTCCATTTCTGGGAAAGGTGTTAGACACACAGGAAATGGAAGCATTTGGGAAATATTTTTAAAGGCCCAATGTGTGAAAAGACTGGCTGGACTTAAAGGCTCAGTCCTGGGGCATAGCCTCCAGGCTTAGAAATCCCTTCCATAAGGGATACAATACCTATTTGGTTCTCTGAAAACAAGGGGGCACTTTAATGGCAAGATTAAACTTTAAGGCAAATTCATTTGCATTGTATGTTTAGGAAATGTGTTTGCAATAAGCAATTATCAGGCAATATCTCTAATTTCTACTATCTTTTGAAAAGCCAGACGTATCTGTTAGCACTAGCCCTATGCTGGTGGAAGTTGGAAGCAATTGCTCACAAACAGGGAGTGTACGCTCTGTGTCACTGCAGTCCACTCTTCTTTCTCTCCTGTTGGAGTTCTCTGATACTCCCTGCCTTGCCCTTAGCCATCGGAATTTGAGATCCTCTGTACAGTTCAATACTATATAATAACACTACAAAGTTCCCAGGTGTTCCTGATGCGATCTACTTAAGGCAGAGCACCATTCTCCTTCAAAAACCATTGTAGGTGAATACAAAATATATGCAAAATAGACACCGCAGGTTGGCTTTGGGATTTTAATAAAAGTAGTACGAGGAGTCCAAGACTATAATTTAGTTGGTGGGTGTGGACCTAGCATTCGTGAAGGCTTAAGTTGTAGTTCATGCACTTTATGAAATTGCTCACGGAGGTACATGTGTATGAGTCCCAGATTTGGGAGTTGGAGACTGGAGATCAAAGTCATTCTTAGTTCTATCCAGTTCAAGGTCAGCCTCCACTACAGGAGATCTTGTCTCAAAAAATTCTGTTAAGTGGTATACTTTTGGTTCAGCAATTTTAGAATGCCATCAGCCATTTCAAGATTCACATACAGTGAAGGCAGCCATTCCTGTGCTAGCCACCTCTTTTACCATCCGTCCTGCTCGAACCCCCTGACCTCATTTGCTGATACAGTAGTATAATCTGTCTTACAACGGGACATAAATTCACTACATAAGTAATTTCTCCTCAAGGCTATTTTTCCATGAACCATGTGCAAGTAAATTGCTTATTTTTATTTCTTCCCCAATGTAGAGCAGAGGTCACCATGCCTTGTACATTTTTACTTCCTTAAAGGCAAACACAATTGCTTTTTCCATGTATCCTTTAATGTCACCTTTGCCTGCCATTCCCATCTAGTTTACAGGGGCCAGCCATTTATCTGAGACCATTAGGGGCACCCACTGTAGTGATACATCTATTTTCTCAGGTGACACTGGAGAGAGGTATGAGGCACTTACAAAGGTAAGAAGGCGTGGAATAAGCTATTAAGTCCAATGGTCAAAGGAGACATATTCCGGGAAGTCGGGGCTGAGACTTCTTCCAGCAAAAGTGTAACTTTGACTTGAGGTGTGTGTGTATTCTTCCTTTACTCTTTTTTGTTGTTGTTGTTGTTGAACATTTACTAAAATGAAAAAGAAAGAAAATGCTAACTATGTGCCAAAACAGGATAGCTCTGGTACAAGGCTGTCTTTCAAGGGCAGTGAGATATGTTTCAGAAGGGGGCTGATGAGATGCCTCAGTGGGTAAAGTGCTGCCCGCACAACCATAAGGACCTGAGTTTGTATTCCCAGTACCCACACAAAAACCCAGGTTTGGCTTTGCATGTCTGTAATCTCAGTGTTGGGGAAAGGGGGTGGAAGTGGACCCCTCCATATCAATGGCCAGCCATTCTTGCTGAGTCAGTAGAAAGGTAGGTTCAGTGAGAAACAATGTCTCAAAACTTAAAGAGTTTGCAGAAGATACCTGAGGTTGACCTCTAACCTCAGGCCTACACACACACATACACGCATACACACACACACACACACACACACACACACACACACAGGTATATATCATATATAACACATATATACACACAGACTTATTTGACAGAATTCCTAAGCTTCATAGATTCTTATTATTTCAAACTAACAAATAGGACATTAAGGTTTAGATTAGTTTAAGGACCAGTAGGAGCCTCAGTGTCAATCATTTCATTACAGCTTCTAGCTGTACCCTGAGCCATTACACAAAGCCAACAATGCCAATCTAAGTTACTAACAGGTACTGATAGAGTGAGAATCCCTCATCGTTCCTGCTCATAGGAGAGCTAAATTTAGGACAGCAGTTCTCAGCCTGCAGGTTGCAACCCCTTTGGGGATTGAAAGACCCTTTCACAGGGATTGTCTAAGACCATCTGCATATCAGATATTTTCATTCTGATTCATAACATTAGCAAAATTGCAGTTATGAAGTAACAACGAAAATAATTTTATGGTTGGGGATCATCACAACATAAGGAACTGTATTTAAGGGGCAGAGCATTAGGAAGGTTGAGAACCACTGTCTAAGGGATTGTCCTATGCCTAGCTCCTCCCGCAGAGTGCACAGACGGCATCACATGTATCCATATTATGAACTCTCTTGGTCAAGCCACTGCCTTCAGTACACACATTAGCCAAGCACTCTGATTCACTGTAGCTATATTGGAGATCCTTGCCACGTCTCTGTTAGGTAAGTATTGTTATTATCCATATTTCATGGGACAATGTTTGGCAGAGAAGTGATTTTCAATGTCATGACACCTATAGAAGCCAAAGTTGAAGTTCAAATAAGCATACTGAGTCTCACTCAGAAATCGTCTTGCTAAGGCAGGCTCACTTGTCGCCTCCATTCATCTGTCATTATGAAGACATAGTATCCTAAAAGTGTAAAGGACTTTGAGTCATGAGCCCTAGTCACTTCTGGGTCACAGGGTGGGGCAAGTTGGAACATGAAGGTCATTTCTAAGCTCTGCGATCAGACTTGATTGAATATGCTGAGCCTTTTTCCTTGTCTACTTGCCTCGTCCCTTGCTGTGTTTCTCCTTATTCCTTCCTCCTCCTTCCATCCCTTCATGTATTTTGATGGAGTTTCTATCCCAGCCTTTGCTGACAAGAGTAAGTGTGACAGTGCAGGAAGAAGTCTCAGTTGTGGATTTTGATGGATCCATGATTTATTATCAGCTCTGCTGAGTGTCACTGTGATTACTGGCCCCTGACCCTCAAAATATGATGCTTAATGTGATTTCCTGGTATAGCAACATTCAGCATCACTGTCATCTATGATTTCATTGGAGATGCTAACATATAGGCTCTGCATAGGAACAAGGAATTAGACTTTTCTGGAAGTGGAGGTTTATACTCCATGTATTAACAAATACTCTAGGCAATTCAGATTAACACTAATGCACAAGAACTCGCCACCCCGAAGACTTGTTACCCATCAACTGTGAGTAATAGTGCTTTGCTTCCCAATTTCATTGTTGAATAAATAAAATAATATAGAGGAAGTATGCTAAAGTACTCAGCCCATAAAAGATGCTAAAAATGGTAGATTTTATCAGCAGTTAGAAGAGACTGGTAATAAATAGGGATATTAAAAGCATAGCTCACAAAGCTACTGGAACTCCTTGTATATTGTACATGTACGAAAATATTATCTCACATCTTTAAGTCCTTCAAACATGTTTCATACCTTTATTGCTCAAAGTGTCCTGATGGCAGATAAAAACTAGAGTTTCTCTCCCAAAGTTCTTTCTTCCGTTGCTTCTTATCCCTTCAGGGATACCAGCTTTCATTGGCTAGGTCAAGCCCCAAATCATCTTCATATTTTCCTAGTTACTTTGACTTTCCAAAGTGTAAATATTAAGCAAGGAAAACCTGGCTGGAACTAAACAGGAGTAGCATGACCATCAACATACACTACATCAGAGAAAAAAATGTCCTCTAGAGCAGATCACATTGGCTATAGCAGCTTCCAAAGGAAAAAAAAATGAATGACCATGAAACAAATGAGCCTGTTTCTTCCTGCTTCTTCTTCTTCTCCATCTAGGCCCCATTCTTTTGGATGATACCACCTACATTCAGGGTTGCCTTTCAAAAAACACCCTGATGGATACATCTAGAAATATGCTCTACGAACTTCCAATCCAGTTAACAGTCAAGACTAGACATCATGGTAAGACTGGAGCATAATGATTAAGAGAAGCATAAAAGCCAGGAACTCACAGAGTTCTTTATATCATACAACTGATGATCCTTAAGTAAAGATGTAGCATAATCAGAACTGTACTTTAATGAACTCACACTGCCTAAGGTGTAGAGAGGTATGTCAGTGGGAGTAAGAATGACACTAGGGATACCAGTTGAGAGGCCATTGAAGAAGTAAGTACAAGTAAGAAGCTAAAATTGGAGGCAGACTGGAGGGAAATAAATGACATTAAGGCATATTTGGAGGTTGAATATGCAGCACTTGACAATGGACTTGATTCATGACACAAGGGACAGGATCACCGCAGCATGTGTGCCATGAGCTAGTGCGGGGATGGATGGGGTGCCTTGTGTTAAAACATGGGAGAAAATGTTCTGCTGGCTCCTTCCCAATGCTGTCATCAAGTACATCTTCCATTTCAGTCATTTAAGGATATTTTTCTATCTTCTAGCATCCTGAAGGGCAGAAACTTGATGCGTTTTATTTATCTTTTCTCTGTCCAGCAAAATGCCTCTATTAGTCCATGGACCATAGTAAGAGTTCAAGGAATATGTATCATTTGGTTGGTTTAATAAATGAGTCCAAGTATTGTTCAGCCTGAGGCCTGGAAAGTGGTAAATGCTTAGCAAATGTTAACTACTGTTATTCCACAATTACAAAATGTCTTTCGCAAACTGACCCTGTGTCTCACCAGCACTTCCATAAAGATTAAACGCAAGACAGTCCATTGTATAACCAAATCCCTAGGTCCTGACACGTTTACAGTCTAACAAAACACTGAAACTCCTAATTAAAAAATAATCAACCTGCCTATTGTGGTGACACAAGCGTGACGGGGCAGTCACATGTGCCACAGCTGTTACCCTGTTTGCCAAGCTTTCCCTTAGAGCTTTCAATTAAAAACAGCAGTGAGATCACTCCTCACGCCATATGCAGAACCTGAAAGCTTCCGCTTCTTTCTTTGTGAACTGTTAAATGAAAGAGGGGCAAAGAATAATGTGGGAGACACTCACACCACATGCCCACAAGTTTTAATCCCCTGCCCTATCCACTTTGGCCTCTGACCCACTCTATGACCTTGAGCAACTGACCTGACATTCTTCTACTTTAGCACAATGTTTGTTTTGAAGTTGGTGTTACAGCAGGCTTACAGGAATTCACAGAATCCCCAAACACTTGTAAAATACATCTTGAATATAATTTTCATGTTCATACTAATAATGAAATATAATAAGTGTTATAGAAAGTTAATAAACTTAATTGTATCACTTTACCAATCTCTTTAAATTTTTTAATAGAGGCCATTCTCTTAACAACGTAAGCAGAGAACTCTCTAGGTCCTGCAAAGAGGACTAGGAGTATAATACAGGGAGCCCTATAAATGGGGGTGCAACTGCAGCATGGTCTGCGTAATCTGGGACCTATTGACTATAGAGTTTCCTCTCCTTATAGCTTACATGATGTCTAAATGTGCACTAGCAGCAGATCGAGGCTATATCACGAAAAGACTATGTACCATCTATCTGTGGCTTTAGCAAACTTGATGTAGAAATGGAATTTACCTGTTTCCACAACTCCATGGCTGCTTCTGTGCAATGTTATCTCTGTAATGTCATGGACAGTATCTGATTTACTCAGGCTTATATCTCCATACTTACTGAAGGACTTGTTCCATGGTGAGTCCATACTATAACACTGTTGAATGAATTCAGCCATTAACCCAAGGAATGTGGCAAGTGGAGATGGACAGATTTGAATGAAAATCTCAGACTTAACATGTTCTGGTCATGTGGCTTTTTCTACTTGATAGGTAAAAGATTATGAGGGTCAGGTTAGGGAACATGTGTTAAAAAATAAAACTTAGTTTGGTGAATAGCATGGAATGGACAAGCAGTAACTTTAGGCTACCATTTGGTCACACCTCTCTTCAGTTCAGTCAGAATGTGTATGCCAAATCCTGGCAGATTGACAGAGAGATGCACTATGGTCTTTACCCTCATGGATACTATATAACATTTGAAGACATAGTCACAAATAAAGTTATGTTTAATAAGAACTTCCAGTGGATCAGAGGAAAGACTCCCAAGATTCTATAGTTTGGAGGGCCCATTCTGATCTTTTTCTGTATGTCCTTCCTGAGAAACTGAGGATTCTGTGAGGTCAGGGAGATACTGATACCAATACTGAACTTTCTAGTCCATGTTATGTCTGCTCAGAACCCAAAATTTACTGACCCACACAGTCCAAGACTTCTTTCAGGACCTGTATGAACATCTTTGGTTATATATTTCGAACCACATGTCAAGTCTTTCAGGTCAAGACATGAAATATGGTCAGTGGCATGTTTTTGCATAGAATAAAGAAGGCTTAGCCACACAAGTTGAAAACATCCACACATGAGCATGCACATGCAAGGACATCTTATGAGGATCATGGAACATAATCAATAACCCATGAGTTCAAAACCTGATACATTGTCAGTGTTTATTAATGGGACAGAAGGGAATAAAGATAAGCAGTCAACTCCTGTCAAGTCCAGTCCAACCTAGTTAAAATGTACCGAGCTTTTAAATGTAAGTGTAAAAGCTTTTAAAATAGGGAACATCCAATAACTGCGAAAACTCTGGAGTCACGGAGATGAGGAAATAGGCTATACAAGTCTATATTCCAGTAGAATATCTGAGTCAGGATTTATATGATGTGGAAAAGAAAAGTAAAAGAAAAAAGTCTGCCTAGTTAATAAGCCAAATGTGTGGAAAGATGCCCTATCTACACATGCCCTCGATGTGAAGGAAAATCATGTTGGAGTGAGGTTATATTTGTCTTCTATTGCTGTTGTCACAAATGACCACAGTGATTTAATGTAGTGATTTAACACAACACAATCCTTCAACAGTTCTGGAGGGCAGGTATGAAATGAATCTTACACAGCTCCAATCGCAATGTCAACAGAGTTGATTCCTTTTGGAGGTGCCAAGGAAAAATTCAATCCTTGCCACTTTCAGAAGCTTCTAGAGGCTCCCAGAATATTCTAAGTTGTAGCATAATCAACACAGTCTATCAATAACCTCTAGCTCTCTGTTTCTTCAACCTCTTCTAATCGTGCAGCTTTTGGTCCACCTGCCATGAAGAATAATCTTATCTTCAGGCTCTCTCACTTGGTAATATGCACAAAATCTCTACTTTGTTGGGTAAAGGTTCTGGGCATTAGGATATGAGCATATTGGCTATTATTCAGCCTACACATTGTCTCATCTTCAAACACTAAATTAAGAAATTTGTACTCCTTTTTAGAGAGAGAGAGAGAGAGAGAGAATCTTGAATATCATAAGTATAGTCTTGGTGCTTAAAATTCTATGAGTAACTATGCACATGTGTCATTGTGCGGAAAGTTTCATTGACTTCAAGAGCACAGTGAACCTTCACAAAGCCTGAACAGAACTCCACAAAATGACTGTTATTTGGGAATCACAGCCCAGTATTGTCAAATATTTCAGTTTTTAAAGTAAAATCGGAAATGTGAATCCTTATAAGTAGCCTTCGACTATTTGAATATTGACTGTATGGGGTTTTTTTGGTTTTTTTGGTTTTTAATTGGTAAGTGAACACACCTTCCAAAAAGTAAATTCTTTAAATGGATTCTGTCCACTTAACACAAGCCTAAAGGATCTGGTATGAATAGAGAGAAAAAGGCCCATCAAGTTTTCAAATAAAAAATAATAATAGTAATAGTAATGGCACCATGCTTTAGGAAGTTCATGGAAAAGTACCATGAGGCTGGACTAAGAACTCAGGTTAATGACAGCATTCTAATAACCCAGGTACAGAAAGCTGATCACCCTAAGTGTGCCTGTCACAGCTGAAACTGAGATGAGACAAGGGGCATGAGGCATGGAAGGGATTAACAAGGTAGAATTGGCACGATTGACTAGCTGACTGGGCAGAAGGCAAAACAAAGACATGAGCTGAAAATAGCATCAGGGCTTGGAGCCCAGAAGAGGGGATGACTTGATTCCTGCTTCATTCTCTCCTGGGCAGCACATAGGGATGCTGTTCAAGGAAAGCATTTGTATGATAGCAGGAATATGGTCTAGCCAGGAAACTCAACTCCTCCTTGGCACAATGTCCTTTTACTGTCTTGAGGTTCTTGTAACACACATAAGTGTATTGAGAAGCATGATAGAGCAAAGCAGTCCTTTTCTGTCATCTGAAGCTTTTGCTTCCCATTCATGGCAGAGATTAGGAAGCCAGGTCAGATTACACTGGTTGTTGTTCCCACACTGCCAGCTAAATGTCAATAGCCTTGAAACTAAACAAACAATAAGCCTATTTTATCAATGTGAAGTGTGTAGATAGATAGATAGATAGATAGATAGATAGATAGATAGATAGATAATAGATAAAAGGAACCAAAAGGCCATATAAACAGTGTTAAAGGAAAGCAGCAAGCCAGAGCATGCTTGTACAGTCTGGGAGACTTTTTGTCTCACTCAGTCATATGGCTGACTCAGCCTTCTGCCATATACCTTAAAGAAAGCAGGAAGATATAGATTGGAAGAGAATACATCACATGTGCACAACAGCCACCACCACTTTTAATTTGAAAGTGTTTCCTTATTTATATCAGATTGTTTAAGCTTGTGTCCAGTGGACAAAATCCATTATGAAGGATTTACTTTTTGGAAGGTAGGTTCACTTACCATTTAAAAACAAAAACCATGAGATTGATGTTCAAATATTGGAAGGTTGCTTGCAAGGATTCATATTTCAAATTTCACTTTAAAAACTGGAATAATTTGACAACACTTATACCAAATAGCAAGTAACAAAGCCCAATATTCCAGGTACTTCCACAAAAAAAAGAAAGGCATAAAGAGTGGCTAGAGAGACACAGGTGAGGAGTCCACAGAATTTTACAACATCTACTAGAAAAGTGCAGTTAGCATTCAATCGGGCACTCTTCTGAGATGGGCCAGTGCAGTGTGTACGTGCAAATTGGATATTGATGGATGTACTGGAATCCTCTAAAGTGTATATGGCACGTGGGATGCAAAGAAACTGAAGAGAAAACTGGGAACTTTGTAGAAGAAGATTTGTGACTAAAGTTAGAGCCAGGTTGAGGCTGTGGGGTGGATGGGAATCTGTAAGTATGAAGCAGCTGCTGGAGATGTATGACCTGCATCTGGTTTAGATGAGTCGGATGGCCATTTTCTATTTAACTTGTTCTTTGTCAGTTCCATACCTGTGTATAATGGATTATGATTATTCTCATCCCCACAGCTCTCTGAGATCTCTCCCTCTCTTGCCTACCCGTTCTCTTTCCTATTAATCTCCTTCATACATCCACATCTTTCTATTTTGTTTCTGTTTCTTTGGGTTTCATCAGGGTCATCTATATGGCCCTGAGATCGGATATAATCCTTTAGAGTCTGGCAGGTTCATCCGTGGGTACACAGTTACAAACCCTTCCAGAGACTATCAGTAGTCAATACTTCATCAGTGAAGAGTCCCATGACCTCTTCCCAGAGCCAAGACTGACTGTTGAGACTCAACTGACTGTTGGCTGCATACTATAGATTCAGTAATCATAACTGCTTGAGCTCATGATCACGTTGGCTTGCTGCCTTTCTGCCTACCTTTTAGCAATCACTTTCTTTCTATGGCTTCTTCCAAGGTATTCCCTGAGCCCTAAGGGAGAAGTGACTGTAAATTACTTGTTTAGGACTGAGAAGTCAATCATCACTATCAGCACATTGGGCATCATGGGTCTCTGAATGTGCATGGCCTCATTTTTAGAAAAACATACAGAAAATTTTCAGAAATAGGGGAAGCAGGTACTTACTTCTAGCCTTCAAACCCATATTATCTTTAGGTAAATGGCCTCATGCAGCTGTGCCTAAAGGTTCTATATGAGGTGGTGTTTCGGTAGTTAAATTTGGAATTAGTCTCTCGTGCATGGCTCTGCAAGGACACCCTCTAGAAATAGGGATCATAGTTTGTCATGAGGCTATCTACAGGAGCTGTAGTGAAGAGTCTTCTGTTGCCCTGGAGAGATGACGCACCCTGACCATCTGTGTCTGACTCTGGGATTGGATTGTCTGGGCTCTGAAAGGTGATATAGAATGGATGCTACAGAGGCTCAGAGCCTCTGTGGTCAAAGTCTTTTGAATCTACCACATTGTTTGAAGCTTATTTCCTAAAGCATAATCACAAACAACACAATGCTCTTGAACCTCTCACAGAGAAACAACAATGAAAGACATAATGAGGAAGGACCCACTTGCTTGTGCTTTCAAAGCAAATGTCCTTGAGATGTACATTTATTTCCTGTTTTTGTTTTGCTTCAAGTTTGCTTCTTCAGAAGGGAAAAGTTGAAAGTGCTGTGTAACCAAGTACCAAAAATGGAGATATGAAAGCAATAAGGAAAAAAAGGAGGGTAGGTTAAAACTGGGTGGGGGAGAGAAGAAATTAAGGTGACCAAGGAGTAACATTTATATGACACTTTGCATTTCAGAAATTGTTTTTTATTGACACTATTTTACTTGGTCTTTAGATACTTGCAACACGGAAGTTTTAGAGGTTACAGCCAGGGTAGCTAACATCTAAAGATGAGTACTTGGTTAATACTTCATAGCTATTAACCAATACTTCATAGCTAGGACTTAAGTCCAGGTCATTCTTCATTCATTAACTGTATGTCAGGTCCTTTGATTCCTATTGAATACACCAAGGTGAAGTCATCCTCTCTGCTCACCAAAAGCCCCATGGCAACTGGGAGAATACAGAGGAAAGCAGGCTGTTACTATACAGTAAGTATGAAACCTTATGCATGGCAAAAAGCAGGCTGGACAACTGAACATGACAACAGATGAAGAATGCATATAGATATACAGGTTTCTGTAGAAGACCTGATAGGATATGGCTTTCCTCATTCTATAACTCTAAACATCTCACTACCTTCCACACTTTGTCTCAAAGTGTGATTTGGATTTTGACCACTTTCCATACACATGGAAATGATAAGCACTAGAGAAAGCGGTACCACCTGTCTCCCTTGGTCTCCCATGTCCTTCAGTTTTAACAGTTCACCTACACTAACAATACCACCATAAGATAACTTTCCTATCACCCAAACTTATCAATTTGAAACCACAGTGACAATCTCAACCTCCACCCCCCTTGACTGCTTGGACATTCAGCTTCGCTTCTCTACTGGACACACATACCAACTCCCTAAAGAGTGACTGGGGATGGCCTTGGGTGCCTTGTTACAGTGCAGGAATAAATAATGCAGCCAGGAATCACAGCTCCGTGTCCTCTGCCTGTCACCCTTGAACAAGTTTCTTAGAGTTTTCTATCTAGGTTTTATCATCTATAAAATGCAAATGTGATAGTTCCTGCAGTTTCACTGCTGGATTGTTGAGAGGCGCAGATGAGGCAACGCACACGAAGCTCTTTGCTTCAGTGCCTAGAATATAGCAAGACTTCAGTAAATGTGGGCTTAATGGCTACTTTTATCAGGTGTCTTACTCGCCCAGCTAGTACTATAAGGCTGGTAGCTCAGGATGTGCTTCCTGCCTTTGCTGGAAACAGCATCTTTTTTTTTCTTTCTTTCTTTCCTTCCTTCTTTTTTTCTTTTCTCCCTCCATCCTTCCCTTCCTTAATTCTGCAGGCTATGGAACCCAATAATTAGACCTTAAATATTTGTATGTCTACCAGCCCAAGTTGTTATTCTCAAGTTTGTGGTACAGTAGTCACATTAGTTTCTCCAAGGTGCCCTGATGAATAAATATACAGTAAGCTTTCTTGTTTCTAAACTTAAACATGTCCCTCTTAGAAAGTATGAAAATGAGAAATGTACCCTCCCACATACCTCTCCTCCTCTCTCTTTGTCTGATCCCTTGATTCCTATCCTGTAAGCAATATCTCTAGGCCTGGTTTATTTCCAATTTTGCATCTCACCAAACAACTGGTAACTATTATATATCAGGAATTAGTGATAAAGAAGAGTTCACAGCTCTTTCAGTCTACTGAGAAATGTGCAGATACTTTTGTAGGGGTAGAGTTTCAATTTGCTTATTAGTTTATTTTGTATTTGCAGTAAGATGACTCAAACATTTTGTGGGAAAGGGCAACCTTTACAGATCAACCTCAGAAAAGTAGTTTGAGTCATTGAATTCAAAGTCAGCAGGGAATGGGTTTAAATCTTGATCTAAAAAAAGAGTAACATAATGTATCTTTGGGAAAACAGCATTCTAATTCTTAGATTCCTAATCTACCCACTCTATTGTCTCAGGGATTAAATGAGCTAATATGTTTAAGGAATACAAGACTACTCCAAATAACCTAGATACATAATTATCATCACAAATTTATAAATATAAACTTAAAAGAAAAACTGAATTAAAAGATTACAATAGACATATATACCAAATGCTATTCTTAAGAATAATTTTAGGTACAAAGAATGAAAATTCCTTTGGATGATAGGAGTTGGGCAATTATATCTTCCACAGATAGACCTTGGCAAATGAAGTAGGAGGGAGTGATCTTAAAAGCCTCCAACACGAAAGAAGAATGAGCTATATTCAGTTATCACCCTGAGGGGCATCTCAGTTGCTCAAGAGTACACCTGGAAAAATAATTGCTACTGCATCCTTTGACTTTTCATGTAATTCTTGGGGGGAGGGGGCAGAAATAAGTCACTAGAGAAACCTGTTTTCCAGGTTATCAAAGGACAGAAGCTTCCCCTCCTGGAGTTAGCTCAGAGGACTGCAAAGAATTAGGCCTCTGGCTCCTCTACAGGCGTTTCATACCATGTATGCCTTGATATCAATAGTACAACCTGAGAAACACAGACTCTCAGAATTCGGAATAAAACTTGATGATGAACAGATTGGCAGACTGGGATTTGTTTTTGAGGCAAAGACTCAAATAGCCTCGATTGATCTCCAACTCCCAATGTAGGCAAGGCTAGCCTTGAACTCCTGATCCATCTTCTGCCACCACTTTAGAACACTGAGATTGTAGATACATGCCCAGATAGATTGATACTTTTTAAGTAGTTTTATTGAAATATAATCAAATACAACAAGCTGCATGTTTAAAGTATTCGATCTCTATATTTTGACATAAAAATGTACCTAGGAATCCTACACCACAATGAAGATAGCATGCATACTTTTTACTCCCCAAATCCTTGTGTCTCTATTTAATGGCTCCCATGTACCTCTGCCAGTTCTGCTTGTGCTCTAGGCCAACATGGGTCCTGAAATTAATGTATATGATCCTCTTCTGTTACTTTTCAATGTTATTCCGGCTATTATAAGTATCACATATTCCCATATAAATTTTACAATTATTGTGTCAATTTCTACAAAAACTTTGTGCTGATATTTGTATTAGTATTTTTTTTAATATGTACACCAATCAGACAACATTTACAGAATAACAATTGATTCACCAAATTCATAAACATGGTATACCTTACTGTTTATTTAATTGTGAAACATTATACTCTTTTTGTTCTATATAGTTTTGGGAAATTTCTCCCTATTTATCCTTAAGTCTAATACTTTGATGCTATCACAAATTATATATTTAAATTTGTGATTCTTATTGTTAGATATTAATATATAAATACAATTGATTTCTAAAATTCTTGTAAGTTATATATACATATGTATACATTATTGTTAATTGCTAATATTTAGATACAGTTACTCTCATGTTCTCAACTGTTACTAAATTCATTTAGCCTAATATATTTTTGCAGACCTCAACAAATATGATAGATACATAATCATGCCTTCTCCGCATATAAAAGTGATAGTTTTATTTTTCTTACCTTATTACCCAATGGTAATTACTACAATGGTGAGTGGAGATGTTGAGAGCAGATTGCTTTGCTTGTGGTCATGGGAGGAAATATTTAGTCTTCATCATTAAATACGAGGATCATTTAAGTACTTGTTTAAAATTTGCTTTCTCCATTTGTGACATTTCCCTGACTCCCCAAGTCTGTCTGTCCCAGTTGATTATTAGTGATTCCACCTAGCTGATCATATACTCTTTTATTTTCTGTGGACAGTCCCCGGAATGGAATATGGATGAATGAACTGTGAATCTCTTTTCCTAAGGAAAATAAGTGAGATAAAAAAGAGTGTTGAAACTGAGCACTTAAGGCATGATTTCAATGCCAAGTCTGCAAAAATCCATGCCTGTAGAAGTGTAAACTTTCAGCTCTTTGCCCTCTGGTGCCTTCAATATTGGCCCTAGGTTCTTCCTCTCCATCCCCACTCTGTACAACACACATATCTATCTACTTACCACCGAGCCCTGTCACCTATCGCCCTCCATTCTTCTGCCACTTTCTATATTCCATCTGCCACCCTCTTTATCACCTGGTCAATGCCACAAGATCCTCACTGGTTTCCCTGCCTTCTGCTTGTCTCGTTCCCATTTGCCGTCTCTCAAATTCAACATTCTCAGAAAATAAAAATTTTGCCTGCCATTCCCTTGCCTAGAATTCTTTCAGTGTCTTTCTCCTTAGAACTTTTGTTGTAGTTCTCAAGGGGTTTCCTTGTGTAAATCCAGCCCCAGTGGAACTCTAGAACTACAACTAGACATCACTTTCTGGTCCAGAAGTCTTTCCCCTGACAAGAGACACTATTAGCAGCTCACAGCCAAACTCTAGAGCTAAGCTGAGTTTAAGCCTGGCTTAACTGAGTCAGTCAGAACCTGTCCATATCCCAGTAACTTTGGTATATAAAAAACAGAGAGAGGGAGAGGGAGGAGGAGGAGAGGGAGAGGGAGAATAGGGAGAGGGAGAGGGAGGAGAGGGAGGAGAGAGAGAGGGAGAAGGAGAGGGAGAGAAGTGAGGCATGAGAGATTGGCTTAATTGGTTAAGACCCTCTACTGCTTTTGCAGAGGACACTTGGCTTCAGTTTCTGGCACCCACACGGTGGATCACAATTGTCTCTAATTCCAATTCTAGGGAATCCATTGCCCTCTCCTGCCTTTTGTAGACTGTGGCACACATGTGATGCACATAACTTATAAGAAGACACAGACATCCTTAGAAACACCTAAGGGACTGGAACTAAGCTGACCCTATGGAGGGTATGTGTGTGGTTTCTTTCTTTCAGTCCTTCTGGGCTAATCACTTGCGGGCCTGTGCTCCCCAAGTAAACAAGCAGTTCTCCTGTCCAGTCATGCCCACCTCTTTGAGGAGTGCCGGTCAGAACTGTGGGTTGGAGGAGACAGTAATTTCAGCAGAGTTTGCTATTGTGGATTGTAGTAGGCTGGTGCTTTGTTTTGCCTTTCTTATCCCATCTTCTTCCTTCTCCCTCTTTTCGGTGTAGTTGCAGATTTTAAAGACTTAATTAGAGCAATAAAAAATACCAATTTCGCCTTTCCCCCTTTTTAATAACAAGTAAAAGTTGAGAGGCAGCTGTGGGTGAATGCTATTTGAAAGCTGCTACCCGTCTGAAGTTTCATTTTTCAGTGCTTCCAGGCACATTTGAAAATTAGTGCTGACATGTGCAAATGAGTTCGTGAGAGAAGAAAAAACATGCACAGTACAAGGTGCTCTGCAGATTAGTGTGGGACTAAACTTCTGCAGGAGTTTCCACTAATGCATGGGGTGAATTAAGTTCAGGTCCTGTTGATTTTTCTAAATGGAAAGGTTTCAGGGTTTTCTTTGATAGGGCAGTCCTAATGGCTTCGAACTTTCCTGTTCTCTTATTGCAGTCTTCTGTCTAGAGCAAGCCCTCAAGCCTTTCACAGGGTGGGCAGCTTCCTGCCCAGTACTCTTTAGCGAAGTGTGAGAACGAAAGTGGAATGCTTGCACATTCAAATGTGCTAAAGAGAGTTTGTGATATTTTGCCTTTGAAATTAATATTAAAATGATAGAAATTTCAAATCCTTCAAAGTTATTCTTTACAATGCTTAGACTAAGGAACAATAGATAACTAGGATCATATATACATATGTATGATATATACATATATATTCATATACATATTTACATATATATGTTTGTGTGTGTTTAGGGGGGTGCGGGATATGTTGAGAAAAGAAAGAAAGAAATCCAGTCAAGAACAAAGTGACAAAGATGAAGAGGAAATGAAACCATGTAAGTGAGTTATGGATATGACAGGAGGAAGCTAAAGTATGACGTGTAAAAGAAAGAGTTGGAAGCATCCTTCCAAGCTGACCCAGCTGCATGGCAATAGTGTCTTAGCAAAGTTCCATGACTTTGCATCTGCTAGCTCTTGGCTCTTCTCTAAATCCAGACCAGCCCTCCAACCTCTTGGCCCTGGTTTATACAAGGGAAGTCTCTGCTCATCACTTCTGTCCATGGCTGTCTCCTCTCCTCTCCTCCATGTCCTAAATCACTGGTCCAGTGCTTAAATTAAGGGCAAATTGTTCAATGTCAAGACTACACTCTACCACTTACTATGAAGTGAAATGACCTAGATGAGTCTATCTCTGTTACTTTAGTCATTCATTCATTCATTTCACAGCCACCTAGACATCCTTTACTGTCAATCATCTTCTTTCTTACCTTCAGTTCTGCCTGGAGGCTTAGTAGGAGTCACGTTAGTTGCAACACGAGGTTCTGCACTCATTTTCTGGTTGCTGACGAAATACCTGACAAAGGCAGCTTAAGGATGGGAAGACATCAGCACGTGGTTTTGGAAGCTTCAGCCCATGGTTTTGCAGCCCTCAGTGCTTGGGCAAAAAATTATGGAGGTGAGAAATATGACAGAAGAATTCTTTCATCTCAAGAAGGGAAGTAGACACTGAGAGAGAGAGAGAAAGAATGAGAATATAGGAAATAAGCTAGGGCAAGATACAGCACTTCCTGGATTCACCCCTAGTAACTTATTCTTTCAAGCAGAACACCTTCAGAGTATGAATCTATCAAGGGATCAATCTACTGATTAGATCACAGCCCTGGGGTTCCAATCAGTCCCCCAAAGCCCATCACCTACCGCCAACCTCCAGTAATGAGCCTCTGGGGACATTCATATCAGGTCACAATAGACAGGAATGGGCTTTTAAAATCCAATTAGTTTTCACTTTATTTTGCTTGTTCTGTTATGATTTTTTAGTCTATAGGTTGGAAGCTGTGTGCAGACAGATTTCTAATATCATCTTCTGTGTCTATATAAATACCTGGATATGTGCAAATAGCCAAAGAGAGCCTAGGATAGCTCCTGGTCTAACTGCTACCAAGCACGGGACTTTAGCTGTGCATTCATTCTATTAGCAGATAAAATAAACCCAACCAACAATTCTTTAATATGTTTACATTACTCAACAGCCTGGGAATAATTCTAATTATTACTGAGTTTATCATTGTGGCTGTAGTACCATCTTTCTTTGAATTCCTGGAGAACTATTTAAGATGCAAATGACTCTAGCTTTATGGATAATTATTAAAGGGAAGATGCATGATTAATTTTACCCCTCCCTATCAAAAACACACATGTGCACATGTAGGAAAAGAAAACAGTCACTTGGAAATGCTGTGTGATTTCTATAAACATGGAATGAACAATTATGTGTACAAAATGTGCACCACAATTAGTGGCAGTTGTGCAAAGCACGTGGGGAGACCACAGACCTGAATTCATGGAGACAGTTGTGCAGATAAAGGCTGAATGCCCACTGAAAGGAGTGATTGAGGAAAATATTTATACATAAGATTAATCAGAAGGAGACAGAGGTAGGAAGAGGCAAAGAAGGTGGAACAGAATGCAGCAGATATCAAGCAAACATCTAAACTACAGATTCCTGTTTCTTCCAGCCTGTACATGGGAATATGGGGTCCCAGAAAAATAATGAGTTGGATCACATGAAGGATGTTGTATTAGGAGGGAGAGAAAATCCTGGCAGAAAAGAGAAAGGTGCCTGAGCTGCCTTTTCTACTATGGGATGAGGGTCAGGATGCAAAGCCCAAAGCCCAGTTTTCTGGAAGCCCATGACATTGTAGGACTGAGGTTGCTGCCTGCAAGCTGCATAATTCAGAGCTTGTACCTGTGTTACCAGAACGAGAGGTGTAAGAGAGGGCCTGAAGAGCAAAGCTTGTCATCACACGCAGTTGAGTGTTGAGTGATGTGTGCAGCAGTTCTCAGACAGAGCTGGTAAGAGCCCCTCACCAGCTTCCCGGAGCATAGAACAAAAACCTTAGTCTGTAAAATGTTCCTCTCTTGTGATGCCGTAATCATCTGGGAGAGAGATCGCTGCCCTGGGGAAAACCCAAACTGTATCATGTGGGGATGTCAATCAGCTAGATGTCAATCCTGCCAGTAGCTCTTCCTGTTGATTATTCTGTTGGGTGAAAACATTCCCTGCTGCATACAGTTTGGATGATCAGCAGCTCAAGATTCACCAGAGGTTCAGAGTCAGATCTCTAAAATGAAGCTCAGGGATTTGCATCTTGAAATCCCGTCAGTTCAAACAGAATTCATGCCCAGAAGACCAGCTTCTTAAACATAGGGCCAAGAACTTGCCTAATGTAACTTGCACATGTAGGTGAAAGTGTCTTTTTCATGTGCTATATTTTGCTTTGTTTTATAATCTTTCATTATTCATAATTTACCTTGACAACTTAAATAAAAGGTTTCGGAGAGACAGAGGTAGGAAGACAAAGCCATTAGCATGGACATGATGTCAGTATTAAGCCAAGGACTGCCCTAGGTGGTTGTCTATATTCTTGTTACTAGCCGTTCATTAGCATGTTCAGGACAACGTTTGCCTCGGAGATAGTTCGGTGAGAAACTTACAGAAAAAGAGTCACTTACCTAAGGAGGATATTTCCTCAGTTGGGGTGCTTTTATACTTAGCAAATAATTTACAATGATCAACAGTAAACTTAAACAAAGAGCAATGGTTAGTAGTGACTACACTATCACACTACATTTTTGTGGATAAGATAGTGAATTGTATATTGGAGTTAATAATCCTTCCGAGACACACAAACACCAATCATTTAATTAACCAGAGAAAGACAACTGTGCTACAAACAGAAGTCATGGGACTTTGAGAATATGGAACTCACGTATTGATGTAGTCCCTAGAAGGTCAGGGAAGTGTTCTATCAGGACATGAGTGAACAAATGACAAGTGTGTCAGTTGGGAGAGAAAAGGATGTGTTGTAACAGCGTTTTTAAGAAAATGTCAAGGAGTACATTCAGCTTAATTCTTCTTTGGCATTTTCTCACTCAGTAAAAGGGAAGGCACTTGTTCTTATTGCCTGTATTCTGTGTCCCATAGAGAACTTAGAGGATAACACTTGCCTCTTTCAAACCATTCCCAGTTCCTAAGGTGTTTGCCTGGGCCATCTGTCTCTACCTGCCAGGTGCTCCACAACAGTAGTGTTGGTGCCTGTTCACCTGCCTTCCCCTTCTTTCTGGGGCCTCACCCCAGCCAATCCCCATGTACCAACGGGACTACCTGCTCAGGTCATTCTGTAACCTCCACACCCTGAAGCCCATAGGAATTTACCACATGTCTCAGCACTGGGACTCCTGCTTCTGCTCTAGACAGTGTAAATTCCATTCTTTTTTAGATGGGTAGCACTCATGAAAATCTACTGTGTGCCAGGTTGGGTATGCCAAGCTGAAAAGGATGGTTGCTGACCTCACAATTTCATAGCCTCGAGGAAGAGATGTGTAAATCAGTAGGTTACGACATACTACAGAAAGTACAAAAGTGGACAGTGACTATGACAGCCAAGTCCGCAGGACAAATTCATTCAACAAGTGTTTATTGAGCATTTGTACTCAGAGAGAAAAGTGTAGATAGATGAAGCGAGTATGGTCTTCGCCCTCGGGATGCCTATCATAAGGAAAGGCAGTCAACAAAACAAATAAAATTCATATTTTTATATTGCAATAAGACAAATTATGATAAGATCAATGAAGGAAACCAACTGGGATCAATAGCTAAGAATAATGGGGAGAAGATGTCTGCTCATATTCAGTGACTTCTAAGAGGAATTAGATGCCTTAGTAAAATCATCTACCTCTGTGTGTTCTTAAGGAAATTATTTAGGCTCAGTTACTGAAAATGGAAAAAAATTAATGATGTGCAGGCTCCAGTGTAAGACTGTTATATGATAATAGATATAAAGGCTAGGGAAATCCTGGTCTGCACAGTAACTTCTCAAATTTTCTCTTTCTTGTTCCTTGTACCCCATCTCTTCAGTTTCACCTTAATCTTTCAGAGCCCCTTCCATAGAATAGAGCACATATCAAACAACATGCTTGGAAAATGCTGTGCATGGTGTCAGTTGTTGCTCTCTGTGATTTTGAAGATGCTCACATGATTGCCATTATGATTCTTCACACTGTGTAAGGTTTATGGTACCATTCTGTGTCCAACACAAACATGAGCTGAATAAAGGCAATAACAACAGACATGCCAATGTGGATGGAGGAACGACCACAAGGTCTCAAAGAACTTCCAACAACTAAGGAATTCTGAAAGTAAGAGTTATAGTCTTCCTCATGGAGGGTCATGCCCATTTGTTACTCAATATCAAGTGTCCATGCCTGAAAACATACACACCAGTAACATTATACAGACTGAAAAGTTATAGTCATGTATTAAGGAACAAGCATATATGTATGTACACAGACCTGTAAGCATGTGGCATCAAGTAATGAAAAAAGAGGCCATGAATTTGAAAGAGAGCAAGGACAGATATAATAGAGGCAGGAAAGGGAAGGGGAAAATTATGTAATTATAATCTCAGAAACAAAATAGATGTGCATCACTTCCTTTAGAATAAACAGATGTGACTGAGCTTTAGTGTGCATTGGACAATGCAGACTCCATAAAGCATGTGTCAACACAGAGTTCTGTTGGTTATACAGGACTTCTGCACAGTAGAGAGTTAACAGAAGGAGTTCTGTACACTAGCTAATCTCTTCTTACCATATCTCCCCTTCTTGAGTTTTAGTTACCTGTGACTAACCACCATCCAAAAATATTAGATGGAAAGTGTCAGAAGTAAACAAACCCTGCGTTTTATATTGATGACCATTCTGAACTGCACAACGAAGCCCCATGCTATACTGCCTCAGACGTGAATCATCTCTTTGTCTAGTGTGCGCCCACACTGCCCATGACTCACTCAGTAACTACCTTAGTCATCAGGTCATCTGTCACAGAGTCACTGTTCTGTGTTCCTGGATAGCTTCCTTTACCTTGTAGTGACCGCAAACTGTAAGACGAGAGGTGCAAAGGAACCACCAAGAACTAACGCAGCGAAAAACAGATTAGGTCTGGTGATAATCAGGGCAGACGGGAAAATGTGGCATAACTAAGAGTTGTCACTGTTAGAAGTCTTAGGCATCCACTAAGGAAGGAAGCCTAGCAGCTCCAAGGTCAGACGTGGCTCTGAGGGTCCTTTAAATCATTCCGACTTTGGAGTATATAATTTTACCATGCCCTCACATTTGGACAGATTTCAAACTACTTTCACATCCATTAACTCACTCGTCCTTATCACCACCGTTGAGGTGAGCAGGAGGGTGGTTATCATCTCCTCATCAGAAAGAAATCATTAACAAGAGAAGTAGGAGCAGATGCTGACATGAATCAAAGGCTCATATGTGGGCTGTATGTTGTTTGTGGTCCAAGTGCCTTAGCGATGTTTTCAAGGTAGCAAAATAGGGATAGGTGAAGTGACTTGCCAATAAACAGCAAGTTGGGGACATGTCTTCTGACTCCCAGCCCAGTGCTCCTCATAAGACTGCTGTCTTTGCTTGTAAACACTGAAGTCTGTTTCCTTATGGCAGAGGTTTAGCAGGTTTAGCAGCAGCAAGGTTATCAGGATTAGACTTTTGTTAGTTGCTTAGCAGCCAGGGGAACAACTAGCTGTTCATTCTTGCTATGAAAGTCTCAAATGGCTGACCCCTTTTCTTCTGAAACAATGTAGCCCATGAAGAAGTTAGATTCACATTCAGCCTTGCTTTCTTATCCACAGCTGCAGAAGCAGCTGTTCGCCCCAGTGCTTCCCTCTTCCCCTTTCTCCCAACTAATTGCTAGCAGCTAGTGTAGTTGCTATGAATACTGTAGCCCTGTCCCCTTGATCAGCCTCTGTCCAGCTGTTATTCCAACCCTTCTTTTTCAAAAATTCAGATCTGTTCTGTTTGAATGGTTAATTGTAGATTTAAATTGTTGAGTATCTCAAAACACCAAGCACCACACTATGTTGCATACAACTTAAAGCATTTTAAAGTAGTTATAAGCCCAAAATAATGATCACTAATCTGAAATAGTTATTGAGAACCTTGATACTTACCAGGCACCAAGGCTTCTGAATCTATGGAACAAGGAGAGATAATAAATGGAGGACTGCATATCCTATGGATAAAATATCTCAATATCATAAAAACCATTAACACTAAATAAAATATATTGCATCTCCATCCTTAAATAGATTTATTTTGATTAAAACCCAGATGACATGGTTCTACTTTACAATTCTTGGACTCTACAAAGTTCAGTGCAGGAGCATGGCAGTGTAGGAGAAACAGCTCACAGGCTGCCTTCTGTTTACTCCCATCCACACTGAAAAGGACTTCGGTTCAAATGCACAAGAACTCCTTACTTATATATCCAAGGTTCCCCACAGTCCACACACAGAATCATTGGCCACCCCAGTCCAATTTAGGAATCATATACCATCAGGTACTTGTACTCTAAGGAGCATAGATATAGTGAAGAACCCTACTCAGGGCTTGAGGTTATTGGAGCAGAGTAATATGGGTATATGGAATGTCTAGCAAAATATCAAGTACATAGCAAAACAGTAATAAATAACAGCTATTATTGTTACCATCATGCTTGAGATGCACTGCATATAGTTTATTTAAAAGCCACGATATATACAGAAGAACACAAATAATACACCTGGGTCTAGAATTACTATAGTGCTTATCACTAAGGTCTTTGAAAAAATATCTAGGAAGGGCCAAGGCATCAGGTCCCCTTTGTTCATTATCTTGTGTTAACCCTATCCTTTACTACGTGGCATGTCTCTCTTCTTCTGGTTCCTGCCTATGAACATCTTCCAATCTCTGTGTACTGATCATACCCAGCATTGTTTTTGACAGCAGTTGGAGGTAGTTGTATTGTTGTTTTTGTTTATCCAGATTTTCACCAAAACCACAGAGCTGCTATCAATTGCACTAATAAGGCTGCAGCTAACAGTGGCTCTTCTAGCACAGGGATGGCTGGAGGGAGAGCATCAAACTATCTGTCCCACTCTCATAGTCACCTAGACATCTTCTGTTTCCTATAACGTGTCCCCAAGGTTGGTTTTATATGGGTAGCAGGCAGAGAAGAGAAGAGTTTTTCTCTAATATTTGAGCCAGGAAAATCTTCAATATCAACTCAATATAGTATCTCCCCTGCTGTAAATATTCCTTACATTGATAACTTTGCTTACAAGCAACAGAAGTATAATCAAATCTTGTTTTTAAAGTCTTTCATTTGTTTGGGAAAACTCAAAGAGTATTAGTAAAATTTTCCTTCTTCTCCTTAAATAAGACTCCCCTGGGGCCTAGACTAGCAGCCAGATGGTTCTGTCACTGATGACATCACAACCCAAGCCCTCCTTTTCTCAGCAGTGTGGTTTCAGTGCCCAGCCTTTATCAAGGTCTGGAGGGGTGGGACCTGACCAGCCTATCTCGTAGGCTCAGTGCCTAGCCTGCATCCAATCAGGTCCATCAGACCAACTGTGACTGATTTTAGGTGAAGAACAAAAATAATTCTATAGTAGTTCACCTACTGTGTGACTCATAAGGGATGGCAGGGGGCATATTCATATATGGAAGCCCTGTCAGACCTCAGCAGGGGGAACCACTATCCTGACAAGTGCCAGACTGGACAGTGGAATCCTTAGTGTCCCAACTCAGATGTTTTTACTGCTTCAGAACTCATTAAGTGTTTCCCATTTTTGTATACCCAATCAAAAAAAACATACTTTATCTCTACAACACAATTTAACACTACACAAGCAAAACTATTTACAAGAGGAACAATCACAAAGACAGGACCTGGGCTCTCTTCATTGTTCCAAGCCTTAACTTCTCTGTATGTCCCCTTCAATCTGGGCCTTCAACTGCTACTGAGGCTACACCTTCACCAATGACCTGTCCTGTTCTCTCACAGTGCTAAGCCTCAGTTGCTCCTCCATGACTCCCTTCATGCCTTCAAAACCAGTACCACCTTGGTGACTCTTACAGTACCAAATTCAGCTACCAGCATGAGATACAACCTCAGCCAGTTCTGGAAGACAGATACTGTGTGCTGTCCCTGAGGAAACACTTCCCAGATTTTAAGATAGTCTGGTTTGCAGGAAAAACAACTGAT
The DNA here is from genome assembly GCA_026225945.1 of Cricetomys ansorgei. Taxonomy (NCBI): domain Eukaryota; kingdom Metazoa; phylum Chordata; class Mammalia; order Rodentia; family Nesomyidae; genus Cricetomys; species Cricetomys ansorgei. Next base: position 1,554,657 of record JAMJFZ010003206.1, read on the forward strand.
AAGCTTGTCTGAAGGAAGGGGTCCCTCATGGGGTGGAGTTCTTGTCACCATAGCAGATGTGTCTTGTCAGGACCACCTCACCAGTATCTGGACAGGTTTTCGAAAACAAAACAAAGCAAAACAAAACAAAACAGACTCTGAAAGGGTCTAGAAATTTCTTTTTCTTCTCCATGTTCTATTAGCTGTTGTGATGTTGTGCCCCATGTTACAGGCTCCATTTGTAGTTGTCAGGCTGCTGCTGGGACAGCTCAGCAAGGATGACAAGGAGGCATTCTCATTGATGCAAACTCCGCCAGACCTCAGCAGAGGGAACCACTATCCTGGCCAGCGCCATACTGGACAGTGGAACTCTATACCTCTGAACTCAGGTGTTTTCATTGATTTAGAACTCCTCAGGTGTTCTACTGATAATATGTGCATATCATGAGCATTCAAACATCCCCATAAAAGTCTAACACCTGCAGAAAATACATAATGTCAAGACCTATGCAGTCTCTCAACTAACAGTGCACAAAACAATTATTTTGTACACAACTGAAAATAAAACTTCCACAAAATAATTCTTTTTTAAAAGATACCTAGTAGAGTTAATTTTCCTGCTTTCTCTTCTTTTAAAATATTTTAACATTGTTTTAAAATTACTATTTTTTTCTTTTATTGATTGACAATTTCATACATGAAAATAAACTGTTTTGATCATATCCACTTCCCACTCCTTCTCTTTCAAATAGGATTTTGGTCACTATGGCTGAACTCTCTGTCACTCTCGGAGGTTGGTTGTTAAAACGCTTATCTTCCTTTGCAGAAAGATCAGGAATTCAGAGAAGAACAGCAATGATGGAGGTTGGCTTGGCTATTTTTCCTGTTGCTTTGGTAAAACATGCTGACAGAAACAATATAAGGGAGAAAGACTTACATTGGCTCACAGTTCCATGTTGTCATCTACCTACCTAGCAGGGAAGTTATAGCGGCAAGATCTTAAGGCAGCTGGTCACCATGCATCCATACCTGAGAAACTGAGAGCAATAAATGTGTGTGTTCAAGTTTACCTTTCCATACAGTCCAGAATCCCAGCCCAGAGAAAAGTGCTGCCCACAGAAGGACAGTCTCTCTCTTCAGATAACCCATTCGGGATAATCCTCTGTAGAAATACAGAGGCAGGTGTCCAAGGTGCTTCTAGATCTCATCAAGTTGACATTTAAGATTAACAGGCCAGAGATCACAAAATTTAGATGCTTTTTCTTTCTAAATACTAGATTCCTGTTCATGATCAATTTTGAAGTTAATTTTTCACAAGTAAATTAGAGTCATGAGGCCTCTAGAATGTGAGAATCTTACTTCAAAAATATGGTTTAATGCAGGTGTATTAATATGCATTCATACTTAAAAATTAGACTTTAGAGTAAATGTTCTTGCTTTACTCTTCTTTCATAAAACATAATGATTTAGCATTGTATACCACTTTTACCCAGCACCCTCTGGGCCATTGCTGTGCCTAGCAAGGGGTGGGCATTAAGCTTAATGATCTTGTACCCCCATGTTTATACAAATAATAAAAGTCAACACAATCTTGCTCATTCATTCTCTCTCTCTCTCTCTCTCTTTCTCTCTCTCTCTCTCTCTGATGAGACACTACAATTTATGGGATTTATTAACATTCTTTTATAAGTCTGAAGAGGATAAGAAAGCAAGAGTTGGTTGTGAAATAACTGGCCCAGCTCTGCAATATTAAGAAATATCTCCAGCTTTATCCTTCTGTGTAGAAGTGACAATAAAGGGGTAGTAAATGTTCTCTCATATTTGTTTCTAACCAGTCAGCATAAGGCCCACACAGGCAGCCTATGGCAGTGACTAGTTTGATGTCTCCACTTGAATATTCCTCAATAAGGAAGCAAAGAGGAAAGGTTGTATTAGTTATATATTTGGTTGTCGTGAACACATATACAACAAGAATCAATTTGTGGACAAAGGTGACTATTTAGGCTTACAGTGTAAGGATGGATACTGCCTAGCATGGCAATGGAGGCATTCCAGCATGAGGCAGATGGGCAGGTTGCATCTGCAGTCAGGAAGCAGAGCATAAACAGGAAGTGAACCCAGGCTATAAAGTGCCAGTAGCCCACTTCCTCCAAGTTCCACAATCTTTCCAAACAGTGACACCATCCGGAACCAAATTTTCAGACACTCGAGTTTATGGGGATCATTTTACCATCAAACCAATAGTACGGTACAGGTACAGTGACTTACCCTATACTCCAGTCCTGAGTCAGGCTCCCAGGATAGCCCTGAAACACTTAAGCCCTCCCCCTCAAATCAATTTTTATTTCAAAAATAAATCCATAGGCAATGTTGGTATGTACACAACAGACATCCTAATTCATGGATGTCTAAAACACAGCCAAGCCTCAGTAGCACCTCACCTTCCAGCTACAGCTATAGAGAGGAAAAAAATGTTAGAAGGCAGCAGTGACTTCAGAGTCCCCACAGGTTGTCAGTCTTCAAACACAGCCACTGCCTGAAGACTGAGGTGCAGAGTGGCTGGAGTGACTGCTGCTCCTTTGCAATGTGACTGTGGTCAAGTCTCACACAACCTCTAAGCTCCTGAAGTTTGTTGTTGGTTTTGTTTGTTTGTTCTTGTTTTCAGGATGATGGTCCTGTAAGTGTCTTGTTGAGGTGATATGAGCAGAGGTGATATTTAAGTGACTGAATAACTTGAGAGTCATGAGATCTGAGCTCTGCAGGCAAGAGTCAGGCCTGAGCTGCAGAGCACTGCCCTAAGCCTCCACAGTGCCATGTGGACACCTTGAGGGTTGAGTCGGGTGGGGCTGAGGGTCCTAAACAGCAGAGTGATCCAGAAACAAGGATATTCATAGGAGGAAGCAATTGAGTGTCCTGTGATACTGCTACTCATCAGTCTCTACAGAACTTTTTGAATATTTTAACAGCCTGTTTTCTATTCCTGTGACATTCAAGTTAAATAGCTTGAGTCTGAGGGTTAAGTAAGCTCAGCTACTACAGTGTTCAGAATTTTGTCCCTTATGGAGTAGGACACACTGAGAAAATACAGTTTTTCTTTCCTTCTCCCATTCTCCAGTTGTCCAGCTTTCTGTCAGCCTAAGGCCATCTCCGGGTTATTACTTAACCACTGTGTTAAATATCTTACCATACTTCAAAACAGGGATGCAAAGTTACAGGCTGACTCTCAAAACAACTGAATCAAAGTATTCTTTCACAGATCTGCCATATAATTTCACATCACTTTTACAATTAAGAGTATATGATTGAGATTGTCCAAGAATATAATCCCCCAGCCTCAAGTGCCCTGGCATGGTAGAGAGCAGAAGTAACAGTAAGAATCAACAGGCTTTTACTTGATTGTGAGTGTTACTGTCTGGACAGTTGTCTCTTCCTCCCTTCTTTGAGAGTCTTGGCCTTATCCTTGAATAGGAGGAAGGAATGAAGCCTAAGTTAGTGGTTCCCAAGCTCCTGTATTAGTTACTCTTCTCCTTGCTGTCACAGAAGTACTCAACACAGCAACTTAAGTAAAGGAGAATTTATTTCACCAAACAGTTCAAGGGTACAATTGTGGTGGGGCAGACATGGCCAAGAGTGCTTGAAATAACACTTGTTGCCTCCATGGGCATGATAAGGGCATGATGTAGACTGACAAATAGTGGTATTTCGCTACCTTTTTCCTCTCTGTGAAGTCGGGGACCCAACCAAGGGAATGATGCAATCTATATTTAAAGGTGGGTCTTTGACATCAATTAATCTCTAGAATATCCTTTAAAGATACACCTAGTAGTGTGTTTTCATGGTGATTGTAAATCCCATCAAGTTGACAAGAAAGATTAGCCATCACATACATAATGTCACCTGGGATCCTAAACAAGCACCAATGCTACACACAGAGAGAGAGAGAGAGAGGGGGCAGGGGAGGGGTTAGGAAAGAGGAGGGAGAAAAGAAGGGCAGGAGGCAGAGAGGAAAAGAGAAAGAGAGTTAGAAGTGCAAATGTTATTGGAGAAGCCTTGGTATTGGGATTTTAAAACCCCCTGGGTGATTCTGATGTGCAGCAAAAATAAAGAATTTGTCAACAAGCATATACAAGCTTCAGCCAGGCTCAATACACTCAATCAACCTCTGCTTCTTGAATCCTCAAAGCCAATCTGAATCTATATTCACTGAGGAGTTTACTACTGAGGAGAATCCATGAGAGAGTTGTCATAGTTACCCTGTATTTATCCTTCCTGCCTTGTTAGCAACCAAACATAGTTGTGTATGTGTTTGGGATTTTCTGTTGCTTTGTTGACATTTTTAAATGCAGACTTCTTAGACCAGAACTCACAATGAGATTACAGCAACTCTGGCATCCATGAGGAAGGAGCAGGTGAGAGGAAAGCTAACTCATTGCCTTGACAAAATTGTCTTCTTTTAGTTAAACTTCTCTTACTAATTGCTGCTACTGCTAGGAAAAGGGATTTGCAATGGTTTTTAGCAGAATGAAATAGGCAGGCATACGTATGTGTGATGGATGATTTTAGGGAAAGAAGAATGAAATTAAGAACATAAAATAAATCGGTCAGTGTTGAGTTTAACATGTCTTGGTTTCTACAGTAGCTTTAACAAACCAATGACCTGAAAAGCAGTGCAAGACACAGTCAAGGTTGGTTAGCTGCATAGACATCTCTGCCATGAACTGTCTTCATCTGGAGCCTGGGTGCATCTAGTGCCACCTCCGGTCTGTTGATGCTGCAGTCCATACATCAGCTGTGATGCAGCCTGGGGAACAGGAAGGATCACAGAAAAGACTTTAAAAGAGCTGGAACAAAATCCCATTGGGTTTCTTCCTTCCAACGATCAGGAAACTTGAGTCCAGGACATAGAAATGATCTTCTCCATGTTATACAGTAAATTACCTGATAGAGTGTGAACTTGAACCATGCTCACTGGAAACCCAGCACAACGTCTCTCCTATGTATCACAGTACAACAAAGAGAAGCCAGCACTGCTGTCAACTGCAAGAAAACTCCTGCCACAGAGGGTTACAGGGATGTGGCAATGGGATAGGTTGGTCAAGGGCAGGTACATTTGCTTGGCATGGGTGATCTGGAGTGCCATCAGAGATATAAACTCCTTACTTTCTGCTCTGCCCTCCTGATCTAGAGCCAAGCTGCCTGACTACACAGCCCACAGTTAATTATAAATCTCAGTTACTTCACCTTTCTAAAATCGCTTTTCATATCTTTTGTAGCAACTGGTATGAGATTGAATTGGTGATCTGACAAAGGGACTTAAAACCATCTAGCTTAGACTTGGAGCTGACTTACCTTAGTTGTGATTGCTATGGTTGTAGTTCTTAATGTTGCAGGAGAATTGCTATATCATTAGCCATGGTGATTCTTTGGTCTATTTATTCATGAAATGAAGACCTTCATAGGAAACTCCAATTTACCTCTGGTTAACAGAATTGAGTACTACAGGCACACCCAGATATGAAAAATACAATAGGAGATCGCATACATTATACTGGTCACAATGCCATTCTAACAAAACATGGATCCTCATAAAGAAAAGGGATTAAATGGATACTAAGCAATGCTCCAATAATGTTGGGACTAGCCAGCTTCTCTGTAAATTTAGGACATAGTACTGACTCTCCTGATTCTTAGTCATGTTAACTATAATTTGATATAAAAACTCCTGCTCTGTCTCAAAGGTGTTTGTTAACACTAACCTATAAGTCGTAAGACACTTTGTCATCTCCAGAGTGATCTGTAAACTATTCAGCCATTTCATGTAGTGAGGATTCAGCCCTTGACCTCCAAATACCTTCACTGATGCTTAAAAGGATAGTGATCTAGAAATAAGAATGAGAATAGATTTAATTTTACATGATTGAGGGGGAAAGCTTGTGTTCCAGAATGCCAAATCCCATGTGGACTTTCTCTTCCTACCTGAATTGACCCATCTAGGGGAAAATATCATACTCTAAGAGGGAGGCAGTCAACCCTGTAAGTAGTGATTCCCCCCCCCCCAAAAAAAATCTCTTCTTGCAAGATTTAGTAGACAAAGGCTTTCTCCATGACAGGAAATGATCCTATCACCTCTGTAAAAGCTAAACAGAAACAGTCATACCCTATGTGCCTTATGTGCATGAATATACCAAGACATCTATGCCTATGCATATACTCCTTGTGAACAGGTTTTATACTACATGTAAATATACACCCTATATGGCTACATATCAGTTTACATTCATACAGGATCTACTGGGTTATGTATGTGTGTGCTCCAGAGAACATCAATCCTGTAGTCAAGTTATTTGATGCCACTGTTAAATCCAGCTTCTCATATTTAAGAACAATGCTGCCCAGAGAAAACTGTTGCTTTCCTGGGGTGTAATGACTTGCCTGTCACTAGAGGAATTCAAGAAGCTCACAAACATCCACTTGGTGGAGCTGTGGTAGAAGGAATTCAAGTTGCAAAGGCTGGATGGGGGTTAGGGAAGGGGGGAGAACCAGATTAAATGACCCTGAAGAGAACTTTAAATTTTCTACGTATATAAGTGAATGAAATACTAGTTCTCTTTATCGTAAAGATATAAATCTATTCTTCAGTCTTCTCATTTCTCATGTGGATGTAGACATAGATCTATGTCATATTTAATAGAGCATTTATTTTGTACATTTTTACATCTTGTGTTATATTCTATTTTCTGAGCTAATTGGTGAAAATCAAATCTCACCTTCTTGAAGTAAAAGACACAGTAAAGATTCATTTAGTGTAATCATTTCACAGATTTCCACCAAGTTTGAAGACAGGAGACATATAATCAAAGTCATTTGGCTAGATTATGTTAGAGGGCTTTCCATCTCCTCTTTCAAGAGCATGTTCCAAAATGGGAATTCTTTATAAAAGATACTTTCATTACCTGCAGTGCTAGCTCTGAAACTGATCCCAGATAAATAAATAAACCCAATGAGTAAATTTATAGAGAGGTAAAAGCAAGAAGAAAATTTTCAAATCCAAGATCTTACAGCATTAGGACAGGTGAATAGAGTTTTTTCACTATATATATCTGCAAGACTTTTTACTGTTTTGACAAATACCTAAGAGAAACAACCCGAGAAAAGAAAAATGTATCTAGGCATGTGGTTTTACTTTTTGGAATTTTTGTTGTTGTTGTTTGTTTGTTTTTGTTTTGATTTTGTTTTCGACACAGGGTTTCTTTGTGGTGTCTCTGGCTGTCCTGGAACTCACTCTATAGACCAAACTGGCCTCGAACTCACAGAGATCCACCTGCCTCTGCCTCCCAAGTACTGGGTTTATGGAACACACCCCCGCTACCACCACCTATCTGGCTTGTGTTTCTAAAGGTTTCAGCTAATGGTTACCTGGCTCCGTGAGTGGGGTCTGTGGTGCAGCAGAGACTGTGGAGGAGAGGACCATGTAGAATAAAGATGGTGAGAGCCTTGAAGTACAGATAGACAGGAAGAGGCCAAAACAAGACACACTCCTAACAGGCACACCCTTCCCTTCACCGTTTCCCACCTTCCACATTTTCACCACCTCTCAACAATGTATTCAGACGGTAAACTCATCAGCAGTTTCATCCGTTGATCAGGTCAAAGCCTACATCTTATCATTAGGAAATATCCTCACAGACACACCTCTGGTAGCCTCCTAGTTAGCTCTTAGTTCAACCAAGTTAACAATCAAACTTAGCCGCAACTATAAGAACTCAACTGGCGGGTAGAGAGCAGAAGTTGCAGCAAAGGCTAGCTCTAGAAAGGATAAAGACATTAAAGGCAAAGCTAGCTGCTGTGACAAACTGAAGTCTTGGTATCCTGACTCAGACTGATTTCTCCTTCATAAAGAATTCCTCTCACCTGAAGAGGCTGTGATGCTCTGCTTCAGCCATTTGAGTACGAAGGATAAAGTCTTAACCATATTCAACAACAAGCTTCCAGGGTCACCAGTGAAATCATCATTCCAGATGAGAAAAGAGAGAAGGGCACATGAGATATTTTCATGGGTCATTCTTAGAAGTGATATCCATCTCTTCCTCCTATATTCCACTGTACTCCACTCAATCACTCAGCCACTGTCACTGAAAGGGACACAGGAAAACAGTCTAGCACTGTGCCCAGGAGAAAACTTGAAAAGTTGTGGTCAACACCTAGCCAGTCTCCACTACAGTGGTCTACGGGGTCACTGAGATCCTCTGTACTCTTTCCTGTGTCTGTATCCCCATCTCAATGCCATTTTATTCACACACTTCTCTTTTTTGTCCCTAAATTCACTAATTCTCAGTCGTTCCAATTTGCTAGGAAATGCATCCAAAATCTTCTTCATTTCACTTTCTGTGTTTTAAAGTTGAAGAATTGCTGGTTGGCTATTTTATAGCATTTTTAATTTTCTGCTGAAATTCACAGTATTGTCTTTTTACTTCACTGAATTCCTCAACAGAGCTCATTTAAATGCTTCTGTCTTGTAACTCCATTATCTGGATCCCCAGTAGGCCCGTTGCTTCTGTGTATTGATTCTACTGATTTTCAGGCATGTCCCTCGTCTCCTCTTATCCCTGATTATCATTTTTTTTAAATGTTATTCCTTGTATATAAATCAGAGTAGATTTAATTTAAACCCAAGATAGCATATTTTTTTCCTCCAGAAAATATGTACATTGGCCACTGGAAAATTCACTAAGGTGCCTTCTTACTTGGGACCAATCAATGTGGGATTAAGAAATCTTGAAGCTAAAATTCATTTTCCTGGAAGATGAATCTATTTCTGGTTCTCTCTTACTTCAGGGATAAAAAAAATTAACTTCTCAATTGAAATTAAAATGGTTTGTGACAATGACACCCCCAAGCTTATGAGACTGAACTCCATTGTTTAGCTCTCTTAGCTCTAAAAACCTATTCAAAGTTTAATTTATTATTTCAGGGTGTTCTCAGAGCACTGTTCCAGAAACAGAGGACATTTATGGAGGGTGTTATCCCCAATAGAGAGCATTTTCTTTATATTTCTTAAGTCTTAGATCTAAGATATTTAAATCTCTACTTATGTCAGCTACATGGTTTCTTTGAGTTCAGCTTTCCCAGTTATTAGGATAGTTACCGACCCACTTACCTGCCCACTCAACAACCTAACTCTCATCTGTGGTACAACCCATTGTTTCCTTAGCAACACACTGTGATCATTTTATCTTAATCTATATCTACATTGTTTTTCTAGATTTCAGCTTCTCACCCAAGATAGATATTTGTTATTTTATTTAGTATGTTCCCTTGATGATAGAAATTAGTTAGCTTGATCACAGTGTTTCAGGGCACATGTTACATATACATGAATATGCCTATGAGATAAATTCTAGAAGCAGATTTGCTATTTGTTATCAAATTATCTTCTTGGAAAATGCCAGTCTGTATTTCTACCACTTATATATGAGAATGCTCTTTTCCTAATCAGCTTGTCACTCCTATATGTTTTCAGAATTATATGTAATCTAGCCATTCTTAATTGTGCTTCCAGATACCATCCTCTCTCCCTTCTAGTGTAATTGCATATAATGAACACATGTATTTATCATTCACAGTATCTAAACATGTCATTTTCCTCTCTAAAACCACTCCCTTTTACCTCCTTACAGACAGAGGATGACTACATTTGCAGAAACTAACAACTTCTCTACTCTCTGTAACCTAACATCACTACCCACCAGCCATATGCGTGTTTTCCTAAATGTTCTCTACATGTGCTCCTCCGTCTCTCTTGGATTCCCTTTAACTTATATAAGAAAAGGTGAACTTTCATAACCAGTTCAAATATTAGGCTTTCTTTTGAGAAGCTCTCCTATAAGCATTTCGTTTCCTCTCGGCCCACGCAAGGCATTCACCTTCAGTCATTCTTGCTGTGTTATTTTCCTTCTAGCCCTGTAATAAACTACCTGAGATGATCAATGTAAGGGGAATAAAAAAATTAATTCTACTCATGGTTTCAGGAGTCTCAATCCATAGTCACTTGGCCCATTTCTTTGGTCCTATGGCAGCACAGTGTATTGTGGGGGTTTGGATATGTGGCAGAGGAGGCAACTCACCAAAGAGAAGGCTGGATGCTGAGGGTGGGGTGACATGGTTGGATATCAATATCCTCTGCAAGGTGCACTCCCAGTGGCCTAACTTCTTTTGATAGTCTCCATCTCCTAATGCTTTGACATTTTCGAGTAGTACCATCAGCTGGGAGCAATCTTTCAACACACAAGCCTTTGGAGGACATGTTAGATCCAAACCATAACATCTTCCTTTACATCACTACCTGTCATCCTAAATACCCCTCTTGTGATTGATACATAGAGCAATGCATTGCCCACAGTAAGCCTGTCTTCTCCACTACTGAAATACAAGCTGATTAAGGAAAGGAGCCAATTTTTATTGGTCCTCCCCACTGCTATGCCCAACAGAACACCCAGGGCAGAGAAAGTACCCAAGAAACACATTTTCAAAGAGTAAATTAGTCTGTAATACCTCTGTGAAACATTCCCAATAGAAGCATTTTTAAATCAACCCCTGCCTTCCCATGACTGGGAAATTGTTGGGCAAAGTTCTCTTTGACCTAGATTTAGCATTCAAATCTCAGTCTGGACACATAGAGCCCCAAGAGGGAAACAAAAGGCATTTGGGTTATTTGTTGGAACCTATATTTTTGGCAACAATTTTCCCTTCAACACCTAAAGCCATTTGTGTTCTTGACAGTATGTCGTCAGGGAAAACCAGAATTTGCTGGGAATTGAGAGTATTAAACTCTTTACAAAAGGTGTTGTTTTTAGTAGCCCTGATTCTACAATGGGCATTAAAATATGTAAACTTTTGAGCCTCTTTTGACTCCTGGCATAGGACATTGCATGTATTTACTCTTAGTGTAGCACTGCTGAAACACAGTATTTGCTGGGCAGGCTTCTTATCCAGTTGATAGAAAGTATAAAAAGAGAAGAGAAGCATAAGTGATTTACCCACTTTGGAAAAACAGATTTGTGTACTTACCAAGGAATATTTTATCACCCCCAAGGAGGCAACATTTTCAGCCTATTTCAATTCTAGACAGCAGAGGACCGGAGGGACTGAAACAGCACCAACTATGATTGCAATCTGTGACTCATCTTCTCCCCCATGGGACTTTGATTTGCTGTGCCCTGATGGCTCATCCATTCGGTAGCTTGTACGATTGGATTCTATTCATGACTAGATGTTCCCATCTAGGCAGCAAAGACAACATCCATCTCCCCTGATGACTAGAGGCATGATAATGACCGTGGTAAATATGGCTTCAGTATTGTTCATTTGGATTCAATGGCATGCTCTGGTGAGAGGAGCCTGAGATGGCAGCAATTTCAAAGGTCTTAACAATTCTTGAATTTTCTCTACAACATCCCCACCAAGTGGCTACAGCACCTTCACTGAAGTAACTCTCCTGATCTTCTCAGAGCCTTTCCCCTTGAGATACAAGCCCTTCACTCACATCAACTGAAAAGATCTTGTTTCTTAGTTATTTCTACATATAGACCCTTGGCAAAAATAAAATTCTACCTTAAGGTTTTGTTTTTGCTTGTTCCATGTGATAAACTTGTAGGTACTGGAAGGGCCCTCTCATACATGAATCATTCATTCTGTCTTAAGCTTCTGTGGTGGTTTTGAATCTTCACAACCTTTGACACTGACAATTCTGATAGTGCCCAAAATATGTTTCCAGCTGTTATGAAAAGCTCCATAAACTTCATTACTTGATGAATGTGCAAAATCAAAAATGGGGGAGTAGGGGACTAGAGGCTTCCATTCTTGCTTGAAAGAAGCATTTGGTGGTATCTCCTCTTTATTGCTACAGGAATTTCTGGGACTCATTTGTTTACCTCTTCCGTAGGGTGAGCTATTCCTACCTTATTTTATAATCCTAAAGAAACTACCTAAGCATCTATTTATCTAGTAGGGCTTTCTGTGTAGGCTTCTGTAAACACTTGTATTACTACAATGAAATTGGTTGGCTACAGACTAGAAATCTTCAGTATGCAATGGTGTGGACTGAATCAATATAAGAAGGGAACTAGTGTGTATGAGTGTGCATGCTTGCAAAGAGTATTGTCTTCCAGGAGCAACACATCTTATTTTATGAAACAAGCTAGAACCTGGGGCTCACTGATTAGGCTGGACTGGCAGTCTTTGAGCTCATACATGCTCCTATCAATACCTCCCTAGTACTGGCATTCCAAATCTGTACCACATATTTGTTATTGTTGTGTGTATGCGTGGAAAAAGACACACAGTCTGACAGACAGACAGACAGACACAGAGAAGGAGGAGAACCTAACTTTCAAGAGCTAATTCTTTCATTCTACCTTGTGAAACAAGGTCTCATTGTTTCTGATATTCTGTGTTCTCTAAGCCAGCCTATGACATTCAAAGCAATTCTCCTGTGTCTACCTTCCATCTTGCCTGGAGGTTGAGAAGTGCTACGATGACAGATGTGAGCCATGGCATAGAAATTTCTGAGGATTCAGGTGACCCAACTCAAGCTGTCAGACTTGTATAGCAAGTGTTCCTACCCACTGAGCCATCTCGCCACACTGGGTTTCTTTTCATAGGTTCTGGGGTTTGAACTCAGATACTTCATGCATGAGCTGTTAGAACTTTGCTGACCGAACTGTCTCCCCAGCCTGTGCCTCTCTGTTTTATTTGCTGTGCATTGTTAAAAGAATTATTTTGTCTCTCTGAGCCATGAAGTCTTTATGTAAAATTGGTTCTAATCCCAGTTATCATGCTTAGTGAAAATTAGTGATAATATATACAGAATTCAGCACAGTTTCTGGGAAATAGCAGGTGCTTCATACATAATAGATTGAATTATTTGAAGAATGTTCCTTACCTTGTGACTTGGTTCCAATTCTCAAACTGTCACAAGATAGGAAATCTTGGCAAAACCATTCGACTCATAAAACTCAGTAAAACTTGGTCCTATCTCCCAAGTTGATTTTTGTTCGGTTAACAAGACATCATATTAAAGTATCTCTCTCAATCCATTACATGTGATAATGGTCTTAAAAATTAAGAGGGGGAGCTTTGTTTAATTCAAATCCATGTTCCTGCCACAGTGCCTGGCTAGCGTCCAGGAACTATTGCATGCTTGACATACTCCATATTGCCCAATTCGAAATGTGCATGTTTGCCTCCCTTTCTCATCAGTCCCCATGCATGACCAGAACACACAGTGCTTCTCTGTGCTAACAGTGACCTGTAGAGGTGGAAGTGGGCAGGGTGGTGTTAGCCCTTTCTGCAGCACTAATTCCTGCCCTCAAGGACTTCTTAGTGTTGGATAAGAGACATGGTGCCAATAGCTAATTTGCATGCAGTTTTAGGAAGTATGTGTTGGGGCTAATGGTATGAGAACTGACAATAATCAACAATCTGGAGGAGGGAAGCATGGAGATGAAGGCATTTCTCAATGAACAGCATTTGACAAAATGAAAAAGAGATGACTGTGCAGACCCAGCATGGAAGGGCATGTTTGAGAAGAGAGCATCTACAGAGTCACAGGAGTTGCAGGAAACAGCATGCTTCATTCTGAGAAGAGTTAATGATATCATAAGACTGAAATGAGGGATAATTTCAGGCAACAGAAGCCATGGGGCCAGACATGAAGAGGCTTGAATGCTGTGTTAGGGAATTTGGATTTTATGCTGTACTCCATGGATGGCTGTTAAAGGCTATTGATCAGGAGTGGACTTGTCTGATGAAAGTTGTAGAAATATTTTGCCAGACTTTGCAGAAAAATTGAAATAGGAGCAAAACTAGTACCCAAAGGCCCTTGGTTATTTATGTCCTTGTCCTCCTAATATTTAATGCATCTAAATTATTTGTGCACAAATTCAGTGTTCACCATTCAGCAATAAAACTCCAGAAGGAGCTGCATTTTCCTTTTTTTCCAACTACTACATGGAGAAACTTTAATGATAAATAAAATGTAAATCATCAACAATAAGTGCACATATTTATGTTCCCTCTTTCCCCTTATCTAAGTCATCAATGTATTATAGAGATGCCACCTTTTTATCTAAAAACAGAAATTAAATAGTACCTTTCCCATGTAGTTACTATGATGTTAAAAATATAGGACAGGAAACAGAAATGCAGCTTAGTGGTAGAATGCTTATCTAGCATGTACGAAGCCCTAGGTTCAATTCTCAACACCAGAAAAAGAGCAGTCTCAATTAACTCTGCATGGTGCTGCATGGCTGGAATTTCAGTACATAGGAAATAGACGAAAGAGGACTGAGTTCAAGGTTAACCTGAGCTTCACAGGGACTCCTTATATCCAAAACACACACACACACACACACACACACACACACACACACACACACACACACACAGCACACAGCACAGCACAGTAGCACATAATACTTATAGTCATTATAGATTAACTAGGACCTTTGAAATGATGCATATGTATGTGTGAAAATGCAGTGTGTCCTATGTCTGGCTTCTTCCAGCCTAATCATTTTGGTATTGATTTCTTTTTCTTAACTACAACAGAAATATAGCTATAGCTTAGCTATAGATAAACCTTCCCTTTGTTGATAAGTGATATTATAAATCCATTGTATCATTTGTGCTAGAGTTTGGTGCTTCACTTGTGTTTTGATGGACATTTGGATTGCTTTCAGTTTGGGGCTGTTTCAAAGAAAATTGCCATGGATATTCATCTTGGACAAAAGTGTGTGTGTGTGTGTGTGTGTGTGTGTGTGAGAGAGAGAGAGAGAGAGAAGGAGGAGGAGGAGGAGGAGGAGGAGGAGCAGCAGCAGCAGCAGTAGTAGTAGTAGTAGTAGCAATAGTAGTTCCTTATAGAATTTTTCCTCCAATACTCTATAGCTAATGTAAGTAGCATCCACTTCTACCATCCAGTTCTATCTCAGAAGTGACTCTGAACATTATCTTCACAAACATTTTTAGAGGTAAAAAAATAATAAAAGTCCATTGTCCTGCCTCTAAAATTCAGAAACACCACCTTGGATCTACACAGCTCACCACCTTCCTTCTGTCCTAGCTTCAAGAACTCCATTGACCTAGCTTACTATTTTCAAGATTAAATACATATCACTTAGTGTGGTAGACTTCAAATCTTCTGTCAATTAGGTTAACCCAACTCACTCTCTACCATTCTTCTCCAAGCACCTAACATCTACCAAAATTACCAAAGTGCTTGTGGCTGTTTCCTGAGGTAGCCTTGTGTCATCTTGTCCCTGGGTATTACGCATAACACTCTTCCTTTTCTGGTCTGCTGGAGGAGGTCCACTATTGCAACCTCTATAGATGTTCTCTACTCACATAGCTTCATGACCATCACTTTGTTCTAGTGTTGGACAGGGATGTGTGGATTAAATGTAGCCATCCCTTTCTTTCTTGCCCAGTATTACTGAAGTCTTGTACAGGGTCCAGAACATAGTAGGTACCCAAATTCCTTTTTGAAACCCTTTCTATATATATGTGTTAGTTTGAATGAAAATGGCCCCCATAGGCAGTGGCACTATTAGGAGGTTTAGCCTTTTGGAGGAGGTGTGGCCTTGTTGGAGGAAGTATGACACAGGAGGTGGGTTTTAAAGTTTCAGAAGCTCAAGCCAGGTCCAGTGTCACACTCTCTTGCTGCTGCCTGCTGATCCAGAAGTAGAATTCTCAACTTCTTCTCTGGCACCCTGTTTACCTGCACTGGTATATTTCTCATCATGGCAATAATGGACTAAATCTCTGAACTATAAGCCAGCCCCAATTAAATGTTTTCCTTGACAAGAGTTGCAGTGGTCACGGTGTCTCTTCACAGCAATAGAAAGATAGTATATGTGCATTCATGTGTGACAGTGAGAGGAAAACCTCAGGGTGCATTCCTTGCTTTCCCTCCTTGTTTGCATCTCTTGTTCACTGCTGCTTATTCTATGATAGTCTCCTTTAAGTTTCCAGAGAATATCTGCTTTTAGCTTCCCATTTTACTGTAGGAAAGCTGGGGTTATAAACATTCACTAAGTCATCTGGCTTTATCTGGGTTCTGAAGACCCAAACTGTGGTCCACATGCTTATAAAATAAGCACATTATTCATTGAGCCATCTCCCTAGTTCCACAAATCCAAATTCTAAACATGCTTTTACCTGAAAGGTAGTTTCTATAAAACCTATCGTATCAAAAAACTTTACAAACATGTTTCACTTTCTAAAAGAGTTGAGGATTTAGTAAAACAGTCATTGGCAACCTCAAATGATGGGCTCAGAATTGATCCTTAGACCCTTTCCATGCTCTAGATGCTTCAGTCACACCAGGATACCCAACGGGCCTTCCAGCTTGGAAATAGATCCCGTATATTTTTCATCGAATCATTGCATTTGATGTCTCTAGCAAGATTCGTTGCCTTAATTGGGGTTTGGTCACTCATGTCAGCTTTGAAAAAGCATGTGCCATGTGCGTTGGCATGAGAAAACATTTCCAAGCCTTTGATATCCAATTAGAAGTCATTGAAATCTGCCCAGATGAACAATTTCAGAAAAGAGAATCCATGCAGGCAGTCAACAAATATTTGACTACTGTAAACCAGGTACTTTTCTAAGCTCTAAGGCAACAAAGCTGCAGAGGCAGTCCTCAACTCGAGAACTTCCCCTTTGAGGAGAGTGACAACGAGCAGATATATAAAGGCAAAGTGCTACTGTGTCAGAAGTGCTAAAAAAAAAAAAAAGGATATTTAGGGTGATGATGGAGAAGCCATTCCTTTGTAGGAGAGGAAGAAAGGCTTTCTTGGGGAACAGCACGTTTGACAAACATCTTAGAGGAAAGCCCTCCAAGTAGACCATACAAGATGGAAAGCCCTAAAATAGCAACACATTTGGAATACTTTTGAAGAATAAAATAAGTGGGAAAAAAAGAAACACCACAGGTGATCAGATTACAGATGGAAACAGATGTAGACACATAGCATGTACAAAGCGCCACACTGAGGAGGCTGGGCTTCATTCTGATTGCAGTGGGAAGATGAGAGTGATTTGGTGAAAGCAGTAAGGTCTACATTATCCTTAAAAGTTCCCTCCTGCTACCTGCTGTTAGTAAGTAGAAGTGATGGAGGAGCCTAAAGAGCATGAGCAGGAAGACCAGGGAGTAAACCAAAGCCATGTCACAGTCTAAGGTGCTGACTCTTGAACAAGAATGACATGGGGTTGGCATTTGGCTATAGTCTTTGGAACGTGAGCCAGCAGAAGTTACTAATGATTACTAATCAGATTTGGGAGTGGGGAATGAGCAATTTGGAGTGATATTTTTGTCTGTGCAACTAAAACGGGAAGTAGAAAGTGCCCATCTTCAGATGGGCAAGGCTCAGAGAACTTGTTTCATGTGACTAGAGGTGTGAAGAATCTGTCTCAGTCATGATGTCTCCCGTGCCTGCTAAGATCCAAGAAGAAACACTAAGTAGGCAGATGGCATCATCGTGTATTTAATATTATACATATTTAATATTATATGCAAATATAAAACCAGAGGGAAATACAAAGAAAGAACACAGACAAAGACTGAGCCCAAGGCTTGCCCATATTCAAAGTTATGGAAAAGAGAGATAGAGACAACAGCAGGGGAAACCTTAAAAATTAGTCTTGGATGGAGTGAGTAAAACACCATGGAATTATCATTGAAGCACACAGAAGAAAGTGTTTCAAAAGTGGAATAATGAACAATTCTGGGCAAAAAACTTCTATAACAAAATGAAGTAATACAAAAATACAGAATTGACTGATGACCTATTTATTTATTTCTAACTTTTTTGAGACAAAGATTTATTCTGTAGCCCTAGCTGGCATCAAACTCAATGCAATCCTCCTGCCTCAGACTCCTAGGCACTGGGGTTGCAGGTGAGAGGGGCCTCCTGGCCTTGACTCTGCAGAGTCTTAGTGCCTTGAAGAAGCATGTGACATTAAACTGTGATGAGGGAACCAAGCAGAACAGGAAGCTATGGAAAGTGCTCAGCCAAGGATCAGAAAAAATCTCTAACAGGCATGTCCAAACTTTTGGCATTGCAACAGGGCACTGTCATCTGCAAACTTCATGTTGCAGAACTGAACAATAATATTACCAAAAAACTGCAGACATGTTTTAAGAAGACTACAATTTAGTTTGGGGCTGGATTTGTAGCTCTCCCCAACTGCATGCATACTGTGACAATGCACCCAGAAGAAATGACATGCCAGAGGAGATACAAAATAGGACTAGGATAGCCAAGTGTGTATGAGAACATAACTCAAGATAGAAGGAATGGCTTATATGAAATCTCCAAATGGGAAAGTGATTGGTATCTTCCAAGAAATCACCGCTTATTATGACTACATTGTTTCATCTAAGCACACAGCAGGAAGGGAAATCTAATAAAGAATAAATGAGATAATATATATGGAGGGTCATTATATAATCTGATATAGAACAGGAGTTTCAGTTTTGAATGTGCTCTTTCCAATTCATGCATCCTATCCATGTTTTGAATGCTGCATTGGAAGGGAATGTTCATAGAGGAAAAGAGAATAAAGGACAGCAAAATAACTAAGAGAATAACCTTAGAACCATGGAGACTAGGGTTCTCCATACTAGTTCTTTAGAACAGGGCCTTGTACACAGCTTGTCATCAACAATTTTTGAATGGCCAGATGCAATAGCACGACCCAGGTCAGCTTCCTCCACTCACATCCTTCTTATTTAAAAAAGAACACAGTAACAATATTCAAATGAATTTTACTAGGAACAAATGAGAGCATATCTGTAATAGTTACCAAAAATTAATGGAAGAAATGAGAAAAACTATGTCACAGAAGATGATCAATAAATTGACACAGTTGTCACTTCCCCCACTCTTACAATTCCTGTTGGCACTGGTGCCTGTGGCTACTAAACAGAGGGAAAGGTAACTATAAAAGCAAGTAGAGTCAGATTTTAATTGTTTTCATGTGTGTATGGGGGTGTTTTGTCGGGAGTAGGGTGGGAGGGGTGGATGTATGGGGGTGTGTTACAGTGTAAGACAGTTTACTGCTCTGATACTTTCTGGTCTAACAGAAGAGTGTGTGACTATGATTTTCCATCTAGTGCTTTAATGACATCCTCCTCATTTCATGCTGTATTCCTCTTTATTTACTCCAGAATTCTCTTTGATGTCTGTTGTGGTTGATTCTTTGACATATGAGCTATCTGAATGAGAATTATTTATTTCCCAACTATTTTGAGTATTCCCCAGATGTCCTTGAGATTAATTTATTGTTTAGTTCCACGTTATCAGAAGTGTTTGGTCTGACTTGAACTCTATTAAATCTGTTGATATTTGTGTGATAGGTCAGAATATGGTCTGTATTATAAAGTTTTCTACATGTACTTAGAAATGTGGATTCTGGGCCAGTAAGATGGATCAGTGGGTAAAAGCACTTGCTTCATAGCCTAACCACCTAAGTCTATCCCAGAAACCCACTCTATAAGGAGAGAACTGAATCCTAAAAGTGGCTTCTGAACAATATATGCCTTCTGTAGCATGAATACACACTCTTACACACATATGTCATACATACATATATACACACAATAATAATAAATAAAATTTTAAATGAAAAGTAGATTCTGTCATTGCTATGAAGTATACCAGTAAATGTGAGTTCAAATTGGTTGATTTTGGCCTTCTAGATCCTCGATTTCTTTCCTTTTGTTCTTTGGATATGTGTAAAGATGTTTAAAAATGGCTATCTGGGCTGGAGAGATGGCTCAGTGTTAAGAACACTGGCTGCTCTCCCAGAGGACCCATCTTTGATTCCCAGCACCCATATGGTACCTTACAATTATCTGAAACTCTAGTGCAAGGGGATCTGATGACTGTTTTTGGCCTCTATGGCACTAGGCATCCACATGGCACAGACATGCATGCAGAAATACATATACATATATATAATAATATATATATTCACATAAAATAAATAAAATTATTTTTTTATTTTTAAAAAAATTTAAATGGCTAACTATAGGACTATGAAGATTGATTAGTAGTTAAGGAGCTTGTCACACAAGCTTGAAAACCAGAGTTTGGATCCCTAGAGCCCAAATTAAGCTAGATGGGCATGTCATCCAATTGTAATCCCAGCTCATGTTAGGCAAAAGCAAAGGCTCCCCAGAGCAAGCTGGCTAGCTAGACTAACCAAATTGATGAGCTCTGGGTAATGAAAGATCCTTCCTCAATATATATATGGAAAGAAATACAGGAAAACACTTGACACTATCCTTGGGCCTCCACACACACTGTCTTAGTCATTTTTCAATTGCTATGGCTAAACACCATGTCCAAGGCAACTTATAAGAGAGAAAGTTTAATTGGGGACATGGTTCCAGAAGGTTGGAGTCATGATGGCTGAGTGAAGGGATGACACCAGGCAGCTGGAGAACTAGCTGAGAGCTCATATCTTGATCCAGAAGCAAGAGGCAAAGAGCACACTGGGAATGATGCCAGACTTTTGAAACCTCAAAGCCCACCCCCAGTGATGTGCCTTCTCCAATAAAGCCACACCTCCTAATTCTTCCCAAACAGTTTCACTAACTAGGGACCAAGTATTCACACATATGAGCATATAGGGGCCATTCTCACAAACTATTTATCACATATGTGTATATACACCCATACAGACACACATATACATGCACATAAACATACATGTACATCACATACACATTCATCCCAAAAGAATGAACTATGATAGTAGGTTATTTTACCTCACAGTTCCATTATTTCATATATATATATATATATTTAAGATAGATAAGTATTTAGGATTATTATGCATTTTTGATTAAATTCTCTTTAGAAAGTCCTTTAAATTTTTTTGTCTAGTGATAGGTTAACCCATAAATTTACTTTAAAATTGTTAATTATATCTCATTTATTTTTTTATGTGTATATGTATGTATTGTACATATACGGGTGTGCACATGCCATAGCACAGGCCAAGAATAGCAGACAACTTTGGGTAATAAGTTCTCTTTCCACCATGTGGGGTCCTGAAATCAAACTCAGGTCATTAGACTCGGCAGAAGTTGGCTTTATCCACTGAGCCATTTTGCTAATCCTAAATTTGCTCTTTAGGTGTTAATATAGAATTACACATTTACCATATCATAGTGTTAGCATGACAATTTTTCTGTTCTATCTCTGATTCCTTGTTTGCATTTTTAAATTTGGAGTATATTTATTGCTATCAACATATAATTTGATCCCTTCTTAACCAATTCAGTCATTTCTTTCTTCTGACATTTAATCTTTTAGTGTGATTATTCATATAGTTAGAAATATATTTATTCATGTGCTATATTCTCTGATCTGTTTTTAATACTTTTTTTTCTTATCTTTTTCCTTGAACTAATTGAGTGTTTTACCTTTGACTTTTTGACATTTTCATGCTTCTTCTGCTTGTTTTTTCCCCTCCCTAAGTAATATAGATTGAATAGGGATTGAACACGGGACGTCATGTGCTCTACCACTGAACCACAGTCCCTACGTTTCTTTTACTTTTTTGAGTGTATGGACTGTGGATACAATACCTGGGATGTCTCTCTTAAAAATGCTATCATGGTGTTACTTCTAGGCTGCTTTTGATTATCAGTTCTAATTTCCTGATCCTTACATACCTAGCCATTGCTTCTATACATTGTTTTCTTTTGTTTGGCTACTGCTAGTTGTGAATTTTATCAGGATAGGGACTAGATGTTTTTGCTATTCTTTTAAATATTCTAGAACCTTATTGGGAGATGCAGTCAGAGTCTTTGAGAACAATTTAATCATCCTAAATGCACTTTACAACTTTGCTCTGCAAGACTAAATGAGCTTTCATCTGCTGCTAATTTTATCTCATCGGTGAGACAAGATTTGTTGGCGTATCTTACCTAATTTTTTCTTTTACTATTTTTCACTCTAGCTAATGAGATAACGAAACCTGAACCAGCCCATTCTGAGCTCAAGTTATTTTTTTTATCCTTAGTGGAGTTTTTCCCTTTCCTTTGGGAGATTTCTTCTAGTGTGTCTGATTCATAGCCTGAGATGCATCAATACCCTCTGTAAATCTCTAGGGTACCTTCTAAGTAGTTGGCTTCCTTTTGCAATTCTGACCTGTGAAATCTGTTATTATGTTGTAATGTCAAGGCATACCCCATTCTCTTCCTACGTCCCCTTACTGTGCTCCTGTGCTGTGGCTGTAAAATCTCTCCAGGCCATAAACAGACACCAATGGAACCTTCCTCATTTCTGTTCTGTCAGGCATTAGTGTCTTCCACTGTCTAATGTCTACTGTCTGGAAACTGTTCCATGCATTTTGCTCAGTTCTTTGGTTATATGAGATAGCAAGGAATGTCTGTTCCCAGTTACTCCACTGTAGTTTGACTCCACATATTAGAATTTCATAGTCTTGCACCCTCAGTAGACTGTCATACTGTCATCTTCTATGAAGGAAATGACTGTTGAAGGATTTCTAGCCTGGAAGTATAACCATACAGCATAAGAAATCAACCCTGATAGCCATGGAAAAAATAGTTTGAGAGGCAGAGAGGTTGGGGTCACAGTAGTTCATATGGTAGAATCCAAATAATTGGTTGCTGTAGAGTTGATAGAGGAATAAAATAACATTAACATCACGTGAACGGTTACTAGTTCATCTCAAAAGTCAGTGGGAATCCCAGAAACTACAGTTCTCTGCTCATATTCTGGGAATAAGATTTCACATGTGGTAGCTTTCACTTACCTTGGGAAGGGAGGGACTGCCTTAAGTGCCTTTATTGATTTTCTTGCCTTTGCATGAAAGACAATGAGAGGGGAAAAATAAACAAATGGAAGCAAATTAATAGAAACAGGCCTGAGGCTACGATTTGTTAAATTCACAGCAGGATAGATGTTCCTTTTTAATAGAGCTTTTTTATTATTAGCATTTTCAAGAATAAATGCTAATTTTACAAGGTTTAGCATCTCTTCCCCACTTGAAAACCACAGGATAAAAATCCAGACTTGTAATATTTGCCAAATTCTGCCCACTTATGATGATGTGTGTCCCAAAGCTTTCCCTTCTGAACTCAGGATACTCTCACATCATTCAGAGGGAGAAGAATCTGCACATTGACTTTTTCTTATTCAGGTCTAAACACTATGCCCCTAAACCTTAAAATTAGACTGGACAGAGGAACTGAATTTGTGAATAGGCCTGCTGGGACTGCCAGTGAATAAACAGTGTATCAATTATTTATGCTTCCTACTTACATTGTTTGGATTTTCATGATGAACCCAAATACAGTGGCCTCTGGGCACTCAGACCCAGGGAAAGGAAGTGATTTATTGACAAATAATGCTACTCCACAAGGACAGTCTGCAACAAATATGGTGATGGGGAGTAACAGCCGAACTGCAGGCTGGGGAGGGGTGGGTACTGGAAAAAACATGTCCAAGATGTTTTCCTTACATACATACACAGCCAGTAGGAACAAGAAACAAGAGGGTGCAGGAGGTGCATAATCAAGAAGAGGAGGCAGGGAGAAGTAGATCACTTCACACTTGGAATAGACTTGGTGTGTCTAACCACCCTTCACTGAGTCAGACTCTCCAGGTTCTGGTCAGGATTGTGCATGTCTAGAAACAGAGTTCCGACACTTGGAGATGTTGGTTGTGGTAACAGTATATAGCTTTGGGGCTGCAATTGTCCAGGGTTTGAATTTTTACTCACTAACGACCACACTGCACCTTAGTCGGTTTCACTAAGACTTTCTGAGACTCCAGGATCTCTTCTATCCATAACACCTACACACAGTACAACTCCAAGATATTTGACATCAGTGTTACAGACATCTGAAGCCACAGAATTCTTTGTTATGGTAGCTCTGCTATGAATTATAGAGTGTCTGGCATATGCTTGGCCTCTACCTACTAGTCCCAGTAACATCACCCCCTCCTAAGTTAGGTCAATGTCAAATGTCTGTAAACACTGCCAGATATCCCAAGTGGCAAACTTGGTTCAAGTTAAAAACAAACAAACAGAAAACTACCAGGTGTTTTTAGTATGCTGAATAAGACCTTTAAGGTGCCGTACACATAACAGGAGTTTAAGAAAAGGGAGTCATTGTCTGCATACTTGTTACTAAGATGGCATTAGCTAGGAAATGTCAGCACTGGTTTTCACAATCAGTTTCTGCTTCCTAGTCCAGAGCTTTAAAAACAAGAACGATAGGCCACGTGAGGAAGTTCGTAGAGTCAGAAAGTGTTAGGATGGGGAGCTCTCTTAATAGAACATTGGGCCGTGAAGCAAAGCCAAGTTTCTGCAATATAAGCAATGAAGGAAGCCCTCAGGGCAGCAGAGGAGATGAACAAAGATGGGCCAAGCCAGGAAAAGATCGTCTATTCAATAGTATCTGTTTGGATCACTTCATTAAGGGAGAGTGGGTGCTGAGAATACAAACAGTGGCTCATACTCCAAAGATACAGGTCCCAGTAGGCTGGGGCTTCTCTAGAGAGTCCAGGTCAGAAAGCACTGGACAGTCTCTGGAATGTGGCTCTGCTGGGCTGAGTGGGCCCAGGGTGTCTGTCAGCCATTGAATTGCTCTGCTTGCATGGTGATTCCTTGGAAAGAGTGTCCACTTGGAGATGGCTCAACATCTACACATTCTGCCTATGACAGAATGGAACACCTGGACCAAAGGCTCACAAAAGATTTAACTCCTGGAAAGGGTGGACCTTAGAGAGTTGGAGAGGTGTGAGCAGAGGAAAGAGATGAATCCTCAAGTGGAGAAACCAGTGACCATCCATGAGACATAAAGAAATAATTTCTTCCTGACACGTTTGGCACGACATATACTTTGGTGTTGACAGACACCTCCTCAGCAGACAAGGCCCTCGTCACTCCGAAGATATGAAGGGTTTTCCTGTATGTTGGGAAGTGGGAACAAAAGCTAAATAACATATTCCACACTATTGTAGCATCCCACCACTTCAGACCTGAAGACCAGGCTGCATTAGAAGAATAGCAAGGCAGTTCCCGTGCAATCTTTCTAAGAATTTCCAGAAGTATCTCAAGGTGGACAAGTCTCTTGATACTGATAGAATCAAAGGTTACATGTGTAAGTGTACATCAGAAGATAGTGGGAAACACAGCTGTGAACAACGGTTAGGGCTAAACCTGAATGCCATGTCTTGTCAAGGCATCTTACTCTTATGAGCCTTGTTTCTCTATTAGAAAGTAGAATCATAATGCTGACTTTCTGTGTTGGTCAGCATTACTATCACTGTGATGAGACACCATGACCAAAAGCTACTTGGGGAAGAAAGGGTTTATTCCACTTATTACTCCATGCCACGGTCTATCATCAAAATCAGAGCAGGAACTCAAGTAGGGCAGAAACCTGGAGGCAAGAGCTGTTGCATAAGCCATAAAGGAGTGCTGTACCCAGGACTCCTGTGGCATCACCCTTTATGTGATGAGCCCTCTCAGATAAAACACTAATTAAGAAAATGGCCTATAGTCTTGCCTGCAGCCTGATCTGATGAAGGGAATTTCTCAACTAAGGTTCCCTCCTCTCAGATGACTCTAGCTTGTAACAAGGTGACAGAAAACTTGCTAGCACATTTCTCAAGAATATTGTAGAGGCAACTGTCACAATGACAAGTACGTAAGAAACATCTGCTAGGCTTTACCTGATCAGTAGAGGTGGAGAGTCTATACAAAGAGGGAAGTCAGAATATGTGAGAGGTGAGGTCCTAGGAGGAAAGTCAGAGTCTGTTTACAGATTGCAAAGTAAATTGTCCAGTATGACTGAATTAGAACCCTCAAAATTTTGGCCTCAAGAACTTGTTTCATTCTTTAAAATGTAATCTGAATTGTTATGTGAGTTATATACACACATATTTTCAATATGAGGAATGACAACTTCCTTTAAAAGTATTTCTTAGGCATTAACATAACAATGAATCCATTACATGTTCATATAAATGGCATACTTTTTTAAAATTGACTATATTTTCCCAAACAAAATGAGATTTTTTTTATCATTTTAAAATATCTGTACTGTGGCTTAATAAAAGACAGCAATATTATCATATCTGCTACTGCACTAAGTATATTAAAAATTAAATATCGCATAGTTTCTAGAAAACTTTCTATGAGATTTTAAGAATGAAAAAGAAAAGGCCATGCCAACATGATTAAGAAAACAGTTGGTTTGACTTATAGACCATTTGATGAGGGTATTTGGGGATTTATAGAGATGCCCTAGCCATGCTTAGAGAACGCTTAGTCTAATTCAGAGAATTGTGTGTGGGTTCACAAGAAGAGAGAATGCCAGAGAAGCGGGTCAGGGACTTGATTCTAAAGGCCAGTTGACCAACCTCCTGGGTGATGTAACACTATAAGAGTAATATTTCTGGAAGAGCTTTTTGGGTCCAAAACATTCAGAGATAGATGTACGCTTGGTCCCTTCACAAAATCCACAGAGCTTCTGAGATCCTAAAATTTTAATTAAATCTGTATAAACTGATATAGCCCAAACTTTCCTGAATCAAGTAAAAGTCACCCATTATACCTCTTCATGGTTCCCCAGAGGGTGCTTGCTCAGACTGGGAAAGTGTTCAGTCCTGCAAGGTGTAGGGATAATGCAACTATGGAAATCTCTCTGGCCATTGTGTTATTTGCTTTAAGAGTAGAAAAATTAGAAGGGGAATAATTTACTAGAAGGTTGGCATATGCAAAAAAATTAAATATACATTGTAAGAAAGGTGAAGAGAGTTTAGACTTGAAAGTATGAAGTGGTGTTAACCAGAAGTTCCCAAGATAGAGGGAAATTGTTCTTCATGGTGCCAGAAGAAAACATGAGAACTCTTCTTTGTTCCTTTTAGTTAATTCTTTCAAATCATGATTTTGTGTTTGTTTATAATATATATCATCCTTTAGAGAAAAATGTTAAGCATTATAGCAGTCCAGCCAGTGAGAACACACACTAGATTTGGTACTTCGGTAAGTATCCGATGCTCAGGCATTGAGGCTTTGTTTGCTGCAGCACTGGGAATCTGAAGCCCCACTGGGAGAACCAGGGCAGACACATTGCACACAGGAAACCCTGAGCCATCAGACTGCTTAACTGGTACAGTCACAGCCATGCCTGCAGCTGAGCATCCATCAATCACATACATTGCTTTTAGACATCATGTCAATATATAATCCATTCCTTAAGAATATGTGGTTTGTAGGTGAAAATTATGGTTTTACAGGTTAAATGGATTATAGAGACCTATCTACAACATTTCTAGTGTAGCCTAGAACAAATCAACATATTACGTTTGGTTTTGTTTCATTGTAAAGAATAGTGTGACTTTATGATCCATCTTCACACGAATAAAATACAAATTTACTCAGAATCACAATTTAAAATCAAAACAAAAATCAAAGCCGCACATGAGGAATGACTACCAACTTCGGCCTTCACACTCATGTGCACACACTTGTACCCATACACACAAAGAAACAGATTATGGCCTACTCCTTCTAAGTAAAAGTAGAGTGTTAATGTCTGACAGTGCATGCCTAAAGCACAGTACAAACTCAGGAAGATTGTGTTCAAGTTGGAAATTCTAGTCATCTGGTTCAAGCTGTCCACTGCCAAGAGCCACAGAGGGATCTGTTCCATCGTGTTCATGGAAAGTCGAGAACCTTGTGTCAGAGCCACCATTGAGATGTGGGTCTCTCAAGTACTTCTCAAAATCCTGTATCCCCCCCAAAATGTGAGTTAGTGTAGGGGCCTGCTGTAATTAAATTGACCTCGAGTTTGTTACACTTAGACTTTTTCTATTGATTTATCCAAGTAAGATGATGGAATTTGAAATTAGAAGTCTTTGGACCAAACACTCAAAAGGAGTAAATAGACAATGGTAAGCATGGCTCTCGTTGGTTTGAGGGGGTGCAGGGAGGGGGGCTGGAGAGGTCCCTGCTGCGGGTATCTCCTGGGCACAGCAGGGCCATTGTAGCTCCTGGATTCTTCTGGGGCCCTTTCTCTGGATTCAACCTCATGAACCAGAAGCAAAGTCTGGTGACCACAATGCCAATAATGGCAGCAAAAAGCTCCCTAGAGCTTCTCTCTATATATCTGTACACACACATGCGCACACACACACTTGATATAAGACAAACATTTTTAGTTGATATGTAGTTGATAATTTTGTCTATTTTCTGAAATTGGTTCCTTATCTTTGTATAAGCTTTGAATTCTCTTCTGTTTAATGGCCTTTTCACAGAAAGAACAGCCAACATACCTGTTAAGTCCACCCCTGCTGCGAAATTAGTGATGCCACCTGTCCTTAGTAGACAGGCAGGCCTGGGCTCTTGACCTATTAAAACACAGAAGTAAATATGATCATACTGATCTAATCAATGATTGTTAAATTTAAATGTGGAAATTATAATAGTGAATAGCATGTATGAAAAATTTCTTTTATTCCTGGCACCAGGCTCATAATTAACCGTCAGCTAAGAGACTCTATGTTAAAGACTCAGCCAGGAGTTCTCTGCAGTGCCTGCTACATAATATTCAGGGGACAAATGTTAGATGTTCGTATTATTGCCACTGCTAATGGGAATAACAAGGGCATTATTTGCTTTCCAAGAGAAGTCTGAAGAAGGTGATGTATTTTAAAGTAAGGTGCTGATTTTGACAAAACTTAAGTTACTTTCAAGACGACATGCATTTTACAAAAGAACTAAAATTGACTGAGGAAATGGGTCAGCAGTAAAGCACTCATCAAGCAGTATGAGGACCAGAGTTCAGATCCCAGAACCTACTTAAATGTCAAGTGGGTGTGGTGGCCCATCTCTAATTACAGCCTTCAAAGGCTGAGACAGAAGATCCCCAGAGCAAGGTGGCCAGCTTGCTCTGGTCTTGGTTGAGAAATCCTGCCTCAATGAACAAGGTATAAGAGTAACTGAGGATGATTCCTGATATTAACACCAGTTCTCCACATGCACAGATATGTATAAACACTCTTACACACATGAAAATGTGGAAAGAAAGAAATAAGAGAATAGGGGGATAATTCTCTATGCAAGAGAAGGAAGTAAAGGGAAAAACTAGAGGGGAAGTTATTCTCTGAAAGAGAGTCTCATTACCCCAACTGGCCATCAGGGACCTCTGGCTACTGTGCATGCGTGGGTTTACTAGGGTAGTTTCCAGTGCCGTGGCAGGAGAATCCTGTAGTCGCAGAAGTCAGACTGCTTGAGCATCTGCTTGGCAGTCTTGCCTATAACTGTGATAAGAGAAGTCAGTTTCATTTATATCCTTGAATGACATGACTAAGCAGTCCACTGTGCTCAGTTTAACTCTGTTTCCTTGTTGGGACATTTCCCTTAAAATGAAATGACTAGCTAACCAGCTTTTGAGTCCATATTTTTCAAATACACAAAACAATATTTATCTTCACAGGATTCATATGACCCTGACATATTCTTTACACAAACATTTACTGAATGAAAACTGCTCCAGTTGCTCGGTTGGTGGTGTACTTAAGCATTCCATGGAAAGCCTGTGAAGCTCTGAGACTTCGAAGACAGATAAGAAGGCCTATGCAATCCTACAAATAGGGTGTTGACTATGGCTCCAGCATTCAGGGGACATCAAAGATGTACCTTAGGCTTTTAAGTGAACACCAGATAGGACCCAATAACAGGGATGCATTGGGAACTTAAAGAGATTCAGTCCAGGAATAGCCAAGACAGAACCATGAAAAAACTAAGTTTTTCATTTTTCTCCTTTTAGCATACCATGCTTTCCCATTCAGAGTTGGTGTACTGACTAGTTTTATATCAACTTGACACAAACTGGAATCATCAGAGAGGACAGAGCCTCAATTGAGAAAATGCCTCCATAAGATTGGGCTATAGGCAAACTTATAGGGCATTTTCCAGCCCATTTTGGGGTTGGGCCAATCCTGGGTTGATGGTCCTGGGTCCTATAAGAAAGCAGAGTGAGCAAGCCATGAGGAGCAAGCCAGTAAACAGCACTCCTCCGTGACTTCTGCATCAGCTCCTGTCTCCAGATCTCTGCACTGTTTGAGTTCCTGTCCTGACATCCTTCAGTGCTGGACTACAATGTGGAAGTATAAGCCGAATATGCCCTTTCCTCCCCAACTTGCTTTTGGTCATGGTGTTTCATTGCATCAATAGTATCCCAAACTAAGACAGTTGGAAAAGAAGCACCATCCAAATCATCAGCTTTCCTTACATGTATGCCTTCCCATCATAAGGAATAGACCATGATTTGATGAAAAAAGTCTGTTACTGCTGTTGAAAGTCTCACCCATAAGTATGACAGTTTGGCTGCCTCTGTGAAGTTGCCATCTGACCTTCAATCCACATTGTTTCTCCTCAAGCATTATTTCTAGTTTGAGGAAGGGGACTGTGAGTAACCAAAGCATGGCACTGTGATAGATATCAGTGTCCTTGTCACAATATGCAAACCTCTTGTTCCACATGAGGACCCCACAGTCTTGCTTGCCAGTGTTGTTTTTCTTTGACTTTCTTTGGAATCCTGTAACCCCAGGCAGAGTCACAATCTTCCCTGATACAATCACAGGAAAGCAATACCTTCATCTCAGTGTCTTTCAGTGTCGAAGGAAGTAGAGCTAAGATTTGAAGAAAGTTGAGGTTGGGGCTATGGAGGGGAGAGTGGGGAAAGGGCTCTTTGCTTTTTGTGGCTTGGACTTGAATGCTGGCTTCAGGTGAGAATTTGGAAGCACTAAGTTATTTTAACACAAGTAATATGAAGCAGTAAAAAAGGCAGCTTGCCACTTTTATATAAGTAATAGAAGGGTTTTTTTTTTTACAAGACAAGCAAGGAAAAAAAACATCAAAGCATTATTAGTTTGGAGATTGTTATTGTACTCAACTAAAAGAAATAAAAATCCATTTTTCAAGAGCAAAATCTGCAAGAGGGTTCTGAATGTGGATAGCCTCAAGGCAAGCTAGCCGAAAAGGTGGAAGATGAGTCAGCCTGGTTCCCATGCCTGGCAAATGAGTTAATAGTGAACAATTAAAATGAATCAGGTCCACTTGTGTTTTAAAGAAGACCCGATTATGCATTCATACTGTTCTAGGCCCTAGCAAATGAGATTTAAAATAAAGAAGAATAAAAGACAGGAGATACTATTGGCTAAAAGCCACCCACACCAGCAAAGCAGAGAAGAATAGGAGTGAGCAGCAGTGCCGAGCTTGGGGATAGCGTGGGAAGAAGCACTGCTTCGGAGATCAGTCTGACTTTGGTGTAATTTCCCCCTCATATCTCTGTGAACAAATGATGCCCTATCCCTGTGCTTCCACTTATCTGTCTATAAAATGGGAACACATGGGGCTGGAGACATCACTCAGCAGTTGAGAGCACAGACTGCTCTTCCAGAGGACCTGGATTTGATTCCCAACTCTCAGATGGTGGTTCACAATCATCTCTAACTCCAGTTCCAGGGGATCTGATGCCCTCTTCTGACTAGAGCCAGGTATGCACGTGGTGTACAGACACACATGCAGGTAAAAACACTCATACATTGTAAATGGGAACACAAACCTAACAGGTTGCAAAACAATTAATCCTGTGTACTACTTCCATGCACAGAATCTTCTCCATTGACCAGCTTACTGTAAACATTTTAAAAATGAATTGTCCTTCCCCTGTCCTGTGACCTGGGTGTGGAACCATTCCCCATCAGGCTCACATAGTATTACCTTCCATTCAGAGACAAAGCTAAAGAAAGAGAACATCACTGGTCAAGGTAGCATGCTCATATAACCAAGACAATGACACAGATGGCAAATGAACAAATAATAGCTGGGTCTTTGCATATTGAACCTGTATTTGTCTTTCTGTTGTTAAGCTATACAAGGCCCTGCTGCCCAGCATTGTAAATTGATACCCAAACTCTACACATCATACAGAAGAATAAGCTATTTGCATTCTTTTTTTAATGTTTAATATTGGCTTCTAAACTTCTATAAGACAATAAAAATACTTTTGTGTTTTTCTATTGGTAGAAATAAATATTTTTGCTACCACCATCACAAGAGGCTTTTCCAGTGAAATCAGTGGGTAGAGAATGGGCAAGAGTCTATCAAGCAAAGCTAGAGCTTCCTCAGAGCAGGCCTGAGCCTGGATTTAGGAAGAAGGCTTTGCATTAAGAGATGGGACGGGGCTAGGGAGTCTGGCTGTGCCTCAGACACAGGGAACTGTGTGCTAACACATTCTAGCAGTCAGCTGGAACGAGCAAGGTCATTAACAGTTTGCTTTTTGAACTGGTCGAAAACAATGAAAAAACAAGGTATCCAGAAAGGGTGCCCGTGTAATTTGCCTTGAGGCTCATAGGAGGCTTGTCCCTATGGATACTCCTGATGGTTGTAGGGTAGATATATACCTAACTGCTTTACCTAGTTTGCTGTGAATGCACCAGACATGTGCACAGAGGGGCATCCACTGTACAAATGAGCTAGTTCTGGTGGGAACTGAAAGAATCAGGAAAGAAAATCCAATTACAGCCTTGTAGGAAAGAATCTAAAGGATCTACATGAAAGCATATAGAAAGCATGCTTGGGACCTTGTATTTCACATTTGTAAAACAGAAATGGTCATAAAGTTCCTATGACATAACTTTTTTTAATTAATTTTGGATTTGTTTTATTATTGTATGTGTATTGGTGTTTTGCTGTCTGAAGTATATGACTTTGTGCATGTCTGGTGCCTGAGGAAGAGGTCAGAGGAGGGCATTAGATCCCCTTGGAAATAGAGTTACAAGTTACACATAGTAGCTAGACACCATGTGGGTGCTGGGAGTTAAACCTAGACCTCTGAAAGATCAGGCAGTGCTCTTAACCTTTCAGCCATCTCTCTAGCCTCTCACTTTTTTTTTCCAAGACTGAATTTCTCTGTTGTAACCCTGGCTGTCCTGGAACTCACTGTAGCCTAGGCTGGCCTTGAACTCATGGAACTCTTCCTGACTCTGCCTCTTGAGTGCTAGGATTGAAGACGTGCTGCTACCACCCAGCCATTCTTTCATTTCTTAGTCTATGTCTGTAGTTATAGATTCACCAGCTGTAGCCATTGGTTCAATGCTTAACCGTTTATTCTTTTGTCTAATTAAATCACCAGTTCTTGCCTGGAGCCCTGGAGCCCTGGAGTCTTAGAGCATTTTGGCCTTTTTTCAATCTACTCTTAAAAGCCTAGAACTGGAAGGTTTCAGTCTCAGCCCCCTGTTAATCTAGAATGTTTAAACTGCTAGCCCGGACCTTGAAGGCCTCAGCCTTTAAGTCCTACTGTTTACTAAGCCACTCTGACTAGTTCCTTTGAACTCTGATTCTTCTGGTTTGACTCACTCTTATTCTGGCTCAAACTCTTCTCCAAGCTGCCTGGTTCAACATGACCTTGTGAGTCTGGCAGATTCTGGCTGATTCTCTAACTGCCTCAGACCAAACTGCTCTGCTCAGCTTCAAACTGACTCACTCCTGATGTCTGATACTGACTTCATCTGCCAAGCTGCCTCTGTGTCTCTGTCTCTCCCTGAGTTCTCACTGTTCCATACTGCCTAAGTCAGCCTCTCTGCTTCTCTGCCTTATCTTCAATAAGACTGCTTCATTCTCCATGTCTTGTCATGTCAGACTGCCCACTTGACTGACTGCTTAACTGACTCTGTAACTGACTCTCTTGACTGACTTTTCTGTAACTCCCTCTGTAAATGACTGGCTGTAACTCACTAACTCTGCCTGAGCCTGAGAGCCTGCCTTTGTCTTGTAAGAGCTGTGCATATCCTCACTCTGACTCACTCTGCGAACTCTTCCGATGATTAGTTGCTTTGCCTGTCATTCACTCTGACTCATCTCAGGTGTCACTTCCTGTGTGACACTGACTCATGAGTTCTGCTTCCTATGTCTACATCCACATTCTGTTTTTCTTAGGGATTAAAGTAGTGCACCCCCACTGCTTTCTGAATATTGGTATTAAAGATGTTTTCTACGAGTGTTTTACTGGGATTAAAGATGTGTACCACACTGACCTCTGAAGGTAGACCCCTGGAATATAGATCCATCCTAGCTTTCACATAGACCTAGTCTTCTGCAATGTCCACTTCAGTGTATTGCTACAGTCATCACTATAGACCAGACCGACATCATTTCTCCCTTAAATTGCTTCAGTTGTGACCTACTGGCTTCCCTCAGTGGTTTCTGCTGTCCTGAAGAAAAAACAAACAAAGCAAAACACCACTTATGTTTCACAACACAATCCTTTTGGGACAAGGGCCTCACTCTTCACCTTTTTCTTCTCTGTCCAGGACAAAAGAGTATTCCCTGGAATGTGAACTTCTTTTCTTTTCATCCTTGTGAACTTACTTAGCCTCACTTTCTTCATTTGTGAGAAGATCCAGAAAACTTTGTCAGACTGTTGATGTAAACATGACAGATAGTGAAGTCACCTATGTCCAGCAATCCCTATGAAGTGACAGGAGATGCTCTACAAGGGTGCATAATAACAGAAAAACTAAAGAGGAGACGGCTTAAAAGATGAGGGGAAGAATGACTGAGGATAGATGGGTGGGTGTCCAGCTGTATAGAAACATGGTATAGATTGCTGAAAATAGAAAACATAGTAGCGGAACTTTTTTAAATTGTAGCTCAAAACACTTTGAATGTAGAGTAATACAAATACGAACAATCCTATTTACATATGAGTAAACACAGTGCGTAGCTTCAAATAACTTCACAGAAATGCCTCACCTGATTTAATTATCGTGATAATTTATATTGATTGTCAACTTAATCTTAGGTAGACTCACCTAAGAGACAAATCCCTAGACACACCTGTCATAGATTAACTACATTAGGTTAACTGAGGTGGGAAAGCCCACCTTAACTGCGGATGGCATCATTCCAGGGCTTTGGTCCTGGAATGAATTAAAAGGAGACAGGAAGCTGAGCACTAGCATTCACCTCTCTGTGTGTCCTTACGGTGGACACAATGTGACCAGCTATCCAAGCTCCTGCCACAATGACTCGCCAGCTATGATGTACCCTAGCCTCAAACTGTGAGCCCGCCCCCCCCAACCCTTCCTTACATTACTTTTTTCGGGGTATTTATCACAAAAGAATAAATAACTAATATAGTTATTCTGCAAACATTCTTTGAGTACCTATATGGTTCCAAGCCTTATGCATACAATGATACTACGGGCAATGAAACACCATCCAAAGCGTCCATTTTTTGACTACAGGAGAAGGTACAGTGAGCAAAGCAAACAACATATATACTCAGACAAGCTGGGTTAGTGATGTGAGTCTGAATATCCAGGATTGCTAGAGTACAAAGATGGAACAACAATGTAAGACTACACAAAGCGACTTTGATCCCTCAGCCCATGCCCAGGTTCTCAAGAAGCATGTCCTGCAGTTTCAGCATCATTTTCTGAACTCAATTTTGTTCCTCTTAAAATTGCACATTTAACTGTGGCATACATGTGACAGAGGTGGTGCAGAGGTTCAGGGGTCTCTCATTCTGTTACAGTTTGAGCCCTGAGAGCCCTGAGAAGAGCTGACCTCGGGGCCTCCTGACCAGTGGAAAATTGGGGTCATTCCTTGCTCTATTGTGTTACATTAGCTGTGCAGTGGTTTTATGGCTTTATGGAAGTGAAGCAGATGGAGTCACTGACCTTGGATGCTGACAAGCTGAAAAATAAAAATATTCCCCAGGCTACATGTGGTATCTTGCTAATAGCACCATAGCCAAAGACTAGACCCAGACCAACATGCAGAAGTGGCAACAGTGTATTAACTCTAATTCAAATGATCAAATCTTTTGTAAAGTACTTAATGTAGACTCAGTCTTACAGGTAAGAATTAAAGCCAAATAAGAAACATACCTGGAACTGTGTACTTTGCATTTGTAAAACAGAAATGGTCTTAAAATTCCTGTGACATAACATTTGTTTTTTTCAAGACAGGGTTGCTCTATTGTAACTCTGGCTGTCCTGGAACTTACTCTGTAGACCAGGTTGGCCTCAAACTCTCAGAGGTCCACCTGCTTCTGCCTCCCAAGTGCTGGGATTAAAGGCGTAACATCATTTAAAATTTTAATTTTTTTTTAGATTTATCTCATTATTGTATGTGTATTGGTGTTTTCCCCACATGTATGTATGTGTTCCTTGTGCATGCCTAGTGTCCAATGAGGTCAGAAGAGGGCATCAGATCCCCTTAGAAATGGAGTTACACTTAGTAGCTAGACACCATGTGGGTGCTGGGAATCAAACCCAGACCTTCTGGAAGATCAGTCAATGCTCTTAACCTCTGAAAAGTCTCTCCAGCCTCTCACTTCTTATTTTATGTCTGCTTCTGCATTTTACCCACAGTTATCACTATAGACCAGACAAACATAATTTTTCCCTTAAATTACTTCAGTAGTGACCTGCTGACTTCCCTCAGTGATTTCTGCTGCTCTGAAGATAAACAAAAACCAAAGTAACAAAACAAAAACACCTTATCATGTTTTGCAAAACAGTCCCTTTGAGTCATAGGCCTCACCTCTTGCCTTTCTCTTCTTCTCCCAGAACAAAACAATAATGATTTCCATATATTTCTGTCCAAATAAAGCATATAAGATTTAAGAGCCACATATTTGCATGCATCGTTCTTTATTTGGATTTTTTTCCCTCCTTTTAGCTGACTACCCCATATTCATCTAGTTTCTCATCCTGATGGTAAACCTAACCTTTTGTATCCTTGAGTTCTCTAAGGCCAGACCTCTTCCTCATAATAACTTGACCTTCCCCAGTCAGTAAACAGGAGTTAATAGAGAGCTAAACGTGTGTAGAGAAATGATTCTCACTCTGTTGAGAAGTGAGTAGCAAGTTGAATCCTAGAACACAGATCACTGGTCCTTCTTCCCCATGCATCACAAAGTCAGGCTAGTCCCATGTGACATGCACTTATCCATATTCACAGGCAGATATGGGGGGATGGATGGAGTCTGCCCAGTAGTTGCAGGTTTATGGCTTTTCTTTCCTGGGTGCATTCACGTTCTGAGTTCATAACTATCCTGGGCTCCTGCAACTCATTCCTCAACCTTTGTGTTCCAACTCACATCTGTGTCTGCTGTGTGAGCTTAGCTTTCTTGGGAAAAGCTTTGTCTTAGCTGGTAGATAGAATAGACACTGAACTGTCCATGGCATTGTCCCAGTAAATTCATTATAGTCAAAGTTTTAAAAGTCCCCAGGATCTAGACATCTTCTACAGTGTCTATAGTAGAAAGGACCTAAAGACTATTCAACTGAAACCCTGTTTCATAAATGTTTTTCCAGTCTTTTTGTCCTCCGTCTTTCTTTCCTTCTGTTTTCATCTTCTCTTCCTTACTTTGACCCATCATTCCTTCCTTCACTTATTTTCCTTTCTTCCTACAGCACATATGGGATTTCAGGCAGGATACTCAGCATTGAGAGCTTAATCATGGAAGAGCAAGTTCGAGAAAGGAGACACTGAGCTCTTTTCTCACAAAGTTTATATCAGTCCTGGCCTTCAGACAATCACAAACTGGGCCAAGGCTTCTTTGTTCCTTTTCTCATTGTTTCAGACATTTCAAGACATGTGGCCAGGGAATACAAATTTATTGGCCAATGTTTATGTAAAACAGTCATAGTCTACTGAACATTCTTCCCTTGTTGAGTGGCAGTTACATTGAAGGAATAAACTCAGTAATAAGTCTGAAGTCAATGTGAGAAGATTTGCATCTCATACACTTGAGTGTCTTCACTTTACCTTTGACATGTTATGTGGGCCAGAGCATCAGAACTTTCTGAGTTGGGGCTTGGGCATGAACTATAGAATGAATAGCTGAGTCATGTTTGAGACTCTACAGTATTATTTGATACTTTGGAACTAGACTCAGGAAAATTAGAGGCCAGATCAGTATCTGTTAGGCTTTTGCCTTGTTTTAAGGACTTATTCTATCAGGGCAGTGATGGCACACATCTTTAATCCCAGCACTCAGGAGGCAGAGGCAGGCAGATCTCTGTGAGTTCGAGGCCAGCCTGGTCTGCTGAAGTTGAACATTGCTGTGGCAGTTCACTAAAGAAGACAAGGAGGCATATTCATAACTGCAAACTTTGCCAGACCTCAGCAGAGGGAACCACCATCCTGGCCAGCACCATAGTCAATTGACAGTGGAACCCTGAGTCTCAGCTCAAGTGTTTTTATTCTTTCCGAACTCCTCGGGTAGCAACTAAACAACCCCCCCCTCACAGAAATCCAACACTTAAAAACAATACAAAACACCCTAGACAGCCCCTCACCCAACAGTGCATAAAAGCATTGTGAACATAACTAAAAGTAAACTTCTACAACACTCTACAGAGTGAGTTCCAGGACAGCCAGAGTTACAATAAAGAAACCCTGTCTCGAAAAAAATATTCTTATCCCAACCAAAAATGTACCAACATGCCTACTATCAGATTCCTTGCTTGTGATACTTACAAGTCTCATTCATTTACTTCCCTGAGTCCCTGGCATCCTGTATCCTGCACACCATTTTTTTAGTTAAAACAACTTAAATAAGATCTGTTAAAGTTTGGTGACTTTCTCAGCACCAAATAGCAAGGGTCAGTCTGATATAGTCTATGATTGCATCCCATGTGATCTGAACTCCTGACATTCTGGAACTGTTTTACACAAGTCTGGAAGGCAGGGACAAGGATTCTAACTTTTTCAAGTTCATTTTAATGAGTCAGAGCTGATTTTTATGTTCAAGTCCTATTCTTCCTGTTACAACCAATCAATCTCATTACTTTACATACAAAACCAGAGCTCAGTACTCTTCACATACACCTAAAATTTGCCTCCATTTCTCTTGTGATTTCTGCCTTCCAGGCTTTTTATCTTTCTCTCTGATTAGGAAGGCTCTTTCTGCTAACTCTCAAATTCTGACAGGCCGGCGTTTTGATTATCTTTCATTTTCAGTTTTCTTTTAACTTTCATCAAGCCTGGGCATATAACTCCCCCTTCATCTTGTACCCAGTGCCTGGCAGTATTTCACAAGGCCTCTCTAGCTTCCCTCACTGTGAGATCAGAGCGCTTGTTTTACCAAGGTGGCACCCACCCCTTCTCTCCCACCTTAACACCCCAGTGTATCAGTCAGGACACACGACATTAATTTGCAGAAACCGCCAGAGAGAGCTGAAGCAAAAGAGCAGGGCTTATTCCTGGAAGGGGAAAATGTCTCATAGAAAACAAGGTCAGAGACGCAGCTGAGCCCAGAAAGGCTTCCTGGACCCTCCTTATTTCTGCCCCTCTATGTGTAAACAGTCCTTCATGGAGAACTGTATTTCGTTGATGTTATGATCCACACAGAAAAAAAGTGGTCGTTTCCAATTTCCGGATAAACGTTTGACAATCTGACTACCAACCAAAATGAATTCCTTTGATCTAACTTTGAAATTCCTGAAAATCATTCTAGGGCAATCAGTCCCATAATCTCAGTTACTTGGGACACTGAGGCAAGAGGATACAAGTTCAGGGTCTCCCTCAGCTACAGCCAATGCAAAGCCAGCCTAAGTATCTTAGAGAGACCCTGTCTCAAAATAACAACAACAATAGTAAGAATAATAATATAATAATACAAAAAGGATAGAGATGTAGATCAGTGGTAGCTTGCCTGGGCTCTGGGTTTAATCTCTAGAACTGTGAGGAATGAAGGGGGAAGGGAGAGAAGGAAAAGGAAATGAAAAGGAAAGAAAGATCATTATAAACTGACTAGACTGAATTAACCTGCTACATTCTCCTTATTAAGTTATTTATTTACTGGGAAATGTACTGACAAAGGAAGTCAGAACAGAGATCTGCAGACCATAGTGAGAGTTGTCAGTAATTACAGCGGAACTTGGCAGGTGAAAGCCATGAGGCGGGGCCGCATCTATCTGTCCAGTGTGGTCTCAGTGCCAATGTGGTGATGGCTGGCAGTCTGTGGAAATAAAAAGGATGACTGATTAAACTATGCCTAAACTCAAGAGAAAGGTGTCAGTCAGCATACTCTCTAACAAGTGAGAAATGAAAAATGACGATGAACAGAAAGCCATGAGAGAGAAGTACCCTAGGTTAACACATGGGAGAGGCACCAGCTCATAGCCTCTGCCAAGCCGGCTTGGAACCCACGTCTTGCCTCCAGTGAGTGCTGGATAAACATTTTTAGTGTCTAGGATTTTGAAAGTGACATTTGTTCTTAGAAAAGTCTTTTTAAAGCTGTCCAGAAAAAAAAAAAAAAAAAACTTGTACAGAATCCAAGAAAGTATGTGTGTTAAATATATATGCTTATAGTAGAAAAGCCTACTTTATATAAGCAAGCTAAGAACACTGGGTAACTCTATGAACTGTAAGTAATTAAAGACTATTCTCCCTATATAAATATTCTATATAAATAAATTCACATTCAGAATACTGCTGCCCTTCTGACTGCTTCCAGTAGCAATCTAGACCATTCAAATGGAAATATTTCATATATATACAAACATTATACTTGTATAGATATTTGATTGTATTTTTAGAGGCCCTTGATTTTTCTTACTATTACTTTCAATCAGTGTCTATGTTCAAGGCATACACTTTGCTTAGCTGGACTTTCTGTGCCTTATTCAACAGAAGCAGACAACTCATTCTCTGGAGAAGGCTAGTACACAATACATGGGTAAAAACAGCCTTTAATTGGAAGCTGGGGACTGAGTTCTCCCGTCAAAGTTCTTATGTGTTCTTGCTTAGGTAACTTTACTTAAAATGGAAAATTGGATTCAGTGATCCCTAAAATCTGCTTATACTCCATTATCTTACAGTTTTTCAACCGAAAAGTATTTATCAGGGTGGAATAGTTTCCTGGGGAGAAATTCTAAGTG
This sequence comes from Cricetomys ansorgei, assembly GCA_026225945.1. NCBI lineage: Eukaryota > Metazoa > Chordata > Mammalia > Rodentia > Nesomyidae > Cricetomys > Cricetomys ansorgei. The sequence continues at coordinate 1,595,654 of JAMJFZ010003206.1, forward strand.
ATAGTCCTAAGTAAGAAAAGAATCTTAGAGGGGAAAAGTATAATCTTTTAGGGGCATGGGGAGTTTTGAGAGAAGTATAGAAACATCCTAAATATCCAATATCAAAAAATAGCCAGGTGAAATCAACTTTCCCAAAGAGGACATCACGGGGTAATCTAACAGCATCACTTTGAGAACTGCGTGAAAACCTGTAACTTAGATATTACTATGTGTACGCTGTACTCCTGCATATTTACACAAAAGGCTGAAAGAAACATGTCGCACTATCATGCAACACTGATTGCGTTAGTGCTAACAGACCCAGGGTCATCCTGACTCCTCCTTTATTCTACTTTCCTTGTTGCTAGAAACATTGAGTAGAATCTGTCTTAGTTCCTATTCTATTGCTGTGAAGAGGCACCATGACCAAGACAACTCTTATAAAAGACAACATTTACTTGGGGGCTTCCTTACAAGTTTAGAGATTTAGTCCATGATCATCGTGGCAGGAAGCAGATAGGCACGGCACTGAAGCAGTAGCTGAGAGGTTCACATCCTGTTCTGCAGGCAGCGGGCAGAGAGAGAGAGAGAGAGAGAGAGAGAGAGAGACTGGGCATAGGGTGGGCTATCTACCCCTAGTACGCACTTCTTCCAGTGAGGCCACATCTGCTCTACCAAGAACACAACGCCTAAATTTCACCAACTGAGAACTAAGCATGCAGATATGTGAGCCTGTGAGGGTGGTTCTCATTCTATCCACCACAGTATCCTATACTGAAAACTTAATATTCAACAAATAATGCCAGTGGAAGTTCAAACAGAAATGCAGAGACAGTGCCAATGGTAAGCACTATACTTGCTTCAATAGACAATAGCATTTAAATACACGGTGAAGAGACAAGCGAGACAACATATGATCACAAGTCAGCACTGTACCTTGTGGACTGACTGAGAAAAAGATCGTGAAGAGTTGTGAGCTGGGCCACCTGAGCCTGAAGTCAGTCTGTAGTCATTTCTCTGTGGCTATTGATTCCATATTGGTGGATTTAATCCTCCACACATCGAAACTTAAAGAGAGAGCTGGGGAGATTTTGAGTCACTGTAGTGCTTGGAATGTATGGAAAACTAACTTTGATCCCCAGAACTCAAATAAAATGCAGGGTGTGGTGGCATGTGTGTGAAATACCAGGGTTATGGAGATACCTGAGGCTCACTGGCCAGCTAGCCTAGGCAATCCAGGGAGTCCCAGGTAAAGCTGAGAAAACCTGTTTCAAAAATCAAAGTAGAGAGCATTTAAATAATAAGACTCAGCATTGATTTCTGGGTTCCACATGCATGTAAAGGCACACATGTACACATACAAAGAAAACCTTTGAAAGAAACTGATGTGGTTGTTGATGTGTGCTATATAATTAACCCTGTACTGGCTGCATTTCTACCAAACATGTACAGATTTTTTTTCTTGTTCTCATTCCCTGAACAGTAAAGTATAATAGCTATTTACACGTGTTTGTGTTGTGTAGGACCCTGCTGTGGTGGCTCACCAAGAGGGACATGGAGGTATATTCATAGGTGCAAACTCTGGCAGACTTCAGCAGATGAACCACTATCATGACAAGTGCTATACTGGAAAGTAGAACCCTGTTTTTATTGATGCAGAACTCCTCAGATGATTTGTTGAAAACACATGCAGATCATGAGCAATCAAGCATACCCCACATAAATCGAAGACCTGCAGACAATACAGAATGTCAAAGCCTAGGCAACTCTTTTTCCAACAGTGCACAAAACAATTGTTTTATACATAATCAAAAATAAACTTCCACAACAGTGTTGTACTGAGTATTATAAAGGCTGAGTCTGAGTATGTGGCTCAGTGATAGAGGATTAGCCTAGCATGATTTAGGCCTGAGTCCTTGGGGGAGAGGGGGGCGGGTGAAGCTCTCTCAAGAAAAAATTGAATAGTCAATGAAGGAAGATTGTGTAATAGGTACAATCTCTAGTTGATAAGTCAATTTTAGACCAGAAATTATAAAACTTTTCTATAATTTTTAAATAAAAAACCGTGTGTGTGTCTGTCTGTCTGTCTATCTTTGCTACTTTTATGTCAACATAACACAAGCTAGAGTCATATGAAAAAGGGAACTTGGGTTGAGAAAATGCCTTCATAATATCCAGCTATAGAGCATTTTCTTAATTAGTAATTGATGGAGGAGGGCCCAGCCCATTGTGAGTGGTGCCATCCTGGACTGGTGGTCCTGGATTCTATAAGAAAGCAGGCTGAGCAAGCCATGAGGAGCAAGCCAGTAAGTAACATCCCTCCATGGCCTCTGCATTAGCTCCTGTCTCCCGGTTCCTGTCCTGTTTGAATTCCTGTCCTGACTTCCTTCAGTGATGGACTATAATGTAAACCATAACCATAAACCCTTTCCTCCTCAATTTGCTTTTGGTCATGGTGTTTCATTTAGTCAATAGTAATCCTAATTAATACACGTCCAATACATATGTATATATTAGATATATAGATATATATTAGATATATAGATATATATTCAACGTTACATGTCATATAGTTTCTGTTTCAACTAGAAACCTCTTCTGTTATAGCACAGAGGTGATATTTAAGCAAATGGGCATGGTTATATTTTTATAAAACTTTATTGAAACAGATGGTAGGACAGAATAAGTTCATTGGCTGTAAGTTACCAATCTCTTAAGCCAACTAAATGCTTACCTAAGCCAGATGTCCTATTGGACTTACAAGCTTTGAAATTCCTTTCAAAAGGAGCTGAAGGTCTCACTCAAAACTATCTAAGAGGCGTTCTGGCTAACTCTGATAGTCATATTAGTTGAGAGTCAAGTTCAAGAAAGTTGTCTCAAACTGACCTTGCCTAGCAAACTGCATGTTTGGCTTTAGTACCCTTAGCCTAAGTGAGAACACCAAAGAATAAATTGTCTTGAAAGTTGGATGGGTTTAAAGATTCAGGACAAGTCATTTGTTCCATTGGAAGACAGAACCTAGGCAAAAAAGACGAGGGAAAATACTTGTAATGAATTTAGCTCAGGGCTGCGAGGTATGTGCCTGATAAACAGTGAGTAAATTATTCTCTTGTTCTGACATATGCTAATTCCTTCGGTCTGTACAGCTATACATCAGACACTTATTGAGAACCTATTATGTGTCAGGAGCTCTACAAGTGCTTGACAACACAACTTCAAGTAAGACATATAACAACACTGACAGTAAAGACATGACCATTTAGTAAATTGACATGGCCTAAGCTGCTACATGCTGGGGTAGAATTAGAAATCAGGGCTTCAGAACCTGGAAGGTAACACTGTAATGAACCCTGCATGTGGGGGTAGCTTCCTAGAGAATGCTGCCTTGTGCATGAATGGGTCAAGCTGGCCCAGATATAGTCTGAACAGCACGTGAGCTATGATTTCAAAGCTGAGAAGCCTCCAACTCAGAGGCTGTGGTCAAGGGCAGTTGTGTGTCATTGCAGCAATAGTCAGCACAGCTGGGAGTCCAGGAAGCTGGAGCCAGGTCTTGAGGAGGGTTAGTAAACATCTTAAGGATTTTTGCCTCTACCTTCAAAGTGGGAAATGCCCTTATGAGAACTACATTCTAGAAAGAGCAGCAAATAATTCACTGAATGGGCCATTAGTGGGGTTTGGATAATGTTCAAATTTTAGTTTTTATTTATGTGTATGTATGTAGGCATGTATGTTTGTACATATGCATTTGAGTGCCTGAGGAGTCTGAAATAACAGGCAGATGCGAGCTGTCTGTCATGGGTGCTGTGCTGAGAACTGAACTCTGTCCTCTGAGAGAACAGCAAGGGGTCATAAATGCTGAGCCATCTCTGCAGCCACATCAGTGGGTTTTATTCAAAACCACGTTACTTTTTTAGAGATAGGCCTGGTCACAATTAGAGGGCAGGTCTACAGTCACCAAAAAAGGATAGCTGTAAAATAAATCTATGAAGCTATGGCTAAAGAAGTAGAGGGAGGAGTCACTAACCTGCACTCTTCTCCCTCCCCACCCTGCGTATGCCTGCCTCAAAATAAAGTTCTATTTTAAGTGGATGAATACAGTTCTTTCTCACAGACACTTCTGTGAAAACTCATGACCCTCAGAATGCTCTTCTTTCTCAAAAACACTCTCTTCTTCTTTCCCTCTGTAGAGCCTGCTTTGATTGAAGTTGGATTTCCAGTTGGTCCATCTACCCAAATACCTGCTGATACTGGTGAGTGATATTCTTTTCCTGTAGTTGCTCATCTTTGACTAGAAGCCAACATAAGGGCAGAGTTTCATTTGGTTAATTTTCTCTATTCTGGGGTCATTTTGAATTTATGGTTCCCAAACCTGACATCCAAGTCTTCAGAGTCCTGTCGGTACCTGCAGCTCCTAGTTTGCTCTAGGCTCACAGGTACAGTTATACACTGTCCAAAGACAGAATTATAACAAATTAAGTTTCAAGCTCTTGGTTGACTTTCATTCATGAGTCTTTAATCACATCACATCTGGGCAGCAACGTGGTCAGGCAATGTCTGGATAGGAGACAGAAGTGAGGTATGGGCCTTAATTGGTTACAGCTCACTAGGTATGGTGTCAACCTTTTTGATTTAGTTGCTGCCTGGGTTTGATTGAAACTCAATTGCTATAATCAGCCAAAGCTTAGGTATTTGTTTTAAAAGTAAACTCCTCTTAGGTTTTCAGTTAGTTTTAGCCTTAAACCTTCTGGTACCTATGGATTCAATACAGAGGTCCTCTCAGATCAAATTCAGATTAACTGAGCAACACTTTACATAATTCATGTACCCCAAGCCACCGCTGCTTATCTACAGGGTTGTGTAAATACATTGGATGTGAGGTGTATATGAAATTTAGACCTTTCAGAGAATGTTAGTATTCAACAGAACTGTGTTTTAACATATCAAATATACTTGAAAAATAGTCTTCTTTAAATGTGACAAAATTTGCCCCAGACTGAAAACAATCAAAAGTTGGACACCAAAATGAAGTATCTGAAAACATTTCTGACTCTGATAAAAGCTGATTCTCATGGAAGATTGGACTCTGTTTACAGATATGTTATCTATTCTGGTCTCTGGGGCATCATTGCTATTGGACAGTGGGAATTACTATGATTTCTACAGGGAAAGTTGACTGAGGGGTTTGTTGATTGGGAAGGCCAGTACCTAGAGGTATATGATAAAAAAGCATGTCTTTTGTTTCTGGAAAGAAAAGAGTTCATTTTAGAGACAGAGTTGTTTCAAGGCTTTAGCAGAAAATATTTCTTCATATATGAGTGCAGATTGGGAATAATGAATGTACTTAAAACACACAGTTAAGATAGTGCTTATTTTCATCCCCACACATTTTACCTATTCTACCAACAATAATTTGGGAAGAAAGAAACATATTTGAAAAATATAATTCACTTTCCAGTAATGTTTCTTTTTGTAGTTTGTTCTCCCCCATATTAACAGTGCCTCTTCATGCAGCCCTGGAGCAACAATTCTTGAATTTTCTGGGGCAGCCATGATTTTCTGTCCTGTTGTCCCCATTGTTAGGGAGGAGGCAGAGACCTAAGCTCTAATTTTCAGTTGAGAACATAGAGTCAGTCTGTGCATGCTCCTGACCTCTCTACACTTTCCTCCATCCCTTCCCACGTTCCCATCAGCCTGTTTCACGAATGCCTTCCTAGTTTTGCTTTAGATTCTAAACCAATTCCATTCCTATCCTTCCCACCCAGGCACAGTGTAATCGCTTTTGGATCGCTGGCACATTGCTGAAAATGTTGGAATACTCAAGATCATTCCATTTTTTAATGTCATACAAAAACTAACTCAGAATTTCAATTACATTTGAAAAACAAATTGAACACATCTAAAACCCCCCAAATGCCATCTGAAATAAGCCATGAGGGACACTTCCACTTCGGTTGTGTTTCTCAGCACACCTGCAGGAAATTATTTGCATGGTTACCATATTGTTTAACCCAGTTCAATTACTAAAATTAATACTGAACAAAACAGCGAATGTTTCTGTAGAGTTGGATGTAATAGGCAAATAGCACATTAACCTCTCTTACAATCAAAGCTTTACCTTTATGGAAAGTAAATTGGAATGATTTGTCTTTTATTTCAACACAAGCATGTCCATAAAAACTATATAAGACAATACCAGGATAAGTTTTGTAACACAAATGATTCTTCTTTTATGTACTGTTTTATTTGATCATTTAAGTGGTGTGGTGGATTCTAACTGTTCAATGTGAGACTCCTAAAATCTAAAAACATCCATCTGAAAAGCTTAATGAGTCAGGCATTTATTTTATTTTCAACCTTAGTTCTACTAAATTAGGATTAAAGAAGAATAATATCTTTTCTCATCTGCCATTGCTGTTAATGTTAAATATTCTAATAGCTACTTGATAATTCACACTTAGTTAATTTTACACTTACTGTAGTTATGTGACATGAACCTTATAAAATTATATTATTATGTATTCTGCAAAAGTGTTTCTTTCATATGCATGTGTACATATTTACATATATATTATTTTCAAAGCTGAACTAGTAGTATCTCTCTTGAGATATATAACAATGTCAAAGTTTACAAACCTGTCTCCTCAGAACTTGACCTGGTTTTTTGGTGACTTTAAACAGGTGATTCCTTTGTTCAATTCTAGAAATGATAGGGCTTTGGTACCAGTTTACAACGGAGCTTCTAAAGAGTGGGGATTAAGCTGGTCATGGGTCTAGAAAGTACCACACTCTTCCTTAACACGAAGAGTCAGTTACAAAATGAACTGTCAGTAGCTTTATTGGGAGTTAATAGGCACTGGGAAAGGGGGAGCAGATATGTATAATTAGCTATAAGATCTCTTCACAGTGTTATTTATTCACCCATATACACAATGTATTTTCTGTGCCCTAACCACATTGCAGTCTAATCTGTTTTAACACATAGGAACCTTTAATTCCCTCTTGACCATTAGTGGTGATATGCTGCACCATGGGGTGAATCTGGCTTTCATTCCTTCTCCTTTGATATCTTGACAGCTAACCATGTGAGGTCAAGGCCAATAAAAGAAAACCCTCTGACACACCATCTACATTAACTTCATGGTTAAACTCACAGTTCAGTTCTGTGCTTTCGTCAGTAAACTGTTGATTGCTAAAGGTCAGTTTCTGATGAACATCATCTTTGGCTTGTGACAGATAGAACACAGGAACCAAAGTTGTCACTCTTGGCACATGGACTTTTGGCCCCTGTCTCTGTTGGATTCGAAAGTTCCATGTGCTGCCCAGGGACATTTTGTGGTTTCCAATGCATTTAACTGCAGTGCTTAGGTATGTGCCATCCTCTGCAGGAGTTAGCTTTTTGCTGTTGTGTGACACATAGTACAGTACAGGACATCCTGAGCAATGATTACATCTAAATTCAGAGTTGAATTCAACTGCCTAAGAGCTGCCCATGCAAATACCTCATCCTGCTGCCAGTCTCAACAGATTTAACCTTCTCCCCACTGCCAAGTTCATACACTGTACAGGCACCAACAGCTGTCACAAGTTACTCATTTCTAGGAGGCACAGTCAGTGGTTTGCTTTTTTGTGTGTTTTTTTTATTTTTATTGTTTTCTTGACATCCTTTATAATACACACCCTCATATTTCAGAATCATTAAAATATGAAAAAAAGCATTGTGCTTAGAGTTAAGGAAATAGAGCAATTAACATTTCAAAGGACAAACATCATCTGCATAAAAACAGACTTGATCTGCACACATCCTCCCCAGAGTCTGCACAGATTGGTACCTGCAGGGCTTCCGTGGCTTTTGTTCCCACCTTTATTCATTCCTTTCTTTCCCTCAACCCCCCACCCACTCTCTTGAAGAAGCCCCCATGTCTGTCTGTCTTCCTTGGCTCATCTGCTTATTTTTCTCTGTGGGAGGACACAAACTCATGGCAGATCACTTTTTTGGCAAACTGTACTGTGATTGAGATGGAAGTACCTGTTTGTTATGGACATGCATCTGCAGTGACTCCGCACATCCATTCCAGGACCAAAGAAGTACACCGGCTGTCCATACGCAATTAGGACTACAGCTCTCAAAACCGTCCTGGTTTATTTAACAACCCAGTGGATGAGGAAAGTGTTCCAAGAGAACTGTAAAACACCTCCAGAAAGTGCTTGTAATGTTCTCGTTTCCATCAAGACAGGTAGCTAAAGACCATCGTGTTATCATTTTCTTCAGTCAGAAACAGTCCAAAGTGCAGTGGGAGGCACATTGAATAGGAGTCACCTAAGGAAAATGAAAAGGAGGCTTGGGGAATCTCCTCTGGGAAAGTAGTGAGTCTGTTTGCAGAAAGACCTGGAGGCAGGAAGAGAGCGGTGTAGTCATAAGATGCCTGGTCCTAACCTAAAGCTCCAGAACCCAAGGCTGGGAACCTAAGCTGTGCACCAGGTGCTAGGGCCCAAATCTCAGTTCTTGTAGGAACAGAAATCTGACTTTTATACAAAAAAAAAAAAAAAAAAAAAATATGTGATGTATCTGAAGATAGAGAGTGGCATGTAAAAGATCATGCATGTTGGGTTCAGCAATGCAATACATGAAGAAATCATGTGTGTGTTGAGTAGGTACCTTAGTTACTGTTCTACTCCTGTGATGAAGCATCATAACCAAGGCAACTTATAAAAGGACGCATTTACTTGGGGCCTTGCTTAGAGTTTCAGAAGGTTAGCCCAGGAGCATCATGGTGTGGAGCACAGTAGCAGGCAGACATGCATGGCTCATGTAGCAGACAGCTCACATCTGATCCACGAGTTGCAGGTAGAGAGAGACACTGGGCCTGTGAAACTTCAAAGCCCACCCCCAGTGACACACCTCCTCCAACTAGACCACACTATTCCAACAAGACCATACCTCCTAATCCTTCCTCCCTAAAAAAAAATTCCACTATCTGGTAACCAAGCACTCCAAACATAAGAGACCAGAGATCCATTCTCATTCAAACCTCATTCTAACCACATGAGTACTAGAATCTTTACAAGAGTAACAAGAGGCCTCTTTTCAAAGATAACATACAAGAAAGGCAACAAGCAACGACATTTTGTTGTATTTTGTTATTGTTATTCTTTAGGCTCTCCAACTTTCAATGTTGTGATAGTCACTTTGGATTATCCTCCACAGATGTCTAAAGCATTTACATTCCCTCTGACATAGTATACAAGGCTTCCAATTCCTCCACATCTTTCCCGAAACATGTTATTACTAACATGTTGTCCATTATTTAATCTCCGAGTATGAAAGGGTTTCCAAAGCAGGGTTTCAAAGAGAAATCTATATAGCCATGTTCACATATTTTCTATATTAGTTAAAATGGGAAGTTAACTCATGTGTCCAACAGTATGTGAGTGCAAAAACAAAGTGAGGTGATCCATATAACGGGAAGTTATTCAACCTTAGAAGGAAGAAAATTCTGACACTCACAAGAACATAGATGATGCTCGTTAGCGTGATAAAGTGAGTGAGACACGTCAATCACAGAAAAATAAATACTGCATGGTTCTTCTAATGTGAAGCACTTGGAATGCCAAAAGCATAACAACAAAAGTAAAATGGTGCTTGGCAGAGGATGGGGATAAAGGGAAGTGAGAAGTTGTGATTTAATGGATAGGGTTCTATTTTTACATGATGAGAAGAATTGCGAAGATAAATGGTAGTGATCATTGCAGTGTATAAATACATGCAAGTGCTAATTAGCACCCAAAAGTAATGAATAGTAAATTTTATGTTCTATATGTTATGTTCCATAAAAAAATTGGGACAAAATTTCCCACTGGATTGATTTGGTCCTTTTCTTGAAAACTGGAATAACTCTGTAAATGACCTATGATGCAGTTATGTTTAAAATAGTTGTTTTGTATATTGTTGGGGGAAGGGCTACCTAACCTTGGCATTTTGTATCATCTGCAGGTGTTAGTTTTATGTAAAAGATATTGGATTCCTTGTGATCTGCATGTGCTCACTGATCTCTGGCAGAAATAGGCCTTTGGAGGAGGGGGCAGAGTTTTATATCAGTGAAAAACCTAAGGAGCTTGTGTGTCAATAAAAATCTTTGAGATTAAATGACCAGGGCTCCATTGTCCAATATAGCACTTGACCGGACAGGTGGTTCCTTCTGCTGAGATCTGGCAGGGTTTACAACTATGAAAATATCTCCTGGTCTTTCTTGCTAAGCCTACACAGTAATGTAATGGCTACAGACCTATCTCTCTGTGCTCTGTACTTTAAACTGTTTCTTGTTTTGGTTTTGTGCTTTTTTTATGTTAAGAATGAATACACTTTCATAAAACTTGAGCATGAAATGGAGCAGTGTTAATTCTTTAGCTTTATTCATTCAAGATTTCTTCAAATCATCAGGCATGTGGGAGATTTAATTCCCAGGAAATTCCCAGGAAAAGTATATGCTAGCTGGGCTTCAGAATGCACACCTATACTCCCAGCACTTGGGAGACTGATGCAGGAGGACTGTGTGTCCCAGGCCAGCCTAGGCTACATATTTAAATTTTATTTTAAAAAACTGAACAAAAGGATTTATTGAGATTTCTTTGTATTTCCATATAAATTTTATAATAACTTGTCAATTTCTACTGAAAAAAAAATCCTTAAAGAATTTGAACATGGCACATGCTTCCACTTGTTTAGACCTACTTCAATGTCACATTTTACATTTATTTATAGTATGTTCTGTAGCTCTGTTGCAAATTAAATCTTTTACGTACTTACTGGGAGAATATGCAGCAACAACTTATATTTTTAGCACATTAAAGTGCAGTTTTCTATTTTTTTTCCAAATTCATTTATTAGTCATCAAATGTGTGTTGTGCTTTCATTTTGGATTTCTTTATGCAAATGATGACATCAGCTGCAAATAAAAACGTTTTTAGCACATTATAATTTTTTCTTGGTGTTTGCTCCTTGCCTCATTTTCAGTCTTGGAGGCCAGGTGTTCAGTATGTGGCCATTATATATTTGTTGTAATGCTTTCAGAAGAATCCTTTATTGGTTTATAGGAATTGCCATCTACTCTTAAATTTCCTGGAAATTTTTTATCATGAATGAGAAATTAATTTTTGAAAATTTATTTTTGATCATATGTTATTCTTCCATAATATGTTAATAGAACATTGATTAATTTTTGAATGCCGGAACCACCTCATGTGCCAGCAATCAGATCTGCTTGATCATGGTGTGCTTTTCCCTTCCATAGTCTTTCAATTCACTAATCTTTCATTAAATACTTTTGTATGAATATTCACAAGGGAGATTATTTTAATTTTTTTCATCCTTTGTTAAGTATTGCTATTATGATTATTCTGGCTTCTTAAAACAACTTAAGAAGTCTTTTTCTTTTGGGTTTTCTGAAATTATTTATGCAAGGTTAGAATGTCGCTTCTGTTGCTGTCTGATGAGATTTGACTTTTTTCCTTTGATGGGAACTAGGATTCACAAGTGAAATCTTGCAGACCTGGAGTCCTCTTTGTGGAAAATTTGATAATGAGCAAGTAGTGTGATATAAATCGCTGAATACAGCTAAGTTAATTAACTCTTCATGGTCGATCTTTATATCCCCACTTCTGTTCATATGTGTGCATGGTGTGTGTATTCATGTGTGTGAGTACATCCATGCACACATATAGAAGTCAAAGGACAACCTTGGGACATCCTTGCCTTTCACCTAGTCTGTGACAGAATCTGACTGTTCCTGGCTGGCTGAATTGTAAACTCCAGGCATTATCCCCTGCCTCTTCTCTCACCACAGGAGCTCTGGAATTCCAGATGCAAACTATGGTGCCCAGTTTTCTGAATTCTAGGATTCAAAACAGGCACCCATGTTTATGTGGCAAGCATTTTACTGATCACATCATCTTAACCAGCCCCATTTATTTTCAAATGCTTTTTAAAAACATACGTGTCTTTGTACATATGTGTGAAGGCTAGAGGACAGCCTGAGAGTGTTATTCCTCCTTCCACTATCCAGGGATCAAACTCAGCTCATCAGGCTGAGTGACAAGCCACGTTATTACCAACTGAGCCATCTCACTGACCCCTAGTTTTCAGAATTCGTGAACTTACACAGTGTTCTTTCCCTACGTTTGAATTTCAGCCTGCATAACTTTACATTTTAGCCTTTCCCCTCTTCCTTCCTTCTCTACATTCGGAAGTCGACCCTGTGTGATCGCCCCATGTGGGTACCTCAGTCTCCGTCACTGATGCAGTACTTGCTTCTCTGTGCTGTCCGTGACTGCAGCATTGTCAGATCTGAAATCAGAAAGGTGTGTGGGAGGCTGCAGTCCATGAAGGATTTCATGTTGCAGAGTTTAATCAGAAGTCCCTTTTCCCAAAAAAACCTACTTCTATTCTTAAGGCTTCAGCTGATTGGATGAGGCCCACCCACGTGATCAAGGCTAAAGTCTTTGGCTTAACATTCAGTCTACTCTAGATGTGGATTAGCTACAAAAAACCTCTACAGCATCGGCCTACATTAGTGTTTAACTAAGTAACTACATAGTGTGAATCAGCCAAACGGGCTCATAAAACTAACATTTGCCTGTGTTTAGACCCACAGTGCAAGCTTTCACACTGTCAGTAGGCTTCTGGTTGCCAGGCCCTGGGGAGAGAGCTGTGTTCACTGTGCCCTCCCCTATCCCCCAAGGGTAAACCAAATACTCTGGAAGTGTTTATAAGCATAATTTAGCCTCAACAATTTTCTAGGTTTTTCTTCCTCCCTTTTCACTGGCTGTGGTTGCCCTGAACCCTGTCATTTAGTTCTTTAAGTGTGGTCTTATCTTCACACTTGACCCACAGTTTGCACTTGCCACAGGTAGAGCCATGCAGATTTCTTTGGCCTTGCTGAAAGTATAAACTTCATGTCACAAGTAGCAAATGAGACCATGAAAGAAGGCACATAGTACATTGCTGGCACATAGTAGGCAGACCATGAATGGTAGTTACTGTTGCTATACAGCGAATAGCCAGCACAGTGCTGTTCTGCTTAACCACTTACACTCTAGATGGCCTAGTGGGTTCTGGGAACAGCAGGAACTAGCAGGTCTAGCAGGACCTCGAGGCCACAGTCCAGGGCAGCCCAGCCTCTTTGGGGATCTAGTACTAACTGTGGGAAACTGGTGTAGCCACTCATTTGTAAAGATGAGTCTGTTCAGTCAGCAAAGGAAAGACCAGAATACCCTAGGCATTCCAGGTCCGACTGCAGTCCCTTCCAATCACGCTAGCTTCCAGAGAAATGAGTCTTAATTACTGCATTAATGCTATAATCCCCAGGAGCTGTCTGCTGCTCTGTATACATCAGGTACTTACAGCAAATGGATGGAAGTCCAGACAGCCAGATGTGCTCACATGCCTGCAGAGGGATGGCTCAAAAAATACTTCTGCTCTGGAGAGAGTCACGCCTGCAGGCCGACAGTTTGCCAATGACAGTATCCATAAAGGCCTAAAGCGCAAATAACTCTCCACAGAGCCTCCCTCTGTCACCTCAGTTAGAGGACACACCTCCCCATCAGCCGGCCTAGGCTGGCAAGCTCCAAGACTGTGGGATGGCCTCTGTGCCACCTCCATCCAGAGCTTTCAGCCACATCTTGAAGCAGTTTCTGATCATTTGGGGTTTGGCACCAGCAGCACATGGGCTTTTCCAAACCCTCACTCCCTTTCATGTGTCACCCCAGCACTCCTAAAAACCATCTCCAGCCTGTTGATTTTGCTTCTTCGTTTTCACTTATGTCGTCAAAACCTTCTCTTGGAACATCACCAGCGGTCAAAGCAGCTGTCAGCTCCCAGAGCTATGAGTCAGCCCTATCTGGGTTATGTTCCCAGACTCTGCATGGCCTCTTGGCCTTTACCTCACTACCCGATAGAGCAACCTGGACATGAAGCTTGTGGCAGCCACGACTTTATTTTCCCCAAAGGAATTCATTTTATTTTAAAGTTTATGTTTATTATAAGACACCAGGGAAAGTTCAGATAAATATAAATTAATCTGAAAAAATAAAATAAAATGCTAGCACTCAGACAGGGGCACAGTCAGTAAACAAGAGGAGTCTTTCCTCCCAATACATTCTCTTTTCCAGGTGAGATCATGGAATAAAGTAGTATTGTGCCTGCTGCTCTGCTTAATATGAATGAGTTCCATAGTGTTTATTCAGTTAGAATGTCTACAGTTGTCTCTTTAATCAGAAAAATAATATGCATCTACCTAGTATGCGTCACACTGGTGGAAACATGGCGCATGTGCCACATGCACTGATGGGCAGCTCCTGCCCTTGGAGAGCCTAACACTAGAGAAACCCAGTCAATTATGTGAGTTATAAGCTCAGCAAAGGAGTGAGGCTAGCACCAGGCTGTCTGCGGGAAGGGAGTTTAGGAGACAATGCCTGCCACAGAGGCCTGAGGATGTGAAGTGGATGAGCAGAAGTTCACGTCTCCAGGCTCACAAGGACAACAATGTTAGCGTACCACAGTCCAGTGAACTCTTCGAGGTCAGAGAACATGCTGAGCTCAGTGTCACTCACGGAAGCAACAGCTTCTGGAAGGAATAGAGCTAAACAGCCAAGAAAAGGAAGAAAGAAGAGAAAAGGTCGGGGAACCAATGGGCGAGATTAAAAGAGAGAAAACAGAGAGGGGTGACGTTGTGTCTGTGAATAATTACAGCCAATAAAGGAATGGGTGGAATGCGCCTTCCTGTAAGACCAGGAGTACTAACAAGTTGCTATTTACTGGCCAATGTGATAGGTAATTTCGACTTCCAACATGATTGGATTAAGAAGCATCTAAGTCACTAGATGAGACATATCTCTGGATATGGGGGGTGGGAGGCGGTTCCAAGGAGAATTAACTGAGGAGAGAATACTCTGAAGTGGGTGGCACCATCACATGGGCTGGAGGCCCAGACTGAATAGAAAGGGGGAGGAGGCAAGGGGAAGAGCACCAGAGCTCTTTGCTCTCTGGTGTGCTTAGAAGTGAGCAGACAGCTTCACACCCCTGCTGCCTTCACCACCGTGATAGGCAATAATCTCTCACATGGTAAACTGAAGTAAATCCTTCTTAAGGTGATTTTTGTCTGTGTTTTGGTCATAGCAATGAGAAAAGTAGTTAATTCAGCCAAAACTGGATTACATGTAAATGAATAGGAGTTTTTACAAAAGCCTAGCATTTACTGCATATGTGATATATAGTCTTTTCTCCTTAATGTTGCCTTTCTGACCTAATACTGATGTCTTAGACGCCATTGGCTAACCAGAAATAACTAGCCTCTTGGTTAATGCAGTCTATCCTGTATGTTGGTTACGTGCATTTTCTCAGGTGACATATCAGGCCCCTGAAAAATAATCCATCTCTGATAGTTACAATAAAATTCAATGAATATTCTCTCATATTTACAATACAGACAGTGCTGTACTGAGTAGGAAGTGGTTGTAGAGACAGGAAAAGTGATTCCACAAAGATCATGATTGCAACTGGGACTAAGTTGAGAGAAGGGAAGAAAGGGGGACAGAATGGAAGGATGGAGGGAAGGGAAATGGCAGAGGGAAATGGAAAGGACAAGAGAGGGAGGGACAGAGAGGGACAGGGCAGGATGATAAGAAATGGAGAAGCGAGAAGGCAAGACAGAGGGTGAGAGAAAGGACTTGAGCAGGAGAAGAACAGAGATGGCCACACTCCAGGGAACAAAGCTTATGTACCTCTTGCCTTGCCAGCAGTCAGCCTGTGCCCAGCCCAGGGGTCTGCAACTCTGAGCTGCATTCCTTAGGGCCCAGGTTTTCTGACATCCTAGAGGATTTGGGGCATGGAATCCAAGATACCTGACTCCAACACCCCATAAAATCTACCAAGTTTACTTGGAAGCTGTCTTTGATACTTGTGTCAGCATCTTTAAACTGCTTTCTGGAGCCCAGAGAGACCATTCTGGGGACCCATTTGTACCACAGACTTCACAATGATTATTAACCTGGGTTTGAGTGGTGCCTTTGAAGCTTCTGTACTCTGTGATTCTTCCTAGTAATTCAATTTCTCTGTGTCCTCCTTCCCTTGGACTGAGATCAGGGTGGTGTTGTTCCTCTTTGTGGTGAGGGTAAAATAAGATGATAATATAAAACTTGGAATATTCCTGCACAGACTCACTGTTGCTCCTGTTGATGATGCTTTGATAAATCTTGCCACTTTGGCTCAAGAACCCAAAGACCTTATCTTTCTCCTTCTTCATGTTAGAAATGATTACACTTTTTTTCTGCTTTACTTATTTACTCTTATTCTTTAACACTTCCATGCTATATAAAATGAATTCTGGTCATTTTCATCCCCATTGTCCTCCCCTGCCCTACTGAAACCCTTCTTTCCAATAGGTTCTTCTCCTATATTCATGTCCTGTGTGTATATGTGTATGTTCCACTGAATGTCATTAGGGTTGTTTGTATGAGCATGGGGATGTTATTTACAGGACATCTTATCCATGACTGTACCCATGAAGAAAGTGACACCCCTACCCCATCAACCATCAACTCAAGAAGGGGTACAGTCTCATGAGCCCCTCCAAACCCATGATGAAACACTGAAAGGTCTTGTGTAGGTAACCAGAGCCACTCTGAGTACTTGAGAGCAATAGCCATGTCATGTTCAGAAGACAGCATTTCACAGCATACCTTCTCCATCCTCCAACTTTTAAACTCTTGCAGTCTCCTCTTCATCAATGTCCCCTGAACCTTGAAGAGGGGTGATACAGAGTCTTGATTAAAGCTGAGAACCCTTTCAGTGACACTGAAAGCCCTTAGGATTCACCTGCCTCTGGCCCCCAGATCTGAGATTCTAGATACAGCTTAACCCAGCTTTTACATGAATGCTGGCAATCTGAACTCAGGTTGCCATGCAATCCCAGCAAACACCTGAGGCACTGAGCTGTCTCCTTAACCCTGAATACTGACTTCCTGACACCCCTGTCTTCGCTGTTCCCCTTTCAAATGAATTCCAGTCTGGAGTGAAAAATTCCTGTATTTCTAAGTTAGATGACCCCAAGTCTGAATCATTCAGCCACTCTGCTCTGCACTGTACTTTTCTGCTTATGAAAGCAAAATTCATTTGCAAGCATATGTTCGGGATAATGCACAGCAGCTCACAATTACAGACATGTTAGGAGGGCGACCTCAAATATTTGTTTTAAATTAAGTGAACCATATTTATTCATCTGAAGGTTTTATCTTTCCTTGTACTAGAAAATATGGAAATATTTTTGCCATACACAAAGCAATAGCAAATATTTGTGCCTCTTTGGATTGTGTTGATCTGGCTGTTAATATTTTTATGCCTGAATAAAATTGGTAGAGGTAAATAAAATAAGCCTGAAAATGAGAATATGTGACCATAATCTTATAATTTGCTAAGTAATGGTTGGCGATAATGGTAATAATTATAATTATATTATCTTTAGTCTAATTTTATATATGGAATAATATTTAAAAACCTAATAAAATAAAAAGTAGCTTATCCTGTCTTCACTCACATTCCAAACCCAACCGCCCAAAGAAAGCCAATTTTCCTGTTTTATTTTTAGTTGTTTCAGTATTTATCCCACAATGTTAAATAATTTCTTTGTATTTTCACTCCATGATGCAGCCCCTGAATTTGTATTATTTTCTGTCCTGTCCTGCTCTGGAGGGGTTTGTGGTGATGGTGGTTTGATGTACATTTCTGTCCAGTTTCCCAATAAGCAACTGAGTAAGTGAGTATTAATATCAAACTTAAATTTCTATTCACCTTTTATTTTTCCGATAGGATCGATAGGTTTTCTAGTCTATTAAAGAAACCATTTTTTATATTCTTTCCTCAACTTATCATGTAGCCCAGACTGTTCTCAAACTCACTATGCATCTGAGAATAATCCTCCTGCCTCTACCACCCAAGTCCTGGGATCACAGGAGTGTACCACCATGCCTGGTTTTATGTGGTCCTGAGGATTGAACTCAGGGCTTCTTGCATGCTGAACTCTACCAACTGAGCTTTGTCTCCAGTCCCACTTCTTTATTATAATTATTCAATAATCTTGTGTGCAAGTTTAGTAGGTGTCACCCCTTAATCGTATGCCCTCTCCCTACTGCCTTACTTACCCTAACCCCAGCCCTTCTGCCTCTAGAGCCTTTCTCATTCCCTAACAGCCCACCCTTCTAATTTTTTTCTTCTCTATATAAAAGAAGACATGAGACTTTTTTTATGCTTCTGGCTAATTTCCCTTAACATGAGATCTCCAGCCCCATCCACATTCCAGCAAATGGCATGGTTTCATTCTTGCTGCTGAATAAAACTGCATTGTATACACATACCATGACCATGGGTTTTAATCCAGTTCTCCATTGACGGGCACTGATACTGATTCCTTAACTGTAGCATTTTGAAGACTGCCATAGCAAGCCAGAGTGTGTGGATACCTCTATTGTGTTCTGCCTTTGATTCCTGTGGGACCCTGGGGATTGCTCCAGTTGGGTCATATGGTAGATCTTTTAGTTGTCTGACAGCTTCCGTACTAATTTCCTCAGTGGCTGCACTGATTCATACTCCCACCAACAGTGTATAGGGTTCTTTTTGCCCACAACTTTATAGCATTTCCTGTTTTGTGTTTTTTTTATGCCAGCCACCCAGATGGAGGTAAGGTAGAATCTCCATAGCATTTTGATTTGCATTTTCCTGATGGCTAATGATGTTGAACATTTCTGTATTATTTTTTTTCATTTTTCACTACTTTATTTCATTCTGTGAAATTTCACCCCACATACAATGTATTCTAATTACTTATTCCCCTCCACCCTTTCTCTCCTCCCTCGCATCCAGATCAGCCACCCTCTCCCAATCTCTACCCATCCCTTCCCCCTGTTCACAACCTTCTTTCATGTTTATTGGCTGTTTCTTTAGAGAAGTGTCTCTTGAAATCAATTGTCCATTTATTGACTGGACTCTTTAATCTTTGGATATTAACTTTTTATTGATATAGTTTATTCTTTGGAAATTTCAAACAGGTATGAAATCCATTCTGATGACTCTCACCTCACCTTCTCTGCGTCTCCACCCTACCAGTCTCCCCTCACCCACCAATCCCTTTGTAAGAGTCATGTCTTTGTGTTTTCTGAGTCTATTACATATTCTGCATATTAGTCATCCATCAGATGACGAGATGGACAAGATTCCCTCCTGTCGTATGGACAGTCTTTTCACTCTGCTGATGATTTGCTTTGCTGGCAGCCTTTGGATTTGATATAGTGCCATTGGATGAATTTTGCTTTCTTTTCCTGAGTTATTGGAGTCTTAGTCAGGAAACCATAACTTGTGCCCTTATTAGGGGAGTGATTTCCTTACCTCAGCCTGTCCTTCAGATATTAATTGTACCATTATTTGTTACTTTGTCAATACTTTAGGGTTGCCAGATAATGAACAGAATGCCTAATTAAGTTTGAGATTTACACATGTAATGATTAATCTTTAGTAATAGTATATTCCCAAGGATTGTGTGAAGCACATTTACACTATAGAAAAATGTATAGTTTACCTGAGACTTTTGGTGTTTTCCCCCCTTTTTTTTCTCTTTTTCTTTTTTGGTGTGTGTGTATGCGTATAAGAAGGATTTGGCATGTAGCCCAGGCTAGCTTCAAACTTACAATCTCCCTACCTCACCCTCCCAAGTGCCTGGATTATAGACATGTACCACTATGTGTAGATGAGATACAATTCCAAATGGCACTCTGTATGTTTATTGCTTCTGGTAACATTATAAGGATTATAACATATCTATTCTCTATTTCTTGTTTTATATTTAAATTTAAAAAAATAAAGAGTAACTACTAGCCAGGAGTTGATTATACACGTTTAATCCCAGCACTCTGGAGGCAGAGACAGGCAGATCTCTGTTAGTTCAAGGCCAGCCTGGTCTACAGAGTCAATTCCAGTCAGAGAAACCCTGTCTCGAAAAAACAACAACAACAAAAAAAAAAAACTAAAAAGGATTACATTTCACCATTTTGCCTTCTATACAACAAACCCATTCTAGAGCACAGACTCTTAGGGATGTGGAGAGCAAAGTGTCTTCCCTAAGACAAAGTGTATCTATGTCACTTTACTAAAAGGAATCTTAGTTCAAAGAGGATCATAGGCTTGCAAAAGGCTGGTGCAAAAGTTAGCAGGAATTTTATTCTCATTTTTCCCTTTTCCTTCCATTTCTTTTCTCACCTCAAATCCCTTGATTTCTGTCTGCATCTGTATGTTAAAAACAGCCTAGAAAGGAAGCTGATGGTAACAGCTTTCGAGCATCCGTTCTCATCCTGCCATGAGGAAACGCTAGGCTCACTGGAGTGTATGAAGGTGGTGGGATTAGAGGTTGAAAGACCACAGTTCAAATCCCTGTTCTACACTTGTTATTCTGAGATCTTCCCTGATGGAGCTGACGAAACTGCTTTGCAGTTGCTGCTAAGGTTAACTGAGATTATACACGTGGTCCTCCATGCGCTATGCCTGATGAAGCATAGCAGGCGCGGGCCCATCGATGGGAGGAGGAATCAGATTCTGGCCTCTCTGCTGAGGTCAGAATGAGGGCAGACGTGAGCTTTTCTTCAGATGCCATTCACTTGACCCTCATTCTGATCTTCTTCATTGTGTATGTCTTGTTGTATTTATTCCGTCAAACATATGCTCTTCAACTTCCATCACCTTCCACTCAGTAACAAGGTGAAATTTCACACGTCTTAGTTTAGCCTTTTAAGTTTTAGGAAACCCATTGACCCTTGGCTTCCTTCTTTCCTATCATGTATTTCATAATTGTGTATTGGGTCTTCTGAGTAGATGGGGTGTGATGGGCCTTCGGAAGGAGACTCAAGCCCCAGTGCTTTCTTCTTGCATGGTTGCTGCAGCCACATGGCTTCTCTGTCACTTGTCTCTGAGTTCTCAGTCCATCTTCCCGTATACCACCCACACTGCTCCCAGAGACTCGTGTCTGTGAGGATCTTGCCATGTTCGCATCTTTCTTTGTGTAATCCAGCCATGAGCCAAGCAGATCATGGGATTCTCTAGACTCATAGCCTGACATCTGAATGGTCCCAAACTGTCAGAGGTCTGCTTTGTTCTAGTCACATCATTATCCTTCCCAGGACATCTTGCCTGCATCTTGCTCTCCTTGGGGTGCCCTCAGGTCCTCCATGGAGAGCATCTCAGAATGCTTATGCTGTGGTAAGGTATCAGACCCTCACACACCTCCTGGCTGGATTAGGAGCTCTCTTTGCTACAGTTCCATGCTAATATACTCACCTGCTCAGTGCCTTTGGAATATTGGTCATCATGTACATACAACCACTACAAAAAGTCAGGGACAAGTGCTAGCACATGCCTTTAAGCCCAACCTGGGAGGCAGAGACAGGCAAATATCTGTGGGTTCATGGCCAGTCTGTCTACACAGTGAGTTCCAGACCAGCCGGCACTACACAGTGAGACCCTGTTTACAAGGTATATATGTAAAAGTCTCACCAACTTGACTGCCCAAACATGACCTAAACAAGGACAGCAATGATCATGTTAAACCACAAATGGAAAAGCCCAAGATGCCTCAATCCTACACAAAGAACTATATATAGGCAACGGAGGAAAGCTGGAAGTGGGAGAGGAGTCTTCCCCAGGGAAGAGCACATCAATTGGTTGTCCAGTGCCAAATAGTCAGTCCTGGCAACATGCATACATGCAACATTATGTTGACTGAAAAGGTTATATTTAAGAATATATATGTATATATAAGTATATGCCTACAATAACTAATGTTGGAAATAGAGGCCATGAATTTGAAGGAGAGCAGAAAGGAGTATATGGGAGAGTTTGAGGGGAGAAATGGGAGGAAGAAATGTTGTAATTAGAAAGGGTCTCAAAAATAACAAAAAAGAAATAAGAAAACAATAAAACTCAGGGGCAAACAGGTATAGGCCTTCAAGAGTCAAGCATCACCAGCTTATTCTTCTGGGGATGGCTGTTCCTATACACACAGGCCACAGAGTACTTGATCAATTCCTAGGCTCCAGGCTCTGAGGCTGCCCTTCTCACGACCACCCAGAGGAAGTCAGAGGGAGCCAGAAGGAGCTAGGCCTCCATGTACTGACCCACATCCAGAGCTGGATTTCAGCCTGCTAAAGCTTACCAAATACAATGTGTTCCTCTTTCAATTCTCTTGATGCATTAAAATCTCCTCTTCACATCTTTGTTGTGCTTTCTAGACTGAGATGACTTCAGGATTGGAGCTGTTTAATATACTGAATGCTTAGCAGGAACGGGCTCAGCATCGATCTCACTGTATAGTTAAGTGAGTAAATGAAGGGATGAAGGAGTGTATAAAGGTTATGAGAGGGGGCTGGAGAGATGGCTCTGCAATTAAGAGCATTGGCTGTACTTCCAGAGGTCCTGAGTTCAATTTCTACCACCCACATAGCAACTCACAATCATCTAGTAGTCCCATGGGATCTGATGCCCTCTTCTGGTGTGTAGATGTACATGCAGACAAAACACCCATACACTATAAAATATATAAATAAATAAATTTTAAAAAATTAAAGTGTTATGGAGTTATGGAAGGTTTGACTTCATGGCTATTTATCACAGTGACATATCATGTGAGCCAAAGTCAGCTGTTAAATGTCCCCAAGCAAAAGAAACAAGAACACTGTCTCGTGTCATAATAGGTAGATCACACCACAACACTAATCTGTCTTTTCTACTAAAAAAATAAAGATTTAACAAAGTAGTTTCAAAGCTGCCTGTCAGAAAGGTGACCTTCCAGATAGGTAATGAGATGTGAGGGACAGGGTTGTCATGGCATCAGCCCCCTAGTATCCTGTTGATGGGTCCCCGAAGATCTTAGTGACCAGCACAGAGTGAAGTCTGACAGATGGCGTCACTCACAAATAAAGCAATTGTAGGTGGGTAGCCAAGTGGAGCTGGAGGCTTACACAGATACCACAGATGCAAGGGTGTCTGACTTGAATGAAAAGTCTCTCATCGTAGAAACAGGGTGGAGATGGCAAGCACTGATGACATTGGTAGCATTCTGATATTGGAGAGCCTAATGTCTGTGTCACATCAGTCCATCCTTACAGTATTTGCACTCTCTTGATGGGTGTGATAGAGCTCATTCCAACTTCGAGGAAACTACTCAAGGTGCCAAAACCTGTTGGGAATACTTAAGGGCCAAAAATAGGAGAGCCGCTATACCTGGGGATGCTGTCTAAGTGGGTCTCTGAGCCTGAGTTTTGCTCATAATAAAATGAAGATTACATAAATAATTCTTATAAACAAATTCTTTCAAAAGCTTCATTGGTTCTTGTTTATGGAACTTTGCAAATGAGAAAGTGTTTTTGAAATTTGAGCACCCACATATTAGGATCTCTGTATTTGGCAGGAACCAGGTATGAGTAAGTAAATACTTAATGTGTATGTCTTTGTAGCCAGACAGGACCATTCAGATTTGGTACTGTTGGGAGCTTAGGGGATGTGATTCCTAATGGTAAAGGCTATCTGGTAGATTATGTGTGTATGATCAAACTTCAGGTCTGCCCATTAGGTGCCACTGTTGTCTTCACACTCCACAACTGTGACCACATCCTCTGGGGGATAAAATCATGCTTAGCTGAGAGATTCTGGGTTAAGCACTCATTGTTTGTCAACCACTGCTATCAATCTTTCCTACCCACTTAGAACTCACAACAATCCTGTTAGTTAGAATGAAGTAGTACCACTCCATATTATAGTGAGTATATGAGAGGTGTAAGTAATATACCCAGGGTCATCAAGGAGATGGGTGTTTCAGACTCAAAAGCCCATGATTTTCACTCTTGTCACCTTCATAGGGAAAGGAAAGCTAAATTTGGGTGCCCGTGGGTTTGCCACTAGGAAGGAGTTTTGCCAAGTATGGAGGCTAAAAAAGCCTCTCTAGTACAAGTCAATGTTTCTCATCCATAGCAAAAGAATGTGTTTTTATTCTGACCCCTTACACCTTTGAAAGTCAGACTTTGAGTTGTAGTAATGTCGATTTTTTTCTTCACATTGATCTTTAAAAATGTCTTAAGTCTCTAAACGCTAGAGGTTACAAAAAGAGTTTTGCAATCATTCAACAGGATTCAAGTCCTCTCTTGTTTACGAAGCTCGTGATTTTATCCACCACAGATGGCTCACGACTGGACAGCATTTGGCTTTCTAACTGACTCCCTCCTTATGCACCACCATTGTCAGTCACTGGAAACAACCATTGTGATTGTGGAGATGTTGTCTCCCAGACAATAGTGATGTCCTGCCATCCTCTGTGATGGGAATGGCAGTATGACTGTTGAAGTGGCCCATGTGACATCTAGAGAAATCGGAACTAGGGCTCATTTCATTAACACAACCAATTCAGAGATGGAAACCTTTAGCCCTGGCCAAAATGTCAACCGTGGCCTCCAACGGTTACATTTCTAGACTGAAAACTGCCACTTGCCTGGTCAGTTGTTTAAGAGAAGAACCAAATTTTAAAGGATTGTGTATAAAATGAGACAACTGTATATGAAATGTGCTGTATCTAAAAGATAAAATAAGTTCACGAATTTCAATGACATTTGGCTGTTGAGAGACTGTCTACAAGTTTTGACTGACATTCTGACTTTAGTACCATTTTCAACAAAAAAAGAATGTGCCAGTCTCTAAGTGACCTCCTATCACACCTGCTCCAAAAGTCTAGAATTTCTAGTCTCACATATCCCTGACTTTTGTCCTCGACATCAATCCTCTCCTCCTTTCTCTGTCCTCTCATCTGACCTACAAAGTCATCAGCCAATGGAGGGCTTGGGGAGAGACTCTACCCTGGCAGGAATGTCGCCTGTGTTGTGAAATGGCATCTGTCTATAGCATTTGCAGAACCTCCCTGTGGCTACACACAGACAGTACATCTGGCAGAGGAGAGACAATTCAGTGATGCTGACGGACAGGGATATTCTGCACTCTGTAGTGATGAAGAGGGTCACGGGAAAGCATGCCAAAGGGACTGTGCTTTGGGCTCTCTGTGAGAGAGGCACAGACTTTATGAACCCAGACGTGGGCAGCATGACTCCATGCTTTGGGAGGTGCTCTTGTTTGGGAACAAAAGAATATTCTAGCAATATAGGCATCTGGAGCCAGGACCTCTCTCTCATTTTCAATGCCTCTCTGTTAGCCAGCCATGGCCTACTTCTTTTTATTGGTCAGAACTGCGTTTTAATTGGTTGTGTCTTCCACTCCTCCTGCACCACCTCTTCCTGGAAGCTTGCAAAGACATTAAACAAAGTCACCAAGTCAATGGCTGGTGTTGCTGGAAAGCAAAGTCCTGACTTGTTAAGATGTCTTCAAGACAGCTTTTCCTTGTACCTCCCGCACCCCTACTGCAGACTTACTCTTGTCTGTTACCTCAGAGATTCCAAAAGAGCTTAGCAGTCTCTGCCTGTAAACAGAGGAGGTGGGAACAAATATTGATTCAAGGGATTAAACCCATAAAAGTGGGGGTAGGAGGGTAAAGAATCTTCTCACTGCCAGCCAAGCAGGACATTGGCTAAATGAGTCTGCCAAAAGAACAAGGTAAATCTTGTACCCAGTCAAGAGAGACAATGACCCGGGCCTTGGTGATGCTGGAGAGGAAGTGGCTTTCCATTCCAGGGTCAGCCCCTGCTAAGTGGACTTGAAGAAGTAGCAAAAGGCTGCTGAGTGGTGGGTGGAGCTCTGGCCCAGCTGCCAGCTCATGCTGTCAGCTCAATCACTCTCCCACAAAGTGCTTCCTTTGGAGAACACAGCTGAAAAACTGCTCCTCTGTTGCATGAAATTGACCCAGTGATGCCAGGTGTCAGACCCTGTGAACCTGTGTACAGCAAAGCAGTAACACCCTTTTCTACCTCTAGAGGAAGGAGCTCAACCCTGTTGCCAAGCAGGCATGGAAGAAGAAGAGAAAAGAACCATTGTGTGGATTAATTCATTTAAACAAAAATTTGAAATGAGGGCCTTCTGGGCCAGGCATCGGGTAGGCTGTGGATCCAGATGAGTGGCCAGCTCAAAACCAGCCAGAATATATTCCCTGCCTAGAACCACTCAAGGTTCAGGCATGCCCAGTTCAGGCTTATGGGTCTCATGTGTCCCTGCATAGCTATGAATGCATCCCGATACAAAATGGTAAAGTTACTTAAAACATAAGATTGTTTGTTAAAACAATTGTAACTAGGTTGTAATAACTTTTTTTCATGACAATAACCTGTTGCAATGTGAACTGGTTGAATGTGTCTGATCTTATCTCATGCCCAAGAGTTGAATATTATTAATGTCATTTTCCAGATGAAAATGTGACGTGGAATTAGTATCTTGCTTTAACTTAACCTAGGGCAGTAAGTGGTAGAGTTGGAATTTGAACTTGATAATTTAGGTCTAGTGTTTAAGGGAATGAGATGGCAGGATGGGTGTTAGCTTTCTCTCTGCCCTCAGGGTCCTGCTTCCCTCCTGAGGGGTCTTGCGTTCCTCCCTGGTGCATGGTTAAGCTATCAGTCCCTTAGCTTAGCCCCTCCCAGGGAAGGAAAGCTCAGGGTGTGGGTTAACGTATCCAGACAGGTCCCAGATCAGAGGACTAAGAGTAGACAGAATACACAGAGTTCTGGGAGATGTTGTCAGAGGAATGTCTCTCTTTTGTTGAAGTAAGGTTCATTACATTTATATGGTTGGGGTGAGGGAGGGTCTTTGATACCTAGGGATGAGAACCATTGGTTAAGACAGAGATACTGGGATAGCCATATTTACATTCTGGGGTGCTTTGGGGCATATTCTGGGAAACAGGGACTTAGGTAAGCAATTCTGCTCATCATGGCCCACCTTTGGGAAGGGGCAGACTTTTGCTGTGGGCTTGTGGTCTGTCAGCACAAAGGGGAGGGGCCAAACTCCTGCCAGGTCTTTGGAATGAGAGCTCAGTCATAAGCACCCTTTAGGCCCATAACTGTGTGACCGTTCCATAAGGGCACCACAGGTAGGGGTAAAGGCTGGGAGTCTAGCAAGCATAAAGACCTTGATTTGAACTCTAGGACCATATAAACCAAACTGACCATATGATGGAGGATCACATGTTCAAGGTCAACCTTGGATTCTCAGATACATAGCTAATCAAGATTAGCCTGGGATAAATGAGACAAAACTACAACAAAACAAATAAAAAAAGAAATGGAGTTGTGAGTGAGATGTTACAAAGGGCCATTCCCAAGAGCACGTATTTGGTCTGGGACACTGAGTCACAGAATACAGGAGCACATGAGCACATCAGCTGTGGCTGAGTGTTCCCTGTGTTCCTGTCTTTGTTTTCCACAACAGCCCTAGAGGGCAGATAACAATATCTTCACTTTCAAAATAAGAAATGGAAATATGTTTGGGTAAGTCGCACGCAAGAGATAAGTTATGTGGCACAATGGAGATTTGTGACCAATTCAAAAGCCTGTGAGTATCTATCAGCCACACTATGCCACAAGCTGCAAAATGTCCTGATCACACCTAAAGACCTTGGAAGTTCACATATGTGGAAATAGTTGAATGAAGAAGTCATAATACCAAAGAAACTCAGGATGAGGTAGAAATAGCCTGTTTCTGTGAAAGAGGTGGGAACTGGATGCAGGCATTCAAAAAAGAAAAAACTCACAAACACAGGTGCAGAAACATTAAAGTGTGTCTGGAAGAAAGTAAGCCCTTAGAATTGTGTATAAGAGTGGAATGTTAAGAGGAAGAACCGGAATAGTGGGTTGGGGTAACTTTTGAAAAGCATTCAGACTTTTACTGAGTGTCACTCAAAAGCAAGCTGCATGAAGACCAAATATTATAGTAAAATACTGGGTGCTCCTGCCCTGCATTTCAACTATCATTTAATAACAACTTTCTGCATGGAAGGTGTTCAAATGTGAGCTTAAAATGCCTCTTTTTTCAGATCCAGAGCTAAAGCTCTGAGCTGTGTATGGATATACTCTCTGGACTTCAGAAGAATGCTGCCCAAAGTAGAACTCATCTTCTGTTTTGTGGCTGAGGGTCCTACCTCAGGGTCACCAGCTTGAGTGACAATTTTCCATTTAGGGGATACAGATATAGAAGAGAGAAATACTGAGAAGAAATTATGTCCTCATTGGAGAAGAGTCTCTGGAAGTTGCTTTTCTTTTCCTTTTTTAAAATTCATATCAGCATGTTTTATTCTGCAGTGACTTTTTAAGTAAAAAGAAAATAAAGGGAAGCTAATACAGAGAAGATCTCATATAGAATAGGTTCTCAGAGGCTGGCGAGATGAACACTAGCTGTTCTTCCAGAGCACCTAGGTTTGATTCCCAGCACCGGTATGGTTGCTTACAAAATGTCTCCAGTCCCAGGGTATCAGGCACTTTCTTCTGGCCTCTTTAGGTACCAATCACACACATGATGCATAGACATATATGTAAGCAAAACATCCATACACATAAAATTTTAAATATTTTAAAAATGAACAAGCTCTCCAGGCTTAGTTACTGGGCAACCACAGTGACTTCTGGGTGACTAAAAACCCCAGAAAGCTCAGATTTGATCTTTTATAGCCTCAGTTCTCAAGTCTTAAAAGAACAGAGCCTGTATCATCATAATAAATAAGGGAGTTGGCAGATGAAGTATATAATATTCATAAGTGCTTATCATTAGTGATAATTATACCAAACATTATTTTTTAAAGTCAAAAGAGAAAAAAATCAAAAGATTATCAAAAATTGAAAAGAAATTTTGCTGCTTAAATAATGAAGATTTCTCACATCAGGGATAAATGATTTGAACTATCCAAGTATGCACACTTACACACACACAGAGACACACACACACAGACAAACACACATACACACACACACACACACACACACACACACACGGCTCAATCCGTGCTGGAAGACTCAGAGCATTATTTCAACTCAAAAATGAATACCTTGGGGCTCAGGAAATGACTTGGGAGGTTGGAAACCAAGCAGAAAGTTTTTGACACCCTTCTGGCACACAGGAGACTCCCCACTCACCCAAGGGCTTACTGTCTCACGTGCCATACTCAGTTGTGCTGGGTATAAAAATCAGTGAAACCAACAGAGAGCATTCCCCTAAGGAGTCTAAGTCCTAGAGGAAGAAACAACATGTGAAGAGAAAAGAAGAGGGGAATTTACTTTGAAAACAGATGAAAGCTACAGTCTCTGTTACCTAGGCAAATGGAATAGGGTCCTGAAGGCTAAGAAGTAGGGAAAAGACAAAAACTCTGGAAGGTGTAAAAGTATGCAGACTGTATATGATAGCAAAAGTAATATGACACTTGTAAAAGTGAGTAGGAAGGCCTATTTATTCTTATAACTTATATTATACTAATATTATAACTTATATTATACTTATAACTCAATCCATGACTCTCTGTCTCCTAGAAAACTGTCTACTGTCAGTCTCCAAGAAACAAATGGAAGGACTGACATGGGCAGAAATTATTTTTAAATAAAAAGAAACTCGAAACAACTCAAATATTCATCAATAGAAGAGTAAAGTGGGGTATAACAAAT
Organism: Cricetomys ansorgei; assembly: GCA_026225945.1. Lineage (NCBI taxonomy): Eukaryota > Metazoa > Chordata > Mammalia > Rodentia > Nesomyidae > Cricetomys > Cricetomys ansorgei. The sequence continues at coordinate 1,625,291 of JAMJFZ010003206.1, forward strand.
AATATTCAAAATAAAGAATGTGCATAATAACTTGGATAAACTTTATAAAATGAATAACCAAAGAAAATTAAAATAATCTTATGAAGAAACTTACAGTATGACAGTACTTATTGTAAGATTCAAAATAAGCAAAATTTAAAATACTTTATAGGAATGCATGAACAGGTGATTATTATTAAGTTTTTATTTAATTTTTTTGTGTGTGCACACACCCATGCATGTGCATGTCATAGTGCATGTGTTGGGATCAGAAGACAACTGGGCTCAGTTCTGTCTACTGTATGGGTTCCAGGATCACACTCAGCTTGTAAGGCTTAGCATCAAGCACCATTACCTACTGAACCATTTCACCAGCCCTAAAATATTTTTCAAATCAGAGGAATGTTGAATAAAAAATTAGCATAGTTACCCCTTGGGGGAATTGGGGAGAAGCATGCAGCTTAACCATGTTGGAAAGCTTTGAATCCTAAAGGTGGGTGGGAGCCTCATAAGTACTCATTTATTTTTATAACTGCCTATACCTTACTTATAGCCCTTTCAGTATGAAATACTATGCAATAAAAATTTTAAGGAAAGCGAGCTATCAAACAGTGGAATGACATAAAACAACTCTAAATTTCTGAATACAGAAATGGAGATACATGCAAGCATAAAATGCTACGTGTAGATTAATGGCTGTTTCCTCCAAGTAATTTTTCTGCATTGTCCAGATTCCACAATGGATATATATTAGTAGTAGAAAATTATAGAAGTAAATATCACTGAAAGCTTCTGACTAGAAATTCACATTCAATTGTTACTGAGTTTCCTGAGTCGAGCTTTGAAAATATCCCTAAAAATTGACTTTAAAAAAATCTGTTTGGTGACTCCTAAAACATGCCACCCAATGGTTTTTATTTTCCCCAAATTTGCATTATCTGTGATAAGAAATAAGTTTCTAAAATATTTGAGTGGTTATCATAGAATAGGATCTTTGATTCAAAATGAGAATGAGAATGTTGTCTACTGTTTAAAAAATTGCTTCTTCATGGTTTAAATACCTTCATGGTCTTCTCATAAGATGGGAATTTGTGTTTGCTCCATGGAGACAGAAGTAAATTAGAGAGCTGGAAGATACTGTAATTGGCTTTGGCTGGGTTTTTCCTAATTCTGTCTTCACTGTCAGGACTAGCAGAGCCCTCCTTGATCTGTGTGTGTGTTAGGCAGCCCTGTCCTGCTCTCTGCTCTAGATATGGAGGCAGGCCTCAGTCAAAATCAGCACCCATGGCTAGGAGATGTCCAGTTTCCCCATGAACAGGGCTACTCTTTAATATCAGAGTGTTTAGTGCATCTCACCAAGCAGTTAATATTTTATCTCTTGATTGATAAAAACAGCAAAAAAGAAATTAGATTCTATAAATTCAAGATGATATCCACAATCCTGTATTTGGTCAATTACACAGCATCTCCTTAGCTATGAAAACATAGCTCACATCCCCATGAGCAGATTAGCCTCAATTTCCACTGGTTGAGGGCTGGGTCTCCTTCAGATGTCAGTGTCAATCCCCACCTTGTCTCATCGGTGCTTCAGACAGGCCAGCTTCCATCAACCCCTTCCTCACATTAAAATGTTTTGCTAGAGGGGTTTGGAGAATGCAAGGACATACTTACTCTACATCTTTGTTAAAGGCTGTTCCGAAGAACACCAGTGAAAACTCGCAAGAGTGAGGCATGTGAGAAGGGAAACAGGACTTCCTTTCCCCTCCAGGATGTGATCCTTCCAAACTCTATCCATTTGAATTCTTATGAACATTTATGGAGGCTACATGCACCCAACTAGTCAACTCATTGGGACGTGTATGTTTATTGTGACACGTTTATTGTTTGATAAGTTTTCTATGTTAACTTCCAGTATGATAAACACTAAGGAAACTAAATAATAGCTCTTTGGAGTCCTTGACTTAAAACTATAAAGGTTGGGTCTGGAGAGAGGTTCTGTGGTAAAGAACATTTACTGCTTTTGCAGAGAACCTGGGTTCAATTCCCAGCACCCACACTGGGTGTCTCACAGCTGTCTGTAACTCTAGTTCCAGAGGATCAGATATTCTTTTCTGGCCTCATCGGGCATACACATGCATGATGTACATACATGCATGCAGATAAAGCATTCGTACATAAAAAATTATAAAACAAAAATTTTAGAAGTGTTAAAAAAAATCCCAAATGAAAACATTCGGCAACTGCTAGGTCACTAGAATTTAAACTTTCTCTTTCTCTCTCTCTTTCTCTCTCTCTCTCTCTCTCTCTCTCTCTCTCTCTCTCTCTCTCTCTCTCTCTCTCTCAATGTGTATATGTTTGTGTAAATTGTGTAGAGGACAGAGGTCAGCCTCAAATTTTCTGACTCTTCCATAGGGCCCAGGCCCATGTGCCCTGGCTCCTCCTGAGACTCATATTCACACCAGATTCTGAGGCACTGGTCACTTTTCATTTTCTGGGGATTTACAGCCAGGTATATGCTATGGTTACACATTTGGACTATACTAAATCGTAGCATAAAATAAACACTAATTGTGCCCCAGTGGGAATTAGGCCTTTGAAATAATAGATTTCAGAGTCTCAAGGTCTCATTCAAAGACAGAAAGAGGACGTTCCTCACGCCTTACACATCTGCATACTTTCCCCTGCATTGTTGTACTCATTCTCCTGACATTTTGCTCCAGTTGGGAAATAAGACGTTTTTTGAAAACAGAGCACAGGGAAGATGCATTTGCCCCTTGCTGGTTTCCAGCCCTCTTCTCACATTGCTTCTATTTGTAGAGTCCCTCCAGAAAGCTCCAGTCGATCAGCCCTTTGATTGTGCTGCAGGAGTTTCAGCACTAACACGTGTTGGAAATCTGAAGGGAGAATAAGCCCTGCTTAATAGAAATAAAGGTGTGATTAAGGAGATAATCTGTTAAGTGTCAGTCACATTTTGAGAAGTTATTATCCCTTGGAAATCTCTGACTATTAGGGGCTTCACGCCCCCCACCCCCAAGAAAGCTTCATTGCCTGTGGCCCCAAGAAGTTATTCTCCCATTTTAATTAATGGTGTGTGTGTGTGTGTGTGTGTGTGTGTGTGTGTGTGTGTGTGTGTATGTGTATGCACAATTCTAACCCCCTAATTTACATTTCTACTCCTACTTCTCTTTTCCCTTCTTCCCTGAACTCTTATGTTTGTACTCTCTTCCCCACCCTACACATACTCCACACAGTGTATTTAGACATAATATAGATTTAAAGTCAAAGGCTCCCAGCTTAAAAAAGGAAATTAACTCTAGGCCAGGCTGCAGATTTGTGATGATGACATGCAGTTATTCAATTAGTGATCAGATAGAAATCAGGCTACCCATTTACCATCCGACTGATGAATGGAATAAGGGGCTGCTTGACCATTCTCTAAAGCAAATGATTTTTACTTCCAAACATTGGGACAAAGGAGATTGATGGTGGAGCTGGTTGTCCCTCCCATTGCTCAAATGGGTAAACCGATGACTGATGATCAAGGCTGAGGCGTGGACAGGGTCTGGGTGAGATGTTACAGGAGCTGGTATTTTCTGTCACTTTGGCATTTAGCAGGGAAGTCTCTTATTATGATAAGGCAGGTTGAACATAGATTAAGACTCTCTTACTAATGGTACCTTTTTATTGTTGATGATGATGAATCGAACAAGAGGTGGGTGGGAGGGTATCTATGGAGGGAAAAGGGAGGGCACTCTGCATTCATTTCTTTACAATAACCTTTCTGATATCTTTACAATAACCTATCTGATACAATAACCTTCAGGACATCTTCCTCCCTCCCTTCCATCTGCTGAACACACACAGGCACATGAGTGCGTGTGTGAGAACACACATACACACACACACACACACACACACACATACACTCACACACATGCTCATCTCTAACATAGCCTAAAGGAGAACTCACACTCCCCACCCACTCTCTCCGGGAGCATTCTCTACAGGCACCCTGAAGAACAAACCCCATACCCCAAATGCACTATGCACTGGTATAGTGAAAAGTCAAGTCCTCAGGAAAATTCTCCTTTCATTATCCATACCTTACACATGTTACCAAGATCTCTATGCTCAGTCCCATGGTCATAAAATAGGAGCTCATAAAATTATTTATGCAACAAATAACCACATGCAAGGCCTTGCTCTAGATGCGAGGGGACAGTAGGGATCAAACTTTGCCCAAAGTAAAATGTTAATGAGAACAGTGGTGTGATCATTGAAAATGACATGTTTTTAAAGCCTTACATAGTTCGGAAGCAGATAGACACTCAGTAAATACAATGGAACTGTCCTCAGAGAACACCATGATGGGGCAGGGCCAGAAACATATGGTCCATGGAAGTGCTGAGAGCAAAGTGCATACAACTTGGTAGGATCAACACCGGGAGCACAGTCGCAGGCTCTAGTGGCTACACCATCCAGCTCCATGCACATGTGAGTATGGACTCTGCTGTCTCAGGCTCCATTGATTATGGATGGTGTCTTAGTTAGGGATTTTATTGCTGTGATAAAACACCATGACCAAAGTCAACTTGGGAAGAACGTTTGCATTTCACTCAGATTATAGTTCTTCAATGAGGGAAGTCTGAGCAGGAACTCAAGACAAGAACCTGGAAATGGGAACTTTGAAGCAAAAGCCACACAGTGCTGCTCACTGGTTTGCTTGCTCCCCATGGTTTTTTCATCTTGCTATCATGCCACTTTGGAATGGGCACACCTTAAGCATTAGTCAAGAAAATGCCCTACAGGCTTGCCCACAGACTGATCGGGTCAGGGTATTTTCTCAATTGAAGTTCCTCCTCCCAAATGACTTTAGTGTCAAGTTGACCTAAGAACTAGCCAGCACCGATGGAGACAGAAATGGGCAGACCACGCTGTCAGGAAGGTTTATGTAGTGGGATTTACAAATATGAGTCTGGGGCATTTAGGTGATATGGAGATTATACACGACAACAGGCCCTTTTGTCAACAAGGCAGAGATAATTTGAGATTATTCTAGTCTAACTGGGAAGGAAAGGCTCTGAGGGAAAATGGAGACTGGGCATGCCATTTGTCCTGAGGAGAGATCATGAAGGCTTAAGCTTGAACAACGACAGTGAGCATTAAGAGAAGTATGTGAGTAGAAAAAATGTCAGAGAAACTCACAGACTTAGGAACACAGAGAATGCAGAAGGGAGGGGCAACAAGAGTGCACAGAAAGTCAGGCTCTGACTCTGGTTGGCAGGAAAAAAGATAAGACATTATCTTCTTCCTTTTTTTTTTTTAATCTTTATCTTATAAGACTTGTGATAGGAGGCCAGGGCCAAGGACTGTGATCAGGGGAAGATCATGAGTTCAGTGCTGGATTTGTGTCTGAGGTCCTGTGGTAAACCGCATGAGCATAACAGACATGCGTCTGAACTCCAGGAGGGGAGGACTCTGATCCTTACACATTTCCTGCTCAGTGTTGGTTTCACTGACGAAGTGCAAGCCCACTTATTCACCGCCATATCTTTAATCCCTGGTTCAATGGATGTTCAAGAAAAGAAACACGGAACAGAAAACAGAAGGAAAAATAATGGGAAAACAGAGAAAAAGAAAGGGGGAAGTGTTCTAGAGAAATGGCTCAGTGGTTAAGAGCACTGGCTGTTCCTCCAGAAGACCTGGGTTCAATTCCCATCACCTGCATGGCAGCTCTGTTACTCCAGTTCCAGGAGATCTGACACCTTCACACCAATGCACATAAAATAAAATTAAATAAATTGTTGAAAAGAAAGAAAGAAGGGAAGGAAGGAAGGAACAAAGAAAGAAAGAAAGAGAGGGAAAGAGAGAGAAAGAAAGAAAGGAAGGAAGGAAGAAGAAAGGAAAGAAGGAAGGAAGGAAAGGAAGAAAGAAAGAAAGAAAGAAAGAAAGAAAGAAAGAAAGAAAGGTAGGTGAGCTAGAGGGTGGAGGGAAGGAAGAGAGTGAATAAAAGAAGGAAAGAACAGAGAAAGGGACTGATGAGGGAAAGAAAAGAAGGAATGGAGAAAAGAAGTAAATAAGAGTGTGTGGAAGGAAGGGCAGATGAAAGAGAAAAGGGAGGAGGAAGAGAAGGACAAAGAGAAGGGCACATCCAACAGTTAGATAAGCATTCGTGACCATCAACTTCACCCAGCAGCTAATACACTGTGGGCCCAAACCATAAATCAGTTTCTTAGATCTCTACCAACTCTACCAAAAAGAAAGTGAAAGTGAGAAATCAGAATCTATCAAGCACATGCTGTTTATCAAGAATAAAGAACTAGGCTCCCCCATTTCATCCCTGCTGCATCTGACAGTGCTTTGTAGTACTTGCTGAAGAGGTGTTATTCTGCTGGGATATTTTGGTCTCTTAGCAGGTGCTGGCTGATAACTGGACTCTCATAACTTGGCCCTCTGTTGCTTCATATTCCCCCTCCCATCTTTAATCCTAGAATTGTTACATTTTCTGTTTGTTTTTATACAGATTGCAGCACATTCCTTCCCTCCCCTTCCCTTTGAGCAAACTCTCTCATGTTGTCTTCTTACTACCCTCCGAAGATGATTCAGTTTCTTATTAGTCTCAACATGTTAGCTGATGTGCCAGCTGGGGGGACTACAAACGTAGAGTGATTAATAGAAGCCTGGCTGAAGTGTCCATCTGTGAGCCCAACACTTTCAAAACATTTTCAGTGACACATCGCGTGGCTTACATTTAGAGTTGGACTTACCTGCATTTAAAACACTACTTTGCAGGTGCCTGCTGGGTGGAAACAGCCACGACAGACGAGTCTCATGGGTCACACCTGGTGGGACACAGCAGTCCAGTTCATCCTCGTGGTGGTCATCTGCACCTGCTCTCCTAGCACAATGGTTAACAGAGTCAGCACATTCTCAAATCTCCCGGGTTAAATGATGGCCTCTAGACCTTACTTTGTCATCTCTAATCACTGTCCTCTGGATTGAGATATTAAGAATCCCATGGTAGATGAAGCATCTAATGCTCAAGGAAGTCAGATTGTCGATTTGATGTCTGACAGCTTATGTGTTGGAATCTGGACTCTGATCTAGGAAGGCAGATCAGAGACCAGCATTCCATGTGGAATTCATATGGAAAAGGTGATCAAAGCCTTAAGTGTCTAAGGAAACAATTCTATGTGATCCCGTAATTTTCACTCTACAAATCAAACTGCACAGACATTTTTCTCTGTGTTGGTGTGCACCTGGCAGGATTTTCGTGGGGGATCGACTCTGTATAAAGACAAGAGAGATGTACAGTGTGCATTTCCCTCAGCCTTAGCCCTCACCTATCATCCATCCACCCTTAATCACACATTCCTTGTCTCTTCTTCAGTAAAGCATTGGGGAGCAGGTAAACTCCACCATTAAAGACCTGAAATTAATGAATTTAATAGCTGCTACTTATTAGCTGATTAACCTAAAGCTAGTCGCTTGAGATTTCTGTGCTTCAGTTTGCTTCTATATAAAATGAAGGCTAGTATCTATTCCATAGAACTGTAGTAAGCACTAGATAAATGCAGTACCTATACAGTCATGTTGACCTATAGTAGCTACTCAACAAAAATTGGACCCTATTCAACTCAACAATGATTTAATAATCCACATCAATTTAAAGGGGTTAGAATTATGCTCCCTACATCTTTTCCACAACACCCTTACACTGAGCCTTACACCTTATGCATGTAAGGTATGTCAAAGATCCCATACTGAGATCATATATGTATGTCTTAGACAGGGGTCCTTTAGGTGGTCTGCTCTTAGAATTTTATAGTTAGCTTCCCCCAAAGCTTAGGTACCCTGTAGATGCTGATCATATTCTGCCACATGCCTCAGCACAGTGTTTTCTGTGATAGCTGCTGCAGGAACACAAGGAGCTTACCCAGTGAAGAGGGCTGTGGTATGGAGGGTGGGCACCTGGCCCTGCTGCGTTGAAGGAGTACAGCAGAGAGCTCTGGGAGGTTTCCTGCAGTGATGTACTGATTTTAATGGGCTAGGGTATGCTCTGTACCAGACTTGGGTGAACTCAGCAGAGCTCTGATATCACTTAGGCCCAGAGATGCTCTTAGTATTCCACTTTGTACATGGTAAACTGGGGTCCAGAGGAATCACAGCTATAGCACACAGCACCATGAGAACTAGACTCAGGGCTTCAGACACACAACCCTGGTTCTTAGGCAGTTGGTTGAAAGGAAGCTAACACCTGATGTCTTTTGTTGAGTTCAGACTGATGGTTCCCATGGGCCAGAAGAAAGGGTTGACTTTGACACTAGGGACTCAGTGAGTGCAGACTCCCCAAGTTCAAAACCAGGGCAATCGGAATACACACCTATTTGGTCTTAAAGCAACATATTTCCTAGTGGACTTCAGTCACTCTGTTTCTAGCTTTGCCATGGTCTTAGTACTTCCCCAGGTACATCAGAGCTGTTGTGGAATTCTCACTGTAATCACCAAAGAAAATCAACCTTAAAAAACGTGTTTGTTAATGTGAATTATTCATGAACATTAATATACTTAAGTATATAGGAATTTAAATGAGTTTCATTTGAAGGTTTTTTTTAAACATTGTAGAGGTATAGATAGATACATATGTTATATATGATAGGATCAGGAATATATTTAGAGACTAATGGGCTGGTTAATCATAATAACACCAATAACTAACGCTTGTATAAAATTACTTCATGTCTGATACTGTTACTATTTATGTGAATGATGAGGAAACTTAATGTATTGTCTCAAAGATCCCACATTATTTATCATAAGAGTTGGTTCTATTAGCCCCCAAGCCACACATGGCATTCTCAGTACACATATGTTGAATGAATGGACAAAACAATTGAAATAGAAATAATAATGATGGCATCTAATACTTGCGTAAGGCCATGCCATGTACCTGGTACGCCCCCACTTCATTAAGAAATAACTGCCTGTAGGGGGCTTAATTTGTCTCCAAGAAGGTCAGCTATGAATAGCAGAAACAAACTACATTACCATTTGAGAAGAGAAGTAAAAAACACAGAGCTCTTAGAGCATACATTTCAAGAAGAGCCAGCCTGCTGCATGGGAGGATGGTGATGGGCTACACTGGTTACTTTACATGGAGCTGAAAAAAATCACACCTGACGAGGGCAGCGTAAGGGAAAGAGGACTTATTTTCTCTAGGATTCTATTTTATTTGGAGTACAGTCCCTCTTTTGAGGAAAGTCATGGTGGCGGGAGCTTGAGTTAGCTGCTCACCTCACATCTACACTCAGAATGCAAAGAGGCTAATGTTAATGCTCAGCTCATTTTCTTTTTTTTCACTTAGTCCAGGACCCCAAACTATACTGAAATGGTCCTTGTGCATTTAGGGTGTGTCTTCCTACTTCGGATAATCTCATCTAGAAACTCCATCACAGACATACTCAGAAATTTGTTTTTATGGTGATTGTAGAACCCACCAAGTTGACAATCAAGATTCACTCTCTATGGTCATGGATGCACCTGACTGAGCCCTGAAAAACTTATGACTACTGAGATGGAGTTGAAGAGGCTAAATGCAGAGAGAAGAGGGAGGAGGGAGACAGAGAGAGAAAGAGACAGAGATGGAAGACAGAGACAGAGGTGTCTGCCTAATAATATACATGTGAAAAGGAGTGAGAGAGTGAAAACTTAGAAGACTTCTTACCAAGAAGTCTGAGCAAAAGTATAACTCTGGGTATCAGGTAGAATCATACATTCTCAGTTCTGAGATGGTGTCTTCTTGATTCTCTTGGACTTTTCTTCATGATTCTAAATGGCCATGCCAGGCTTAGGCATCACCCCTAAACTTATGACAAGAATAAGGACCATAACAACCTTTGGTCACATGGTTGAGACTCTTCCCTTTCCAGAATCCACAAGCAGATATGTTCTTACCTTAATAGTCAGGTACCTGTCCCATGGTGACTCCTAGCTGCAAAGAAGTGTGGGAAAGAGAATATTTGACTTTCAAAGATTCCATAGTATCAGAGGAACTGGAGTAGGAATGGAAGTCGATTCAGCAGTAGGTGCACCGGACACCAATAATCATGCTAATCCCGTGTTCTACCTGAGTCTTCATTTGTGCCCGTAATAAGCCAATTAAACATGCCACTTGCATTTACCTCCTTCGGTAGAACACCTACTACAGAACGCTGATCTCAGCCTTTCTTATGCTCATCTTAAGGAGATTGACCTGGTGGGTAGGTCCAGTCATTTTCCCAGTTCTGATAGCTGACAGGGGGCAGAAGTGAGCACTTGTATCCCAGGGCTTAGCTCAGACGTCCAGCCACACCCTCTTTTATGGGAGTCATTAACTGATCAACTGCATCTCTCATCTCTGTGGACTCTCACTGGCATTATTATTCCACAAGTGAAGAAACTGAACTTCCATGAGTTTAAAGTCTCTGAAGGTGGCTGAGTTGGGTTTCATAGCCCATAATGCCTTCCTCATCCTAAATGCTTCCTTTTGTGTCACGCGATCTCCAGTAGAATTCTAATAGGGAACAACTCCAGGCTACCTTATCCAAGTCCTCACTCTCCTTTCCTCTCATCTGCAGTCCACCTGTACCTCCAGGGCCAGGCCTCAGCATTGCAAACTAAACCCTTTCAGAGTCCACTGAGCAGCTTCATACATTTACTTTCTTTTGAATATTTACCTTCTGAAAATGTAAGTCATATTATGACCTGTCTGAAAACCTCCATGGCTTCTCACCTTCCAACAGGGTGTTTACACTCCTTGGTAAAACCTGGCTCTCCTCATTTTCCTATCCTCCCTCTCAGTCCTAATTATCTTTGCTTCTGACTCTCTCTCTTGCTAAGTCTATTGAGCAAGTCTACTTTTCTCAAAGTGCAGGTTTGCCTCAGATCCGTTTATCTAGTCCAGTGGGACCTTGAAAGAAGAATGTGAGCTTGGCCATCGATGTAAAGAGAAGATCTCCCCAGTAGGAGCCACAACAGGAGTGAAGGCATGAGGGTGGGAAGGTGAAGGACTGTTGGCAGTCTTTCCATTAGTCAGTGTGGCTACAGAGGCCAAAACATCATCTACAGCCCTGTGTACCAATCTGTGGTATTGTCTTTATCCAATGATTAGGTCAGAACAGTGGTTCTCAACCTTCCTAATGCTGCCACCCTAACGCTGTCATGCTGTGGTGACCCTCAACCATAAAATTATTTTTGTTGCTACTTCGTAAGTGTAATTTTGCTACTGTTATGAATCATAATGTAAATATCTGATACGCAGATGGTCTTAGGCAACATCTATGAAAGGGTTCTTTGAAGGCCAAAGGGGTCACGATCCACAGGTTGAGAACCAGTGAGTTAGCAGAATCTGCCCCTCCTAATCAAAGAAGAAAATCCACAGAAGTTAATGGGAAGTCTTCAGCATCAAACAGTTTTGGGTTTGAATTCTAGCAGTGACTGGCCTTGGACATTACTTTTTCCACCTCTCAAAACCCCAGTGACCTCATTAGTTAATACGTGATAACTGAGCTCTCTCTTGATGTCACCACAGGCCTACAGAAGTTCCAAGGTAAAAGTGTAGACAGATTGGTGTTCAAGCACACACAGATCTAGTCATTGAAGTCCCATGGTTTTGTTGGAGAAATTGCTTCAAAGAAGTAACCTAAAAATTACCAGGGTAGGACTCGCAACCAGTCCATAAGGATACTTAAAATTGCAGTTTGTTTCATCTGGCTTCATTTTATGTTGAAACAGGGCGAGAACTTACTAAAACACACTCATGACCAGGAAGCCAAACTGCCTATGTGCAGTGAAATGCAGAATTGCTCACCAAGGGTGACTTAATGGGACAAGGAATCTGCAACACAGCCACAAGGGTTAAGCGCCAGCCTCAGACTGCTGAGCACCAATGGCCTGGTTTGGGGGCTTAGCCCCAGTATTAACTTCTGTATCTGTCTCTTACTCGGCTCTATAAAATGGGCGTGGAAAAAAAGATGCTGGCTACAAGCATGAGTAAGTGAAAGTAATTTCTTAAATTACATTTAATTTTAATTATTTTGCCATAAAATCACCGTAAAAGGTGAGGTGGATTATGGATGTTATTAAGTTGGTCCTTCATACAATAGCCAAAGTCATAGGAAGGCCCTTCATAAATATTTCTGTCCTCAGGAACTCACATTCTAGTGGGAGAGCCTGACATGTGCATAAATCACTCTAATACAAGGTAAATAGTGGTAAGTACTGTAGGGAAGGTACAAGCCAAAGGCCCTGGGGACATGGGAGTCGGGAGATTAATTTCTGCTACGCAGATCTGAAAAGGTTTCCTGAAGGAGATAGGATTTGGGTAGGTCCTTGAAGTCTTGAAAGAGCTTTGATTTATAAGATCTTGTCTTGTGGCTCTCGAAGTATGTGGCGCTTTCTCCTCTCAATTGACTTAGTGTACTGAAGGGTAAGGACACTGACTATCATCTCCCATCTACAGCTCTCCAGCAGAAGGCCCAGCAACCATTCATTGCTTTATAAATGCTGTCTGGATCCAATTAATAATCCTATTTTTAGAAGAGTTGGGGAAGGAGTAGGGGAGTCCTAGTAACAGTATCAGTAGTGTTTACTCTTTTGATCAGGTCATGCTGTGTGTCATGTGCTCTAATGATCTTATCTTACCATCCAGCCACACAAACAAGGCCCCATCTTCACACAGCATACTGCCCATTCCATGCTTCATTGGTGAGGGGGGCTAAAGTCCAGAGAGTGTGTTTATTGTCTGCAATGAGCCCATACCCAGTAAGCGGTTGTGACTAATTTTTCCTTGAAAAACACTTGAATCCTCTACTCATAGTCATTGTACAACACAGCGGGAAAATGAAGATGATGCTTCTAATAAAGAGCTCTAAGAACAACAGGTTTTTATGATATTTCTCGTAGGAAACAAAATCTATGAATCTAGCTGATGTCTATTGGTCAAGGTTCTCCAGAGAAACAGAATTAACAGGGTGTAGATAGACAGACAATAGAGACTGGGCGGGTGTGGGGGGGAGCTGAGGTTTATTTTAAACATTGGCCAATGGACTGGTGGAAGCTACCACATTCTGAATTCAGAGGGCAAGCTGGCGTGTTAAACACTCAAACATTGCCAGGCTCTTGTGTGGTGTGTAAGGCCACAAACTCTTCTCTGGAAGACCTCAGTCTTTGTTCTTAAAACCTTCAGAGAGTTAGGGGGTATACACCCACACCAGGGAAGGTAATCTGCTTTACTTTGATTGTACCTGTTAATCCCATCTATGAATACTGTGGCAGCCACGTCTCCACTGGTGTTTGGTCAAGCAGCCAACTTGACAATGAGCCACTGAACAATGTTCATAAAGAGCAATCCCAGAAAGATTTTTATATTTAGGTTACTGTTTTCAATACAATTCTGCTTTTCTTAATTAAAAATTACACAAGAATAACAGAAAGAGTTTGAGAATCTGTGCCTTTGTGTGTTGAAAAAATGTTTTAGTCATAAAATGGCTACCTTTTAAAAATTCATATAAGCATAAAAAATTAAGAGAATAGAAAATGCTCAGGCTTGATTTAAACATCAAAATATTTTATGCATATTTAGTTTTGAGAAGATGGTTATGAGGAAGTATGTCTGACTCTTCTGCTATGTACTTGGTGGACGGCTTTGCAAAGAGTTCTCAAGCAAGGATCAGCTCTGAGAGATCTTGGGTGTTACTTGAGCAGCCCCACGTGTTGCACGCGGGTGCACAGACCCAAAGAGGACTCCACCATGCACAGCTTACACTAGTGGCAACATCAGGACTCGGCCCACTCTCAGTCAGGAGAAGCATTCATCAGCCTCATTATCCAATCTTGTTACAGCAGGGTGAAGACAAGTAAAACACACACACACACACACACACAAAGCCCACATTCGTCACCATGCGTTCGCATGAGCAGCACCCTGGCCAGCTGTGAGCCAGATGTCAGTCCTCCCTGAAGGGACTGCATGAGCAGAAGAGGAAGTTGTCAAGGACTGCAGAGCAAGAAACTCTTCTTGCCCTGTGGGGATGGGACAAGACAAGCTGCTGGGGACACTCCAAGCTAGCTGGATGAGAAGAAGAGAAAGAAAGTGAACTGTGTATCTGGGGACAACATAGTTAATAAGCAAAGCTTAGAGGCCAGAAGCCAAACTCATTTCCCAGTTTGCCTTTCTTCTGCTTTGAACTTGACTTTTTTTTTTTTTTAACCTCAGTCTTCCTATTAAATGGTGGGGAAAGGCCTAATTGCATAAGGGTAGATAAATCAAAAGACCCAACTTATTTTTCTTCTTTCGTATAATACATGTCAACACCACTTCTAGCCTCCCTCCATTCCTTCCAGCTCCTCTTCTCCCTCTCCTCCTAATAAATGCACTCCTCACCCCCCAGCCACTCATCCTCACCCCCTCTTCTTCCCATAGAAGAACGCAGTCCTCCCAGGGTTACTGCTCCAACAGGGCAGAACAAGATGGGACAAGGCTGGACACTAGTCCCTACATGAAGGCAACCCAGCTGGAGGAAATAGATCCTAAAGGCAGGCAAAAGCTTCAGAGAACCCCCGCATACACTCTAGCCTGTAGGTTCTCTGCAAGAGCACCAAGCCAGACAACCACATGACATATCTAAGAGATCCTGCAGGTTCTTTGTCTACCACTCCAAACTCTGAGGGACCTCAAGAATGCTGGATTGTTGACTCTGTGGGGTTTGCTTTCCTGATGTCCCAACCCCTCTGGTCCCTGAAATCCCTTCTCCCCATCTTCTGCATGTTTTCTGGAGCTCTTCTTGATATTTACTTCTGAGCCTTTGCGTGTGTTCCCATCAGCCGCCAGTGGAAGTCTCAGCGATGGAGACTGGGCTAGGTACTGATCTGTGAATAGAACCAGGCCTGGCCTACCCTGCAGAATCAGGCATAGGTTTTCCCCTTTGGCATGGGGTTCTGCCCTTCCATTGTCCCAGTGGGTCCTATAGGGAGGGTGGGTTGTATGTCGAAGGTTCTGTGGTTGGAGTGGTGTCCCATTCCCTCTATTGGGAGCCTTGCCAGTTACAGGAGATGGCCTGTTCAGACTCCCCATCCACCACTGCTAGAGGTCCTCACCAAGTTCTCCATCATGAATTCTAGTGAGTTTCCACTGCCCTTAGTCTCCAGATCCCCCCTCAATCTCCTCCAATTCCTGCTGTCTCTCTATATATTCTTTCCCTCAGTCCCTTTCCCCATTCCTATCCTCCCCAGCCCACCTGTATCCTCTGTTCCATTTCCCCTTTACCAAGTAGATCCCTGTGGCCCCACTGTGGCCCTCCTTGTTGCTTAGTCTTTCTGGGTCTGCAGATTGCAGTGCCTTTGTCCTTTGCTTGTTCATAGCAGCTTTATTCAGAATAGCCAGAAATTAGAAACAACCTAGATGCCCCTCAAGTGAAGAATTGATAAAGAAGTTGTGGTACATTTACACAATGGAATACTACTCAGCTATTTTTTTTAAATGACTACATGAAATTTTTGGGCCAATTGATGGAACTAGAAAAGATCATTCTGAGTGATGTAACCCAACCCCAGAAAGACAAACTCGCCGTGTCCTTACCTATATGTGGTTATTAACTGCTAAACAAAAGATCCAATTTGTTAAAGGCTGACTTTGTCTTTAGAAATGGTCTATTTGGAGCAACACACTTTGACTCTCAAGGATCTGCTCACAAAGAGGAATTAAACCTGCACCTAGGGTTTAGATGGGGCTCCTGTGAAGTGCCAGGCCCAACTGTGGTGTCCTGGAGTGGGGACCGGCTATGACTCCTCCCCTTTCCTCCTCACCTTCTCCAAATATCATTCAAGAGGCCTCAATTTCCTTTTGTTCTCGCTCCTGCTGCTTCTTTGCGAGCTCTTCCCACTAAGCAGGCACTCAGCAGCTGTCCATCAAGGCAATACTTGGCATGGAGGGCTCTGCTGAGCTTATCCTACTGGAGCCAGTGTGCTCCCTGGAGCCTCAGCCTCAGCTGCAGTCCAGAGGTGGGCTTCCCCTGCAGAAGAAATATCAAAGCTTCACCTTGAACCCTTGCCACATTGTTTTCATCCTCCAGCCCCAGCTCTCGGAACCTTTGCCAATTCTGGATGGTGAGAAAGCTAGGAGCCTTGCTAGGAGGGGTGGAGCGGAGGCCTCAGAGTGCCTCCCAACAGCGGGTGTTGCTGAAATATTGCTTCCCACCTATGCTTTGGAATCCAGGTGTGGCTGTCTTTGTGCATCTCTCCCTAATAGTAACAGGGCCCAAAGAACACTCCCATTGTTGAGGTGTCAGTGAGGTAAGGTGTCTTGCAATGTCTTCCCAGGCTCTGGTGATATCTGTGTGCAAGCCAGTCTTGTGCAAGCACACAAGGTTTGCCCAGTGGAAGCTGGAGCAGAGACTACGAGCTTCCTCAGGCAGAGGCTTCACAATGCAGTATGGGGCCTTAAAAGACTGATTATAATCTGGGTATCTGAGGCTGGGGACACACTCAATGAGTCACACCCAAGTCTGAGCTCATCCAGGCTTTGTGAGTTTTCAGCATTGCTCATTAAGTTGATGCTTGCAGTACAGAGTAGAAGGGGCTTCTGACAGCCTCCCATTGCTGGAGCTCCTGAGCATCCCCACTGTTCAGGCTCACTTTCTAACTCCTTTGGCTTTCCCTTCAAAGTCTGAGGCCCTCATTCTGCTGCCTTTCTGTACCTGATCCGTAGCTGAGCAGGAAGTTAGAGTTTCAGGTCCAAAGCACAATAGCCCTACACCTCCAGACCATACCCCCAAGTAGATGAACAAGGAACATCATTTCCCCATGGAACACAACATAACAAGGCCTAAAAATGCACAGAAAAATCTTGGACCACAGCATGATATGGTCCTGTCTAGAGCTCCCAATCCCTTCTCTTCTAGATAGGTGTGGAAACCACCCCTTATCACTCCATAGGTACTTCAGAATTCACCCAACTTTCTTCCCAGCTAGACCATAGGACATACTCCATGCCAGGCAGACAGAAACTGTCTTTCAGAGTAATTACCACCTCAGGCATCTCTTAGCACCCCTTTATTGTTTAAGGGGGGAACTGAGGGCCAAGAAGAATTAGGAGATTTGCCAAAACCCCACACTGTGGGGAGTGCATCCCATGGCCTTGGCCTTTCCATTTCCTGTCATGCTGTCTTCCATGCAAGCAGTCTCCTTGGGTTGAGGTCTCACCAAGCTCCGTCTCACTTAGTTCTGCTCAGCACCCTAAGAAATTGGGCACCTACTATTCTTCAGGTTTTGTGGATCACATTCCAAATGCACTTTCCAGAGTAGAGCAAAACACTGTCAAGTTGTTCTAGCACCAACTCCCTTTGATCTCTTTTTTAGCACAATTGTGAATTCTCGATGTGCTTATTCTTGGTTATCCTCCCTGGTCCCTCTTTTTTAAACAAAAGACTGCAACACATAGCAGGCTAAACTGCAGAGCTATCTGGGTAGACCTGGCTAGCTCTTTCTGTTGTCTCTAGGATGAGCAAGATGGTGAGTTCCAGTAGAAAAAAATGTGGAAGAAACTGAATTTTTGAGTCAAACAAGATAAAATACATCCTAGTGAAGGTCTTGGTATGGTGGAATCCCTGAGAAAGTTACCTGGCTTCTTTGAGCCTCTGTTGCTTTCCTAGAAAATATGAATGATGATAATTATCTCTCAGGACTATTGTGAAGATTTGGGAGATGCTACAGGCTCCTCTGTACTAAACTAAAATTCCATTCTATAATTTTCAACCATTGTTTGCCTATTTCTAAAGTGAGGTACGTGGGTATCTGTATAGATATACATGTTTATGTGTATAGTCTAGACTCAGTGTGAAAGGAACAAATGGCTTCTGCAACAAAGCCTTACAGCTTGCTTACAAGACCCTACCCCACAAATCTGGCACTGACTTTCTCCTGCCTGCCACCTGCTGCATTCTCTGGCACAGGTCCTCAACATTTCTGTTCTTCAGTGCAGCATTGCTCAGTATCCGTTGAAAAGCATAAACTTACTGTCTCCCTCACAATTCTGTTCAGACAAACTGTAAAACAGCAAACACCATCCTATAGCTTATGTTGCTATAACAAAGTGGGTAAGGATGGATCTGTTGTCAAGAAAGGAAGTTTATTAGCTCATGGTTATGGCAGATTGAGAGCATGGCAGTTCCATCTGCTGGGCTCCGGTGAAGACCTCCTGGCAGATGGCAGCACAGTGGTGGAAGTGTATGTGGGAAAGAATGAGCAACATATGTGGACAGGCACTTTCTGGGAGGTGTGAACCTCCTGAACGATAACCATTTTCATGGGAACTAACCCACCCCATGAAGATATTATTCTCTTCCAAGGGTGAGCCTCATGACTCCATTACCTCTCACTGGACCCCACCTCTCAGAAACTCCACTACCACAACAGTGCCACACTGGGGACCAAGCTTCCAGAGAAGTATCTAAACCTAGCAGGAACCATGCATCTGGAGGAAGCTGATTACCCACAATAATTCCCAATGAGTATTAGAATGTTGTAAAATATTGTTCCCTGATTAAGTGAGTGCACTGGGCTATTTGAGACTAGAATATGTGTGCCACCATTTCCCACAATCAAATTACTCACAATCAAATGTACAATACACAGTGTGCAACGCCACAGGAAGATGACAGCCTCAAACAATGGGGTAGGTGAGGACTAACACCTGAGATGTCCTCTGACCTCTCTATGCATTGTGAGAGCACAAACCCTTGTACATGCACAACCTCTCTCCCTTCACCCCCTCTCTGTGCACACCCACCCACACACACACACACACATCACAGAGAAAGGGGTTTTAAAAAAACCTTGAGCCAGATCATGCTGTCATCAAATAAAAAAGCCCAAAGCACCCCAAAGCTTATAGGTGACACCCCTGGAGCTTCTAAAGACTTATGAGGCAGTGGACCTGAAGGAGCTGGTTTTTGTGTCTTTGCTTCCTTTTTTGTTTTTTTTAAATATGTGAGCAGTAAGGAACGTAACAGGCAGGACTTAGATCTTGAGACCTAGAGCTGGTCTCCACCACATGTGCAAAGGCTGCAGTTTTCTGAGCATGAGCAAACATGCTCTGCATCATCTGTTGGGGAAGAAGCCTCAGGAAGCCATCACCTGAAGGAGCAAAATGGCTGGGCAGCAAGGGCCCTGTCACAGCTCTATAATATAAGCTGGTTATTAACCTGTTAGCTTTCTGTGCTAGAACAGACACCTGAGATCATGTACTTGGAAAGAAAAGAGGTAAAGGTTTATTCTGGCCCACAGCTTGGAACATACACCTTCCATTCCTTCATCAGTGGACCCCTTTGACTTTGGGCCTGTGGGGAAAGCATCAAGCCAAGGAAGGAGCATATGGAGGACATATAAATGTCACTCGTCTCATGGCCAGGAAGCAAAGACCGAAGGGACTGGTGTCTGTCCCACTAGCCCACTCAAGGGTATGCTCTCAGTGATCCAAAGCCCCTCCCTAGACCCCTTTTAATAGTTTCTCTACCTCCTAACAGAGGTAATCTAAAGGTCTACCTCCCACATGTGGTTCTTCAGGAGATGTTCATGATTTGAGCCCTTGCTGTTCCCATTCAAAGATTGGGAGGTTCCCACCTTGAATCTTGTTTCTTGTGTGGTTTTTCCAGAATCAACCTCCATTTTAAAACAGGGTATGATCAATGTCTCCTGTTTCTTCTCTATCCTCTGGCTCTATCACCACCACCAAATAAATATGCTGTGCATAAAAATCAAGAGCAAGGCAGAATTTACAGAGGAGTCCACAAGGCAGTGTGGAGAATTTACGTGACACAGCCATCCTCCTCAAAGGGCTTTCTTGGCGTTTCTTATCTCACCAAGGCAGGCCCTGATTATGCTGTGTTCTCCCTGGAATGTGCACACACACCCCCCCCCCCCGAACATACCCATATTTGAAGTCTGAAGCCTAGCTAGCTCCTGTCTTTCATTACCAGATTAAAGCCAGGTCGGAGGATGCAGACAAGTGGATGGATAGCAGCCATTGACCTTGGTATCACAGAGATGGTTCAAATCCTGGCTCTGCAACTTCCCAGTGGAAGAATCTTGCTCAAGTCACTTTGCTTTTGCTAGACTCAATTTCGTTTTGAAGAAAATGAAACTAACAAGCCAGTTTGTCTGGTCATTTGTGGACAGTATCAAGGAAATAGGAGGAGGGAGCCTGTCACATGGCCAGAAGAAGGCACGTGGTGAATCGCAGTGACAGTGACGCAGAGAGGAATTGAGAAGTGTCTGAACCCAGATGGTGACTGTTAAAATGAGAAGAGGAGGGACAGGTGCACAAACCAGTATGTCTCAACATAGGTGGGGGCTGCTCTGGAGCGAGAGCAGGTGCTGACAGGTCTCCGTTAAAAAGATTAAGCGCTTGGCCTTGCATGAAGCTCTGAGTGCCACTCACGATGCAGCCTGACAGCTGAGCATCAGGGACTGCTGTGGAAATAAGCCAGGTGTCTCCTGGGGCCCATCCTGGGGGCAGGGGGGGAAAAGGGCTGAATTAATTAATTAAAATAATAGCCAGAAAGCTGCTTGGTGTTCATGCAGATAAATGACAAGGCCACCTAATTAGTGACCATGGAGGGGAATTTTTCATGAGTGATATAAGTTGTAAAACATCTTTGGTAAAGTGATGGTTCAGTCTCTGTTTTATCTGTGGGTGCGTGTGTTTCACGTTGCAGGATAACGTCTGAAGTATAAAGTTTGGTGTGTCTTGCCCTAATTTTCAGCCTGGTCACAAGTGACTAAGAACAGCATATTGCCACACTTAACTACTCCAGGAAGCAGAACAAGATCCTGAAGCATCTGAATGCTGACTAGTGCTTTGCGGTGAAGGTACTTGACCTTCAATGATAGACAAGAAAATATCCAAAGTTTGGTTTAAACCCTCGAGAGCATGAGTTTGGTCACATTATATCATCTATTTTGATCTTGATTTTCCTTTCTATGTAATGGGTATGGAGACTACGTCTCTGGATTTTTCTGAGGCACCATGAAGATAACATAAGGAGAAGGGAGTGCCTGGCCCATGGCTGCCACTCCAGAGCCTGCTAGTTTGCCTTTCTTAGACATCAACGTACAGTATTTACGTCACTGTGAGGGTTTATACTGGATAAACAAGGGAGATGAGAGAGGCCTACTCAGAACTCTACATGTGGCTGCAGATGACTATGCCCTGCTTTTGCGCACAGAGACGTGACAGAAGGAAAACTCAAGGCCGAAGGCATTGTCAGTGTCAGAGCATTGGTAGGTTGCATTGTGAGACTGTCATGTGAGAGAGGCAGAAGGAAGGAGAGAAAGAAAAAGGTGTGGGAATGAAAGAAAAGAGGGAGGAGGAGCAGGAAGGAATAAGTCTAAGGAAAAGAGTGAGGTTTGAAGCTCTGAGAATGGAGGAATACTTCTGCACCATGTGGCTTCAGGATGAGGCTAAGCATCTGGGTCACGCAGAGAAGGAACATCTCAGAGGTGCTGCTGTATGCTAATGAGCTGCAGACTGAGACCATTCCTGTGCTACAGGAAAGATGCCAGAATGCTTGGTTCCTAAGAAGTATCTCAAATGTCAGCTTTGACAGTCTAGTGTCGATGTTGTTTTATTTTACATGGTAGGTGGGAGAGAAAGATTCAGGGACATTGATCAGTCACCACCATCTTGGTGCCCACCCACTGAGGGCCTTCTAAGAAAGACAGAAGATCAGATGAGTCCAGAAAGACCTTCATTTGCTCACTAGGGAGCCTTTGCTTAATACCAGACAGTTCCTCTCAAGCTCACACCAGTCATTCTTATGACGCTTTGTTTGACTCTCTTATATTATCATGACAAATGGCTCTCCTTCATGTGTTTTGATCACCTTCTTTAAGGAGGAGAAAAATTCTGGCTCCTTCATGCCAAGTGTGTAGCCTCGGAGACCTGGAGATCATATGAGGCAGAAGACAGCCAATAGAAAGAGCAGAGGCCTTGGCCAGGATCCCAACTCTGCCAATATCTTTCCTCTATGACCTTGACCAAATCAAAACCCTGTTCCTCCATTTCTTCCTGAAAGCTGGAGAACATTGGCAAGGATCTGATAATAACCCTCTAGCACTAGAGTGTGTTGTAATAGCTGATTCAAATGTGAGAAACTATGAATCACCAGCATGATGAAGTTAAAAAAAAAAAAAAAAAAAAGCCAAAATGCATTGAGTGACTGCTCTACACGAGAAATTGATCAAACTCCTTTGTTTTTAGACCTTTTTTTTTTTTTTTTCAACCATGAATCTCCGGAAGCTGGAGTTAAAACTGACACAAAGCTTGTGTACTTTACCTGAGCTGGTAGGTGCCAGAGCCAGAGTCAGAGCCCAGGTCAGCTGATTTTGCCACTGAGCTGGGTAGACCTGGCCAATCATTGAAGAACTCTGGTTTGCATTGGCAAATTCCTGTAACTGGGCCAGCCTCAGCATCCTCAATGACAAAGTAGCTAGTCTATTTCCTGGCCTTGTTACAGATAACGGGGTAGGCTTCTGTGGACAGCAGATGAATCAGGAAGTCAGTTGCCATTGCTTTCTCCCTTTCCTAATCCCAGGAAGGAGAGGGCAGCCTTGTTCTCTAAGTCTTGGCTTACCTAAGAGTGGATAGCAGTGGAGAAAAAACAGCAGAAAAGTGAATGAGGGACTGGGAGGCTGGAGTAAAGACAGTAAAGTGCTTGCCCTGTGAGCAGAGGGACTGGTGTTCAGTCACCAACAGATGTAAAACAGCCAGGTGCCTATATTCCAAGAGCTGAACAGGCAGAGACAGAAGAATCACTGGGGCTTGCAGACCAGCCAGTCTAGCCAAACCAGCAAGCTTCAGGCTCAGTGTGAGCCTCTGTCTTTAAAAATGAGATAGCATAGAGGAAGACATGCAGTGTCAACCTCTAGCCTCCACATGCACACATGTGTAGCATGAACCTGGCATATACTGTACACACACAAATGAACAGACAAGATAGCTTTGCATCTTGATAAGGCCTTGAAGGACATAACCAGATCACAATGAAAACACAGTGACCAAGGTGGCCAATGAGGCAGTATTCCAGAGTGAGTCTATGAATGAAAACCAACTGGGGTGGTTTTCATCTCCTAACAGGAGCTCAACGATCTCTTGCCAGGATGGAGGCCATTGGGAATTCTGGAAAGGTTTTGCTTGAGGTAATAAGGAAATGACAGCAGTGTTTCTTTTGCCTAAAGGCAAATAGCCCATGCACTTACACCTAATAAGCATGAGAACATGGTAGGTTCTAAACAAATCTGGTTTTTCCCTTCATTTTGCCCCTTGTGGTGGTAGCTAAGGGAGGAATGATAGACGCATTTCCCTTCATTGGGGAAAAAAAGTGTATGCCACAGAGATGGGTTAGAATCAACACTTCAGCTTCTCTTTTCCCACAAAAAAAAAAATTTTAAAAGATTTTAATTTTAACATGAAAATTTGATGAGCGAATATGCAGCCTTGCCTGGGTCGATAGGTACATTTCAAATGCATTTACTGTCATTACTGAGAGAATCTTCAGTTCGTGGACCATTAAGATAAAACACTGAGGAAATTGGCTAGATCATGCCTAAGGTGACCATTCTGTGGGCACTGTGGGGAAGAGATGCTCTTCCTGCAAGCGATGCTTGGTAAAGGGATGTTTCTGGAAAATGGCCTTGCTAGGAGGGACAAGCTGCTAATCAGAACAGATACTGAGGCAACAAAGAGGCAGATGGAGATGCAGATATTAGAACGCATGTAAAGAGAGCCAGTCTCCTTTCTGTGTCAGCAACCTGTGTGACTGATTTGTTGAAATATTAATTCTGTCCCTACTATGTGCTCCCAGTGTGCCACACATGGACTATTCCATACTTAGCAGATAGACTAAGCCCCTGCCCCAGAGGACTTGCTACATTCAGATGATATAAAATTGTTATAGGTGAATATGTCTCTTCCAAATGCATAGGAAGCCCTAGCCTCCCAAGAGTCAAGATGAGCCTTTAATTAGGTGAAATGATGATTGAGCATTTGATATAAAATTTAGTACCAGTTTAAATTGAGACATAGTGCTTTCTCTCACACTCAGTCTTGGCAGCACATAGAAGCGCAAGAAGATGGCCATCTGTGAGCCAGCAAGCAATAGGTCTCTCATAGGAACCTAATTATACCAGAACCCTGAGCCCAATCTCCCAGCTTCCTGAACTGCGTGCAAAAAAGCTCTGTTGTTTAATTCACACAGTCTATGTTCTTTGCCATAGAAGACCAAACTAAGGCCCAAATTACTAATAAATTTGTATTTCAAATATGCAGGATGCTACCTGGTGGTAAGTCCTGTGGAGTAACTGAAGGAGAGGGATAAACAAAATACTGAAAGTGGGTCGGAGGCAGAAAGAGACTGTGACTTTAAGTAGGCCCCACTCCCACCCCTACACTCAGAACCAAGCCAGTGGCTAGCCACAACACAGAAGGTAAAAGCACAGACTTCTGTGGGTTTTATTTTTCCCCAACTGTCATCAAAGGAAGGTAACCCCAGCTTCACTTGTCACCAGCTGGATGATATCAGGACACTGCTTCACAAATTTTGCTACACATTGAGGTCACCTGAGGGCCTTTTAAGTACAAAAGGTGGGGCCACCTCATGACGGCCTAATTCAGTAGGTCCAGTGTCAGCTTGGGAATCTGCATTTCTCACAAGTTCCCTGCTGCCTCTGCTGCTGCTGTCACTGCTGCTGACTAGTATTCACTTGAGAACCACTGCACTGGGTAACAGACCCCTCATCACCTTAGTTCCTCAGCCATAGACTGGGAATGGTAATTCCTCCATTATAGGGTGGCCATTAGTGTCGGACACCCAGTTCTTAATAAGTAATGGCTGCTGCTGCTGCTATTCGAGTCTTTTCAGCAAAGACATAGTGTGTCAAGAGCTCAGTACCAGGAGTCTCTTCTCTAGAAAAGAATACCCCTGGCTAAGCACATAGGCTTGGTAGAGATGACCCCAGTCTGTCCAGAAGTTGGGGCCGCCAGGGGTTTGTTGGAGATGATAGCAAGATGCATAGAAATGGAAATCTTGGCGCCAACTTAATGGGGAATGGACAGATGCAGGAGCTTGAAGAGGGTGTTCTGAGCAGACGGAAGGGACCTGGCTGAAAGGAAAAGGATGCGTATCTAGGACACTACGTGCATCTGATGAATGTAAATGTTCACTGAGAAGGGAAGAACTTCCATGATGTGTGACAACATAGCTTGGTTTTAACCTGAAGCCATGAGGGACTGATGAAAGATTTATTTAGGAAATCATGTAACTGCATTGGGCTCCTTTGGAGAATAATTGCTTGGAATGGTATTAAGAAAGCACTGAAATGGACTAGCTCCACCTGGACGCTGGGAGACAAATGTCACAGATTATTGTGGGGAGAGCTGGAAACTTTTGTAAATAGCCTATCGGAGAGAAACTGTTGCTTGATATCCAGCCCACAGTCTGATTAACAAATGTCTCTGGCATGAGGCTGGGACTCATGGGAAGAAAGAAGGATCTCTAATAAATAGTTGCCATACAAGCTTGTGAACCTGATTTTAGATCCCTAATACTACATAAAAGCCAGGCATGCTGATATGAACCTATAACTCTAGCACAGAGAGTCAGAGATAGATGGATCCAGAGTTCATCTATCAGACAGTATAGCCGGCAGGTGAGAGACCCTGTCAAAACAACAAGATGGCGAGAGGACAGAGATAGATGAAGATGCTCAACATCAACTTCTGGCCTCTAAATGCAAAGTCACACAAATGCATGTGCACCCTCACACTCAGGTGCGCCAATACTCACACACACACACTTAAAAGGTGAACTCTGATACCTTCAAGGCTCGAACCAACTTGGAATCATTCTTGAAAACTTAGCAAGCTCAAAATTAGCCTATGTTTTGGAATAAGGCACATACCACACAAGCCCATGATCTACCCACATACCAGAGTTCCCCTTTTCTGCAATACACTAGACCCTTCTTGCCTCCTTGAAATTGCTCTTTACACTTTCTTGGATACTATACCATATTATGTATCCCTAAGGCCTTACACACAGTCCTTTTACCACTTTCTCTGGGGACCATTCCCCTATACTTGCTGACCCAGTGAACTGTCTCCTCCTAGGAATTTTTCTCAGAAACTCATTCATCTCTACTGCATTTGAAGTATTATATCTTAATTTGCATGTCCATTATCTCTGCCCCACTTATTCATCCCTGTGTGCCCATAGCTTCAAGTGAGCCTGCCTGTAGAGCTGGTTAGCTAGATGAGTGAAGGAAGGAAGGGAGAGCCATCAGTAGGTACATAGAGGAACAAAGATTTTTGCTTTGTGGTCAAAAGGAAGCCCTGAGCTGATAGACTTTATGTGATAAATATTTTCCAGAAGTTCCAGGTGGCTGAAGCCTCAGGCTTAGTCACCACTTACTGTGAGCAACATTCACATCTTCCTCAGTTCTTGGTCCCCACCCTGTTCTCCCTGGCTCTTGGCCAGCTCTGCTTTGTTTTTCTGGGAGTTTCACCTGGCTCCAGAAAGCAGTGAGACATACCTCATTACCTGCTAAAACACAGTGCAGATGCTCTGGGCCAAAACAAACACTTACATCCTTCCACCACTGAAACAAGACTAAGGGAAAGTCAGGGAGAAGAGGGCATTCTTTGTCTCCAAAGTCCTTCCTAGAAGGAATTTATTAACTTGACAGTACACTGACCACACAGAAAACAGGTTCTTTTCAAAGACATGGGAACTTTAAGAGTTCTGAGCCCAAGGTCTTCCAAATGATGTTCATTTGACAGCTAGACCTGAATTTGTAGCTTCAAAAAGACTGACATTTATAAAAAAAAAAAAAAAAAAAAAAAAAAAAAAAAAAAAACTTGTGAAAATCTGTGCTAAGATTGGACCAGAGCTGACATGTATTCATTTGTCTGTTCATTTTCAATAAAATCTCAGTGGTCCCTAAGAGAGACTGAAACACAGATACCAACTCACTATGGAGGCCACCGTTGGATCTCAGCATCATTTGCGTAAGTGCAATCAAGATTCCTAACACAAGGATAGAAACTTGATAGGCACCCAGCATATGAACTGATTGACTAGGTAAATGAATAAATAGTAAGTATCCAGAGAAATCCCCACATCTCTCTGCAGCATCACTACTGTCGGACAAAACACTTTGACGATTTTCTTTTATCCACTCAGTAATTTTTGAGGTGACATGTTTTGTTCTCTTTACCCCTACAGAATTTGGAGGTCCCTTTCTTTTTCCTCCCACTGCTCTAGTATTCTTCCTGGGGCTCAGTCACCTTCTTCTAGGGCAAATGTTCCTAAATGTGTGTGTTTCTCCATCAGCTATGCTTCCTTTGAAAATGGATGGGTCTCCATTATTTGGGTGTGTCTAGCTTCTTGCAAATGTGTGGTCAAGTGCAGGCATTGAGAAAATGTAGAGATAGATTGAATCTTCTAGCCTCTCTGAAAGGGGGCAGATGGGATGTGTATTATAAATCCTGTCGTGTGAATGAAAAACCAGGATGCAAATCTCTCCAGTGGCCCTTCCATTTGGCTACCCAGTAGAAGAGCTAGAACTAGAACATGGATATGAGAAGCCCTCTCCTGTCTATCCAGCATGAAACATTGGCTCACAGGATATAGTCCTTGTTAGAAAGTTTGCTAGTAAACCTGAGAACTTGTTCCCAGGTGATTGTGGAGACTGAAGAAGTCGCTCTGTACATGAGAGAGACAGATTCTTTACTTTGCTCTTGGTGATTGTAGAATAACAAGATTGGAGTGGGGGAAACTCAAGGAGCCAAAGGGGAGTCAGAAATGGTGCAGAAGGAGGCCAGCTACAAGGTACACTAAGTGCAAAGCTGACTCTCTCCCACAGACACAATGTGTGTTAGTCCACTGAGACAAAGCATGAGCATCTTTTCTTTGTCTTACAACCATTATTGGATACTATTTCATAAAATCTAGATTTCAAGTTCCTCTTAAAATTGTGACATTGTGGAGGCTGGAGAGACATATAGCAGTTAAGTGCACTTCTGCTCTTAGAGAGGACCCAGGTTCAGCTCCCAGCACTCACATCTACTGGTTCACTCCAGTTCTGAGGAATCTCATGTTCTCATCTGGCCTCTGTGAGCACTGGATGTACATGAAACACCACACACACACACACACACACACACGTCTTTTTGTTATCTGAAGTTGACACAACCCATGTGAGTACCTTTGAAGCTAGGTGATTACAGTGATCTTGTGTCCCTGTGGGGCTTGTGCTCTCTTGTTTACCAGGGTTCTAACCCTTCCCAGCTGTTCTGCATGCCTCTCTGGCCCTCTTTATTATTGAGCAGTTCCAGTTTGACTCCTGTCAGCTTCTGATTTGCAGTGAGTCTTTGAACTAGAAAGGAGGAAAGACTAGAAACAGTGAGTCTTGCTCTTAGCTGAGAGCTCCTAGGCACAGATCAAGCAGTGTGACATCCCTGGGCTAGAATATCATCACTCCCGTTTTCAGTTTGATACAACGCAGACTCAAGTAGGGTCAGTGTCATGACCATGACGACAAGTAGGCGATGGGGCTCAGACTAATCTGATCCCAAACTCTATATCTCTCTGAACTATGCCAAGCACTCAATAGCACTCAATGTTCCCTCTCTCCTCTGCCTTTAGATTTCCTTTGATTCTGAACTTAGATGCTGACCCAGAAGGTCTAGTTCATTTGCATATTAATTGAATGTGGTCTGAGAGAAGGGTCATCAGTTCCAGCACACAGTCTAAAGTCACATTTTTTAAAACCCCAGATAAGCCAATGTGTCATTTGCTGGTTCTTGACTAAGGGAAGGAGAAAGAGAAATAATTAAGTTGCCTGGGTGCTTGGACTTCACTGTTCAACCACTAATTGTCAAGGGCAGGAAACTGATCACCGGGGGACAGGACTTCTGCTCTTCTACATCTGAAGCCCTGTTGGTTGCAGACATGACAAGAGAACTTATAACTAAGGAGGAGGATTATATAATTAAATGTCAAAACATATTTTTGAAAAATGAGTTTTAACTCCTCAAACAGGATCAAACAGAGAAACCCTTTAACAACCCTGGTTCTGTTTGTAGCAGAGACCTGAGGAGGTAGACAGTCCTGCCATATGCAGCTCGCTCCTCTCTTCCCAATCAGGTAAAGGTTCCTGTGCAAGTGTCAGAAACTTCAGTGTGTTTACTTTCTCCCTTAGATCTGCAGTCATGCTTCCACACAAGGCTTCTTAAACTTTTCCCACTTGAGACACTTTTTCACCCAAGAAATTTCTATGTGGTGTGATAAAGAAGTAGAAAATGCATGTACCAATCAAGTATTTACTGTCAATAAACTACAGTAATTTTTATTTTGAGATAATTATTTGTTATGCAAGGAAGTTTACCATTTGTTAAGGTTAAAACAAATCTGCATAATAATGAGGTGAGTGTGCCTTTTGAGTTTTACATAAAGATAAGATCTTGGCTAAATATTTGATGCTTCAAAACACAGACCATCTTCAGAGTTTTTCAGGGCTGATCAATATTTTGATTTTATAATCATCTGTGCTGAAAACTCTGCAATGCATAAATAAGTAGTACAAGATACAGGAGAATATCTGGGTCATTTAGGTAATTGTTAGAATTTCTATGCTAATCCCAAGTTAAACTCATGTAGTGATTATTTTTTTAATGACACTAAAGACATCACTTCAAAAAGCAAATTTTAAATCAAACATTTTAACACAACACAATCCAAGGATGTACTGATTTGATACTTAATGTTTGCCCAAGGACTAACATTAGGAAAATATTAAAAGTTTTTGTTCTCATAATTAAAGTATTATGTTTCTAGACGGGCAGGAAACTGAACGTATGGTACAAATGCTGCCGTTCACAATGTACAGTAGTCCCCACTGAAGTGGAAGCATTTCCCACCATGTGCCTGGTATTACACAGCAGGACGAAATGCAGTACAAAGTGACAAGTTCTGTGTTCGGAACTAATGGAGGTCATACAATTCAACATGGGCCAACACTGCAGAAACACCGCCAGAGTCGCCACACATTTCATTGTTGATTAATTTTCTATCATTTAGTTCAGAAACCTTTGCTGTCTCTTAACTTTTTAATGAAAAAGCTGAACGTTAACATATGACTTGCTCCCATTTCAAAGTGATAAAAACTGAGATTCAGAGAGATTTAACTAGTATGCCCTTTCCACTACCTTTCCTCAACTCTCTGCTGTAGCCAACTGCCAGCTGCATTTTACCACAGACCCTTTAAGTCACCAATGAAGTGATGAATAGTATTAAGAGACCAATATTATTAAGTAACCAATAGTATTAAGAGAACTTGGTCTCTTGGGTCTTCTGAAAAAGAGAAACTCTGGCTCCCCAGGTTTTCACGGAAGTGAAATGAAATATGTGTGTGAGCAATTGGTGTGTCCTGAAGACCCCAAAGTTCATTACATTCTCATTATGTGTCTGTACATACACACATCCAAATGTTATATACCTTAAATATATATTATTTAAATAAAGAGGAATGAAGAAAGGTCTGGGACCTCAGGGGAGATTTGCCCATTACATCTCTAGGATCTGTGGCTGGAACTAAAGCATAGAAACAAACAAGGCAGAGTCCAAGTGATGTCTAGAATAATTTATACCATGTGTTCGTAAATGCAGAGCTGCCCTTGCTCTTGTTCAGATCAGCTAAGGCTAGCACATAGATGCACAGAGTCAGAGGATGGGCGGGGTAACCAACCAGATGGAAGAGGTTAGGTATAGATCAGAGCCACATACCATAGAAGGAAACAGGATAGCATTTAAATCAAAATGAAGTTGTTTCAAAAGTCACCTTCATGAAAATTAATTTGTTTAAAAAGCAAATACTTACAGAGGAAAAGAGAGGTATTGTTGGGCTACACTCCAGAACTACTAGATTGGAATTTGCTAAAGTGGAATCAAAGGGAAAGGGGGAAATAGAGGAAGGGGAAGTGGCCTTGATGCATCTTTCCTAAGTAATTCTTGGAGCCTGGATTAGACATCATTTCTTTGCTGCTTTAGTGAATGAAGAATGATAATAAAGGGTTTTGTATGGAGTGCCCAAGAATTAACCTAGGTTCGAGGCTTGCCTCATCCTGTCTTAGCTCTCCTCAGGAACACAGCACTTGAGGTATCAAAGCTGCACCATCCTTGCAATTGAGATGGACACACTATTAATGGGAGGAGCCATGAGTGCTCGGTGCAAATAAATCTCCAGCAATTGTTAGGCACTGCTGATGACAGGAGATCTAAAAGGGAAGGATGGTAAGGCATTGGCAAGAAACACAGCAAGTCAGCAAAGCAGATGCTCAGATTTCCTGTTCTAAAGATGAGGCAGAGGGACTTCGTGTGAACCAGGGCTAAGAAGTGGAATGAGGATGCAATGCAAATACCCAGGCTGTTTTCGCAGTCCCTGCTCCTAACCAGTGCATTTCAGCCACCCCAGCAAAAATAATTGCCACTGTCTAAAGTAGACACAGACACATGGCACACTCCAACTCCAGTTTGGATTTGGCCTGGGCGGGATTTATACAGCAGGGTATGCACTGCACACAGCCACAGCAAGGGGATTGGGAGAGGGCTCGACACATTAAGTGTCATGCTGACACCACTTGGTGTAGGCAGATAGCTTTATTGGATGAAGGGTCAAATGCAATAAAATGCTTGGAAGCTTTTTAAAAAACATTAGAAACATTTACCATGACATTATTGACAATCTGGTTAATAAGCTGCCTGGACTGGCTTGATCCTGCTGGGATCAGCAGCTTGCACTTGGCATGCTTTTCCCTCCTCCTCTTGGGCCCTCCAAGGTACTTGGTGTGTGCCTCCTTCCTGATGCTTTTCGCCTTAGCTTCCACTGGGATTGACCTCCTGCCTCAGCTGAAAGGCTTCTTCAAGGGCATCAGATCGTTCTTTCTGACTGCATGTCTTTTATACTTAGCACATTGGTTGGCAGTTACAGCTGGTACCTGACCTGCAAGAATTTCCTAGTGACATCCTGTGGTGTATGTATACTGTCACGTAATGCTGCAGGTCATCATCAGCCACAGGAGCACATGATTACCGCATGTGAGATGGGCTTTGTGTTTGTGACTTTGCACCACTGATGACTCCTGTAAGTGTCTTGAGTGGATTTAAGCTAGGCAAGGCTTGGCTGCAGTGCTCAGCAGGTTAAGTGTGTTAAATCCATTTTCAATGTCTGATATTGTCAGCTCAGCATGTGTTCATTGGGACACAGCTCTCACAGGTGGAGGTGCATCGGTAATAGCACTGAATAATTAGCAAAGGGATGACTTTATACTTTTTAAAACATATTCATAGCTATTTTGATTCTTCCCTTTTTCTCATCCCTTCCTGTATTTTTCTCTTTTATTTAAAAATTTCCATACAGTATATATTTTGATCATATGCTTCTCCCTACCCCAGTTCCTCCAAGATTCTCCCCACCTCCATCCCCACCAAACCTTATGCCCCCCCTCAAAACAAAACAGAAAACAAAACCTGAAAACCAAACAAATAAGACAAAAAAAAAGTACCAAAACAAGACACATGAGTCTCTTTTGTGTTGACTCTTGGGCACCTGGAATATGATCGATATACCCATTGGAGAAAAACTGATTTTCAGTTGCAAGTAGCTTCGTGATTAGGGGTAGGACCTTGTATCCACTTCTCCTTCTCAGAGCTGGGGATTTGTCTGGTTTGAACCTGTGCCAGTCTTAGGCATGCTGCCACAGTCTCTGAGGGTTCATATGTGTATCTTCCCTGTTGCACCTGGAAGATGCTGTTTCCCTGGAGTCATCCTCCACCTCTGGCTCTTACAATCTTTCCTCCTCCATGTAGATCCCTAAGCTTTGAAGAGAAGGGTTTGATAAAGACATCTCATTTAGGTCTGAGTGTCTCTATTTTCTTCCTTGACTCTACACTTATCCAGAAGTGTTCCTCTGTACTCTCCAACTCTGTCTACAAAATAACCTAACGTCAAAATCCATGCAGCATATTAAGTCCAACAAAGAAGGAAGTCTGCCTCAATCTTGCTGGGTAACTTGCTGGTAAATGGTTTCTTCCTACCCCAACCTCCATTCTTAATTGTCATCCTGCTGTTAGGCAGATGGGTCTATCTATCCCTTAGGCTATGAGTAAGTAACTTTCATAACTACCCATGAATTAAAGTTATATCTGAACTGGTCATGGTTTAGTTACCCAGAGTTGGCAAGCATCTCTATGTCTCCTTGGGCCTAGCATTCTCATATGGAAGATGGCGATAGAAGCAGCCTCTACATTCTAAGCTTGTCTGAAGGATGAAAACAAAACTATTAACTTTACGCATGCCTTTTCAGCTCTTCTCAGGCTTCCCAAGTTCCGATTACTGCATCCAAACTTCACATTGGCCAAATGCAGCTGCTGTGTTCAGGGAACTTCAAATTCCAATGAGCAAAGCACTTTACCAGGCACTGCAAGCAAAAGGCAACAATACTGTACTCCATATTCCTAAATATGCTTCTCCATATTCCTAAAACAGACACAAGCACAGACTTTCAAAACTCTGATAGAAAGTACAGTGCCCACTGCTTTGAGAATAAAAACAAGAGTCATCTTAGAAAATTCTATGACATAGCTTCACGGTTCTATTACTATTCCCAGACATTTACTCTTTTGCTGGGATAGAAGTGTATCCCCACCTATCATTCATGGCAGGCTTGGCCATGCGAATGATTTAGCCGCGGAAATGCTACTGAAAATGAATATGCCACGTCCGAGTAGGAGCACTGGAATTCAGTAGTGATTTGCCCTATTCTCTTTTCCCTCCACTCTGACACCTGGCTGGGGAGCTGAGCTGCAGTTCACACAGAATGAGTGAAAGAGTGTGGGGGGAGAAAATCTCTTTATATAGCAAGCCACTAAGATAGACACTGGGGCCATCTGTTACTGTAACACAACCGATCCAACCCTATTTTGACAGATACAAAGGTATTCCAATACCTAGGAAACTCCTGAGCGCAAGGCTTGAAGGCAGATTGAGCTCTCAGTGTCCCATGGAATAAAGTTTTGCAGAGTGAAATAGGATGACTTAACTAAATCACATATGGCCAAGTTAAGTTTTGACCTTATCTCACACTCAGAAGCCACAAAATCTTTAGAGTAGGAGAGTGACAGGATGAAGAGCCTACCTCTAAAGCCTGCAGATGACCTTGTGATTGATCCACTCACCAGAAAGACCGAGGAGGCTGCGAACTGTGGAGGGTGGAAATATTGTTGGCTTTGAAATTCTTGGCAGGGTTGCTCTCATAAACCCATAGCAACGATGCCCAACTTAAAACCTCAGGCCAGAGATATTTATGTGCATGCCCGCAGCCGTCTAATTACTCTGTATCAAGTACCATGTATCAAAATACCCTTCAAGATTATAACAGGTTTAATTAAATGCACAGCGAAATCCACTTAAGATGAGCTAATTGAGTAGAACCTGATTTTCCTTCCCGCTGCGTCTGACAGACATGAGGACGTCCGAACGAACGTGTGTGCTCAGAAAGCACACATAACAGATGACAAAGATGCCAGGGTCGGAAGCTGCTGTGTTAGGAGCCATGGCAGGACTGACACTTCCCAAATGTGTGGAGTTGTGAGGGGCTTGGAGCAAGGCCATTGACAGCAGTCTGTTCTCGTCCTAGGTAGAACATCATTCCATTTAGGCTCCTGCCTGGACTCAATCACCCAATGTGTTTCACCTGAATGACTGAAATTGCCTCTTAGCCAGCAGCTAGATGAGCCTTTTAGGACCTAAGTCAGATCATGTCAATCCACTACACAAGATGTTCCAAGGGCTTGCAACTCATTCGAAATAAAACCCAGCCAAAGTCTTGACCATGACTCATAAGCCTCTAGTTATTTTCTCATACCCAAAGGAAATTCACACCCAGCCATGAGTGGCCTGATGAATGAGCTTCCCCCTTGTCCTTGGCAAGCAGTAGACATCAAAGCTGGATTGCCCCAAGCTGGGATGTTGCTTAACAGGGACACAGGAAAAGTCACTCAGCAAGATTCTAGTCTCTTTGGAGAGACACACTTATAGGCTCTGGAACTAGAGATCAGCTTGACTCCCAAGAAGTGAGAAAGAAGCATCCATTTTAATATGAAACACCTAGTGTGGGAGTCGGTTTTGATGGCCATCAGTTTGATTTTAAGTTTTTCCATTTCAATAAGGAATATTCATTATGAGTTTTATAAAAGTTTAATAGTTTTGTTTGAGTTGATTCATGAGGAATAGGTAATACCTGTGAAACATTTCAGGATCACAATGATGTCTAGCTTGGCTCCAGTACAACTCTGGTCCAACAATTTAGTCCCTTCTGTCTACTACACAGTAGCCACCTCTGTTTGGTACTAGAGCAAAGAACCAAGTGTGCTCTAATAGTAAAGGCAAAGTAGTCTGGCCAAAGTTTCACGATGAAAGTGCGCTGACTGCAATTCATCTCTAGGGAGGTAACAGTGTCCCGTAGGGTGCTGGGCCAGAGAACCAGCAGGTCATACCAAGCAGCTTCACAGTTCACAGGTTTTCTGGGCACAGAGGACAAAGATGCCAGATGAAGCAAAATGTTGTGAAGCTAGTACCTCCCAAAAATGCTCTAAAGACTCACCAGCCCCACTACAGCTGGCAGCATGTCTGCTGTGACCCTCAGCACACAGCAAACATTCACTGCATATTAATAGATCAGGGCGTCCTTCTCAGACCCCACTTCTCACATAGAGGACTTGAAGGAAATAGGGATATGTTTATTCAGGATAAGTGTCAAAACAAAAACAGTCCTACGGTCCTTTGCTTCTGTGTTCCTGACAGATGAACACATGAGAACCTCTGGAATCAAATATTTAATATAGTTTATACTTTCTTTGGTGAAGTCGTGTGGGTTGCAGACAGGCCATGATCCTAGTCAATGAAAAGTAAGAGACAGAGTGAAAGTGATAGTTTATGATTTTGTTACACTATATATTGAAGGCTCTGAATTTTTAAGTTTTTTTATACCTTACCATTAATTTTAAATATATTTAGATTGGTGTGTATACATGAATGTATTTATACACACACACACACACACTCCAAAGGGAAGAAATATTCAAAATAAAAATAAATAGATAAATAAATAACCTTCTGATTCAGCATATATGTCTTAGGCACCTACTGAATGCCATATGCCTTCTAGGACCTTTTAAATTGTGAAACCAGAATGAAAACAATCTTTTATCTAAATCAGGGCTTACGTGGGCCAAAGGGGACACTGTTAGTCATTACGGCTGGGCAATAGGCACAGGTCAGGACTGTCCTAGGTAAACCAGAAGATAGGAGTCTCTAGATGTATCTCAAGTAATGGCTTAAATGACATACAGTGAAAGACAGTTTTCCCTTTGTCTTACCAATGAAGACTTTGGGGCTCAGAGAGTTGAGGCTATTTAACGTTATATATTTGAACCTAGATCTTTCTAAGAGCATACGCTACTCATCTTCATGGTAGAGGCAACTCTATTTTGAAAAGTCAAAATGATAAAAGTTCAATGTAAGCTGATAGTAAAAGAGGAAGTTCGGTTAATAGGAAGAGTTGGGTGAGTGAAGAAGGGATCACAGAGGGAAAAGAGGGGGAGGAGCTGCAGGAACTTTGTAAAGCAGGCTCTGACCACCCGATGGCCAAAGGGACAGAGTGGTAGTGTGTAGCCTATTAAATGACCTTTGAAGTTTTTTCATTTTTTTTGAGATTATAGTATAATTGCACCATGTATCCCTTGACTTCCTCCCTCTAAACTGTCACATATACCCCCTCCTTGCTCTGTTTAACATACATAGCCTCTCTTTTCATTGCTGTTACACTCACTTTGAGAGCTAATTAGTACAGGTCCTGAGGTTCCATTCTTTCTAACCATGTCTTTATCATTGGTACTGTTGTTGCTGTACCAAAATACCTGAGACTAGATAATTTATAAAGTATAAAAACTTGCTTTAGCGCATACTTCTAAAGACTGCGACGTTTTCTAGAAAAATGGCAAGAATTCTCCCAGCTTCTGGTAATCTTCCTGCTCTGTCATAATATGGTGGAACCACAGGGGTGTCAACAGGGAGAAAAGTAGCAAGCCTCAAGCCAAACTCTCTTTAGAACAACCCCCTCCAAGAAGAACAATCCCTTGAGAAGTATCTCACTCCCATGAGAGCTGTGAGGACACATCCAGGAAGCCACTTCTGCTATAACTGTCCCCTGCTCGAGGTCTCACAAGCTCATGGCACTTCTGCACTGAGAGCTAAGTTTCACCCTGGGTTTTGGAGAAGCTAGACCACATCCAAGCCGTGGTGCGTAGTGCTAGAGCCCTGACCAAAGAAAAAAACATTGATGGCGCTCTCTCTGGCTCCGCCTTCCTTCTAGCACTTAGATCTCTGCTGCTGTGGGGAGAAGTACCTTTGGGATAATGTTAGCATGTGGGACTTCAAAACACTCATTTCACTGGCCCTTCTGCCCTTCTCCCATCCTATCTTCCTTGCCTTTCCCAACAAACAAGCAGTGAGAAGCCTGCAGGTGATAGTAGGAGAGAAACAGAGGGGAGAGAAGGCCTCCACCTCTACTGTAAACCAGTGCAGGGCATGACTTCTGATCCCAGGAACCTGCTGTGGGCTCAGGAGGTTCCCCTTGGGTCCTAGTGTACAGGGCCGTGGGAATCCAATGAGTCAGATGATACCACCCTACACTTCCCAGGAGCACAGATACAGCAGCAGAGACTGGCATTCAACACCCATGGGGCTATCCTCTGGGTGCCCTCGCTTCACTCCTGCCACTGCCCCTGGCTCCAGACAAATAATTCTTCTTAAGTGTCTATCCCCTGTGCCTCTGGCCTCACAGTTCTGCCTCTGCTGATTCTTCTTCTAGAAGGGACCACCTACATTGATGGATAATTCCCCCTTAGCCTTGAACATTTCTACCTGATTCTCACCTGTGCCCTGAAAGAAATCATCCTCATTGACAGCCTGATTTTAACACTGCCATCCGTCTGCTGAGCTCTTTATCAGAGAGATCAGTGTCTCTTGTACACAGCCTCAACATTTTATCTGAAACCCTCTTCCATTACAGTGTTGTGGGCCCGTTTTTTCAGTTGACACTCTCTGTTACAAATGACTGGTAACGTAGCTTACTATTGTCAACAATCACTAAGAGTAGGAGGGCACATAGCTCGGGCCAAGGCGGCCTCACTACTCCCCCTGCTCTGGCCAGCTCCACTCTTACATCGCTTCCTTCCTAGTAGTAAGTGCTCACAAAATTCCAAAGCTTCACCCCTTTCTTCCATTGCCAATAGAGCCAAGGAAGCCTTCTCCCCAAACAGGTATGATGTGTGTGTTTTATTTCTCTCTCCTGAATAACTGGCTCAGGTGTCTCTGAATCAGTTTTTTTTTTAGAATGAGCTGCTCTGATCCTATGGCAGGGTGGAGAGCTCCATCCAAACAGCATGGCCCATGAAGAGACAAGAACCTTTGGTGTCTAACACACTCTCTGGTGCCAAATTGGGTTGACAAACCATTGTAGACTTTCAGTTATTTGCATACAGCATCAATATCTAGCATTTAAAATATCCCAAGTATTTGCCAGTATGCCTGGAACACAGTAGGATCACCTAGAAGTTTGCTCAATGAAATGAATTAATAAAAGAGAAGATACACACTGTGTATCAGGGATACTAGTCAGAAGCAAATCACTTTGCTTGATTACCAACTCTTCAATACATAGTGTGTATCTTCTCTTTGGAGATGCATAGACAGGGTCAACTGACTCAGCCTATTTCCACTGTGCTGGCTTCTGTCCTGTCACCACCTAGGCTGGCCTATTAGCTTCAGTCAAGATTCTATTCTTAAAGATCTCCCGGAAGAGGTGCCATCTGCCCTGAATCATCAAGGACTGGAGATAAGCCCAAGTGTTCCATTCAGTGTCTAGCATGAGACAAGCTTCCAATAGCTAATGGATGGAGTCAGGAAGGATAACTGGATGAGTTGAGCCCTAATCCCCACTATTCATCCCCAATGGGGAAAAAAACTCAAAAACCTACAGTTCATCCATTTTTACATCAAAACACACCACAATTCTCACGCATTCTACTGTTTTGCATAAGCTAATACAAAAAGGCATTTGGATTCTGTGGCACTTATGGAATTGTTAAGAAGCAGCCAGAAGGACTTTAAATGATAGGAGAAAGAGATGATGAATGTTGAACTAACAGAGGAAATGGCTGGTTTATAAGGAGTTAGCTAAACATTAACTATATGAAAGGGCAAAATCTCCAAACCAGAATGAACTGGCTACTGTAGACTCGATTGTAAAATCGAGATAAAAACTTTTTTGTTAAGGCTTCAGGAATTAGAAATAAATTAAACAAGTACATACATATTGTCTTGTTGCTCTTGGGACTATTTTCGTCATTGACATCCCTATTATTTCCAGAATGTGTGGGTTCACCTTTTTCTTTATACTGATATTTTTTTCCGAGCTCTGTTGGACACCTGTTCATCTTTCAAGTGTCATTGCCTCTATCAAGGTTTTACTGAAGCCCTGTGTGAACACCAGCACTGATCATGGCCTTGCAAATGCCTGTGTGTATGTCTCTTTCTCTCACTGCCCTGAGATACCCTGTAGGACAGATGCTGGACATATTTTTAAATCTGCCTTCAGTAGCTCTGCACATGTTTGCTGAATGAACGCAAGAACAAATAAACAAGTTAGAGGAAAGTATGTATTCATATAATATTAGACTCAAGAGTATCAGAGATCCTGTGCTCCAATCTGATTTAGTTATAAAGAAGGAAAGTGAAAATGGCCAGTCTAGAGTCACAAGGTTAAGAAAAAAAAATGTTGGAACTGGACTTGAAATATGAGGATCTCTGGATCAAGTGACTTCTGGGAATTTTATATCTCACTTCCCTAGAGATTCTCAGTGCCCTGTTACTTGTCCAGTAAAGAACCCATCTAATACGGTTAAGCCTGTTTGACTCTAGAATCTTACTTCTTATTGTTTTGTCTTCCTTTGTTGTTTGGTTGTATTATTTCCCGTGATATATATTCACATCCCAGGAAACAGTATCTTGGAAGATGCTGACCAATTGATGGTGAATGAACTGTCACTTTCTCTTGCAATGGGACATAGGACCTTGAGACAGCCATAGGGCATATCTAGTTCCTCATTTTACTGGTGGTGAACTGAGGTTTCCAGAAAGACCTATGTTGCACAGAACAAACAGATTTATCACCATCTTTTCACTGGCTTGATAAAAAAGTAATCTAGCAACATCATGTGTTCCCAACTCTCCCCCCCATCTGCTAAAGGATTAAACAGTGGCAGTTTAAGGAGTTCTGAGTTGAGTTTTAGAGTAAGATGTCCTGATGTCTTCTGCCTACTGGAGGCAATAATGATAATAGGTTCCCAAGAGTCAAGTTCATTTGTTCCCATCATGATGACTTTCTGTCCTAGGTCAAGTTGCTTTCGTCCATTCTAATATAACTCTCCACTGTTACTCATGAACCAGAAAATGACCTTTAATAATCATCCTTTGAGCTTCAAATGAATGAGTTCTTTAAGTACACAGCAAGAAACTGTAAAACAACAATTAGCAGACAACAGATAATAACAAAAGGTAGATAAAAAAAAAATCATCAAATCAAGCATTGACAAAATACAAGAGAGACTGAGTAGCCTGATCAAAAGAATCAAGCAAAAGTAACTAAGCGGGGGAGTTAGAGAATGCATCAAGAATTATCCAGGGAAGAAGCAGTCATACTGGAGTTCCCAATCTAGTCTTCCTAACATTGAGCATCTGGCTTCCAGTTCCCACTACAGGCATTTTTATGCCATGGGATAAACAACAGTTTCTGCCCTGGAAACTGGCTTACCTTCTACAGGTTCTCAAGGGCATGTGGTTTTAATACCCTGAGTTACTTGCTGATTCTCTCCTTCCCCATTTCAGAGCCATTGGCCTGGCCCAGCCCTGGGTAAAGGGCCTTGAAGGACACCTTAGCCAAATATATGTGTGTCTGAAATGAGGGTCTATCTTCCTTCTAGAGCCAACTTCTCAGTAACCTTAAACAACATATTATAGACAACTTGCCAATATATTGTATCACACCCATATTTATAGAATGTCTTCCCACCAGTGATTTCTGAATTCTATTTTCACAGTACCAGACTTTCCTTCTTGAAGGTCTTTGGACTGCTCTCGACATATGGGACAAAAATAAAGTAAGATCTAAGC
The DNA here is from genome assembly GCA_026225945.1 of Cricetomys ansorgei. Lineage (NCBI taxonomy): Eukaryota > Metazoa > Chordata > Mammalia > Rodentia > Nesomyidae > Cricetomys > Cricetomys ansorgei. Next base: position 1,666,652 of record JAMJFZ010003206.1, read on the forward strand.
CAGGTGGTGGTGGCACGAGCTTTTAATTCCAGCACTAGGGAGGCAGAGGCAGGTGGATCTCTGTCAGTTCAAGACTACCCTGGTCTATAGAGTGAGTTCCAAGACAGCCAGACTTACAATAGAGAAACCTTATCTAAAAAATAAATAGTAAATGTAAATATAAATATAAGTAAAATATTATCTAAAAAGATTCTTAAGGCCTTGCCTAATCAAGGTGTCACATCATCAGAAAGGAATGCAGTGAGATCATCTTGATACCCAGAAGCCATTAAAAGTTCTTTTCAGTTTCTTCTCTTTCTGTTCCTCTCTGCTTTTTCCTTTCCTTCTGTCCGTTTGAAGGCACTGTGGTTCCCTCGACTTTGGTGGCCTTTCCTCTTCTAGGCTGGCCAAAGTCCTAACTCATGCCAAGAGCTAATTCAAAAAATGCTTCCTTTGTTAACTTCACCCAACAGTGAACTCGGCAGCTAGCCTGTCACCAAGGTGGGACTGATCATGTCTTGTTTAAAATCATAAAACTTAACTCACACCTGAGTCTTACCTCACAACTGTTTTGAGGTGCTAGGTCTTCATTGACTCCCCATCTCCCCTTTAAAGCAATACCGTGACAATAAGTAGAGTGCAAGCACAGGCTTTGAACCCAAAGGATGAAACAAAACTCTGAGGTTGTGACTGCCTTCCTTTAGCTTTCTGCTTCGGTTCCTTCAAGGGTAAGACGGTAGAGCACCATGCATAGTTTGCAGTGCCAAAGATGACTAAATGAAACAACATGGGTAAGGGCTCAGCAGAGTGGAATGGAGCACACTGGACATCCTGTAACCCATAGCAACCTGTCCTAGCATCACTTCCAACCCCGATGTTCAGTCATGTGTGCAACCCATAACCTGCCCTGCATCGTCACCACTCTGAAACACCTTGCACCTTTCTTGTTCTGTTCTCTAAGCCCAGAAGACACTTAAGTTCTTTCTCTTAAATGTCACCTCCTTCAAGAGGTAGCCCCTAGTCACCGCTGTCAGAGCAGACTGATCACTACCATGTCTTAGTGGGTTTTGTTTCTTTTTATTCTGCTGAACTCACCAGCAGTTTGTGGCTTATCATCCCTCTCATATCTTTCTACCTTTTGTTTTCAAAGAACAGCGACTAGCTCACTGTCAGTCCCCACAAGATGGACAAGTGGATGAGTGAATAGCTGAGGTACTTTTCTAAGTAAGACAAAGTCCCCATCATAGAACAAATCCTAGTGAAAATGCTTTGCTCAAAACAACAATTTCCCCCCACAGAGCTTCATGTAAAGAAAGTTTGTAACCCTGGTATTCCAGGAGCCTTTCTGGTCGCATGAATAGTCCATGTTTGAAGATCTGTCTCTGGAGATAGATGGGCTACAACACTTCTACGTGGAAATCAGAGCTCTCAAATTCCCAGCATCCACGATGTTTTCCCACCACAGATCAGTGGGGACGTGTCTCTAGAGTTTTTAATCAATTCCCCTGATGTTCAAGGCTTAAAAAGTCAGGAGTGTGGAAGTAGAACTTACAGAGCTATTACAGATACTTGCTTGTGCTCTGAGAAGGAAGCAGCTGCTGTTTTCAGGCCTGAGGCCAGGAATTGTCAAGTACATGACCTGATTCAATCTTCACAGTAAACTTTGTGCGTGTGTGTGTGTGTGTGCGTGTGTGCGTGTGTGTGTGTGTATGTGTGCATGTGTGTGCGTGTGTGTGTGCGTGTGTGTGCGTGTGCGTGTGTGTGTATGTGTGTGCGTGTGTGTGTGTGTGTGTGCGTGTGTGTGCGTGTGTGTGTGTGTGTGCGTGTGTGTGTGTGCGTGTGTGTGTGTGTGTGTGTGTGTGTGTGTGTAGGCCACATGCCAGTGTCAGGTGTCTCCCTCAATTTCTTTCCAGCTTAATTTTGAGACAGGATATCTCACTGAACCTGGACCTCATAAATGAAGCTAGATTGTACCATCCTGTCTCTGCTTCCCAGTGTTGAGTTACAGGTGTGTGCTGCTGCCCCTGGCATTTTCCAAAGCTGCTGGGAATCCAAGCTCAGGTCCTCATATCTGCACAGCAGGTACTTTACTGACTAAACTGTGCCACCATTCCTAGTATTCTTTACCAGAGAGGACACAGAAAGCTAAAAGAATTGATAGAGCAATTACGTGGGTGAACATTTGAATCCAAAGCCAACTGTCTCCAATCCATGTCTTTTCTCTCGAACCATGTACTTTTGATGTCTACAAATCCTTTTTTTTGTACAGAGCTACATTTTCCAACAGCACTGGACAGCTGTGGCTATGTCAAACACACAGACTCACACAGCAGCCAACGCCCTTACTTCTGATACATCAAAGCCAGAAGTCCATCTCTGGATTGCATCTCTGGTCATTTCTCACTCGTAATTGAGAATTACCTTTCACGCTTTCCCCACTATGGCAAAACTGTTCTATATTTATTTCATTGTTATTAACATTTTCATCATTCTAACGATTATTCAGTACATACCAGCTGTCTCAGATGAAACATGCAGGAGATGAAAAATCTTTGGGCGGGTTGGTGTGTTTCAAATTGTTAGTGTATTATTCATTGGTGTATTAATATTACATAGGCTGTATTTTTATATGCAATTTAAAGAACAGGTAGTTTGAAATGGGACTGAGACAATATTGTTGGATCAATCAGGGGCTCTGGCTTTCACTCGTGCTTTTAAATGATCACTCTAATCTGCTGGGTGAGAGAATATGTTGTCAGGAGCATGATGCATCTGCAGGGGGATGTTTGCAGAAAGGGTCTCTCAGCCCACTGAGGGTGGGACTATCAAAGTAAATGCTTTTTTTTTTCCATGATGCAGATTCAGATGAATTAGGTATGGTAGATGGTTAAGGCACCCAACCAGAAGCTGTCTTGGGCCTGAGTGTCACACAAGAGAGAGAGTGTCGAAACAGAGACTGCCTGTGGGCTGTACTTTTGCTTTCTGAAGCCCCTCTCTCATAAAGAACTCAAAGTCCGCATACATTTTTATGCAAATTCCCATCTTCCTAGAATGAAACTGAGAATATGCGTATCAGTTCCAATCTGAGAGATCAGGAGAGGAAAGCCCTACCTGTATTCCTGCAACTCCCAGGGAGAGGGCTGCTATATCCTGACCAAGTCCACCTCTGCTCCTTCTGACTTAGGTTTTGGGAGTCACAAACTCAAAAGCACTGGGGAACAGATTAGCATTGAGAAACAGTGTATCAGAATGCATGTAAATAAGTGAAGGATTTTAAAGATTCAGGAGAGATGCTACACAAATGATAGCAGGGCTCAACTATATAAGTTGTAAACTGGAAGGTCATAGTGGTTATGACGTTTAAATAAGTTTGACATGAATAGCTTTAGTCACCAAAAGAATTCATTAAGGTTAGCATAGCTAACCTGGGGACTATAGAAAGGAACTCCACAAAACTTACTCAGATAGTCTGTACATATATCTGAAGGAGAGATCTAGCTGAATACTTGTTCTGAAACGCTGGATCTAGGGGCTACGGGAGATAGCTCAGGACATAAAGGAACATATTTAAGGACATAAGTTCAATCCCTAGAGTACACATAACAACAAAAAATTTTCTTTGCAGAGTGGTGTGTGCTTACAATCCCAGCACAGTAAAAACAGAGACCGCAGATCTCATTGGCCAATCAGCCTCACCTACCCAGTGAACTCCCAGCCAGTGACAGACCCGTCTCAAAAGAGAGAAAGTGGGTGGCACCTGTGAAATTACTTGAGACTGGTCTTTGCCTCTACATGGACAAGCACACATAAATGTGCCCCATACACACACAAACACACACTGAGTCAGAGATGGCTGTGATGCTTGAAAGAACCCCAGAGACCATTATTTAACAGAAGACAGAACTGAGAACAAGAAAGAGGGTGAGACTGGCCGGTCAAGCTTCCACAGTGCATGGATCTTACTTGATGGTCTGGGACTCCAAGCCCTTGCTGGAATCTTCCAGATCCCAGTCTTCCTAGGATCTGCTGTAAAAGCCAGCCCCAGGGTTCTGAGCCTCTGAACTAGCATATGTGGGAGTGGTAGGAAATGGCAGCCCTTGGAGTTTAGAAAGAGAGAGGCTGCTGAGACCTTCTTGTCTAATTACTGCCACCTGTAAAATAATCATTGTATCACTATCCCTGATGACAGGAAGAGGTCACTTGGGTTCTGCTCTTCCTGAAGCCACACCCACACACTGTGTGCCATGTAGTGGGCAGAGAGCTGCAGGATCTGCTTGGCTACGGTCTCAGCAGGCTTCCCTAGTTGATGTGTTGAATCTTTTATCCATTGACTGATAACACATTATTTATGAAATGTAACATATACAATGCATCATCTTTCAGCCAAGCATCAAGGTAGGTGGGGAAGGATCAGAAACGAACGAGATGGAGGTCCTCAGCAGCACCCGTGAGAAACAAACTTCACGTTTTATGGACATCTACCCAATGCCTGGCTTATCAAATCTAGCGCGGGAGTTACGGGATATCTCACGGATATCTGAAGCTCATAAAATCCCTTGCTCAGTATCACCCGAGAAGCATGTCATCAAATCAAGTCCAGCTACACCCATTTTCTGCATCGTCCACTCAATTCCCCACATGTAAAATGAAATCTTTACAAAACAGAAATGTTCCATCACAAGACAGACTAAAGGTGCTGTGATCAAAAAAGGAAATCAGCCTTAGCAGCCCTCCCCTCCCTTCTCACCTGTCTTCTGTTTTCCTGCTTTCCATTTTCTGGAAGCCCAGAACCCCTAGAGAATACCGTGTTAATGGAGCAGGCCCTCTGCCACTTGGGAAGCTAGTTCTCAGGCTGCTCCTTCTCCCCATGACTTCAGCGCCTATGGAAAAAAAAAAAAAAAAAGTAATGAGAAAGAAAAACAGTAACAGCTTCTCTCTATTAAGCAATTTCTTTGTTCCAGGCACCATCATTGCCAAATTTTATCTCTGAACTTCACGGCAACCTGACATTCAGAGTCTCAACTCATAAAAGAGAAAAGCCTCCATTAGGCTCTCCTCCGTTGGTCACCAGAGAATGAGGGACCAAGGCTGAATCCCACCAGTGTTCCCTCTGCGTGATTTACAGGCATCTCCTCTCTCTGTACAACGTTCTGTCCGAGGCAGCCGCAGATGTCATTTATGCAGTGCCAATCACAGATCAGAGGCTGTGTTTCTCTAGTATGCACAACAAGCCTGGGAAGGACTCTTTAAGTATTTAAACTAAGTGAGGGACTTAAGGCTTAGATCGGCAGGACTAGAGGGCCAGCAACCCGCTTCCTACATCCTCAGACCTGCTTGATGAAACCCTTGCATCTTGACCTTGTGCCACCTTTCTGATTCAGAGAGCAGGCTCTGTCCCCAGGTTACACCCTCCTGTGCACTGTCATCCATTCCCAGTCCCTGGGTGGCTGCCGTTTAATGGATTGTCAGCTCACATCGCTTTTCTGTGAACATGATCAGGTTTATCCACCTCTAACCTCCCCCCTCTGCCCTTCTAGCTCTTATTAATGCTCTGCCTTAACCCTTCTTCCTGCCCAGAGTTTGCTGACCTTGCACTCTCCCTCCTTCACATCTGACATCCTCTGCAACCCAGTGTCTGCTGCTCCAGACTGCTAAAGATGTGCCCTCAAAGGCCACCAGAGACCCGCTGCTCATCAACCCTGGTGGCCTTTAGCCTCACCTGTACTGACTTCGCTGTGGAACTGGCCCCTGCTGAGCCGTGGCCACCTCCTGCAAGCCTCCCCTTATCGATTTGCTGTGACCCTATGTTATTATAGTTTTCATTTAACCCAACCAGCAATTCCTGTATCGAGAGGGGAATTTAAATGTCTTCAGATGAAACTCCTACCCAAGTCAGGAATTTTTTTCCAGATCACCCCCCCCCCACAGGAAGTCACCTTGCAACTCCAGACTCCCACTTGTCGTACAGAGCCCACTACCTCACACCTGTTTTCCAGCTCATATCACTTATTCATCCATTCTCGGTGACTCTCATTTTAAATTCTCACTATTTAGGGAATTTTTTTTAATTATAAAACATTTGCATGCATTCTCATTAAAGATTAATAAGAAAAAGTCTACTATTTATCCCCCATCAAACTCCCCTTCCAACGCTTATTTTCATGCCCGTAGAAAGATGCATATTTTCACAATAATATAGGTGTTATTTTTTTTACCTTTCAAAATTATATATAATATATCAGAATTTGTAAGAGTTCCCTAGGTCAGACTTTACAGACATACTTAAAACTCAGCCCCATACATACAGCTGTACCATCTCCATAGTATAAACAAACCTCTGCTCATTCACCATGCCCACATCTGTGGATATTCTATTGGTTTCCAGGATTCTTTCATTGATTTGTGTTTATTTAGTGCATTGAACTTCATCACAAGTAAACCCTTGCATGCTCAGATGCGTTCCTGCACAATGAACATTTGTCTGGAGTCAAACGATTCCTATAAGTGTAGTACAGGTTATACAAACATTTCCAGGTAACTTTGGCAAAAGTGCTAGTAATTCATCCTCCAGTAAAGTGTGCATGATACTGCCTCCTGTCTTCTGACCTCATGATTGACATTTTTGCTCTCTAAAGTGTTTGCCGGTCTGGACAATAGGAAAGGTCATCTCTGTTACTTCAGTTTGCACTTCAGAATGGTCATCTTCCACGTGCTTATTGGTTATTTAACTCTCCTTTACAAATTCCTGTGTATAACTTTTATCTGTTTTCAAAAGTCTGATTTGAGAGTGTTTCTCCTGACTGTGAAAGCAGTTTGTATGCAAACATACTGACAGAGGCCTGTATAACCTTGTTGAAAACCATGCTACCAACTACTTTATTTTGTTTGGGGGTTATTGAGCTTTCTTTATAGTGTTTTGACATGCACAGATTTTAAATGCTTATGAATTCACAAATAGTTATCTCTCCTTTCAGGATTCTGAATTTCTTGTGTTGCTTAAAGCTGCCCTGACTCCCAAGATTGAATAAATATTCTGCTATTTTTCTGCCCCTTCTGCTTAAACCTCTTCCATTTGGAACTTATTTCTGTGTATGATATGAAATAGAAGGTGCAATAATCATTTTCTTTCTTAACTTGAATCCTCAACCCTCCTTCTTCTATTCCTCCCTCTGGATTGGCTCTGCCCTCAGTGCTCCATGGATCAAGTTTAAGGCTGTGGGGTGCCAGTGCTGGACTTGAGTTTCTGAGACTTCCCCAACATACGCTATTTCTTTAGCCTCTGGCTGGATTCCACAGAATCCCGTTTTGGGAAAACTTGTAACATTTTATTTTAATTGTAGTAAGATTTGTTTTTCTATCTTGTCCTTTACAGTGTATACTTCTTAATGGTAGGATTTCCTAGCGAAGCCTAGCAAATGCAAATAGAGTATGCTTGTCCTATTGAATTCCCATCACCACACCTCACATGTCAGTACCCATGGCCTCCTGAGACTGCTGCAGCTTCCCCTCTGCTATCTGGAGCCCGTGCACGTCGGAAAGCATTTTGTCCCATTTGTCTGGGGACAGGCGCATGGGAAAATGCCACTCAATTAAGCCTTTTGGGTTTCCTTAGAGCTCTTGCCAAAATCATAATTGCATATTAATTTGCAGCTCAAGTGAGTTTTCATAATTGCTGCTAGGGGATAGGGTCGAGGACCCATGTGTCACTTGTATCTGAGGGAAGTCAAGATGCTGCTGAATAATGAGTCTCTCTAGGAAAAGGTCAAGGTTAAAGTCTTGTGAGAGGGCTTGCTTCATCAGTCTTTGAAGGTCTGATGGGTATGGTGAACACCCATTTGGATTTAGCTCGTGTTCATACCTAAACACTCTAGGAAATGGGATTGAGGGGTGGATCCGAGTATACCCATACACCCCAACAGTCACCCAGTGGAAAACGCAGTGCAAGCCACATCTGCTATTCTACCTTTGCTCCTTCAGTTCAGTTACTCTATGGTTGAGTGAATGTTATAATTTTTGAGTTTTATACCTTACCAACAAATTGGCATCATCTGCAGAATGGGAATGATAATTCACCAGCTCATAGATTCAAATTAAATGGATCATGTGTACTTCTTCACACCTGTGTGTCAAACAAAGAATAATAAAGGACAGCTGCCATTTTCATCTCACTGTTCTTACAACTGCGTGGTGCCAGGTACTGTGCGAGACACTGAGGGTGGAGAAATGAATAACCACAGTCACCCCATCTTTGCAAACTGAAATGCCTCGAAAACGCAGAAGAAGTGCTTTTGGGGAAAGTGAATTAGTAGAAATGGGAGAGACTAGAACAGTATTGGGATGGTTTGAGCTTGGGCGGAAGAACAGGCTTGAGCACAGATTAGGCATAGAGAGTAACAATTTAGAAACCAGAGCTAGGAGACCTAGAAACGAAGGAAAACTCTTTGGTGTTGCATTCTTATGACAGCCATCCACATACAACATCTTTCTTGGCTAGACACTGGGGATACAGACTAGGAATCAGTGTTTTGCCAGAACAGAGCATCTCTCTCAGGTACCAGAATCATGACCAGTAGTGTACATTCATGACTGTGGGCCTCAGTCCAGGTGGTCTGCTTCCATGTTCAGGAGTCCCCTGAGATAGCTGGTGTAAGCCTTGGTTCTGGGGAGTGTCCGTTCTTCTTCACGTTCTAGCTCCCTTGACTGCCAGATCCTTCTACAAAGCAAATAGTTTTGAACACTTGATGGTGCAGGTGCCTTCACGTTCTGCTCTCCTGGGAAATCTTTCTACATACATTTCACAAGACAAACAGAAGAGCAGCCATTTTCAAGACTGGCAAGTTATTCATCTAACTTTTCAATGAATATTGGATGTCATGCACTGCCCTGGAAGTGAGGTGGCTGCCACAAAGAAAATCAAGCAAGCGCCTACTGTCAGGAATCTCACTTCAAGAGGGCAGTGTGCGGTGTGATCAGGTTGTGAGTTGTGAGGGCTATGGAAAAAAGGAAAGCAGTTATAGAGGGCATGAGGAGACAGTAAGAGGAGCAGCAGGAAGGGCCTGGCTGAAAGCCATAATTCACATCATAAAGGGAAGGAGAGTGCAAAGGAGTCAGACTCAATGTCCTCTTTTTGGTTGAATTGTTTTTATTTCTGAAATTCAGTAAGATATTTCAGCATATGTATCTAGTGAACACTAATCAAATGCTGTCTCCTTTATCCAGTGTCCCCTTCCTAACCTCTAGTAATCGCTATTCTACATTCAGGTGAAGATTTTTGAAATGAGGATAAGCCATTACTACTTTGTTCACCAACTGCTCGGGGGTCATGTAGACTGTTCCCCGTCCACGCTCTTACGTCTTGTTCCTTGTTAGTGACTTCCTATACCTCTTTGTCTTCCTGTGACAATACAGAAGAAACAACTTTCTCGTGTTAATAAGGGTTTGGATCAAAAGATTCTGCTTCTTCTGAAAAGCAGCTCTATTGCCAATATACAGTGCTTCAGAGTTTAAACTCATTGGACTTGCATCCTCTTATTTCAGTCTTATGACAGTTTCACACATCATCTGACCCAGCCCTCTGCTGCTATCGATGTTGAAGAGGAAAACATAAACAAGGAGGGTCATGGCCAAGAGCCACAAGCTAGTAGCAGATAGTAAACCTCAGGCCTCACACTTCAGTCTAATGCTGCTGTTTCCTCCCATTGGTGAGCTTCACTGTCTGTCTCAGAAGACGATAGGGAGAAGAGATGGGGGAGTTTGGTATGTTCTTTACTAAGACAAACAGCAAACAGGTCTCAAAAAGCCCATGATACTTATTCCAAGTTGCGCAGCTGGGTGTCCATGTGTTAGTGTTCTTGAATGTCTATTTCGTTGCTAAACCCCTCCATTGTAGAGTTGTGGGGTGATGGGAAAAGTTCGAACTATGATGTCAGGCCAATGTGGATTTAAGTACTGGCTATTCCCTTTCTCTGTCTATTCTACCTCAGAATGTCTTGATTTTAAAAGCTGTACAATAAGACCACCTTAGAATCTAATTGCCTTGGTCAGAATTTCAGGAAAATATCCCCTCAGAGTCTTTTATACTGTTTCTTACCAATCCATGCTAACTCTGATGCAGATAGGGTATTGAGTGGTCTCTCTTTGGCTGATAACTCCCCATCTTGGTCATGTGATCTCTGAATTAGCTGTGTTGGAAAATCGAAGTATGGAAGGTTGCATAGGGCATGCTTTTAAAAGATGCCAAGCTTGCAAGACATATAACTTGGACCCATGTTTTATGGACTGGAATTTAGATATTCCATGGATCACACCCTAACATAGCTTGCAAAGAGAGATGGGAAATGCCACCCTGTGTCAGAGTAGAGGCCAGGTATGACGAACACACAGCAGCTTGTTTGCCATGCTACTTCACAGAGGAATATGAGCGTTAAATAAGGGCAGGTGTTCAAGTATCTAGTACAAGGTATCATGAAGTGGCAGCTGTTCAGTAAGGAGGCAGCTGTTACCATCATGTCATCATCAACGTCAAAATCAACTCTGGGCCTGAACGGGGCTGGGGAAACAACAAGCACTTAAGCTACCTTCCTTCCTGAGCTCCAATTCATCATGAGCATGAGTTTAACAAAGTATTTCTCAAGCTCCTTTCAGCTCAGTGAGGGTATCCTTTCCTGAGTGGTTCTTCTTTATATTCAGTAGTTGTACTACTTAGATGAGATAATCCCTTTTTGGTGATGATTTCAGATCTCTCTTATAAAGTTGTCCTACTTAAGTAGGGGTTAGAAGGGTTGAAACACCTGAAGAAGGTCCCACAGGAAGCTGGCTGTCCAGTCAGTGCAATGCATCTTGCTGTGAGAGCCTTGCAGGGAGGTGGACTCTAAGCGCCCTACTTCTAAAGAAGACCGTGAACCTTAGCACAGATGTTATTTTTAGAGAGGCAAAGAGTTGAATATGATGACTCATTGCTGCTGTTTTCCTTTTTGGTTGTTTTACATATCAGTCTTCAGGTGAAATGTTACTTATTAAAAGAAACTTCTGGGGCTGGAGAGGTAACTCAGTGGCTAAGAACACTTGTTCCATCATCACGAGGACTGGAGTTCAGCCCCAAGCACTCACATAACAGATGAGCATCCCTGCAAATATTTCTAAGCCTAGCTCTGAGTGGGATGCGAACAAGCGGATTCCTGGGGCTTGCTGGCGTCCAGCCTAGTCAAGATGCAAGCCTCGGGTTCAAGAGGAGGCTCTGCCTCAGAGAAATATGAGAGTGATAGAGGACACTTGACACTTTCTGGCCCACATGCACAAGAAGATACAACCATACACACGCACGTAAACACATACATGCATGCGTGTATGCATATATATATGCATACATACAAACCTAGACACATGATTTTAAAAAAATCTCTCATGAGAAAAATACTGAAAGTCATTACTGTAGAATCCACACCCAACCATCTTTCTATCTCTCAAGATCATGTCTGTGAGCTGCAAAGTGCGTCTCTCTACCCCTCTCAGAAGAATTACATCTAGGCTTTTAGCAAATTGTTTAACACAATGAGGCAAACCTAGTTTTTTGGTTGGTTGTTTGTTGTTGTTTTGGTTTTTTTGGTTTTTTCCAGATGGGATTTCTCTGTTAAAACTCTGACTGTCCTGGAACTCACTCTGTAGACCAGGCTGGCCTTGAACTCACAGAGCTCCACCTGCCTCTGCCTCCCAAGTGCTGGGATTAAAGGTGTGTGCCAACACTGCCCAGCTTTGAGGCAAACCTATTTTATTTGCATATTATTTACTGATGTTTACATGTGTTATACCTCTTATCCCTAAAGTTCCTTCAGAAATCTTAGTTGTGCTCTGTAGACTCAGGTTAAGGTTTTCTGTCACTCACTGTCACTCACAATGGTGACATTACATGCTGAGCACCACCGATGCGCGTAGACCTTCTTGACTAGAGTGACGGCGGCAGTGAAGACCAGGTAGAGTCCCATGCCATTGGCTGGACTCCATTGTGAGAACACTCATGCTCTATTCCACAGCTACTTTATTGGAGACTCTCATCTCCCAGTACAATTGATCAGCACCCTTGCCAACCGCAAAAGGAGCAAGCAACACAGAACAGCAATGGTAATGACCTGTCTCTTATGGACTGACTTCCTGTTCACAGCCAAGCATTCTTGGGCTCTGTGAGCTTATCTGTTTATTCTCCTAAAACTGCTAAAAGTATGAGTACTATTCTTGCTTAACTTGTATGTGACTGGGTATTCTACTTGTAGAACCCCTACTTCTGATCATGACACTATCTGGAGACACACGTATGTCACCTGTGACAGAAAATCTGGCCATATGCACATAGGAAGGGAAGCAGAGATTGATATTTAAAAGGCATAAAGAGTAGTTGGTGGTTATAGGTGGCCATATCTCTTGAGGGCTATGTCTTGGACAGATCCCATCATCATCCCACCTCCTAAAGAAGAAAGAGATCACACAAAAATGTCTGAAGAATGTCAGGTTGAACTCTGCTCTGCATGCTTCTTCTCTGGCTGGAATACCCTAAGGACCTGAAGGCAGCCTGGGCAGACTAGCTCACCAACACCAAAACTATCCTTTGATCCCTGGTGAGTCAAAAGAAAGACCACCATCTCCTCACAGGCAGATCAGCTCCCAGATCCCTCAATCCTGGCACAGAAAGGAAGTCAAGTTATCTAGGAGAGTGAACGACCTCTGACATGTATCACAGTGACTTCTAGTCACAGGACACGTACAGTCTCATTCCATGTACCACCATCGTGCCCTGGGTATCTACCTTCAGTTTTATTTTGCATATGAGAAAACTGAGGCTTTAATCACCACTCAGTTAGAAAGCTTAGCTTCTCTGAAATGAGGTCTTATATTCTCAATGACTTAATCCTAACTATGTCAACATTCAAACATCCAACTCACAAATTCTACTCAGGCATATTATCTGCCAAACACTGAGGATATGGAGTCAAACTGGGGCTTGAACCCTCCCCACAAGGTGCACAGAATCTTTATTATATTTTACGAGAAACCTGGCCAAGGGATGGAAATTTCTGGAAACTGACAGCAGGACAAAGAAAAAGAATGCTGACTTGGCCACTCCTCTGCCCCTCTATGTGATAGAGAAAAGTAACTTCATTTCCTGGATCTCATTTACTTATAATTCTGAAGCTAAATTGTTTGTGTTCAAATCTTCCTTAGTTTCCTCATTGGTAAATGGGGGTATTAATAGTACTTATCTTACAAGTCTATAGTGAGCATTTGGTGAGTTAGTAAGTCAATAACTACTGTCATTCATTCGATGAGTCATTAATCACTGTTATTCATTAAGTGAGCTATCACACAGTGGTTAGGACAGTGCCTGGCACACAGTAATCACATTCCATTCCTATGAGATCCTATTTTTCATAATATCATCATTATAAAATGGGAGCTTGAGTGGGAAAGTCTCAATGCTCCCTACACAAATGCAATTATCTAGTTCTCACTGTCTCAAAGTGCCTTTGAAAAGCTATGCAGGTTCCTGAGGCATGTCTGATGTATGGCTAAGGAGTCTAAACAGTGCCAGAAGAGGACTGCAGAACTGACAAGCACGAGGACCTGATTTGAGGTCCCAGCACTCAAGAAAGAGCTAGGTATGGCGTTGTGTATCTATAACCCTAGAGAAGAAAGAGAAAGCCAGATCCCCTCTGCACCCCTGTCAATGTTACCTATGTCCTGTAACATGCGAATGATCTGGAGAGCTCTGAATAAATTGCCATTTCCCCAAATGAGTTAATTACCTAGTCTAGGTAATTAGTGAACTCCAGGAGTAATGTAGCCATCATTATGTTCTTAGGTTTACTGAAAGAGACCCCATATCGAGAAAAATAAAATAATAGGACCGTCTTCAATAGAGAGAGACATCAACGGCTGGCCTCTACATGGGCATACACACATGCATGTGAACTCACAAGCACATCGGCACATATACACAAACACATAGATATACCACACTCACAGAGTGTTCCGGAGTTGGGGGTAAAGTTCCAGAACCAAAACAGGCCCCTGTGTTCTTGTTCCAAACTCCTCCACCCCCAACTCCACTCCCCGTCACCCTGTCATCCATCCTAAGATGGTCTTGAGACAGAGTGTATTTTTCAGCTTTTGTCCCCAAATGAAGTGCAGAGTCAAGCACCTAGGACACATTCAGTCATTCTTTGTGAGTTAGTGGAGGGAGAAACTAAAGGCACTGAAGAAGTTACCCTGCTGAGCTGAGTTTGTGCATGGGGGGGGGTGTGCTTTGGTGACATCTATTTCCTATGTCCTGGTAACGTGCTAATGATCTGGAGAGCTCTGACTAAATTGCCATTTCCCCAAATGAGTTAATTAATAAACTGATTTTGGGATGATTAACAAGGGGGGGCATGGTTAACATGATTTTAATGGGAAAGCGTCAGCGAAGCACAAACTCATTAGCGCAAAACTATTTCCTGCCCCAGCAGGCTTGTCACATACTACTTTTTATGAAGGAAGCTGGAAAAGCCACTCTGATAAGGACTGGGATGAAAAGCCCAGAGTCCCTAAGAGTAACATCCACTGAAAAGGGATCCTCCACAGCCATGGTGGAACTGGGCAGGACCCCTCACAAGTGAGTTCTGCCCTCATCTCCTTGGTTTTCAGTCAGTTGCCAGTTGCTAGTACTCATGCTTCATACCAAGACTAGTTAAGCTCGGTGTTACTGTTATCAAAGAACAGAAGCAGAATACTGTATAAACTAGTTGTGATAGCTCCCAAATATGATAAAATAATAGTTGGAGTGATAAGTACTATTAGCATAAATGAGATTTACAATGCACTTCTTTTCCTTATCTGTACAAAGGAACCCTAATGTATTTGCAACCTTGGAATTTATCATGAGATTGAGGACGGATTCTTTAAATCATCCATTCTTTAAGTACCCACCCTGTGCCAACTACTGTGCCAGTACATTCCCTTGGGATGAGCAGCATTTCCACATTGTGAAAAGGAGGCTTAAATAAGTAAGGCAAATTCATATGTACAAAAGAAGTCCATAAGGCTTAGTGTGTGTATATAACATCGCTATTTTCTGGATTATCTTAGGAGACTGACCAGGCAGGTATTACTACCCATTTCCCTGGTACAAATGTAGAGGGCTGAGACTGATGTTACAAGGCTGAGGATGAATGACTCATCCACTGTGTTAATTACTTTTCCCATAACTGTCACCAAGCATCTTCCAAAGCAATTAAGGAAGGAAAGATTCATTAAGGGTCACAGTTTCAGTTCATTAAGCCTGGGAAGGCGTGGTTGAAGTTCACAGTGGCCAGAGCATGTGACAAGGCCCCTCCAATCTAGGTAGATGAGAAAGCAGAGAGCTTGGGTCTGAGGCACGATCAGACTGTAACCTTCAAAGACCAGTCTCTGGTGGCCCACCATCACCAGCTGTGCCTCCCACCCGGAAGGTTTCACAGACTCCCAAGCAGTGCCACCAGCTTGAGACTAAATGTTCAGATATATGAGCCTATTGGAGACATTTCATATTCAAACCATAATACCCACTGTGATCCTATGACCCACCAGTAAAAAGTGAGCTCTGTGTGTATGCACATGTATCTGCGTGTGTGTGCAGGTGCATGTGCACTTGAGGGTGTGAGTGGAGACCAGGAGACAAAGTCAGGTGACATTCCTCCTCCAGTGCCTCCCACCTTGGTTTTTGAAGTGGGAGTCTCTCACTAGGATTTGGTTAGACTGCTGCCCAGCAACCCCCAGGGATCCTTTTATCCCTGCCTTCCCTGTGCTGGATTACATATGCACAGCTCCACACCTAGCTTTTTATGTTGGTGCTGGGACTAGAAGTCATGTCCTCATGCTTGCTTAGCAAATACTTTACTGAGCCATACTGAGCCATCTCCACAACCTCAAAGTGAACATTTTTACCAGTCTCCATAAATCAGATCTTGGAGTTTTTTAATGTGTATACTTACTAATACACACAAGATGGACACAGAATGTACAGCCAAGAGGATGTGACACGTTGCTGATTTTAGGGAACAAACGGTAACTAGAGAAAGACGAAGGCTTCTATGCTAGCCATCAAGTCTAATCAAAAGTCTTTTCTGCATCTCACTGCTTTTTATCTTCTGAAGATGTTATTGGCTCTGTGGAGATATCAGGACAGCAGATTTGACTTAGTAATGATTACCTAATGGACTGGGTACTTGGCTACCTAAGATCCTATCTTGCTGGGTAACAGGGGTGAAGCACGGGTAGAAATAGAGGCTTGTTTGTGTTTGCTTTTGTTTTTTGTTTTAAACAAGGTCTCCTTTTGTAGCCCAAACTGGTCTTGACTTCAAGTTCCTCCTCCTTCAGCCTCTGATGTGCCAGGATTACAGTCTCCTCCACCACACCCCAGAAGTGTCATCTTAAGCTCTCTTAGCAGACTTGTGGCTTTTCCTCAAAGGGGGGTCTATTTTGTTCCTAGAATGCTAAAATCCAGAACAAAGTCTCTAGAATAATGAGATTAAAGATATGGCTCAGTGACTGAGAGCATCTTTTGCTCTTCCAGAGAACTGGGGTGCAATTTCCAGCACCCACATGGCTCCTCACAACAGCCCCTAGGTCGGGTTCCAGAGGATCTAACATCGTCATCTGACTTCTGCTGCTGCTAGATACATACCTGGTATACAGACATATACATAGGCAAAAACACACACACACACACACACACACAATTTTTTTTTAATTTTAAATCAAAAAAAGAGTCTCTACAACAAATTATTTACTTACATTTGTTTCAAAAATGAGGGAACTGATATATGGAAAGGTAGGTCATCACATTCCTGGCTGAGCCTGGAGTAGAGTAGTAAGTAAGTCTACATCAGAGCAAAATGACCCAGGAACCCCCTCCAGTCTCAGCATGAATTTATCCATCAAATAATGGGAAAAAAAAGACAAACTCTTATTAGCACTCACCCTGTGCCAAGCACTTCTTTGGTGCATTGTGTTATTTCATAAACTTCTCAATTCTGAGTAAATGCTATCATTTAAAGAAAAGATTTATGAAAATTAGTCATGGGTACATTGTGCTTCGTGGTCAGTTTTTACACATGGTAATTCTCTGTTCATCCAACTTCACCCTTCTCTTCTGGAAATGGGGTGAATCCAGCTGTCTGCACCTAATACAAAAGTTGGCACAAGGTAAACCCTTAAAGTAAAGCAGCTTGTAATAGCTTGTTCTGATTCTCACGATAACCTTTCAAAACCAGCAGAATGCCATGGGCTGTGGAGGTGGCTCAGAGGGTAAAGTGCTTACTATGCAAGCACAAGGACCTGAGTTCAGAGTCCCAACACCCGTGGAAAAGCAACCTGGGGTAGCATGTGCAACTGTAACCCAGGCCTGGGAGGCAGAGATAGGTAGAGATGGGTTTTCAGTGGCCAGCTGATCGAACCTCAATGGTGAGCTTCAGCTTCAGAGAGAGACCCTGCCTCAAAACAATAAAGTGGAGAGTAATAGAGGGAGTTAACTAAGGTCAGCCTCAGGCCTGGCATGCACAAGCACACACATACATACCCTTCACATGAAAAGACCCACAGCATAATGTGATTCCCTTCTATGTACATAGAAAGCAAAGTGTGTTACAAACATGAGCACTATAACTTATAGTAGGAACTTGAATCTCCATCTACCTAATTCTAAAATCTATGTTCTTTCCACAATGCCACATGAGTCCTATATGGCAAAGTGTCTCTGTCTCCAGAGAGGTGAACTCTCTAATTCTATCAAAAGGAGTCTCAGACATGGTGTTTTCCACCAAGTGAAGAATCCTGTCCTGGGGCCGCTGACTAAACTGCCACCTTCCCTCACAGATGATGATGGGAAAGGAAGATCCTTAGCCAGAACGGATGTCAAGGGACCACCCCTCTATATCTTCAGTCAAGCACTGCTCATTCTTGCAGCAGAGTAGGATCAGTGGGTGTGTGCCAGAAGCTTACAGGTCCTACCTCATCTTTATAGGAAGGAAATGTCATTTCTGAAACCCAACCTACGTCTGTCTGCCTGAACTCAAATATGGTGCTTGTCTTTGGCTCTGCCTTCCTGGAGAGGTGTCCACAGCACTGTGTCTATGGGTGCTTTGAGTCTTGCCTCAGTCTCAGGAAGGATCGAACTACCCAGGTGTAAGTCAAACCAACAGCCCTTGAAAAATATAGAGCTATAGTCCAAGTCTCACATTTTAAAATATATTTTACCAACAGACACACAGAGAAGAAACATCATTGTAAAAATTATTTTTGTTTGGGGGTGAGGAAGCATGTAGCAAATAGAGTTTCTTCAAGAATACGAAGCAGAACATAATTGGACAGAGAATACTGGCAGAGCACGGCACCCAGTGTGGCTTAGAAGAGCCATGACACTGATGCAGACATTGCCCCCTGAAGGAGAGCCAAAGAATGAGAACAAAGGCACAGATAGGATGTGCACACACCCTCAGTGCCTGAGAGGTGGGAGGTTCATGTGACTATCCCTTGAGTGTTTCTTACAGATTGTGGCCTTTCTACCTGTCCCCTGCCTTGTCCTTACCCCAGCCCTACAGGTGCAGCAAGAAGAGAGGTCCTAGTAACAGCCCTACCCTGCAGAACAGAGGTTTAGGCTGGTTGAATAACCTGAACATGTTAACGGAGCCAAACTGTGAAATCCAACATAGAGTCCTAAACTCCCCATTAACCATTATAGTAATCACCAATGTGACAATCTAGGGGCCTCAATGGCACCCCTTCAATGCCACTGGAAGATTGGCTCAAAATTCCATTTTAACTCTTGTCAAAAACCCAGTACTTTCACGAAGATGTCTGCCTATGCTACTATCTCTGGTCCTACCTTTGTCTCTCAAAAGAACTACCTTACAGGCTTACAAGTCATCTCAGCAGGTAAATGCCCTTGTAAATAAGCAAACCAATGTCTAGAGTTGTTCTGAGCTGGAAGTAGAATGGAGCAGATATAATGAAGTGAACTTGGTGTAGTAAGAGTTCCCACTGAAATTCTATTGTTCAGTAAGGCACACACATACATCTACACTGCACAGCGGCCCCCTCAGCCTCCCATCTAAAGAAAGAGCACCTAAGTGTGTCAACAGCCTCAAAGGGCAGCAGTGTGACTCTGTCTTCCGCAGTCACCAGAGTGGCTGGAGCTGTACTTGAACTCTCTCACCGAATCCTTACAATGACCAAGACCAATCAGCTGTATTGAGTTCTGGGGGCGTTGTTTAAGACAGTGGCTGTAAGCTTAAAATTTCTTTTACTTTTTAGTAATCTTAAAATTGTCACCTAAATGTTGATAGCAAAGACCATGTCATTGTTTATATATAAAAATAATGCTAATTACTTGGTTTATTTTGCTTTTGCCTCATCTTGGAGCTCAGGAGTAGGAGAGAGGAGAGACATTCCAGGAACTAGACTCAGAGCTTTATTAATGGTGGCTTCTCTCTCTCTCCCCATCTCTTCACCCCTTCTCTTTCAAAAACAAAAACAGAAGAAAGTTGTAGTTATTGTCATGTGTTTTAGCTGCTGAGATGAAGGTACACCATGAAGGAAATACTCTCACATTTCTAAGTCTAGGCTGTTTGACCCCAAGGCCTGCTCTCCTAGACAGCACAGGCTTAATGCTGCTCGCTTTATATTCGTCTATTTATTTACATACCTTATTGAAAGAAATGTCTATATCTAACTTAATAAAGCCTCACTGAGGATTGCACTTAGGGGAAAGATGGTGTAAGAGCTCAGCTTGCTGTCAAAACCCAGGAGCCCACAGCATCTGAGACATCATGGCATCAGACAGAAGGACCCCAGAGGTATCTAGTCTATCAGGAGGCCCTGCACACCTGGACTAACACAGCCTATAGCAATATCTGTCTCCAGCTCCTGTGGTACCCATTACCCAGTGTCCCAAGATATCACCATGGTGATTAGCCTGGGCTGCAGTGCAGTGAAACACACCTGATAAAATAAATACACCCAAAATCAGACAGTATGGATCTCAGCAAGCTGTCGTCAGTCCACGTATGAAAACATTTCAGATGATTGGGCTAAAACGCAAGCTGAAATGAGCTCTGTGTAGGAAAATGACTCATTCCTCACATGGCTGACCTCACTCTTCTCTGGATATAGTGAATAGCTTTCCCAAGCAAGGGAAGAGTCTCAAAATTGAGAAAGAATAGCTTTAAGAAAGGCAGTCATGGGCTGAGGAGATGGCTCAGTCAATAAAGTGTTTGCCCTGCAAGCATGATGCCCTAAGCTCAACCCTCAGACCCACGTATAGAAGCTGGCACTGGGGAGGCAGGGGCAGACCGATCCTGGGGCTTGCCAGTCAGCCAGCCAGTTTGGCAAGCTCCAGGTCAGGAAGCAATTCTGGCCCTAGAAAAATAAAGTGGATGTCTCTTGAGGAGTGACACCTGAGTTCCTCTCTGGCTTCCACATGCACAAGCAAGCACACACACACACATGCTGAGTTCCTCTCTGGCTTCCACATGCACAAGCAAGCACACACACACACATGCTCATATAGTCATATGCACCACACATACACACAAACATACGCACACGCACAGACACACGGTTTTTAAAAAAAAAAACAAAAAACAAAAAGCAGTGACTTGTATTCACCATAGGGATTAAGTTAACACCAGTATGTTGAGGAATCTGAGCAGCATAAGATCAATACAATCTCTAGTAGCCAAATATCATGGGAGTTGAGACCATCACATCAGAGCCAGGCAGGCCCAAGTTCACAATCCACCTCAGTCAGTTTTGCATTGTATGGTCCCAATAAATGATTAAGCTTTCAGCATAATGCTCCCCACCCCACCCTCCAAAAAAGAAAAAAAACCAGAAGCGCAGTGTTTTCTAAACAAGCATAGTGAGAATGCAATGTGATAACACTGAGCCCAAGTGTGCCTCCTCCTCCAGCAGCACAGCCCCGGGCTCCTAGGTCCATTCCTTCACATAGGCTATTTCTCTTGCCTACAATGATCTCCATCATTTCATGCCTAGAAAAGTCTCCTTGATCTTCTACAATCCAACTCAGAAGCGACTCACTCAAGGAAGCCTCCTAGATTTACCCTCTGTCACTGAAGTTACAGCTTCTATTCTCAATAGTCCACACCGGGAACAGGCAAAGCGTCAGGAACTCTGCAGGCTCTAGCCCCAGCATGTTCAGGGGCTAAGCCTGAGTCACACATCCTGTTGGAACCGAGTAACTTCGTGGCACAACTAACTGGCAGGGAACATGCTGTCTGTGAAATGCCTGTGCTGTTCATGGCACGATGAACTATTTGGTATCTCCTGTGGAGGATGAAAGGTGAGATACTGAAATAGGAAGAAGAAAGAAGGGAAGAAGAGGAAGAAAAAGAGGAAGCAGATGAAGAGGAGAATCAGCAGCCATCATCACTGGGTCAGGCTCATAACCCCAGCTACTCAGGATGTTGATACAGGAGGATCTCAAGTTCAAGGCCTACATGGGCTACAGTGTGAGTTCATGGCCAACCTGGGCAAATCAGTGAGACCTTGTCTCAAAATAAAAAGTAAAAACGAGATCTGGGTGTATAGTTCAGTATAGTGCTTACCTAGCATACAAAGGCCCTAGGGACTAAGGCCTAGGTTGAATTCCCAGTACTATGGGTGAGGGGGCAGGTGGAAGCACAAAAGGGTTTCTTTCCCAAAAGAGGAAAGAAAAGGCTGAACCAAGTACAAAAGTAAGGTTGAAAACTAAGCAAGCCTGAAGACCATCTCAGATGAGGTGGCTTGAGAACTGAGTGGGAAAAGAATCAAGTGTTCATCCAGCAACATGTTTGTGCCTCACACTGGTCAAGGTTGACTTATTGGTGTTGTACCCCAGCCACTGTGAACAGAAAATATCTCACCCCTTTTCTACAAATGATAGTGCTAAGGCTGAAGCTTGGTTAAACAGAAATACCCAAGGATACGAGACTAATGATGATAGAGTTTCAGTTTCAACCCTTCCACTCCCTGCTGTTCCCCTTCACACCCCTAAAGTCAGATTAGCAAGTAGATAACCAGGGAGCAATCACTGCAGATCTAAGTGACACCATCTCTTTGATTTTTTGAAAGGATGGCGATCCTTTCATCCCCAGCATTTAGACACAGCATGCAACAGCCTGTTATTAATACACTGACACCCTGTATTGGAGTCTGCAGGTCAATACCTACTCATTTTGTCATAATACATGGCTGTTCAAGTCAGAGTGGCCGAAACTCCGGTGCATGGCTCTCACTACTTACATTAAGACAGAGCCGATCACTTCTAAGGCTAAACACACCCAGGCCAGCTCAAGACCAGAACTCTGAGGTAGCTAATTGCCTTCCCTGTCCAATGAGAAGGCATTCAGACATCATCACCCCATCTCCTAGCAGCAGTTCTTCAGTATTTCATATTTCTTGACAGGCAGCCAATCCATCACTGGACTCCTCTCATAATTTGTATTGATTTGCATTTATCCACAGCCGGGTCCATTTCCAGACCATTTTTAATGACCAGGAAAACTGTCATTTGGAGTTGACACAACTTCAAAGCAGCCGTGTGAAACTCAGGGGTGTCCATCCCACTCACTATAAAGACTCTAGTATCAGCAGCTTTAAATAATTCAGCTACAAAGACAACTGGAACTTGTCTCTGACTCTGCAAGTCTGAGACACTGACCCATGGCCCTTTATTTAGAACAGCCCGATGGAAATTAAAAAAAAAAAAATAGTACAGGTCACCACTGGTAGGCCAGACCTCATCTGGCTCACAGAGTGCGTATGCTTTGGGCCATGTGGTATTTTTAATTAGAGCAAGTTGACAAGATGAAAAATGTTCTAAGATGTCACATATCATATTTCCCACTTTCCTTAGAATTTGAATGTCTGCCTCTGATGACCCTATGCGACCACCTGATGGCTGTCAGCTGCAGCTGTCAGGTGTTTCCTCCTAGGTAAATAGGTTCCTCATTCCCACTCCACTCCACATGCCCTAGTCTTCTGCCACTGGCTCCTTGTGACACTTGAGTGTGTGGCCTTTAATAAAAATATGAGATTTGGTGCTCAGGTCTTCCTCTAGACACCTGTGTGGATGTGGACAGGACACTTCTATTCTGAACTTCCATTTTCTCACTTCTAAACTTTAAGATGTGATTCTATTTGGGATTTTCTAAGTTGGGCTAGATACTCGGCTAAGAATGTGGAGATAAATTAGAGATCATACTTGCTCCCAAGAGGATTGGGATTTGGGAAAATATGTGGACATGATACATTTTAAAAGCTAGCATCAGTAAACATAAATGCAGAAATGTGCAGAGTGTGAGGGGCTCACACATAGTCACCTCTTACAACAAAAAGGAAGACTAGAGAATAATATCCATAAAGTGATGTCTAAGCAGGGATCTCAGGAAGAGGGGACGGTGCTGGGCATGTTTGGGGGAAACAGCCAAGGTTCAGACCTATCTTGGGTCAAAGTATAAAAGCCAAGAAACCTGGAAGGCTTTGAGTATCTTCTCTTAAAAGTTTAGACGTTAGGTCTTTAGGCAATGAGGACTCACTGATGCTTTTGGAGTGAGTGTGGAAGATACATAACCAAAGTCAACTTAGAGAACACTGGGCACAAGAGCTCTGCCTGTCTGCATGGAGTTCCTGGGCTTGGTCCCAGAAGATTGTTCGAATAAAAAGCCACAATTCACTCTTAGAATGGAATTGTGAGTTCTCGGTATTTTCAGTCCGTGACAGATTTGATGAAAAGCAGGTAAACGTGCAGAGTAGGAAGATATCTTCAAGGTCAGGGGAAGCATTTGAGCTTTAAGAATTTTCAGAGATCTGGGCAACTGCAAGAGAACACTGTCTCCATGTGCCAGCTGGTCAAAACCCCACGAAGAACATCAAATGGCAGTTTCCAATCTCTTCAGAGACCAGACATTTAATGTCTCTCATCAATTTCACATTTTCTTATTTATCTCAGAGGTATGGAGAATACACTGGTAAACAAGAAAATTAAAAAGAAAACTTACCGTTATAAACATGGAGAGCTGTGTTTGGAAAGACCTGTAACAAGAGGATAAGTCAGTAAGAGAATGAAGACATGTCAATGCAGCGAGGCATGGAGAAAGCAAGGCAGGGTGATTTGATCGAGAAGGCAATGGTGGGAGGCTGAATGGAGCGCTTTTCAAAATAAGGTCCTGTGGGTTCCCGCCTGAAAAGAAGAAAAGTCCCCTCGGGGGACTAAAGAGGTCCAAGTCATTGGGAGACCAGATCCAAAGCAGGAGAGCTGCTGTTTTGTATTGCCATATTGCCGTGACTTCCTGTAAGAAAGAACGTAGAATACTGTTGGGAAGACCCTCTTCTGCCCCTGTGCTTTATTTAAATCATGAAAGAATGTCAGAAGAAATACACGCAAAGAACCTCTTTCTAGATAAACTTGTCCATCTTTCCTTTGTGTCCGTTTTTCACCTAGTTTTTAGTGAACCCATCCTCATGCACTAGGTAGAGAAACAGGAAAAACTCCAGATATATCATAGGCTAAGGATAGGTTGATTATACTTAAATGAGAATAAAATAAACAAGAAAGATTCAGAATAAGGAAGCAGTATGATATCGGATAACTCATATGTTCATCTCCCTTGTGCATGACAGACATTACTAGTAGATTGCTGCTCTCTTTCCTTCTGGGACCAAATGTGACCTCAGAATCCTTCCCAGTTCGTGGTTCCAAGCATAGACTATAAATGTACCAAATTCAGAATACCTGGGGAGATCTCTTTGTTAGGTCGTAACTTCAGCTATTCATGGGAGCAGAGCAAGACATTCTGATAAAGCCAGGTGAAAATGGGAAATTCCTGTCTTACCAAGGTAATGTATGTGTAGATATCTCTGATTCCTGTACACACACACACACACACACACACACACACACACACACACTTGACCACTGGTTGACTTATCAGTCTGACTTTAAAAGCTGCCTTGTTAAAACAGTTTTGTAGGTGACCACTGCTGTGACATCTCTAGAGGGAAGCATTCGCCAAGCCCCTGTGAGGACTGGCATCACTGAATCATAACCATCTTAGCTGCTGCTGATGGAGAAGGCATACAGCCAGGCAGAACTCTCCGTAAAATGGTCAGCTTATTGAGGCTCTGCCACCAGATGCCCAAATTGCATTGGCCCTGCATTTAATAGCAGCGTAGCTGTGTTATTCAACTCACTAGGCCTCACTTTCTCATCTGTAAAATGGCTAAAGCAAATTATGCCTACTGTGTAGATCTGATAAAGGGATATTAAATATTTAAAATTCATGTCCAATACAGAGTGAGAACTTAATGTGACTGTGCATAAACAGTTAGAAGAAGTAGAATTTAGAGGTGGCTAAGACTGGAATAAACACTAGGTAGGAAGTCTATCTATAAGTAGTGAGAAACCTGAGAGAAGAGCCTAGAAGAACCAGGCCAGTCTGGACAGGGGAGGGAAGGAACTGGGTTTCCATGGAGGAGAAAATGAACGTGGCAGATCTGGTCACATGATCCCAGCTGACTGATTTTCAGCTAAGAGACTCCAAGCATCAGGTGACTAGCCTTCTCTAAGGCCTAGTTGCCCCATTTATGACAGAGGCACAAAGGCTAATGTTCATTTCTAACCTTTGATATGAGAAACAATTGTGAGCATCAATCCAGCACAGAGGATAGACCTAGAAAATGTGAGCTACGGGCTAGGAGTGGAGGTCCTTGGGGTCAGGGCAGAAGGAGAAGAAGAATGGAAAGGGCAGAAAAGGGACATGTTTCAGTGCCTTCATAGAGACTGAAGGGGGCACCCGAGAAGATACTGCTGGCAGAAGCCCCAGGCTCGGAACATGAAGCAATCACAGGCAGACCTAGAAGTAGGACAATATGCTGCCCATTCCTACAGTGAGAGCCTTAACCTGGGGCCAAGGACAAAACAGAAAGGAAAAAAAAGATGGTATGGCCACAGGGCCAGGAGGACAAGAGAAAGCAAAGGGTAGAGACCAGCATGGTATTTCAGAGCAGATCTGCTCAGTCACGGGAACACCAAAGGTCCTAGATCCTCTGAAGCTATCATTTTATTTCTTTTCTTGTTAATGTGAATGATTTATGACTGAAATGTGGATATGTTCATGAGAATGTGTTCCCCCAGAAGCAGAAGTGGGCATTGAATTCCCTGGCACTGAACTTGGCTCTATAGAAAAGCAGTATAATCTCTTAACCTCAGAACTGTCTCTTCAAACCCATTTTTAACAGATACATTTATTTTGTTGCTTTATGTGATGTGTGTGTGTGTGTGTGTGTGTGTGTGTGTGTGTGTGTGTGTGTGTGTGTGTGTTGACTTGAGTTTAAATGCACTTCATTGTTCAGATACCTGCAGAAGCAGAAGACAGTATCAGATCCCCTGGGACTAGAATTACAGGCTATTGTGAGTTGAGTTCCGGGTAAACTTCCCAATGAGGGTGCTGCGAACCAAAGGCAAGTCCTCTGCAAGTGCAGTAAATGCTTTTAACAACTGAGCCATCTCTCCAGACCCGTGAAGCTATAGTTTTCTACTTGTGTTTTCTTGAGAAATAAGGGGGAGGGAATCAAGAGAACAGAGCCCTAGGATAGGTTAAGACTTACTAGTTTTATAAGCTTGGATTCCATGGGGCTTTATTTAAAGGTACAGCTATTCTACTTTTCAAAGAGAGATTCAAAACCACTGACTTTGAAGAGCAGAGAGCTTGCCTTTTAGAATCCTAATAGCTTAGAATCAAATGCCCATCTTAAGAGCCATCCAGTCTATCTTCTCCAAGCAGGGAAACATCCCCTGTTACCTGCTATGGAAACCATACAGCTTCTTTTTGTGCATGTTTGCTGACAGGAGCATCACTGTACAACTGTTGTCCTGAGATGAAACCAGACTTCCTTCCTGTAACTTCCACCCATTGCACTCTCACCCCATCCTCAAAACCTTGGCTCCTGCTGGCTCCACAGTAGACTATCACCTTCTCTAAAGAATGTGTCTCCTTGCACCACTCCCCAGTAGGGTGAGTGTATTTCGTGGAAGCATGCTGAACTCACTGCAAAGCCCTGAGAAAGAGAAAGCACTTAATACATTTTTTGAGTATGTGGATAACAATGGGATATGTCCATGTCTTTACAGAATATTAATTCAGCATCTTCCCTGTGTTAAAGAGTAGCCCGAAGTCCTATGAATGTGAATTGATAAATAATGTTTAGTGGCAGAGACAGAATTAGGAACCAGGTTCCAGATGTATACAGTGATCTCAGAACTTAAGACATACCCTGGGAACTGCGATTTTGTAAGAATAAGAGCACTGTTCTACAGAGTAGAGCAACAAAAGGTGAGGAGTGATCTGAGGACACACAGGTGAATAACTATGCAGAAACCAGAATCATTCTTCACACTTCATGGTTTGCTACTGAGCTCCATAATGCTCAATTGAGAATGTGCTATAAGCAAGGCTCTATGCCAGGCCCTCAGGAAGAATCCAAGATGACCACATCTCCTCTATAAGTATGTACATTCATGACTAGGGACATTCCCAGGCAAACTATGTGATGCTCTATTACAAAACCATCAGCAAAGGGCTATGATAAAGCAGACAGAAGAGTGACTCATTCACTCCATTTGAGAAGAACCCAGGCCTCATAGAAAAGTAAGCTTTTGTCTTAGGCCCCAGCTGACTAAAGAAAGTAAGCCAATGCATATAAGCTCTGAAAGGAAGAAGAAGGATGTGAATGGCTGGGCATGTACAGCACCAGTGACTGAGTGGAAAGGATGTTTTAGCAGTGGGCTGATGCCTCACAATGCACAGGTTCATGGTCCAGCTCAGGAGCCCACCTCTTTTGTTGCCAAGAAGAGTGATAGAAGAGTTTTGTGTGGGGAGGCCCATGTTTAAGAATGTTATGGGCACCTTGTCTTACAGTTTGTCTTCTATCTGCATGAGGAAGGCCAGACCTGCCAGCATTAACACTTGTCTTCAATGTGATTCTACCCTTCAGAACTTAAAGAGTTTCTGAGCATTTATTTACCAGTGGACTGATGGATTGAGATAACAGGGTTGTAGGGAGCCACCCTCAGGCTAGAAGAAGATCAACTATAACTGCCAGCTTACTGCTGACCCCTGTACACCACAGGGCTAACATTCCAGAAGCTTCTTTTTCCATAAGTCATTATCTGGGTGTCTCTTTCCCATGGGACATGAGCTTTTCTAAGCAGATCTAGTGAAATGTTGACATGGTCATCAGTGCTGATGTCTTTATTTCCCTCTTCCAGGGTCTTTGAACTTTCTGAACTTCAACTCCACTTCAAACTAGAGACAATAACATGTATCTCAAATAGGTTGTTGTAATAATGCAAACGTCAAGCACAAAGCAAGAAATAAGTAGGAAGACCTTGCCCTTCCTCTCCTTCAGGCAGGAAGCCACACTCACCTCATTGTTTCCCCAGAATGGAGCATTGAGAAAGGGCTCCATGAAAGCCTACTGCCGTGTGAGTGGAGGTTAGCATAGCATTTATACCCTTGGCACAAATTATCCAAAGCCCCTTGCCTGGCTGCTCTTTTCCTCTGCTTCTCAAGACACAATTTTCCTTGTTTTGGAACAAGAAGTGAAACTCAGTAGCAAACATGTGACTCACCATTCAGAAAGAAGAATTCTTCTATCAATGTTGCTCTGGGTGGTACAGTTGCAAGGCAGGGTGGAGGTACAGAATTAGAAAAGAAATCACAGAATTCACAGAGCTCCTTGCTCTCTCACATTTAATTAATACAGAAGTCAAAGTGCTGTGGATCCCATTTGTCATTGATGCATAGAGTCCTCCTACTGGAGCTGACAGCCTGAGAAATGAGTCAGTCAGGTCTGAATCAAAAGGTGGAAGGAATTCTAGAGAGAGACATCTTGGTAGTACCTGGCATAGTACATACATGGCAGCAAATCATTTACTCATGTCTGAATATGTATTTTACCTCATATGTTCTGAAACTAAATATTTAAGATGGCATAGGGGGTTGGAAAGATAGTTCAGTTGGCAAGGTACTTTCCTTTCAGGTAAAATGACCTAACTTCCACCTCCACCTCTACCACAGAACTTAAATTTAAAAGTCCAGGCATGGTGGCATCTACCTGTTATCCCAGTATTGGAGATAGAAGAATGATTAAGGCTTTCTGAAGAACCAGACTGTCTAGCCTATTCAGCAAGACCCAGGCCAACAAGAGACCCACTCTTAAAAAACAAAGTGGATGGCTTTGGGGGAACAACACTGGATTTGTCCTCCAGCATCCACACATACACACATATGTTCATCTGCACACATCCAGAGATATGCATGCATGCACACACATACTCCTACACACACACAGACAGACAATGGTGTAGTCATACATGGTGTGCCCTAAGTCATTGATGTGTTTTATCTCGCTTAATCCTCACAGTAACACATAATGACTTGATACTTTGTATAAGAACGCCCCCTACAGAAGCTTAGCGCTATAGTATTCTGATGACAAAATATGGTCTCAACACTCAACAGAATATCTCTTCTCTGCTTTCATGCTACTAGCTCTTTGACCTTGAGCAATCACTGGAGCCTTTCAGAATCCCATTCTTTTTTATACAAAATAGATAAAAAAAAAAAAAAACAGAGCTAGGATGTAATGGGTGTGCACAGAGCTTTGGGTTAGGTTTCCAGTATTGCTTAAACATGATTTGGCAGTTTCCACCTGTACTCTCCAGCACTAGGGAAACTCTCAGGAAGGTAAGAAATTCAAGGTGACCCTCAATTATACAGTTTTGGGCCCATCTGGATTATATGAGACCCTGTCTTTAAAAGACATGGACCAAATAAAATTAGCTCTTTGTAGCACTAGTAAAAATCACTGGGATAGACTATAAGAGTTGTAAGAGTTTACTATTTCATCTGACACATGATACATGGACAATGAATATTAAGAATTGTTAATAAGTGACTCACCAAGCTCATGTAGCTGATAATAAACCCTAGCCCACCTGATCAGAAAGCCGTAACTGCCTGTTAGGTCATTATTTCTCCTTTCCATCCCTACAGTTTGGTGTGATCTCTATCATGTTAGATACTAGAGATCCAAGGAGAATCTACGCAGGGCTGCAGAGCTGGTAGATGACAGCACCCATAGCAGAAGACCCAGGGCCTCGTAGCACAGGGAGAATGGTTTGTCTTCCATGGCTCTGCTCTGCCTTCTCTTTCTGCAAGCATCCTGTGTTCATCATTCTACTAGGATTACCCAAGCTGACAGAGAAGACAAAATTTGCCCAGTGAAGCCCAGCTATTAAGGGGAAGATCTGGAACTAGATCCATACCTCAGTCTTCATCCTCATTGTTTCTCACGTACTCCTTCCCATTCAGAACACTCCATTAACTCTCAGGGAGATTGAGATGAAGTTTTTTCTTTTTAAAAAAAAAAAAAAAAAAGAGCAAAAGTGGACAGACAGACCAAGGAATAGAGATGGGAAAAGTAAATAAATAGAAAAGAAGAAAGTCGGAGACTGTAAGCCAAGAATACCTTTCAATCTTGTTCTTTGAAGAGGTACTGAAAATGATGAGAACCTGGTAAGTTTTAGAAGGAAGAAGGTGAAAGCAATACCAGACCAACTACTGGCACAGTTTGTTAGCCAGCCTAAGAAAATGGGGAGCAGTAGTGAAATCAAGAGGGAAATTGGGGTTCTGTCACATTAACAGTCATTCAGTCAGGTGCCTCCTCCCTCTGTCTCCTATAGAAAGAATTAGGGCTGTAGTCAGCATGAGCTAGGAGCCTTTGTGCAACTGAAGGTGTGAGAATCAACTAATTAAACACTCAGAAAATGGAGATAAGAATTTTACACATGCAGGCTCCGCTGATTCTGGGGGTTATTGTGATCTCACCTGTTCCTGTTGAACACCAGAGGTGTTCCAAACAGGCGATCTGGAGGATAACTGAGCTTCCAGCATCAGAGAGGCCAGGAGATGCTGTGTCATGCAGGCCAACAAACCACCTCACTGCAAAGTCAACCCTAGAGACTTAAATTGCACATCTCTCTAATGTTCCTGACCAACTCATTCCTACCATAGTGATTCCTCTTTAACTGGTACTTACTAGAGGCTCTACTAAGCAGAACTAACTGTTAGTTTTTATTCACTGTTATATGCCTATCCCTGTAGTTACACTTAAGCTTGTTCCTTGGCCTGATGTGCCCTTTCTGTTTAGTTCCATCCCCAAGTCCAATCCTGCTCTCAGGGCTCAGTCTCCACAGAGAGACTCCATTCCACTAGCGAGATCTGATCTCTTCCTTCTCCAAATGTCCATGGAAGCTTTGAGTTTCTTAAGTGCTTTGAAAACTCATTTTCCATGGGATTTTATAAAGAAGGCAAAACACCTACTGACAGTCCATACCAAGGAAAGAAAATACATGGTTTAACACACATGTTTTTGATCCTTTTGATCCTCAGAACACTTCCTAGGATGCTGCTACAGAATCTTCATGCAGATATGCAAATGGCAGGGCTTTTGACGGAGTTACACCTTTACTGGGATTGACTTACATACCCCGAGAAAGACACTAAACATATGTACTCATGTATAAGCTCATGAGTGGAGCCAGACTGTGTTGCTACAATGAAAGAAAGGGTCTGTAGGGAGTAGGCACCTGGCTCTGCCTTCTTTTCTCAATCACAGAATCTTTCCCTCTCTCCCTTCTGCTTCCTTCTCTGAAGCTGCCCCTGTGTGTTTTATTTTCTGGAGTAAGCTAGGATGTTTTAGTTATCTTCTCTTCCATGGCAGGCAGAGCTCAGCTTCAAAGATGATCTACTATGTCTCAAAAACAATTGTTTTGTGCTAAGCCAGTGTAAAAATATATTTTGCCTCATGACAAGTGTATCCTTTATGTTTTTCTCATTTCTCATTGCTCCAACAAAATCACTGATATGAAGCAGTTCGGCCTAGAGTTTAGGGGATTACACTCAATCACAATGGGGGAAGGCATCACAGGAGACCAGCTCGTTATATTGCATCTGCAGGTAGGAAACAGTTCAACAGGAAGTTGGACATACTATAAAACTTCAAGGCCCAAACTTAGTGACCTCTCTCTTCCAGCAAAGCTCATAAAGGTCCCCAAGCAGCACCATCAGTTGAGAACAAGTGTTCAAGCACATGAGCCTATGGAGGACATTTCACATTTAGGCAATAACTACTAGTTATATGCATATGTCTACATCATGTAGTCAAGCTATAAACTTACTTGGAACATACACAATCACTCAGATATATAAATAATCATCTGCAAACATACATTTGTTTTAGAAATATGTTGAAGAATATTTCAGGAAACACTACATTCAAAGCACTGTGATATTTTCCATTCCTTTCTGTCCCATTGGACAAAATATTGTTTATTGTCCTGCAAACTGACTGGAAACTTCTTAAGAAGTTGCTGTGCGGGTTGGCAGGCTGAGGGCTCAGTCCTGCGCCATCTGTATCTCTATCAGTCTCCTTTGGTGATGTCAGCCATCTTCATGAGATGATGATTCTCAGAATTTATGCCTCCCACCTAGTCCTCCCCCACATCTCACTCGTATATGCTCTAGCTAGACATTATCATTTCCTTGTCTTTCCTGGACAAAGCCCTCTGGTTCAACCACTGTCTCTCCCTGGATCACCCTAACACATCCCCCTCAACAGACCGATTTGTCTTCATCTCAGCTAAGGGCTGCCTTTAAACTCACCTGTTGGATCACATCACTCCTCTTCTGGAAATTCTCCCCATATTGTGCAGAGAGAAATACAGCTTCTTCATGGCCTTCAAGACTGCACCCTCAGATACCCACAACTCTGGCCTCAGTCCTGTCTATCCTCCTTTAAACACTCTGCATTGCCTGCCCCTCCGCCACACCAGCCACACACTTACCTCTAGGCATTTATTTGAGTTGTTCCCATGGGCAGGAGCTCTTCTAAAATTATGCACATTGCTCATGGTTCTCCAGAGAACACAAAGGGATGTGTATGCAGCCATTGGTAACTATGGGGAACTGGTTCCAGGAATACCTTAGATACTAAAATACATAGATGCTCAATCCTTTATAGAAAATGCTTTAGTGTTTGTGTATAATTTGTGTATAATACAGTATTTGTGTATAATACAGATTCTCATTTACATGAAATCATCTCTAGATCACTTGAAATGATACAGCATAAATATTATAGAAACACATATTACATCTCATTGCCTAAGGAACAGTAATACGAAAATATCTGACTGTGTTCAATATAAGTGTAATTTTTTCCTGATCTTCAGTTAATGGATCCATGGATGTGAGACCCACAGACAGGAAAGGCTGATGACAGATAGCATAGAAAGGTCTTATCATAGTGAACTGGCTCATTGTGGTTATACAGGCAGCTAGGTCCCATGTCCTGCAGTCAGCAAGTTAGAGATGTAGGAGGGCTGTTCCCAGTTCAAAGACTGAATAAAACCGAGACTTATCCAGCTATGAGGCATTCAGGCAAGAAAATTTCTTTTCATTTGGAGAAGTTCAGGTCTTTGCTTTACTCAGGATTGTCTAATCTGACCTGGCATATCTTTCCACACTCTACTACTTCAAATGTTAAATTCCTTGAAAAAAAATCTCAGAATAATGCTTGATCATGGGCATCCTGTGGCCCAGTCAAGTTGATACCTGTGAAATTAACTAGTCTTGTACATTCCTTGGGTTCACCCAAATGATGTAACTTTAGCGCTGAGACTTCTCCCAGACAATTATTTACAATAAAATTTCTTCCTTACCGTGACCCAGTGACTTTCTTGCTATTCTTTTTCCAAAGCACTTTCCCCTAAACTGCCACTTAATATATATCTATAACTATAATTCATTCATTCTTTTCATTTAGTGCTATTTATTTAAGGCCATGAAGTACTAAGAGGACAAGGAGCTTGCTTTGTTGGCAGCTGCACATCTAGAACCTCCAGCAATTCCTGACATAAAACAACTACTTATGTGTTGTTTTTCTGAATGGGTATACGGGCCCCTACTTGGCCAGTGAATGAAGTACCCTCATTCAGTCAGTGGCCAATCTGGCGTGTGTGTGTGTGTGTGTGTGTGTGTGTGTGTGTGTGTGTGTGTGCGCGCGCGCACTGTATATACATGTTCATGTGGGTGTATGGATATTTATGGAGGTCAAATTGTTATGGAGGTCAGTATTGACTCCATCAGAGGCTCATTAAATGCTTCTTGGAAGAGGACACAGCTAATGTTCGGTTGTTCTCTGCAATTTTCTGCCTATGCTGTTCTGTACTGGCTTCAATCCTATTGGTGACACAACTCAGTCTCTGGGAGAGGCCAAGACCTCCTCTACCCTCTAGAGGAGCCCTAAAATGGTCTAGAGAAGAACACATATTAAAACAAAGAGAGACCCTGAAGGAATGAAGGAGAGTAATAAAAGGCACTGGACTGAAACCGCAACTGTCTTTGAGGCCATACCTCTGTTTTCTGATTACCCAATTCTCCTCCCTGCATCACACAGAGCAGATGGATACAGGCTTTCCCTACCAAGGGCTAGACTGTGGGAGAGGGAAATAAAAGCACAGACTGAGTCAACTAGTGGCTCACCACCAGGTACTAGAAAAATGTCTCTTCTTTTTCTCTTCTTTCCCAAGGACTTTTTGTTTTAACCAAAAAAGCAATGGTTTGGGAGCTGAAAAGTTGGATCAGCAGTTAAAAGTACTTGTTGCTCTTCCAGCGGACCTGGGTTTGGTTCCCAGCACCTGCACAGTAGCACACAACCACCTATGACCTGAGTTCAGGTGGTAGGGGTGTATGTGACTCTGACACACTCTCTCTAGACTCCAAGGGCATCAGGAATGCCCATGGTACACAGACATACATGTAAGCAAAACATCCATACACATAAAAAATATAATAATAATAATAATAATAATAATAATAAATAGAAAAATGAAAATTAAAAAAAATTAAAGTGATAATTTTCTAAGGCTAGAAAGGCCCAAAGGCAGCACAGGCTAGAGGGAGGTAGTTATACACCAGGATTCTTGTACTCCAGACCACAAGTCACAGGTACACAGGACATACTGGAGACAAAGGAAAGCCACTGCCTTATCAAACTGACAGAAAATGGGCCCAAACCTCCTAATTTCTCACTTGCAGTTTTTCCTCCAGGGGGCACTACTTTGGCTACCCCTTCTATTCATACAACAGCATCTGTGAGTGTGCATGTTTATGCAATTTGCATCCCAAGGACACTTGTCATCTCTGAGGGAGCTCCATGCATACAGTATGTTCACAAATTCCTGGAGGCCACCTGACTCCATGACCAACCCGTACATCTCACTCACCATGCTGGCAGCAGTAGATCCCCATGGAGACAACATCCCACCCCACCCCGGAATAAATACAGCAAGCACAAAACCCCAGCATAGCGCCATTTGTTCTTGTTCCTTCCAGCATGATAATTACTCTTAGAGTAAGGCAAGATCTGGTCAGGTTCCTGGTGGATCATATGACTTGCCTGTTGTGACACCTGCAATGCTAGGTGCCATAATCCAACACGTAAATCCAGAACAAACTCTTTTGTTTGTATTGTTGTGATATATTTTTAAATATCTGATATTTAAATCTCAGAAGGCAAGGCATGACAGTGTGTTATGAATATGGGCTTGAATGTTCTGGCTGTCAGCTGACATATACTTCATGGATACTTAGGCCTGGTCCTATTCTCTTTACTGTGGATAAACAGTATACACTTAAAATAAGTTACACTTGCACCACTGAAATAGTCATTGACTTAGTTACTTTTCTGTTGTTGTGATAAAATACCCTGACAAGAGTAACTTAAGCGAAAAGGGGTTTATTTTGGTTTACAGTCCCACAGAGATGCAATCTATCATGGCAGGAAAGACATGGTAGGAGACAAAGCATGGATGGAGGCAGAAGTCCAAAGCTGGTTGGTCACATTGTATGCACACTCAGGAAGCAGGAGTGAAGCACATGTAGGATTAGGTAATAAAATCTCAAGGAACACACAATCCCCACCCCACCCCCAGTGACCCAATCCCTTCAGTAAGGTTCCACTTTATAAAAACTGTACAATCTTCCCAAACAGTACTACTATATGGAGACCTAAGTGTTCGAATACGTGAGTCTATAAGGGGACCCTTCATGTACAAATCATGACTGTCATGATAAAAGAAGTGTTTTATCTACACCAGAATCTACTCACAATATCAAAGGAATAGGTCATTTCCCAGATACACTATTTTTTGTTTACCTCTGTGGTAGTTTGAAAAAAATCTCCATAGGATCATAGATTTGAATGCTTGGTCACCAGGGAATGGCACTATTAGGAAATGTGAGATATGGCTTTACTGG
This sequence comes from Cricetomys ansorgei, assembly GCA_026225945.1. Lineage (NCBI taxonomy): Eukaryota > Metazoa > Chordata > Mammalia > Rodentia > Nesomyidae > Cricetomys > Cricetomys ansorgei. The sequence goes on from JAMJFZ010003206.1 coordinate 1,703,077, forward strand.
AAGAAGTGTGTCACTGGGGGTGGACTTCGAGTTTTCAGAAACCCAAGCCAAGCCCAATAACTCTTTCCTCTTGCTGCCTGCAGATCCAGATGTAGAACTCTTGGTTCCCTCTCCAACACCATGTCTGCCTGCATGGTGCCAAGCTTCCCACTATGATTTCAATGGACTAAGCTATAGCAGTATACTGCTGTATAGCTCAACCAAGAAAACAGGGAAGTGGTTTCATAGGTGCAAACTCTACCAGATCTCAGCAAAGGGAACCACCATTCTGGCCAGCACCATACTGGACAGTGGAACCCTGAGCATCTGAGCTCAGGTGTCTTTATTGATTCAGAACTCCTCAGATGTTCTACTGATAGCATATGCAGATCATTAGCAATAAACTTTTCCCACATAAATCCAACACCTACAGATAATATAAAACACCAAAACCTAGTCAGACCCTCACTCAACAGTGCACAAACAATATTTTAAGCATAACTAAAAATAAACTTCTATAACACTAAGCTTCAGAACTGGAAGCAAACCCCAATTAAATGCTTTCTTTTATAGGAGTTGCTATGGTCATGGTGTCTCTTCACAACAGTAGAACATTGACTAAGACAACCTCCTCTAAGAATGTATTTTTATGGGATTTGCCTGCATGTATGTGTGTGTACCAAGTGCTTGCCTGGTGCCAACAGATGTCAAAAAAGGGCATCAGATCCTCTGGGTTTAATCTACCTGTGGGTACTGGAAAACAAGCCAGGGTTCTCTAGGAGAGCAGCAAGTACTGTTGAACACTGAGCCATCTCTCCAGCCATTTGTTTCCCCCAAATTACCGGAAGTGTGTCCCTCAGTATCTATTTGCTTCCCTGTAGTTACATGTTCATTCATCGTATCTGTTTTAACCCCACTCTGGCCTTCCATAGTATTTTTCATATGTCTCTTTGATTTTGCTTATAAAATTTAATACATGTTTCATTTCTAAAATAAAATCTCAAGTTTCAAAAAGACAGGTTCTAGAAGTAATCCATATCTGTGTTTTCTATCAGTAAGGATGTAATTGGTGTCCAACATATATGAAATGTTTCTTGGTTAAATAAATTTATCAACTCAATTTAACAATCGGCTATTGAGCTTAGAGTGTGCACCAATCAATGAATCTGGGACTGAGGATACAATTACTTCCCCAACTTGACATATCTCACACTCCAACAATGGAGAAAAATACCTAACAAAGAAACCCAGAGGGTTGAAGACAAAAATCAAAGTGTGTTCAAGTTACAAACTCAACCCAATTAAGGAAGAATATTCTAGGGAAGAATAGAAAATTTCTGGAAGGGACTGATACCTGAATGAGGCTTACAAGATAAGTAGGTTTCGAACAGATGGCTAGGAGCAGGTAAAGGGTAAGAGCATGGACAGAAGAGCAGGTAATAGGACCTGTCAGGGGCAGAACCTGCCCCTACTTCAGTGCATGTTTCTCAAGGTCATGACTATTGCTTTTGTGTCGTGAGCATGGTACTAAGCTTCTAGAACTTTCCCATTGACTGTCAGCTTAAGGCAATGAAAAGTATTTTAGCCTCCCACTCGGGACAAGTCTCAGACACGATACAAACCTGCCTTGGGGGCTGTGAGCAGTGAAATAAGGCTGTATTGAAGATTGTGTGCAGGAGCACAATTGATATTCATCTTCATCATTCTTTAAAAAAAATTCCTTCCTAAGGACAGTCAAATGTAATTTAACATCTTAAGCAATTTGTTCAAATGAGCCTGGCTGCCTTGTGCTGAGGGGGACTCTAGAGGCTATCCTATACAGGAGTGTAACTGCAGAGCAAGCCTGTTGATCAAAAATGAATTAACCAGAGAAGGCCAAGAGTTATGTGATCAGAGAAGACGACTCACAGGAACATACGATCATTAAGAATGGTGGAATAGGCGGTAAAGGAGAATATGAACTAGAGGTTCAGCCCTGCCATTCAAGTACAGAGGCGTCTGTGCAGGTCTGCCGGCTGGACTGTTTATGAAGCTGGTGGGGGGCTACTGAGGTGAAGATGGTGAGGAGGAAAGTTTCTTTTAACACATTTGTGCTTGAAGGAAGTAAGGATGATTGTAAAGAGAAATTGAAAATAGACAGCAAACAAGTTTTTAAGCACTCACTGTCTCACATTCTTCATGGTAGGCATATCAACAAGCATCACTGCGATTCACTTCTCTCTCTCTGTCTCTCTGTCTCTCTCTCTGTATCTCTCTCATGTGTATGTGTGTGTGTGTGTGTGTACATGTATGTATGTGTTGATTGATGCACCTGTGCACATACACAAGGCCAGAAGAGGATGTCAGGTGTCCTCCCCTATCACTTTCTCTCTTGCTCCCTTCAGATAAGGTTTCTCACTGGACCCGCCTCTTGGCAGATCAACTAGGTTGGATGGCCAGTGAGCTCCTGGACTCTGCCTATTTGCTAGCAGTGGGGCCACAGGCACATAATACCACTCCTTAATTTTAAGCAGTACTGAACCTCTGAAGTTAGGCTCTCAAGCTAAGGCAGAAATCATCCTTCTACACTGTCATCTCCCCAGTCCCCACGCTCTTCAATACTGTGATTTGATTAGGTCCATTTGACAGATGGGGAAATGATAGATGGATATAAGGAAGTACAAAATAAGCCAAATGCATAGTCTTCAGAGATTCAGAGAGGAATCTATTCGCTCATTGATTCAAGTACCTTTAATAGCCAGGTGTGTATAGGCCTATAATACCAGCACCGGAGGGCATGGGAGGACAATGACTTTTAGGTTAACCTGGGCTTCTGGTTAAAACTTGGTCTCAAATAAGAAAAGCAAGACTTTTAATGAGTAACTACCTGGTACTGTGACAGATGCTGAGAATCAAAGATGAAAGATGCCATCCTACCAGGAGAATACAGGCCCACACAATCAACTAAGCAGGGCTCATAAGGGCTCACAGAGACTGAAACAGCAATCATGGAACCTGCATGGGTCTGTGCTAGATTGTTTGCATATATGTTATGGTTGTTAGCTTAGTGTTTTGTAGGACTCCTTGACAGTGGGAGTGGGTGTACCTCTGACTATTTTCCTGCTCTTGGGAAACTTTTCCTCCTAGTGGGTTGCCTCACCTCGTCTTGATATGAGGGTTTGCACCTAGTCCTATTGTATCTTGTTGTGCTGTGTTCAGTTGACATCCTTGGGAGGCCTGCTCTTTTCTGAAGAGAAACAGAAGAGGAATGGATCTGGGGGAGAGAGGAAGTGGAGGGGGACACTGAGAGGAATGGAGCAAGGGGAAACTGCTGTGCTCAGGATGTATTGTATGAGGAAAAATAGGGAAACGAGTGTGGTCTTTGATATCACTATATCCATGGTCAAAGTGAGAGATATTTCATCAATCAACTAAATATGCAAATAAATGTGTCATTTAAATTTAAATATCTTGAAGAACAGGGGGGTATCTTTCTGAGAACACATAACAAAAAACTTGATCACTTAAAGAAGGGTGCCATCAAAGAGACTCCCTGCGAAGGTGGTGCCTGAATTGAAGGAAGGTGCTGGACCTGGGCTTTGGGGAGGCGTAGTTGACAGCGCTGGAACCATAGCACATACCCAAAAGCCTTGTTGAAGGGAAGAGCATGAAACTGCCAGGAAGCTGAAGTGGAGCTAGGGACCAGAAAGTCGGAGAGATGAGAGGTTGATGAGAGGACAAGAGCCTCATGCAGGTTGCTGATTTTGTTCTAATAGAAAGGGGAAGCCATCAGAGATTATAATCAGAGAATGATATGAACTCACTGGCAATTTAAAGGGATAACCCTGGAAAGGAGAATGGCCAAGGCAGAGGCTACAGCAGCACGTAGGCAGCCTGTGGTGGGAGCTTGGCTCAGAGTGATGGAGACAGATGCAAGTGGGGTAATTTGGGAGATACCCAGAAATGAGATTGACATTGCTCAGAGAATGACTGGAGAGTAATAAAGGTAAATAGGACTGGACAGCATTTGGACAAGCGTGTAAGTGAAGACAAATGCTCAAATTGCTTACCAGTGCCTGCTTCTCAGGGATAAAGGACAGGACAACATGCCATATCTTTAAAACTGAAGGAAGTCTAAGCTGGAACTACATACAAACTACTTCAGAATTATAAACCTGGGAGCTCATCCCTCATCCCTCCTGGTCCCACCTGGGGCCAGGCTTACCTGGAAAAGGCAGGCATGCCCCTGATCCCACGAAATTTCTTGTTGCTGCATGCCTTGATCAATAACCTTTAGGGTAATTCCCACTCAGTGAGAAGAAGCTTTTGAGGTGTGGGTTCTTTTCTCAGTATTCCCTCAAGCACCTTCCAGTTCTTCCTCTCAGGGCACTGGCTGACCATATTCCCAAATACACCTGTTAAAAGGAGTAGGCTACTTCCCCAAGCCAAAGGTATGCCATTCCCTGAGAACCATTCACAGCCCTCTGTAAGCTGAGACAAGTTCTTAGTGATAGTGTTGGGTACCTGTCTACCTCAGAAAGTGAAGGGGTCTGAGGAGACCATCTTCTCTTGACAGTTCCCACACAGAAAGTTCTAGATAGGTTATTGCCATCAACCATGTTTAAATGAATACTTTACCTATTCAGGAATCAGGAGATGAGGGTTTACAGCTACTAACTCACTTGGGACCCTTAACTCAATCTCTGAGCCACAGGGCTCTTATCTACAGTGACATGGGAGGGCTCAGTCCTTCCAGAGTTGGGATGTATTCCTTTAGCTTCTTGTGAGAGAAGACACATATCTGTCACATGTGACAAGAACATAAGAAGCTGCATTTGACTATCAAATGATATCATATGCTAGTGAAGTACCTTCCTGAAAAAGATGAAAGAATGATATAAGAACAGGAGATTCTAAAGCTGGAATGGGGTCTTGGAAAACCAAGCCCAAGTGGTGTTGTTGCTGAGTTATGAGCACCTCAAAAACAACCCAGACCAGGGGTAAGGACTGGGAAGGACCAAAAGGGGATGTGAAACGCAGCATTTGGTTATCATAATAATGGTAATTTAAGTATTACTTGTTTTTATATGTGTATGACTGCTTGCCTAAAGGTATCTGTGTACCACATGCATGCAATGCTTGAGGAGCCAGAAGAGGATGTGGTACTTTGGGACTGGAGGTATAGACAGTTGTGAACTGCTGGTGGGGAGGGCATGCTGGGATTCAAACTCAGGTCATCTGGAAGAATCACCAGTGCTTTTAACCACTAGGCTATCTCTTCAGCCCCTAATTTATACTCATGATCAAAATTCTATGAAATTCAAAGTAATTAAAACACAGAAGGATAACTATGCACTGACAAAACCAGACCAAGTTATTATAAGAACACAAATCAATACAATAGGCCAAAATCCCTGATGAACACAAACAGAAAAATCCTCAAGAAAATATTAGCAGGCTAAACTCAGCAGCATGTTAGAAAGGTCATATACCAAGGCCCGGTGGGATTTGTCTCTTGGATACAAGGATAGTTCAACATGAAAGTCAATTAGCATCATGTCATATTAGCTAAAGGATAAAATCCTGTAGCCCAGATATGATCAAAATACATCGCATACTTGTATGGAAATCTCAAAGAATAAAGATTTTTAAAAAAGAAGAAGATAAAGACTATTATGTCATCTTGGTAGATGCAGTAAAATTCAATTGTTTTTTGTTACGAAAAATTCACAAGCTAGGTATTGGTGAGTTTCCATAATATATGAAAATCCCAATGACAACATCATATGCAGAACTGAAAAAAGTTGAAAGCTTTTTCTCTTAGGTCAGCAACAAGACAAGAGGGGAGTCTCATTATTTCTAGTCAATAGCCTATGAAAAACCCTAGCCAGGGTTATTAGAGAAGAGAATAATCACGGGCCACCAAATCATGAAAAAGTTTGTTTGCAGATAACATTATCTTATATGTAAAAATCCTAGATATGCTATAGAATTGCTACAAAAAGCAAAAATATAATCTTGCATATAAAAACATCACACAGAATTGCAAGAGCTGATGGTGAGGCCAGAGTGTAGCAGGCACAGCTGCTATACTCAGGCCACAGTTTGAGCTCCAGCATGAAAGAAAGAAAGAAGGGGGAAAGAAGGAAGGAAGGAAGGAAGGAAGGAAGGAAGGAAGGAAGGAAGGAAGGAAGGAAGGAAGGAAGGAAAGGGAAGGAAGGAAGGAAAGGGAAGGGAAGGGAAGGGAAGGGAAGCGAAGCGAAGGGAAGGGAAGGGAAGCGAAGGGAAGGGAAGGGAAGGGAAGGGAAGGGAAGGGAAGGGAAGGGAAGGGAAGGGAAGGGAAGGGAAGGGAAGGGAAGGGAGAAGAAAAAAGAAAAAACTTTTGTACAATAAAAAATGAGCTGGCTTAGCTGGGAGTAAAATGTGGAAGCATCATCTCATTTACAAAAGCTTCCAAATGAATAAAATACTTAGGAAGGCTATTAAAGAACTCAAGGACATGTTATTTATTCATTTATTAGTGCTTTAACACAATATTTCCTGTAGCATAAACAGGAGCTCCTTACATAGCTGAAACTGGCCTATAACTCCTTCTCCTCCCACTTTGTCTTACAAATACTAGGATTAAAGGTCTGTGCCACCACCCCTGTCAGAGGAAATGGCAGGAGAAAGAAAAGACTTCCTGTGTTCAGGAATTGAAAAGATTAGCACTGTCAAGATGTCCATAATATCTTCAAAAGAAAGCCTCACATTCAGCTGAGTTTCTATCTAAATCCCAATAGCGATTTTTGCAGAGACAGTTTTTCAAAAAACAAAACAGTTCTGAAATCAAAGAGTAAAGCTGGATGTATAACACTTCCTGCTCCATGTGTGTGTATGTGTGTGTGTGAAGTTAAAAATAGAAATACCATATGATCCACAATTATACTTTCAGTATTTATCCTTAAAAAAATTAATATCAGAATCTCGAAGAGTTGCTGGCATCCCCATGTTCATTGCAGGCTGGTTATGACAGCCATAATATATATTGTATATGATGTACAAATAGCACAAACAAGCAGCATAAGTGTCCATCAGTAGATAAACAGATTAGGAACACATGATGTACAGGATGAAATGTTATTTAACCTTAAAAACTATATTCTGTAATATGACTTTGTGACAACAGATGAACATAGGAGACAATATGTTGAGTATGTCAGACCCAAGACAAATGATTTCAGTTATATGAGGTGTTTAAAACAGTCATACTTAGCCAGATAGTAGTGATGTACACCTTTAATTCCAGCACTCCAGAGGCAGAAGCAAGCAGATCTCTGTGAGTTCAAGGCCAGCCTGGTCTATAAGAATAAGTTTCAGGAAAGCCAGAGCTACACAGAGCTACCCTGTCTCAAAAATAAAAATAAATAAATAAATAAATAAATAAACAAACAAACAAACAAATAAATAAATAAATGGCTGAAGAGATAGCTCTGCACTTAGGAGCACCAACTACTCTTCCAGAGGTCCTGAGTTCAATTCCCAGCAACCATATGGTGGCTTACAAACATCTATAAAAAGATCAGTTGCCCTCTTCTGGCATAGAGCACTCATGTAATTAAATAAATAAATATTAAAATAAAATAAAATAAAAATAAAAAGACAGTCATACTTGAGTTGGATATGCCTGCCCTTCTTGGCAGAGAAGGAACCAAGGCAGGAAAATAAGTTTTAGGCCAGCTTTGACTACACAGAGAAACTGTGTACATATATACATACATGCAGGTATAAGTATGGGTAAAGCCCAAAAAACCTGGAGAAGAAACAAAAGGATTGTAATAATAGGTAATGGGAAAGGAAGGGATGGGCAAAAGACATGTGGGAAATGGAAGAGGAAAAGAGACTGGAGGGAGGGCTACAAGGGGGTAGCATCAAGAGTAGTCAGTGGAGAACCTCAAAACACACTTTGTTCAAACATGTCATAAGTAACAGCTTACATGCTGATTCATAAAAGGGGATACATAGAGGAGAAGACGAGAGTGACAGAGAGGGGGGACGTTAAGAGGGGATGAAGACAGCAACCAGAACGCTGTATGTGTGCATTTATATGTAGCAAAGATCAAATTTAATATAATATTTTTGATGAAAATAAGAACAATAACAAAACAGTAGATAGCTTTATTGGTCTCCAAAGCAGGCAGACCCTAATGGAAGACGGAAGAGAACTGAAGTTGCTAGGATGAGCCTAGAAACAAACACCCTTCTTTTTCTTCTGGTCATTCTTGGTAGGTTATTAGCATTGCTGAAGTCGTACTTTATGTAGACACCCTTCTCCGGGCATTTTTGTCACATAATTACTATATCTAGTGGCATGCTGGAACCGGTTTATACTTGTTTACAAAAGCCAGTACACATCTCTTTCCAACTGTGGGTTCACTGACATTTGCACTGACACATTGCACAAAGTGAGTCTGCTTTGTTTTATTATTTGTTCCAAAGGCCTCATTGTTGACTTCCTTGCGCACTATGGCCACATCATATGCTCTCCAAGGTCTTGGAACTTTCTCTGTAAGCAAAATTGTAATAACATAGTAATCATTAGGATTTCTATAAATAATATTCTAAAGAACATCTTAGTGCATAAAATGCATCTTTATCTTTCTTCAGCATAGATTCCCAGACAGGAAATTATTAGCTCAAAGGATATTAACATCATTTGTAGGCTCTTGAAATTTCATGAGAATTTTTTTTCTTCATGTTGAAAATAAGAAAATAAGAAATTTAAGAGTCCATTGAAAACACAATTGTTTTTAATGCACTATTCTGTAGAATGGCACACCAGCATAGAGACAAGGCAAAATGGCTGCCGCACTGATTTTGTTTGAGACAGTGGTTTTTAAAATCCCGTTAGGAGAGGAATCCCTGTCCTCTCTTCCCATAGCCAGAACTAGCCCTCTCCATGGACTCCCAGTCCTATAGATTTAGGGCGCGGGTCCTTATCTAATGAAGAATTTGGGACCTTGAGGCTGTCCCATTCTCTGAGTTCACCTAGCTGACTCCCCGTCACTTTGCAACTCCTAAGAGCTGTGAGATAACCTGAGCCAGCCTGCAGCTAGGGGAGGGAGGAGCCTAGCGCCTCTTGCTTTTCCATATCTGTGAACTCTAAACACACCTCATACTGAGAATGGATCTTAGCAATTTCCTGTACTGGAGAGTTAGATGAAACATATTCTTACCACGGTGTAAAAATGCTCTTTTAACTCACTTAATTAAGTACTGTTTTAACAAAATAACAGGATATCAATACGTAAGGACTGCATAAAATGAAAATTCTCTAAGTGCTCCAAATAAAATAGAGACAATAAACTAATTTACAGCGTGATAGATATGATACATGGCAAGCCATTATCTTTAATGTAGAAATAGTTTGTACAAATCAATTAAACCAAGTAAAAGAACTAAGGGCTTGAGCACAGAAATATTCTAATCTATTGTCACACCCAATGAGAAGACCTCTCATGACTAAATTCATAGAATACATGCACAAGGTCAACCTTGGGGTGTCAGGGTTCACCTGGCCAGTCCACCAGCATATCAGACACCAATGCTTCTGAATGGGACTGAGATCCCCAGCAATTGCTATCCTCTAAATAGAACGAAATTCCCTCTTCCACTGAGAAAGACACACTTAAAACAACACGGAACTGAGGAATAAATAGGCCATGCAGTTCACTATGCAGGAAGACAGAGCGAGGGAAATTAAGGACGCAACAGTGTAAGAACAATTCCTGCCGAGCAGATGGCTCCTCTCTGCTGAAACGGAAGCTCTGTGGATGCTGCCCACCTCCAAGGTTCCTGGAGGGTAGTTCGCATTTCCTTGAAGTGTTTGGCTGTTTTCTGAGACTGCAGGAAACTGGAAAGGCGGTGAGAGATGCACCCAGAGCCTCCCTTTGTTCCTGCACACCAGACTGCTGTCAAGACTCTAGGCTACGTATAGGTTTGAGAAAACTGGTCTTCCCGAAAGTGAAATTCAGAGCCAGGGAGAAACACATTTGGGTTTGTAGTGCATTTTGTTATGTAAATTGCACAGAATCATGTATGTGAGGCTGTAATCAATCACCACGTGTGTGCTAAGGACCATTCAGCATCTTTTGAAATGGATGAGGAGCAACAACAAAGCCATTATACTTGTCCTCAAGTAACTGAATCTTTGGGTCACACTTTGCCTGGGATTAGGAGTAACTGTGGGCTGACTTCTACAGGCCTGGGAATGCAGGAGAGCATCAGGAGATCAGGCAGCTTTTAAAGGGAAGATAGGACCAGAGATTAGGAACACCCTGTCAGAAGTGAGTACCTGTACCATTTTTTTCTCTACAATTTGCACGTCTAGCCACTCAAGTCAATTAAGTAGCATTCTATACATGTTAAAGAAAATTATCACAAATAAAAGTCCCCAGTGAGTATACGTGATGATCAAATATGGTTCTTCCTCTGGTATATTGAAAGTAGAAAAAAAAATCTATTGCTTTAACCTTAGCCTATCAAAAATGAGTGAGCCATTGATTTATTTTTCTTTCATTTATTATTGCTATTACGGTACTACATATATAACATAAAATTTGCTACACAAACTATTTTGAGTGTGTATTCAGCAGGATTAAATGCATGCACACCACAGATCAATTGTCAGTGCTGCCCATTTCCAGATTCTCTCCAGAATCCTCAGCAGAAATTCTGTATCCACTAAATAATAATTCACCATCCCTCCTCTGCCAGGCTCTGGGAACCACATTCCTCTGTCTCGTTGACCGTGACTATTATAGATACATCATGTAAGTGGAATCATTCTCTCTATTTTATTTTCACAGTTATTCTCAGTCATGGTCCCAGAAGGAAACAAAAAAAAAAAAAAAAAACAGATGGCATACAAAATTGGGTAGTTGAGAAATTAAAATTGATAATTGAATTTAAGAAAAGGAGTACAGATGCTCTTCAGCTTACAACAGGGCTACATCCTGATGCATTTAATATAGCTAACATACCTGACACCGTAGCTTAGTCACACAACACAAGTTGGCATTGGGTCATCTCTCCTTGTGATCAAGAGGCTAACTGAGATCTGTAGCTCACTATGTTGCCCAGTAACACATAGAGTATAATAGGCAAAGATCACACTTCAAGGATGTGTTCTCCTGAGGGCTTACAACTTACAGCATCACAAAGTAGAACATCCGAAATTGACCCACACAGAAGGAGGACCACATGCGTATATCAAAAATTATGCAGGTTTAATGACATGACTATCAAGAACAGGGAACTGTTAGCTACTGTAGATCAAGAAAGACAGACCTAGACCTATGGCTATGTAGAGAAGGCCTCCATCAGGATCTGGGGACTGTCACAGAGGGCTATTGCCAGCTCCTAGATACCCAGCAAGGAGTGTGTCAGAGCACTGAACTCAAATCTCATCCTCCCACTCCCTCTTCCCTCCTCCCTCCTGTCAATGGCAATCCCTGAGTGAATTAAAAGCCAAGGAGCCCGTTCATGTGGTCCATGGAGTGTCGCCTCTGTGAGTACAGTATACCTGTACTCCAGTATACCCTGGAGTCTAAAGAAAAATATCTAACATGAATTCCTTTGCCATAACTAAGTATGCATTGCTGTGTGGAGTGCAAAGGTGACTATGCAGAAAATAAAAAGAGAGTATAATGTCAAAAGAGAGGAGTATAAGAGATATTGTGTATTTGTCAGAGAGTTGGAAAAGCACCTAATGATTTTTCAACATGAAACAAACACCCTAGACCAAGTAATAAGGTCCAGCATTAGAACAGTAGTTACCAAGTTTATGTGGTGACTACTATATTCCCATAGACTCCCAGAAGTGACCAATTCCTAATATGATCTTCTTGGATCACACCAGACAAGAGGATTCTGAGACCTGGAAAAGGTTGGTCTCTGTATTCCTAAAGCCCTCACACATAAAGATAGTTACATCAGTGGTTCTCCCTCCATTCCCTTTCACCTCAAGTGGCTGTGGCTTAACTCATCCATCACATGCATTCATCATCATAAACCCCCAACCTAAAATGTCCCCTAACTTTCCTGGCTATTACTCCCTCTTTCTCTCCCTATTCCCCCTCCCCCCAACCTCTCTCTGCATGTGTGTGTGATTTGTGAACTATGGGATGCTCAAATTAGCATTAAATGTTATGAAGAAAAAAGGAAGCAATACAGACAGGCAATAGTAGAAACTAGATTTTTAAAAAGTAGTTTTGGAAGAATAAGAGAGAAGACATAAAATACAAAATACCATTTTGCAAAACTTAAAAGGATCCGCCAGTGCTAATCTATGCCAGAAGCCAGACTGAGTGTTGTTCTCTATGGAAGTATGAGAGGTCATCCCTCCACAGGGAGATGCAATCCCACAGGAACAGGAAACTTGTAACCACAGCAGGAACATGAGTGCCCCTGTGAACAGCAACTCCGAGGAGCCCTAGGAGAGGAAGAGCCTCCAGATTGTAGAGCTCAGTTCTCACAAATACTTTCTGGAAGAAGAGCGAATTGGACAAAACTGTGAGGTTATACCAGGTAGCTGGCAAGGACAAAAAGGCATTCTAGGCTGGTAGGAGCACAGGAATCAAACATTTGTTCATTCCTTTATTCACACAGTAAATATTAACATGTGCTCGATCATTGTTGACTGTGATTGGTTCTCAGCACTACTGTCCAGGGCCAGTGTGATAGATTTCCCTCCTATGTCTATGTGCTAATAGGCTTTCTGTTGCCTTGACAAATACCCAAGAAAAATACACTTTAAATAAGAAAAGGTTTGTTTTGGCTCATGGTTTCACAGACTTTGGTCCACTGTTGGCCCAATTGCTTTTAGTCCTGTGGTGAGACAAAACATCACAGTGGCAGGAATATGGAACAGAAGGGAGATATTCACACCTCATGGGGGCTCAGAAGCAAGGACAGAGGAGGGAAGGGCTGAGGACAGGACATACTCTAAAAAGCCATGTCCCCAAAGAACTACTTCCTCCAATTAGGTCTCACCTCCTAAAGACTTCCTCACCTCCTACAATTCATTAAGCTGTGACTCCAGCAGTAAATTGATTCAGTAGTGAGGTCATAGTCATAATGACACAAACATCCAGACAAAGACTTTTGCTATGCTAGGGATCAGAGTCTTTAACATGTAAATGTTGGCATGTATTTCAAATCTAACCTGTAGCACCCCGTCAAGCAACCAGCTGAAAAGGAAAAACCCTCTGGACATACCAGTTACCTGCTAGAAGTTGGGACCAGTGTTCAGGAATCTGAATCTTGTCTCTACACTACCCCAACGTCCTTGGAAAATTCCAGAAAGATTCCATGAAAGTCTTGTAGAGGACGTCCCTTCCCCAGACCCCAGTTTCCAGTGGTTGGGCGAGATGATCATGAATTCCCTTCTACTTCCATTGTGTTGAGATTTCTGCTTCTTAACCTGATAACCCTTTCTGTTTTCTTCTCCAAATATAAATATTAAAATTTTATGTTTCAGTAGTTCCCAGCATCTTAGAAACCAACCTGACATGTCCTCTCTTCAACTTTCACAGACTCATTTAACCTGCCTGAAATCCACATTTCCCCGTTTCCTCCCTCACCAGCCTGCGTGGAAAGCCTACCTTATTCTGTCATGGTCATGCAGACACTCTAGCTCGGCATTTGAGCATGCATTGGTGAGCTAAGTCCTTGTCTCTCTACCTGTTTCTCTTTACCCAAAACTATCTGGGTCTTATTCCAGTCATCTCAGCAGCCCTAGCAGTAACTCAGGGCCCTTTAATGTGACTTTGGGATTCAGAGAACTTAGAGTCATTTGGATGAGAGGTGAAGCATAGCTAGAAGACCTGCAGAATCCTGAGGTCCCTGCCATCATGACTCTCCCACCTTGGCACTGTTCCTGTTCTCCCTTCACTGGCTTCACCCACTGGCTTCCGCTTGGCCATCATTTGTCCTCCATCTAAATTCATCATCTTGCCATGTCCCCTGCAAACCCCTCTCTGGCTAGTCTTTGAGTTTCCTCTGACAGAGACTTTGTCTCTGAGCAGTAACTAGTTCGCATTCTCAAGCTAGTAAATGCCATTGTTCCAGCACTTTCTGTATCAGATCCCACCATGGGTCCCTAAAAATTGTGGATCAGCTACTTTTGATCCTTGCAATCGCCACTCCCAAGAAGGCAGAGTCATGTACACTGCCCAGGACTTCAGAGAATCAACCTGGTTACCCTGAGTCTCATACAAAGTAGGGCTGACCTGTAGGAAAGTTTCATCTTGACCCATGAAGACTGGCTTCCTTCTGTAGAGGACAGGGTCACAGAGTCAGACTAGTTCAGTGATCCGGAAATAAAAAAGGCATTGTCAGATGCAGATGCTGAAACCATTGCTTGTTGCTCAAAAGGAACCAACTGTGGAAGTTTCTTCCAGGGAAGACCTCAGCAGAGTGCTTCGGGGTATCACCGGAGACTGCAGCTCTTGGGTGTGCATGCAAGTGAACACTTCTCTTTTGAAGGGACAAAAATGTTCATGTGATTTTCCCAAATGGCTCCTGGAACTGAATGTCCAGAGTCTTGTCCAGGACTAGGGAGGCCCTGGCCGAGTGGAGCTGGAATGAGTTCAGAGGCTCCACAGTAAGGAGGGGACCTCGCCACAGTCTGCTTCTGCTCCCAGACACCAGACTGATTGGAAGATTGATTTAGAGAAGGCCTTTGTAATAAATTGTCCCTCTCCTCACTTGCAGCAGGAGGCCAGCTGCTGCAGGCTCTCTCAGCATGGAGGGCACAACTGTGGATTTAGAATGCAGGGAGAGCAGATGGGCGGCCTCTCAGCATCTCAAGGATGACTGCCAATTTGGGTTTGTGCTGCCATTTGATCTATTTTTTTTTCCTGATGTTCATATTTTTCAATCTGTGGAGGAATATAGTATCTGAGAAAGAGCACCAGGCCAGAGGACCAGGCTAGAACTAAGAGTGCCTTCCTAGCTGTTCTTCACAACCCCTTGACTCTAGAGAGTAGCTGCATTAGTCTGGTGTCCTGATCACCTTGGTAGGACAGCTCACTGTTCACTGAGGCAAGCAAACCAGCAGCAGACAACCCAGTGTCCTGTTGCAAGGGCCACACAGTGCACACAGCACTGGGCCTGCACAGGCTGGGGAGTGTTCCACCTCAAGCAAGCCAGACATGCCCACGAAAGGCTTGCCTCAACAGAGGCAAGGGATGCCTCAACAGAAGGCTGAATGGTAAGTAAAAGAAGAACTTGCCAGGCAAACTGAACATTCCCTCCTCATTTGTTCAATCAGGTGGGTCAGGGTAAAGCTACATGCAGACCCACATCAAGAGGTCAACAATGCACCAAGGTGAGCGAGAGGCACACAAGATATGCTGAGGTGCTGGGCATGCCCCAGATCACTAGTCTCACTCCGCTCATCTGGATACAATAATAAAATACTTTGCATTGCATGGCTTATAAAAAAGATAGGAATTTATTTCTTACAGCTCTGGAAACTGAAATATCCAAAGTCAAAGGACCAGCAGAACAGCTAAGGACCCTTTCCATAGATGGCACCTTCACACAGTATCAGTTCCAGGTGGAAAAGGCCAAACAGCTTTCGAGGACCTTTTATAAGAGCATTAATCTCATTTGTTAAGACTCTGTCTTCATGACTTAAGCAGTTTCCAAATGTCCCATCTCCTAACATCACCATGGAGGTTAAGACTTCAATATATGAAAGTGGGAGATACACAAATTCTAGCACTAGTGAGGGCTCTAAATGTCATCCTTAATTGCTTGTCAGCTTGGGGATCATCAATTGGATCCATAAGAAATAAGTTGTATGAAATTTCTGAGCTTTTAACTACTGTATAAGAGAGGATAGTAAAGGATCCCTGGATTGGAAATATTACGACACAAACATAAAAGTTACATTCCCAATGCATCCCTGGAGTCCTGGTGTCAGGGAGGTGGACATAGGAGGACTGCTGGGGACTCACTAGCCAGTCTTCTAGCTGAATTGATGAGTTCCAGCCTCAGTGAGGATTCTCTCGAAAAACTAAGGGATTGGAGAGATTGGTAGAGACACCTGATTTTGAAAACTGGCTGCCACATGTGTTCACATGCGTATACAAGGATGCTATATTTTCATTCATTCCTTTATCAATAAATGTATAGTGTCTCCTATGTATGCCAGAACGCAGAAATAAATAAGAAATTGTGATTACCTTAGAGTCTCCACTTAGGGTGGAGACAACCACAGGGAAAGCTGATTAGTAAATCAATAAATTCAAGGCAAAGCAAGCCAGATAAGAAGCAAGACAAAGGAATCAGTGGTTCTTTTAAGAGCAAGTGTTATGTGGAGAGTGCTACATTGTTTTATCTTTTCAGAAGCCCTCTGTGGTAAAACTAGAAGATGGAGGCTCCATAGTCCTCCATCTTAGTGGAGAAAAGAAATTCCACAGAAGAAGAAATCACTGGTCCTGGACTCAGTGTGTCAGGTTTATCTACTTAGCCAGCCAAGGCTGGGAAAATGAGTCCTTTCAAAGATCCACCCAGACTCTTCGCTCTGATTCTGTACATTTGCCTTCCTGCTCCTTAAAGAGAATATTCATTTGCTCCTGTGGCTCTGCGGTGGGAGCTTGATTTACAGGAGCCATGAGGAACTACTTGAATATGCTTTTGAGGATGAGTGTTTGGGAGTGAAGGCAGCTTCATGCTGAGATACCTGTTGGTGAGATAATTCATGCACAGAACGGAGATGATTTTTTTTTTTGAAATTAGGATTTTGTTTCATGGAATATTCATTGCATTTGAGGTCATGTTTTGCATTATTTTCCTACCTTGTTATAAATTCATTATGAAGCACAATTGAGCTTTTGAAACTGTATCCAGAGCTTCAATTTTAAACAATATTCATTTATTAGTTTATTGTTAATGATGATGACAGAATCTTTTGCATCCATCCATTTGGTCATTGATGCATCCGGTCAACAAATATCTACTGAGTACCTAGCACAAACGAAGCACTGTTGTAGTTCTTTATGGCTGCAACAGCTGTTTTCAATGTAGAGAGAGAAAGATTTATGTTGGCTCATGGTCTCAGAGGATTAGTTCTTGGTTGGCTTTCTCTATGTTCAAAAACCTACAATGAGACAGAGTATCATGGAGGAAGGACATAGTAGAAAAGAGATGTGTGTCCCACAGTGGTGAAAAAAAATTAAGAAAGACTAAGTAACTAGATGCAAGATATGCCCTTCAAGACACACCTTCAGTGATGTACTTCCTCCAACTAGGCTCCACTTCAGAAATGTTCTGTCTTCTTCCAGAAGCACCATCACTTGAGGACCAAGCCTTCAACATATTTTATGTTCAAACTACAAGAGGTCCTGTGTGTAGGTTTTAGCATATGGTAGCTAACAGGATAGACAGGGTCACCTGCCTGGAAGGGACTTAAGTTGGTAAAAAAGGCCACAGAAAGAAGGCAGTAAACATAAAGTCATATTAGCATGTGACCTTAACTAGTACGTTGCATATGCTTCTGGAAATATATTGTTAGTTACATACACAATGAAAAGCAACATATCAAGGGAGGGTTTGTTTGGGTTCATAGTTTGAGGGTACAGTCCATCATTGCAGGGATGGCATAGAGGTCCACAGCTGCTTGTTCACATCTGGATCAATCAGGATCAGCTGACATCCTCCTTTCTCCCCTTCTACTTTGTATGGATCACAATCCTCAAGATTGGGCCACCCACATTCAGAATGAGTCTTCTCTTCTTCCTTAAACCTCTCTGGGAAAACCTTCAGAGACACACCCAAAGTGTGCCTCATTAACACCCTGAGTGTTTCTTAATACACTAGAGGTGACTACTGACATCGCCCATCACAAGAGCCAAACATTATTACTGGCATGGTACAAAGTTCCAGTATCCTCTGAGGATATAGTACATGGGAACCTCACCTAATTAAAATTTTAGGGAAGCTTTCTTTGAAGATTTTTACTTTTCTGCTGAGCTCTGAAGGATGAGCAAGTATGGATTGGATGAAGACATTTAAATTAGTTGTGGTAGAGATCAGTGTATTAGGAGGTCCCCAGGAACAAAGGGGCTTCCACTGACTTGAAAGTCAGAAGTATGAATGTTGCGTAATCAAGAAGCTGGAAAATGATACATCACATAACCTCATACTTAGAGATTCACTATACACATTAGAGTATCCACAGCACTGAGAAGTTTCACAGATGGGATATACGTTTATCCTTGTATTCTCAAACAATGAATAATCCAAAGTGTATGAGGCACTGCCATCTCCAAAATCTTAGCTTAAGGAACCGTGGTTTAGGACGCTAAGTTCTTCAGAATTTGGTGGGACTCTGTGACGTTTAGTAGCTGTGAACAAATTGTTCCACTTCTTCAAGTCTCGGGTTTTTCACCTACAACACAGCAATTCCAAAAGTTGTTTTAGTTGTTTTCTATTGAGGATTAAATACAAAGCATGTGTAATTTTTTTTTATCTCAGTCTCTGGAATTATAGAATAGTTCAATAACAATAAACATTAACCAGCACCATTTCTCCATGTAGTATAAAATAGATTAGATCATGCTTTAGATCATACTTCTCATCATTAGACCAGTGTGAAAAAAGGTTTTCCCAGAACTAAACTCAAGTGTCTACAATTAATTAAAAGGGTCGATCATGTTCTGGTGAAATGTGAGCAGAAAGATCAGAAAGAACCACATTGAATTACATGATGATGAGAGTTATGAACACAAAGAATAGAGAGAATATACGAAAGCCGTAGGAAGAGAATAAAAAGTAGTAAGAATAAAAAGTAACACACAAAGAACTTGGAGTCAAATTAACCTCAGATTTATCAAGAATAAGACCAGCAGTTATATGACAAAGGAGAGTTGCTTTCAATATCCTGTAAGAAAACAATATCCAGACTATGAATTTATAGTCAACTGAACTAGCACATTAGTCTGAGAAATTAGATGAGGAACACACACACACCACACACTCATACTCACATACACAAAGTTTTAATGTGAATGTTCTGCATGTGGCTTTCTTAGGAAACTGACCTGAAAGGTAAACTTATCACAGAATGCTATATGGACTACAGAAAGTGAAGAAGCAAACAAAATCACAACAAATTTCCCAGGATGGTAGTCAAGTGACATTCCCCTTTGCCACCTATAGAGTGTCCCTATTTCAAACTGGAACGGAAGTGCAGATGGTTATAGAGGGACAATCTCCAGAAAAAAATGGAATTGATATATTAAAGTGAGCAGATGAGAAGTAAAATAATTACTGTTCTTAAAGGGAGTGAAAACAAAGTGAGATATAATGAAGGAGATACCCTTGGCTGTGAGTAATATCTACAAAATCAAAGAAAACATATTCATTGTTTGAGGATCAAACTATAATAGAACTATGTTCCTAGCATGAAAAGGAATCAAGGAGGAGGGTACATTAGTCTTCATCTGCTCTTAGAGGAAGCCAGTCTCTAAAATGAATAAATCAAGCAACCAGTGTAGGATTGGGAATATAGTTCAGAGGTAGAACACTTGCCCAACAATGCACAAGCCCTGACTTCAATCTCCAGCGCTATCAAAGCGGAAAAAGAAAAAAAGAAAGCAGATATTATAAACATATTATTCAAGCTGGGCAGTGGTGGCACACACCTTTAATCCCAGCACTTGAGAGACAGAGGCAAGCAGATCTCTGTGAGTTCGAGGCTAGCTGGTCTACAGAGTATGTTCCAGGACAGCCAGAGTTACAACAGAGAAATCTTGTATCATAAATAAATAAATACATGCATACATATTATTTAGCAATTTGGAGATTAACATCAGTAGCAATAGTCAGAAGAGATCAAATGAGGCTAGAGATAAGTGTTTGTTTTTTTGTGGTTGTTGTTGTTGTTCTTGTTTTAATCATAGGTTAAAACTGTTTATTGGATGTGGTTGTTTGTTAGCAGTATACATGCCACAGAGATTCTTTACTTGCACTATGTGTGTGCTCTAGGGGTCAACTCAAGCCAACAGCTTTGGTGGCAAGCATCCTGATCCACTGAGCTGTCTCACCGACCCAGGCTTGATTCTACACTATTTGAAAATATGTGCCTATTAGTTTGAAAAAAATTTCAAGCTCTTACAAAAGTAAAAACTATATATACATAACAACCAAAGTTATAATTGTGTAATTGTATACAGCTTGCGTATGCAAGTGACCCGGGCTTAAAAGAACACAAAGACTCTGAGAGCACGCATAGTCTGGGTAAACCTGTGGAATGCCATTGTTTATGAACCGTGAACAAGAATCAGTTGGCTTCCTGCGTCTCCTAGGTCTGTTGAGGAGCTAACACGACAGAATACATATAAGATCCATAGCACAGGTTTGTTCCCATTGGAATCATTAATAAAGGACAGTGGTTGGTTGTTGTATGTTGTTGTTTTTCTTTTCTTTTGTTTTTTTTTTTCTTTTAAGGAAGGGGGAGAGGGAGGGGACCAGCCTTTGTGAAGCCTAAATTGTGGGAATGAGTGCCCTCGACACAGCTTCCCAAGCAGTGCATCTTCTGGGCAGGCTACCCTCTTAGTGACCATCCACTTAAAGGGACTTTGTCAAGGTTGACAGGCTCAATTTAATATACATTAAAAAGAACTTAGCCTGTTTCCTCTTGTCTGAACAGACTGTCAGTGTGGGAGAGAGGGTCAGCTTACACTGCAAGGTTAAGAGACTTGTTCAAGGAATCAGTCCCATGGTCCAGCGCCTCCCTAATCATCTCATTTTGTTTTCACAGTCTCCTAACTCTCCCTTGGAAAATGCATTTGCAACCCCATTTTTGTCACGGAAGGCCTGATCCTGCCAGGTGAAAATGATTCTCTGGGCACAATCTGGCTCTTCCAGGCCCTACTGCATGGTCCCATCTTCTGAGTGTTCAGGTGACCAACAGAGCCTTCAAAGAGAGCCCAAGGAGCTCTCCCCACTGTGAGCTTTGTGATGTCTGCTTTATAAAGGAGGCCCTGGTTCTGAGGATGAGGAGACAGAGTGGAAATGCATATGCAGCTAATAAGTTGTACCATGAACATTATGAGCCAGATTTAGTTCTGCTCCAAGTCCTGTGTGGGTCTCCTGAGATCACTCCGTGTGGCCTTCCAGAATGGTAGCTCCAGAGACAAAGAGAAAGAATTACTGGGTGGATCCCAGCATATCCACTTCCTAGTTCTATGACTTAAACTAGATCCTTGATCTCCCCGACTTTCAGTTTTGCCACCTATAAAACAGGATAATTATTGAGTTGATCCTTACCCAAGGCACCAACTTTGGTTTTAAGGTCAGAGTCACCAGAGTGGGTTTGTGCATACAGAAGTTGAGTGGGGAGTAGTGGTACACACCTGTCAAAAGGCAATGTCAGCAGTCCTCTTCCCCAAGCCATGTCACAATTTGGGCATATCTTCCCCACACCAGAAGAGCCAGGTCCTTTTGAACTAGTGACTGTAGCACAGTGAGACTCAGGCAGAAGACCTCCTGCTGAGGGCACCTCACTGCTCACTTCTCTCTAGCTCTAGCATTCACTGTGTATCCCCATTTCCTATGACTACCCCCTAGTTTACACAGCCAATTCCAACTCCCTTTTCTCTCTATTTCATGATCAACTCTGTCTAGCCTCTGTATTTGGTCAGTACTCATTAGTTAGGTACATTTTCCTTGTACCAGCCAGGCCAGAGCATGGGAGCATGGCCAGCAACCCTAAGTAGGGTCAATGTTCCTTCACCTTTCAGCTACTCCATACTGCCCTTCAGAGCTTCATAACTCAACCTCAGTAGCACTTGATAGCATTCCACTTATAATCACACCAAAGGTCTATCTCATTGCCCGAGTCCCTGTTTTGCCTTTGTATTAAAAGCCTTGTGGCCAGTTCTTGATCAAAGATTGGTGAGAATGAGGAAGGAGACAGAAAAATACAGGATGATTTCTGGGGGGAGGGTAAGATGAGGAGAAACGAACGTGAAGTCTGAGGAGCCTGAAAAGCCAGAGCCAGAGGCAAGGACTCCGAGGAGGAGGCAGGAGCAGGCGGCGCTTCTGCCTTGTCTGGCACTTGTGTACCTTGGATTCAGAAGTTCTGGCATGACACTGGGACATCATGCATCTGTGCCTGCCTTGTTCTCAGCCCTGGGATCTGCTCCCATGCTATATCACTCCCGTAAGCAGGCCCCAGTGCCCTCTCATCTTCACTGTCCTCATCTGAGAAACAGGAGTGCCACCACCTGCCAGGGAGGGTTGTTTGAAGATTAAAGTCAGTAAAGTCAAGGCATCAAAAGCAAGAATACAAGAGCCAGCATGGAGTAGGTGCCCATCAATTGGTCACTAAGAGAATGATTAGCTCTGAAGGCCAGGATAACATAAGTTTCATAGCCCCTGATATCAATTCTGCCCATCCTGCTGCAGGAGAATACCACTGTTTTAACTGTTTCCCTCAGGAGAAAGTCTTTGCCCTCCTGTCACCTTTCCTCCTTTGCTTAACTTCTTTTCATTAATTTTGTTGCAGTTGTTCAGGAAGCATATTAAAAAAAAAATAGTCAAGCAGGCTTCCAGATTAGCACTTGAAACAGTTGAAAATTCATAAGCCAAACCATCAGAGGAAGTGACAGCTTCCCCAGGGGCTGAGCTTATAGCATCTGCATCTCATCACTGTGGACTCACATGGGTGCTGGGGAGTGGGATATGGTTACCCTGGAGCATAGCCACAGGTGGATATGAATCAGTAACTCCAAGCCTACTCGGTCCACCCCATCCTCCAGGGAAACCTTCAAATTCCTAACTCCTGAGTGCAATTAAGTACATTAAGTCAGCGTCTATAATTGAGTTCAGTTCAATTCCTCACTTCAGACTTGGAAAATCACGTGTAAGGAAAAATTCCCATGCCTCCTTAATCAGCTAGAGTTGACATGAAGAAGAAGAAAAGAAGAAAAAGAAAGGAATCTTCTGATCACTCAGTCATGAAACAATGCCAGCAACAGTGCCAATCTAATTTCTGGGTCACTATAAGCTTCTGGTATTTTCAAAAAGCGGCACCCGAGGCCTAAGGGCCTCCACATTCCAGAAGTCAAGTCGGTGGCTTCTCTCTTTTGCCTCCATAACTTCTACCAAGACTGCTTGGAGGCCGACTCAGAAAAGACTGGTACTCATGTGGGCAGGATGTCCTGACACTCAATGACAACATCCCTAACCATCCTTTGTGATATAGTTCTTTCCATTGAACACAATGTGACTTATGACCATGAGTTCCTGGTCTCCTAATGGGAATCATTTTGTATGTTCAGGAAGGACTAGTGAGATGGCTCAGCCAGTAAAATGCTTGTCTTGGATTCCAATGACCAGGTCGTGTCATTACCACTCCAGTAAGCTATGGCTCCCAGTTGTATCTGAACAATGGGGAACACCAAAACAAACACAGAGGCATGGAAGAAACACGACGAGAGGTCACATATTTATTCTCTACAGGGTAATTTCATGCTGCTTGTGCCTTTCAGTTCAAGATCACAGTTTTTCTCAAAGTCATCTCTCTTTGACCTACCCTTTTTGGCTCTAGGAACTATCCCTGACCACATCTGTTTGTAGAGGTCATAGCAACTCCACTAATGCTGACTCTGCATCACTGCATATTTTTACATTGTGTGGTTGGGCATCTTATCCCTCTCCTGCCCACAGTGAAAGGTTCCTTTATTGAACCTTCATCATAGTAGCTAGTTCAAGTTTCCCCACTGACAAGCTCCCACTGCCATTGGTGCTTTATGTTTCCATCTCTCAGTTCGACCTTTCACTGGGCTGCTCTCAGCTGATGCTAGAGGAAGCAACATCCCCTACAGCTTTTTTAGTTTCAGAACCTATAGGGGAAACTGAAACTCCAACTTCCAGAAGTACCATCACAAATTCTATTTCTTCTTACTGATTTCGGGATGCCATGTGCCTCTCCCAGAGCCTCTTTGTGGCCAGAAGAAGTCCGTCTGCTACTGGCCATGGCCTCATGTTCTGGATTCGATAAATATTTCCCCCAGGAGGGGATATAGTAAGGAACTATTGGGAGAACACAGAAGAAAGAAAAGAAAAGGCTAAGTGGATGTCACACCCCCAGGCCATCCAGTTGAACAGCTGTGTAACTTCAAGTTCTAACACTATCAAGAATCACTTCAGCACCTGCACAACAAAGCAGGAAAGTGGGAGACATTGGGTTGAGGGTAACAAACTTGGACAGAACATAGCAAGAAGTCAAGTTTATTAGATGCTGTGTGATCTCTGGAAGCAAGGAGAGCAGTGAGATGTGGTGGCAAACATGTAAAGAAGCAATGAGTATGCCTCAGAATGGGAAGGGAATCCATCAGGGTATGAGTCAGCCCTACTAATTCATGGAGAGCTAGGCTTTAAGACAATACACAGTATTCATCAGCACTAATTGGCTGCTGTGTAGTACCCTTTATAGTAACCCAAATTGTGTTGAGATTATCGCCATCAAAGCATGATTTATCCAGCATTACTATTTAGAGAGGACATTGTATAGAGGGATGACAAATGAGATTCACACAGTATGTTGTCATTACCTGTTCTCTCACACCCTGGTCATGCCTGACTTCTACCCCGTGTACCTTGAGAGCCTCTGAAGCAAAGACTGTTGTGTATGACTCACCACTGTTAACACAGAACTCATTGAGAAATAATTAAATAGAAGATTTGAAGATGGGAGGGAGATTAGTGTATGGGGCACTAGGAGAATTGTGGGGAGGTTGTGGTGGGTAGATATAATCAATGTATATTGTTTAAATGTGTGGACCTTTCAGAAAATAAAATTAAAATTTTTTTAAATGAAATGTTATTTAGAATGACAGAGAGAATATGTGAACAGGAATGAATAAATGAACTAAATGATCTCCAAGATCCTTCCGTAAAATGTTACAAAATCCTTCAAATACTAACACAGATGGTCTGTGTGAAGGACCAAGGACTATGTAGAACTGTGTGTGTCTTGATCCAGGAAAGGCTTCTTAGAGAAGATGATTCTGAGGCTTTCAGAATATCATCTACTGTCAGGCATCATCTTTTTTCAGACTTCAAATACAGGTTCTTCTGATTTAGTTGTTGGTAGAGCCAAAATCTTATGGCCTCTAGGCAAACCTATAGAGCCAAGGGCTCAACTGAAGTCCATCCAGAATATTCCTAATTTCAAGTGCAAAAATAGCTCCTTTTTTCAGTTCATATTATTCTCTCTCTTTTTTTTTTAGTTATAATTACATGATCATTATGAGAAATTGAAAAAACCCAAGCGAATTTCACTCCCACTGAGAGTTCAGCCACTGTTGACATATTAGTACATTTCTTCCCAGGATGCTTCTTAAGCATTTATACTTTTTACATAATGTTATTGGTATTTTTTTTCTAAAAATTTGTTCTGCTTGATTTTGCTTAACATTGCACCATGAGCATCTAACTGTGCCATGGAAATGCCTTCATAAACATCAGCTTAAATTGCTTACTAGTGTTCTGTGCTTGACAGATGAGTCAGGATTTACATAATCCCAGATCGGCCATTTAGGTCATTTCCAATATTCATTATTATAGTAAGTAGCCCAAGGATGGACAGGCTTATGGAGAAAGCAGTATTTGTTTTTCTGATCAGGCTCTGGGGAGAAAGAAAAAGGAGAATTAGTGGGTCAAAATATATAGAGAGTTTTCAGAGTGTAACTATCCAACAATCGGTGATATTCTAAATGTGTTGCCCTAGGATGAACTCCATCAAAGAGCTACAAGAGGCTCTTTCTCTACAGTGGCCACTTTGAGATTTTCTCTTCCCTTGACTTTGCTAGTATATCCTGTCACCACCTCGAGCCTTCCAGTTTGTGTTAACCTCTTAGCAGTAGAAGTTAGACATTGCTCTGATCTTAGTGTAAGACATAAGGAAGGAGGGAGGGAAGGAGAAAGAGAAAGAGGGATGGGGGGTGGGCATTCAGAGGATTCCCACTGCAGCACCTCATGGCTGTGTACTCAGGAAATGGTCTGGCCAGGCCGGTGAGATGGCTGAGCAGATAAAAGTCCTTGGTGTGCAAGCCTGGAAACCTGAGTTTGAGTTTCAGAACCTAATGTGAAAGGAAAGAACCAATTCCTAGAAGTTATCTTCTGTCCTCCCTCCTCCACACACGTGTTGTGGCATGTGTGCACCTGTGCTCAAACAATTCTCTTTCTCCTCTTCTCCTCCTCCTCCTTCTTCTTCTCCTTCCTCCTCCTCCTCCTTCTCCTCCTCCTTTTTCTCCTCCTCCTCCTTCTCCTCCTCCTCCTCCTCCTTCTTCTTCTCCTTCCTCCTCCTCCTCCTTCTCCTCCTCCTTCTTCTTCTTCTCCTTCCTCCTCCTCCTTATCCTCCTCCTCATCCTCCCCTCCTCCTTCTTCCTCTTCTCTCCTTCTCTCCTTCCCCTCTCTCTTTCTCATGCACACAAAGACTAATCATTATTAAAATATAATATCAAAGAAGTAATCTGACAGTTACATTAACGAACCGTCTTGAAGAAACAATATCAATGTGCAGAAGAATGAAAGTAAATTCAATCTCCCAGCCAACACAAAAAATCAATTGAAAAGAGAAAACAGAGACCTAAAACTTTGGAACTTCTAGAGGAAAACTAAGATATAGGCATGAACAAGAACTTTGTGAGGACTCCACTAGCACAGGAAATAACCCCAAGAGTTGGTGACTAGGATTACATGAGATCTGAAAGCTCCAGCATAGCAAAGAAAGCAATCATGATTGTGAACAGAAAGTTACAGAGTGGGACTTAAGCTTTCCCAGCTGTAAAACCCGAAAAGGCATTCATATTGAGAACATAAAGAACTCCAAAAAATCAAACACCAAAACACAAAATTACAAGAATGGATAATGAACTAATATTTTAAAAAGAAGAAATACAATTGTCCAGTGAACATTTGAAAAACTATTTAGCATCCTTAAACCATCACAGAAAAGCAGATAAAACTACACTGGAATTCTGTCTCATCCCATCAGGACAGCTATCATGGAGGAAAGAAACAGCAAATCCTGCTGAGAATGTGGGAAGAAAATTCGTCACTTACCACTCTTTTGACCCAGCCTTTTCACTCCCAAGGGAAGGACTCCAAGTCAACATGCCACAGAGTTACTTGCTTATCCATGTTTATTGCTGTACTGTTAACCAGCTAAGACCTCGAACCAGCCTAGCTGTCCACCAACAGGTGAATGAATGAAGAGAATGGAGTACATGTGCACAATTGAATTTTAATCAGCCATAAAATCATTCATGACATTTGTAGAGGAATGAATGGCAGTGGAGTCATTATTCTAAACAAATAAGTCAGGCTAAGAAATGTTACATGCTTTCTCTCAATCAGATTCAGAATCAAGGTTGAAGTGTGTATGTGTGTGTGTGTGTGTGTGTGCGTGTGCATGCGCCCTGAAAGTAAAATGGACACAGTCAGAGGGGCAAAGAGATTTTATGGGAGGGAAGAGGGGAAAAGAGAAGGCAGTGCAATATTTGTGACATCAAAACAGAAGGAGGGAGTACTGGTGGGAGGAAGAAGATGAGCAAGAGGAGGCAGGGGAATGAGAGGGCAGAAGGTGAAAGGGATGGATAAGAGCAAAGCATATTGACATATATGTATCAGCATGCTTAATGAAATCTACTACTTTGTTTAATTGAAATTTTAAAAATGATATGGTGTGTACAGTGAAGAATACTGGCCTCTAGACAAGGAGGCCAAGATGACTTTCTATTAAGTAATTATCAGGGGAAGAAGAATCCCACTAGACATATAGAAAGTGGTTCAATAGATTTTCCAAGGGCATGGGTCAAATATCTCTGTGATGTACGACAAGGTTCAAGTTCAAACATAAGCCTGTGAAGAGGAACCTGGGAAGAGCCATCTTATAGCAAGCTCCAAAAACAATCTTTTATCCCAATACTTGAATCTGGGATCCACAGCCAAGAGAAGGAAGGCTATGGCTGCTGGAGCCATAGGTGAGTAGATTGAGCACCCAGTTCAGTTGAAGAAAAGTTTGGAGAAATACCTCCAAGGCTGGCTGAGGTCTAGGGGAGAGCCAAGGCAGAAGGATACTCCCCGCACGTGCTCTGCATGCTGTAACCATCTATTGTGGACATGGGCTTGGGGGTGAAGTGGGGATGTGGAGACTATTCAAGATCCAAATTTGCATTGAGTATTGAAAATGGTAGAGAGAATCACATGTCCCTTTAAGACTTATGACCCATGGAAGTTAGCTATTAGTGACCCTCTGCCGGTTTTATAGATGAAAAAGAATGAGGTCTTCCAATCATTCTGTGAAGTGTCTTTATCTAGGACCCATGTCAGATCTTAGCCTGATGCCTTTTCTACATTTTTCCTGCAAGCCATAGTATTAGAACATGCCTATAGATCCTTCTGATTGAGATATTTTCTCAAGATAGTTTCTGTCTGTCTTTCCACATGACTGCACCTTGTGTCAAATTGACCAAATGTACAGAGACTAATTGGCATACCCCAAACCATAAGCCCTGTCTCAAGGAACACTCTCTTAATGGGCATGGGTGTTTAAAGCCAGTCACTGACACCTCGCATCCATTTGGTTTCTGCTTCAATTTCTCCATCTTTAACTGGACAGGAAACTACTTTTTCTGTGTGTTTCTTGGGAGTCATTTTGAGGGTGGCTGACATAATATATGTGAAAGCTATTTGTGAATGTCAAAACACTCCTAAACACAAGCCTGCATGTATATGAGTTATGAGGTTCTGGGAAAGGTGGTAGGGGAAGACAGAATTTGCCAAATGGCATCAAGAAAGTCTTTAAGAATCATGTGTGTGTTCCTGTGTGTATGTGTGTACATGTGTGCTAGTGTATACATATGTGTGTACATAAAATGTGGGCCAAAGAATGACCTTGGCTACCTTTCTCTGGACACTCTCCTTATTTTGTGGGGAAAGGATCTTTCATTGGCCTGGAAACCTGGCTAAGCTGCTAGCCCCAGGAATCCCCCTGTCTCTGCCTCCCCAGTGCTGCAATTACAAGAGTGGTCAACTGTACTTGTTGTTGTTCTTGTTCTTGTTGTGGTTCTCTTCATCGTCTTCATCATCGTCCTTGCTGCTGCTGCTGCTGCTGCTGCTGTTTACATAAGTTCTGGTGATTGCACTCTTGTGCTTACAGAGCAGGTGATTTACTAAATGAGGCATCTCTCCAGCCCCAGCCCCTGTACAACTTTAATCCTGGTTGTGACACTGTCAGACTTAGAATGAGGTAACAGAGCAAGGTGGAGGAGGGAAGGAGATGGAGAAATCCACAGAGAACCATGTAGGCTAAAGGAAGCCTCTTGGGTCAGGAACCTTCCAGCAA
Source organism: Cricetomys ansorgei (assembly GCA_026225945.1). Taxonomy (NCBI): domain Eukaryota; kingdom Metazoa; phylum Chordata; class Mammalia; order Rodentia; family Nesomyidae; genus Cricetomys; species Cricetomys ansorgei. The sequence goes on from JAMJFZ010003206.1 coordinate 1,732,445, forward strand.
CTCTCTGCCATCTGAGCTTGAATAAGTGATTTCCTCTCTCTCTCTCTCCCTCTCTCTCTCTCTCTCTCTCCCTCTCTCTCTCTCTCTCTCTCTCTCTCTCTCTCTGAGTTCCTGCTTCTGCTTCGTTTAGTGTATTTGTGTTAGTACCTGCCTCATTGAGCTGCTGTTGAGAACTGAATGAATAGGCTGAGACACACATTGCACCTGATTCTCCAGGGACATTTGTACTGTCAATAGAGGTGGGGCTGGGGTATTGCTCAATTCTTAGAGTGCTTGCCTAACACACATGAGACCTTGGATTGAGCATTGCACATGGTGTCAAACACACTTAAATCCCCTGCACTCCAGAGGTATAGGCAGGGGATAAAAATTCAAAGTCATGCTTGGTTATGTAGTGAGTTTGAAGCCAGTCTGGCCTACTAGGGATCTTGTCTCAAAGCAAGGACAAAGCACAAATAGGAAAGTGTTGATAGTGGAAGCATTTGGGAAGTAGAACCACAAGGTTTATCTACAACTGAGAGATAAGAGGTCAGAGAAAGAGAAGCTGTCAGAAGGTCCTTAGTACCTGTAAGAGATGGCGATGTCACCAGAGAGGACATGGAAATAAACACCCCTGCCCTGCCAGCACTGTGAGCCCAGTCATTCTCAAGTCAGAAAGCACACACTTGGCCTGCTGCCCCTGCCTGGGGCAAGGTAAGTTAAAAGATTATTTCATTCTCCTGTCATTCTAGGTTAGAACTCATGATCCGGATAGATAAAATAAATACTACAAAATTATATCATTTCTTCATCATGGTTCCACTCCCATTTATAAAGATTAATTGTGGATATTTTATTACACATTCTACTTTGCAGAATACCTTTATTTACACTGTTATATCAGAGGTTAAAAAATTATCCAATTTGATTGGTTTGATGAAAAATCTGAACTCAACAGGGCACAAATGAAAATGATGGGACTCTCTCCCTCTCCCTCTCCCCCCTCTCTCTTAATTAAGACTGAATAGCTTCAGACTCACTCTGTAGCCAGGGATGAGCTCTCTAACTGAACTCCCAGCCCTTCCGCCTCCTCCTCCTGAGTGTCGGGATTGTTTGTGTGTGCCATCGCACTCAGTTTTATGCTGCGCTAGGCATAGAACTCGGGGCCTCATGCAGGCTAGGCAAGCATTCTACCAGCTGAGCTACGTTCTCCAGCCCTGAACTGTTTTACTTCTTCTCTGATAATTCCCACGTCTTGATGACACTGAAGCAAATCCCATTCTTGCCAGGTGTTCAGGGCAATCTGAAAACGCCGAGCTTGGTTTGCGATTTCAGTCTCTCGCCGTTGCATCCTTGCCCCATTGGACTTGGGATCAGCAACTTGTCATAGAAATAGAGAGAAGTAGGAATGCCCAGGACTTAAAGGAGGAGTGGAAGACAGGAAAAATCAAGTCTTTCTGACCAACCTGGTGCTGCTATGAGTATCCCAGGCCAAGCACAGTGTCCTCTGAGTGACAGGTGTTCAAACACTGAAGCTCTCTTGAGTTCATGTGAGGATTCTTCAGTGGCAGGCAGAGCTTTCCGATGTAGGGGGTTGGGGAAGGGTGTGTGTGTGTGACAGAACTCATGCCTTGGCCAATCTCTACTAAATCTATCAACAGTCCCATCTCCCATCCTAAAGAGTCTACCCTGCGACCTCCTAGCAGCCAGTCTTATTGGATAAGATCCAAAGACTCACTCTAGACTGGCTCTTGTCCAGAGTGGACTCTACTCTCCCAAACTCCCCTGTTCTGACCATCTATATATTAAGGTATAAGCTGCCTACTGTTCCCTCTCTCAGCTCTGCCCTCTCTCTCCTGTTATCTGCATTCCTGCTCAGACAGGCATGCAACTCAGGGCAGAAACAGACATCAAATGGAAGAGAAGCCTGCCCCCCCTTTAAGTGATACCCCTAGACTTTCACTCTGCTCGCAGGCTAAGGTGGTAGATTTACAGCTGAAGGAATTCCCTGTCTCCTCAATCTCTTTAGACAACTTGCAATAGAGAGATGTGGTCAGACCGAAGATGCATGGTCTCTGAGCATTTTCCTTAGAATGTGGAATTTCTTGCCTCTCTGTCCCTAGCTCTCAGTTCTGGTAGCTAATTTCCCATCTCTTTCCAATTGTCCAAGCAAGTATTCGTGATCTTCCATCTGCCCTTCTCAAGTGGAATGGGCCTAATGTTCAGCAGTACCTCCAGGGGCCCTCCGTTTTGAACAAAGGCAATGAAGATAGCCATGGGAGCAAAGGACTCCACAGAGCATGCTGGGGCTGGTTCTTCTAAGAACAACTGAAAGAGAAAATCTGGAGAATCTGGGATGTGTAACGGTGTTAAGCAGAGGAGTAACAGAATGAGGCATGTTTTACTACAGTGTCTCATGTGTAATGACTGCACTCCGAACCGGAGCATTTGAGAGGACTTGTGGAAGAGCACAGTTGCTTGTCAATGACTGTGAATGCCATTTGGAACCGACACTGAAATAGGGGTTGAGTTTCAGGCCCCTTACATCATCTTTCACAAATCGTAATTCCAGAGTGTTATTATCCTCATCTCTGTTTCTAAAATGTACAAATGGGTCCAGAAAAGGGTTAACAGGGTTTCACAAATATTTAAGTTAACAAAGAGCTCACGGACTCTAAGTCTCATATCAAAATCTTCTCTTCAAGGGCTGGAGACATGGCTCTGTTGGTAAAATGCTTGCTGTGCAAGGATGAGGACCTGAGTTTGATTCCTGGAACCCATGTCAAAAAGTTGGACAAGGCAGTGTGCTCCCAGAGTCTCCACACTGGAGAGACAAAGACTAGAGAATTCCTGAGTCTTCCTAGAGCTTTCTGGACAGCCAAGCTAGTGAGAACTGACAAGTTTCAGGTTCATAGAGACTTACACACACACACACACACACACACACACACACACACACATGAACATGTGCTATACTACACACACATTAAAATATATTAATTTAGAGAATGCTATTACTATGTGATATTGAAGAGTATGGCATGAGCTATAAATTGTTGCATACTTGAATGCTTCTAAAGATGTTCTAATACAGTCTGTGTCTTCAAAATCCATTTCTGGATTTTGGGGAAAAACTTAAAGATCGGCCTGAGAGGTAGTTAGTAGCCCTTGGATGGTGGTCCTATTTCCTTGCCCATAGATGCTTATAAATAGAGCTAAGGAAGGCCAGTTAAATAGTTAAAATGGCCAGGCCTCAGCCTCTGGCAGAACCACCTAGAAGCCTCTTCTACAAAGACAAAAATCATTCTTTGAGAAGGGGAATCCCAGACCTCATTTCTCAACACAGGTGCCCAGAGAGTGGAACCGACTCTGGACTTGAATCTCATGCCAGCCTACAAAGATAAGTCACCAGCTTTGCACAAAAACAAAGCAAGCCCGTGTTCCACAGGGCCTCAGAGCAGTGAGGAGTCACTAAAACTGAGACCTTTTCCCAGAACCCCATTACTGGATGCTGTGTTAATGTCCCTTAGGCCACAGGGTCCAGAATCTCCTGTGGCTTAATCTGAACAGGGCCCTCTGGGCTCGAGAACATTCTAATGGGACTTTGTGTCTTGTTTCCATATCAAGAAACTTCCAAGCCCCTGTGGTTTCATCCTCTGTTGCATTTTTCTGAATTCATTTCTAGTTGAAATCCACAAAAGGACCCCATAACGCATTTACTCAAGCAAAACGTATAAGTGTGTATATATTCCAGCAACTGGTCACTGTTTCCTCTAGTTTTCATTTTTTGTTCATTTTTCTTTTTCTCGTACCTGCTGTATGCCAGGCAATTGATTACATCTCATTTGATCTCAGTAGCATCAGGCATCAGGACTTTGATCCCCAAGGCATAGATGGAGGAAAAAGGGACCATGGTGCATTGTGACCATTTTCAGACCTCAAGACTGGTGTCGCAATTAAAGGAGCTGCAGCAACCTCAAGAATGGCAACACTTCACAGTTAATGCATCTTAGGGGCCCAAACATCCTTCTGTACAGCTGAGGTGACAGAGAGGCCAGAAAGTTAAGTCCTTGCTCTGTGAAGTTAAATGGGGAAGGAGAGCCTTGCGCATGCCCTCCCCCAAAAGAGAAGAAGGCATAGAAAAGGAACAGGTCTCAAGAGAAAGCATAACAACAACTCTGCCCCAGTCCTCACTTTCCCCAAGGGTGAAGGAAAACAGCAATAATATAACAGCCTTGTAAGTGGGCAAGGCACCATGCTAGTCCATCATCCATGATGCATTGAGTTTCCATGGCATCATACACATATGCACACATTAAATACTCAGGGATGGATTATTATCTCTTTTTTGTACATATGTCTTAGGTAAAATGACTTGCCCATGACTTGCTCTGCTGAATAGCAGAGACAGAGGTGTCTATAATGGTTGTTCTTTCTGCCCTTGTTTTCTCTGTTATTATCAGTATCTATGGTCACATTGTGCTCTTGTTGAGAACCCTCTACCATCTCAGAAAAATCTCAACTGTTTCATCATCCCTATTACATCCTACCGTTTCTAAACTTACATGTGGTGGTTTGAATGAAGCATGTCTCCATGGGCTTTGTGTACTTCAGTGTTTGGTCCCAGTTGTCAGCACTGTTTGGGGACATTATAGAGCTTTGAGGATACAGAGGTTTACTGGAGGCGGTACGTCTCTGAGGGTGGGTGGGTGGGTTCTGACACTTTCTACCCTCACCCCACTTTCACTATGCTCTCGCTGCTTCCTGTGTATGTAGTAGAAGTGATCTCTCCATTCCTGCCACCTGCTGCTACACTCACCATCATGGTAGGCTCTTATTCCTCTGAAATAATAAATCCATAAGTGCTTTTGTCTATAAACAAAGTCAGGGAACTTTATCATAGCAACAGAAATGAAACTGGCACACTACCTACTTCGACTTCTAGCGCTTGTTAACAGTGCATGGGCAGCGTGCACATTGACCCCACGCTATGCCTTACATCTCCTGGTCTTCTACATAGGCTGATCCATAACATTACTGATGTCCCTGGGCTGTCTAGGACAACAAGTCCTCTCCCAGCCTATCTTTTCCCTCCCCTTCAGCTGCACTCACTAGTAAGAGGTATTTTGTTCTTGGAGGATTTTTTCCCATATTTGAGTTGAACTATTGATGGCTTTTACTCAATGACACCTTGGGAAATATATTCACTGTATCTATAACTTCTTTCCCTAATATGCTTCCATAGCTAAATGTCCTCACAGTGCCTCTCCCCAAGTGGCTCCTGTTTAATAAAGGGCAAAAGATTCATCCTGCACTGAAGAGAAAGCAGAGCAGTTTCTCACATTTGAATTAAACATTTCATCCCCCTTTAACAGGACACGGGCATAGATTCAAGTCCTTCATCATTATGGTCATTCTTCAGCATGTACATCGAACTATTACAGTATTCATGCAGAAGAAAAAGAGATAATTCAGGTGTTGGAGCCAGTATGGAGCCAGGTTGTACTGAGCTGTACCTAACATTAGTACCACTGCTTTAGCAATGTTTTTCATCTGAATCCTCATTCATTTTAATTAAATAATGAAGTCCTATCATCTCCTATTACCCTATAAGGGGACTGAAGTATTTCAGTGGATTCAGCTTCTGGAAAGAGTTATATATAAAAATCACAACATCCCAGCCCCCCCCTTTTTGGCTCTTCCAAGTGTCTCGTGATCATATTGAATTTTCTAGACTCCATATGATTTTCTGCTTTGTGAAGGTCAGAACTGTAATCTCAATTCCCCTCTTCAAGAAAATTAAAATAATTGGTGTTTCCCATCTCATCTGCTCTCCTGCATCTCTGTTATTGTGCCAGTTGCTGAACAAACATGCCACCTAAAATAGTCACATCTTCACCATTTCCCATCTGCTTTATTGGTTTCTTTAAATAAAATATTGCTGTGATGAATAATACCATCTAATTGCAAATGTGCACATCACAGTTCACTGCATCAAGTGGCTTCCCAGAGTACTCTGATGGGAAACACAGGCAGGAATGGCCCTCTGAAGTGCCATGAAGTCACTTGGATATGGTCCATAGTCCACCTCTCAGCCATGACAAATGCCAATGCCAACACCCCCATTGTCTATTAGAGCTGGCACTGTCCAAGGACTGAACTGATAGGACATAGAGCAAACAAATCTGGGCACTTTCCACCACACCACAACCAGCTAAATAAGATAGACAGGTTAGTTAAGCAAATGGTTAACTGAACTAAGTGTGAATGGATGAACGACAACAGGAAACTGATCGTGTATTAGTTGCAGGTCTCATTTATGCCATAAAATACTATGAAAAGCAACTTAAAGTAGGAAGGACTGACTCTGGCTGTTTGAGAATACCACCCAACATGGCTGGAAAGTCCTGGGGCAGGAGTTTGAGGCAGCCAGTCATGTTCCATCCACAGTCAGGAAACAGAGAGAGAAGAAAGCGGGTGTTCAGCTTGCTTTCTGCTTTTTATTCGGAACAGGACCCCAGCCTATGAAACTGTGCTTCCTACAGTTAGGGTAGGCCTTCCCATCTAAATTACCCTGATCTAGAAACTCCTCAGACATGCTCAGAAATTTGTCTTTTAGGTGATTCTAAGTCCTGGTAAGCTGACAATACTACTCATCACGGGCAATGTAGTTTGGTAGGTAAATAGAAAGAAAAAATAAAGAAATAATAACAAAATAAGAAATGATGAAAGAATCTATGACATTCATAAAAGCTTTCTCTCTCTCTCTCTCTATATATATATATATGTATATATATGTGTGTGTATGTATGTGTGTGTATGTATATATATATATGTATATGTATATATATATATATATATATATATATATATATATATAAAAAATCAATTGGCCTGTCATTAATGTTAATATAACAAAAAACCTTGAGTACCCACTATGCCCTTATCAAATGTGTGAGCATGCTGAAAAATAATTTACTCTTCACAAAGACCATTGTTGCTTGCATATAAATATAGAGACAAAAGTTCACATGTAGAACATAATACATTTCCTTCTTTGTCTCTAGTCAGACACAGTTCTGTAATCAGGGGTCACATATCCAGATGTGCGCCTTGCCACAAGTTAGCACTGTTTTTTAATAGTCAAGATCAGAGAATGCGCACTGAGGCCTCCTGCTGCTGTTATTAGAGATATAGGGCTGAGTAGGAACCGTTACCAACCTCAAAGGACTTGTGTTGTTAGTGGGAAGGGGAAAAAAAATAAGAATAGTAATAGATTGCCAGCAAGAATAGTTATAGTTTCAAGAGAAGATATGAGAACTGACCTCTGAAGGTAATCAGAAGCCTACCCTGATTACTGCCCTTTAGAGAAACCCTCTGCCCTTCCTACCTGCTGGTTTTCAAGCCCTTGCCAACCTGGTCCCCATCCTCTGTGTGCAGCTCTCAGAATGAGATCCCTGTGTCTTACTGAGGAAGAGAGAAAATTATATAGACACTTCTGCCCCTCCCCTGTCATTAGAAGGAAAGGGTTAACCTAAGAAGACCAGAGGGTTCTGACAGGCTCCCAGACCACATGTGGGGGCAGTGTGCCCAGTGCTAACAGCCTCCACAATCAGCTTTCTCCACTCTACTGAAAACGTGTAGGAGCAAATAAGGTCATACAAATATTTGCTTTTCTCCCATCTTGTCGGTTTTTATTTAAGATAAGTTTTTTTGCTTCTAACCCAAAAATGATTTTGTAAAATGTGCTACATTCAAATCAATAGTCAGTAAATTGACTGTTACTGTGTAATGATGTGTTGTTAACATTTTTAAAGAATGGAAAAATTGATCGCATAATCCTAATTAGTTGATGATAGTTAAAGTCTACATCTGCACTTTTCCACATTATTAAATGAGGTGCAATTAAAGGCTCAAAGCATATGCTATCAGATGTCATCTCTCCCAATCTTGGTTTATAGATCATGTACTCACAAAATAGTAGGCTGAGTCATTTCTCAAAACATGAGCTCTAAACATCATGATGGTGCCACTCCTCTCTTGTCTGTGTTCCCTGTAAATCCTTCAAATCGCTAGAACTTTCCTAGACCAGCATATTACAAAGTGTAGCCCCCCCCCTCAAAAAAAAAACTATCACCAGCAAGCAGCAGCAGCAGCACCTCCTGGGAGCTCGTTAGAAATGCAAATTCTTGAGCAACTGAATCAGACTGATGATCTGCAGGTAAGGCCAGGAATCTGTGCTCTAAATGCTTTATAGGAGTTCTCAGGGTGTGTGCGACAGTGTTTGAGAACCACTGCAAAGAGTACTGAGACCCTGGGACACAAACATTTATAGAAGCTGCTGAGACAAGTCCAGAACTAGGCACTGAAGGAACATTCACAGAGACACATAAATCAGCACATCTGGAACCAGAAGTCCAGCAAAAATTATAAATATGCCTAACTAAGCTAAGAGGCAGAATAGTGGAGCCTTGGGCTGCTGGACCAGAATCGGGAAACAAAAATCATCTTTAGGGATTTAAAAAAAATTATCTATGCAGTAGATTTAGCAGATTTAGAAATCTGGGGAGGACTCCAGCAATCTCCCCTTACTTGAAAGCACTGTGTCATGACAAAGAGCATGGGTCTGAAGCAAAACTGTGTTGTGCCCTGTGTCAGCTCTGTGGGCTTGTGCAAGCTGGACATTTTGCTCAGTGTGGTGGGGTGGGCAGTGCAATGGTTACAAACAAGCATGGGCTCTGAAGTAGGAATCCCAGGCCTGATCTCAAACTCCACTACCTACTAATGATGCAGTCATGGGTAAGTAACTTCAGTTCTCTGTGCTTTTGTCTTCCTGTCTAGACAGTAGAGCTGCTCCCTTAATTTAGTCTTAGGATTAAGTTGGTGATATGTAGATGGGACTTGGACCAGTAGTGTGACATACATAGATTTGTGGTTACAACGATGATGACAGCCTCAAATGAAAAGTAAAATAACAACACTAGATTCCAGTGTTGTTGGGACAATATTAGGTAATAAAGGGCAAACAATAAGGAATATTTCAGTTTCTATCTCCACCTTAGGGTTTACTGTACATTCCTTTTCCTCTTATGTGCAAACATCATCTAAAACTATGCAGTAAGGAGAAACAATTGGTCAAGAAGTTTCAGGCATCCTTGTCCCATCTACCCACATGATCCAACAGCTGTCTCCATCTCTGTAATACTCCTCAGCCTCCTCATAGCTTTTGACTTCGAGGCAATCTTGATGTAGTCTATCTCCTGAGCCTCGGACATTTAATAGTAAGCATTTCATTTTGAAGAGTCATCTACATGTGCTTCTCCAAAACACTGTGCCTGTGACCAACCTGGAAACCTTGATAGAAAGCAGGTTCTGACTCAGTAGACACAGAATGGATTTTGAGGGTGAGCTTCCAAACGCTGCTAGTTGCCAGTGTGCTAGGCTCAATGTGAGCTTAGCAGAGTCCCGCAGTGCCCTGAAAATTTCCACAAGTAGCATCCACATGTCCTCTAGTATTCTCAAGTTATTCTAGAATTTAGTTGCAAACTCCTGAAAGCAAAATAGCACACTAGGAGAAGCCCTGAACTGCAAGACAGGACGCCAGGTTTCAAATTCTTCCTTGTCCTCCCACAAGCCCAGTGACCTTGAGAAAAGTATTTCTGAAAGATCTCAGTATTTCCCAGCTGTATCTCCTTGGCAGGGTGTTGTGAAAGCCAGATGAGTCATTTTACAGGCGAACACTGAAGACCAAAAGTCATAGTGCAAAATAAAGATCATGGTCAAGCCTACTTCGAGCCATGCATACAAATAACCTGGTTCCTTAATTAGAACCTTGAACCGAAAGGCCAGAGTATAAATTTCCCGTTCTTCCTCTCTCACGTTACACTCATTCTTGGATATGAACATTTCAGAATTAGTCAGTACTTAATGTATAGGAAACTTCTCTAAGAAAGCAGACAGGGATATATTACAAAGGGATCAGTCAACTGTACCCCCACAGCTCAAATCTGCTCTACTGATTGCTTTTTATAAATAAAGTTTTATTGGAAGACAGTCACACCTATTTGTTACATATTGTTTAAACCTGTTTTCAATCTCCCATGTCAGAGTTTAAGAATTGTATCAGAAACCACACAGCCTACAAAAGCCTAATGATGTCAATCATCTGATCCTAAGGCTGCCCATACTGGCTTCTAGGACTTTGAGGTCTGAAGGAACTGATTAGAGGCACAGTTTCCAGAAGTAACTATCAAAGCCACAATGAAGAACTGGGCTTCTAAAACTGTTTTCCTGATCTATTCAAAAAGATAAAGCAACAAGAAGTTGCCTACTACTGAGCACGCTGACTCCAGAACTGTGCTTCAACTTTAGCTGTGCTCCAAATGAATGTCCACAGGAATCTCTGCTATAGCCACACACAAAACCAAATGCCTCCACGACTCTTCTTCCTTCCCTGCAATAGAAATAGAAAAAAATCTCAGTGGTACCCTGTTACATCCTTGTGCAGGTGTAGCTTAACAGGGAAATCTAAATTACATCTGAGTCTCCTGCCATAAGCATTCTGGGAAACAGACTATGTAGCTTCTGTCTACTTTGTAGCTTCCATCTCCAGTATAGTAATGTGTCGTAGAAGGTGATTCAAAATGACACCAGACAAATCAGTATCCACTACAGTATTTGTCTTGGTTTGAGATTCTGCAATAAATTGCAACAGACATGGGGATGATGTTAAAAACCAGATATTTATTTTTCCCAGTTCTGGAGGTGAGGAGTCCAAGATCAAGGTACAAGCAGATCCAGTGGCTAATAAAGACACTCACAGAGGCTTGAGAGAGCCATCGTTACCTTATATCTACCCATAGTGGAGAGAAGAAAGGGGGATTTCTCCTGCCCCATTTCAGAAAGCCGCTGCTCCAGCCATAAGGGCTCCACATTCAGAAGCCAGTTCCTCCAAGGATCACACCAGCAGAAGCTAGGATTTCAAATACAAAGCTTGGAGGGACACAAGTATCAGTCTGTAACAGTCCTCAATCAGGTATGAGTTTTGACTTTCCTTCCTAGGATTCTCTAAGCTTTGCAAATGGAGCCTCATTACAGTGACTCAGGTTTGTTTGGGTCTTTGTCCCAACAGTGCCTACAAGTGCTCTAGATCAAGATGAAGTAATAAGTAAAAATTGAACTCACTCTCTGAAGGTGCCATTTAGAGTTAACCAATGAGTCACTTACATGTAGTGTACAGACACAAACATATCCATACAGTTATGAAGAACTAGGGTCAGGCTACCCACAGCCAGGTGCCCATTGAACAGCAGCAGTATAAATATTCTGTGAGTGCCTTGGGAAAGCCATGGCTTTTCCTACCAGCCTTGATTCTGAGCTAAATATTTTCCAAGCTAAAACTCCATGGTTCTTAGACATCCATTGGGTCCAAAAAAATTAATAATGGGATTTTTTTAAGCACATTGACCTGAAACAGCTATTGTAAAAACACAGCATTTGATTAGCCCAAGGCAGAGTTAGAGGAGCCCTGGAGCTTCGGATCCATGTGACAGCCAGGCTTTGAATAGTAGATTAGTTCAAGGACCTGTGTCCTGTAGATTACATTTAATTCCCACATCCAAAACAGCCCTTACTGAGGTGGCACTAACCCGTCCACTTGCCTCTGGGTTTAGCCATCCTTCCCCAATGCCCAGGAGTGCCCTGTCTTCCTTCTGTTTTACTCTGACAACTGTAAAGAAGATGGTGATGAGATGGGTACAGCCCAGGAAGATAAAAACAATGTGAGATGTGGAGGTTGGGAGCTTATCAGCCAAACAGGACATGGGATAGAAAAAGCAATCAACCAAAAGCTCTTATCAAAATCTCCCCCAAGGAAAGGCTCGAAAAAATCCTGTCATTGCTCAAGGAAAATTTATCGGATTATTGCAACCAAATCTCATTTGTTGTGTTCCCTGTACAATGAGAGCGCACACGTGCTGGCCACTGGGAGTTGGTCTTGACAACTTTAAACAGCACATCCTGCACGATGAAGACATAAATGGTGCACATACACAAGTCCACTACCATCATGGTGATTACTACACTCCCTTGGCCATATGCTAGGTGTGTGCTGTTTGTGCATTTCCCTCCATAATGCGCCATGCTAGACATGGCCATGCCATCTCCAACATTTGGATTAAGAGACCAAGGCTTGGACAAGTGCTCAGAGTCACAGAAATAAATGATCAGACTAAGATTCAAATCCAGATTAGTCCACACCCTTGAACCATTTGGGTAAATAAAAACCTTAGTGTAGATGACCCTCTAGCTTTTAAAATGACATTTATATACTTGTGTGTAGAGGTCAGAGAACTCTTTATGAGAGTCAGTGCTCTCCTCTAGCATATAGGTCCTGGGAACTGAACTCAGGTCATCAGGCTTGTTGGCAAGTGTCAATACTTGATCAACTATCTTGCTGCCCCCCTCATCCTCTCTAGCTTTTTAATAAAACAAAAGGAAACTAACTCAAACATCGTAAGACAATACAAGAGAATTTTTTTGTCTGACTTCTAAGTTACAATTCAACAGACAAAAGGGAAGAACCCTGAGAACCAAGCAGAGGGAAAGGCCAGCCAGGGGCTAGATAGACCTGACTCCTGTACTTTCCACACTCACTCATGCCCTCTGAACCTTCAGAGCTGCGCCCGAGTGGCATGAATAGGAATGTGATATTTAATTTATACATCCAACTCTTTGTCCCGGTGAAGCAATCCGTCTTCTTTAATTGCACAAAGCGTTCCTGATCAAGTGTATTCAAAGTGATGTTGTGCTGAAGGAAAGCTAGTCAGAAAATGTTCTTAACTTCCTGTCATTAAACCTATCTAAGCACTTTACTTGAGGGGGGGAAAATGTTACATAAAGCTACACGTGGAGCCGGAAGGCAAGCCTGAGGTATGTTCTCAGACCAACCTCCTAGTGTAAGAATGAGGAAATTGAGATCAGTGTGTGGACACCACACAAGCCTTACCCACATGTCAGTGGCAGGGGAAGGATAGCACTCTGGGTCCTCGGACCCTCTCAGTCCCACTGTGGCTCCTAAATTGCTCTGGTCAGGGAAGATGGTACTCAGATGAACGTAAGATTCAGCAAGGTAAAGGAAAATGACAATTGAACATTTTTATGCAAGTGGGGAAAATACTTTTATAAACTTCAAATTTATATTTAAAAAAACAGGACTTGATTGCATGTTTATGTTAACAAAACAACTGAAAGGAAAGACATGGATGTGCCTAGAGCCAGCATTTCAAAGAGATGAGCTCATACGTGCACTTACCTGCTCATTAACACTTCTCTGTCTTTCCCAGATATTCTACAACTAATACAACAGCCCCCTTTATTTATTATCCTCCTTCTGTGCTTTCAGTTACTTTTGACCAACTGCAATCCAAAACTGGTAAGCGGAAAATTCCAGAGAGGGCAATTAATATATTTTATATTGCACACTGCTCTGAGCAGACTGATGAGACCTTATGATGTCCTACTCTGCTCCCAAGCATACACGCTGCTTTGGTCTGGCACACTCGTACTGTATAAGTTTCCTTCTTGGGCTGCCGGATATCCGATTAGCCATCACAATATGGAGTGCTTGCCGTCAAATAGCGCTTGTTAAAAGTGAAAATGTGGAAGTTCGGAGTTCAAGGGCTAAAAGATGGAGGCTGGGGCACTTGCTCAGTGGTTAATACATTTGCTACGCATTCATGAAGGCCAGAGTTCGAATCCCCAGAACCCATTTAAATGCTGGGTGGGAGTGGCAGTTCACCTATAATCCCAACCTCAGAAGGCAGAGGCAGAGCCTCTGACTGCAGCTCTGGAAGGTCCAGCGCCCTCTTCTGGCTTCTGCAGTCCTTCCGCACTCACGCCCACATACTAGACACAGACACACAGGCAAACACATAGCTAAAAATAGTAAAAACGAATCTATTTACAGTCAAACACTAGGGGGAAGAAAAGAAAACACATGTCAACCTCTGCTGCTTTGAGTTTGCCAGCGCTGTCATAATGAAGGACCACAGAATGGGTGGTCTAATTAACAGGCGTGTATGCCCTTCAACTTCAGAAGCTTGAAGACTAAAATCCAGGTCTCAGTAGGATTGGTGTCCTCTAAGGCTGCTCTCCTTGATTTTATGGATTTCTTCTCCCTTGTCTTCTCATGGTATTTCTTCTGTGATTCTCTGTCTTAATCTCCCTCTTGTAAAGACCTCATGTTGGACTACAGCTCACCTTAAAGACCTCAACTAATTACTGCTTTAAACATCTCTGAATTTCCAAACATGATGACATTCTAAGTACCTGGGTTAGACTTCTGCATGTGCACTCTGAAGTAGGTCTGGGGGCTCACTTCATTCCATAGCACCTGGTAGAAATCCTCAGTAGACTGCTACCTGAGCTGAGCCTCCTCAGCTGGCACGGTGCTGAACAGTTTGTGCTGCATCAGCTTCCTTCTCCTTCACCTCGACAGTCTTCCAAACAGTGTACTTAAAGTTACAATGGCTCACAAGACTATTCCAAAGAAACAGAAGTTAAAGATGTACCTTTTAGCATCTTTCTAACACTGGTTACATGAAAGGTCTTTTTATACTCATAGTTGCGTTCTCTTCTAGTTTGGGAAATTTCTCTATTATGCATCCCCCAACCAGAAAATAATAATAGTCTCATATATGAGGTATTGACAATAGGGTGGAGAGTGTAGGAAAAGGCAAGAAGCCATGATGGAAATGCTATCCCAAGGGACCCATGCCCAGAAACCAGTGTACAGGGTGTGATGGCAATGAGATGTTTACACATCTTAATTGTGAAATGCCAACTCCTCTGGGAAATCCAGTTGTCACTCCTCCCCTTGATCTGTTCAGGAAGGAGTCTCGAAGCACATACTTCCAAACATTGGCTAGAAATAAAACAAAGAGGAGAGGACAAGAAGCTCCTGTAAGCTCCAGGAAATGAATGCTCAGTAATTGTTGGCCTAGCCAGCCATCAACAGCACCTTAGAGGGGAAGTTAGACGCCAAAAGCCCCGGAGTCACCACTGAAGAGGCATTGGAGGTCCAGAGAATGCTTAACAGGCTTTCTAATCCCTGTTTCTCTTCTTGCTAGGAAATATCCTTGGCCTTGATATATAACCTAACTAGGTATTATGCATAAAATATTAGCATTGCCTCTGGGAGACTTTGGAAGAACTGTAAAGAAATCCCCTTCTTATCACCATACCTGACGACATCTCTGGGCTTACCCTTTCCTGCAGCAACTTCCCAGACTAACCCAGCTGCTTCCAAGACACATTATGGGCTTTCTCTCTTCTACACCTATACATTTAACTGATTCTTTATCTTAGACTGTCCTTTGTATCACCACAAACCATCTTTTGTCTTCAAAAATCCCAAGTTAATGCCATGTCTATGAGATTGCTCTCAACTCTCCCTGTTTCACCAAGTGAAAGCAATGTCTTTTTATCCTGTGCATCTGTGGTTTAGAATTCCACAGCCTAGAATATACTGGGTGAAGAGATTCCAGAGTGACCTCACAGCATCTTGGGCATGCCTATGTTAAGTGAAGCAGTATTTTTACATATCATAGTTTGTAATTTCAACAAGGAAAGGGGCTGGGTGTGTCATTATCGATGGCACGGCACTGGCTTGATAAATGATGGCTTTCCTTTATATTTCTAACCTGTGCTTTGGTGGTAGAACCAAAGGGAAATATGGATGAGAGAAAGTGAGTATCAATAACCATTTTGCATTTGTTCCTCAAAGTTTAGTGTGAATATGATAACAGCATGTGTTATTGATGGAGTGCTTAGCTATGACAAGGCATAATGCTTAGAACCTTCATAATGCTTAACCTTCTTGGATACCTATGGATTTGGCCTTATGATCTCTTCCTGAGAGCCATAGAGCTCAGTATCTAAGAGATAGGTCTTTGGAGCCAAACAATTTAGGTGCCACTACTCAAATAGTTAAATATTTTAGGGCAACCCAGTTGGTCACCCCATACTTTTGTTTCTTTGTCTGAAAAATTAGAATGAACTTAGGGCCTACCTACATGGCTACCATGACAAATAGATGAGATAATATAACACAAAACCAATGAGGTGGTGCACGTAAGAGGTTCAGTGCAAAATAAAAGCTCAAAATACAGCCATGTCACAGTCCTGCTCATTATCCATTTTATATGTAGCTGAGCTAGACACAGGTCCAGTATGCCTGACACCAATGCAGGTCCATGAGTTCACCCAATGCCACCTAAGTAGGTTGTTATTCATGTCAGTCTTCTAAGAGAAGGTAATAAAATGGCCCAAGGAATATCATCAACTGTCCTAAAAGAACAAGAGAAGACACAGTCCCTTATCCACCCCATTAGATAAAATAAATTTCCCTCCAGTCATTAGTAAAGGAAAATTCCCCAATAACACATTATTTCTTCCTGGTTCCTATGACTGAGAGAAGTAAAATGTCAAGAGGAGATTTATTTTAGTTTGACTCAAACTGAGAGGAAGGGGGTAGGGTGGTTTATAATTAGAATGATCACAGGACAGCTCACCCTGGGGAGTCCCAGTTTATCTAAGTTGTCCCGATATACCTATTAATAGCATTCCTTTTCATTCCCAAAAGTATTCCAGTAAGGGCAATAAATTTCATGTCCCCTCTCCAATAATAAAAAAAGCAAGCGCTTTGGAACCATGGAGATTTGAACTCACACCTTAATTCCATCCCTCACTAGCTATACATCTACATTAATTCATATCACCATTCAGGGCTTCTTATTGCCCTCTAAAATGAATTTCATACTTCCTGTTTCCTAGAGGTTTGTGAAGATTCAGAAATGAAATACCACTAGAAAACACTTAGCACACAGTAGGTGCTCCATGTTGGTGAATTCTCCTCTACTGACTCTCCTCTTGCCCCAGTCACAAAACCCATTTAATTGAGAAGAACTGAGATCTTTATTTTGTAGTTTACCAAGTTTCTTTTATATACTGGTTATATAGTCATCTAATTCAATTCAGCCCACATGGATGAAAGAGGAAATTCCATGTCCTAAAGGTGATGAGAGTATTTTTGCAGATATCTTTAATACAGGGAAGCTTAAAATAAGCTATGTAGAGGAAATACAGGGGCCCTTAAGGTTCAGAGCAGGGGGCAGACATCTCTGGTAGGATGGACTTCCTGCAAAAATTATCATCTGGGAGAAGTTCCAAGGTGTTGGGTATATCTGCAATAGGCAGGGTTCAAGAAGACTATTCCAGACAAAGAAAATACCCTGAAGACAGGGTGGTAGGGGGTGCTTCCAAAGAATGGTGTTAATCCAACTTAACTGAAATGCTGGGTACATTGGGAACACACTGTAAATAGAAGGTCTGCAGTAAGCCATGGTGAGACACTGATGGTCTACGAGGAAGTCTAGTCTTGACAATATGAGCCTTGGGAACAGTTCTCTGGCAGCTGTCAAGTAGGAGCAATTATAGCCATGCAGAGGCAGGAGATGGGAAACCTAGCTATGGTGCTATTGTACGAGCACTGTTCAGGCAACTTCACAACCAAGAGTTCAGTTCAACTAACCTCTTAAGTCTACAGCTCCGGGAATCAAGTCTCTACTAACAATTGAAAGTGTCAATCAATCTCACATCTAACTGCATATCTTAAGAGGAAACTAGATCCACTTATCTAGTTTTTAGTCATAAATCTAAACTGGTGACAAGCCATAACGACTCATGAGCAGCTCTCTCATATGGTAGAAAACATCATCTATTGTTTCTTCAAGGAATTTCCTCTAATTTTCCCTGTATTTTCTCTCTATAGTCTTCTAATTCTTACAGTACTTTCATCTCTAGAGTAACCCCAAAACACTCCACTGTGATGTTCTTGCACTCACTCTGTATTCCACCTTGGAGAGAATATCACCCTGAACTCCATTCAAAAGTGGAGCCTAAGACAGTGGTCTGCATTTAGACTGGAGAAGTAATAGAAGAAAAGAGAGGAAGAAAAATGCCAAAATAAGATTTGATAGTGTGTTGATCACCATGAAAGTAACAGGTTGTCTTAGAGTTTCTATCACTGTAATAAAACACCATGACCAAAAACAACTTAGGAAGTAAAGGGTTTATTTCAGTTTACAACTCTCAGGTTACACTCTATCACTGAGGGAGGTCAGGGCAGGAATTCAAGGCAGGAACTGAAGCAGAGGCCATGGATGGATGCTGTTTATTGGCATGCACCTCATGGCTTGCTCAGACTGCTTTCTTACACAATTAGGACAACTTGTTCAAGGTAGGTACCCCCTATACTGGGCTAAGCCCTCTCACGTCAGTCATCAATCACAAAAATGCCTCACAGGTTGACCACAGGCAACTCTGGTGAGGGCATTTTCTTAATTAAGGTTTGCTCTTCCCAAATGACTCTAACTTGTGTCAAATTGCCAAAAGACAAAAAAGAAAAAAACTAACCAGAACAAAGGTTCCCAGTGCTACCAGAAACTCTAGAAACTGCAGCTCAGAATTACCTGCCTACAGGAGGAGAGGGGGTAGCATGTAGCCTAAAAGTCTTCCCCATTTGGCAGAGATGACCTTGCCTTGGTATTTGGCAGTTGTCACCTCCTGGGTACTTCCTAACTGCGCACATCAGAGTACGGCCGTTTGTGTGAGATGTTGCTGACTAAGATGTGTAAGATCTCCCAGGGAAACAGCAAAATGTACATGAGAGCTACAATAAGGTGCTGCACTGTGCACTCAAGCCTATGTAAGGTTATTAGAACCTACAGTAAACCAACAAAATTATACCAGTTCATATCACAAGTGCCAAATACGTAGAGAAAATCCTAAAGGCAGTGAACGAAAATGGTAGAGAAGAATGGAAATAAGAATCTCTGCAGACTTCTTCATCAGATGCTATCCAGATAGGGAGACGAGAGGCTGACATCTTCCAAGTGCAGTAAGGAGAGGTCGGATCTAGAGGCTTCTCAGTCCAGGTGTGACATGACATAGCCTAGGCCTCTGGTCTCTCTCTCATTGATTTCCCATCTCAGTCCAGGTCTTCCACCAACATGCAACATGTCCACTTAAGCTTCAGCCACCACAACCACATTCTAGTCAGTAAAAAAAGAGAAAGGAAGAAAGAATGTTACATTTCCTTCTTTAAGGACACATCCTCTAGGCACCACATAAGCAGTGGTGGAATTCTGTACATAGCCACAGTCAAAAGCAAGGAAAGCTGGGAAATACATTATTTTTTAATGTGTATGTAAATTCAGTGCCTGTGGAGGCCAGAAGAAGGTGTCTGATCCCCTGCAACCAGAGTTACAGACAATTATGAGCCACCTAACAGGAGCGGAGAACTGAACCCTGGTCCTCTTCAAGAGCAGCAAGTTTCTTAAGCACTGAGCCATCTCTCCAGCCCTAGGAAATACGTTTTTATTCCAGTGGACATCTATCTAATAAAACTCTGGGGTTATGTTATTAAGGAAACTGCAGAGAACAGATATTAAGGATGACTAGCAATCTTTGCCATTGATATTAAGCTATGTTATGAACGTTAGTCTCTTTCGTTCTTGATGTTATTAATAAGACATAAGCTACAGTAACCAGTAAATCCATGTAGATAAGATAAAGGAGCTGACAAGAATGATCTGCAACAGTCCTTCCATTTATGATTTTTATTTCTATGTGTTGCTAGGATACGCTGACACATAGTAGGTTTTCTTCCATTAGGCTAAGAGTAAGCAAATTATAGCCTAGAGGCCAAATCTAATTAATTATCCTATTTAAAAATAAAGTTAGCTAGAACACAGAAATATTCACCCAGCTAAATATTGCCTATGACTGTTCTTGTGTAACAATGGAAGGGATGAAAATAGTTATATGGCTATGAAACCTAAAGTTCTGACCCTTTCCAAGTACAGTTTGCCAATTCCTGAATTAGACAAATAAATGAATTCATGTGACTGAGCAATTTGAGAAAACTTTGTTTTCAGCAAAATGTGTCTTTCTTTTCTTCCATTCACTTCTTCTGTAGCTTACATTCTATAGTTTGAAAATGAATACACCATGGGCTTGATTTCTAAGGATTTCAAGGAAAACAAATGCAGATGTTTTGCCAAAGACATAAATGAGAGAGTATTTTCTTAACTCTTGAAAAAACTTACATCTGCCCTTGAAATCTCAGGTTTAAACACAATGAGCTTTCTCCCTAGAAATCAGACTGCACAGAGAAATGACTGTTTTGGAGCATGTCCCAAAGAAGCAAGTACATAAGGCATGGAATCCTGGCAAAAGATAGATTTGTGTTTATATAATTCTCACATTAAAGAGACGGATCATACCCGGGGTGGTGGTCAGAAGAATAGCAAGCCAAGGAGGGTTTGTCTAGGATCCAGAATAAAAATCATTACTTGCTAGAGACTGTCCCCGAATCAGGTTACAAGTTCATATTATATGGAAGGAGAAATGTGTAAGAAATGTGAGGCTGACCCTTGATGGTTGAAGCTCAGCACATAAACTGCCATCAGCGCTGTCCGGGGTTAGGGAAGTGAGGCTTGTTCATGGCTTAGAAAAGAGAGTAAGGGTCTCAGAAAATGTTAGACAGGACCCATCTCTGTGGACAAGGCTATAACCCCATTCAATGTGTCCTTCTCAACAAGAGCCCATAAAAGA
The DNA here is from genome assembly GCA_026225945.1 of Cricetomys ansorgei. NCBI lineage: Eukaryota > Metazoa > Chordata > Mammalia > Rodentia > Nesomyidae > Cricetomys > Cricetomys ansorgei. The sequence goes on from JAMJFZ010003206.1 coordinate 1,753,100, forward strand.
AGCCTAGCCTTTACCCAAGGCCTGCAAGGCATACGTTTGGAATGGGGCTTAATGACCACAGAGAAGCCTAGATTTTACACTCTCTGGGAGACCTGGGTTCAAACGCAAGCTCATTGCTTCTAAGAGGCAAGTTCAGTAGGTCATCTCAGTGTCCCCATTTACAGACAGAAAATTTTAGATGTCCTACAAAATTGTGGCGACTATGCTTAAAGTGTTTGACAAGAGGTAGGAGTTGCTCTCATCATGGCCATTATCACCAGTGTCATCACTACAATCATCACTACCCCCATGGCCACAGCAATCAATACTTTGGCCTATAATGTACCCATCGGTCAGCTCTTGACAAATCCTAGCTTGGGAGCGAAAAGACCTGAACAAGAAGACTAAATGTACTCACATCTGTAGAAAAGTGGTACCTTAAAAGGCAGAATTAAACAGCAGTGAGGTTTTAGTAGTTTCTGAGAGTCTCTGCTTGAGAAGCAATGCCAGAAGGAGTGAGGCGAATACACCATGAAGCAAGTGTCTCAGAGGATGCAACCTGCTGTGCCCATGTCAGAAGAATCCTGACCCCATCTGTTGTTTCATTCTTCCAATGTATACGCATGGTATGGAGGCCCACCTCATGCTACCTCCTCAAAATGATCTCTCTGATCACATGTTACCATGCCATGTTACTATATTGGAGACTGCTCAAATCCGGTCTCAGATAGGCTCTCTGTAATCCCAAACAGAAGCCCCCACTTTCAAGCCTCACCTTCTGCCTCCTTCCTTGGCTTCACTTCCCCCAAAGCTCTCATCATTTCCTGATGCATTACACATTTTATTATATGTATATCTCAACCCGAGAGAATGGAAATTCAACGAGTCTCGAGATTCTTCTTTGTTTTCTAGTGTTTCTGCATGAAGAATTGTATCTGAGATATCAAGAGATATACACTGCTTATTGAGTAATTTTGAATGAACCTGACCTACCTAATCTTGTTTTAAAAAAAATACGCAGACTAGGCAAGGGAGACGAGGGGATTGCCACACAGTCACAAGCACCTATCTCCAGAACCATGTGAAATAGCAGACACAGTAGCAGGCACTGTGGTTCCAATGCGGGAAGGTAGAGACAGGAGAAGCCCCATAGCTTGCTGCACAGCCACATTTGCCAAATTGGCAAGCTCTGAGTTCAGTGAGAGACCCTGCCTCAAAAACTAAAGTACAGAGCAATTAAGGAAGACACCTGGCATCAGCCTGAAGCCTCCACATGCACATATACACACACATGAGAACATATACACACAAAAAGTGCATCCACATATAAATACACACATGCACACACAAATAGGCATTCTAGAAATAGTAAAGAGAAAACCATGTTAGATGAAAAATTTAAGTAGTTCCTGATAGATAAGAGAAGGATTACCTTAGGATACTTAAGCTATGGACAGCAGGGCCTTATAAAGTGTACCCTAGTCTGTGCTCTCCTGGCAATCACAAACAAAAGTATCAAGAAAACCAATAATGTTCAATAATGTCTCCTGGGTTATTTTTTTTGTTTGTTTGTTTTGTTTTGGAAAAAAAATTAGCACTTAACTCATTGGTTTTTCAGCCATTTTAACCCAATAAAATCCTAGAGTCTTGATAAAGGAAAAAAGAAAAAAGTCTATGTAGATACAGTTGGTTTTTCTTTTGTTTTTCTTTTAACTTCAAATGTGGCATGGGCTTGCAAAGTCAGTGAGAACAACTGGGCTGTAATATTGCAACCTTCAACCAACCTCAGTAACAATTTTATTTCCCTATGTTGTGTAGCTTCTTCAGGCCCTGGAATACCCTGACTTGTACTGTAAGTAGCGATGGATGGCAGATTTTTAATGTCTTGCCTCGCAATCTAGGGGTGCTCCTCAAATCAACTGCTACAGAAACTTCAAAGAGGAGAAAAGGGAAACTTTCTTTTCAAAACCAATTTGCTAATGACCTCTAACGACACCTTGAGTTTCTTTTCTTTTTTCACATGAGTACCAAGGACAGGAAAGGAAAGTCCAAAAATTACAATAAACATCAAAACTGCTCTTAATTCAATAACTCCACCTAACAAAACATTTCAAATGCAGCTGCTATTTTTTACCCACTGTCCATTTAGTAAGAATGGGAGAAAGCCAAGAATAGAGGCACCTGAGCCTTGCTAGAAATAGATCACACAGCTCTTGCAGCACATTCCACATTGCAAGGGTAAATGAACTCATGTGGGCAGCATGCAGAAGCCCGACGTTGAAAACAAAAACACATACAGCTACAACTTCCTGACAAAGGAATGCACATACGAGAACTTCAGAATGGTACCAGGTGCTGCAGAGAGCAAGAAAGCAGCCCTCTGTCTATCACACACCCCGTGCATACGCATGTGTGAATTCTCACACTTATGTTTACAGGTCTTTGACCTAACTGGAATTCATTTTTTCATCCAGGGCCTGAAAGGGTGGACACCCAGCTCTATCTCCAGTCTTAAGTGCCAGCCAGCCATCTTTGCAACACTGACTAAAGACCTTAAATGACTAATCACCTTAAATGACTTTCCACATCCCAGTCCAAGACTCAGGTTCTAGTCCAAGACTCTTAGTGTTTTTCTGTTTCATGAGAAAAAAAATAATAAATCTTTTCAAAAGTTCTAATGAAGCATTTGTAGGACCTGTGGCACCTCTGTGGCATCTTGATGACTCCACATGAGTCCTTCCTTCATCAAGGTACTCGACTGATCATCAAGCTGGATGGTGACAGAGCCCTCACCCCACCCCATGCAGCCATTAACCAAAAGGTAGGCTCTGAGCTCATGGAAACTCAGGCTCACACACAGCACAGCAGTCTCTGCCATGGAATCTCAGCCAGACTCTGCTAAAGAAAAAAAAACTCAACACCCAATTATCATCACCTGTTTGATGCCAAGGTGAAAATTATTTATTTTATCTTCTTCTTTGGATTGATATAATTTTTCATTTACAACCACACAGAGCAGGTTTACTTCCTTTTCCTCAGAACCACCTAGACTAAGAGAGCCCATGTCTTCCTTACACATCTCTGACTCATGTTCAGCAACTGCAATTCCTTTCAAGAATTCCAGGAAGCCTCAGAGGACCAACATAGAGCTTGCAGAATATGGCGTTTGTAATGGAAAGTGTTCTCAACACAGGGCCAGATTAGCAAAGTTTGAGTCTCAGCTGTGTGACCTTAGACCAATGACATCAAGTCCACATACCTCAATTTCCTTATCTGTCAAACATATATAATAACCACTGTTAGGATTGCTATTGATATGGAAAAAAAAATGATGTCAACTACAGTGATGGCAGGTAAAGATAGGCTCCCTTTCCATCCCCTGCCCATGCTTAGTCACCCCGCCCCACATGCCCACTGCTCTAACTTCATGAACAAGTCATGTTTTTACTTCCATATCTGAAAGAGGAAAATCTCACACACACACACACACACACACACACACACACACACACACACACAGAGCAAGAGTTTCACCATTGAGTTTAGGAGTTATCTTCCCACTACTCTCTGGGTCAGTTTCCTCTCTCACATCTGAAAACTCACATCACACGCTGGTCAATTCAATTATCAAGGCTGAGTATGAGGCATCCCCATCCTTGCAGAGGTTAGGCTTAACACTAGGGGTGGGGCTGGGGGGTGTCTGAGAGAAATGTAAATGTAAAAATGAGGGAAGACATAGAGTGCACATCCTTTTGCTTCTGCCATTGCAGCATGCATCGGGGAACAAGCACAGGCTACTTTGTGGAATTTTCTTTCTTGTCTGCAAACAAGAGGATTCATAAAGGGAGTGAGTACCATGAAGTCTTCCAAGGAGGAAGCTATGACTTAAAGTTCTTCAAGTTCTACAAAGTACTGACTTGCACATCCTGTATTCTGAGGGGCTGGGTCAGCTAGCACAAAGCAGTGGGTGTTTCCCGGTGCTCACTGGCTTATGAATATTTAAAGGTAATAAATGTCACAGTAAGTGTTTAACGATCTTGTTTACATGTAAAAGTCCTTGAGAAGGGTCTATTGAAGATGAAGCTGATACCAATTTCAAAATGTCTTTATTCACTCACCCCCTCCCCACATCTTGGGGACAGGAAGACATCCTTTAATACAATAGGGATTCAGAGAATGCTGAGTCTTTCAACCTGAACATGGTAAACGTGTTAAAATTAGGATAGGCTTTAGAATTTTTTTCTTTGAAGTTTTACAGTTACTCAAAATGACATTTTCCTCTACTAATGAAAGAGAGGACAAGAAGAAAGAAAGAAAGAGAGAGAGAGAGAGAGAGAGAGAGAGAGAGAGAGAGAGAAAGAAAGAAAGAAAGAAAGAAAGAAAGAAAGAAAGAAAGAAAGAAAGAAAGAAAGAAAGAAAGAAAGAAGGAAAGAAGGAAAGAAAGGGAGAGAGATGGAAGGAAAGAAGGAAGAAGGAAGGCAGGAAGGAAGGAAGAAGAGAGGAAAAGAGAGGAAAGGAGGGAGGGTCAGAAGGAGGGAGGGTGGAAGAGAGGGAGGAGGAGAAGGAGGGAGGAAGGGAACAGAACTTGTGTGTGCGTGTGTGTTGTATGTGTGTGTGTGTGTGTTGTGTGTGTGTGTTGTATGTGTGCGTGTTGTGTGTGTGTATGTGGTATCCTCCTCTCCCACTTAACTGGTATCAACACTTAACTGGTTTTCTGAAATTCACTGAGTGACCAGAGGAACCCAGTTTAGGCTGCTGATTTGTAGGGAAATAAAGGGAAGCTTGAGCTGGTCAGCTGAGTCACAGATCCATAAAACTAAACTTGAAAAAGTTAAAAGATTCCCAACATCAGCCAGTTGCATCCTTGTTGGGGCAGTGGTGAGTCTCAAGTGGCATAAGATGAGTAAAATTGATGCAAAAGTACCTGTTGTACACGTGCTTCCTGTGTGCTTATTATAAAATTCAAAGTATACAATATATTCACTGTACTACCTTCATCATACAAGAAGACATATCCTGTAGCAAGTGACCCAGTCAATAAAGTGTTCAACACTTCAGACAGCCAATATATGTTTGGGGATCTAGAGTGAAAGAATACAGATAAAAGCTATCAAGGTCCATCAATTTAATGAGTTGTTTGTCACCCATGTCTGAGTTGAGAAACTTCGTGTCAGAGAAAAAGGAGCATTGACCATGAAATCAAGAGCCTGACTTCCAATCTCCCACCATTGTGTGCATGAACTTCACTATGACCTTGTTCCTGTCTGAGCTCTGTTTCCTCTTTCTATGTACCAAAATGGAGGGAAACACACTTCTGTTAGTTCTGTCATAAGACTCAAATGGTAGGCTGACATGAACTGTGAGATGTTGCTGGCTTAGTTTCCATTACTACACACACACACACACACACACACACACATACACACACACAACACACACACATACAACACACACACAACACACACACACATACACACACACAACACACACACATACAACACACACACAACACACACACACATACACACACACAACACACACACAACACACACACACATACAGCACACACACACACATACACACACACATACAACAAACACACACAACACACACACACAACATACACACATACAATACACACACACACACAAGTTACCTCAAATCTATTTACTCTGAACTACAAAATTCATTACTCCTGGTTCAGGATCTCTCACATGGTGCAAAACTGGGGAGGAAATTACATGATGAGGGTGAGCATCAAGAAGCCCCCTACCATAGTCACTCAGAACTGAGAGGTTATCATTTATATCACATAATGAGCTGCCTGTTGAAAAACTTGACCCTTTCTTGCTCCTACCTGAACTCCTGAACACAGCTACCAGATGTGAAGATAGAACAATTCAGCCACAAGGCCTTCCAGTGGTTTGGCTTAATCCAAGAGCAGCATCAAAATAAACTTGATCTTGAATGCCAAGCCTACATCCTTGGGAGGGATTGCCAAGGGACCTCATGAGAAGGGCTGAATCCTTTTCTGAGCTCCACAGGAAAGAGTATGGTGATCAATTAGTGATGTCTTACATGTCCACGGGAATCAGAAGACTGTGCTAACCTTGGCCTGGAACCAAAGTCTTCATATTCCCTTTGCCCAGAGCCTGTGGCTGTGCGTCAGAAGATGCTGTGACCAGTAACCCTGTCTTTTCTTTATTTTAACATTTATTCATGTTTACTTTATATGTATGAATACTTTTCCTACATGTATGTATGTGAAGCACAAGCATACTTGGTACCTTCACAATGGTGGTGGGTTTCCTAGAATCAGAATTACAGACAGTTGTGAGCTACCATATGGGTTCAGGGAATTGAGCTGGGGTCCTCTGCAATAGCATCCAGGGCTCTTAACCACTGACTCATTTTTCCAGACCTTTTCTGTCTTATTCTTGAACTGGAAAAGGTCTCTGAAATAAAAATTAAGAGAACAAGAATAATGACCAAAGCAGAACAAAGAACTTAGATAATAACACTGTAACTGATAATCATAAAATTCAGCAAAATGTCCACGCACTATACACACATGCACACACACCTTGAAAGAACATATTACCAATTAAACTTTGATACCATATTTTCTGACTATCTGTGTGTCTTAGAAATAAGGCATTATGTTGATTGCTTAAAAAAGAAAATCATAAACCAAATACTATACCTCCCTCTGAATGGCAAAGACTGTCTCTGTTGGCAAAGGACTGTTGAGTTCCCTAGACATAAACGGGGTCTCCCTCCACCTGTGTGTGTTGCACAGAGGGCTAGGTGCTGAAGGGAAGGAGACTGCTCCTCCCGTGAGTGTCTGTGTCTCGCCCCACTTTTTCCATTCAGTGTTGCCCTTAATCTCCGCTATGTGCTGCACCTGCTCCTAGGGATAGTCTCAAGAGTTGCCATAGACATAAGGAACTTGAGTCCAAAGCCAGATTCTTACATTTGACTCTCCAGAATTCATCTTCTTCTCTGAGTTAGTTTTGCCTTTCAGATCACAGTATGTGAAACTTCCCAAACAGGCTTTCAAAGGCAAACTGCATATGCTTAATTGCCTCAAAAACCTTTTAATTTTGTTTAGCTCATTTTGCTTGTTTTAGCTTTTTGTTTCACATAGGCACCTACTCCATGGTACCATGACAGACACTCTGCAAGGGAAGCTTCTGCTTTTTCATTCTCTATTCCCTGCAAGTTGTGATTAATCAAAGGGATGTCCCCTCCACTGAGCACAGTTAATTAGTTGGACGTTTAACATGGAAACCTCCCAGCAAGGGGGCTGTGTGCTCCTGCCCCACAAAGCCTAACTCAGGACCTCCTGGGGCTATTGAGAATGGCTTCCCCTGCACAGTGAAGCACCCCTATTGATCCAAATGAGGCACCCTGATTGAGCAGGGCTTCTGGCAAAGGTGCCAGGATGCTAGAGCCTGAGACCACAAACATAAGAAGAGCCAGCCCTGAAATATCCCATCCATTTGACACTCTTCCAGGTGCAGGCCTTCTTATTCCTGTTGTTAAAAGTTCAAGCCAAGAAATTACAGTCTCTGAGATGACCTCTATAGAAATTGGCCATCTAGAGAAGCAGTCTATGCCTGCTCCCCTCCAAACATTCTCAGTGCCTTTTTGCTTCAGCAAGCATCACAGTGGGTCCTCAGGGAAACCAATCAATGGTACCACACAAGCCTTTCTCTAAGGAAGTGTTCAGCCTAACAAAAGAACCCAGAACATAACCTGAAAGGGGGAGATTCAGTGCAAATCCCTGTGTGATTAACAGTAGCTGCTTTCACCTTCTAAGGGAACGGCCCCTAGTGCAATTTATATCTGGATTATGTCATTCCTAAACTCCTTGCTTGATCTTGCTGGAGTAGACAGGGTAAGCAAAAACCCAGATTTCAAAGTCCCTGCGAAATTTTTGTTTGTACTAAAAGACAGGCCTGAAGTAAATTGCCCACTGTTTAGTAGAACCTGTCCTGGAGTCTTTGGACACGGCAAGGTGGAGTTTTCAGAAAAGAGGGAGAGTTGGGAAGAGGACCGAAGCAGGGAAACCTTACAGTAACAAATGCTTTATGATCAACAGCTTAAGAGAAAAATCAGAAAGAAAGGGGTTCTTTCCTCACCTGGAGTAACACAGAACAGATAACACAGGAATGGGGAGCCAACCCAGATACCCAATGTATTAGGCCAAAACTGAATCTTGAAAGCAGAGGAATGAAGCAAACCACCTTGATGCTCTCATTTGAAGTTCCCATTGCCTAGATTTGAGTTTTCTAGACAAGTTAACTTGAATGTCAAAGACACAGACCTTGAACTAGCCTCCAAGTTATATATAAAATGCATAAAACAGGCTGAAGAGACAGCTTTGTTAGCAAAGTGCCTTTCATGCAAGCCTGATGCTGACCTGAGTTTGGATCCATAAGCCCACACAAAAAGCCAGGCATGGTAGCATTTGCCTGTAATCCTAGCACTTGGGAGACAGAGACAGGAGAATTCCTGGACTGTCTGGGCTAGACAGCCTAGCCAATCAGTGAGCTCCAGGTTCAATGAGAAACCCACATCTCAAAACATAAGGTAGAGAAATAATAGAGGAAGACACCAGACATCTGGCCTCCACATGCACACAAGTTCACAGAAACACACATGTGTGCGCGCACACACACACACACACACGCACCAGTAAAAATGTAGACCAGGGTAAAATGTATGCTAAACAAGAAGAATAACATACTCTGAGCTTGTTAGAACGCACAGCTTTAAACTTAACGTAAAAAGCTGTTGAATCATCATAGAAAACCGGATATGTGGACCAAGGTAGTTGGGCCTTTAACAGATGTGGTGATTTGAATGAGACAGGTCACCATAGGCTCATATGTTTGAATCCTTGGTCCCCAGTTAGTAGAACTGTTTGAGAAGGATTAGGAGGTATGGCCTTGTTGGAGAAGGTGGATTACCCATGGTAGGCTTGAAGGCTCCAAAAGCCCATGCCAGGCCCAGTCTCTCTTTCTCTGCCTGCAACTTGCAGATCAGATGTGAGCTCTCAGCTACTGCTCCAGCACCATGCCTGCATGCCTGCTGCCACACCCCTCACCATGATCATCTCGGATTAACCCTCTGAAGATATAAGCAAGCCCCCAATTAAATGTTTCCTTTTATAAGTTCCCTTGGTCTCGATGTCTCTTCACAGCAGTAGAGCAGTAACTAAAGCAACCAAGAACCCTGCTGTCCAGCTTTTGAAAATTCTTTCACTTCTCTGTCCTGAGACAAGGTAGTTGCTCTTTCTAAATGTTTTTGGTTCCTCTGTAGGTCATCAGTGATTCTGAGCATTAAACAGAAAGATGTAGTATACTTCACAGTATATAGCAGAGTGTTACGTGAATAACTGGTACATGTACAACACCAGCTGTCCTTCCCAAGGTTGGGCTGCAACATTCTCAGCAGTTAAATACTGCTGCTGCTCACTTGGAAGACAGGTGCACAGACACACACTTGTGAGGGGGTAATCCATTCCTATCAGAACCTGTAGGTCTAGTATCTGCCCTTGGACATTTCTGTCCTCCATATAATAATGTTTCCTCTGTCCAAGTACCTGCCACAGCTTTTTCTCTATGGGAGATGCATGGGGTTTTCCTGAAGGGTGGCTGCCAGTTACTCTAAGGGACTTTCTAGGGCAGCCAAGTTAAATCCATGTCAAGACCTGTAAGTGAAGCTACCCAGCCACACTGTTCCATGCACCTTCGGATTGAGTAGTGATATTCCCCCGGAGCGAGGTTCTGTCCTGTTTTCATAGCTTGTCACTCTTATCATTGCTTTTGCTGTCAGTAAACTCATCATCATCAACTTCACTCAAGATCCAGGAGCTTCAGCATGCTGTCTTAACAAAATGGGTGGCTTAAACCCCCAAATATCATCCTTGTGGTTCTGGCAGCTGGAAGTTTAAGTTCAAAATCAAAGTGCTAACAGATCCTGCTTTTTTTTTTTTTTTTTTTTCTTTTTGAGACACTGAGGGAGAGTCTGTTCCATGTTTCTCTCATGACTCCAGTGACTCTCTGACCCCCCGTGTCCCTCAGCTTGCAGATGTGTCACTCTAGCCTCTGCTTCCATCTTTCCTCACCCCCTCCTCTTTGTGTACCTGTTTTTCTGAACCTCCCTCTCCTCGTTGGATCAAGCCCATCTTAATCTAGAATGACATCATCTCCATGAGAGTCTATGTATAATGGCCAGAACTCTAAGTAAGATCATAATCACTAGTTCTAGGTGAATATAAACTTCCTGAGGCGGTTAGGGATGTGGATACTATTCAACTTATAGATAGATTTGCATCAAATACAGAAAATGGTAAAGAGAGAGCGTCAAAGGTCCCTTGGGATGGTATCAGTCACAGAAATTAGCTTCATGTGGCCCTCTGTCAATTTCATCAATGGAAAGAAAAGGAAAAATAACTGAGATCTCCAGGTCACACTGGGAAAAGTGACTTTATCAAGGACCCATATGTCAGATCTTAGTTACAGTCTGATGCCTTTTCTACACTTTTACCTCAATCCATTGTATTAGAATATTAATTCCCTATGCTTTGGTGTGGGAATTCAGTCTTTCCGATCAGGCTAGCCACTCTGACTGGCTTACAAGTAAGAATAAAATTATTATTTGTATTCTTGGTGTTATATGGAGTCAGTATGGTAACTGTTCTTTCCCAATTACCATTTTCTCCAAACTTCATAGCATGACACAAGATTGCATTAAGAGCTATCAATAAAGGTGAGGGGTGAGGTACATTGAATTACATCCCTGTTCTCCCAAATGCTCATTGTCAGTGATACCATTTACATGATGTGTGTGGCTAGACTTTAATTCAACAGCCATTAATTGTGCAGTTCCCATGCATCAGCCACTAGCCTAGGCATTGAGAGCAGAGGCAAAGTGTTACAAAGTGGAATCAGATACAGTCCCCACCATCAAACCATGTGGACTCTTGTGGTGTATTAATAGTGAGCTGACATTCAAATCACAGTATGATGGATGCTCTAGAAGAGGGGAAAGTAGAGTGCTTTGACAGGAGCGACAGTATGATGGATTCTGCCCAGGGTTCAGAGAAGAGTTTCCACCAAGATGCCATTAGAATGGGGCCTCCAAGAGAAATGAGAATGGAGGGGGGTGGAAATAGGTTCCTGGGCAGAGAAAAGAGCACAGGGAAAACACTGTGATAGGAAAGTACATCTGGACGGGAGCTGAAGTCAGTCCTGTCATGAAGACATGAGTGGAGAGTGTTGGGAGATGCGTAAGGGGTGAAAGACTGAATCCAGGCCACTGTGAAGGCTGCTCCTTTCTAGAGGGGGGCAGAGATTTGGGCACATCTCATGTGTCAGTTCCCACTGCTTTTAACTCTGGTTCCCCACACTTGCCAGTGGTGTTCTCTAAGCAGGTTACTGAGGCTCTTGAAGCCTGCATTCAGTCTGTCATGTGAAGGAATGTGAACCATTCCTGGTTGCTGTACTGGTAAAATAACATCATGACAAACCTAACACTCAATATAATAAACAACTACCTGTAGTTTTACAACATGGACTTCTATTCTTGAACATTGATTATTCTTTATTAATGATCATTGATCAGTTAAAACAAGAGGATTTGGGGATGTTTTGGCTTTTTGTTTTGTTTTTCATTACACTGTCATAGGTCCCTAAATGTTTAAAGCAAGAAATTGATGTTAGGCTTAGTGAAAGAAGGACGATTTTAAGTCAAGAGTTAGAGGAGAAGCAGGTGCTGCTTGACTAAACTAGGAGCCAGGCAAACAGGATGGAGAACTGAAATGAACCAGCTAGATGACACTGGCACTGAAGGACCAGAGGGGAGTAGTCAGTGATGAGATTGTGAGCTGAATACCCAGAATGGATTCGGTCTTTGTATTATTCATGAAAGCGCAAAACTTGAGACCTAAAAAAGTTCTGGAAAGAAAGGGAGTAAGTTCAATTTTAAGCATCTGTGGAAAATCTGGGGATGAAGATGCCACAAAAGACATTGGCCCACGGATAGTCAGACCGGTGTCATCAGTGTATGGTGGCAACTTATGAAATGACAGAGGGCCTTACCCAAGAGTATACAGAAAAAGATGAGAAACAGGTAGGTGGCTACCTGGGAAACTCTAACATGTAAGAGGAAGGCAAAACTATTTAGGTAGTATCTGCATTCCATTGTATGTTAAAAGTGGGTTCCCAGGGCCAGGTGGTGGTGGTGCACAATTTTAATCCCAGCACTTGGGAGGCAAATGTAGGCAGATCTCTCTGAGTTCGAGGCCAGCCTGGTCTACAGAGTGAGTTCCAGGACAGCCAGAGGTACAAAAAAAAGAAAAAAATAAGTGGGCTCCCCTAAACATCCTGCCAGCCATTGTCTTCAAGTGCATATAAGGAATGAGACAGAAACCGTGACCTATCCATGTTAATAGTCACAAGTGGAGAACGGCCAGCCTATACTCCTATACTCTAGTTTCTTGACCTTAAGTGTAGGCTTCTTCTGCCATATCATGCTGGATAGCCTGGGATGTAGACAGCAAGATGCTGTCTTGGTAGGTGCTTGGCTAATACCAAAGCAGCTTCATTTCTCTCTGTCTGCAGGAATGACCTGATGACAGCTCCCAGCCAGCTAATGAACAAGCAGTAGCTGTCTGCTGCGCCTTCTTAATTTCCCCCCAAATGTGAGTTCCCCACACGTGGCCACAACTCTAGGCAAAATGCATCATGCTCTCAGTGAGAAGCCCGGAAACCAGGGGGAGACTGATGGGGGCACCTGGTGTGCAATCTGTGGCTCTGTATACTTGAGCAGAGTCTTGGGTTATGATTAGAAAGGAGAATAAATAGGATCACCTGATATTCCTTCTGATTCCTTTATAAGTAGGACTGTGAGGGCACCCTGCTTCTCGAGCTTGCCTGAGGGCAGCAGCAATGCATCCTTGTGCACTGCTTGTGAATTCACAGGGATGGGTGCACCCTGGCCTGTGTGATCTTACACTGGGGTCAACTCGTGGACAGATGCTTCACCCTGCACTGTACTAGACAACATCAAAGGATAAAAATGCAATCAGATGAAACCTCTGCCCAAAGGACACATTGCAGCTGTTTAGTAAAGACTACAGGCCTGGCAGCAGTCTCTCTTGACATATACACACTGTATACATGTCATCTCAATTTCAATTTCCAAAAGGCATCTGTTAATAGCACCAAAAGCAGACTTGTGAACCCTGTCCTGGAACCCATAGATCTGCTTGACCCATCATCCCCCTCATCTTTCAGAATGGAAACCGACTCAAGCTAGTGGCTGGAGCTAATGCATAGGTGGTTCCCGTGACTGCTGTCTTCCCTACTTCCTCATCCTCCAATCCCCTTGCTTCTCCCTTCAATGAAGACGCTAAATCTGATCCCCTCTGGCTTCTAAGCAATGCCACTCTAGTTGGAGCCACAGTCATCTCTCCTGTCCCCAGTCAGCTCTCCCACTCAGATGGCCTGATTGACCCCACTCTCCAGTCACCCCTAGTGTACTCTCCACACAGCACCCCCAGGAGCCTCCTAAGACCTACACAGATTTTACCATGTTATTCTCCATTCCCATTCTCTTAAGGCTCCTGACCCTGCTGTGATGCTGAGAGCAGTCTTCAGATACCCACATAGCTTTCTTCCTCCATTCCTCACAGCCTTGGGCTTGGCTGACTACTACGTTTAATGTAGCCCCCATCATTCACTATACTCTCCACCTACTTGATTGTTTCCAGAGCATTTATCTCCACCTGATCTTATGTGTTATTTTTTTTATCACCCCCATGATTTAAAATCCCTCAGAAGCAGAGATTCTTTCTGTCGCATGCACTATTCTGTCTCTAACATCTAAATAAGACTAGTCACACAGTGAGTGCTTGGTGAACATCTGTTAGAGGAATGGAGAGACAGGAGGAGGAAGAATAGGAGGGTAGGAGGTGAATGATGGCTCATGTGACATCACAGCATCCTGGGGAGGAGACGGGGAAAGTGTGTTCCTATTGAGTTCCCTCACAGGACCTAGCAGAGGAGTGCAAGGTACACACAGTAGATACTTTCATGCCATTTTTTTTTTTTATCCAATATCCCAGAGGGTTGTGATTGAGTACTTCTTTTTAAACATGGTTATGTTAATCACTAATAAATTTAATTACTAACCTGTGAAACTCTGTAGAATTTCCAAAAAGTAGGCTCATGTCACTTTCTTGTGACAGCCAACATATCCCTGGGAAGGAGAGAGCAAAAAAACAAGGTATAGTCCTTCTCATTTCTCAGCTGAGGTCACTAAAGTTTAGAGATGTTAAGGACTTAGTACAAGCCTCATAGTAAGTCATCAGGAAAAACAGAATTGAAGCCTTTCCCTTAGCATCACGATTCACTACGCCAGAAATAACTGAATCATCACAGTAGAGAACAACATGGGGTCCTCACAATATTTTATTGACTGCTTCGCTAGGTAGAATTTCTTATTGAGAAAGGAGACTTTGGACAAACTTGACTTCCTGTTACTGAGTAAGGAAATAACTACCTTTGGCTATGATCTGACCAGAGCAGAGACACCTATGTGCCACTTTGCAAGAACTAATTTTCTTAAGCCATTACATCAGGGAGTGTGATCTCTGCTGATAAGATGAGGATCTGGAATTTTTTAAAACACCCTATCACTGTGGGATGAAGAGGTCCACCCCCCAACCCCTGCCTCAAATCAGAGAAGATCACTTATCTGAATGAGGGATATAAGCTTGTAACCACATGCTGGGCAGAAAGACAATGATAAGAAATTAACCAAAATAATAAAATGCTCTGCAATTAATGGGATTGTTATTTCTATGGTGACACACCCCCTCTCAAAACACCCAAAAAATTATTTAGCAATAATGTTGATACAAGAATTTGGAACAAGGCATTGCAGGATTTTAATTTTCAGGGAACATGAGCACAGTCATGCTCAGACTTGCATACCATTTTTAAAAATTTTGTTGAAAGGGAATAATACAGAATTGTCTGATTTTTTTCGTAGAATGACATTATCCAACTGCTTTTAAACATGTGTTAATCATACATGAAGTAGATCATGCCCTGAGACATCCATTCTTTGGGATCTGACAAATTAAATTCATGCTGTCTTCATGTCTGGAAGGTTGAGCTGAGACCTCCTCTGCTAGAAATTCCTTAATCTTCAGACACAAAGGCAGAGACTCAGGGGTACTATAGTTTCCTATTAATAGGAATAAACTGTCTTCTGCCCTTAAAACTTCTCAACAAACCTGGCAAGTTTCCCCTGACACTGAAGGAAAGGATGGGTGTCCAAGGAGGTGTTTGAAAGCATGTAATGTCGTGCTCAGCCCCTGTTGTTGCTTCTGGAACTCTCTTGAACACTGATGAGCTGTTTTATGGTTAGGCAAATAGGAGAGCTGGAAGACTAAGTGACTTGCCAAGGTCATGTAGAATTAGTGAAATAAAAGGCTCTAGACAATGACGCGCTGATTGGTAACCTGGTACTTCTCCTAAGATATTCTAGTAACCATGCAATCCACATGTTTAGCCAAGATGTTGACACTCACAACCTGTATCTGAATTCGGTTTAATTGGTGTGATTTTTATCTAGCTGACAGTCACTCACCAAAGATCCTCTGAAGGCAGAGTTTCCTAGTATTGTGATACTTTTAAGCGATCCCCAAATCAGATCACATTCTTCTCAGATACAGCGTACCTAACATCCATAATGCACCTCTAATCCAAGTGCATTTTAATCCAGTATGGGAGCATTTCAAGCCTAGGTTTGTTCATTTTAACCAGTTAGACTGAGAGGCACCAGGGAAGTAGTACTGTTCTATGTGGAGAAGAAAACACCCTCTATTGATTTATTGACTGGACATCTATCTTTACCCCGGCCTCCCTTTTCTCTTTCCCTACCCACCCATAGCTGTCTCCTTAGATGTTTGTACTTCCTGAAACTGAACCAATCATCATTCCTGTAGGCATGCATGTCATAAAATGAAGGAACAATGAGAACTATGAAGAATGAGTGAAGATATAAAGCTAATTATTCTTTTAGTTCTAACTCAGTGGATATGTGCATAAAAATAGATTTGATAGTGAAAATGTAAAACCCAGTGTTAGGCACAACAGTTATGATGATGGTAAATTGCTGAAATGTCTGGAAATCTTGATGATTAAAGTCCTAAAGAAAGGTTTCCAGTCCTTCACACACACAGTCTGGCTCATTGTCACCCTTTGCCTATGGTGTGCTCTGGATGCAAACACACATGGTCTAGTAAATGATGAGCCAAGTGACATTAACAGGAGAATCACTTGGTCATTTGGTCTATGTGAGAGTTTAAAAACAGACCTGACCTATCCCTGAGGAAATCCTGAAGGCAGAATTTAAACTTCACACAAAGCTATACTTTCTTCTTGCATCTAACATCATGTACAAAATCAGGCTTTCCAGACTCAGTTTCCCATCTCAAAATGGAGCTAAACTTCCATCTCAAATGAGGAGCGTCCACACTTACAAACCGACCTTCTCCTCAGTGCCCTGACACTGTGCAGCACAGTCTACCATGATAGCAGAGGGAACCGGGGGGTAGAAATGGATATATCTCCCAACAGGAGTTCATAATGAGAGAGTGATACAGTCCAAAACAACCTCTTAGGGTAACAATGAACTAAAGGAACATCACAGAAAGAGACCACAGAGTATTTACTAAACGTGTTCTGAGGACCCAAGTGTACAAATGTTTAGAGCAGACAGTCTCCCTAGCCAGGCACTACTATCAGGTTCACCTTATAGATGAGAAAACTGAGGCCAAGAGAGGCAAGAGCCCTTAGCCAAAGGTGCTAAGCTAGAGAGTCTCAGGGTAAGGTTTGAAGATATACAATCTCTGCCTGGAGCTGGTGGTGTACTCCACACTGTAGCCTGCTCTGGCTGGGCAATCAGATAAGTCCATTCCATCATCTGGGAGTTACTGTGTCACCAGGAAAGGAACACATTCAGAAGTGGAGAAGTGGCGAGAGCCTACTGAATATTTTTTCTTCAGATTTCCTGAGATATGAACCTCAGGGATTTCTTCCTTATTTACTTAATAGTTTGTTCATTTATGTGATGTGTGTGTATGTGTCTGTGTGTGTGTACGTGTGTGTGTGTATGTGTGTGTGTGTGTGTGTACGTGTGTGTGTGTGTGTGTGTGTGTGTGCAGGTGCACATGCATATGTATGCATGTGTGTGTAGGTCAGAGGACAACCTCAACATCAGTTGCCATCTCAGGAACGCTATCTACCCCCTTTGAGACAGGGTGTCCCATTGGCCAAGAGTTCACCAATCATGCTAGATGACCTAGACAATGAGCCCCAGGGACCTTCTTCCCCTCTCCAGTGCTGAGATTACCAGC
This sequence comes from Cricetomys ansorgei, assembly GCA_026225945.1. NCBI lineage: Eukaryota > Metazoa > Chordata > Mammalia > Rodentia > Nesomyidae > Cricetomys > Cricetomys ansorgei. The sequence continues at coordinate 1,770,519 of JAMJFZ010003206.1, forward strand.
GCATACCACTAAGCGTGGCGTTCTCCCACGAGTTCTAGGGCTCAAACTCAGGCCTGGATTCTTGCAAGGCAGCGCTTTGATTGCTGAGTTACCATCCCAATCTCCATTTTTAGTTGAATGTATTTTTAGCTGATACATGAAAACAAAATGTTGCACATATTTATGAGGCACCATGCAATACTTTGATACACATATTTGTGTGTTTTTAAAAGCATTTTTCTCCCCAAAGTTCATGTCTTTGTGGTAGAAACATTTAAAATATTTACGTTGAGAACTACATAGGACATCATCTCTGGCTGAATAGCACTCCATTGTGTATACATACCACACTTTCTTTATGCATTCATCAGTTAAAGAGCACTGAGGCCATCCATCTCTCAGCTACTATGAATAGGGCTGCGGTCAACATGGGGGTGCCGATGTCTCTTCATACTGGTTCCATGTCCTGTGGATGTGTCCTCAGGAGTGAGATAGCCACTTCATAGAATAGTTCCATCTTTACTTTCTTGTTTACCGTAATGGGTGCACTGGTTTCCACCCCGACCAATGGTGTGCAAGAGGAGCCTTTCCTTCCACACCCTTCCTAGTGCCTTATCTTTTGACGTTTTAGGGATGTCTGAGCTTTCTGGCATATGTGGATACCCTACTGTGCTTTTAGTTTGATTTCCATAGTGACAGTGACCTTTACCATTTGTTTTCATGTCGCTGTTGGCTGTTTCTATGTCTTCTTTTGAAAGATGTCTACTCAGCTCGATTGCCCAATTTTTAAATTAAATTTGTTCTTTGACATTTTCATGTGTATACAGTGCATTCTGAGTCTTTTCACCTCCTACCCTCGCTTGTCTTCCTCCTACCCTTAACAGCCCCCTCTCCTCCCTACAAGTCCCTTTTTCCTATCCATTTGCTTCTGCTTTGTTTGGGAACCAAGGGAGTTTAACCAGGGCCATCTGCATGAACGTAGGTTTGGAACTCTCCTTTGGAGCCTGGTGGGCTCACCAACGGTTACTCAACTATTGCCCAGTTTTCACTTGGGTTACTTTTGGTGTTGTTATTACTGTTGCTTCTGCTATCAAATTCCTGAAAGCCTTCATGTAGCCTAGATGAATTAACCCCTTGCCAGGGGTACCTTTTACAGATGTCCTTCCCCATTCTGCAGGCCGTATCATCACTCTGCTGAGTGTCTCTTTGCTGTGAATCACTTCAATTTGATATCATCTTGTCTGTTTTTGCTTTTATTTCTTATACTTGAGGTCCCATTTTAAAAACCTTTGCCTGATCAAATATCCCAATGCATTTGGCCTATGTTCCCTTTCTCAGAATTAGTTCTCTAGGGTCTTGCCCTTTATATGGTTGATGATAAATAGCGGTCCAGTCATGTTCTGCATGCGCCCATCCAGCTTTTCCAGCACATTTACTGGAAGAGCTGCTCTCAGCTCAACATCCGTTTTATCACCCGTGTTAAAACTTGACTGACTGTAGACGTGCAGGTTGATTTCTGAGCTCTCCAGCCCGTTCCGTTGATTATTCTGCCTATGATGGGTGCCTGTGCAATGCTGTACGGCCACCACAGATTTGTAGTACATTTTTGAAATCAAGTAGTGCAATATCTTTGTTCTTTGTGCTCAAGATGACTTTGGCTGCTCAGGAATCTTTTTTTTTTTTAGTATCATGCAAATTTAAGTCATTTTTTTTCCAGTTCTGTAAAGAATGTCAATGATAATTTAGTAGGTTTGTACTGGATCTGTCGACGGGTTTACATGGTACGAAGAATTTAGTAATACTGATTCGTTTGCTCCGTTAGTATGGGATTTCATTTTCTTTGTATGTATGCGTTTTTTGTTTTTATTTGTTTGTTTGTTTTGTTAATTTCTTTAATCTAGATTTTATAGTTTTGTCTTACAGATATCTTACTTTTTTTATTAGCGTGATCCCCAGATACTTTTGTAACCAGCATGAACGGGATTGGATTTTGATTTCTGTTTCTTTCTTTCTTTCTTTCTTTTTTTTTTTTAATGTGCTATCAGCATATAACACCAGTACTGATTTTTCTGTGGTGATTTTTGTATCCTAAAACTTTGTTGAATTCGCTTATTGGTTCTAATAGACTTTGGGTTGAACCTTCAGAGCTTTCTATACACAAAATCACATAATATGTAAATGGTGGCAATTTGACTTTTTTTTTTTTCCAGCTTGGTTGCCCTTCATGACATTCTCTTGCCTGATGGCTCTGACTGAAGCCATGTTGAATGCAAAAGTGCGAAAGTGCACATCCTTTTCCTGGTTCAGGAAATATTTAGACTACTGTTTTCCAAAGCAAGAAAGCTTTCTGCTTTCCCCATTCTGCCAACGCTCACCTCTGGCTTGTCATATATGGCCTTTATTATATGAAGTATGTTTTTTGTAGACTTCATTTGCTCAGTTTTTTTTTTTTTTTAATCGTAAAGGGATACTTGGATTTTTCTCAACTGGCTTTTTCACATCTGTTTACATGACTGTAAACTTTTTCACACATGAAAAACTTTTCTAGGCAGAACACTTGCCATAGAAAAATAATGATATCTGAAATAAAAAAGAAAAGGGTCTATACATTTTGGAACTTCTAGTATGTCCAAGGTATCTTAACATACTCATGCGACCTTCATCCAATGAAAAGGGACTCTGGGTCTCAGAGAAATGAAACTGCCTTACCCAAAGGCATGTAGCTCACGGGTGTTCGACTTCATCTTCTTGGCCCCACAGTCCTTGCTCTAACTGCTGAGATACACTGCCTCTCCGGACATGGTCTCACTCTGAGCTTAGTTATCAGTGCTGACGGCACTCTTCAGGGTATGTGGCAGATACAGAACTGAGCTTTCAAACTCCATGTTGTACTGGGCACAGTGTGGGCCGGCATACCTGGAAAGGACTTAGCTCTCTCAGGCTATGCTTAAGACCAGTCATCACCTGGAATGATTTTTGCTGTGTCAAGCCCACCGTGTAACTGTTCAAAGCTAGAATTGTCACGTTTAGCCTCGTACAAGCCCCACACTCCTCATGCAGCAGACTATTCTTACACAGCTCACCCCAGTCTTCCCTCTACCACTGGTAAAATTACAATCATTAATCTCAATGAAGAGAAATATCAGACTCTGATTCCCTCACCATGGGTCCCCATTATTCATACTTTAAATATTTGGTAGCACTAGATGACAAGTATAGAAATAAGTTACAAGGAGAGGGAGGGGATGGGAGTGATAGGCACTGTTTTTTCTACCTAGGAGGGCACACTTGAAATACTTACCTGTTGCCTTGCAGAGTCAAGATCTAATACAGACGTGGCTCTGTCACTCTCCACAAAGAGAACTGATTCCCCACCATGGCCTTCATGGTGGTGTGCATTTGTGCATCCAACCTTCTGCCATGAGCATCTTATCGAAATTTCTCTAATGGTGAACTATCTCAAACTTTCAAGGATCCACGCAAATCTACTTCCTGATCCCTCCAGCCAGAGGAACGTGCCAAATGTATGTCTTGGGGGTAATTCTACTCAACTCTTCTAGATCCCTGGTGTACACAGACCACCTAGTGAGTAAGAACCAGGTCTTCCTCTCTGTGTAGTACTGGGCAATTCAGTTAACACACACACCCTTGGGTATATTTAAGGTGCTCGTATTAGGAGTTAGGAGAGGGGAAGGACCAGGATAAACAAGTGAGATCAAAGAAATGCTTTTCAGCTTGGGTTTCAGTGCACGAACAAGCTCCACCTGGTTAACTACCGTAGTGGGCATTCTTGGTTGAGACACCGCTGATAAATGAATGTGACATCACAGAAACCTCTCGTCATTTGACCAGACTCTGCACAGTGCAAACGGAGTGGCTGTTGCCAAGATGGCTGAAAGCATAAGCACCAGGGTCGCTATGCTCTCAAATCAAGGATACTGACCTCAGTAATACCATATCATAACCTGGTTCTGTGCCTCAGTTTTCTTCACAAAACTGGAATGACATGCATGCATGTCACACAAACACACACATGGAGGGAGGGATGGAGGCAGGAAGGAAGAGTTGTACTTTAAGATACTATAATTAGGAAAAAATTTTTATGAATGGACATCAATTTAGCAGCCAAGAGCCATCCCGCCCATTCATGTCTGAGGTCAGTTTCACAGTCTCCTCTTCTACAAGTAGAACTAAGCACCATTTTAAAGCAGTGAAACCAAGTTGGAACTTTTGCTTTTGCAGATTTTTCCCCAGGATATTATAGCATTTCTAGTATTATTTCCATTCCAGAATCTTTCTGGAAGGCTAAAAGAAAAAAAGGGTCTATAAAACCAAGCCACCCGAGACCCATGTCAAGAGACTATAATCCATAGGAAGGAACAGGCCTCTCCTCAAGGGCAGTAGAGCACGAGAAGTCAGTGTGAAGTCTCTAGGATCACTGCTTCCTCCTTATCAATTACAGAGTTTCTGAAGAAAATAAGAGTGTATTTGTTACTCTTGTTGCTATGGAAACAATACCTGACAAAAGCAGCATAAGGGACAAAGGGTTCTTTTGCTTCACAATTTGAGGGTACAGTCCATCTTGAAATGGCAATCGTGGTAGCAGGAACTTGAGACACACTATAGCTACAGTCAAGAAGAAGAAAGAGATCAACGTTGGTGCCCTGCTTGATTTTTCCTTTCTCATTCAGTCCAAAACTCCATCCTGCAAAGTGGTGCCATTCATAGCTTCAGTGAGTCTTCTCTGCCCAGTTAAACTTTTCTGCAAACAGCCTCATAGGTACCCAGAGTGTGTCTCCATGGTGATTCTAAATCTCATCAAGTTGAGAACCAAGGTTAGCCATCATAACCTCTGAGGACTTGAGGGAGAATTAAAGGAGTTAGTAATACTTGCCATGTGGTAAATGCTAATACCAACTCTAGCTGACAGGGTTCGTTATTACTTGCTCAGCATACAAGGCAGTCCAAGAAAAAGGAAATAAGAAATTGTCTTGAACCTGGAAGTCCAGACAATTTGAGGTGGAGAAGAAAAAGTGAATGCAAACACACCCTAATATGAGTTAGCAATCACAATTAATTTGGGTCTGTTTCATCTGATGTTCAGCTTTGGGTCAGTGTGTTTTGTTTAAACTTTTGTTTAAGTGTGAAATTCCCCTTGCAAGTTCATACATTTGAACACTTGGTCCCCAACTGATGGCACTGTTTTGGAAGGCTGTGAATCTTTTAGGAAATGGGGTGTCGCTGGTGGAAGTGAGTCACTAGGGGCAGCCCTTAAGGGTTACAGCCCTTCCCCTCCAGCTTCTAGTAACATTCCTGCTCCAAGATCTACCAGGATGTGAATAAGCTGTGTCTCGTGTTCAATTGCTGTGGATAAGGTCGCTCCAGCGGCAATGCTTTTCCCAACTATGATGGACTGAAATCTGAATGTAGGGCTGAAATAAATCCTTTCTTCCCCTTAAGTTTCTTCTGTCAAGTGTTTCATCGTAGCAATGAGAAATTAATATATAAGGCGTTTGGTTTGTCTTAGGATTTCTGTTCAGCAACTGAAATCTTTTATTCAGTCAGAGTTGCTGATGGGATGGTGGGGTGTGATGGGGGAGCTAGATAGAGGTGTCAAAAATGAGCAATGATAAAAAAAATTAACATTAGGAAATGCTTTCAAGTTTATATGGCATATTTATACCCAACAGCTCATTTGCCCCTCAAAGCGATGCATGGAGATGGGCCAGACAAGTGACTTCACACACAGCTTAGTATACACAGATGGAGAAAGTGGTACTGCAAGGAATAAGGAAAGAGGATAAGGGAATTGGAGATTATGGATCAGTCATTATATAACACGACTTATTTAAAAGATTGTGTGTTAATTGGCTACCTGAGCTACATGCCGAAGAGACAGAGCTAAATAAGTGACATTTCCTAAACCCAGAGAACCTGTCTTTCCGGGAAAGGGGAAATAGAGAAGGTATACCAGCCATTGCAAGGAGGCCCCAGGAAGGAAGGAAGGAAGGAAGGAAGGAAGGAAGGAAGGAAGGAAGGAAGGAAGGAAGGAAGGAAGGAAGGAAGAGATGACCTAGTAAAGCCCCAGTGAGAGTTAGCCAGAAGTACAGAGGAGTAGAAGGAGGTTTCCCAGGCATCAGAAGAAGCTAAGCACAGGTCAGGAGGGCAGTCTCCGTTGCCATGTGGAGATTCAAATGGGTTCAGGATCCCTGGATCCAGGGTGAGAGGCAGGGCAGGGAGAAGCAGATCATGACACAGATAGATGAAAGGACTCTGGTTACAGCCACTCAGAGCCCTGAGGGTCATTCCTGAGAGGTGAGATGTTTTCCTGTGGGTGATGGGGCACCTTAGATCATTCTGGCAGCTGTGTGGAAGATGGAATAGGAGCAAGGGAAAGAATTTAAGCTGAAGGCAGGGAGACCAGTGCACAGGCCAATGCTAAGGTCTAGGGAAATGCTGATAAAAGTCTGAACACGGCAGTTGCCACAGAGATGGAGAGAAACTGGAGACCCAGTTGTCAGAAACTGGTAACTGCCTGACTATGGAGACAGGAAGCATTGGCAGTGCTAAGGTTCCTACTGACCTACCGACAATGTCACCTTGGGAAGCAGCGATTAGATAGAGATTGGAAATACAATGGATGGAGATTTCACACACAAACCACCAAAGACTCAAAAGACAGAGTTTTGAGATGCTAAATGCTGTTTATTTTTTAGATTTTATTATAGAAGAAAAAAAAAAAAAACTCCTGTTGGATGCTTCAAAATGGCATGTAAAAAATACCCACTCAGATGGAGATCTACAAGCTCCATAAATTCCCAGTCAGTTTCTTCAGACTTAAGACACATTTTTAAAATATGAGGGAGGAAAAAAAAAAAAAAGTAACAGGTAAGGGGGAAATGACATTTTGTGCCAATCACTTTACAAACAACCTGACTTTGCTGATGGGAAAATAGACCTTGAAAAACCCCGATTCATCAATAGAGCAGAGGTCAGACTCCAGTAAATAAAAGAAAATTGCTATAATTGCTGATAAAATGCAGCTTTTGTCATTTCATTTATGCATTTCAATTGCAATTAGATTAACAAGGATTTCAAGGGGAAGAAATTTCCATTGCAAACTACTTTTCAGATTGAACAGGCAGGGAGTTTCAGAAATAGCTCAAAATCTACAAGCAAGGGCCCAGAGGGACAGCCAGGGCCAGGTCGTTATTTCCATAATCAACAAGTCACATCTCCAGTGAAGAGGTTTCCTGGGGTGCTGGAAGAAGGAGGAGCCTATCAACCTAATTGTGACACAGGTAATAAGGGGGTACACTGCCTGTAGGAAATTTAGGGGCAGCAATGAACCCCAAAGTTAGAGTGCTTAATTATTCCCATATTCAGGCAATTCTGAACATAATCAGTGGTGTAAGATTCCTCCCAGGGATCTCTCCTACTACAGTCTCTTAGTCACTCTACAAAGCCAGTATTTCTTTTTTTTTTTTTTTTTTTTGAGACAGGGTTTCTCTGTTATAACTCTGGCTGTCCTGGAACTCACTCTGTAGACCAGGCTGGCCTCAAACTCACAGGGATCAGCCTGCCTCGGGAGTGCTGGGTCAAAGGTGTGTGTCACCACCGCCCTGCTGGAAAGCCAGTATTTCTAACTGGAAGAGTGTTTAGAACAACTGAGGCTACAGGGTTTGATAGACACCATTAACTCATTTACCCATTAACCAATTCAGCAGACATTTAAGGGTTCCCCTCCTCTTCGTTATTATCCTATTAGGTAGCAAGTTTTATTCCTATTCTATAATGAGAATCCTGGGGGGGGGGGTCCAAAAAAGTAGACAGACTTACAAAAATAAAAATAAAAATCACAGACAAAATCTTAGAGATTAATTCCTAGACTACTTGAATTTCATAGCCTATGATTTTTTTTTCCATCTTGTCAGCTCACTGATCATAGCTGTTCCTGTGATCTTTACTTGCTCTTTGTTCAGGGTCCACTACTGGTCATGTTCTACTTGACTCTTCCCGGCTTCCTTAGGGATTGGCTGGGATGAAAGTTGGTGGGAGAGGTCTTGTTTAAGAGCCCAAATATATGGCTTTAGAAGGAAGCAGACATGCAGTTTCCCCAAATTAGTATTTTTGTCTCAACACTTAAAATGGGAAAAAGATATTTCTATACCAATGAGCGAAGGGTGTTAAGAAGACAGCACAGGAGGGCGAGGGCAGGGGGGAATCTTTTTCCAGTGCATTGAGATTTAGAGACATGATTTTTTTTAAAGCTGAAAAACACATAGAGATAGGCTGGCAGAATTCAGCTATTCATGGGAATACAATGAATTCAATCCCACAATGTTGACCATAAGGCCATAAGGCTAGACACAGCCAGGACTGGGTCAAGATCCGGATACCAAAGCCTATGTCCTGGCTAATGACTTCTCACTCCTCCATCACACAAGATAATGTTCACATAGACAGTGCTGGCTGGTTTTATGTCAACTTGACCCAAGCTAGAGTCATTGGAGAGGGCAGAGCCTCAACTTAGAAAATGCTTCCATAAAATCCAGCTGTAAGGCATTTTCTTAATTACTGATTAATGAGGGAGGGTCCAGCCCATTGTGGGTGGTGCTGTCCTGGGCTGGTAGTCCTGGTTCTATAAGAAAGTAGGCTGAGCAAGCTATGAAGAACAAGTCAGTAGGCAGCACCCCTCCATAGCCTCTGCATCAGCTTCTGACTCCTGTTTCCTGCCCTGTTTGAATTCCTTCAATGATGGACAATGATGTGGAAGTGTAAGCCAAATAAGCCCTTTCCTCCCCAACTTGCTTTTGGTTTTCATTAAAGCAAAAGCAATCCTAAACCATAGATAAACCCATAATTTTCTCCTACCCCATCCACATATTGAAAAAATAGAATATAAAAAATAGTATTTGTGTATTAACTACAGGAACCATATTTCATAAACACTAAGATACTATATAGCTGCTGTTAGTTGATTTTTGCATTGTTTTGGTCAAACACCTGAGCAAAAACACTTAAGGGGCAAAGGATGCACAATAGGTCATGGTTCCAGCCCATCGAAGCAGGAGGACACGGTGGGGCAGGGCAGCTCAATTATGGTGGCTAGAAAGTTCTTTACCCCCTCCTTATTCTGTCTGGAGTCTGAACCTGTGGGATGGTGCACACACATTTAAAGTGGGCTCCCCTCTTGGGTAATCCTCACAAGTAGACATATGCTTTATCAACCTTCTAGGCACTTCTCAATCCAATCAAGTCGACAACTAGGTTTAGCCATCACAGATCATCCCTAACACCCTATAACTTATTGTTGAGTTAAGTTTACTGCAACTTCAGGCTTACTAGCTAACTGTCCCCTGATCAAAGAAGACTACAGATGGCATGATGTAAGTTCTAACAGGCTTGAGCAGTCCCATTCCTGTAGCCTTAGTGTGCGCACACATCACCTTTCTTTCGTTTGGGCTCTACTCGTCTCCACCATTGTCTATGGGTTTCCTTGGCAGAAATTCCATATTACTAACAACTCCAGCATCCTGGGGTCTCCACTTCAACTTGGGTTTCAACTTCACAGTTTCACACGAATAACCTGCAGGGAATCCCTTGCCTAGCTTCCAAGGTGTTCCTTTAAAATTTTGCTGTGTGCCTCCATGTCTCTAGAATGCATGGATCCTGCATTGTGTATAGGCACATGGACAAGACCAAGTTCTGCCACCAGTGGGAGCAGTAGCCTCCCCGTTTTGGACCTGGGCTGAAGTTGCTTCTGAGTGCCTGAGTGATAAATCTGGGGCAAGACTTCCTTAGGTAGCTGGGTACAATATCCCAGGAACACTCTCATTTAAAGGAAAATTGTTAAGGTGAGATTAACACCCCGGCGTCTTTTTGCATATTTGGTGGGGTCACACCAATTCCTAGAGTGACTTTTAAGGGACCTTGCCTATTACTGTAGTGCTTGGATTCCATTTAATGATGCTAAGCACTTTAACAATTAAGGCCTCTTTGTTGGCCAGTTTAAGTGTGTGTGTGTGTTCCCTTTCTGGCTAACCTTCATATTTTCACATCTTCCTAATCTGCTTATTCCTAATTTTCTCTATAAGCCTAGCTAAAAACATCCAGGAGTCCTAATGTTATGCTGCTTTGAAATTCCTTCAGCCAAATAAGGTGCAACATTATCTTTGACTTTGGCCTTACTCAAATTATCAGGACACTGGTAAAACGTAAACAAATTCTCAACCAGGATGTAATTCAAATGGTCCTTACTCCAGTTCTTATTAGAAACCTCACCAATGTCGTCTTTGCTAGCTATATTGATATTGGCATTCTGGTCTTCCAAATCCCCACAGTATGTTCAATTATTCTCTGATTACAACATTCTAGAGCTGTGGTTCTCAACCGTCCTAATGTTGTGACCCTTTAATACAGTTCCTCACATTGTGGTGACCCCCTACCATAAAATTATTTTTGTTACTACTTTATTACTGTAATTTTGCTATTGTTACGAATCATAATGTAATATTTGATATGCAGGATGGTCTTAGGCAACCCCTGTGACCCCCCAAAGGGTCACAACCCACAGGTTCTAGGGCCCCTCTAGTCCACATCTTCAGACTCTTACAAATTCCTCCTGTACATCTGTTCCAGAGGCCCGAGAATCATGTAGGTTTAGTCACAGCAATGATTCCACTCTGATGTACATTTTCTATATTAATTACTTTTATTCAGTGTGACCAAAATATCTGTCAGAAACCACTTAAGGGAGGAAAGATTTATTCAGACACACAGTTTCAGGAGGATTTAATGCATAGGTGCTTGGTCCTGGCACTTGGACAGGGTATCATAGCAGTGAAATCATGTGCCATAAGACAGTTGTTCATATCCCAGGGAACCATGAAGCAGAGAGATAAGACAAAATTGAGGACCAAGTACAGTTTCAAAGCCCCACCCTTAGTAAACTACTTCTTACAGTTAGCCCCATCACCCAAAGGTCTTACAGACTTCTCAAACAGCACTAACATCTAGGAAATAAACATTCAAAAAGCACAAACCTATGGAGGACATTTCAGATTTAAACCATACCAACTACACAAAACAACAATTATAAATCTATGTAAGTGGCCACCGATGTATAAAGATGCAATTTGTGAAATAACATTAAATAGTCATTCCAGTGTTTAAATAAAGACCAGGTTTTTACACAATATTGAAACTCAGTTGTTATAAATTTAGACTATAGTTCTGTAAATTGAAGTAATAACTGTAATTCTTAAATGGAAGAATTCCATTCTTAAATCCCATGGAAAGAATTTAAAATAAATAGTACAAAAATTAGGAACTAATTCACACAGCACACTAACAAAATATTTCTATTGTCAAAAAAGACAGTAATGGGCAAATTTAGAGTAAAATATGTATGGTTTATTTATATATATATATATATATATATATATATATATATATATATATATATATATACATGAAAAATAGCAAAAATAAGCCCTGCAATATCAGTAATCATTAAATGTTAATGGACTAAACTCTCAGGTTAAAACACAGATTGTTTTAAGATCCCCTAAATACTGCCCCAAGAGACTCACCTTAACTGAGAAGCTAAAAGTGCAAGAATTCTAAAATATATGTACAAACAAACAACTTGAGTTTCAATAATGTATAGCACAACTCGCAGTAGTGAAAGAGAACTTGCCCAACGCTATAAAATCACTATGCCTAATTTGCCACTCAATGATAGCAAAAAAAAGACTTTTCTCAAGTTCATACAAAGCAGTTTCCATAGGTTAGATTATTAAAAAAAAAAAAGTCAAGAGAAACTTTAAAAAATTGAGATCATAAAGTTACCACAGTGGGATAAAATTACACACAAGCAACAGAAATTACTATGGAATATTCACAAATATGTAGGTCTAAGATTCTCCATCAGAAGATGGAAGAAGTCTCTAGATAAGTTAGGAAATGCTTGGAGATACAGCACACTAAAGCATAGCAGGATTCAGTAAAAGCAGGGTAAACTCATCCCTTTGAATGCCCACATCACAAAAGGAAGAAAGAAATATCTCAAATAAGTAAGCCTTGAAGAGCAGGGGAAGGAGACTCAGCTAACCAAAGCTAACAGAAGATAAGAAATACTAAAGAAGAGAACAGAGACAAAATAAAAAACAAAAATATTACTATAGACAATAAGTAAAACAAAATAATTTTTCTGTGAACATATCAACCTAATTGACAAACTCCAGCTATACTGAGAAGACTGACATTACTAAAATAGGATATAAACTTATGAAAACTATTTTCAATATTACAAACAAAATAGGGATTATAAAAGGATATTATGAATTTCTGCATACTAATAATGAAATAGCTACAGGCCTAGAAGTGTCAAACAAGCAAAACTGACAGAAGAGGAAATAGAGCCTGTGGATAGACTTACAAGTAGGTTTAATCAGCAAGCAAAAAACTTCAAAGAGATCTTGGCATGATAGCAGACACCCTAGTCCCTGACTGGAGAGGCTGAGGCAGGAGAAACATTAATGTAGTTTCAGCCTAGGCAATATAGTAAGTTAAATAAGTCTAGGGCACACAGCTAAACCTATATGTAAATGAGAGAGAGAGACAGACAGACACACACACACATACACAGAGTCAAACATCTAAAGATGAATTAACACCAGTCTTTCTCAAGATCTTTAGAAATTAACAGAGAGAGCTAGGGAGTGTAATCAGAGGATAAAGTGCTTGCTAAACAGCCGGGTGTGAGGGTACACTTCTTTAATGCCAGCAGAATTTAACCTGGAGGCAGAAGCAGGCAGCTATCTGAGTTTACGGCCAGCCTGGTCTACAGGGTGAGTTCCAGAACAGCCAGGGATAAATAGAGAGACATTGCCTCAAAAGAACAAACAAGAAAAGAACAAACAAGAAAGTACTTGCTGAACAAGTGTGGGAACATGAGTTTGAATCCTAAGAACCTACATAAAGCAGAGGTTTGGGTCTAAGATTCCAGTGTTCATACAGTGAGATCGGAGTGTGGAGACAGAAGAATCCTCCCAAGCTAGTAAGCCAGATAGCTTGGCATATGCAACAGAGAATAAAAACAGACCCTTAAATAAATTAGAAGGCAAGGACCAACACCCCACATTGTCCTATGACCTCTACATGCAAGCCATGGCTTATATGTGCCTATACTCATACACATGACTTGCAAACACACATACACATCCATCATAAACACATACAATCAATGGACAAAAAACTTAAAAGAAAACAAGTATTGGGGGGGAGCATTTTTGCCAAGATAAAAAGCACTTATAATAAATGTATAGCTAGCATCACACTCAACAGTAAATAATCACACGCCATCTCCCAAGATTATGTGCATTTTCATATGTCCTATTTAACATAGTATCAGTGTCATCAGATAAAAGATTTAAAAGGTAGCCAGGTCATAAAGGAAGAAGTAAAGCCATGCCTTTTTTGTAGATGGCATCTTCTAGAACATCCTGAAGAGACCAGTTTTAAAACCTTTATAACAAATGATTTCAGCAAGATTGCAGGATATAAGATCAATATACAAAAATCAATTGCCATTTTCCTGCAATTTGCAATAAACAATGAGTTCATGCTGCATCCCAAAATTAGATTAAGAAAGCAATTCCACTTACAAGGCAGTAAAAAATAACAAAATGCATGAGAATGTATTTAATAAAACTCACACTCTGAAAATTTCAAAACGTTACTGAAAGAAATCTAAATAGATGGGAATACATCCCACATTCATGGATCAGAGCACAATTTTAGTAGGAGTCTATTTCTCCTAAATTGATCTATACTTTCTATACAGTCTCAGTCAGAGTCCCAACCAGTTTCTTTGTAGAAACTGACAAGCAAGTCCTAAGATTTTATGTGCATGAAACTAAGAATAGCCAAAATAAGAGAGAAAATTCACACTCCCCAATGTTAAAACTTACCACAAAGCAATTACAACCAGAGTGTGGCCCTTTTCACTGATAGAGGCATACATCAGTGAGATAAAATTGAGTGTCAGGAATGATCATGAATCCAAAATCAGTGGACTTTCAGCAAGGGTACTAAGATAATTTAATTAGGAAAAAATATCTTTTCAGGTGATTCTGGAACTACTGGATTAGTACTTTTTTTTTTTAAACACCTGTATAATGAGCCCTGAGATAAATACTAGGTATTACATGAGGGACAGATAGGCAGGCAAGAAGGAAGGTGTAACATTGAATCTTTTAATCCAGCATGCATCCAGCAGCATGGCTGCTCTAGCAAAAGATCACTTTGTAAGGCCTGTGTGATAGCCAGGAAGGGATCACATCCAAAGGCCTATATGAAGGGATTACTTTCAGAGGCCTGTGTGATCCAGATTGAATGCAGAGAAATGTTAGTCAGACTATTCCTGTCCTCAGTTTGTGCTAAGGCTAGGTGAAAGGGAATTTTGTGGTTAAGGCAACGTAGTACATGCCTTTAATCCCAACTTAGAAGGAAGTGGTGGCACATGCCTTTAATCCCAGCTCTCAGGAAGCAGACAACATAGCCTTAGTAGAGAGAAGCAGAGAGTAGAAGCAGGGTATACAAGCAAAGCTCAGAGAGAGAAGCAAGGTAAAAGTAGGTGGGAAGCAGACAAGAGGAGAGTTCAGAAAGAGAAGCAAGAGAGTTAGTTCAGTCAGGCAGTTTGAGTGCAGTCAGCTCACAGATAGCTCAGTTGAGAAGGAGAAGCTGAGAGGAACAGAACCAGTTCAGAATAAGCAGAGTCAGAAGCAGACAGTTTGCAATTTCCAGTTCAGAGTTCACAGTACAGCTCAGAGTGAAAGGAGGTAGTCAGAGTGAACCCAGTCAGTATTCAATGGGATTGAATTAGCAAAGAATAAACTGTGGTCTGCCCTGAACCCATGAGAATAATTAATAAATCTATGATCACATCAATGCCTACAAGAAGGGAAGGAGGCAGAAAGGAAGGAAAGATAGGAACGTACCTTAGTTGGCATGTGCTTGATTAGCATACACAAAGCCCTGGGTTTGTTTCCAAGATCACATACATCAGGTGTGGTGATGCAGACCTATAACCCCAGTATTCAAGAGATGGAGGGAGAGGGGCTCAGCGGTTCAAGGTCCTCCTCTGTTGCACAGAGAGTTGAAAGCCACCATGGAATAAACTAGGCTCCGCCTCAAAGTAGGGAAAGCAAAAAGAAGAAAAAGTATGCTAATGCAAGGGAAGGTGAGAGATAGGACTTTCAAGGAGCAGCCAGGTCAGTTGTGAGTGCATGGGATACATGCTTAAATTGGATAAAAGGTGCCCCCTCCAAGAAAACATAATGAATTAAAAACCAAGAAAAGGAAAATAAAATACTTGACAAAAACAAATTTTATATTTGTGAATATTTCAAAACATCAAGAATTAAATTTTAAAGCAAAACAGATTAACAGAATATTAGTAACAAATTGGGCAAATTTTTTTGCATATGTAGATGTGTGTGTAAACAAGTAAAAATGATCTGCTTCTCATAAATAAATAAAAATCAACCACAGAGAAAGTCTAGGAATGCAGACAGAACAAGAAATGCAAAAGAGCTCCACTTGAAAAAAGAGAAAAAATTCAACCCCTAGCAATTAAAACAGAGCAAATTAAATAAGTCTAAAATATTTTCATCCCCCCTAAAACTGTTATTTTAATAAAAACTTATTAAACAGCAAAATACAAGGTGCATCCTAATCCATTGATTGTATAAGTGTAAACTGTTGTAATCCGGGAAGAAATTTGACTACACGTATCAAGAGATGAAGATCATTCAGACATCATGCAACAGTACATAGCATTCAAAAGAGAAAAAGAAGGATGATAGAGTTAGGCATGAGCTAAAATAAAAAGATCGTTTTCACTGCAGTGTTATTATTTTTTAAAGTATTCAAGCACATTGAAAAACATTTCAAAAAGTGACTGTTAAAAAGCAAAACAGTCAGCCCAAATCTGATCTTGTAGTGATAACCATCATTAAAACAAGGTGACATTTCGTTCTGTTTCTGGAGCTGTAGATAGAAAGTGGGTAGGTGGGGTTGTTTGGAAAGTATGGGGTAGATGGAAATAGCTTGGAGCAGAGTCCCTCAGATGCTGTAACTAGGAAAACAAGCTATTTTTATGTATTTATACATTGAAAATACATAGAAATGACATTAAACTGGGAGATTAGTAAACTTCAGATGGATGATTTTTTTTTAACCATAGAGATTTTATTTATACATCACTCCTTTTAAAAACACTACATCATGTTTGTAAGACATTTTCTGTAGCACCGCATATCATGTGACTTAGAACAACAGCCACTCAGTGTCTCGAAGTTCACAGGGTCAGGAATGGGACAGGAAGCTTCGGGCAGGGTAATGCATCTCTGTAATCTCAGCTCTGGAGCAGAAGGATCAGAAGTTCAAGGTCATCTTTGGCTACATAGTCAGTTCTTGGCCAGCCTGGGACACATCAGATCCTGTTGTAAAAATCAAAAGCTAAAACTAAAACAAACAACAACAACAACAAAAATCTGTTTTGCTGTTGTTGCGATTTTGCATATGGAGGTCAAGGGTCAGGTATCCGCTAGTGACATCCTCTCTTTCTCTTCCAGCCCCTGCAGCCTCAGAGACTGTCTCATAAATGACTAACTTCTCCCTATGTTCAAGTCTATCCAACTTTGCCTCTGCTTACAAGGACACTCATATTGGCTTAGGTTCTGCCTCTGTGACCTAAGTTCAGTAAAGACCGTCTCCAAACGAGCCACATTCTGAGGCAATGGAGCCTAAGCCTCCAATTTCTCTATTTCGGAGGACAAAATTCAGTAACAAATATGGAAATAAAATAAGTCTTCTTCTAGGGAGATAATTTTTAAAGATTTGAAAATTGTGAGTCTATGTTTTCTAATACGGTCTTAAACAGTTTTCTTTGCTGCGAAAAATGAGAAAATTTGTACTTCTACAGTTTTCCTTCTTCCTCTGTCTTACTTTTTTTCCCTCGGGGATCGTAGTAGCAATTTTACTGTATTGATATTTATAGTATTTAAGTTCTATGATATAACAGTATAAATTCCTATAATTTTTTTTCAACCATGGCTCTATATTTGTTGAAAACATTTTATTTAAGAATATTTTGTTTAAGGGGCTGGAGAAATGGCTCAGCTGTTAAGAGTACTGGCTGCTCTTCCAGAGGTCCTGAGTTCAATTCCCAGCAACCACATGTTGGCTCACAACAGTCTCGTAGCAGGATCTAATGCCCTCTTCTGGCATGCAGGTGTACATGTAGACAGAACACTCATACATTAAACAAATAAAAAAAGTTTTTTTAAATAATATTTTGTTTAAATGCTTTCCTTTGCTTTATTTTATTTAAACTGATTGTATACTAATTGGCAGTCTTACCAAGATCTGTAGTGGGAAAATTTTGTGGATTGGTTCATGTTATAGTGAACTCGGTTTTATCATTAGCCAACCTATTTTTTTTTAAAATGTAAGATTCGTATAAGTTCTAACCTGTGGCCCAGGGACTACATGTTCTCTGGAATAGTTATCAACCTGACTCAACACAAATCTTGCTTAAATATCATGAGGATTGGGCATGTAGCTTAGGTGGTAGACATGCATGATACCCAGGGTTCTATCCTCAGGACCACATAAATACATAAACTGGCCATGATAGCACAAGTCCATAATTTCAGGTTGTCTGTATTTCTACTTGATAGGTAGAAGCAGAAGGGTCAGAAGTTCAAGGTCATCCTGGCTCCATTCTGGGTTCTTAGTCATCTTGTCTCAAAAAAACTAAAACTAAAACTAAAACTAAAACAAACAAAAGCAAATGGGATCTTTTTTTGTAATTTTTATGACTTAATTGTATGATTCTTTAGCATCAACCTTGTAAATAATAGCATGATGTCACAATGTTATAATGGCGTACATGCCTATAGATCAGTCATTTCTGAGTTTCTCTTAGACCTGTGTATAAAATGTAATTTAGCTGAGTGCAGCCACCTAAGGTCACAGCTCTCACTTGATCCTGTAGACATTGTTCCAACACGGTCTACATTTGACAGTGTCTTATCTACTTGCTCTGTTTATAATGCCAGTTAGCTGGATTTCAATTGAGTAGTTTTCTCTGGAAAAGTAATCAAAGCTGAGCTTTTATATTTGGTTCTCTGTTGTTTACTTTTTTCCTATTTATTTATTATTGTTGCTATTGTCAGTGTATTTGTGCGTGTGTGATATGTGTACTGTATGATGTATATGTATGTGTGTAGGTGGGCATGTAGGTGGGGGAGCGTGTGAATGATATGTGTATTGTATGACGTGCATGTTTGTGTAGGTGGGTGAGTGTGTGTGTGCCATGGCAGTTGTGTGGGGATCAGAGGACACCGTGAGGGAGCTAGTTCTCTCCTTCTGCTTTCTTAAGGCTGTTTCTGCCCTGCTGCAGACAGCTGGTCCCTGAACTTCTACCCAGTTCTCCCATCTCTGCCTCCAATCTCTCTGCAGGATTGCTGGAATTACAGATACACACTGTTAATTCCGAAGACATGAAGAGAAAGACCACTGACCCAAATCATCATGACCAGATTAATTAAAACAAGCGTTCTTGTTGTTGTTGTTGTTGCTTTTGTTTTGTGAACACCAGCTGCCATGTCCTAAGCTGGGATTCAAAAGGTCAGCATTGGATGTAGGAAAGATAAGGGTTTTATAGGTGAGGGATAGGGAGTTTACAAATGGGGGATTTACAAATGGGGTTGCAAATAGGCTGGGTTACAGAAGCAGAACATATCAAAGTAGTCACAACAACATGTGGTTATAATAACCTTTGGAAACAAAGGTAGGCTTGCAAGACGGATATAACAACTTTGTGAAACAAAGGCACGGTTTCTGTTTCCTGGAACAGCAGTACAGAGCCATTTGTAGTTAAGATTACAGGTAAGGCATAGCCCAGCCCTTGAGAAACAGACGTAATCATGAACAGAAATGAGCCTAGTTTGTCTTTACTATAAGATGACTTTCAAGCCTAAGATGGAAGCAGTCTGGTTTATCAACACTACCGCATCTGACTTTTTACATTGGTTCCAGGGAACAAACTCACATTTGCAGACTTGTGTAACAAGCACTTTTACCAGCCGGACCTTCTCCACACCTGGATGATTTTTTTTCCCTCTATGTATCTACAATGAGCGATCAAGTACACAGTGCTTACTTAGTGCCTGTGTTGTCATTCCCTAGCAACATTTTAGGCTCTGCTCTATTAACTGCTAGCATCAGGTGTGTTGGTGGAGAAGTCTGAAGTCAGCTTGACACCTCTCCTTGAACTCAGCTTGTTTTTCTCTGTTTAGTTGCCAGAATAAGCATTTCTTCATCACTAGATCTTAGTAGGGACGCGGTATAGTTTTCATCACCTGATCCGCTTCCCTGGAATGTGGTTTGCCCTTTCACTCCTCACTGAATGGGAAGGTATGTCTCTTCTATCCCACTGTTGCTCCTGGGCAGAGACACCGTGATCCTGCCTTTTTTTCCCCCTTTTAAATCACTCACTTCACTATGGACCTTAGTCTCTGCTCTTTCCAGCACTATTCACTGCTACTGCTGCAAACCCTTTTTCTATGACATCAGTGCAATTTTCAGCTGTCTAATTTAGTTATTTTCATTTGTAATTTGTTATTTCCATAATACTGTAGTTTTTGTCAATTTTCTTAGCATTGTGAATTCTCTTAATGCCGTGCTGAGTGGTTGTCTCATTTCTTGTTGAACCTGTTTCGTGGAATTTGGGATGCTAATGTTCTCCCAGTGCAATACAAGGCAGAAGTTTTCCTTATTCTTTGAAATGTATTTCTTCATAGTTGGGTTTTCATTTGTCTTTTGTAAGCACTTTTCTTCTTCCTTCTCTCCCTTTTTCTCTTTACTCCTTCCCTCTTCGTGTTCCTTCCTTTCATGAGGGTGGAAGGGAGCGAGGACCACAGTCCATTTACTCGGACATCTTGTGGTTTCTTTGCTTGTCCTGAGTACTTCTGAAGGGACTTTTTATTCCTGGCTCCGTGTTGTAATTTCTGGTATCTTTTTTTGACCTTAGTCTCAACTAATGACTAAAGTATGTCAAGATTAGAACTTTCTCAACAGATGAAGGCATTACTTTCTAGCAAGTATCACAGCATAGGTAGAACACCCTAGAGATGTGGTGATCCAGGAGATTATCTGACCTATTGTAGATGCCTTAGGGATAGCAACTACAGGCTAAGAGGCCTTCTCCTGGACAACTTGCTCATACTTTCACATGTGGGGTCACCTCTCCCCTGTCTGACTTCTAGCCACCAGCAGAGACAGAATATTTCCTTGAGGTTTATCACATGAAATGGAAATTCTTATTAGTTGCTAGAGGATTTAGGGGAGAGGAGGGGAGATGAGCAAATTCTTAATTAGCTACTATTTATTTAGTCAAGAATTGGGGTGGACCAATTGTGCAGCTGGCAGAGCTAGAGTTGTTCCATGTAATTATTTAAATGAATGAAGAAGCAAAGAGGATCCAGGTTTTCAATAACAGGAGATTGCATAGATAAACTGGAATAGACCTTTATAGTTGAATATTAGTCATGAAAATACGCTTGAATTCAAATAAGAAAATAAAGTTTTCACAATATATTAAACAGCGGATCAAGCCATATGTGCAACACAATCTAATCATGCTTGGATTATATATCTGACCAAGCAGAATAAAGCAGCACACACAGTTTCAAGGCCTGAAGTCCCTACTGTGTTGGTGGCTGTTATTCTGGGCAGTTACTTCACCCCTTGAAAGTTCTGTTTTAGCCAAAGAGAAACCTCTTGGAGCATTTGAAGCATGAATAACAGGCTTAAATTCTTTACTGGACTGGAAAGATAGCTCAGTGGTTTAGAGCACTTACTGCCCTGCCAGAGGATCTGGTTTGATTCCCAGCACCCACGTGGTGCTCACAACCACCTGTAACTCCAGTTTGAAGAAATCCAGAGTTCTCTTCTGGCCTCCATGGGTACCAGACATGCATATGGTATAGTGGCATATACATAGGCAAATATCCATATGCATAAAAAATTAAAATATATATTTTAATTTAAAAAAAGAGTATTCCTTACACAACAGGAAGAAACCCAAAAAGCAAAGAAGAGGCAACTGGAAGACTTAACTATGAGAAACTAAGAGCCCAGCTTCTAAGTTTTAAAACAAAAGACATCAAAGTAGGGGAATTCATGGGAAGAAAAAAGGGTCCAATAGGAGTAAGAGAAGGATATCAGGGGTGATAGGAGGTGCGTGTGACCACATCACCTACTTACCTTTATGAACATATTAAAGAATACATCCATAGAATCACAGTGAGATCCAAAACCAACAAAACAAACAGAACAGAGCATGAGAGAGTGCCCAGTCTGGGGGTTGGGTTCCCTGTGAAAGCAGCCACAAGTCACAAACACAGTATCCTGCCTCCAGCCAGTGCTGCTTTGCAATTAGCTCAACCGAGGAGAAGACAGCTCCTGTTCCAAAGACGTGGAGAGAAAGCGTTCGGAGATGAGTGTGAGGGCGACCAGGCTCCAGCCAACACAGTCTTCTTTCCCATGAATCTCACATCAGGACCCACTGGGGAAATAGCAGGTATGAAGAAAGCATCAGGGCAGGACTTGCCCAGAAAGACATTAATAACTTTTTAAATTAATGAGGGGCATCTCAGGAGGATTATCCAGCTGGAGACCAGGAGACAGAGTTTGGGCAAAGGCTGACGATGACTCAGAATCCACAAGAAGGAAGAGACATTGTTCACGCTGACTCACACAGCTCACTGTGTAGGTGTGCTGTCAGCTCCATGATCGTGGATCCCCATGACCCTTTCTCCACCTGGAAGCCCCCAGGAGACTGAACAGCCACCCCACAAGCAGAAGTATCTCCAAAAGAGGCTGAGAAGCCCTGTTAGTGCCCCCAAAATCATGACACCCCAGTTATTTAGGATTTCTTAGCAATCTGCCTCATCCCTCTTTTCCCTCTCATTCTTTACAATTGCAGAATGAAGTGTGGGATCATAGCCGCCAAACAGCCTCCTTATTAGCATCAGAACTATAGTCAAAACACATTATGCTTGGCTAATACATTTTTTTTTTATGTAATGGAAATGCCATCAAAGCACAGTTAATCGGAATAGAATTAAATCATAATTGGAGCTCTTGTGCACAAGGAAGAGAAATTATTCTTTATTGTGGCAGATGGAAAATGCACCCGTTGTAATTTACTTTTTAAGCGAAAAGCCATTTTTACCCAGAGGAGTGCATGCCAGCGCCGCTGGATCCCAGTGTCATCAATACCAAGACACCCTTGTGTCCATGGCTCTACCAACGGAGACTGATGAGGAAAATGTTTTGATCTAAGTCAAGAGCCTGCCCACCCATGTAACCTTTGCCCCTTTCTGTGAGAGGAGAGTGTTCCTGCATGCACAGGAGGGGATTCTGTAGGCCACAAAATGATGCATCACACATACATTCATAGGCGTTTAAAACCAGGTCCGGTTCTTATGCTGTGATGATCTGTCTATTCTTCCAATCATGCTTGACCTGAAGAGTGTAGGAAACGTCTTCTAAAATTACAGTTAGATACCTTTGTTTCCCACAATCATCCTAGAAAACTCTCCAAAGTCATGCCCAGGGCTTTAGGGTTTTTTGGAAGCTCCCTGGATTCTATCCATACCAGGTCTGAGCACCATTCCACCAGCCCTCAGCACTCTGCATGGGAAAGAGCAACCATGCCTGTGTGGGTTTCCCATGGAACCAAATAAAACCATATAATCCTCCTGCTTCCTAATAGCACTAGAGACCATTCGTATAAACATATGTTAGCTCAGACCAGATCAAGTAATTATAGGCATGCATGTGTGTGCACACATGTGTACACATGCACACACACACAACACACACATACACACACACACACACACACACACACACACACACACACAGCACACACATGCTCATGCATGCCTTGACATTCTTCTGGGAAAGCTTCAGTCATAAAACTACAGGCCTCTTTCTCTGTGCTTCACAACGTCTGCAGGAAGGTGTTAAGTTCCACCTGCAGGGACACAATATCTCCAAAATGGTTTGTAGATAATTCTTCTCCTCCTCTACCACTTATAAAAAATGAGTGAGAATCCTGATCATTACCCTGCAAAGATCAGAATCCTGTACCAAGGAGTGAATTGAACATGTCCCGTGACCCAGAATGGCCCCAGGCAAATGCTGTTCCAGCCTTGTGTTTCCAGACTTCTAAGCTGACTTCTAAGCCAACATCACACACAGCAGAAAGAAAATCAATAGAGGCCCCAACTCCAGGGGCCTCTGAGGCATCTCAGGCTCTCTCTGAATTTTGTCCAAGAGCAAGACCAGCCAGAGCTCACAAAGGCTATTCTAGGATGTTTTCATTTCCTGAGCTCATATTGTAGGTCACACATTTGGTGTTTGAGTTAAACCCTCGGACTAAGACATTCTCATTTACCAGATGAGGACAGTGTAGCTCAAGGAACTTGGTCAACCTGTGGCATTGAGTGTGGTCAAACTGGGACAAGACCTGCACTGACATTTACATGTTTCTTCTGTCTCGTAGTCCTGTATTCTTCTTTTGACTTTACTTACGAACACCGATACATTCTAATAAATACATTGTTTCCAGTTTTTGTTGTTCTTTTGTTTGCTTTGAAATGTCTCAATAGATAACCTAGTCTGACCTTGAACTTGAAATCCTTCCTTGCTCTCTTCAGTATTGGGACTACAGATGTGTGCCACATAGTGATAGTAGGTAATTAGGCAGTTTTGTGCCTATGTGTAGAATGCACTTATACAAAGTAAGGTGGCTGTAAAGTAAACCATTATCGATCAAATGCCGTCAAGCAGCACATACATGACTGAATGTGCACCTCGACCAGAAGAGCAGGAAGTACAGTGTGGAGAGAAGGAGAACATGTATCTGAAAGGGGTGCCTTGCACCCATACTCCACCCACTGTGGAGCACAGACCAGACAACTTGAGAGAGAAGCCTTTTTAAGGAGGAAAATCAAGATTCAGGGAAGAACATGGCTTTCGAGTCCCAAAGCTCTGCGTTGATGCGTATTTCAGTTCCCACTTTCCAGCTGTGTATCCTTGGGCAATATAATTAGCTATGGGAGGTTGATTGTCCATGAACCAAGCAGCAGTAATAATAATACTTGCCTCGTGGACTATGTAATGGATAGCGAAATATATGATTTCTTAACAGAGTGCCTAGCATGTAGCAGGTACTCAGTAAGAAATCACTGAAGCAGTAACTGCATAGTAACAGTAGTGTCAAAATTGAAATGCTAAAAATCATGCTTGGCAGATAATAGAAATGCAATAAATCTGTCCCCTCCTAAACCAAGGCCTGCAGGCTTCCTGAAACTTCAACCTCTGAAGATCTGGACTCCAGTATTAACTGTTCCCCTTATTGACAATGTGATCTTAAGGGTCATCATGCCACCTCTCTGGACTCTAATTTTTCTTTCCCTAAACATAAAGAGTCAAGTGTTTACCCAAAAGACTCCAAGCCAACACATCACAGAGATATTTACACATAGTCTTTATTACAACATCAACAGCTAAGTTATGCTTGAAACTGTGGAAGAATGGATGGAGAAAAGTGGTGTTCTGTTTTATTCAGCCATAAAAGAGAACAATTACATCATTCACAAGAAAACAGATACAAAAGGAGATAGCCATGTTCAGTGTGTTGTGCCAGTCTCAGAATGACAAAAGTCATATGTTTTCTCTCATGTTCTTAGATTTCAGATGGGCAAAAAAAAGTCATGTGTGTATATATTTGACATAAAAGTAGAAATAAAAATGTCTAGTGGTACAAAGGGAATCAATGAATGAGGAAGGTAAAAAGGAAGGAGGAGAGATTAGAAGAGTGTGGAGAGGAATATGTTCAACATACGATACATACTTGTATGAAAACTTTAAAATAAATTAATTTTTAAAAATAAAGCTTAAAAGCCATGTGGTGGTAACACACACCTTTAATCCCAGAACTCGGGAGGCAGAGGCAGGTGGATCTCTGTGAGTTTAATGCCAGCCTGGTGTACAGAGTGAGTTTCAGGACAGCCAGAGTTACAACAGAGAAACCCTGTCTCGAAAAACCAAAATAAGTAAATAAAGCTTAAGAGGTCAAACCACAGGTCTTTGGTCTTTGACTCTGAAGTATCCCCGACATATAACGGGGCATCAGTCTACACGTGCCCAGTGGCTCAGGTGGACTTGCATTCCATATCATTATTTCCAAGCCCAAACAGGCACGGGTTGTGACTGCTGGAGTCAACAGAACTTGGCAGGATTGCCTTAAAACAATGTGTCAGGCCCGAATTCAACCATGATGGGAGGTGGCCTGACAGTGAACCTGTTTCAAACAATGATTCTGTGTCCTTGCTCCACCAAATAGCAAAAAATCACTTGTGGTAGACAGGGAGGGAAAAAAAAAAAAAAAGAGTGTGGGAACTTTTATACAAATATATAAAAAGCATTTGAGCTAGTGAATGGATTTCTTAAATCCAAAGTGATATTTTAATGTTTGATGGTAGAGGCTCAATTCCCTGAGCAGTTTTCAGTGGCCGTGGTTTAAGCGCAGATCTCCAATGTTATAAAAATTTTAACCCAACACAAAAGAAAACTTGCCTGTTTTTTGACTCACTTAAAAATAGTAAGACCAAGTCCTGCCAGCACACCTGACTGTGCTCTCCACTCTTCTCGGTAGGAACCTCTCCATCCCCACCCCTCAGGTTAATACCACCACCCACTCCATGCCAGTACCACAACTCCCACCCCACCAGTGCCCGTTTCTCTTCCTCAGTGTCCTGGCATCAGTCTCTTCAATGGGACCCCTTTCTGAGGCCCCTCATCCACCTTGTTCCTCATCATCTCTAGTGTAGCCAAAAGGGAGTTGTGACCGTCTTCTCACTGTGTGGGAAATGCCAGTTCTCACCCTCTGTGGCTGTTACAGGGTGATTTATCAGTGTTGTAACAGAAGAGAAGTCAGGGAAGAGCCAGTGGGACTGAGCAAATCCGAGGGCTACACACTGACCATGGAGAACACAGCGGGGAGAAGGCTCTACGGATGTAGCTCCATTGGTAAAGTGATTGCTTTGCAGCTGTGAAGACCTGAGTTGGGTCCCCAGAAACCACATCCAAAAATACAGTGTGGTGACACAGGCTTGTAGTCCCAGAGGAAACAAGGCAAAGACAGAGAGATTCCTGAGGTTCAGTGGTCTTCAAGCCTAATCCTGGTGAGTTCTGGCCAATGAAAGATCTTGTCTCAAAAAAAAAAAAAAAAAAAACAAGGTGACCAGAGGCACCTGAGAAATAATAGCTGTGATTTTCATCTGTCCTATAGAGAGAGAGAGAAGGAGAAGAAGGAGGAGGAGGAAGCAGAGGAAGAGGGGGGGAGGCAGAGTAGCAGAAAGCAAAGAAAAACGAAAGAAAGAATAATCTGGCCCACTTAGAATTTTGACAGGGCTGGCCTCTTGAGCATTATGTAACTTCTTGAACTGATTTATATGCTGCCTCATTCTAGAAAGAGTTTGGGGAAAATTACCAAAAAGAGAACATTCACTATGAGCTTAAGCATAAAAATAAAAATATTAAGAAAATGGGACAGCAGAAGGGAGACATAAACAGTCCGTTCAACTAAAATAGGAGAAATCGAATGTGTGGGATGCAAGTCTCAGGACTGGAGCATTAAAGCAAAGGAAGGAATCAGACCTCTGGGGAGGAGGCTCCCCAGGAGAGCAGAAGGCCTTTCCCGTAGAAACCAGCCTCTTCTTATTTGCAGATCAAAGAATACCAAAGGCTTGCACTCTCGTGTCCTCCTATGAATTAGGAAGTCCAGTGCAAGCACAAAGTGATCTCGAGGGAGGCTGTTCCCAGGGAGACAGAGTAAGGCAAAGCCTTGACCTTGCAGGGCAACCGAGGCCTGATAATATGGTATCACAGCAGCTAGGCAGGCAGGAGTGACTTTGACTATAGTCCAGTATCAAACTGGCCCTTCACTTACATGTAAATGTTCTATTGTGGAAGTTTGCTTGGTTTGAGAGGGAAGGGAACCTTGAGCTTGGATAATGTGGAAATGAACATCTTCGGGTGTTGCTTATACAGGTGCCATATCAAAATGTCAAAAATTAAAAATGATTACAAAAACTTCATATTTTAATTTCTATGCCTTCAAGAAAAAAATGTGCTATATTGATAAACTTAGTGTGGCTTCATTCAGGTGGTGTATCACTGACAATCACGAAGGACATGTGAAGCACTGAACAGTGGCCCATCTAAACCTTGTTCTGAAGCCCATACTGTGCTTCTCAGTACTCAGGGTTGGGAACATGGTTCTAGTACAAAACTAGACTTAGGTGACAGGCACCTGCACCCAATCAAATGGGCTCCCTACCTCCCCATCTCATTGGGAGGTGATGACATGCTCCTACATGGCTAAGAGCACTTGCTGCTCTTACAGAGGACCCCTAGCACCTGCCTACTGGTTCACAGCCTTCCTCAACTCCAGTTCCAGGGGATTAGATGCCCTCTTCTGGTCTCTGTCGGCACTACACACATGAGGTACACACAACATACAATGCAGGCAAAACAAACACATAAAACAAAAATAAATAAATCCTTAAAAAGACAAAATAGATTCTGCTAGAAGGTTGGGGATTTGGCTCAGTAGTGAAGTACTTGCCCAGCAAGCACAAGGTCCTGGCTCCAGTCCTCAGCTTTGGGGGAAAAAAAAAATGCTGCCCAAAGTGAAATTGGTAGCCAAATAACATTCCAAACATTCTTGATCACCAAACTGCAACTTCTATGAGCACTGGTCCATGAGTCTTAGGTCAGGGCATGATATAGATGTGTCGTTTATGGCTGTGCCCTCTATAGACACTTATTCCTGCCCTTTGACCAACTTTGACTCATCTACTGCACAAAAACACTACGAAAGGACACGGGAAAAGATGTTCAACTCATAAGGTTGAAGATAGTTGTTTTTTTTTTTCCTAGAAATATACAAATATTTGTGATCCTAAAGCCACAAAGTTCTCCCAAGAATCCTCCAAAGTATAATATATATGAAATGATTAGAAGACAAGAAATGGTACCACATCATGTTTAGTACTTAGTAAGTAAATAGCACTAGTGGCTGTAGCAAATAATCTCCAGAATCTTCCTAGTCTTTTTTAAAAAAAATTTATTCTTTGAAATTTTATTCATGAATATAATGTTTTTGGTTATGTTTACCCTCTATTCCCCCAGCCAAACCTTTTCAGACTACATCCTGTTTTTTCCCTCTTACTTTCATATAATTTTTATTTTAAAATAACTGAGTCTGTGTTGCCTATATTTGAATGGTCATAGAGTATGGTCAACCTAGTAGGAATCATACCTCCTCACCCCCAGGAAAACTGCGTCTCTCTTCCCTGGCAGCCTTCAGTGTCAATAACAACCCAACTAGGGAGGAGACTCGTTAGCTCCTCCCTCCGTGCTGAAAAGATGTCTGGCTGTCTGGTGTGGGTCTTGTGAGGTAGTCTACAGCTGCCGTACCTGTCATGTCTGGAAGACTGTTGTGCTTCTGTCTTCCCTAACTTCTGTTTCTTACAGCCTTTCTAGTACCTCTTCTATGATGGTCCGTGAGCCTTGGGTGAGGATGTGATATAGATGTCTCATTTTGGGCTGAGTGCTCCAGAGACACTTATTCCCTGCCATTTGACCAGTTGTGACTAGTTGTCTACTGCACAAAGACACTACTCTACTGACTAAGAGCTGCACTAATCTATGACTCCTCAAAAATCTCACCATGGTAGAAGTTCCTTTTTTTTTTTTAATCAGAAAGCAGTCAGAAAGCAAGGAACTTCGGTTTTCATCTGAGGCCCCCATGCTACTCATCTTGGAAGGCCACCCCCTTTTAGAGCCTCTAGACTGAAGAGGTCAAGTTCCAAGGAAGAGGTTTCTAGGAGTGAAGCCATGAAATGACATGCACCTCATCACCTACATCCCATTGGCTAGATTGAGTCATGGGAGCACTCCCCACCGGAAGGAATGCTGTAGGTGGCCTCTGCAGTTTTGGACTGTATTTTCTTTTCTGGTTCAGCTCTCTACTCCCTAGTAATGGGTCTCTGTGGTTCAGATGTTTTTGCCATCAGCCGTGCAGCCTGCCGTTAGGGCCTTTTGACAAAAGCTGATGTAAAAGTAGCATAAACACAACTTAAGCCAAGACTTTGCACAATGCTGGTCCCTGTGCCCTTCAGTTCCTTCTGACCCGGTCAAACTCTTCTGAGGACTGATCACACTTTGCATTCGAAGGAATCTCAGAGCAGTATGCACAATTACTCTGCCATCATTAATGGCACAGACACACCCCTAGAAGAAGGCACATGCGGGCAGTGAGGAAGTGGAGGTACAAATGGAGGTTATGCACACCCTTCCTCCAGGAGCAAGGTGCTAATTGTTCTTGCTTCATAAGCATGTTAAGTGTGTATCAACCAGAGCGACTTTCCAACTTCACAGCTATTCATTCTTAAAGGCAATGAGGCAGGAAGATTCTGGAGCAATAGTCTATCAGACCTATCAGCCATTCTTCCTGAAGCACACCCCCCCAAGAGCTAATACCCTGCTGATTATCACACTGGTCAACTCTGTCACTTGGTACAAGTAACATAACCCTATCAGCTTTCTGACTTGCCTCAGTTTTTTCATCTTTGAAATGGAAAATTCATAGAGATTTTGTGAAGATTTTAGTAAGATAATCTGTTAAGTAACTTCCCATGTAGAATATGCAAAGTGCTTGCAAATAAAAGTTCCTAAGAAGAAGTTATGTCTGTAAAGACTGATCTATCAATCAGTTGACTGATTGAATATCAACAATGTGGAGAGATTGGAATGTTGCAGATCCAGGGCCTAATTACTATGTATCTTGTGCTATCTTTAGCCTCATAACTAGTTAACTAGTTTAACACCTCTGGGTTAAACCTTACATCATGTTATTAAAAGATAAAAACCTTTTGGAGCCAGACGGTGGTGGTGGCACACTCAGGAGGCAGAGGCAAGCGGATCTCTGTGAGTTCAAGGACAGTTTGGTTGATAGAACGTGTTCCAGGACAGCCAGAGTTACAACAGAGAAACCCTGTCTTGAATTTTAAAACAAACAAACCAAAAAAAAAACCCTTTTGGGTTGTAGTAACTAAACCCAGTTTTCCACCATTCGAAGGCCTTAGAATGATGTCAGATATCCTCTTAGGCCCATAGTAGATTTCTCTCCATTTTGTAATAGCCACTTACCTGATGAACTCATAAGTGTATTTAAAAAGGACCTTGATTTGCGATTCATTTGTTCTGTTACTATAAAAAGTTCAGGAATTTGCTGCCTCATTGGAACATAACATTTGAGGTCATCTAAATCTGTGTTCTTGGGCTATGGTCACTCATTTTTGTCCCCAAAATAATAATCCTTTATCCCTTTTGAGGTAAGAGTTGTGCTTTTGTATTAACAAGCCCAAAATGACTGTCAGCATCTCCATGCAGCTTGCCTCGTTCAAATACTTCTGCCTTGATACAACTTTGAAAAAAAAAAAAGTAGCTTCTCTGACTTATATATGCACCTGCCCCTAACAGAGCATAGGCCAGTATTAGACACTGTGCAATGCCCTATGACCTAAACTCACCCAGGAAACTCAGAAGTGGCCTGAACATCCATAGGGCACACCTTACAAGCTCTACCATGAACCTGGCTTTAATTTGTTGCTTTCTCAGCTGTCTTCAGACATAAATCTCCTCTTGTCCATTATTTGAAAACTGTGTTGGTTAGTTTTCCTGTTGCTGTGTTAAAATACCCTGATGAAGGCAACTTATGAGAGAATTTCTTTTTAGCTCACAGTTCCAGAGTACAGCTTATTATGGCAGCAAAATCACAGCAGTGGGAGAGTGACGTGGCTGGTCTTATCAAATCTGCGGCTAGGAAGCAGAGATTGAGTGAGTGTTCAAGCTTGGTTCCCTCATTCCTTTTGGCTCAGTTCAGCCCAGGGAATGGTGCAGACCACAATAAAGGTGGGCCTTTCTACCTCAGTGAACATAGTCTAGAAAACCCCTCATAGACATGCTTAGAGGTCTGTGTCCTTGGTGGTCCTAGACCCCATCAAGTTAACAATCAATGTTAACTATCAAAAGGGCTTGGTAAAAATTGCTTTCTGCACCTCAGTTTGCTCATCTGCAAAGTCAAGGTGCTAATTGTTTCTTGCTTCATAAGATTGTTGTGGGGATCAAATGAAAGGTTGCATGGTAGCGTATGTAGAATGATCACTGTTTACATTAGATTCATGGTAACTCCTCATTCTCATGTAATAAAGGCTCCTGAACAACCTGTTACTGGGAGGAACTATAGGTTTAGACTCAAGACACTCATGAAAGAGCCATTTCTTCCCTCCTTGATCATCAGAGGGAAGGTCACATTCAAGGCAACTCTATATTCCCAACAGCATGCAGACACATACCTGACATTGTTCATGGAGACAGAAAATGATTGAAAGACATAATCTAAAGACGGTGACCAACTGATAATTAATGAAAATAATTTGTTCATTGCTAATAAAATTATGCTAAGGCACCATTATGTCTGGAATATGCCAATTCCCAAAAGATGATGCACAGCAATTATGATGGCAATGATGATGATGATGGTGGTGGTGGTGATGATGGTGGTGGTGTGGTGATGGTGGTGGTGATGGTGGTGGTGGTATGGTGATGGTGGTGGTGGTATGGTGATGGTGGTGGTGGTATGGTGATGGTGATGGTGATATGGTGATGGTGGTGGTGGTATGGTAGTGGTGGTGGTATGGTGGTGGTGGTGGTGGTGATGATGGTGGTGGTATGGTGGTGGTGGTATGGTGGTGGTGGTGGTGATGATGGTGGTGGTATGGTGATGGTGGTGGTGATGGTGGTGGTGGTATGGTGATGGTGGTGGTGGTATGGTGATGGTGGTGGTGGTATGGTGATGGTGGTGGTGGTATGGTGGTGGTGGTGGTGATGATGGTGGTGGTATGGTGATGGTGGTTATGATGGTTATGATGATGGTTATGATGACAATGATAATTAGCAACTATAAAGACCCCACCCATTTCATGCTTTATCTCTGTATTTTTAGAGAAAAGAATGTATTGCATACTGAGCAAAGAACTATATAAAAATAAATTAATTTATTTTCCTCCTCCTAACCCTGCAACCTAGTTATTATCTCTGTTCTGTAGATAAGAAAATCAGAGCATACAGAGAGCTCAAGTCACTTGTCAGAGATCAGCCATGGGTGTGGCATCTAATCTGCATAGCTCCTGCTTTTCACCACCTCCATGTGTGCCACTAAGACAAATCAGCTTCATTCCTAAGAGCTGCTCAAGGGACAAGGCCCTTAGAGTCTGAAAAATTGTTCAAAATAACAGAAGACTGATGAATCCAGTTCTTGCTCAAAAGCTTGCCTTCTCTAGCCTCAGGCCAAGAGTTTAATCACCTCACATTTTGGTTTCCTTCATCTATAAGCACAAATTTACACTTACCTACACACAAGGGTCTGGGAGATTAATCGGATGCTGCAGAAGTGCTTTTAAGATGAAAAATGTGGATTATTTGCATCATTATTTTAATAGCCTTGGACTTTGTTATCCCCAGTTTACACGGATGTGGAGAACAGGGAAGATGGAGATTGGTGAGGTTCATTTTCTCCAGCCTTGCCCTCTAAGCAGAGCAAGGAAAATAGTCCCCAAAGCCCTGAAGTTTAGATGGGTTCTCTGACTCCCAGCCTGGATATGCATGGTACTCCAGGGCTGATGGCCACCTGCAACTGTTTGAAAAGCTAGAACCTCAAAACAGCTATTTACTGAATGACCTCTACAGCTATAATATGAGCAACTAAGGCTGGGAAGCTTGGTTGTCTCTATAGATATGGCAAAGCATAGGGTCTCATGTGGAGTAGTGCTCAATAAATGTGTATTGAATGACTGAGTGGGTGGGTGAGTGAGTGGGTGAATGAGTGGGTGAGTGAATGAGTGAGTGAGTAAGTGAATGAGTGAGTGAGTGAGTGAGTGAGCGAATGAGTAAGTAAGTGAATGTGAACGAGTGAGTGAGTAAATGAGTGAATGAGTGAGTGAGTGAATGAGTGAGTGAGTGACTGAGTGAATGAATGAGTGAGTGAGTGAATGAGTGAGTGAGTGAATGAGTTAGTGAGTGAGTGAATGAGTGAGTGAGTGACTGAGTGAATGAATGAGTGAGTGAGTGAGTGAATGAATGAGTGAGTGAGTGAGTGAATAAGTGAGTGAGTGAGTGAAAAAGTGAGTGAGTGAGTGAATGAGTAAATGAGTAAATGAATGAGTAAATGAGTGAATGAATGAGTGAGTGAATGAATGAGTGAATGAGTGAGTGAATGAGTGCATGAATGAGTAAGCAGGCAACAAAACAAACCAGGAAGTGACAAGTAGAGAAAACACACAGGGATCTCTTCTAGAAAAAATGTAGACGTCATGCCTGCTAGAATAGACACTGAATTCCACAGGCCCATCCTAAGGAAGTCGCAGTCCAAGAGAAGAGGCTTCAAAAGTCCACCACTAGTCATGGTCCAAGGAATTCGGGTGCTGATAGTTAACTAGAGATTCCTGTGAGCAATTGGTTTCACTGAAGGGTGGACAGGCAGGGAAAGTAGCACATAGTTAAGTCCTACTAAGGAACTTCTCCAAGGGATGTGTAAGGAAGTGTCTTGGCTATGGAGTGGCAGCCGCCAGGAGGGAGGAGTTGATGAGGTTGGTCACTACTAATTCAACAGTCCTACAGCACTCCTGTAGGTACTGTGACTATAAGAAAGTGAAGTCACGTGGGGGTGTGAGTTAGGAGTCTCTGTAGGACAGGACATTACTAGTAGCCTGGTTAGCAGAAGCAAACTAAACTTGCAAAGATGACCAGGTATTCCTTTCTTCCACAGTGAGGCAGAGGCATGCTCTTTGCCCAGGAAGGGCAGCTGGCAACCTGGAGTCAATTTCAAAGGCCCTTGAACACCACCCTCACATTCAGAAATTTGGAATGCTTCCCATACTCTGTCCTTGCACGATTCAATTTACTGTTTCAAGAGAAGACTTTTTCCTCCTAAGGCTCTCTTTCCTCTGCCAGGCCTGAGGGCATGATCATAAAATGTAAAATCTGTTTAAATAATTAAACCTGTGGGCAAGAGCCATGGTCAGGGTGGAAGACACCGGCCCGTGACACTGTAAATCACTGCCAAGGCTGGGACTTGGCATAGCCCAGCTGAGTCTAGGAAGGCGTACATATAGCCAGCTTGTGGCCTGTGGAGGAAGTGCCAAGTCAGCATCTCACACTTGGTTTGGGATGGATTATGGAGTTTAGGCGGGGCACTGTGCAACCTGCCTTCTAACAGATGATGCAAGGCTAAGCCACCCCTCTGCCCCTCTTCAGCACCAGATTGGCTTCCTCTCAGACAAGCACTAAGGGAGAGCATAGGAGAGCATCGTGCCAGAAAGGACCCTCTGGTTCCAGTCAGGCCTAGGACCTCCTGCCCTGAAGGAGTACAAAACTCCAAGGGTCTGTGGCGAGTAGAGAGGATGGTAAGGAGAGACAAGTCCACCAGGGTCAGGCCCTGTGCTCCCTGCCTTCCTCCCAGAGACTCCCAACTACTCCCTGTATCTGGACTGAGCCCCTGCTATGTGCTGGGCTCTTCATATACATCACTGCGATCCTAGACACACAGTCTTAAATAGCCAGTTTTGCCACTCAATGATGAATCTGAGAAAGTTATTTAGCCTTTTAGCCTCTCTGTGCCTCAGTTTCCTCATCTTTAAAATTAGAACCCTAGATAGAGATGTAGCTAGGTTGGTAGAGCGCTTACTTAGCATGCATGAAACGTGAGTTCAATCCCAAAGCCATAAACCAGTCATGTGTCGGTAATCCCAGCACAAGAAGTGTGGACAGAGGATCAAAATTTCTAGGTCATCCTTAGAGGCCAGCCTGGGATATATAAGACTGTGTTAAAAACCAAGCAGAAACAAAAAAATGCAAAATGGGATCACTAAGCTAATAGAATTGTTGTGAGGATTTCATACATGTCAATCACTGTATGTCAATCACTTAGAGCACTGCCTGGCTCCTAGGGAAAAGCTGTATAAATGCAAATGCTGATGACCATCCAATTAGCAAGCACTCATTGACCATCTGTCCATGCCAAGTTCTGTAATGCATGCCTTATTCATAACCTCATTTATTCATTCACTTAGTAAGTCTCAAGAGCATCTATTGGGGCTGGAGAGAGGTCTCCATGGTTAAGAGCAATGGCTGCTCTTAAGAGAACTGGGGTTCATTCTCAGCAACCACATGTCAGCTCACAACTGTCTATAATTCCAGTCTTGGAGAATCCAATCCCCTCTTCTGGCCTCTGTGTGCATGAAGCACAGAGTGGTCGACAGAAATACCATGTGAGGAATTTCTTCTATATTTTATCATTGGTTTTGTCTAGAGACATTCACAACCTTGAATTTCATGCCAGGTCATAGCTATGGATCTATGTTGCCTTTGGTTTTATTAATGTTACCTGTGCTCGATGCCCAGGGCTGCTATCACAATATGTCACTAACTAGATGGCTTAAATAAAGAAATGAATTTTCTTTCGCCTCTGGAAACTGTACAAGATCAACATGTCATGTAACGTGGTGGTGGCACATGCTTTTAATCCTAGCACTCGGGAGGCAGAAGCAGGCAGATCTCTGTGAGTTCAAGGGAAGCCTGGTCTAGAGAGTGAGTCCCAGCACAGCCAGAGTTGCAACAGAGAAACTGTGTCTTTAAAAAAAAAAAAAAAAAGTTTGGGGTCTCCAAAGGGTTGTGAAGCAGAGTCTATTAAGGCCACTTCCCTCAGTTCTTGTGATTTGGCATCCGTCTTTAACATCATGTGGGTTGTGCATATCCCATCCTGATTTCTGTCTTTGTTTCTACACATACTGTCTATGTGTCTCCATAATCAAATCTGTACTGTTCATAAACAATCAGGCCATTGAGTTGGGGCCTGCCCCAAAACTCCAAATTTAAATCCAATTACCTATAGAAAGATGCTATGGCCAAATAAAGTCAGACTCTGAGTATTACATTCAAAATCCATTGCAAGTCCTTCATAAGAAGCAATGCCACCTCTGAGGTGAGCATTCCTGTACACATCTTACAGCCCCAAGTTGTGTCTCCAGAATTCAGGTCTCCATCAAAGTCTGTATCACCACCAAGATAACTGCCAACTCTGGAACTCAGCTATTTTGTTTTTTCCTGGGTTCCAGTTCAAGGAACCCCTATTTCCCTAGCCTGGGGCATCTAAGACTCACAGAGTTAATAAGCTGGATAGGCTTCAGAACAGCTGGCCACAGGGAAATGGACAATAATGCCATTACTTATTTGGAGGAGTTAAAAATAGACTGACACTGCCTAGCTGAGGGGCCGCTGGGTGACACAGCCTGTCCCCAGCACACAAAACAAGGAGAGCCTATTACAGGCTCTGGCAGAGGATTCGTAGGATAAAGTCAGCAGCAAAAAAAAAAAAAAAAATCTCAGAAAAGTTCACCCTTAATGAGAAATGACCTTCATAACTCCCTGTCTCCCCAGAGTTTCCTTCACAGAATATTACATTTTTTCATATCTAATTCCATTCCATCTATCTTATCACTATTGTGGAAATATTAATAAAGATGGTTTTGTTTAGGGCCTTTAATACGATGTGTATATATACATATATTGGTACTAAAACCTATAAGATGATTTTCAGCTCCTTCTCTCCTTTTATATTCTTTTGTTTTGTTGTGTGGGGTCCTTGATGGTCATTTCAACATTTTTTAATATCCTGTGGGTTAGGCTGACACCCTGATCCTTCTTTGCAAAACTTGGATACCCCATTGGGTTGCTGGGTATAAGCCTTTCATCCCACCCAGCCTCAGGCCTGCAGCAAGGACTTGCCAACAGCTTTTCCACCTCATTGTCTAGGGTTGGCATGAAGCCTTTGTCCACAGCTCTGTGTCCCCAGAATGGTCTCAGTTCATCCTGTGCACTCCCACTCCATTCCCTCTCAAGTTTGCAATAATCTTTAATCAAAGGTAGACCCATCAACTGAGAAAATTTTATTTGGCTGAGTTTTGTTCTGTGGCCTTAGCTTTGGCCTGAACCTTACCGTTGTATGGGGCTTGGACATCAGCACAGGCTTATTCATCCAACACTTGCAGTCCTCTTCTCTTTCCTTCTGTGTCCTTCAGAAAATGACAGTGTTGGTGCTGTAGTGTTGCTGTTACAGCGAGCAGGAAGAAAGGTCCATAGCACACAGAAATGCTAGATTTGGTTACTAGTTTGGAGTAACAACTGAAAAAAAACCTAGTCTTTATGAAGTATGGGCCCCTCCTTGTTTTTCTTTTTAAAAACAAGACCCAGGGACTGGGGAGTTGACCTGGTTGGTAAAGAGCTTACTATGCAAGTATGAGGACCAGAGTTCAGTTCTCCAGCCCCCATGGGAAAGCTGGGGCATCGCAGCAGGTGTCTGTAATCCCAAAGCTTTAGCAGGAGAAACAGCGGAGTACCTGGGGCTTGCTAGTGACTATACCTGGTCAAATTGGTGAGCACCGGATTCAGGGAGAAACCTTGCCTCAAAAAAATAAGATGGAGAGTAATTGAAAGTTCCTAACCTTACGTCTGGCCTTCACCTACACATATACACACAGGCACATCCATTGCCTGACCTGATGGCACAATGCAGAGACTAAGCAAGTATCTTAAACCCTAATCCACAGAAAAAGAGGCTGAGCCTCCCAGAACAGCGGGAAGCTGGAATTGGAGGAGATCTGAGATGGTTATGTGACTAAACAGTGACTTAGATGGTAGGAGATTACCCAAAGTCAAAGCTAACACAGCTTCCACAGTGTCTGCCCAGGGCCTGTGTAAATCTCAGGATTTTCAAATGCCAGCTATATATCTCACAGTCACATGTATTTTAGTTCATAATTAAGTTCCTCTTTTAGAGAATGCTATTGAAAAGCTTGCCATTAACACATTGGCAAAGTGTGAAACTTCCTCAAGTGATCAAATGATTAAGCATCCTCCAGCATCTCCTGAGGCCCTTCTACCACTGCCCCGGAGCAGGGCACGGTGGTGGTAACCAAGGCTCCCACTGGAGGCTTCATATCCCTCTGCTCTACCTGCCTGGACCTTTGAGCTTCCAGGCTGCCTCTCTTCCCTCTTTGCAGCCTTCTTCAAAGCTTAGTCTCAGTCTGGCTTTCTCCAGCACCTTATTTAAAATAACTTCCATTGCCATCTGTCTTCACCTTCAAAATTGTTGAAAGAGGTTCCCCTTCTGAGCTAAGTGTCTCCTTTTCCCCACCATGATGTAAGGTCTAGGAGGGGCTAACTTGGGGCCCGGCTTATTTGCTTCCTTATCCTATCACCTGACCCAATACCTGCTCAATAAACATTTGTTGAGTGAATGAATAAATTAAAGAGCCTTACTGTAGCCAGTTATGTTTTTTTATAAAACATTCCTTGGAAGTGCAGACAGAGGAATGGCTCCTGGAAGGGACTACATCTTGGACACTGAAGAAATAGGATTTTATTTTTGTCCTTCCTGGTTGCAGAGCGGCACCCTCGCCCCGGGGAGGGGGAAAATGGTGCTCCTGGGCATGGGACTAATCTAGTAATCTAGGCAGTTTCCCAGTTTGGGAAAACAGATGATATAAATTGGCAGCAGGGAATGCTTCCAGCAAGCCAAAGAAGCATCCGTTGCATATATTTTACGCATTGTGAGATGCCCCTTGACCCAAGGAGTCTTTGTCCTGTTTGCAACAGCCAGGCTAGAGATTTACAAGTCCCACAAAGCCCTGAGTTCAAAGCTTCTCTCAGTCACCTCTTGGCCAGTGTGGTTCTCTTTGTTGTCTCTGTAGTGAAGGGGTTGAGGGTCAAATGAAGCAATGTTCTTAAGGTGCTTATCACAGTCCGGGGACACAGGAAGCGCTCAAAGTGTGGCTCTAGGCATCTATTTCAGAGCCAGAAGATCTCCATGGAAACTCTAGCTCCTCTCCTGCCTGGCTGGGTGAACCTAGAAAGCAATGTGGATTCTTGCACCTCAGTTCCTTCATCCACAAAATGGATGAGCACTGTGCTTGCCTGCTAGGGTCATAGCAAGTGCACGAGTTAAAATAGCTTAGCACACAGAGTAACGGTACCTGGCATGCTATTTATGTCACAATCACATCACCTGTGCTCAAGGCAGCCTTGCCTGGGATTAACTAGGAAGCCTTAGGATGAGAAATTAGCATCTCAGCGACTCTGCAAGTCTCACAGCAAATCCTTGCAGAACCTCTTTCTGTGTTTCCCTGATAATCTCTATGTTGGATATTTGTTCCCCAGCAACTAAGAATCTAAAGACCTCTTTTCTGGGGGCTCTCTTTAGGGAACTGTCACATTCCCTAGTGGGACATATTAGGGGTCAGGAGGAGACTTCAGATGATAGCTGGATATTCAAGTTGTCACCCTTCCTGTCTGGGGAAACTCATGAAGAAGTGTCAGTAGAGAAGGCTACCCTTGGGAGCAGTGAGAGCAGACAGTAGCAGTGCTGCTCTGAGACGCAGGTGTGGGTCAAACTTGAGAGGAAAGGGTATGCCTGAGAGTGATCTAGAAGACAGACCATTCAAGAGAGAAGCAAAGCAGGGAGTCCTGAGAGATAACTCCAGATTTAGACCATACAGGCCATAACCATTGAGCTGAACTACCCATAAAGGGACACCTAGGCACTAAAGGGCCACTGAGCAATGGCTGGGTAGACAAGTGATCCTATGTGCCATAATGACTCTGGGTGGACTCCTCCCATAATTTGTCTCCAGGGATACTGTGGAAGCCAGGAGAGGCTGGAGAGCAGGAGTCTGTGGAGTCTGGTGCTGACTGTCAGCTCTTTCCCTCTTCTACTTTGCTAGCCTGTCGGCCTTTGACATGTGCACATATACACATCATTGAGCGTCATCATTGAGCGTCTGAGTTCAGGTGATTTTATCTATCCAGAACTCTTTAGGTGTTCTACTGACAGGACGTGGAGATCATTAGCAATCAAACATCCCCCACATAAATCCAACACCTGCAGACAATACAAAACACCAAGAACTAGGCAGCCCCTCACCCAGCTGTTCATGAAACAATTATTTTATACATAACTAAAAATAAACTTCTACAATGGTCCTGCCAGCAGCCCTTCCCTAGCTGTTTGCCCTTAGGAATCCCGATTGTCTGTCTGGGACTCGGTTTCTTCATCTGAAAATGGGCTAGTCTGTTACATTCAGTTGCTGGGAGGATTGGCTGAGGGGAAGTCAAGGGCTGACAGAGGGCCCAGCAATGGGAATGATATCATCAACTTCTAAAGGGTGCTGAGTTCTCCCTGCAAGCTACCTCAGCTCCCAGTGCCTGCTCTACTCTCTCCCCTTTAGTTTCTGCCCATGTTGGAGGGACATCTTCTCCCTCCCACTTCACGGAGGAGAAGTAGGACTCAGAGAAGAGGGTCTACTCCTCTATGTTTGAATAACTAGGGCAAAGAGGGGAGGCAGGGGCTCTGATCCACACTTGACTGTGCATTCTCAAGTAAGTGGCTACAAAGACGAGAGGGAGTTCTCTGGAAAATAACCTTAAGGGAATCCCTTGTACTTCCCAGGTCCAGATTCTTCCCCCATTAAATAGAAATGGAATGAGAGCTGAGGAATTGCCTTTGAGTTGAGGACTTAGTTCAGCAGCCTAGGCCTGGTAACTGCCACCCTCTCGGCTGACTCTGGCTCCCTAGAGGGAGTGCTGCACCCATTATCAAACCTTAGAAACCTTGTCTTAGAGTGACAACAAAGAGCAGGAGTTGAAAGTCACAGGCAGGGCCCTTGGAACCCAGCCCTCAGTGGGCAGGCAGCCTTCCAGCTTGGCATTTTCTTCTGGCACTTCTGTGTCCAGGCACTAAAAATAACGCACAAGGT
Source organism: Cricetomys ansorgei (assembly GCA_026225945.1). Lineage (NCBI taxonomy): Eukaryota > Metazoa > Chordata > Mammalia > Rodentia > Nesomyidae > Cricetomys > Cricetomys ansorgei. Next base: position 1,811,588 of record JAMJFZ010003206.1, read on the forward strand.
CTCCACAGCCAATCCCGCTCCCCAGCAAGGACTTGCGCCCTTTATGGCCAGTAAGCATCTGCTACCTTCTGACTGTTAGCAACGAAAGCAGTTGCTTAGCTCAGTGGGGGTTGTTTCAGAGCCCAAAAGGATATCCCTGATCCAGCCTCTAGCTAAGTGGTCTCCAGGCCAGCTGTGTGAGTGGCTAAGGACCCTGCCTGCAAGGAGATTGGCCATGGAAGAGTAGGGTAGGAAAACCAGATCACAAATAGGGTGCAGCTGGAGCCAAGAGGGAGAAAATGAAGAAGACGATGAAGTACTTCCTTTCAAACCTAGAGCTGTGTTGAGCCAGAACAAAGGTGGTGTGGCAGAGGTGGGGGGATGCTACTGAGCACAGATGTAACAGCTTCCTGTTGCTGGTCGCCATATATTCCAGACACACAAGTACGAAGGTATTCAGGCCAGGGCAGGGCTGGAACCTATATGCCTTAATGGAAGGGGCATATGTGGTTAACTTCCAATCACCAGAGAAAATGCCCAAAATAATCAGCTTAGAAGAACAAAAGGTTTATATTTTGCCTCAAGGATTCAGAAGTTGGCCACTTGGCTTCGGGCCTGAGACCAAGCTGTACATCATCCCAGGGAGTGTTATAGTACAAATAACCGCTCTTCTTGTACAATCAGGGAAGAAGAAGAAACAGAAGGGTTGGGATCCCAATATAACCCTTCAAGATACACCCCCAAGTGACCTACTTCTTCCTCTAATCCTTGCCACCTAAAGTGTCTGTTACCTCCACAACCGCCCAACAGTGGGGGATCAAGATTTCAACACAGAAAGACTTGGAGCATTCCAGAGAACTCTCTTCTAATTGGTGATGAGCCTCGGTCTTGATCACTGGACGCCTGCTGAGCAGTCATCTTGGTCTCAGGCAGGGCCTTACCCTGCTTTACCTCTCAGCACAAGTTTCTGAGCAGCCCTGATTTCCCCACCTTGCTCAGGCCAGAGTAGCACGTGGCACACTCAAGTGTCAGAGGATGTCATCACAAACAATGCTGATTGCTTGAAGACCGTTCCAGACACTCTGCTAGTATTTTCTATGCATTCCGTACTTCTCTCTGTGCTGCAGGTTAAAGGTGCAGGCAGGCTAAGCTACTATTCATGGCCAAGTGGGCAAGGGCCAAGCGGGACTTAAGTCTGCTTTTCCTGACTTGAAATCTCTTGCTCTTGACAGCTCTAATCTAAAGGCCATCTGAAGCTCCTTAATCTTTGAGGGATTTTATGGAAAATAGACCTGGGTACCCCTAATTTACACCTGAGCCCTGCCCAGATTCTTTGATCCCTCAGAACCTAGAAAATTTCATGCCACCCGGCTTGTTCTGGTGGCCCACCCCAGTAGGCTGTAGGTTCCCCTGCCTGACCAAGAAAAGCCAGAGATAAAGCCATCATCCTGTGCTCATGTCCTTGGTGTACTCCCTGCGCATGTCTGCTGATCCCCAGGTGGAAACACGGTTTTCAACTCTGATCTTCCCCAAAGCATGCCAATGATTTTTGTGGCAGGCTGATTGGTACTAGAACTTCAGTACAAAGCAGAACATGTAGAAGAGAACTCTCCCAACCTTTGGGAGCCTGGCACATCTGACCCATAGGACCTCTTGCTCTGCCAGGTTGCATCATCACTGGCTCTTCGTCTTTTGCTTTTCTACCCCACACCACAACTTCAACTCTGCATGTCGCGACTTGGTGCACTTTCAGCACGGTGAACTTCTTACTCTGATCCCATGAGATGATGTGGTGACCAGGGCATTGTCTTCGAAAAAATACGGTTTCCCACTACTGTGAATCCCAGGGACAGCTCTTCAGATAGTTTTTGTCCTTGATAGACTGCCATCCTCCGTCTTCTTCAAAAGATGAAGATTCAGAGTGTTCCTCCCCGGAAGAAGTCAATGACAACATTCGGGAGCCCAGGCTGGACTCAGATGGCTCCTTCCACCTCTATCTGCCAGATCCCAGAATCTTTGTCTGGACACTGAGAGGACTAGATGGCTTGTCTCCCTTACACACAGCAGATACCTACCAAGGACCCCTAGGCATTGAAAGAATTGAGTAGGGGTCATAGGATCCAACTAGAAGTTAGCCTGCAAAGCTTGCAATGATGAAATATTATGTATATAATTTTCTCCCAATTTGAAGATTTATTTGTTTGTTTGTTTGTTTGTTTTTGAGGCAAGGTTTCTCTTTTGTAACTCTGGCTGTCCTGGAACTCACTCTGTAGATTAGGCTGGCCTCGAACTCACATTGATCCACTTGTCTCTGCTTCCCAGGTGCTGGGATTAAAGGCATGCACCACCACTGCCCACCAACTTGAAGATTTTTATGAGTCAGGGCCTCACGAAACAGTCCAGACTACCCTTGAACTCATGATCCTCCCACCTCCAGCTCCTAAGTACTGGGATTACAGGTATATATCATCCCACCCACCTCCTACCTTAAACTTTTCTGGGGCTCTGCTTTTCCTTTTTGCTGTGTCATCAGAACCTAGGATGAGACCGGATATACAGTAGATATTGGAGGGATATCTTAAGAGTAAGAAAAAGAATGAAAAAGTGGATGGGAAAAAAATGGATAAATAATAAGAGTGTCCTATACACCAGAAGGACATCATGAATCATCCTTCATGCTTATTGGTTTGATTTCAATTTCTCACTAATCACTATGTGTATTTTCTTATTTTCTTGGTGTTGCTGACAGAAGAAAGTACAGTCCGTTCTGCTATTTTACCCCATATGTGCTCTGAAAAATTACTGTGCTATGCAAATTCACCCACATGGGATTGAGGGAGTAGAATTTAGAAGAAAACAGAGGTAGAGCCCCAACACTCTAAAACTTCCCCAGTGAAACATAATTTAAAAAAATGCACAAAAAGATACCCAATAGTAAAAGGTAGCACTATTTAAACTATTTTAATGGCTAAATAGTATAGTAACCAATCTACTTCATTTTGTGAAAGGCCTACAGCTTAGACCTGCTGGTAGAATTGTGAGATGGTAGAACCATCAACTGAAATTAGACAGAGTATTGGAAGGCCAGATGTGCACAGATGTGGCTAATAGCATGTGTATTTTTTTTAACTTTTTATATTAATATAACAAAATACCTGACAAAAAACAATATAAGAAAGGAAAGGTTTATTTTTGGCTTACAGTTTCCAGAGGACACATTGCATCCTGTAAAGGAAAGGTGTGGTAACAGGAAGAGATGAGAGGCTGGCTGGTCATATTGTATCCACTGTCAGAAAACAGAAAAAACAGGAAGTGAGCTGGGCTATAAAACTCCAAGCCCACCGCAGTGACCCACTTCCTCTAGCATGGCTCTGCCTCCTAAAGATTCCACAACCTTCCAAAACAATGCTACAAGCAGGAGATCAAGCATTCAAACACAGGAGCTTGTGGAAGACACTTCACATTCTAACCACAGCAACTTACGCTAGGAACTAAAGTGGCTGGATGATATTCGTGTGTGCATGTGTGTGCATTTTGTATGTTCCCACACGCCCTGATCTGCTGGTTTTGGATGTTTGGCAAGGGGTTTTCAGGGAGAAACTTGTCTCATGTTCATGTCATACCCTAGTATCAGTTGCATGAGAATAAAACCCTATCTTCAGCACAGTAATTAGAACAGAACCAAGGACAGATGTTTTGATACTTGTCTTTTCCCCATTTGTTAGTACTTTTAGTACTAACTGTTAGTACCAAAGGAAAAAAAAAGTCTAACCTATTGGAGTCCCTCTATTCCACATAACCCTGTGTTCAACATGGGCCTATTGAGCCCCCACTAGCTAATCTGGAGCTACAGAGATAAAAGTACTGATGGCCCCTTGCTTCACATAGCTTACAGACTAAATCTGTATTTAAATAATGAGCCACAGATTCAGAGAGTGCCTCAGATGGAAAGTTCCACCCCTTGGCAGGAGCATTCCAAGTTCAGTAAAGCAGTAACGCTGAGTGCCTCCACTTCGGAGGTCAGCTCTCGCCATCATAAATCCTACTTAAGGTTACAGCACTGTCTCCTCACAGTGTACGCAGGGGCCCTGCCCCTAAAGAGCTAGAGCACTAGTTAGCATACAGATAAGCCCCTGCTTCCCACTAAAGACTGAGCTTGTTCTAAGGATGTGACCAGACACAGGTATGCCCATGTGGAAGACATGCTGGTCTTCACTATCTCTAAATTTGCTATTTGTCCCAAAGAAGGGTCTTCTTTGTATTGAGAAGTTTGACCAATACAATGACAATCCCTCCCACACATACACACACACCCTTTTTAGAATTCTTTTTAGTTAAATGTCAAGCTCCTCACTCAGATCACTAAAGATCTGAGTCCGGTCTAAGTGTCCAACCTCACACAACAGCACCCTCCGCACTTGCTGAAGTCAGGGCACAGTGGCTTTCTTTGTTCCTCTTGCTCTGGGCCTTTGTACCTGCCATTCCCTCTTCCTGGAACGCCCTTCTTGGGGATGGATCTCTTATACTTTCTCTCATAGTAACCTTCTCCATCTCAGTGTTCTCTCAATTTGATCTTGCCTTTATTTGTAGCTTCAATCATAATCTGGAATTGCTCTATGTGTGCAGCTCCGGTAGCAGCTGTATCAAACCACCACCAACTACCTTCAGGCCCCTGAGATTTACTATCTGGTAGTTTCCTGAAGTATTAAGTGGGTGGGCAGGGCTGCGTTCCTGGCAGAGACTCTGGGACAGGGAAGTCCACTTCCTCTGCCCTCCCAGGATCTAACATGAGGGTGCTTTCCTTCTCTGACTTCTGGCCTCTCCCTTTTGTGGAGCTGTCAGTCACAGCAGTTTGACCTCTGTCTCCATAGCCCTACCTTCTTTGTGACTGAGAGCCCACTGTCTCCCTTTTCTAAAGACTTTTGCTTGCATTGGGCTCACCTGGGTAATCCAGGTTAATTCTCCATTTCAAAGCCGCAATTTAATCACGTCTGTAAAGTGTCAGGTAGCTTTCAGAGGTCCCAGGGATAAGGATGAGGCGATCTTTGGTGGGAGCCATTATTCAGCCTACCACAGACTTTCATGTTATCCATTTCCTGTCTCCACACTAAGCTCTAAGAGACAAGGATCTTCTTTATCCCATCACTGCTGTCTCCCTGGAATCCAGCATAAATCCTAGCACATAGTAAGTGATCAATTAATATTTATAGAATAAAGGCATCAATGGCTGAGAGTTTTAGCAAAACTTCAGCCAATTTCCACTTTTTAAATAATATGAGAATACACAACCTTCTAGTAAAAAGGACTGGCACTCAAAATGTACCCTAAACCTCAAAACTAACCATATAACTTTGGCTTAAGTTGCTTCACTTAATGATCATATCTATAAAAATGAATACAGCAGTAGATAGATGATAGATAGATAAGTCGATAGATGTAGATAGATAGATAGATAGATAGATAGATAGATAGATAGAAAGATAGATAGATACTTAGCTCCAATACTGTAGGTTTTTAAAGATACCGGGAAATTATGGCCTCCACAGCTAGGCTCATTCCTGATGAATAGATTATAAATGAGCAAGGCTGTCTAATGAGAAATTACAACATAAATAACTAATGCAAGGCATGTGTGTTTCTGTGTGGCTGTGGCTGAGGGACTGGGTAGGATGCAGCAACAGAGCTCCTTCCACTTGAGGAGTCAGGGAAGGTGCAATTGTGACCATTGGGAAGTGCCCTGAGTGGCAGGAAAAGCCCAGAATGGAAAATGCTAAGACTGTTCCAGGAAACATATCCCAATAAATCCCCCCAACACAGTGGAGGCAGAAAAGGGAGATGCTAGAGGAGCCATTTGCAATGACCATCTGGCTTGTTAAAATTGATTAAAGGTAAAAAGAGAAATCGAGATCTATGTCGGTGGCATTAAATTACTCCTCAGACAAGCCCGTCTGTCTGAGCTACAGACTCTCCTTGCTGCAACACCTGAAATATCTGAAGACACGATTTCAATTTATAAAGAAAATTCTTTTTAAAACTCCACTAAGAGCCTGCTTCATTGAGAAATGTTGAGCATTGCTCAACTGCTTTATTAAATCCTTTTTATTTATGTGTTAGGAAGGGCACCGTGGCATTCTGCAAAAATAAAGCAGGCTCTGCGTCATGTCCTTACTGGAGAGTGGAGACAGCATATACGCATGCATCTTCAACCTTTTTCAACACTTAAACATTTTATAATGATTTAGGAGAAGAAAAGGAAAGAAGCAATAGGCTCTGCGGTGAGGCACGCTGGAGCACCATGCTGATTCTTCTTAGTTCCCTGGCTGTGTGACCTTGCCAAGAAAGGGATATTTCTGACCCCAGGTTCTTCTCTTAAATGACAGTAGTCATGGCCACCTCACTGGTAGGTGTGACAGGCTTGGTGACATGAGGAAATATTTACTTTTGATGTCACAGAACCACCACACTAGGAGAATTCAGTAAGTAAGTAAAGATGAAGGAGAGACCAGAGGATTGTTTGGCACAGCAGATTATGGTGGAATTGAGGTGATCTTGTGCCTTATGACATGTATATGACAGTCCTTTCTCTGAACCTATTTTGTCTTCAAGAAAACAAGAGTTTTTGTCTGAGACTCCCTGGAGAGAGAAAAAAATGTCTTCAACCCTACCATCGTCCATTAAAAAAAAAGTATAGAAACCCAAGTATATGTATATTGTGGGAAATGCTGATTAGCAATGTCTGCCATAGACAGAGTTATGGGAGCAGCAGCACAAAACACTTTATTTTCCCTCTAGAGTTCCTGAATTCTGGAAAGATCTTGACAGTGGTGTTTCACAGCAGCCCCCTCTACACACACACACACACACACACACACACACACACGACTAGTACAGCCATCAGCTCTTCAGGCAAAATTACTATCTAGTTCTTGTGTTCAGTTTTGGAGCTCTGAATGTATTCTTATGTCATGATGGCCTTGATTTGTGGAAAGGATCTGTTTATGGGATTTCTGTCCCATTCCAGCCTGGGGTCCATGAGGACAGAGACCAAGAACCAGTGGCTGCGAAAGCATGAGAAAGCAGCCCCGGTAATTGAATGAGCCATGGCTGTGGTTGACTGTTTCTACCACTCTAAGAGCTCAGGCCAGGTGTCTCACTTCCGGGACCTCTGTTTCCTCATGTGTAAAATGCTTTGGTAGATCCTCTTGAAGTCATCATGGGAGATAGAGAGATATAGGGTTGAGAGGCCTCGAGGCTATCCTGAGATTCAGACAGGGAGACTCAGGAATGGGTGAGGCACAGAGTAAGAAACCGGAAACATCAGGGTGTGGCCAGGGTAAGTTTGGTTGGTTTGGCACAGTGCTTGCAGTGAAGCCTTGGAGAAGACCTGAGCAGAGAGTTCATTCCTACAGCTCACCCCTGCCATGAAAGCTCCTTCCACTCTGAGGTACTCATGTCTGATACAGGGTTACAGATTCCAGAGAATGCTGACTCAGAACAAGGATGGTGACTAGTTTTAATAGCAAAGCATTAATAAACACCCTTGCTCCTCTTAGCTGCACTGGAAGTCAGGAGAGTGAGTGGTCTCAGCAGGTGAGAAGGATGGAGAAGCCTGTGTTTTGAGCAGTGTTTCCTTTCTGTGATGAAGGCTCTCCTCCAGGGCCATGAGGCAGGTGTGGCCATGACCTGCCACACGGGGGAGCCCAAGAGACTGAGGCTGAGGGTAGCAGAAGCCAGAACAGAGGAACAGGTGTGCAGGGCAAAGACTCCCTGAGAACAGGTCATCTGTGTACTGGGTGAGGTAGAGGGACCATCGGAGAAGCTACTCTGTGCCATGGATAGAGACTAAGGCTGTGCTCACTCCACAGTGGGCAGATGGAGAGAGAGATGAGGCAAAATGCAGGAAGCAATAGTGGGTAACGGAGACAATACACCTTGGAAGGCTACTAGACTGAACCTGGTGGATGACCTTGGCTTTCTCAGCTCTTCTGCAAGCTCAACTGAGCACAGTGGGGCAAGGCAAGAGCCTTGATAAAGCCCCTTGAAATAGCCATTTATTCTCAAGGACGCCCTAAATTCACACATGAGGAAGAAGCAAGATTGCATTCCACTCAGAGCTTCTTCTTAATACTGATGAGTTGTAAGATGAACATTAGCACAACATAAAAATTATGATCATGATAACAACAATAATAAAAAGGGTTTAAATTTGTACAGCACGTTATACTTCGCAAAATGCTTTCCCATTCATTAGCTTGTGTGTGCCTCTTAATAGCCCCCTGAGAAAGGCGAGATGATGGCCGCTATCCATTTTCTGGGTGAAGAATGGGCTCAGAGGTAAAGTGACTGGCTAGTAGCTGGTGGGAGATGAGATCTTTACCCCAAATCCAAGGCTCTTTGCCAAGCCTTCAGAGAGAGACTTGACCACTCTTGCTCATTGTCCTGGGCTTAGCAGCAAAGGCTAGTGTGAGAGGCATCCATGATGGAACCTCAAACCCAGAGTGGCTTCCACCAGGCCTCCCACTCACATAGGGTGATCTGATTCCTTGGGTTTGAAACACATTGCTGGATACCTCCTCCACCACTGCTCTAAAGTCAGCAGCAGGGGTTCCAGAATAGCAATCACCTCTGTTAGTAAACATTTAGGGGCCACTCTATTGTCTACTTCAAAGACAGGCATGCAATTCACCATTCAGGAGCAAAGGAACAGGAAAGAGAAAGACACCAAAGCTGGAGGATATCCAGAGAGGGACAACAGAGAGACACCGAGACACAGAAAGAGGATCCAGGGGAATAAGGAATTTGAGTAAGAAAGGGCAAGAAAGGGGCTGGAGAGATGGCTCAGAGGTTAAGAGCACTTGTTGCTCTTGTAGAGGACCTAGGTTCAGCTCCACACGGTGGTTCACAATCATCCTTAACTCCCCTTCCAGGGGATCCAACACCCTCTTCTGACCTCTCGGGTCACCAGGCACATAAACACTCTTACATATATATAAATATAAAAGAAAAACACATTTTAAAGAAAGGCGAGAGTGATGACCAAGAAAGAGGAGTGAAAAGAAGAGATGAGGGAGAGAGTAGTTTGAGAACAAAAGAAATATGAGAGAGACACAGGCAAGAGTAAAAGAAAAGGGGGAGGGGGGCTGCCCGGCTTTGAGTAACAAGGAAAAGCATTTGTTTTTAAGAGGCGATTAAATATCTTATTCTCCTGTCCCCAAATGTAAATGTTTCTGTCTCCTCGGGAGTTAATCAGGCTTAAAGCAATTCTAAGCCCTGAAGGGCTTGGCTTAACTGCAACAAAGAATGTGTCCAGCCTGCTGACCTCTGTCGGGCCAGTATGTGAAGGCAGCGAACAGAGATTAAGAAGCTGCTCTCCCCAGCCACTCCTACCAAAGCATCTGCAGCCCCCAGCCATCCACCCCCCCCAGAGGGCAGCTGCGACTCAGCGGCCAGAGAAGCAAGCTACCACACCCTCTGCTTCCCTTCTGCCCCACAACCACCCCCAGGAGCTGGAGGACAGCTCACAGGCTGAACACCCATTGGCTGAGAGGGTGGTGGGTGGGGCATAAGCATCAGGGGCGGAGTCTGTAGTAGATATTATAATAACTTCTCTAATCACAAATTTGCTGCTGCTTCTGTCTGCTGTTTACTGTATTAGTGGTTTTATTAAACATACTGTGCTGTGATTTTTCTAGCGTAAGAAAACTTGTAGGTCAGGAATTTGGAAAGAGCAGTGAAAATGGCTGGTCTCTGCTACTCCATGTATAGGTCTTCCCAGGAAGATCCAAAAAGCAGAGTCTGGAAACAGCTGGGAGAATCTTCCAACTATTAGCTGAAGTAAGGTACCAGAGGCCTCTTCCTGTGGCATGGATTCCCTCATCCTGCATCCTGTCATAGACATCCTACAAGCCCATCCAGATTCAAAGAGAGAAGAGCCAGAGCCCAGATCTTGGTGGAGGGAGGGATGGTCAGTTTCTAGTAGGACATGTCAGGTGAAAGATGTCACTGTGTGTCTTGGAACAGCTTTCCCCTTAAAACACTACACTTCTATTAGGTACCATTATCTCCCTTCTTAGGAATGAGGAGTCTGGTCATTGAAGGATGAAGTAATGGATCCCAGATTCATCAAGTAACAGTGAGCAGAGCAGGAATTTGAGCCCCAGTGGCTCAATGAGTTCTGACTCCATATTGCCACAGGCATCGCCAAAATGGTAAAAACTTCCTCTTGTGACTTTTGCAGCCAACATCACGAACACATTTTGTTCTTCATCAAAAAAACACAATTGCTGTTCTTTGTTGAGATGACTCTGTGCAGAGACTTGTTTTGCAGCTGGCCTCTTCAATCCTGAGCTGGGTAGTCGAGGGGGTGTCTGTTTTATAACAGAGGAGACTGGAGAAGCAGTGCCACTTGCTCAAACTCCTATGTTAGGATGAGTGGCGGCTGGGAATCTGCCTTCTGTTTTCTAACCAGAGAAGGTTGGCAGGCAGTGCACCCTGGAAGAGGTTCTTGTTTATACACTGAGTATTGAAGGGACCTGGGGCCTTTTTGCAGAGGTATAAACTTTTCTAAGGAAGAATGTTCCAGAGTTAGTCAAGCCTGTGTAAAACAGGACACAGAAGACTCCTGTCTCACTTGCAGGGGTTTCAGAGGTATGTATGCATGTGTGTGTGTGTGTGTGTGTGTGTGTGTGTGTATGTGTGTTGCAAATGTGCATGTTCCAAAGCCAGAGGAGGATATTGAGGACAGTGGATGTCCTATTCTATCCCTCTCTGCCTTATTCTTTTGAGACAGGATCGCTCACTGAAATCGAACTAGATTGTCAGCAAGGAAGGCCCTGTAATCTTCCTGCAGTGCTGAGAGTACAGGCATGCATGACTAGCTTTTTATGTGGTGCTGATGTCTGAACTCCTAGTCCTCATGCTTACAAAACAAGCATTCTGGAGGGATACCCACAGGGCTGTCTCTCCAGACCTGACTTCAGGATTATATTAGGAGACATCCTTACCTTCTCTGGTCTACATAATGCATTGGTAAGGAAACAAAACCAAAGACTTTGGGGGTTCTCAGTCAAGAAGAAAATATAGAGTAAGTCCACAAATAACTAGACAGATGGGGGCATAACACAACAGTAAAACACAGAGTGTTGTTCTGAGAAAGGGAATGGAGCAATCTAAGTATGGAGACCAGGAGCAATCTAAGTATGGAGACCAGGAAAGGCATCCTGAGATGAATGCCATTTGAGTGGGGTCTTGAAGATAAAGAGGATTACATAGCGTTGTGATGAAAGAGGCAAGCATTGCTTCCCCCATGTCTTACTTCTGCCCCTTTGCATGGTTATATTCTCAGAGCTATTTCTTTTGAAAGGGTCAGAGTCATGCTCTCGTGTGAATGACTAGAAAATTCATGAGACATTTCCATCAGAGAACTCGGAGCCACTTGAGAAACTTATTTGTGTAAAACCTTTAATGACGTTCCAAACACCTGATCCCAGTCTTACCCTCCAAAGTGAGATTACATATTGCAAGACCTTTATTGGCAAGGGCAGAAGTCACTAAGGACGTGTACCCATCTTGAGAGAACAGTGAGGGAGCAGAAAGGACTGTGGTCAAATTTCATGTGGCCCAATCATGCACTTTTAGCCAGAATTTCCTTCAAGGCAACTTGCTGAGTGGCCTGCAAGTGACCTGTGATAAGTCCTTTCGTCTCCATAAACCTACTGCATTGCTATAAGGGATGCTGCAGAATTAAATATCAAATCTTTGTGTCACCTCCAGGCTCAAGCTTTGTGCCAACCAAACATTATTTAGAAAGCCCATGAGGGCTAGTGAAACGGCTCAACAGGTAAAGGTGCTTGCTGCCAATCTGGATGACACGAGTTCAATTCCTGGGACCCACACAGTAGAAAAAAAGAACCAATTGCTGAAACGTCCTCAGAGTGTTTCGCAAGTTTCAGAGCACGTACACACGGAGACATCGATACATTTTAAGAACTCCATGAGATGATGTTCACGTACATGGGATCGCTTCTTAAGGATACATATCTAAGCAGCCAGCTGCCAACCTCTGACTTCGGTCACCTCTTTTTTGAGACAATTATAATGGAGCGTTTTTGTTGTTTCAGTGATATAGAATATACTGTGGAAATGTGACTATCAGACAGGCTCCTGTACATTTTTAATTCAAAAATAAAATTAAAAACTTTCTCTGCCAGATACCCAAGAACATTGAGGCAATAATGAAATACAAATAGAAAAAAAGGCCTCATACTGATACCTTAAAAATATATAACAAGCCTATCATAACTTGGAATGATAAATAACACAAACTAAGGAAGTATCCCTGGAAGGGCAGCACAGTCCTGTAGTGTTGGTAGTTGGGAGGCGGAGGCAGGAGGACCAAGGGTTCAAGATCATCTTCAACAACATATGAGTTAGAGGCTAGCGTGGGTTACAAGAGACCCTGTGTGGGGGAAAATGATCAAAGAAAGTACAGAGGAGGGAGGGAGGTCAGCAAGAGCAGGACAGAGAAAGTGGGCAGGAGAGGAAAGGAAAGGAAAAGGGACGAGAAGCCATAAAGCCAGCTGGCGCAGTAACTGAGCTGTGTGGGCCAGGGATGGAACTGCGGAATGGCTCTGAGACCTGGGGTGGTTTACTGCCTGTCATAGAGTACCAAAAGCAACACTGTGTCTGTATCCAAGTCAGAGGACCAGTTCAGAAGACCAGATGGGCATGTTTTTAGTGACATGGACAGGCTTCGCAGCCTCTCTGACCCTCAGCCCCTACCTAAGAAAAATGAAGATACTGGGAAGGTAGCAGATATCACTGTGTGTGAGCTCTCCCACGTATGGTCCCACTGTACACACTTAGAGACCTCAGTTCCTTTTGTGTCACATGGTTTTGGTAAAGAACGTTGTCTCCTGTCTGCCTCATTCTGCAAGGGAACGTGAGGTTAACTGGCTCGGCAGGCAGGATTGGGAAAGAAAGTACTGGACACTAGACCTTTGTCTATGTCTCTTCTTCCCCTGGGAGGGTTTGGGATGGCATTGGCTTGAGGTTTCAGAGCAAGGGTGAGGTGGTTCTCCCGGTTCCCTTGGGGAAAGGCTCCGTGGGGAGAGTGCTGGTGCCAGTGGTTGCACAGAGCCACCAATGCCCAGGGCTTTCCGGGCTCCTCCTCTCTGTGTCATTGCAGAAGTCCTTCCTCCTCCTCGCCCAACATATACTTGGCCAGTTCTTACTGTTGGCGATGTTCACACACTCAACATCAACGTCTGCACAAACCATGAGAATAGAAGAAAAGCTTTCTGGGTAATGAGCAGCTACCACCAATCCGAGTGGGAGACAGATGACAGAATTACAGCCTTCAGTCCAGCAGCTCAAATGTACACTTAAAGGGCAGGCACCCCACTTAGGAATTAGATCACGGGCTGTTTGTTCAGTGTTGGGATAATATCTTAAAATCATTGTATATTGTATTAAAAAAAAATGTGATTCTCTGTCTGCCTCCCCTCCCCCATCATGACTATTATGAACCAACGCTGGTAAGCGGCTGCCCTTGGTTAACTGGATAAGAGACCTGCAGTTCTGCCTCTGTGCTGCGTAGTCAGCTGCATAGTGCGTTCCCATCAGTCAGGGTAGAAGAGGAAGACAGGGGAGAAGAACAGCTGCATGACTGCAGGGTGGCACACAAAATTTGCCCAGTCAGGTGTCTGCTGTCCTTAGACAACCCACACAAGCTGGCAGGGGGAATGGGTGTGGAGGAGTCATGCAGCAGGAACACCTGCTACACAGTGGAGACAGAGAGCCGCCCACCTGCTGTGAGGAGCCGGAAAGCTCTACCTGCCATCACAGACTGAAGATAGCTCAGCCTAGAAACACTGCCAGTTCCTGGACAGCTTTGGGGAAAGTGTTGTCCCTGCTGACCTGTGAACTCGCTGACTCATCTCCTCACTCGCTCATTCACTTATTCGCTTACTCGTTCATTAACTCCATCACTCATTCACTTACTCGTTCATTCACTCTTTCACTCACTCATTCACTCGCTCACTCATTCTCTCACTCACTCACCAACTCACTCACTCACTCACTCACTCACTCAGTCACTCACTCACCAACTCATTCATTCATTCACTCATTCACTCACTCATTCATTCACTCATTTGCTCACTTGCTCACTCACTCATGAAAGGACCAGTTTCCTTCTGGAAATTTCTTCCAATCCTGTGACAGGATAGCACAGACTGTAAGGGAAATGCGGACATTGACTTAATCTCTGCCTCTGCCTCCTTCCAGTCTTATCACCTTGTCCTAAGGCTGAACCTTGCTCGTTTCAAGGATCAGACTGAATCCTTCTCTCTCTCTCATCTCATCTCTCACCCCATGTGATTTTCTCACTTCTCCGACCAGAGGCACGGCATCCCCCTGATCCCCGGTACTTCAGAGAGAGACTCTGTCCCCAGAAGAGACAGCACATTCACTTTTGTTTCCCTTCAGGTATTTGGGCACTTTCATCTTCTGTGTGTTTGAAAGATAGACATTTTTCAGTCTGGTTCTCAGTGGTGTTTTGAAAGCCGTGATGCCCACGTGTTGCCAGGCATTCTCAAAGCCACCAGGAAAGCCAGCATCTTGGCCCATAGGACTGTGCTCTTCCCACTTAGCAGTCCTGATGCTCACATGCAAAACACATCTTTAGACAGAGTGAAAGCAAAGACCACAAGATCAAAGACCAAGCACTGGAGAAAACAGGTCCCTAAGCTACAGACACTGAGGAAGAGAATTAGAAAAGCCATTTCTGGAGGTCTTGCAGCAATGTACAGGGGAGGCAGACAGAGGACTCGTAGGAAGTTGGAGAAGAATGAGAATCCATTCTAGGGCTCCAAATACATAGTGGTAAGAGTTACCAAGTCTTAGCAGCATGTTGGCAGAAATTCCAAAGCCTTTATTCTACCTGATCTATGTGGCTCTATCTGCCTGGTCCCAAAGAACTCTAAAGCCAGTTCCACAGGGGATCAAGAGCTAGATGAGTAAGTCCATGGAATTGTTATAATATTTCCTGTTCATTTAAAAGGACAGTTTCAGTCAAGCTGGAGTGGCCTACAGCAGGATGCTGGTATCAAGGCCAGACCGTGGGAAGGTCTGTGGGGAAGGGGATGATGCCTCTTGCAGGACAGATTCTTGGATGCTTCTGAGTCCCCTCGGTGCTGAGGGCAGGAAATGCCTGCTCTGGGTGATCACTATGACTCCTTTCTCAGTCTCTGAGAATGTTCTCCAGCTTTCTTCTGCCTGCTTCTCATTCCTCAAGGTATCCCTGAGGGCCAGCAGGTAGAGCCACCCTGGGCTTGCTTGCTTTCTCATAATCCAGTCATGAAGAATTATGAGAAGACAGGCCATCTGTGCTAGTTAATTTTATGTCAACTTGACACAAGCTAAAGTCATCTGAGAGGAGGGAACCTCAATTAAGAAAATGCCTCTATAATATCTGGCTGTAGGAAAGCCTATAGGGCACTTTCTTAACTAGTAATTGATGTGGGAGGGCACAGCCCATTGTGGGAAGTACCATCCCTGGGTTGGTGGTCCTGGGTTCTATAAGAAAGCAGGCTGAGAAAGCCACAAGGGGTAAGCCAGTAAGCAGCACCCCTCCATGGCCTCTGTATCAGCTCCTGCCTCCAGGTTCCTGCCCTGTTCTTATCCTGACATCCTCGATGACAAACTGTGATATGGAAGTGTGCACCAAACAAACCCTTTCCTCCCCAAGTTGCTTTGGTTGTGATGTTTCGTCGAAGCAATAGAAACCCTAATTAAGACACTACTCATGGCCCATTCCTTCTTTTTGTTCCTCTTATCAAGAAGCAACCAGGGGCAACCTCTTTCCTTTAAATTTCTTAGATGTCATTTAATTATATGGGCTCCATGTTTCATAGTGATCTATAGAGTTCTCTGTCCATGTTCTTAGAAAAGCCCAGTAGAGGAAAGAAGTGTATATTACCTGCCCCTTTGAAGCAAGGTTGAGGGTCAAAGCTCACTGATGGGGCCTCCTCCAACCTCCCCTCACCCGTTGCAATTTAAAGGCTGAGATCTACAAACACTCCTCTCATCAACCCCAGCTCTAGTAGTCTGCAACCGCACTTTTGAATTGAGTGTTGGACACCCATTCCAGAAAAGTTTTAGCAGAAACACAGACAGGAGGGGTGCTTGATGGACCACTGCCATAGCTAGCTACAACTTGCCACAAACAGAATCACCTAGGAACAAAGCAACCAAGGCTGAAGAGCTGCTCGGGTCACATTGGCTCATACTCAGATCTGTGGGGATCTGTCTTAATTCATGGTGGAGGGCTTAACTTACTGCTGACTGTGCCATCCACAGGCAAGTAGGCCTGGCTGTGTGAAAGCTAGCTGAGAAAACCAGTAAACAGTATTCCTCCACGGACTCTGCTCCAGTAACAGCCTCCATTTTCCTACATAAGCTTCCACACCAACCTCCCTCAAAGACGGACTATGACTTGGAAATGTAAGCCAAATAAACCTTTGCCTTCTCCACATTGGTTTCGGTGAGTGTTTGATCGTAACAGCAGAGCAACCTCTAGTACATCACACACTAAGCAAAGCTGAGCCTAAGTGGCCTAAAGAAAGAAAGGGTTTATGAAGCATATTGTTAGCCGTAGTGGAAGCTAAGTGGCATGTAGAAGACTCGTTTCCTAAGTAGTAGAGCCATTGTCGGAAACTCTCTGTTAGCCAGTGAGGTCTATTTTGGACCTACACGCTCTGAAACTTTAAGATGATAAATGTCTGTTCTTTGGCATCTTTAAATGGGAGATAAGTTGTTACAGCAGAAAGAGGAAACTGACTTAAGTAACTGCAGCTAAAGTCATTCAGTAAAGACAGGGAAGAGAGGGGAAGTAGTGAAGGTAGAAGAGAAAGAGATGTAATCTATTCTTTTAAACGAGGCAGTACTTCTGTCAACCTTGCTGGCAGGGTGTGTTTCAGAGCAGTCCTGTTGCTTTTTCTACATTTGGTCTCAAATTTGGCACAGCATAAGGAGATTTCGGAGATAATGATAGCTGTAAGCAAAGTTCCAGACCGACTCTGACTTCACAACATAAGCTCTAGACCGGAGACATTCTCCAGCTCCTCTTCCTCTTCCCCTCCCCTTCCCCTTCCCCTTCCCCTTCCCCTTCCCCTTCCCTTCTCCTTCCCTTCCCCTCCCCTTCCCTTCCTCTCACCCTTCCCCTTCCCCTTCTGTTCCCTTCCCTTCCCTTCCCTCCTCTTCTCTTTTCCCTTCCTTTCTCTTCTCTTTTTTACCTTACCTTACCTTCCCTTCTCCTCTTCCCTTCCCTTTCCCTTCTCCCTTCCCTTCCCTTCCCTTCCCTTCCCTTCCCTTCCCTTCCCTTCCCTTCCCTTCCCTTCCTTTCTTTCCTTCTCTTCTCTTCTCTCTTTACTCTTGGCATTGAACCCATGACTTTTATGCCAGGCCTGCACTATACCATTAAGCTATACCACCAGCCAGAATGGTATCATTCAGTCAGAAATGAGAACCCATTGAGTTTACCACTTACAAACCTGAGCTATGAAGTCAGACAAATCTGAGATGAGCAAACTCCAGCATGACCCTTACCAGCTGTGTAACCTTAGACAACCTTCTAAACCCCTCTAGCCTCAGTCTCCCAATCTGTAAAATGGAAGAAAGATGATGATCCCCTACTGCTCCATAAGAAGGTTGCTAGGCAATGTGTGCAGAGTGCCTGGGCATAGCTAGATACTGATAAATTATTGTAGTTAGTGTTAGTACAGTCTGAATTATTATTGGGATTGCCTATGCTGTTGGGATAGAATTGTCCTCCAAAGACTAATTCGCTTCCCAGATAATACGCTTGTTTCTGGTATCCATTGCACAAGCTTATTAATAAGCTTTCCAATCTTGTTTGTTAAGTAGGCAAAGTATTTCAAGTGATTGTGAAAAGGGAGCTCTTGCAGTAAAAAAGGTAGGTGCCAGAGATCTCATCATTGTATAAACGGGACACATCTGACATACAAAAGGGAAATGCATGTGGTAGGAGACGGTTCTCTGGGATGGAAGACAAAAGACTAGGGCTTGGGCCTCTCAGACCCTTTCTGGTTTCCTCTTTGGCATGACACAGACTGCCTCTAACTATAGCGATGCTTCGCAAACACCATGTTAGACTAAGACCATTGGTGTCCTTGTCTCAAACTAGGGTAAATACAAATATCCCTTGCCCGCTTCTCTAGCGATTTGAGCAGTGTTATTCTCCCAAATCTGATTTCCAAAATACAAATATTAAGCATTTGAATACATGCTTGTCAAACATGGCACCCAGGTGTGTCTTCTCCATGCAGTCAACTTTTCAACACCTCTCAATCATTATTTTTTCCCTAAAGAAAGCAATTGTAGTTAAAGCATGCCAAAAAAAATTAAAGAATTATCTTTTCTAAGACAACCTAGGGTTAAATTAAAGGGGCAGCCTCCTCTTAGCCAGAGGAAAAGCCAGCTTCTTTCTGGAATGTACTCTATCCCACTCCATCCCCTAGGTGCCAATACATGAAACATGTGTTCTAGGTTCATCAGCAGAGCTCATCTTTGATCTCTCCAGTTGAAATGTGGAAATAACTCTGAGTCATTCATCTGATGGTCAAATTGAGTGAGCATATTGTGACCAATGGGAGACAGCCCCTCCCCCAACACCTTGAACAATGGGAAAAGCATAGGCATTCTTTGTTGGCTTTCATGAGAATTATAAAAATGATATCTGTATTTGCTGAATATTTAGTACATAACACAGAATTTGCCGATCATTTCCCATGAATTGGGAAATTACTATTTCCAGATATTATTTTTGTTCTTGTGGTTATGATTATCATTATTATTCTCAGGTTGTAGATTAGTGGACGGAAATTGGGAGAGGTTCAATAACTCATTCAAGGTCATCTAGTTAGGAGAATGTGAACTTGAATCACGGACTCCAAGATCAGGCTCTTCTTGCCACGCTCTGTGCATGAGCCACACTCCACAGAATACAAGAACTAATAGGAAGGAGGGGCACAGAGGTACTTGCAGGTTCCCAGCCACACTGTCAAACACCCACTTATTCTACAGGTCAGCAGTCAGAAGGAACAACCCTGCCCTCTTGTAGCTGACCATCTCTCCCCCAGGAAAGGGCCATTGGAGCAAAGCAAGAGGGTCCTCAAGTCTCATTTTGAAAAGATCTCTCTGGCAACAATGAGAGTTAGACTTTACTTCTATCAAATACTAGGTTCAAATGAGGTAGGTTTTTTTGTTTTGTTTTGTTTGGTAAAAAACTCCAAGAAACAAAAAGGCTTTTATCTAAGAAAGTCTCCTCCTCTGGGCTTCCTTGTGTCTGGTTTGTTCTTTCCTTTGTAACTTCAAACGCAGTTGTTTTCCTTTGATTTCCAGGTCTGTTCTCACTGCTACCTTACACTGAGCATACTTGGAGTTCAGAGTTTGTCCCCTCTTGCATCTCCAGCATCAAGAATGTGCCCTACAAGTCATTGATTCCCCATCAGCTTCTGTTAAACGAATGACTCCTTGTTACCCATAACGTTGAATCATATGCATTACTATTTTAATAGACAAAAAACAGCACAGCATTCTAAAGGCTTCCAGTGTATATATATACACACTGTGTGTTTGTATGGATCGATATGCTTTTTTATTGACATCTTCTACCAACAGTCCAGAGGGCGATCACACTTAGCCTCCAGGCCTTAGCTACACTGTTGTTTGTTGCATAGTCACTAATGCCAATCATTCCGTTGCCTGTAGGGTGGAGGGGGCCCTATTTTGGACCTGCTTTTGTTCATATTTGAGCATTTAATTAAGTGACAGCTGATTTCTCTTTATTTGGTTACATAAGAAGAAGCACATTTCTCTTTAATAAAGCGAAAAATTGCTTTTATACTTGTTGTTTAACTCACAGGACTAAGTCTCCGAACACCCTTTAATATGCCAGGAGTCATAATGAGGAAATATAAGTTAATCAAAAGTTTCTGTTAGAGAGGAAATATCAACATAGCCACAATTAGAGTTGTCAATTCCTGTGCCATTTTGCAAGTCCGATGGTGATAATCACAAGGACTCCAGCTTCGCCCCCATTGTCTATCCCGCCACCTATTGTCAGTTGTCATCTTTATACCCATTCTCCCTGTCATCGTCAGATTACGCCTTAGAAATATTCCCCATGCAGCTTCAGTAGAGTGTTCAGCGTGCAATCAGCCACATTTGCTGGGAAACCGAAGCCCTAGGCCATTCATCCTCTGTGGGGAACGAATGGGCACACTTCAGACACCTGTCTTTCTTGAGTTCCTTAGCATGTCTCTTCTGAGCTTGGGCTTCTCTCCCCTTCTTCTCTCCCCTTCTTACCTTCCCCTTCATCTAGCAGTTCTCAATCTGTGGGTCGTGATCCCTTTGGGGGTCAAATGACTCTTTCATAGGGGTCACCTAGGAACAACTGCATAGCAGATATGTACAATATGACTCATAACATTAGCAAAATTACAGTTATGAAGTAGCAACAAAAATAATTTTATGGTCGGGGGGTCACCACAGCATGAGGAACTGTATTAAAGGATCGTAGCACTAGGAGGGTTGAGAATACCTGCTCTAGGGCATGCTTGCAGGGCTGACTCAGCTGTTTTAGGATGGTAGTTAAAATGTTGAGATCCTTTCCCGCTTCATGCAAGGCCACTGTTCCAGTCTCTGCCAAACCCCTTCCAACCTCACCCTGACCCCCCACAGCTATGCTCTGGCTTAACTAGCAGTTAGGGGCAACTAAGCCAACAACAGAGCCTGGATGTCCTAAAAAACAGACATTTTTCTCCATGTCTGAAGGCCTGCTATCCAAGGTTAAGGTGCCAGTAGGGTTGATCTCCTCTAAGACATGTTGGCTTGTCTTGAAATGACCACCCTCTTGCTGATTCTCCATAATCGTGACTCTCTAGAACAGCCCCTGAACCCTTCTGTGTCTTCATCTCTGTTATTATAAGAACACCAGATTGGATTAGGGTCCATCCAAGGCTCTCATTTTAACTACTTCCTAAGGCTCAGTCTCCAAATACAGTGATATCATGAGGTACAGGGCCTAGGACTTCAAAAGGGTAAGGATATAGTTTAGTCCCTGCCACTGACCTCATTCATTCCAGCTAGCATTATGATCCTTTGTGCCCCACCATGCCTGTGGCCATGTATATGAAGTATGAGTACTGAGCCTGCCACATTCTTAAGTTCTCTTCTGTAAGCACAGACTGTGAAACTAGTCCTCTGAAGATATCTATGGCCCCATAGCCCCTGCCACGTAGCACAAACACTGGTGCTCTGTGACATAGTATGTCCTCCCTGCCAAAAACATTTTTAAATAAAGAGAAAACAATATATACTATACACATATATTATATGTAGCACCCAAATTAAAATTCTCTGTGCGTGTTTGTATGTAGTGTGTGTGTGTGTGCATGACTAGACCAGAAGTCAATGTTGGATGTCTTTCTCTGTTGCTCGCCACCTGGTGTCTTTGAAACAGGCTCTCTCACTTTCCCATTTGGCTAGACTTCTGGCTAGCAGGATTCAGAAATCCTCAGGTTTCCACTCACCCCCAGCAGTGGGTTATGGATGTATGCTGCCATGCCCAGCTTTTGTGCAGTGCTGGGGGATCTGAACTCAGTTCCTCATGTTTACACAGCAAGTACTTTACCACAAGCTATTTCCCCAGCCTCAAATTTTTATATATTCTTTTGAAGATTTGATCTCCTTCTCTTCACACTTCAAGTTTTAGTTTGAAAAGACAGCAAAAAACTTAAGACAATGTCTTTTCACAAAACATACCCCTCCCAATTAATATACCTTTAAAAAATGACCACAGACGATGGACAACCTTGAAGTGTGTACTGGTAGATCAAAGCAGAGGTTCTGGATTCACAAAAGCCTACATTTAAATTCTGCACATACCACTTATTAATTGCACGACCTTGAACAAACTTCCAAACCCCTTAGTTTCCTGGTTTATAATCATCACTGGTTTATGAGGCCACTGCAAGAAACACGTGAGATGGTATGCACTTAGCATTTCCCTGTGGCCTTCATGGGAGCCCAGACTGCTCAAAATATGGGGCTCCCTCCTCTTTCCTCTCAGACCTGCCAGTCAGATCTCTCCCCTCCCACCTGTCACCCCCTCCCAAGTGGCTGCCAAGCCCTGATCTTGTTCAGTTCCTGATAAAAATCCACCCTCCCCTTTCACCCAGTGCAGATTGTTTGTGCAAATCCTATGGTAATAGATTTCTTTGGCTTATTCACTTGGCAAATTTTACATCTGAAAGACTATTTGACAGTTTCCCTGGGAATTTCTCCAGCCCCACCCCCCACCCCCAGGGCTAGAAACCTTTGAGAGATTAACTTCTGACTCTTCTAGTCCCTGGAGAAACTCCCTGGGAGCAGTACCTTTAGCCTCTCTTCCTACCCTCTCCAGAGAAGGGAAGGGGAAACTTGCTGACAGAGGTTTAGGAAAGAAATTGACGAGGAAGGAGGGAGAAGATAAACATTTACAGAGCACTGCTTTTAATCTGCCCAGCCCTTGACACCAGTGATCTCACTTGGTCTCCCCAGCCACTCAGAGCAAAGTGGGAAGCATTCCTTCCTATTTTATTTTACTTTAAGACAAGGACTCATGTTTCCCAGGCTGGACTCAAACTCATAGGATGACCAAGGATGACCTTGAACTTTTGATCCTCCTGCCTACAACTCCAGAGTTCTACAGATGTTGTAGGCATGTGCTACCACTACCCATCGATAAAGGTCAGACCTTTGTGTGCCCTAGATAAGCACTCTACCAGCTGAGCAATATCCTCAGCCCAGTCCATCCCTAGTGCTCCATAAGACTAACTCCAAGTCCAGCACTCCGTTCCCCAGGGACAGGGGGAGGTCCCTCAGATCTCCGTACAAACTTCCCTCACATTCCCTTTGCCCCCTGGTATCCACCATCTTCTTCATGTTAGAGTCTAGTTCCTTGCACTCGTGTCTTCTATCATCCCGCTTCTGATTAGAAGTTCATTCTTTTGTTGTGGTTGATTTTTGAAATTATATTTTAATTGTAACATCTTCCCCTTCCGTTTTCTCCCTCCAAACCCTCCCGTATAGCTGTTCCTGCTCTCCTCAAATTCATGGCCTCTTTTTTTCATCGATCCTAAATCTATCCTGTTGTGTCCATATAATGGGATTCATATGTACGTTTTCAGGGCTGGCCACTTGGCACTGGACAAACAATTGGTGTGCTCCCATTCCCTTTTCTCAGCATATAGTAGGACTTAGGATGTTTCTTCAACAGAAGAAAAATTGCATGAATATGTGCATAAATAGATGAACATTTACATTATCAAAAACAAATCTGTGAATCAGTGAATTTAAAATGTTTTACTGGATGGTTGGATGAACAAATGGATGGGTGGTTGGACAGGTGGATATAGGAACTAAAAGTAAATGCTTCAAACATGGAAAATAAATGAATTTATGCTTATTAAGTGTACAGATTACATGAGATGATAAATAGGTGAAAAAATGAATCTTGATAAATAATACAATGAATGTGTCAATCACTGAGTGAATAAAGATATATGTGAATACCAAATGAGCAGATGAGCATAATAGGAAGTAGGTAAATAAATATATAAAGCAATTAGTGCAAGGATGAATGACGAATACATGAATGGACTGATGAATTCACACATGCAGGAAAGAATGAATGAGCGAGGGGGAAAGCCAAAAAATGGAGGCATGAATGCCTTCCCTGTTTCCCTAGAATAGTTCCACCCAGAGTGTGTCCTGTGATGAGAAAGCCTGAGATAGTGGGACCCTGCGATTCCAGAAGTCAGCCTTAAAGTTGTAGCCTCAAGTCTGGGGTAGAGTCCCAGCTGTACACAGATGATGCATCTGCCAGGAGTCTCCTATAGCTCATCTCTTAAGAACACAACACCAGTCAGAAGTCAAGACAGTGAAAAACAAGGGTCACAGCTCCAGAGAACATAGCATGTGACCAGGACCACTAAGTGTCCTCAGTCCCCATTCTCAGCAAGCTCTCTGCTCCGTCCGCATCCTGGAGCACAAGCAGGCACCCACAGGCAAGGAAATTAATTCTTTGCATCCAAGAACAGCCTCTTGTAGTGCAGAGGCTGCTGCAATATCTTTGCAACAAGCAGCAACCCACATGTCCGATTACAACAGGTTGAGCCATTCCACGCTCCCCAGTGCCAGGGCTGGGGAGAAAGAAATGAAAACACCAGCACCGAAACATGAAGCAAGAACACATGCTTCCTGACAACCAGCACCGGGTCCGGATGGGAAAAGCCCCGGAATCTGGACTCCTCTGCTTGTGCGCTGCTCAGAGTCATTCTTTGCTTTTGCTTCCTTTTCTCTTCTGCAGACTCTGAGCTTCAGTTTTGAATGACTGACACCTCCTTGCTCACCCCTGGGACGTAATTCCTGCAGGATTGTGGCAAACTAGTATTTCAGGTTCCCTTGGCAACCCCGGTGCCCTGTCTCCTGGGAACTGTGCTTCTCCAGGACCTGAGAAGACCTGACTTCTGGGTGAGAATCTATACTTTTCTGTTTCTTTGCTGCCCCGCCCCTCACAGCAGCCTGGCTGCGGCTTGGATCGGGAGGGGCTGGCTCAGGAAAAGGCTGTGCTTGACTTGAAATGGAAAACCACACATAGCGAGGAGGAGGACCCTACCTGTTCCTGGCCCTGGGCGAGAGGGCATGGCATGTAGATTCCTGGGATAGAAGGCTGCCTACTTCCAGTCTTCAATCCTGCCATTGCTTGTTCTATGATGCAACTTTAGAGTAATACCTGCCACCAAGGACTGGGTGCCCATGTCGCCTCAGGCATTTGTCAGTCATTGATTTAATCTTGCTAGTTTGACACATGCAGGAAGGAGTCACTCTTCCTCATGGCTATGGGGAGCAGGTGAGGAGAGGACCTGAGCAGACCCTGTGGTCAGAGAGTTGTGGGCAGTGCTGCGTGTAGGGTGGTGCCCTTCCTCTCTGCTTGCAGAGTAAGCACACTTCCCAGACATCAGGGAGTCTATAAGGCAGGCCACCAACCATTCCACTTTATGCTTTGTTTGGGGTGGGGGGTGGAGGAGGCGGTAGAAGGACCTTGGCCCTGATGACTAACTCTAAACAGCAGCCTCTGAGGAAGATAGCGATGTGCAAATTACTGATTTTTATTGGACACTTTGGGGAATATAGTTGTTTGTCAGGAAATGAAAGAGAATGTTTGTGCTTATAAAATTATATGGAAAATCAATGTGGTGTTAAGTATATTTTTCAGTTGTTTGAGTCAAGGACTGTTCTCCAGCCAATTCTAGCAAACTCCAAGGGAGATGGCAAGGTACCAAAGTACAGGTAGGGGACTGGATGGAAAGATCAAACCTCTATTTGCTACTGCTCTCCTTCCCCATGCAGGCCTAGTGACATGAAGTGACAGCGTGATGAGGCTGGGCTGGGTTTAAATGTGGCGGTTTGCGCTCTGTCTCAGCAGCCGCACTGACCTCCGCACAGGACATTTAGTTACGCCTCTTCCCAGTTCTTTTTCTCTGCTCTAATTCTGGGGCCCTCCATAGCATGAAGCATCTGTCACAAATAGGGTGATCCCAGGGGAACTGGAAATTCATGAAAGCACGTGGTAGGAAGGGAGACCAGAGTTGTCCAAAACTTGAGTGAAAATGGAGTCCCACATTCCTTCTGGGTTTCAGGAGTCACCTCCCATGGGTAGAAGCAGACTGTGTGACTTGTTTATTACCCAGCACTAGTGGAGGTGTAGGAACAGACCAGTCTTTGCCCTCCTGGGGGAGTGTTTGACATTGCTTTGTGACTGAGGATCTTTGACATTAAGGATTGGAGATGATGTCGAACAAGCTGGACAGAGCTCTTAAAAAGGAAAAGTCTGAAACCAACAAAGGTTCCACCTGTGACTACAAATCATGTACCAGATAATGTTATGAATATTCCGAAGATATTTAACTGAGAGCCAACACCTCTGTTTCTTCCCTGGGTAACTCATGTGCCATGTCTCTGGGCTTGCCATTCCTTTGTGCATATACTTTGCAACAAGAAGCCTCTCAGTCTGTTGTTCGGATCGGGTTTTCACTGTATGGCTGAAGCTGGCCTCAGCCTCACTATACCTTGCAGACCAACCTTGAATCTGTTGAGTCCTCCTGACTCAGCTTCTTGAGGGAGAGGATGACAGGCATGTTCCACCTTGCTCAGCCAAATAAGCTTCTTTTTAAAAATTAATTAATGTGCGTACACTTGAGAGCCACAGCATGCATGTGGGAGTCAGAAGACAATTTGTGTGGTGTTGGTTCTGTCCTTCCACCTATATGTAAGATGTGAGAAATCTAACTCAGGTTGTCAAACCTGTACAGCAGCTGCTTTTGAGCTCTATCTCGGGCCGCCCGATAAAAGCTTCTTACGGTGCCCTCAACTGTGTACGCTGTGGTGTTAGGGTGCGGAGGTCACACCAATTAGTGAAGATATCTGGGTGGATGAAGTATGACTTTTCCTTTTTCTTACGTTTCTGTAGTGGGGTGGGTGCTGTGCCACAGAACTCCTGTGGAGGTCTGGAACAACTCAGTGTTACCTGGCCCTCTCCTTCCATTGCGTGTAGGTCCAGGCTGTCAAACTTCAGGTTATTAGACTTTGCAGCAAGTGCCTTTACCCAGAGTCATCTCTCTATCCCTTCTAATTTCCTTTATGTCTCTCACTAGCTGGATGTTAGGCAGGCTGCTCATCTTTACTGTGCTTTGCTTTCAGTTTCTTCGTTTGAAAACTAGATGATTGCTTGCTTGTTTTGCTTGTTTGGTTTTGCTTTGATAAAACTGGAGAGGTATTCAAGCGCCATAATGCACGCCATACATGTTGATCACAGCAGATACACGCTGGTCACTGACGTTATACAAGAGAGTGAAGAAAACTGTTAACAAAGGATCCTTTTGTTTGGTACTCAGGGGAACTGTCGTGAACTAAATACCAACTTTTGAGTGATTCTTTTTTGAAGACCAAACAGGATCTCGCAAGCACCTAAGTAGAGTCCAGGGACTATATTCAAAAGATACCCACAGCAAAGCAAAACACAACACTGGGTTCATATGGTCTCTCCCACCATGCATCAGTTCCATCATCTGTGAGGTAGGGGTAAAGAGCAAGAATCGTTAGAGAATTTATGTGACATGTGCACAGCACGCTTGAGGCAACAGATAACTCTATCAGTTATTACCTTAGCCATTATTATTTGAAACTCACTATTTGAAAGCAGAAAGATCACAGAGGCTACAAAGCGCACACCTGTTTTTAACAAGCCTTCCTTGTTACATGGGCACAGCTTTCCCCTAGAAAGCTTTTCCTATGTGACTTCTTTCATTTACTCATAGATGTGGCTCGCTATTTCCTAAAGCAATGAGGTGGAGACGACTAGAAATACTACCTGTATTTTACTCAAGTAGTAGAAAGTTCTCAAGTCTTTCAGCTGTATTGCAAACACAACCCAAGTGTTTTACCTTGACTTAATAACAGAATTTTCTTGCTGTACAGCACTGAAATTTGAGAGAAATGTATTTGGTTGACAAGATGTTACTGGCCGTGACTGTGGCCAATTGTAGTCATAGACCCAAAAAGCTCTTACACAGTATTTTCTGGCATGAAAGGAAAAACATATGTCCCTTAAAAACGGAAATGCGATCCAGGGGCATGGGGTGGCATGCTCCTTTAATACCAGCACTCGAGCAGCAGAGGAGGTAGATCTCTGTGAGTTCAAGGCCAGCCTGATCTATGTAGTCAGGGCTACATCCGTCATTATTGAGACCCTATCTAAAAATAAACAAGCAGATAGGCAGACAAGAGGCATGACTGACTCCGATCTCATTTCTGTGGGTGGGGAGGAGTATTATAAGATGTCTGCATTCCTTGCTTTGCCCTGCAGCCTGAGGATGAGGATTTGTTAACATATAGTTGAGGCTCAGTTTCAAAGGGAGGGTTTTAAATTTTCCTAAGTCTTATAGACTGTACAGATCAAAGTTTGGGATGAAAATACAATTGTATGTGTTCCAATTTATATGCAGTTGTATTTGCTTGTCATTTTGTTCTGTGGCTTCATGACTGTTTAAAGTGGGCCCATTCCTCTTCATGGACATGAATAACTACAAATTCTATCTGTCTGTCTATCTATCTATCTATCTATCTATCTATCTCCTGCATGTGCTCGGTCTTGAATACACACACACACACACACACACACATACACACACACACTCTCTTTAAATTCCATTTTCTTTAAATTATGATTAGCTTGTTTCCAATGAGAGAGGGAGAAAGAGAGAAAGTCATTTGATTAATGTAAAAGTTATTTCTTTAGGGAAGAAATATATCAATTATAACAAAATGCAAAAGAACAACAAAAAATTAAAATTACATCATTCTTACAGGTAGAAATATAACAAAATATGAACTGTAGCTACCTTTGCATGGTAGAACTAAAGTTTTCTTTCTTTTCTCTGTTTTTCCATACTTTCTCAATTTTGTGATATATATGTTACATTTAAGCAAAAGTTTTCATATTTTTAGAATTATTATATTATGATGCTGCTTTCCCAAAAAAGTATGTTTCCACCTATTGAATCACAGAGGCACCAGGAGCACATCAGCTTTCTGATAGCAGATGTCTCCTGTGCCCAGTAGTCTACTTCTAAGCAACTGTCCCAGTGTCATGCCATGTTTTACAGGGCTGGGGTTGCAGCTCAGTGGTAGAGAGCTTGTGTAGCATATAGACTCTATATGAGGCTCTAAGTTCAATCCCCCACAGCATAAAAAAAAAAAAGAATATGCAGTCAGCGTCTGACTGCTTCCATGGTGTGTTGGCAATAGACAGGGATGTTCCAGGGGACCTGTCTAGCTTCAGCTCTTGGTTAAGGCCTAGGTCTGACACACTTTGCTCTTGTGGCTGGTTTACCATCAGAGAGTTCTCCATACAGGCTGCCACATTTTCATATTGCCATAATACCATATTTCCTCCACTTGCAACCACCGTTGCACACTTGTGAGTTTCCTTCACTTTGGTACATGCAGTGTTTACTGGCTATTTTTTCAGCAGTTAAGATTATATTATACCTATGTGTGTGTATATACGTATGTATATTATGTATGCTGAACATTTCCTAATGTCAGTTCAACCATTCATTGCAATGTTTTGCACCTGTGTGGCAATACACATGTTGTAATTGATTCAGCTAATTCTCTTTCTGGTAATTCAGCTTCCTCTGTACACAGGTTGTGTTAATGTAAGCAATGCCATGATAAACACAACTCATGCTTCCATTTTTTATTATTTTCCTAGTGTAGAAATTGGAATCAATGGGTCAGAGAACATCAACACTTTAAAACTTTTTAGAGTCCAAGAAACACAAGGCTGAACTGTCATGAAAGGCAAGTCAGCATGCATCAAACTGAGAAATGGAAAAACACATCCCACATGCTTACAAACACTGGAATTTATCCCACTCACCTTTGACACAGAGTATACAAGCATTAGTCCTTTCATATTATTTTAATTTACATTTCTTTGATTATTGCTGAGATGAAACTCTTTTTCATGTTTATTGCAGATTGTCTATACGCTTTTAATTTTCTGCTCATGGCCCTTGTCCATTTTTCTGCTGATTTTTTTTTTCAATTCATGAAAGATTCATCCCTCTTAAAGATATAAGGTCTTTGTTGCGTCTATTAAAAACTTTTCCTTCGTGCTACTTGCCTTTCATTTTTTAATGAATTTTCGGGTGTGCAGAAATTTGTTTTCTGTGGTCCCTCGACTGATGTCTCATGCAGTGATTTCTTCCCTTTGTGATCCTTAAAAGTACTCCTGCATTCAGAAGTGAGAGCCCCACTGTCAGCATGTGTGTGTGTGTGTGTGTGTGTGTGTGTGTGTGTGTGTGTGTGTGTGTGCATGCCTGTGTGTGTGTGTGTGCGCATGCCTGTGTGTGTGTATGTGTGTGTGTGCATTCCTGTGTGTGTCTGTGTGTGTCTATGTGTGTATGTGTGTGTGTGTGTGTGTGCATGCCCGTGTCTATGTGTATATGTGTGTGTGTGCATGCCTGTGTGTGTCTGTGTGTGTATGTGTGTGTGTGTGTGTGCATGCCTCTGTTTGTGTGTGTGTGCATGCCTGTGTCTGTGTGTATGTGTGTGTGCATGTCTGTGTGTGTCTGTGTCTGTGTGTGTGTCTGTGTGTGTGTGTGTGTGTGTCTGTGTGTGTGTCTGTGTGTGCCTGTGTTTCTGTTTAATATAAAAATAAGAGTATGAGCTGTGGCCCAAGATGAGATCCATGAATTTCAGCAAGAGGCTCTTTCTGACTCTTGCATCATAAAGACCCACAGAGCACTGGCTTCCCAGGGTGCTCAGCGGTCTGGAGACACAGACACAGGGTGAAAGAGCAAGCAAGAATCTGCTAAAATTGAAGGACTGGGAATTTTGTATATAGGCATGGGTGTTTGAGTAGCAAGTGTGGTTTTAAGTGTTCGTAACTGGTAAATCCTTGGAAAGCAGGGCCTCTGTGAATGCTAATCCTGAAAAGTCAGTCAACCAGACTATGAGTGTGAGTCTTCCTTCAGTGAGCCCTGGCTGCTGGGAAAATGTGGCTGTGGTCTCAGGTGGCAGAGAGGAAGCTAAATGATTTTGAATTAGATCTTTGCTTTGGTCACATCTGATGAAGTCCATTTTCCTTTGTCATTCTAAGGCAGTGATTTTCAGCTTACACTGTACACTGTACACTGTAAATTCTATACATGGGGAAGGGGATGGAGGTGGTCTAGGAACCCCAAGTAGCCTGCCAAAATAGGTTTCAAATCAGAAGTGGACCACACTCCCATTTCTGGCTGTGTTACCTTGAGCCTCAGCTCCTTTACCTATAAAATGGGTATAATAGGAGTCAGCTTACATAGATCTTGTAGAGAGTTCAGTGGACCACATACAGCATGAAGACTCTGAAAATCACTTTTGGGGTTCAGACAACAGAGAGTTGTGCATTTCCCACCTCATCCTCCATGCTTCTCTTGTGCCAAATATTATAGAAGCTTATCTTTTTCTCCATCAAACTCAGACATTTCCATTATTATTTGAAAAAAAAAAAGGATTAGTTTTCTTCAAATTGATGCCCTTGGAGTGTATGAAAAATCGGGACTAGAGAGGTGGCTCCCTGAGTAAAAGCACTTGTTACAGAAGCCAGAGGACCTGAGTTCAAATCCCCAGCTCACAGATGTTTTCAAAGCTGGGCATAGCTGAGTGTGTTTGAGCCTGTGACCCCAGCATTGTTAGGCAGGGATGGGCAGGTCCCAGGAAGGAGCTCATTGACCAGCCCACCTAGCTGAAACAGCAAGCTCTGGGTTCAGTGAGACACTCTGTCTCAGACATAAGGTGGAAAGCACTAGAGGGAGACACCCAAAGCCCTCCTCCAGCTTTCACACGTGCATGTACGACTGCATGCACCCACCATGCATGCACCACCATGCATGCACCCGCCATGCATGTGCATTCACCCATTCATACCACACATGCGTACACCAAAAACAAATAAATAACTCTGGCATAATAATGCAATCGTGTCTTACTGTACATTCAATGACTTGCTTTATATTAAAAAGTAAAATTCTAAGAAGCCCACGTGTCTTGGGAAATCAGGTATGTCTTCACATATAGTACCCAGTGCCCTTCCCATTGAGAATGCTGCAAACCTTCCTGGAGTTGGCCCTGCAGTTCACTGATTTTCATATTTCCTGAGTGTCCATTGCATGTCGGGTAGTACAAGTTTGGTATTTCACTATAAAGAGTTACTTTGTTAGGGAAGGCATGTGTAATTAATACGTCTTTAAGCCAATGTTTAGTAATCTCTGTCATGTTATATATGAAGGAGAAATTAAGTAAGAGTAAAGTAATGGGAAAGCAATTCTTCACTGAGTACCTACTAAGCACCAGGCTCTGTGCCAGTCCTCTGGTGGGAAAGAAGGGCTGTGGGGTGGAGCAGGAGGGAGGCAAGAGTGCCAAAGCCACCAATTTTGTTGTTCTAGTTCAACTGCATTGGGAGAAAGGTATAAAAAACATGAGCTCCCATGGCAATGTCAGAGGTAAGGACTCATTATTTCTCCTGCCGCCCTCTGAAGGGCTTAAGTGATGGTGTTAGGATACTTAGGTATTTAGGAATTGACTTATGTGGCTCATGTGAAAGGCAGAAAAATTCAGAAATCAAAAGCAAAAGACCCCTTGGACTCCCATCTGGATGTACAGAGTTGGGATGGTGCAGGGTCCCCAGAGTGCCAGAGATGGAGGTGGTCAGAGCAAGTGTTCACCCTTCCAATCACCCAATCCCAGAAGAGTCCACGATGCCTGTGCACTCCCTTCTGTCACTCTGTGACCTAAGGAAACCTAATCTCTCTTTGTCCCTCCCTCTCTCCCTCCCTATGTGTGTGGGTGTGTGGGTTATCTTCCTCTTCCTCTTCCTCCTCCTCTTCATCCTTCTTCCCCTTCCTTCCTTCAGTTTTTTTTACATGTGAAACAGGGGTGATAACAGGTCCCCGTGACATACAGCTAGGAATAGGAGGAGGAGAAAGGGGAGGGGTTGAGAGCCCTTTGTAAGCATTTGAGAAGCAGGTAGAGAGCCCCCACCTTTGCTTTCTCTTCAAACACCATTAAAACAACAAAGTGGGGATGAAGTCTCCACTGTGCATGGGGCCCTGAGTCCTTCTATGTCGTGCAGATGCCCCTGCTTTCCTCCTGTCTGTACACATTACTAAATGGCAAGCGAGGAGGGAAGGACCAGGGCACCTGACCTGTCTGTGTCTGAGATAGATGAGCAGTACCTTAAAGAGATGGAACCCACATAAGGAGAAGCGTCGTGCATAAGGAGAAAGAAACTTCTTAGAACACGGAAAGTCAGTGTTGTATTGTCTGCTGTGCCCTTGGAAGCTGGGAAGCCTTTTGTTCTCTGGAGACTAGACTAATGCATTATGTATAGGTTTGCTCATGAAATTGTTATGTTGGGCATACTAAGTTTAAATGGGCAATCAACACAGATCATGCTTACACATTCAGTCATGTAATTTACTTTTAAAAAATCTATAGCGTGATGGGCTAGGGTTGTAGTGCAGGTTTTAGAGTGTTTGTTTAGCATGGATGAAGCTCTGGGTTCAACCCCTAACATCACATAAACTGAGCGTGGTTTTGCACACCTGTAATCACAACCCTGGGAAGGTAGAGGCAGAAAGAACTCCTTAACTACACAGCAAGCTCATGGTCTGCCCTAAGTAAGCTATAGAGACCCTGTTCAAAAACAAACAAGCAAAACAGAAGGTTGGGGAGGGTGTAAGGTACCTGACACACAAGTATGAGAACTTGAGTTTGGACCCCCAGTTCCCAAATAAAAGCCACACATGATGGTGTCTGTCTGTAACCTCAGTGCTGGGATGGCGGGAGTTGGGGGATGGTATCAGGAAGAACCCTGAGGCAGGCTGGCCAGTAAATCAAGCTGAATTAGTGAGCTCCTGGTTCAGTGAAGAAACTCTGTTTCAGAAAATTAAGGTGGAGAGTGATAGAGTAAGAAACTGGATATAGGTTTCTGGTCTCCATAGTTAAGAATGTGTGCAGCCCCCTCCTACCCCCCGCCCACCCACACAACATGAACATGTCCAAAGGTACCACACACAATAAAAATACACTTGAAGGAAGCCGTCACCATCTTGTCTGTCCCGCACAGGCCCAGTGGGCACACAGCAGAGCCGACCACAGAGAAGCATAAAGGCCTGGGGTTGTTTGGAGTCTGTGTCTTGGCAAGTGTTGAACAGCTTGAGAAGTACTTATTTCACAAATGCTGAATTGGGGGCAAAGTAGAATTTTGAAGCGTGCTTTTCTGGAGACAACTTTTGCCATGTGGAACCTGGTCTAATCAGCCTCACTCTGAAATATGTATTTCTTTTGACACATAGCTGCAAATTAGGCTTCCACTCTTCCACCCCACCCTCACCCAGAAAAATCTAGCAGTGTAGAAATGCTACCATATGCTCGAAGCTGCTTTTCCCATTCTTGCTGAGGGGAAATAAAGAAAAATGGAGCTGAGTAGCCAGCTTGCATATTTGAGTAAACATTTAGCTGCAGCACATGTAGAGGGAGTAACAGCAGTCCTCGGAGTTGTCCATAAATAACGTTCTAAGCCTCAAGCCTTTGCTCACTGCATGTTGAAGTTTGCTACAGAATGGCCTATTAACTGGAATGTAATTATAATTTACATAGGATATGGAAATAATTTAAGACTATAGAGCTCAAAGTTCCCACATTGGGAAATTGTGAAGTAGGGAGTATGGATGGCAGCTAGCCTCTACTCTGGCCTGTAGAGCTGGATGATCTTGAGTGAGCCACACAAATTTCTCTGGGTTTTACTAGTATCGGTGAAATGCAAAGATACTAATTAATGTGTCTGTATTGCAAAATTAACATGCAAGTGATTAAGCACAAGCCCTTTGCCCCCTGACACTACACTGAAGTTGGCAATGTTGGGGAAGAAACGGGAAGGTCTTAGGGACAATGCTTTTTGAAATCTGTCTGAAGCTACCTTTTGGCACCGCTCCCCAAAAGTTGCTGGTTCTTAGCTTTGGGTTGGTGGTGTGGGGTCTCCAACAATGCTGATTTCCTCTCAGATGATATATGTGGAATAGTCTAGCAAGCCACAAACCACTCGAAAAGAACCATGTCTACATTTGATCTCCAGGGTCTTCTCAGGGATTGGCATAGTGGTTGGCACATTGTAAGTACACCATAAATATTTGTGGAATGAAAAGAAAAACAGCAAGAGAACAATTTTCACATTTCCCATTGTCTCAGGCCTTAGGGCAAAGCCTGGTGATAGACTGTCCGATACCGAGTCAGGCAAGTTATTACTCATTTGGCCGCATCTCTAAAGGAACATGTCACCATGTTTGCCATTTCTTCTTCACTCTGGTTTGAGAATGAAACCTGAGGGAGCAGGGAATGTGGTTTGCAGCAAGCCTTGTAATTTGCCCAGAGACACACAGCTAAAGTGTATGGACAAAAGCAGAACTCAGGTCAGGCTGACATGAAGCTTGCCATTTTGTGTTCTCCCGTATAAACCCACTTACCAACCCGAAGTTCAGCCACCACCCAAGGACACCCTGTAACTTGCCACCTTCTTTTATGAGCATGGTGTTCACGGAAGGCCCAAAGGACACTACCTGTGGGTGTCAGGGCTCCCCTGCTTGCTCTTGATGTGTAGGGATTAGAAGCATACACCTTCTGCATGACTGTAGGTAAAAAGCCATCACTGGCTGCACATTGAGAAATAATTCCAGCAGGAAATCATACATTTATATCAAACATCTGAATTCTATTTAATATAATTTTCTAATAAAAAAAAATGTTAATTGGGATAAAAACTACCACGCCCTCCCTGCCCCTTTCCTTCCAACATCTAGAAGAGCTAGAAGAACCTTTCAGATTGTCCTGATTGATCATCTTTTCAATTGAATATGGGCACACATCTTAAAACAGCCATGGTGGTGTGTATTCGTAATCCCAGCTACTCAGAAGCTGAGGCAGAGGGATTGCAAATTTAATTCCAGCTTGGGCTACATAGTAAGCTTAAGTCCAGCCTAGGTGAC
This sequence comes from Cricetomys ansorgei, assembly GCA_026225945.1. NCBI lineage: Eukaryota > Metazoa > Chordata > Mammalia > Rodentia > Nesomyidae > Cricetomys > Cricetomys ansorgei. The sequence continues at coordinate 1,847,284 of JAMJFZ010003206.1, forward strand.
TTTAGCAAGCAAGACTCCATCTCCAAATAAAAACAGAAGAAAAAAAAAAAAGACTTGGGATGGAGTTTTTGCCTGGCACAGGAAAGATCCTGTGGCCAAATAACAACAACAACAACAATAATAGTAATACTCCAGTCTCCAGACCATTCCCTGTTCTATCCTAAAGTCCTTGGCAAACAGATAGTCCCCGTCCCCCCATTTTACCCTCAGCTTTAGATATCTCTATTCATTTGACTAGCAAAGCCAAAACATTTCTCTCCTCTGGACGAGCCTGCCTGCTTCACCAGAAAAGCCTGACCAGTTGAGGGCTTATGAATTGGCCCTCAGCACGGTTTTCTTCTGCAAAAGAAAAGAAGAAGCTTCACTTTTTGTCACACACGGCTCTGCACTTTAAAACACACTGCATGCAAGAGTAACATCATTTTGTCTAATTAATGGCTATCTTGGGTAAAGTGCAGAATTCAGCTTAGAATTCCATGCACAAAGTAATTGCTGCGGATCTACGTGCAGAATGTTACTGAAACATACAGTAATGTGAGTTTTGACAATACTGTGCTTTTAAAGTCTTTTAAGAATACCGTGGGCATGTCTGCAAGAGAACAGTGTGAAATGAGAGTTTTTAAAATGCTAATATGGGTATTAAACGGAACTGAGCCTTAACCTTTGTTCATGGCAGCCAATATTAGCTTAATCATCATCCACTCTTCTGCTTTGGCCAGATTTCTTCATTCATTTCAAAATTTATTCTTTAAGCATGTGCCGGACATTAGGCATACAAGTCAGACTTAGTCAACAAGGCAGACACCCTGAAGTGTGCAGAACCACAGGGAAGACTAATGTTGAATGAACAACTACTCGAAAATACTACTACTGAAAATAAGCAAGTGTAGGAGTGGGGCTTGGCCTGGCAAGATGGCTTGGCTCAGGGGTTAAAGGTGCCTGCCACCAAGTCTGATGATCCAAGTTCAATCCTTGGGACACATATAATAGAAGGAGAGAATAGACTCCTGTAAGTTGTTCTCTGACGTCCACATGGACTCAGGTGTACACGTATGTGCCTGTACACGCATGTGCCCATATGCATGCACGTGCGTGCACACACACACACACACACACACACAGACTATAAATAGAACAAAATTGTTTTTCAAAAAAGAAAGTGCTCTTCTCTGGATTTATTATAGATTCATCTTGGTGTAGGTAAGGTAGATGCCCTTTCTCCCTGTGAAGTGTCCTGCTCACTTGCTTGCAGAGAGAACTTCATCCCCCAAACACAATAGACATTTTTCAGTACTCAATTCCCAGAATACAGTTTAACCCATTTAATAAGAGTTTGTTCTGTACCTGGTCTCAGTTTCCCCATCTGTGGAAATCTATAATGGTGCATAACTCCTAGGATTGCCTGAGAGGATTAAAAGGACTCATCTATAAAAAGCATTTAAAATAACACCCAAGTTCCTGCTGAACACTGGCTCTTGCTATAACTGTCCCGATTAGTGATTGATGCTGAAATGATGTGTTTAAAGCACCTGCCTTTTCAGAGAGTTCACAAATTCTTGGACTTCAGGGCCCCTCATTTACCCATTCCTTCATTCCAGCTCTTAGCACAGTGTTTGACCCTATGGTAGACGTCTGTCTCATTTACTCTTCCTGCTGCAGTGATAAAAAAAACCATGACAAGAGCAACTTCAGAGTTTATTTTGGCTCACTGTTCGAGATTATAGTCCATTATGTCAGAGAAGTCAAGGCAGCGGGAATTTGAAGTAGTTGGTCACACTATGTTCACAAAAGAGAGCACGGAATGCGTGTTCAGCTGGCTTTCCCCATTCTGTCCAATCTGTCCAGGATTCCTCTTGCTCACCGTTAAAATGGGTCGATTCCCATCAATGATCATAATCAAGATAATCCACCATAAGCATTCCCACAGGTCCATTTCCCAGATGACTCTAGACTTTGTCAAGTAGACAATGAAAAGGAACCATCATAGTATCTAAGCAGTGTTTGCTCATTTAAATCATGAGAGTGGTGAATCCCCACACACCTAATGCACCTACTGTGTGCCCAGACCAAGAAAATTTAGGTCAAAGTATTGTAGAAATTTGGCTTATGCCCCTATATATATATATATTATATATATATATATATATATTTTTTTTTTATTTTTTTATTTTTTATTTTTTTCTTGGTTACTACAAGGGGAAAGAAAGTGCATGTGTCATTTGGACAATCATTCAATGTGCTCTTTGGCTCTTTTATGTAAATACGTATTCTTGGGTTCTGTGGACAACGGAGAAAATAACTGACATTTCTTTAGATACAGCCATCATATTCTTTGAAGAGGGAAACAATACCATGTCTTTCTTACTTTAATTATGCCAAGCTGCATGCATGAGAGTCACATAACACAATGCAATCTTATTTTGTCAAGTGCTTTTCATCTGGAGCTACAGCCCCAGCATTCAAGTTCAATAATAAATAATGCAGCACAAGCTGTTGGGGTGGGGAAGGCAGGAATTAAATAACAAAAACAAAGGAGGAAAGCTGTGAGCATAAAGAACCTATCATCAGATTTCAGAGGACCTCCAACTCCCCATCCAGATTCGATTGTTTGGTGACAGGATAGACAGAGGGACGGGAATGGGGGTGAGATTTAGCAAGTGGCTTAAACAATGGCTTTGATTTCATGGTGGTGACATGGTTGCACCACAGTTGTCATGCTGCCCTGGAGCTCTTGATATACCATAAATGTTTTTCACTCAGAAGGACATGTCTCAACAGACACAATGCTACACCCCCACCTCCGGACCTGTGCTGTCTGGAGAGTAGCTGAACCATCCTGAGACTCTGATGGGCACGGTGGCATCCACCCAGGTCTACAAAGAAGAGAGAGAAGGGGGGGGGAGAAACCTGATATTGCAGTGTGGAGAAGGAATGTTCACTGGTTCTTGCCAGGTGCCAGGCATGATCATAAGAGCTTCATAACTGACGCAGCAGACCTGAGAATGTGAATCCCAACCCCTCCGGAGGCAAAGCCTGTAGGTATATGACTGTCACTGCTGATCTCAGGAGTCCTTGGAAATTGGAGGTTTGAGGCTTTCTAACAGCACTGGTCTGGGAAAAGTTGCGAGCAGAAAGGCTGGTTGACTGTCTTTAGCTGGACCCCTCTTCCCACTCTCCTGGGTGCCTGCCTCCTCAACACAGTGCATGAGCCTGAAACACTCTGGATTCCTGGGAAACCAGTCTAATAAAGGAAGATACAATCTGCTGAAAAAAGGAACAAAAGCAAACGGCATCTGTCTAGAATGGCCAAGCCAGCTCTCCCCCTTCCCCCACCCCCACCCCCACCCCACCGTGTTGTGTCTCTAGAAAACCTCAGCAGCCAGTCTCTTCCTCCCTTGGGAGAGGCTAGACTACTACTTTCTAGAAAACCGGAGAGGCCTGTTACAGAATCATCAAGGATATTACCTGGCCGGAGCATCCTATGGCAAAGACCGCCAGCAACAAGTATTACCCTAGACCTTGGATTGTCCAACTGTTCTTTTATTGACTATGCACGGACACACCCAGACCATCCAAATATGACACAGTCATTGATAGGAACAGGTACATTCCAAAAACAAAATAATTTTTAAAAATTTCTCAAGGTTTACACCCCTAAATCTGTATTAAAATCTGTTTTCCTTGCTAACCCCAAATTTAGTACAAAAAAATAAAAATAAAACGTTTATCCCATTCCCATGCATATGCAATCAACACTAATCAAATTCAGTGGATTATTTAAACAACAACAAAAAAGAAAGTAAGAGGGGACATGTTGGGAAAAAAGAGGGTTCTGGAATGAGCGGGAGGGGGGAGGGTGGTGAGTAAGAGAGAACCAGGGTCGAGTGTGGTCATCATATACTATGTTTGTATGAAGTTGTCAAAGGATAGATAAACAAACTTAAAAAAAACCATAGAGACAGAGATGAGAACAGTATCAATAGAACAGCTCATAAAACAAACTACTAGCATCTGTAGAGGTGTTGCATGCATGAAATAAGGAGGGTATTTAAAGAGAAAGACTCCAACAACTAAATCAGGCCCCTAACAATTAAACACATAACAGCAGAGTGAAAATGTCAACAGAAGGGTTAGCAGGCAAAACTGACAAAATCTCCCAGAAGTAGAACAGAAAGACAAGAATATGGAAAATAGGAAAGAGAAGATTTAAAAATGAAAAGCAGTCTGTAAGTCCTGGTATTTTTGAATACTGTGATATTTGGAAACAAGGAAGGAAGTTATCAGTGAAATAACCTAAGCAAATCTTAGCTTTTTTTAGAGCAAAAAAACAAACAAACAACAACAAAAAAAAAAACCAAAACAGCAACAGCCTAGCCCAGTGGATGAAATAAGGCCCATAACAGGCATCCTGTGACATCTGAAATGGAGATCTAGAAAAGGGGGACAGGAAAGATGACTCCAAGCCTGACTACTGACTTTAGTCCCTGGTGCCTACCTGATAGATATAGAGAGCCAACTCCATAGGGTTGTGCCCCTGCCTCTACCCAGTCACCATGCATGTGCATACACACACACACACACACACACACACACAGATGACAATAAATACACATAGTATTATTTTTCAGTCTGGGAAACTGAAGGGATCTTAAAAACTTCCAGAGAGGGGGTAAAAGTAAGAAAGTCATAACATGACAGAATCAAGACAAAGAGACAAATAGCACTGGACTCCTCAACAGCACATAGAAGCAAGAAGACATGAAGCCATCAACATCATGAGAACAAGAGATATTATTTCTGTCTATAGAGTCAAATCAGGGTTCCCACATATGTGTTCTGTGCATGAAGAACAAACGAAAGAGGATATGGGATCCTAGAAACAGAACATACAATCGCTAAGTAGAGATCCATCAGAACTCTCAGGAGTCCGGTAGGAGTTCCTAGAAGAAGGCCCAGTTGCAGGCCCAGAATGAAACCAGCCCACACTGGAATGGTGAGGCCAATGGGAAATAAAATTCTACTAGAAAATAAATAAAAAATAAAACAAAGAAAGCAAATCGATAGATTACTTTACGGATGGGATATAGCAGGAGGTTTATAGTTTAGTAAAAAGTTGGGGGATCAAGTAGTATCCATAAAATGTTGAGCAACCATGCAGAGAGGAGACACAACTAAAGAGAAAAGAAAACTTAATACAAGAAAGATATATGTGCATTATAGCATAGGATATTGTAGAAGTTTATTTTTAGTTATGTTTAAAATGTTTTTTGCACTGTTAGGTAAGGGGCTCCCTAGATCTGGCGTTCTGTACTGTCTGCAGGTGTTGGATTTATGTGGGGAATGTTTAATTGATTATGATCTGCACATGGTAGCAATAGAACACCTAAGGAGTTCTGAATCAATAAAACTCCTGAGCTCTGACGCTCAGGGTTCCACTGTCGATGGAGTAGGGCGCTGGCCTAGATGGTGGTTCCCTCTTGTAGAGGTCTGGCAGAGTTTGCGCATATGAGAATGCCTCTGTGTCTCCTTGCTGAGCCCTCACAGCAGTGTACTACTACAGGATATAGCTTAAATGAGAAAAATTTTAAAAAATGATAGTAATGAAAACACTAACACTTAATCGAATATTGTGTAAGTTCATGGAGAGGATAAGGAAAAGACTGTATCCTTCAACTTTACTTCTGAAAGCACCAATATATTTCATATATATTCTTCAATAAAATGAAGTATATTGGTACTTTCAAAACTTATAAACAATCAAGAAATTGCAGGGGAAGCAGGCTACTTAGAAATGTGAAAATGAAGGCAGCAACACACAACTGAAATAGAAGCTGTTGCCCTCAGAGAGACAGACTATCAAGCGGGGTTAGGTGGTGAATTGTAGGGCAAGGGACTTCGTTTTGCACCAATTTCATGCAGAGTACTTGGCATTGTAAAACTGCTCATGAATCACATTGATAGAAAAAAAATACGAAATAAAATTTAAAATTTTTCCTTTTGTCTGAGTTTGGTCTCCCTTGGTCTTTACTGGTTTACACCCTGACACTGCTGTGAGGCAGTATCTTTCCCATCCCCCCTCCACCACAAACCCGTCTTTCCACACCCACTGTGGGTCAGGTCTGAGTAACAGTCCTGTGGTTTCACAGCCATATTCATTCATGTGCAGCAGGTGCCCCTGAATGGTGACACCAAGTCGCTGCCTGTTGGGCTGCTCAAGACAAAGTACTAGAGTGCTAAGACAGAGAAGAGCAGCTCCAGAGAGTCAGGGCAGACAATTCCTCCCCAGGCCTTGCAGCCAGCTGGAGGAGTAACAGAACTCAATTTTCATGCCACACATACATGAACCTAATACGAACATCATTTAAATTCTCCTTCAAAGTTCAGGTATGTTTGGGATCCTAATGGTTACTCACACTCTGATGAAAATAAGTTTAGTTATGCACTTTGGAAATTGTTGGCATTAATGTGGGTCTCCAGGTTTCATGCTGAAGGGAAGTTCTGAGATAGCATCTTAACTCTCAGGAAGGACGCCATATATCTTCTCTTTCTACTGTCAAGCCATACACTGATGACCACTGAGAGCTAATTTTATACACAAGAGGGGACACTAGCCAAGAAATGAGTAGCCCCTGACTTCTACTTGAATCCGAGATCTGTGCTACCTTTAAACTTCAGATTTTTATCCTTGTTTGCCTTGAACTCGTGGAGATCTATCTGTCTCTGTCTTCAAGCACTGGCATCAAAGATATGTGCCCTCACACCTAGACTGGTTTTCTAACTTATAAAACAGTATCCCTATCCTGTCTATCTCACAAAGATGTTGCAATGATCAAGAAAGATAATAAATACTTTGTAAATAGTACAGCACTCGACAGATGTCACGATTATCATTATTCTACCCACGTAGAAGATGGGTAGTTTATAATATTGTAATTTATACCATCTGGTTTATTTTGGGGGGTTCTTGGTAATGTTTTATCTCATGTCAAAAAAATAAAATGGGCATTTTGTAAATAAGAAACTAAAAAATTTATGTTTAAATTCACCATCAAAACTATTACTGCTGATACCCACACACAAGTGTGTGTGTGTGTGTGTGTGTGTGTGTGTGTGTGTTTGGTTGACTGTTTTTTATAGCTATATGACATATATTATATATGTGTATATCTGCTATATATCTATAATTATTTTTTGCTAATGTAAATGTTATAGCTATTTTTGAAAATGATTAAATATTTTCTATGATATTATCTGTAATGAAAGAAGAAGCAGAAGATAGATGAGGCTAAGTAAAAAGTGAACATCTCATTTTTTTAAGATTTACTTTTCACTGTATCTGTCTAGGGGGCAGAGTGATGCGTCTGCGGGAGCCAGGGAAATCTGATCCCTCGGACCTGGAATGCCATGCAGTTGTGAGCTGCCTAGGATGGGTACCTGGAAGGGAACTGGGATCCTCTGAAAGAGTGGTGTGCACTTTTAACACTGAGCCATCTCTCCAGCCCTGCAAGGGAACAAGCTTTGATATAAAGTCATAATGAATTGCCTTTTTAAAAAATTACATGTTTCCTGGCCATTCCAAATGGGGGAAAAAAGAGGCTAGAATAATGCTAACCTAGTAGCAATGCAAAATTCATAATGATAATATAGTAATTCTAAACACATTTTCTACTTAAGATCAAGCAATAAATAAATAAATCCCCCAAAACAAGGAAAGGTGTCCTAGGCAATTTCAGATTTTTTTTTTTTTGATAGATACAAGCTCAACCTGAAACATGTCTTTCATTGGTGTTTGGTTGACTGTTCTGTGTTTGTATGGGTTTTTGTTGTTGTTGTTGCTGCTGTTTTGAGACAGGGCCTTGCTCTCATCTAACCCAGGCTGTTCTCAAACTAGATAGTCCGGATTGCTTCTACACTCAACATTCTCCTGCTGTAGTCTTGAGAGTGCTGGAATTGCAAGCAGGTGCCACAGTTCTTAGTTCTGGAACATTGTTATAGGTAGAAAAAAAGACTTCAAAAGTCTCGGGAATCCACATGAAAATGTTTTCATTGCCAAAGATGAGATAATTTGAAAATAAAGTTAGTCAGTACTTAAATGGCAACACATAAGATATATCCAAATGCATAATTTCACTAAGATTATTCTTTATTTATTTTCATTTGTTTTTAATTATATACATGGGGGCTAGGCTATGTGCACTTAAATGTAAGTTTTCAAAGAATCCAGATACTTGGGATCACCTGGAGCTGGAGTTACAAGCAGTTGTAAATTGCCTGGTGTGGGTACTGAGAACTAATTTAGAACTGTATATGCTCTTAACCCTGAGACATCTCTCTAACTCCTCATTAATGATTCTTAAAATCACACACACACACACACACACACACACACACACACACACACACCTTGCTTATTTCTGGGAGATGCTAACGAGCCAATTCTTCTTTTGGAAATCTGGCAAGTGAAAAAAAAAATATCAAAAATGTATCCTATCTTTTTAAGGTAACCAAGGAGTTCCTGAGAGGTCATTTCTCTTTATAGAAGTATTCTGCTACAAAGTGAAGAAGGCATGATAGACGATCACCTCTTTCCAACCTCAGGTGAAATGATGAATCTGGTCAATGAGCACCAAAGGCTGCTAACATCACAAAGACAGATGGAAGCACACTCTACCATCTATAAAGCAGTCCTGTCAAAAAATTAACTCTGAACTGAACCCAGCTTCTAGAATGAACTGCAAGATTACAGGAAACAAAGAAGAATATGCTATCCCCAGAAAAATACAATCAGTAGTCAGATTGTAGGTCACTCTCTAGGATAAATCAGTAACTACCAATTTACAAGAAAAGAGAAATAGATGGCAGGAAGCCTGTAGATCAAGAGGAACTTAGGAGAGCTGTCAGTCAATTGCAACATGTGGGATTTACTTGAACGATGACACAAACAGAGTGGGAAAATAAAGATCTGTGACACAGGATAATTTTAACAGCAACTGGATACTTTGGTATACTGATAAATTACTGTTGTTTTAAATATAAAACCTAATATTGTTAGATTTTTTTTTTAAATAGCTCATATATTATTGTGATGACTACTATAATATTTGTGGGCAAAATGAAACAATTTCTAGAACTTTTAATCAAATAATGTGTGAGGAAGAAAATGGGAGTCAATCATCCAAGACTGGAAGTCAGCTAATAATTACTGTAGCTAGATGAGGGGTGTAATCAATTTACCAACTTTTCCTTTGCTTGGAATTCTCTATAATTCATTAAAGAAAAGTTGCAAGAACATTTGTTGCAAATCCTTCGCAAATTAACTAAATATTACTCTACATTGTGATCTGCAGTGGCTATGTATCAGTCCACCACGCGACTGTTCGCAATAAGGCATTTAATCATAAGTTAACAGATTAATATTTAGGATATTCCAATTGGCCTGGACTGCTCGCAGCACTCATAAATGGCTTTATACAGTTCTCTGAGTCCTTGATTATTATGTTTAATAACATTAAATGCCCGCTGACAAACATAGAGTCTAGGTGGAAAGTGACTGACAGCTGAGACCTTTCAGTACATATATGGCTACATTCTCTTCCAGGAATGTTGTGCTCATATTCTTATATAAAGAATAAATAGGGAAAGTGATGGTTTTCTCATGTTTTCTCACCTGATGAGCAAACCCAAAATAAAACAGAAACATACCATTGTACCTCACATGTAATAATCATTAGTAAGATGTAATAATTCATTAGTAAGTTACACACATTATTATATTATATATATATATATATATATATATATACACATATATATATATGCCTAGCTTTGTAGTTTTTTGATAAAGTCATTACTGATTTATACACATAGATGCCATATATATGTGTATATATATATATATACACACACACACACACACAGACATACACACATACATATATGCCTAACCTTTTACTTTTTCGATAAATATGCTTTTTACGTCCTTTGCCCATTTTTCTATTGATGTGTCTTTTCATTTTTCTTTTTCTTATTACTTAGTTAAATTACACGTATGCTTGTATATCTGTGAGGGTTATGTGCACGTGCATGCAGGTTGCTGGTGAGGCCAGAAGAGGTTGCCAGGTCCCTTGGAGCTGGAGTTACAGGCAGTTGTGAGACACTCCATGTGGGTGCCGGGAACTGAACCCTGGTCCTCCGCGGGAGAAGCACGTGCTTTTAACTGTGCAACCATCTGTCCGGCCCCAAGATGTCTTTTTCTTAGATGGCTGTCTAACCTCATTATATATTAAGGATACTAACTCGCATTTCACATTTGCTTCAAAGAATTCGCCAACGTCTCCGTGTTCTCTTGACTTAGACTTTACGTATACATATATCTTTCATTTTGCACCGTGCTTTATGATTTCTTCCATATGGCATTTAAGAAGGTCTTCTTTATTCACCACCCCAATGAGATAACTTGCCACCTAGGATTTCTCACAGAATTCTTACATTTTTAGCTTTGCATAAAGTCTGGGAAGTTTTAGGGTCGGAGAAGTCACATGCCAATAGAGTGAGGCCACAAGCTTGATCCTCAGAAGCGATAGAGTGCGAGGAGAGAGCTGACGGAGCCCACGAGTTCTTCCCAGACCTCCGCATGTGCAGCGCGGTGCAGGTGCGCCCACCCGCGTAAAGGAATAACAAATTGGTGTTTAAAAATGGAAAGGAAACAACTCCCCTCAGTTACTTCAACAGCGATTGGAATGTTTGACTCTTCTGAAGTGACCTAAAATCGTGCCTTCTTCTGGTTGCTTTGCCTAACAACCAACAGCTGTGAGAGTGAGTAATAACATAATTTACCTATTTAACACTTTGGGGCAACTGCTGTGTGCTTTACCTTATGCCCTTTGCCTGGGATTTACTTAAATGAGTATTATCACAAGTACTGTGAGCCTTATGGTCACTTTCACAAAGTATCACATATGTGTATGCTGAGATAGCATACGCCTATGAAAATGAGGCTCTATGTATGTTTATGGCTGTATATACATTTCCACATACACCATATACAAGAAAAGTAATTGGGACAGAACAGTGTTAGGTCCTGTTACTGCATACACAGGCTGTTAAATATTGGATGATCATGTGACTTGGAAGTAGCAACAGGATCTGTCAGGACCTATTGTGCGAATACTTGTAAAAGTGCCTGCACGTGTAGTTTAGTGACTCACACCATAAGGGCTCTGAAATTTGAGTGAAGGCCATTCTTGAAGTGTTTTTGTTTTCTGTGTGTTCCCTTCTTGGGTTATCTCCACCACACCCCCTAGACCAATGCACAGTTCTCATTAAGGGAAGTAGGAGATGGAGCTGGTTTAGCTTTGCAGCACCTGCCCCTGACCTCCCTGAGTGTAGAAACAAAATCTTGAGTGTCAAGGAAGCCTGTTAGGCCAGTGGCAAGATGTGGTGGGGGAGAAAGTGGCAGGACACAGGCCTTGGCTGAGTGGCATCCTTTCCGGACAGTATCACATGAGGTGAAGCAGGCCGGAGAAATGGAAAGCATTAGAATTCCTTTTGAGGAGAGCCCTGGGTCAGCTGATGGGGTGCCACTCCGTGGTGGTGGTGCTGGGAAAGCTGAGTAGCTACTCAGAGGAAAGCTTCAGCTACAGAATTTTGCCAGCTAGTCACCTTTGACCACGACAGATGCTGCTACTCTCTGGCCAGTGTTTTCCCTGCTATCTGGGAGCAAATGTCAGTGGAAGGGCACAGCCTGACATCAGAATCATTCCGTTCTCATCTGAATCTCAGCCCCACTGCCCGAATAGCATGCCCTCAAGGGCAGATAGTATAGTGTTGGCATGGAAATGGAGTGAATTAATGGAAAGTCCTGCCTTTCACCAGTGTACCTGTACAGTAGCTCATAGGTGCTCTGCTACTCAGGAACAACGGGGGCTCACATTCATTGATTCACTTCTCGAATGTTTATTGAACACCTACTAAGTGCCAGGCACTGGGCTGAGTGTTAGGAAACACAACAGTAGCCACGACTTAGTGTGGTCATTCCACTCCTGGAATTTAGCATCTTACATTTTGAAAACAAAACACATGCATACACAAGTAATTGCAACTCCATCTTGTGAGACATGCAATTAAAGAAATAAACAAGGCATTATCATGAAAAGTAATGTGTTAGCCTCCTCTTGACAAGCTTAAATAAACCGTAAATTGTACCACAAGCTCACTTCACCACTAACATTAATAATTCTATTCATCTAACCAATACAGTGTAGTGGTCAGGTATTGTCCATCCAAGCTGGAATCTAGCTTTGGCATTTGTTAGAATTGTGCAATAGTAATGACCTTCAGCAATTTGCTTAACTTCTTTGTTTTATTTTTAAATTGCATGTATTTATTGCCTGTACGTGCATGCGCATGCATGTGCATAAGATGCCATAACATGAGTGTGGACATCGAAGGATGTCTTAGTTAGGGTTACTTTTGCTGTGATAAAATATCATGACCAAAAGCAACTTAGTGGAGAAAAGGTTTATTTGGCTTACACTTCCATATCTCTGTTTATCATTGAAAGAATCAGGGAAAGAAGTCAACAGGACAGGAACCTGGAAGCAGGAGCTGATGCAGAAGCCAGGGAGGGGTGCTGCTTACAGGTTTGCTCCTCATGGCTTACTCAGCCTGCTTTCTGCATAAGAAAGGTTTTATAAACCCAGAACCACCAGGCTAGGGATGGCACCACCCACAATGGGCTGGGTCCTCTCGCATCCATCACTAATTAAGAAAATGCCTTACAGGCCTGCCTACAGCCAGATCTTATGAAGGCATTTTCTCAATTGAAGTTCCCTCTTCTCAGATGACTATAGTTTGTATCAAGTTGACATAATATTAGCCAGCACAAAAGACATCTTATGAGAATCAGTTTACTCCTTTTATGTGGGACCTGGGAATCAAACTCAGATTGTCAGGTTTGGCAGCAAGCCCCTTTATCGGCTGAGCCATCTCACTGGCCCTTGCTTAACCTCCCTCTGTCTCAGTTTTCTCACCTTTGGTGTGGAAATACTAACCTTGTTGATCACATGGCATGGTGCTACAGTTGAAATGAGATAACACTCTTCCCTGGTTCTCAGCACAATGTTCAGGCCATGTTAGCTCTTGCTATTCACATCCATTTCTTAATTCAGTGAAGGAATTTTTGCTAAGAATTGGTAAATTCCAGATACGCTGCTGAACATTCAGGAGTAAGGAGTAGGGTAGAGGACAAAATCCAACCATTTCTCTAAAAGAGAGTATTTGTGACTATTCTAAGCAGAAGTATTCCCCTTACTTGCTAGCAGACAATTTAAGTCATTGTTTATCCCCAAACAGCAGCTTCTCATTCCCATAAGTCAAAAAGACAGCTCATAGGCTCAACAAAGGATGGGCAGACAGCACATAAGTTCACTGAGTCAGCCTGCCAGAAAGGAGTGGCCTCTTCACCCCTTGCCTTTTAAATGCGTGGTTGAGCTTGGAAAGGCAAGGAGCCTAGGTCTTCCGAGATTGACTTTGCATTGTGGGGCTGCTGAGCCAGCAGCGCTGGGTTCAGTGACTTGCCTGTTTCCTTGGATATCAAGAGGATCCCACAGATGGCACATCCCAGAAGCTCCAGGCCACACCCAAGGACTTCCAGGAACCTCTCCCGTTCCTCCTGTTCCTGTTCCCTCCTCCTTTAACACCACTCAATTGCTAGGTCTTTCTTTGACCATTTCTGGGTGGTTTCCCTTTCTCTGTCACAGGCTCCCCCTCAGGGTGGGTGAGGGATTGAGTGAATCAGCAGATGTGGAGGCCCTGAGGAAAGCTGCTGCGATGGCCCTGCTTAGGTGCTGTGTTATTGTTATTCAGGTTGGGGAACTTTCTGGCCCACATGCTAAACAGTTTGGTGAGATGGAAAACTCAAGGATTGGTGGGGGAGGGGGGCTGTTCTGGGGAGCACTCTGCTTACATCAAGCTTTCCAAGCCCGGGGACATGCTCTAGCCCTTTCCTTACCCTCTAATTGTGAAAGTCTGCCGGGGCTTATCAGTGGGTGTCTAAATCCTATGTAACCAGCTTGGTATTCAATGAAGTATCAGACAGCAGGCAGGAAACATTGGCTGTCTCACGTCTGTGACCCCTTGACTGGAATACTCACATCCAGAAACCCTTCTGTAGTGTCTCTGAAACAGAAGTTTTGTTTTCTTTTTTTTTGTTTTTTGTTTTTTGTTTTTCCCAAATAAATATGTTTCCTAATTAAAACTTGCCCTTTAAAGACTCACATTTTGTCGGCCCCACTCTATGTTTTCTTTTGCTTGTAACATATTACAGAATCAATAAGGGCAATGCAAATATCTTTAATATATACAGCTCCAATGGCTCTAATAATGCATCTGCCTCCGCAGAATTGCCCTCTCCCCACTCCAGCCCAGCTGATAATTTCCCCTGATTTGTTAAATGCCTTGGTATTTCACTCTGGATGATAAAGCTTGGAAGGCACTTAGCTCTTCAGGGGAGCAGGGAGGGCACATTGAGAAGGGATAAAGTGGATGGGAGAGGATGTCCAGCCATGTCTGTGTTTTTAATGACAGTTCTTCATTTTTTATTATGAAAATAAGCAACATGTATTATGAGAGTTAGAGAACATAAAAGTACAAGAAAGAAAATATCTATTACTCATAAGCCCACCACCTGAGGCAAAACATAGCTAATATTTGACAGATTTTTATTTTTCTTTCTTTTTTTTTTTCCCCAGATATTTTTACTACAGATTTCAAAAATATAATTATCAATTTCGAATTCTGTTTTAAATTTTTTTTACATAATGACAATGATATTTTAATAGTATGAAGAGCTAGACAGAAATATACTGTGTGAGTGGATGTATAATATTCTCACAAAATCTGTTCCCATTTTATTTTTCGTATTTGGCCTTTTAGGCTACTTTGACCTCTGCCTCCATTACTATAGCGATGTAGTGCTCTTGTATGCAGTGTGCCAGTGTAATGCACGGGGTAGCTCCTTTTTTTTTTTTTTTTTTAATATCCTCAGTTTTCTATGGCCCAATACAGCTACACAGGAGCATGTGCAGTTCGCAACAGAGTTGGATCATGCCATGGTGACAACAGACTCCATTTTGCCTTTAAGACCTCTACTTCCTTCTGAACTCCCTACCGCTGAGATGAGTGCCGTCCTCCACCAGGATAACTAAACTGCAGACCTGGTGTGACTTTGGGCTTCCAGCTTAACTCCACCTATTCAGCCACCCAAACATGCTCACCATGCATCCCCAAGTCCTCTCAAATCTCTCCTTATCTTCTTCATGACAACTGCCTTAATTTACCTAAATGTCTTACTTGGTCCTATCTCTTGTCTTCCCAAGGTACTTCCTGTGGGATTTCTTTTTCTTTCTTTCTTTCTTTCTCTTTCTTTCTGCTGCCAAATCATCTTGTCTCAAATAATCTCACACTCACATCCCTGCTGAGCTAGGATCCTTCAATAGCTTTCCTTCACCCCTAGCAAGTGACTTTTTAGGCCTCTGGGTCTTTGGCTCCCTTCAGATCAAGCATGCATACTGCTCTAAATGTGATGAATTCATGGCCTATACTCACTTATGCTTCTATAAGTGCCTCAAGCATTTGCTCATGTCCTGTACTGTTCCCTGTCTGAAAAGGCAGCCCCTCTCCATTCGTACTCTATCCTGCCTTCAGAAGCTACCCCTATAGGAAGCCTTCCCTTGCCCCCCAAAGTAGGGTGGACATACTGGCTTCACACTGCACCTTTCAGGCAGACACAGCTTCTACACTTGAGTCTCTTTTTAAAGGCAAGGATTGACTTCACATGGTCTTTTTTTTTTTTTTCTTGAACCTCTAAATATTTCACCTGTATAGTCATTTAAATGGAGGATAGTCTCCTATGTAACTACCCAAAACTAAAAATTAACATGAACATTTTATTTTATAATATAAAGTTCATTTAACTTTTGCCAATTCCCCAACTAATGCTCTATCCAGGATCACATGTTGCATTTATTGTCATAACAACTAAGCTGTTCCTTTATCTGAAACTACTTTGGAGTCCTCTTTCATGACTTTACTATTCTTGAATAGCATGTAGTACTTTTGTGGAGTGGCCCTCGATTCGAACTTGTCTGACATGTCTTGATGATTAGATTCGGGCTATTTATTCCTTGCAGAGACACTACAGACACGGCGTTATGTCCTCCATCATGCATGGTATCAGGGGGCACATGATGGCTGTCACTATCCCTACCATGTTGACTTTAATGCTTTGATGAAGGTGGAATCTGACAGAGTTTTCTGGCCTAAAACTATTATTGTCTCCTCTGAAGTGATCTGAATCTTGTGGGTAGATAGATACCAGGAGACTATGTGAATGGCTTGTTTCTCATGGAGCACCCACTGCTTTCAACATGAGGATTCGGGTTTCCTGTCACTAGTAGGATGTGCATAGTCTGAAGGTGATTTACAGTTTCGCTCTCTAGCATCCCTCATCCCCACCATGGACCTCACTATTTTATAAGGTCTGTAAGTCCCACTGAAGAAATGACACTTCTCAGGGTGCTGTGTCTTCTTTTTTCCCATTATATATGTATGAGACATGTCTAGAACGCTGAAGTCCAGAAGGCAGAGATGGTTGGCTTCATACCTAAGCAGCCAGAGCCCATTACACACCTGCCACACACTAGATGGTCAGGTACTTCTTGAAGAACAGAATGTGACTGCCATTCGTGACAGTAGTCAGCACTTGATGTCTATCGTGAGGACACATAGTTGATAAATGCCATCCAAAGGCCTGACATTTTAGTTAGTCTCAAAGGCTTTGTCACTGGTCAGCGTTCACTCATCATGAGGATTTTAAAAATAGATTGGACTGACTGTAAGGCAATCTGCTCACACCATTCCCGTTCTTGCCTTTCTGCATGCTGAAATGAGGATATACTAAGGGGCAATTGGTACCCAGAGTGTATAAGCCATGATGACTTTCTAATCTGCACAGGGTCTCTAAAGCACAAAGTAGCGTTTTTCCTTTTGTTTTAAATAGCCCACCCTTCCTTTCACATCGGTATGAACTCAGCTCCCTCACCTATCCTTCCTGAAGCACTTTATAGAGAGGTAGCCGATGATGGAAAAGACAAGGAACCTGACACTGTCTACTTCCTATGCACACCAGCGCTTTCTGTCCGTTATCTCTAGTGAGGTGGCTGTAACCTGTTTTACAGGAGAGAAAACTGAGGCTGGGCTAGGGGAAACGGTCTGAAGTCAAGTCCTAAAGCCTATATGAAGCAAGCATCTGATGGGAATTCCTTTAGACTCTCTCCAAAAAGTCCCTGTGGATTTGAGCTGTCTATCCATTACAGACAAATGCCCTTCCCTTGCTAATGTGCCGGCAAGTATGATCCAGACTCATGAGGGACAGAGATTTCTTGGACTATAGTCACTGCCCCCCCCTCCCCGCCGCCGCCGCCCCCCAGTGATTGCTATCAGGACTCAGTAGCTGTTACCATGGTTTTAGGGAAGTTGTCCCAGGAAGTAAGGCCTTTCGGGAAGGCATCTAGCATACCCAAAGAAGGAACTGTTAATACCTCTGGTCGAGCTGCTGATGCAACTGGCAAAACCAACCCGGGAAAAGTGTTGGAGGTGTGGAAAAGCATTTCAGGAGGTTAGGCAGGGAGGGAGGCCAAGGACCCTCAGAGAGGTGTGAGGAGAGAGAGCAGCCCGGGTAACACAAACAACTCAGAGGGGTAAGAATGAGAACAAAAGACTAGAGTGGAGGAAGTAGAGAAAAGTAGGGACAGGGAAGGAGAAACTTTCCGAAAGGCTGCGAGGAAGCTAGAAGAAAGGGTCAAAGAGGAACCCAAGAAAAATTCTGAACTAAGAGCTTGGAGGATTCCAGAAAGAAAATGAGATGAGGAAGAGATGGAGAAAGCAGCTCTGAGAGAGGGAGGACGGAGATAAGCGAAGACATGGCACACAACAGGGAGCGAGCGGTAAGCGGAGACGAGGGCGAGTGGCTACCGCAGAAGGGGCGCATCACCTGCGTGGCGCCCCCCGGTGCCGTGGTGCAGCCCTGCTCCGAGCGCCGGCTCGCCGGGCCTCGTAGGATTGGCTCCCGCCTCCCATTCATGTAACCTGCGTGTGTGCGCGCGTGTATGTGTGTGTGTGTGTGAGTGTGCGTGTGTCTCGCTCGCTAGCTCGCCCTGTGTGTAAGGGAGCCAGGGTGGGGGACGGAGGCAGGCAGGCGAGCAGGCAGGGAGGGGAAGAGAGGAGGGAAGCTATTAAACACACACACTCACACACACCCGCGCGCGAACCCCCGCCCCAACCCCCCAGAAGCCTCGGGATTGCAGCTGTTTCATGTGGGGCAGCAGTGCTGGCAGGGACGCCGGCCGGGAGCGGCCGGGAGCCGGAGCCCGGCGTGTGCGCGCGGCTGGAGGCTCGCCGGGGCTCCACTCCCCGCGGGAGCTATTGTTGGTCTCGCCGGAGCTGAGCGCAGAACCGGGACCTGCTCCTTCTCGGGTGCCCGTCTCCAGCTCGCCGAGCCGAGGAGGCAGCGGCGCGGTGCTTCGCCTGCCCGCCGTCCTCGTCCCTGCTTCCCCGGAGGTGGCAGCCTGCAGCCACGGTAAGGCGGCGTAATCAGCTCTACGGAAAAGCGCCTTGGGGACCGCGGCGGCGGTTCGCCAGCTCTGCCGCCCCTCTCTGCGCTCGCAGATCCGGGCAGCACACGCAGCTTGCTGAGGGCTCCCGGAGATGCTAGCCTGTTCCCCTGCTCCGCACCGGGGAGGGAGGCAGGGAGGAAGAGGAGAGCCGGGCGTCCAGGTTGCCAAGAAGGCAAGGAGCCTGGAGCCCAGAGTCTCGGCCACCTCAACCCAGGGAGTCCGCCACGGACTGGAGCCTGGGGGCAACTGTTGGGGGGAGGGGGGAGCGGAGAGGTGAGAGCCCACTCAGACTCTGAACTGCGGGTGGGTTGGAGGTTGGCTCGATCCAGGTTCGTCTGCTGCACCGGGCTCCTGTTCCCCACCACGGCCCAATCGCCCGCAGCCCCTCTGCAGACTCGCCCGCCCCAGAGTCCCGGCGGGCGCTGGAGGAGCCCACGAGGCGGCGCCGGGCTCCCGCTCTGCAGCCTGCCCTGCGGGGCCAGAGCCGGCTGCATCGGCCCCGGTGCGCGCTGCGGTTGGAGCTAGGAACCCGGGGACGCGACCCCCAAGCCGCACGCTCTCTGCAACCCCGCCTGGCTCCTTCCTTTCGTCGCCAGCCGCGTTGTTTTACGTTCGGTTTGTCTCGGAGCGAGCTGAATCTTCAAGACGCCGGGACTCTCTGGGGGGGTGCACGGGTGTGTGTGACCACTTGCACCCCAGCTTCAGGAAATGTGCTGTGTATTGAAATGTGATCTCTGAGCTCCTTAGTCATTTTCCTAGTGATTTAAAAATGCAGTTTTTACACTGGAGAAGCAGACAGGAGGTGGTGGTGTGGAATGTGTGTGTGTGTGTGTGTGTGTGTGTGTGTGTGTGTGACCACACGTAACCCAGGAAATACCCCGCTAACTACTTGGGGAGGGGGGTGAAGGGTGTTTTGAATGGTCAGTACTTCTTGGCGGGACCGTAGGTGGGTTTCTCTGGCTACTGCCCTCCTCTTCTCTGCCCTGCCCCCGCCTAGGCCAGGTTGGAAAGTACTGGAAATTCAATTGTGTGGTCTCTAACTTTAGAAATTGGCATCCCTTTTAGTATAAGACGTTAAGATGATTTCTGCCCTCGGGTCTGTGTGGGTAAGAGTTTTTGCTTAGGTTAGATCTAGAACCCTCCTCAGACCTGCATCAGTCCCCCAACTAAGTCGCCCCCTCCCCCCAACCCTGGAGAGAAGGTATGTACACATGCAGTTAACAGTAAGCCACCAACGCAACTACAGGGACGCAGGGAGTCAGTCTGGGTTTTGCGGGAATCTGAGCGCGCTATTGGCGTTTGATTAGCCCTGGAGATCGTCTGCTGCTTTGTAGAAGGCGCCGGCGGGGTACGCTCGCGATCCCCAGCGCCAGGGCCAGAGGGTGCCCATGTGCTGAGCTGAGCTGTGCGGCGGTGCACGGAGGATATCAGCCAAACGGAATCGCGGGCAATTATATAAGCTGCCTCGGTGATTACCCAGAACTGTATTGCCAGCACTCGGTTCTTGAAAGACAATCCTGAAAGTTTCCATGCTTGGGGACTGTAAGTACCTGGGAAATCTACTTCGGGAACGAAGAGCTGGACTGAGGCACCGACTCTGAGATGGGCTTTGGGTGCTAAAGCTCTGTCCCCAAGGAACCGGTTACTGAAGCAGGGAGTGAGTGGGTGGAGATCCAAGATTAATCTGTGAAGAGGAGCTGGTCAGAACTCGGATTTCTTTGAGTCCTTGGCGCCCTGAGACTGGAGAGGGGTTGTTGAGAGGCCTTATAGGAAACGTAGTTTTAGGGAAATTGGTGTTCTAAGCAGCCCCAAGCCTCTCTTTTTTGCCCCTCCCGGTGCCCCTCCCTGTCTTTAATCCAGCGTCCTTCGCCTGTTTAGAAACCTGCCCCCTGTCCCTTTTAGAAATGCCCAGGTGCCTCAAGCATTCAGGCCCAGGTTAGGGTAGTTAGTGGTGGTGGGTTAGGAAGTAGAGTATTGGCCTCTACCGGCATGGGTTGGGGGCAGCAACAATTTATGTACCTAATGCGGATGCGATGGGAATGGGTGCCTGATGTGGCTTCTGTTCCCTCGCCTCCCTCCTAAACGGAAAACAGTTTGTTTCTACTGCGCTCATGCTACCCCTCCCTTCCATCCCCCATCTCGCTGCCTCCATTCGCTGCCGCAGCCTGTCGCACGTTGATGGGCTTTGAGAACCACAGTAGTGGAGTGTTTTTAAATCTTGTTTTTCGCCTGTAGAGGGAAAAACTATCCCAGCCCTGGTAGAACCCTGCGGAACGCTGAAGTCTGGGGCTTGGTGGCCCTGAACTCCCTCCCCCCAAGTCAGATGATAGCGTGCATGGGTGGGGAGAGGTTTGTTTTTGCCACATTCCAGCGTCCTGAAACTCTGCATCCCCTCCCCCCTGAAATCCCGGGTCTGTCTGAGTGTGGTCGGCGCTGTAAAATAAATCCTCCCTCGCGCAGACCTGTGGGGCTGTTCGGATTTCCTGCCTCTGCCATGATCCTTAACAATGCGATTGCAAAGCCAGTGCTGGACTGGGAAAAATCCCCAGGTGCCGCATCTTGACCTTGCTGAAGGCGCCTTTGCCTGGGTTGCTGCGGCGGCTCCGGCTCAGTCACTGGGGCTGGGGACGGAGGAGTACACCCTGGAGGCGGCCAGGTTCGCTCCCAGGGCACGGCGGGAATCCGTTCGCAGCCGGGTGGCTTGGGGGAGGGGAGGGGCTCGGCGGCAACCTGTTTCCCAGCTCTCGGGCCCAACACTTAGCTCCCTAGCCCTGCTGTTGGCCCCACGTGACTTGCCTCTCCTCAGCCTTGAGAAGCCTCCAGGAAGGGGTTTCCATGCTTGGCTGCAGCCCCTCCAGCTTTCTTCCAACCTTTCTGGGCGTCCTCGGCCTTGGGCTCTTTGGTAGTCTGAGCAGTGGTGGGCACCCGTGGGGGCTGCAGAGTGGGCGGGGCCTGGACCCCTAAACCCAAGCTGTGGCCATCAAGTTCCAACCAAGTGTTTGACCCAGCTGGGGACCCCTGCACACACCCCTCCTTTCCAATGCCTGATCACTTTCTTTAAGACCCTGGGTGCGCTTCTGGCGCCCTGCAACTATACTTTCCCGGCTTCTCTCCATGCTAAAGTTTCGAGATTTTCTCACAGGTGGTGGCAGTGGATGCAAGTTTTCCGTGTTTGTGTGTGTGTGTGTGTGTGTGTCTGTCTGTCTCTCTGTCTGTCATGTATGTGTTGGGGGCGGGGGGTTGAAGAGTACAGAGGTTTGTGACCAGGCCAGACCATAGCCTGAAAGCGGGATTTCCCTATTTCTAGACACCATTAGACTACTGTAAAAGAAACCGTTTTCTTTGGTGAAGCTGACAAGGAAACCCTTTTTCCTAGTGGGACTGAGTCTGTGTTGCATGTCTGCTGCCTGCAATGCCTTGTGTATGTTCAGAGGGGTGGTCTCCTCTATAGATGCTGATACGGTTTAGCAGCTTTTCCTCCTGGGTATACCTCCTGGTATTCAATATGGGTTTTGAAGTGAGTTGGAGCAGGAGGCAGGGTAGCTTGTGAAATTACCATGTTCTGGGGTGGGGAAGGTGTCAGGGATGAAGAGATTCCATTCTCCAGCGATTTCTCCCGTTCTTGGGTTGCCAGTCCTGCTTTTAATCAAGGCATCTCTGGGTGGAAGTAGACTGTGGGCATTAAGCCATGGAACCACCCTGTGGAGGAACGAGTCAGTCCTTGCCCCAGGGTGGGGCAGGGGGGTCACAGCCAATACTCAGTTTAAGGAGGAACCCTGAGAGTACAGCGAATGGAATGAACTGGAATGCTAAGTAGTGAGCAGATGTTCCAGCAGAAGGGTGGGTACTGGAATAGAGGACTCTCTCCCAATAGAATTTAATTCTTTTTAATATAATCCCTTCAGCCCGTTGCTATTTTGTGGGAGGATGTTGATGGGGTAGCTACTTACCAGTTGGGGATTGTGGCTGTGTAATCTTAGGCAGGTTATTTTGGGAGGTTCACTTCTCTCCCCTGCAAAATGGAATATTGCCATCTACTTCACCATACCGTAAGTAAGCATCGGCACCCATTAAAGCCCTTGGCAAACTTCACAGATGATCATTCTGTCCCACCTCTGTTAGCTTCTTTAATGCTGTACATTTGTTGGGTGAGGCTGGTCAGGGAAATCAACAGTGCTCAAAGAACCAGCAACACTGAATCCACAGACTATTTAAAACCAGCTTCAAGTGCTTGAAACAAAAATATCTTCTCTTTTCTTAGAAAAGTCATTTCCAGTTTTGTTAGAATTTGTGCTTCTTTGGGTCCTTTTTTTTTTTTTTTTTTTATTCCTGACAGAATTACATCCTTGTGCAGATTGGCATATTATATAACCTGATATTTTCAGATCAGAAGTTACAACTGGGGAAAGAGGTGATTAGGAATTTAAGCAAAAGATTGTTGGACAGCACAAACAAGGAACTCAGTATAAGACACTCATTTGCACTCTTTAACTGTGATGGAGGTTGAAGAAAATGAGATTGGATAAGCACAGCCGTGCAAGTGCTCACCTGACTCCTTAACGGCCTGTCTTGTTCTGACAGACAGTTTCTCCGTCTGGGTCCCCACATTCAGATGCTCCACTCTCAGGACATCCTCCCATATCTGTAAATCGAAACATCGAGACAAAGGAACGATGGAATTTAAGTCACTCCTTTAAAGATTTGATTCTAAAAATCTAGCAGGGTAAATCGATGTCAGTTTTAGATCTAAGGGGCCAGGTTGTACCTGTCTTCTGACATTGTCTATCAGACAAGTTTATTGTAACTGAGAACGGAATCACTCCATGCTTATTTTGCTCTGCTAGACAGCTGTAGGAGCCACTTTGAAAGTAACATGCTCCCAGATCCCAAGCAGCTAAGCAACATAGATTCCCAAACCTTACAATTTCCATAGGAAAGTATCTAATGAAACTTGTAAATATAAGTGTTTACACACACATACACATATAGTGTCTACTGTATGGATTAAGTATGTATTACTTTGTCATCCTTTCTCTCTATCGTTTTTGCCCAAATTGCCTAGGTAAAATGTTGTCATTGAAGCAATTCAGACAATATAGAGAAAACCAAAATCAGAATAAATTTAATTACTGTTGGGTTTCTACCTTGAGACTTTATGAGAATAAAAAGGTGAGATCATACTTATGATACTTTGAATGATATTTTTACTTAGTGATAAAGCATATAGGCCTATCCTGTTGCAACCCCCGCCCCCCACCCCACATACAAGGCAACAGTTTCAGTGGCAGTATAGAGCCCAGATGTTTTAATATGGCATGCTCTTATTTAGCCAGTACATACTTCTTGATTTTTTTGTTTACTTTTAGTGTTTTGTTATAACATAACTACGATAGTCAGCTTTGCACGTTCCACAGAATTTTAGCATTTCCTTAAGATGGATTCCTAGAAAGTAGGGCTGCAGAGTCCAAGGCATGTGTTGCACCAAGGCTCTGCCACACAGGAGAAGCAGTAGGTAAACTGTGTCATCTGCATCTTTTAAACCAGAATCTGGCTGTTTACTTTCCAGTCCCCTCTAAGCTTGGGATCTGGGGTGGTAGAGGAAGGTAGGGGTGACAGGCAAACCTCACACAGGAGATTTGCATAATTTAAGATGTTCTGCTGAACTGATAGGCAGATCCTCTTTTTTTTTTTTTTTTTTTTCCTTTTTTCCAAGAACATTTTTCTTCCCTAACTGTCTTGGAATCATCACTTTCTCTGGTGTTTCAGCCAGCAGTGGAGTTGAAATATGTAAATATGCTCCTCAGCCTTGTAGGTGGGGTTGGCTCCATGATAAATGACAAGCAGTTCCCCAGAGAAGTGAGCATGTCTTCCAATGCTTACTGAGAGGGTAGAGCCACACTTTCTACATTCTTTCCTCTCCTTAATTCAGAGGTCTTTGGTTGTCCTAGGAGGTCTTGGGAAGAGACAGTGAAGAGGGAGACTATTCTCAAAGAAGCGTGGTGGCCCCACCTGCTAAATTGGATTGCATTGAAAATCAACCCCTTGTTCTCTTCACTATCCCAGGGCAATGGTAAATAAATCACTCACTGTACCTGCTTGCTGTTTCAAAAGCAAAAATAGTTGGGTATCTTGTCCCCTCAGTACACGATCCACTTCAATCAGAGGGTACATTTGTCAGCCTTGCTCCTTCCCGTGTTGCCTGTCTGTGACCCAGAAAAGATTTATTCCCTGTGGTTAGATGACTTGTCATCTGACAAAGAATTCTGTGGAACCAGTAGGGAAGCCTTCCCCCACCCCCTTATAAGGTGCCCCATTCTCAGCAGGAGAGATCAGGAGTTCCCTTAGATCAGGTTGTTGGATGATGGCTTGTCCCTACACACCAAGTGGCTCTGCTGGTCACTGCCTTTGACTTCAGATACAGTTTAGATGCTGCCTTTGATACTTGCGACACTCTGGCTTCACCAGGGAAAGTGAGAGAATGTGTCCATCATTTCTCTTGTCTGAACATCAAATCCAGGCTTTTCTTTGGTTTGGAAAACAAGTGGAAACAGGCCAAGTGAAGCAGTCCCTAGAGCAGTGGCCTCTGTCCAATTCTTCCCCCATTTGTCCTGTGCTTGCTCTGTGGTACAGAAACTGGAGATTCAGGGGTACCAAGTACAGTCAGTTAACATTAACCCCTGGAAATCAGGCTTCAAATAATGAGTTTTAGCTGGATCTGGAGGTATCACCTACAATCCAAGCACTTGGAGGCCAAGAGTTCCAGGCTGCCCTGGGCTACCTAGTGAGTTCAAGGCTAGCCTGGGCTACATAGAGAGACTTGTCTCAAAACAATAGACAAACATTTTTTTTCTCTGAAAAAGCCTATTTTCTTGCTGTGAAATAACAGCTGGTTTTAGAAAGTTTGATCTTCATACCCTTTGAAAGTCAAACAAAATGGTTCGAGCTTTGCATATATGTCTCTAATTCCCAGAGTCAGTTTTGCTCTCTCTGAAATTGCTTTGGGAGAGGAGAGTAGATTTGAGGCATTGGAAACCAGTGTTGCTCAGAGTTGAACACGTGTCCACATCTAAATGAGAATCCTGTTAAGAGGCAGTTCAGTGGATCTGGAGAACTCAAGAACCTGCGTTTTTAACCCATTGGCATTTGCTGCCAAATGCCAGATTTTGTGTCGAAAGTTCATACTGAGGAGTATGTTTCCCAACACCTTCTTCTCTGATGTTCCTTCAGAACATGACAATAGTGATCCCCAGACACCAGAAGATTCTAACTAGCCTAGATCTGGGCCTTACATTATAAAGAGTGCTGCAATCTTTCCTGTTAGGTCTTGAGCCCTGGCTCCTTCCTTTCCGCAGACACAGCCAGAAGGGTATAGTGAATCCTCTTGACCCAAGCTGTGAAGGAGTGAGAGAGAAGGACAAGAAACAAGGGAACACCTCTCAAGTGCCACTGGAGTCTGTCCCAGATGAGGAAGCTCCATAAGGAGAAGCTATTTGTCCAAGGTCTCATGTCTAGGACTAGCATTTGGACATAGGTCTGTCCAGCTCTCAAACCCTTCTGTTCTGTGGAATGGCAACCTTATAACTTTCTAGAATGCCACATAATAAAAATTCAGAACTTAGCAAAGTGGTTGTTTTTACAAGAGTTTCTCCTTTTGTATTTTGTCTTCTGGACCAACTTTGGGAGTAGATCAAGACATTTACAAATTTGCATCATTATCATGTAAGCAATTAAAGTGCTTACGAGCTTAAAAGCAATTTGTTCAAGTTGGTTAAATATCCACCCTCCCCAATCTTGTTTGTTTCATTAATTTACTTATCAAACTTGTGATATCAATACCATAATGAAGGCCCATTTCAGAATCTGCTTATTGGTAGAAACTTCTCAATAAAAGAGGATTGTTTTGATAAGGTCCACAGTGAAAGGACCCAGTTCAGGATGAGTCAGAGAAACCAGCATTTTACTAAATAAACCCAGCCCTTTTTTGGCCTCTAGATGAGAACTGGTTGTTTAAACATTTTATTAAGGTGCAATTATTCTGAGAACCAGTTAGTAATGCAGCTCTTTGCAAACATTAATTAGCTGATCCCTACATCACCCCACATGACTGATAAGTTGCATTAGCCCTCCATTTGAGAGAATAAATGGACACTCGGAGCTGAGGGAGGAAGAGGCCAACTCTCGCCCTGATGGAAACGTGGTAGTGGCAGGTGAAGTAAGGAGACTATATGAGTTCTTCACTCAATAGTATATATTTCAGTGTAATACATAGCATAAAGCTACACAGTAGAACTCAATAGTCACCTGACACAATTGAAGTTAAATTTAACTAAAATACAGTATCACTAAGGCCCTCATTTCCTCAGTTGCAGAAGCCATTTTTCAAAGGTTCGAGAGCCACATGTGGATAGTGGCTACCGTGGTAGATACTACAGTTACAGAATGCTTCCACTGTTGTGGAATGTTCTCAGAGGGAGCACTAGATTAGATGATTGGGATAATCAAGGAATCACACAAAATCCTTACCGTTATGAAACTCAAATGTAAAACTTTTCCAAACTGGCTGTCACGTGAAGAAGACCTGAGTAGTTCAAACTGCATCCCAGCACCGTAGGGTAGCAGTTAGAAAGACAACTCTAGAAGCCAAATGGCAAACTCAAATCCTGACTGTGCCCCATGCATTGTACGACTAGCATCATGTGCCTCTTTGAAGACTCCTGCTATTATTTATCACTTCTCTTATTAGCCAAGATTATTTTTAAGACAATGCTGGATCCTGGAGAGGATGATGGGAGACAGGTACTCTCCTTCCCTGCTGGTGGAAATGCAAATTAATATACCCTTTTAGGAAAGCAATTTGGCAGTAACTGTCAGTAGTCTTAGAAACACTTACTCCCTTTAGTCCAGTATTCCAATTCTAGGAATCTAGCCAAAGAATATATTCAGAGACAGGCAGTGAAGTTTTAAGAATAAAAATGTTTGGTGTAGTGTTATTTATTAGCTGGGGGAAAAGTAAGGAATGGACCGGACAAAGTATGGTATAGCCGGACAGTGGGGTCTCATGCCATTATGCAATTGTATAAATGTGCAATTATATTGCATGTTGTTTTTTATTTATTTTTCTTGTCTTTTTTTCCTTTCCTTCCTTCCCTTCCCTTTACTTTTATTTTTTTGACTCAGGGTTACTGTATAGCATAGACTGTCCCAGGACTTGCTATGTAGTTCAGTCTCGTGTTGATCTTGCAAACTCCCTGCCTCAGTCTCCCAAGTGCTAAGATTACAGGTGTGTAACACTATACCTAGTGAGGTTAGTATTTTATAAACATAATTTAATAGTAGCAAAAATATAGACTTATTATAACGAAAATAAAAACGTTGAATATACCCCCACATAATTCCAGTGTGCATGTGACTGAAGAGCCTAAACATAATTTTTCATTATGACATTTTTTTTCTATGTCACAACTTATGTTTTCAAAAGTAACATTCAGTATGGAACACAATGATGATCCATGACTGTAATACCAGGACTTGATGGGCTGAGGCAGCAGGATCATAAGTTTGAGGTCACCCTGTGTTGCATAGTGAGGCCTGCCTCAAAAAAGGATAAGGTAATAAGTACCATGTTATCCTTTCCCTCTTTACATACGCATATACTTTTCTATTTTTGTTTGTGTGCCTGTGTGCCCATGTCTGTGGAAAGCTGCAGTTCACAGTGGGTATCTTCCTCAACTGCTCTCTACTTTATTTTGGGGGACAGGATCTTTCACTGAACTTTGAATTTACCAATTCAGCCAGACTGGCTAGGGAGCAAGCTCTGGTGATCTTCCTGTCTCCACCTTCATAGTGCTAGGATTACAGCCTGGGATCCCAGCAGCCATGTACATAGCTGCGTGTAGCATTTGCCTCCTGTCCCAGTGCTAGGGAGGCAGAGACAGGAGGATTCCTGAAGTTTATTGGTCAGCCAGTCTAGTCAAATTGGCAAGCTCCAGGTTCAGAGAGAGAGAAACCTTGTCTCAAAAAAATAAGGTAGAGAGTCATTGAGGAATACATCCAACACTGGCCTCTGGCATCCACACAAAAGTGCACACATACACATGCATATATACACCATAAAAAAGGAGGAGAGGAGAGAGAGAAAGAAAGAAAGAAAGAAAGAAAAAGAAGGAAAAGAAAGAAGAGAGAGAGAGAGAGAGAGAGAGAGAGAGAAAGAAAGAAAGAAAGGAAGGAAGGAAGAAAGAAAGGAAGGGAGGGAAAGAAAGAAAGAAAGGGGGGAGAAAAGACAGAGGGGGGGAGTTGGAAACTGTGTTTAGAGGAAGAACTGGTGTTCAGACCCATCACTTTCCTAACCTTGAGTGAACCTTCTGTGCCTCACTGTCCTGTCCTCACCTATAAATAACAGAGAGTGCAGTAAATCAACCTCACATCTCATAACAGTGAGGAGTCAGGGTTCGCATTAGTAAAGCTGCAGCCCAAGAAGGTAAAGATGCAGATGACATTGGGACCTAGTGTGTGTATTTGGGACCTAGAATGTACACTCATGACTTTCCCTGGAGATTTGAGGGACCCTCACTCTCCAGAGGAAGGTGGAAGATGTCTTGAGATTCTGTGATCCTTAGTCCACAGGCTTGTGATTGGCAGAGCCGAACCTGATACAGATGTCTGACTGTGGTCCCCAGCTGTCTCTGAGGCAGACTGGGAAGCTGTCTTCTTCCTGATCCATTGTGTTTATGGGCTTCCTTGCACTGCATAGCACTGAAATATTGTGTAAGCCCTTCACCAGTTCCCACCTTACTTGCTCCTCTCTCTCAAGGAAGAAATAAAGCTGGCACGCCTTCTTTGCAGGGTTGACTGATTAAAACCCAGAGGGCCCCTAACTAAAAAGTAATCTGGAGCTGCTAAGTGACAGTGGCTGGGAGGCTCGATGTGGAGCCACATTGCAGTTAGTGTCTAGGACACTGTAGTTCACCATACCTTACTGCAACCTTCAACAGTCTCCTCCAAAGCTTTCTTCCCTGGCTTCTGAAGGCAGCACTGAGTTTGGCAACATCTACCACTCCTAGCTATAATGCCTTCTTTCTGTGGGACTTTTGACAGGCTACTCAATGTCTGCATGCCTTAGTTTCTCTGTTCGTCAAATGGGAATGGTATTGAGAAGTTGGCAGCTTTGTTAGCACGGTGATTGGGGAAGATCACCTGTGACAAGCTTAGGAGGACTTGTTATTGCTGAGTCAACATCATTATTTCCAGAACTTTAAAAGTAACTTGTTGACTTTTAGTTCAGTAGTAGAGTGTTTGCTTGGCATTCCAAGGTTCTGGGTTCAATCCTCAGCACCACAGTAGGCAAACACACAGAAACAAACAAACAAAAACAAACCTACAAACAAAACAAAACAATCGACAGAAAAAAAAAAAAAAAGAAAGAAAAGTAATTTGCTGAGGTACAGCTACGGTCTGGGTTTCTCTTTCTTTAATTGCCGATGGTTCTTCCTGTGGTTTTGTAAAGTGTTTTTGAGGGGCTTGCAAGACTGGGGAAATGCCAACATGCTGAAGGGTCAGTTCTGTGTTGTTTCCTGATAGCTGTATGCATTCAAACAAGGGTGCTTAGAAATTTGCTGAGCCACCACCCTCTTTTCAGTAATAAAATGGAAAATCGAAGTCTCTGTCTCCAAGGCGTTTGTGTGGTATTTGTGTAGTGCCCTTTGATCGGTATCCTTTGTGCCAATGGTGGCTTCTGGAATTGGCATATTTCTTCTTATCCCCCATCTGATCTGCTTCTGAAACCTGTCTTAAAGTCTGTGGTGGGCACTGGTCAGGGCTGGGGAGGGTCAAGAGACATAGGAGTGTTTGAAGGGACTGGTTGCAAGGTCGTATAGGCCCAGCTCCAGGAGGACCTTGGCATTCTTGCCCTTTAATAATGAAGGTATCTGTAGAAGTAGAAACCAAGATATCTCTAGAGTAAGGTGAGCAGATCCTGGTTCAGTATCAGCTGTCTGTTTGTTCCTTGCACCTACAAAATCATAAGGATTCTCTCCCTTCATCTCTGAGTGACTATCAGTGCTAGCTGGAGTTTCATTACAGTGCCCGGCAGGGATCTCTAACCTCAATTCTGTAGTAGACTCACCTGGGATGGTCTTAACAAAGACCATCCCCATTCCCCTTGAGTGCTCTGTGTCCGCTGGCACCCTTGGGAGAAGGGTGGTCAGCAAATCTACCACTATGATCACAAAGTACAGGCAGGTCTGCAAAATGGCATGCAGGGTTGAGCCTTAATAAATGTTAGTTTCTTCCCCTTCTCAAAGAAGCAGAAAGGATTGAGTAATTTATGTATGAGGTGAATGACCTAATTCACTAAAGCCTTGGGACTAGAATATGATAATCAAGGCTTCTTGCCCCGCCCTCTACACTGCCTCAGGCAAACTGGGGCATCTCCGTAGAAGAGTCAGCCTCTCCCTCTACTGTTCTGTCTCCTCCTACAGCTGCACGCTGTGTGCTAGAAAAGGCCTGGCCTTGCCTGGAGCTGTCAGGATAGGCCTTTGGGCTACTTCTTCTTTTTTTATGTTCTCTCCTGAGCTGTGTCCATTAACCACTCTTGCACAACTTCCCCCCAGCCTGCGAGGTCTCTTCTAGATTCCCCAGATAGAAGAGAGGATGTCTCATTTCTTTAGCACGTCAAATGCACACCTTGTGGTAGTAACCTTGGTAGTAACCTCACAAAGTCCTGCCAGAGACCCTACAGTGTGAAAGAGCCTGAAGGTTCTACAGTTTGGGAGATTTGGGGTTTTTTTACGTCTTGTACAATTTGTTCAAAAGTCCTTAGCAGGTGAGATGACTTAGCCAGTGAAGGTGCTTGCTGTGAAAGCCTCATTATTTGAGTGTGATCCTTGGAACATATGTGAGGGTAGAAGGAGTGAATTCATTCAACAAAGTTGTCCCCTACCTCCACACATGTGCCATGACATGCGTGCCCCCTCCCAGTCGTGTGCACACATACAAATAAATATTACTCTTATTACTACTAATAATAAAAATGAGGAAATTCTTTACTCCTTTGGATGCATTTTTTTTGTTGTTGTTTTTGAGATCATCTCAAATCTACCTCAAATCGGGAAACTGAGTTAGATTATAAAGAGGCCTTTTAATACTTCAGATGTAATAGTGTATTTCTCTAGTCTCAGCAACTTGGACTCTGAGGCAGAAGGATCACACATTCAAGGTCAGCCTGGACAACATAGGAAGGCCTATCCCAAGAAACAGACCAAACAAAATAGCAAACAAGAAATACATGCAGGGACGAGCTCAAGGCGTGTTCTCAGGGCTGCAGAGATGACTCAGTGGGGAAAGCGCTTGTCACACAGACAGGAGAGCCGAAGTTTGAATCCCTAGCAGCCATGTGAAAGCTGGGCGTGTCAACCTGCTCCTATAACACTAAAACTGGGAGGGGCAGAGACAGGAGGGTCCCAGGAGCTTCCGGACCAGCCAGGCTAGCCAAAATGGTGAGCCTCAGGTTCAGTACCAGACTCTGTCTCAAAAATAAGGTGACAGCCAATATCAACCTCTGTCCTCTAAATATACACGTAGAGAAACATACACTTATACACCTGTACACAATCACAAAAGCCACGCACAACCCCTCGCCACACACACACAAGCAGATCCTTAGTGGATTGGAGAGTGAACCTGAGACTCTGTTTTTGACAAACTCCCTGGAGATACAAATGCTGGACATCCCCTTCCTTTCAGAGCAGGGCTCTGAAAACTCCATTTTCTGCTCTGTTTCTGCTTTCTCCTCTTCATCTCCTTAAGACCGTAAGTACCAGATGTGGTCTGTCATAGAGCAAATGAAGTCTACCAGCTGTATACATCTGGCTGTCAGGATTGCTGTGGTCTCTGTAGTGGCAGCTGCAGCATGCCCATCAGCGTAGTAAACAGTGGCCTCCATCACCATGCCAGAGACCAACTGCACTCGCAGCTAGAGCACTGTGCTCTCTAGGCTTCCCTGACCTCCCTAAATGTACCAAACATTGTGACATAGTGTGGAGGAGGTAGCAATTTTATTATTAAAGTATTACTTTAAAGATTTTATGACGTTTTTCATGTTTGGGGGCAGGTAATATAGTTGAATGAGAGAGCATTTGTCTAGCATGTACGAGGCAATGGGTTTGATTTTCTGCACTTCCAAAATTAAAAAAAAAAATCACATTTTTATTACCGTGTTTTTTCCATGTGATTGCAACAATGCACATTAACAACAGGACACTTAGAAAGCCTAAGGTAAAGCAGGTAGTAAGTGAGAACAACACACAACCCTGTAGCAAACACAGTTCCCTCTGACATTTTGGGCTTCTCTCAAGTATTTTTGTGTGCAATTCTTTGGAAAAAAAAGTCTTTTAGATTTATTTATCTTTATGTGTTTGAATGTTTTTCTTGCATGGATCTATGTGCACCACAAGCACAGAGGTCGGAAGGCTTCAGATCTCCCGGAACTGGAGTTACCGAGCCTTGCGAGTCACTATCTCTCTGGCCCCTCACCTACAATTCTAATCTTCATCTACTCCTGCTGCCCCTTGCCACGTAGAACAAATTATGCACATTATTTTATGACTTTAATGTTAATATCATTTCCCATGCCACTGTGTTTTTCTCTCCAACATGCCATTTAGGTATGTAGTTTTTGATCATAGGGATCAAAATTATTCCTCTAATTTTCTGCTGTTGTTTCCAGTTTTCTACTACTGTAAATGATGCTCAGGTCCACACAGTGGAAATTTCAAAGTCAAAGATGACATAGCACATCAGGGCTATCGATACATGATGCTCTTGGGCCCACAGGAGCAAGTTGCAAAGTTGGGTTCCCCTAATCTGGGAGGAGTTTGGTCAAGGATGTCTTCATCATTTCTATGTTAGGTTGGGAGTAATAAAGGCTGTCACTTGCTGTGGATACCAGGGAATCTCTGGTATCTCCTACAGCAGACAGCATCACCACACTCTATTTCTGGATGTGTTTAAAATGGTCCTGCTAGGTGAGGTGGCCAGCAGGTGATCCCGCTGAACACAGGCCACTTCTTTCTTCTTGACTCTCTGGGTAGGCAAGCGTGTAGACAGGAGAACAAAGGTGCTTGCAGAGTGTTCCCCAAACTCAAGCTTCATGTGTCGAAGCACCTCTTTGCTATTTCTCTTGAATAATCTCTTAGCTATCTTGAGCTTAAAGTGTCCTAAACTGATCCTTGACACAACAGTTGTTCTGTCTGGAATCTTTGGGCATCTCGGCCGGTGGGAACTACATCCTGTCCTTC
Source organism: Cricetomys ansorgei (assembly GCA_026225945.1). Classification (NCBI taxonomy): domain Eukaryota; kingdom Metazoa; phylum Chordata; class Mammalia; order Rodentia; family Nesomyidae; genus Cricetomys; species Cricetomys ansorgei. The sequence continues at coordinate 1,881,251 of JAMJFZ010003206.1, forward strand.
GTAGGTCCAAAACACTGGAGTCGCCTTTAGTGCCTGTTTGTTCTTTCCATGTCTGAATGCAGAACCATGTGGAGATCTTAAGATGGTTCATCTTCAAAATGGACCCAGAAACTGACATTTCTTCATCATTTTCCCTTCTACCATCTTGGTTTATGCTCACCTTCTCTAACCTGGCATCTTCTTGCCCTGGGTCCTGTGTCTGTCCTTATTCCCTTGCAGTTTCTTGTCATCGTAGCTACTAGGAGGACCTTATTATTAAATCTATATCTAAATCTTATATTAAAATACAACTCGGTTCTTGTCCCTCCTCTGCTTAGACCTCAGTAGGGGATCCTTGCTTGCCTCAGGGCAATGACCAATGTCCTTGCAAACCCTATAAAGCACCCTCACCAGGCTTTCCGACCTCCCCCCTCCACCCATCACTCTCTTCCTTGTTTTGTAGGACATCAGGCCCACTCGTTCTTCAAAGCTGTTCTCTTGCCTGGGATGGGATGCTTTCCCCCTTGCTATTCATATCATTGATTGCCCACCTCCTGGTCATCTTCTTACCAAGCCCCACCCCGACGACGACGATCCTGTTGCAGTCAGAACCTTTTACTCACCCCTGTTCTACTGTTCCACGGTCCCTAACCCTGCCATATATTTTTTTCTTTCCATCGTGTTAAATGTTATGCTTTAGTGTTTTTAACAAGATCACCCTAGCTGCTACGTCGAGAATAATCCGAAAGGAAGGGGTGGGTCAAGGATAGAGCATACCGTGTAATTTACTTATTTATTACACTTATTGGCTGAAAATGAATAAAGACTACCCAAATAGGCACAGGCAGAGAGTGTTTATTCAGAACGTGTTATAACAAGGGAGTCAGCCACCATCACTTGCCTTTGTCAGCACCTCAGAGGCAGGGGAGTAGTTGGCTTCACAGGGAAAGCAGGGAAGGCTTTCTCGGATTTGAGGCTGCCACAAGGGGAGGTGTGCTAACTAGAAGCCAGCACCCTACAAGACTGGTTTAGAAAGAGAATTTGCCTTTCTCTAGTTTTAAGTGGGGACAAAAGTTAGGAAAGTTGGAGGGTCAGGGTCCTTAATCAGTTTCGCCAGTTGCTACGGAAGTGCTGGGTCATAGATCCGTTTTCATATCTGGTCTGGCTATAGTCTGTCCGTCTCCATGGAGGTAGGGATCTTTACCCTTTGTTCACAGAGGAAGCTCCAGTGTCTTGAAGAGTGAATCTGGCAAGGTGACCCCGCCCCCTTCAGTGTTTGCTGGGTTGTGCAAGGCACTTGGCTTGCACCGTCTCGTTTAATCCTCACAAGTCCAGTGAAGTCTTTTTAAAATTACGTTTTGATTTGTTTACCACAAGTGCATGCATATGGGTGAGTAGATGCGTGTGCTGCTCTGTCTGGAGGTCAGAGGACAGTCTGTGGGAGTCACTTCTCTCTTTATACCATGTAGGTCCCGATGATCAAATTCAGGTCATGAGGCTTAACATCCTGTGCCTTTTACCACTGATCCATTGCACTGGCTATCAGTTTAATAGCAGGTCCTGCATGGGTGGTGGGGACAGTGAAATGCCTATAGCAGCAACCCCACCCCCACAGTGAGGTCTTCTTATTCCTTCTTTCCAAAGGTGGTTCAGAGAGGTCAGGCATCTTGCCCAAAGTCCTGCCTGACAGTGAGTCAGAGTACTGGGTTCATAAACAGTTCCACCTGGCCCTAAAGCAAATGTTCCTCCCAAGGAGGTTTCTACTTAGCTCATGGGAAATGGTGGAGGCTAGGAATTTGCCCAATATCAGAAGCAAGATGTATCCTGTCTCTAGAGGTCACTGAATTTTTAGGCAAAGCTTTGACCAGACACTTACCTTCATGCTGAGTCAAGCCTCATTTTTGAAGTTAATTTGAGCTTTCAGAATGCTTAAAAGCTCTCTCTTAAGATTCCAAATATGTATGTCCAAATATGTGCGTGTGTGCATGCACATTCAGGCCTGCCTATAATTTCCAGAACATTCTTGGAAATTTTAGAGTTTAAAGCATTGCCATGGTAACTCTCATGGTTGTCATTTCTTGATCTGCTCTTGTCACCCATCTCAGTTTTCCATCCTTCTAATCATCATGAAATTAAGTTCACTTGTTCAGAAATGGACTCCAGAAGCAGGCCAGCAGGTGTCACAAAGTTCATACCAGAGGCAGGGAGTGAAAGCCGGGTCCCCTGCAGCAGACTCTGTCAATGTGCTGAGTTATGGTGCCATGTGCCCAGCGTAGCAACTACCAGCAGCACTTATTATGCTCCTCTGTCTGCTATGTAGACAATGGGGCCAAATTTGAATATAGGCCTGTCTGGCTTTGACTACACTACTCCAGATCTCAGCAGAACATAGGCAGGGCTTGAGGACCAGTTCCTCGTGGGCTCATCAGCAGCTATTCCTCTAGGGCTCAGATGCTGAGGGAGGCTAGGCTGCATGGACACCTTCGGTTCAGCAGCTCAGAGCTTACTCAGTAAGTATTGGACTGCTGTGGCAGGAATGAGACCCCATCTCTGGAGGAGAAGCATGGAGGTCCAGACTTCTGGGGGAAACCTTCCTGCAGGGGCTAGAAAATTACACTCAATGTTTGCTTCCAAGATCTGGGTGAGAATGGGCTGGTTTCTTTTGGTGGAGTTCCTCAGCAGGATCCTGGACACCATCATAGAATATGACTAGTGAGGCAACAAGAGCTTGCTGAATGAGCTGAGACTTGAACTCCATGTGATGTGAGCAAACAGAGGAGTAGCTTTGTCTGTTCAGAATTCAGAGTTTACTTAGGATCCAAGGGAGTATTTCAAAACACCGAGTTGGAGTCAGGCTGACCTTTGCTTACATTCTGGCTCAGCTCTCTCTGCCTGAGGTTTTCTTAACTTTGGCACTATTGGCTGAGGAATTCTTGGTTGTGCTAGCCTGTCTTATGCACTGTAGGGTATTTGGTGGTGTCTCCGGATCACTAGACCCTGGAACCTTCTCCTCAATCTGTGGCAGGTAACATTTTCTGAGACACTGTTAAATGTCATCTAGAAGGGGAATACAAGATTGTCTCAGGTTGAGAACCACTAGACTGACTTGTGTGACCTTTGGTTGGTTACCTAAACTCTTAGATTTACGTGTTTTCCTCTTCACTATGTGGTAATGAGACCAGCTTAGGGACTAAATGAGAGAACACCAATCGAACTTCTAGCATAGAACCTGGCTCAGGGCAGATGCATTTGGGAAAGAGCTCTCATTCCCACGGTGCTTGGCAGAGGCAAGAGGAGCTTCCAAAAGAAAGAAGTGCTTGTGGTTAGACTGGAAGGATGAGAGCATGTTTTCCGTAAGGACGTGAACTGCTGTGGTCAGGGTTGCTCTCCCTCCTCCGTCTACCCGCACAGGCCTACTCTCACTGGTTGCTCAGCATCCCTTCTTCTTTCCTGTAAAATAGGCCCAGGAGCCTCTGAGCTTCTAGAAGAGGTAAGTTTGGTTCTGCCCTGCCATTTAATGCTCCCAGGGCCTTGTGCTCCAGATGTACATGGACTTGCCCTGTGTCCTGGAGCAGGCCAAGAATAGTCGCTGTTTCCCCATCTTGTAAAGTATAGATTGGAAAGTTCTTTCGATGCAATTCCTCTGCAAGAGAAAATGCCCCAGTAAGCTCTCAGATAGGGTCTGGATGAGACAGACAGAAGTCAAGAATGTGGTAGAATATTTCATGGAGACCCTTTCAAACCACACACACGGCTTTCTTGGACTGTGTCTGGGGAAGAGAACATGAGCTGAGAGTCAGACCTTCTCAGCTTAAGGTATAACCTACCAGATAGAACTTTGTGGGGAAGGCTTTATATCTTCCCAAACCTCAGTTTCCTTGTCATAAAAGCATGGAGGTTTGTACCTGCTGTGGGGTTGATGGTTTCTGGGGGAGAACCTGGCAGAGTCTTGAGTTCTTAGTACCTATCTATTTGGAACTATCCCATTCTATTCCTAGAATTTGTGATTTGAAGGACAGCAGTATCCTGAATGACGTAGGCCGGTTGCATTAGGCTCCTTTAGGGACTGAATTTTACAGTGGCCTTCCTAGTCTTCTCTTTTGAATTTGCACTTTGAGATTGGGCCTGGAATTTTTTTTTGGGGGGGAGCAAACCAAAAGACCAGTTATAGAGAAAGCTTTCCTCATCCCCATGCCTCCAGCAGCCCAGCTGAGCATACTTTGGATTTAAAAATAAGCCAGCCTATCAGAAGGCAGTTTTAAAATATAGCTGTGACAAGCAAATGCCTGCCCTGCTATTGCACAAAAATTAGTCATTAAAAAGGTCAAATGAAGACAGGGAAGCTCCCAAGCTCCAGCCCCCACCCGAGGCGCAGCTCCAGCACAGGCCAGACCCTCACTCCTCCTGTTTCTACCAGGGAGCTGAGGTTGTTGTAATGAAAACACAAGGAGTATGGTGTTTTGTAACTATTTTTATACCGACATCAGACTTGATGTTAGTGCTTCTGAATTATTTAACGTTTTTCTTTCTCGGCTGGCCTCTGCAGCGAGTTTCTCCTCCAGGGTGGAGGGAGTTGTTTTATAGGAAACCAAGGAGGCAGACAAACATTGACTGCAGGCCCTCTGCTTTTCTACTGGGAGAATGACAGTATCCGGTGTCCTGTTATGGACTGGCGGCCTTCTATTAAAGGGAAGTGACAGGTATCCTGTCTCCATTTTCCAGACAGAGAGGTTGTGGAGCTTGTGTGAAGGATCCCAGCGGGAATGGTGGGGGTTGAAGTCTTTGGGCGCATGGGTCTTTCTGACTCCAGAGCTGGTGCTCGTTTCTCTTGGAAGGATTTGTATATCCTGCTGTACTCTTATCATAAGTATACACAGGCTCACCGTACCTGTTGGCTTACAGAGTGCCAGGTCAGATCACCCCCTGAGAGTATGAAGGTGTACAGAGGCAAGAAGATGAGCCTCGGAAGGCTGAAGAGTGGGAAGAGGAAGAGCCTCATGGTTCCTGGGTATTGGCACCACAGGGAAATGGCTGGTCGCTCTGGTGGGAGGCTGGTCTGGTGCACTTTGCAGCTCTCTGGGGCATTTTAACTTGAGTCCATCAGCTCTGTAGGCGTGTGCAGAGCAGGTGGAGCCCCTCCCACACTGTCCATCCTCTGTACCTTGGGCCTCTTTGAAGGGGTGATGATTGGCAGCTTTAAACAACCCCTAACAATGAGAAGCAAATATCTTCTGCTCCTCATAATTAAAGTTCACCATAGGCTTTAGTGGGCATTGGAAAGAGACATCTGGGCTGAGAAAACCCTGCTGCAGATTGGGATCGTCTCCCTGCTGTAGCCCTGCTGCTATCAGTTTCTTTATTTCCTAGTCAGAGATTAGACATTTTCCTTATTTTATTCCTCCAGCTCTGATTTAATTATCAGTGACCCCAAGATGACTCTCTTTTAAGCATTTTAAAGTCCTCATTCTACTGTGTGTGAAACCTCGGTTAGAATTGTGATATGAAGTCTCTGGGGACGAGGGGCCTCTGGAATTAGCTAGGGACGACTTATTTCAAAAGTGTCCATCATTATGGTTTCAATAACATTCTCTAGGACAAAATAGCTGTTAGTAATGTTAATAACAGCTGTATTTTGATAGGACTCCACTTTATGACTCTATCAAGTGATATCACATTCTGTTAAATAAAGTCGTATTCGACACAGGCAGATTCTATGTTATTAAATTTTAGATAGCTATATGAAATACTTGGTTCTACACACACACACACACACACACGTATTAAGACAGCTGTGTTTCCCTCCTCCCAGATGACTTTATTTATGAAAACATGCAGACTAATGGAGAGAGACTCCTGTCCTTCCAAGATAGCTTCTTATATGAAATGACTTGAAGTTTTACAAGAGAAAAACAAACTGACTGGTATGTTTTCAAACATCTCTGCCTATGATTCTGCAAAGAAGAGGGAAGAGGGAGAGTCACATTTTCAGAGTAATGCCCAAGTGGAGACACCTCTGTGTGTATCACATCTCATCTCATGTGGCACACACAATACTACAGGAGCCTACTGAGTCTCCTCTTATGGGTTAAGTGGTATCTCTAACGATATATTGCTGGTGGAATTATCATTGAGTCTGGGTTTATCTGACCGGAACACATGCACTGCCTTCCCCCCCCCCCAACCCCGTCGTGGCTCCAAGGACTGGCTATAAAGCATGCTTTTCCATGTTGTACATGTGTGTATGTAGTGCGTGGAAGAGAGCTTGCCTCCCTTTGTGGGGAGAGAAGGACATTTGGCAAACTGTTTGTGTCCAAATAAGTTTGGAAAATGCCAAGTGAGGCTGACTAGACATGTGCCTACATTGCTTAAGCCTTGGAGCCTTTTCAATGCTACGGGCGCATCTGCAGTAGAGGCAAAGAGCATGCAGGAGGTCCCCAGCTGGGTGGGGCTGCATCTCAGTGGTAGAGTGCTTGCTTGTCTTGCATGCTTGAGATCCTGGGTTCAAGTCCTAGTATGGAGGTGGGAGGGGTGTTCTCCAACTGAGAATTGCAGAATGTGTCCAAGAGAAGAACAGAGCGCCTCCAAGAACTGTTTCACAATGAGCCCTGTAGATTCTTGAATGCACAGGGTTAGGGCTGTTGTTCCTGTCTTGGCAATGTGCTCAGACCAAGAGCTTTGGAAATCCTTCAGAGTCTTGCTGATTGCTCCCCTTGGGAGACAACAAGCCTGCCTCCCTTTCTTAAATTTTAGCTTCACAGATAAATGGGGTCCTGTTTTGTTCAGCCCCTTCCCAACTTACCTTAGAGGGAACATAAAAATATTTAAATATAAAGAATAAGGGCATAACTTTTTTTTTTTAATGTTATCAGGAGGGAGAAAACCTTTACTATGTTTGGGGAGGATTTATGCTGGTGAAAGAGCTAAAAGGCAAAGATAAGCCTTTAAAATACACATGAAACAAAGAAAGCACAGTGGGTTAGAATAAAAATACTGAAATTGTATTCTATTAGGGGAACTTTAAAATCTACCCCCTCCTGTTCCCCTCCCTCCCTCCCTCCCTCCCTCCCTCCCTCCTTCCTTCTAATAGGTGTGTATAACCTGTACACAGTGACATATGGAAAAATCTCACTCTCAAACCCTTTCCCTTAGATCTCAAGGGGTCTGAGGGATAATTTGTCTTACCTACACTGCTGGGGACACTGCAGTCAGTCTACAGAAAGGAAGTATCTTAAACCATCAAGCATCTACAGGGGACATGTGGTCAAGACTTGGAGAGAACATTGATGTTTAACATGTCTAAACTCTGACTACATGATCAGCTCTAACCTTTTTACCTTCTTACAACCAACCCAAGAGATGGGTTAGTTTTCACTAAGGAAAAGAGGCTGGGAAATTTTGTGCAACATAACCCGTGGCTAGTAACTGTCCACGTGATGGGATTTTAATCCACTGCAAGGACAATGTTACAATGTTACAACATTACAGTGAAACACAGGTTTCTTGACTGCTCATTACATTTTCTCCTGGAATTACCTACCTGTCCCTGGCTCAGAGGAAAGAAAAATGGGCTGTCCTGGTTGTCTCCTGGGGAGCTAGAAGAGGGCAATCCATCCTGGAGCTGAGGTTGCTCTGGGTGCCCATGTGAACAGGAGGAGGAGCAGAATTCCTACCTGTGGGCATGAGCTGCTCAGGTGGTTGGTAAGCCTTGGAGTGAGTCACAGAGCAGATAAAGGTCAATGACTCATCATGGAGGGAGGCACCTTAGTTTTTAGTTCCATATTACCATGGCTTGCAGGACTTGTTTTGAATTCTTTCTTATGTACTTTTGAAAAGCCAGGTGTGTGTGTGTGTGTGTGTGTGTGTGTATGTGTGTGTGTGTGTTTAAATCTCTTTGACTGCTTTAGTTGTGGGTTTGTACTGGAGATATGGATATGGCTCAGCTGCTGTCCTGATGGGCTTCATTCCATTCTATGCTTCAAACATTTCTGAACTAAGCCTACGACAGGTATGACTCAGGGTATAAAAAAATCCAGTGCGGTTACTTCCTGCATGGGGGTACCTGGGGAAGCCATCTATTTATTCAGGTGATGTAGCTATGGCTAAACACAAGGTTGAATTCCTCTTTGGGAACTTGGCAGTTCAATTATTCGTTTACTCAGCCTTTCAAGTAATACTTGTGGAGAACATCTGATTTCCCAGGCACAATGGTAACAGAGTCAGGAGAAGAGACAACACCTACCTCTAAGAAGACTGCAGCTTGTTGAAAGACAGACACATGAATGAGTGACTGCAAAGGGTGTAAATGTACCTAGAGACACCTAGGCAGCTACCTCTGCCTAGAGGCAGTCAGGGATGGTCCCATGGGAAAGGAGAAGCTTGGTGGGAACATGGTTCAGTGTGCAAACCTCTTGCTCTTCAAGCATGGGGACTGGAGTTTAGATCTCCAGCACTCACATAAATTCCGGATGGGCAGGACAGTTCACCCGTAGTCCTAGCATGTGGCAGGCACAGTTAAAAGAAATTGCCTTAATATGTAAGGAGGAGAGTGATTGAAGAGACATCCACAGTCAACCTTGGTCCTCTACATGCATGCACATACATGTATACCCACACATATGTAAAATAAACATGCCAAAAAAAGCCTGAAGCCTGAGCTGTACTGAACAGTGGTCAGAGTTAGACATGCCAACAAAGGATGGCATTCTAGGCACAGCAATCAGTATGTACTAAAAAATGGGGAAATGCCAAGTCCCGTTATTTCAATGGGACTCCAGTAGAGGGTGGTGCACTGGGGATGGATCTGTACAGGGAGAATAGGTTAAAGTTCATAAGATGCAGAATTAGCCATCAGACTCAGATTAAAAGTTGCCTGGTTGACTGTGACTCCATAGATCCCGCACCTTGCTGCCAGGAATGTCAGCATTCCTGTGTTTATGTTCCTTTGACTGCAATCTCAGTATTCTTTGTCTACTTAAGAAACTCTAAAGCAAATTTATCAGCACTGGGAAGACTTTTGTACAGGAGTATTCTAGTTGGCCATGCCCTATGCCTGTACCTTCCTGATACTCTAGCTGTGAGAGATAAGCAGAGACAAGGTTCTTTTGGCTTTTTTTTTCTTTCATTCTGCTTTGCTTTGCTTTCTTTCATATGAGACAAGGTCTTGACAGGTATTTGAGTCCAGCCTTCAGCTTGTGGTTCTCTTACTTCAGCGTCCCGAGTAGCTGGGATTATGTGTGAGTACTATTACACCTATCTGCTACCGCGCTCTTGAACTGTGGATAGACTAGAGTTTTACATTTTATTTAGTGTACTGTATATATATAAAACATTTAAATTTTGAGTAATTTAATGTTATTCATTATCTATGCTTATTTACTGTATTTAAGTTTTCATTGTGTTGGATGATCCTGATCTAGTAGAGGAAAACTCACAAGCCCATTGCGCATCCAAACACCAGTATATGGTGGGAAAAGAGCTGACCTGGAATGGGCACCCAGCAGTAAAGGGGTGACCCAATCTGCCTGGAGGTCACCGGGAAGGCGTAAGAGAATAGCGATGCCTCCAAAGAGACTTGACGTTGAGATTCTCAAGTGAGGGTATGTGGGAGGACCCTCTAGGCAGAAGGTAGCGCATGTAGAAGCTCTACGGAAGCTTGTGGGGCTGGGAAAATAAGGGAGGATGAAGTGACTTTCCCAGGACTGGGGAAGACCATTAGGGAAGCTGGACTTTATTCTGATGGGACAAAGGAAGGACTTATAGATAATGTCACAATCTTATTAGAAGGAGTGTCACCTGAAACAGTAGGAGACGTGCATCTTCTACCGGATGATGTAACTATGTAGACGTGGAGCATCAAGCCCCACAATTCACAGCCAGGGTTCCAGAGCTAAAATGCGAAGTTAAAATTCGGCTGCTACTCTCCTATTGGATATAGCCTCCTTGGTGTACATCAAATTCACTATCACTCTCACGGTTGCAGTTTCCTCCAAACCTTTAAGGTTCAAATATCACATCTTGCTTCAAGGAGGGAGAAGAAGGAGCCACCTGCAGCCCAGAGAAGAAAGTAATCTCAGAGAGAATGATGGGCCCTCTCAAAACTACTCAAGTTTCCCACTGGCTATTCAGCCTTGCACTAGATGCTGGAACTCAGTCTCTGGGCTAAGAAAAAACTCAAGATGTGTTTCCAGTGCTTATGTAAAAATCAAAACCTTGAAATATCTGCCTTCAAAGAGAAAAAAAAAATAGAGTCCTTTTGAGTGATTTCTTCAGCATTGCACAAATGTGCTAAACATTGATGTCTTATGCCAGTCCTTAGATTTGAGGCTCTTTAGTTAACTGCTTTCCAGATATCTGCTCTGCCTTTAATGTTATCCAATATTGATGTATTGATCAAGACCTCAGCCACAGTGTATCTTGGCTAACCTGTCCTGTGTTCCTAGCAACTTGGTGATGACTTGGTGAGCAGCAAGAAAGGGTCGATGTTACATTTATCTGAAGCGTCCATCTGCATTGTCTGGTTGGAAACCGGTACCCTGCCTGCTCTGAGATGGAAGATGCAAGCTCTGCATGACAGCAATATTAGAAGTCAGCTCAGACTGGATTGCTGGAAGCAGGGTCTGAAAAGGAGCCAAAGGAGCCTCTGGCCCCGATAAGTCTCTCTCTTTTTTTGTTTTGTTTTTCACCTCTGTAAACCTGGATCTTGATACCATCTCTTTAGGCTGTTGTGAGGGTCAGGTGACATGATGTACTAAAATTCTTAGCATTATACCCATTGCAAAAGTGAGCAATAGTTTAGTAAATGATGACTAATAATATTATTTTGATCAGATTTTGATGGCACAGCTAGACAATTTGTGTGGGTGTGTATGGCATAATTGTGCACACCTGTTCATGTGTGTATACAAAGGCCAAAGGTTGCAGTTGATGTCTTCTTTTGTTTGTTTGTTGTTTGCTTTTCGAGGTAGGGTTTTTCTATGTAGCCCCAGCTGTTCTAGAACTCACTCTGTAGACCAGGCGGGCCTCAAACTCAGAGATCCACCTGCCTCTGCCTCCTGAGTGATGGGATCAAAGGCACGCACCACCACTGTTTGGCTGTTGGTGTCTTCTTAAACTGTCCTCTTCATTTCCTTCTTTTGAGGCAGGGTTTCTTACTGAACTTGAGGCCCACCAATTTGGTAGACTGGCTGGCCATGAACTTCAAAGAGCCTCTTGTCTTTACTCCTCAGTGCTGAGATGTGTGTGTGACTGTCCTGAGAGCTAGAGCAAGTCATAGCTGACTTCAAGCCCCGCATCATCCCTGGGGTCCCTGGGGATTGAAGACGGTAGACGTTTAGCCCTCCTGGCCTTAGCCTGACAGAACCCAGCTATATTATTAAATTATTAGACATTAATACTGCCTGCTTCACTGAAGCAAAGATGCTTTGTCTGCCCTGCAGGCTGGAAACCCAGGCTCAAACTCCACAGGCAGACAAAGCCACTCCCAACATTCTTGTCCTAACCTATGGGAATTCTCACTGGCTCCTCCCTTGCCTGTACCCCCTATAAGTGTACCCTCACCCTGCATTAAAGAGAGACCACCTCTGATGCATGTACTCGTGGGCTCACTGAGGTCTACCAAAGACAGGGTAAGGAAGCCATAGACCCATGGGCACCCCACCCCCTGTTCCTTTAAGAGTGCTCAGCCTGGAGATGGCAAAACCATGGGCGGGCATTGTCCCCCAGGTGGAGGAGCCCAGGCCGGGAAAATGTGAGTGGCAGGAGAATTTCTTAATACAACAGATGTGATCCTCTACATCCAGCCTTTTACATGGTGCTGGGGGTCTGAACTTGGGTCCTCATGTTTGTGTGGCAGACGCTTTATTGACTGAACCTCTGGGTTTTTTTTTAAAATGTCATTTTAAATAAGCAATCAAAATGATATTCAACACTAATCGTTAGCAAAATGAAAATTAATGACAATGATAGTCACTTTAAGTTTACTTGAATGTCTGAAATTAAAAAGGCTTATTATACTAAATAATGATGAAGATGTGGAGCAGCCTGAATGTCAAATAAAGAATGTTTCTACTTTTGAGAACAGTTTGGAAGCCTCTTAGAGGTAGAACCATACGCCAAGCTTAGGGTGCATGCCTGTAATCCCAGGAGTTGGAAGGCTGAGACAGGAGGATCACCGTGAGTACCTGAGCTGCATAGTCAGTGCTGGGTCTCCTTGGGATACATAGTGAATGCCTTAAATGTCTCAAAACAAAGCAAAGTAATGCCTAAGTATGACAGGCCTAAGGACTTAGCTGAGAAATGAAAATATCTTCACACGAAGACCCCTACAAGGATGTTTAGAGTGGCTTTACTTGTACCAGGTGAGAATGGTAAGCATCAGAAATGGCTATCAACAGGTGAGCAGAGAAACAAATCATTGTATACCCATACAGTGGAATGTATCAGTAATCAAAAGGAAATGAATTCTTAATAATCCCAGTAGAATAAATTAGTTTCAAAATAATTACAATGAGTAGAAAAGCCAGACAAAAAGGATATATACTGTGAAGTTCCATTTGTTCAGAGCTCTACATGTGCAGAATTATGCAATCTGATAGAGAGGAGATCAGTGGTTGAGGGGAGCAGGGAAGGATTATGAGGAGGGGCAGGGGAGCAAAGAGTAACCCGTGCGTCCTCTCCTGGATGTTGTGGTGTTTCACAGTGATACATCTATATTGAAACTCAAGCCATGCAACTTAGATACAGAGTGGTTTGTTGTCTTTCAAATTCAGCTTCATGATGTTTTTCAAAAGCTGACGCTGAAGATGAAAGACAAATAATGTACTCAAACTGAAGTCTGTTTACAAGATGACAAATCAGCACAGACCCTACTACAATGATTGACTTCTCACAGACACCTTGGACATGGTTCTTAAGCACTCTGAGCTCCAGGTCTTTCTATATAAAACAGGGATGGTAAATCCACACTATCCTATTGCCGTGATCTTTGACTTATACACAAATCTCCTAGCATAAAATTCATCATGTATTGGATGCCCCCCACCCTCCAATGGCTGGCTAGTATTGGCTGCTAGATTTGTTTATTGGTTTTTATTAAGGTCTGTAGGTGACTTGTTTATCCCTAATCACCTGCTGGTAGATGGCTTTCGTATGAATCATCCAGACCGGAAACTGCAATGTATTCTTCCATTCGGCATAGCCATGAGAACTTCCAAAGTGCTCTGAGGCTGCTGCGCTCTTTGCTTGGTTAAGTGTGCTTAATTTTCACAGACACCAGTTCTAGTCAGCAAATAATGTTTTTCAGGCCAGGAGGAGACTAATCACAGAATCTTAGCACTGGACAGGACGGAAACAGCCTTAATGTAACCTATCTTCTTTTATGTTTAATTCATTTTTAAAACAAAATGTTGCTATGTAGCTCAGGCTGGCCTCAAACTCCTCCTTCTGCCTCAGCCTCCCTAGTATTGGGATTACAGGCGATGTGCCACCACACTGAGACAACATCATAATTTTATGAAGATAAAGATTTCTGGGGAGGCAAGGTGCCTTGTCCAAGGTTACAAAGTGATGGAGCCGAGAGTGAAGTTCCCGGCACCACCGGCGTATGCATCCTTGCCCTCCAAGCCAGGCTGTTTCTCACATATACAGAGGCAAGGTCAGATGAAGCCTCAGCTAAATGCATTCAGTTTCTGCATGAATGAGTTTCCTACTCCCATCTAAAGTCACAAGGCTCTCAGTAGACTTCCAGCCACAAGTTCAGCATTCTTTACCAATGAACCCCCAGGCCTGATTGTCTGGTTGGTTCCATGTCTCTTTTGAGCCCCTCGACGGCTGTCATGATTCAGATTCATTTGTATAAGGTGACCTTACAAATTCTTGCTTAAAATGATTGAGAAGCTCATGGTCTTATTGCTTTGGTCATACAGGTAAGAAAGAGAGAGAGGGAGGGAGAAAGAGAGAGGGAGGGAGAGAGAGAGGGAGGGAGGGTGAGAGAGAGAGAGAAGAGAGAGGGAAACCAGCAAAGTTTCAACTCAAGTCCTCTAGCACAGAGAGCCTGGCCCAGTCTGTCACGGTTCTGTAACAGCTCTTCTGAATTTTCTCTTAGGGCTTTCAGCTTGAAGGAAGTGCCTTCTGTGCGCATGGTGCACATGTGGTATTTGCTTGCTTGCCTGCATGTTTTGTGTGTGTGTGTGTGTGTGTGTGTGTGTGTGTGTATGCAAGAAGAAGTGCAGGTCAGGGACTAGAGACTTTTCTCCTTTGAGAGAAAGGCAAGTTTTGAGTTTTGAATTGTGGAGATAAATGTGCTCTGTGGTCCTGTTCTCCATATAAGGGATGCAGAGCCGTGAGGAATTAATCTTCCTTTTCCTTAAAATATCTTCGAAGTATGCTTTATCCATGTGCATGTGTAACATATGTGGATGCATGTATCCTTTGCATTCTACGGACACAGGTCTATGTACACGGAACACAAAGATTGTTTTCTTACCATCCTCACAATATGGTGCTTATACCTCAAAATACGAATAACACCATAAATGATCTGATTTCTAGTCCACATCACGTTGCCCCGATTGTCCAAACATGCCTTCTTTTCTTCCCTCCCTAAACTAGAATCCAAGCATGATTTATGCATTACATTTGGTTGGTATGTTGAACCAACATTCCTAATAAGCAGTTTTCATGAGCTAAAATCATCTCCAAATTGGAGTGAGCCAGCCCTCTCCAGCTGAGGCAGCTGCTAAGGGCTGGCCGGTAAGGTCTCATGGGAACACGTGCTCCTTCCTTCTGATGTGGACATACCAATCAGCAGGAGGAACTGCTGTCTCTGTGCCAGGATAGAGAGGCTCATGGAGCAGGCAGAGGCAGAACCACCTAGCTGCTTGCCTGAAAGGCTGCAAAGCAGAGCCCTGGAGTCAGTGGCTAGTTTCTCAGGAGGCTGAGAGCTTCCAGAGGAGTTGTAAAGAGCCTAAAGTGTGAGCCTAGGGTCATTTAGGAGATAGGAGACATTGCCAGGAGGCTTGAGGGCCCTACATGTCATAGAAACAGAGCTGGGACAACCCCTATGTGTTCCAAGACGCTCAAACTGTGTGTTTTCACTCTGACCTCTTTTTGCTGTTTCTCATTCTACTTTTTTAGCAGTCCTTGGAGGATGAACCTGCCCTTTAGATAGAGATCTAAATGTTTCCCCCATCATCTGGTTAGGTGGCCCCTGGTGATTACAACATCATTATGATGCTTGGTTAGCAATGCTTGCTGCCAGTCGTTCTCTGCCCTGGCCTTTGATATGTGATGATCCACTCTGCTTCTTTCTTCCCTGATGGACCATGTGATGTCTATGTGCAGCCTCAGTGGGGAGGCAGTGACAGGCACACTGCAGTGAAGATGCTCTTGCAATATGCTTCAGGGATCCAGAGTTCTCAGCACTGTGATCAGGCAGAGTACTCAGGGAATGCAGGGGGTGGGGAGAAACAAATAAATGAATGTGTGAGGATATGATAATTAATGTGTTTTCTAAGAGGTTAGCTCTAGGAAGCTATTGGAAGGTGTGGTATTTACTTAATAAACACTCACTAGTATTTCTGATGCCATGGTGCTTTTTAAATCACTTTGTAAATAATTCGTTTTATTTTCTCATAGACCAAATGGATAAGGTCTTCTACTTTTCTTACCTCACGTTTGAAGAAATTGAGGCTTGGACAGATTGAGCGACTTATCCAAAGTCATATGGGATGAATACATCATCAGATAATTTGGCTCAAGTCCACTGCTGGTTCCCTCATTTTGTGCTGAAGAAGGGATGGGTTATTCCATGGTCAGACAGGGAAGTCACTGATAACTGCTGGACTCAGCATCTCTTCCTGGGATCATTGCTAAGGCTGTTCTGGATTCATAGATAACAGAGGGTTTGTCCCTCAGCTTGATTGCTCTGAGGGAGCCACATATCTTTGTCATTCTTAGGGTTGACATTTCCCACCCTGTTGGTTATCCTTCCCCACGACATTCCCCTAGAATGTTATGGGGTTCAACTGAGCTGTCAAGGTACCGAAAGAACTGAGAAGATTCTGTCCTTTCACAGGATTTTGGAGGCTGTTGAGCTGCTGTGGTGGCTGCCCCCAGGCTTTCTTTCTTTCTCTTGGCTTGACCCTTGAGGGTCTCAGACCAACAGGAAGGGTTAGCTAGTGGGGCTCTGCAGTGTGACGGCTGAGCCACATTGGGCTCTGCCGGGACCCTCTACAAAGGAACTGAGATATCAGCTCCTATCCTTGTGAACTTCTCTCTTGACAGGGAGCATTTGGTGGTGTTTAACAGCATTGTTTGGTAGTTTGAACTGCTGCCCAGTGCTTGTCTTTATACTTTAACAGAGCTGAAACAAGGCCATCAGTGGAGCAGCCTCCCAGAGTTGAGCATTAACTCAGTTGAGCATCCCTTCTACAGAGCAAATCCCCCCTGAGCGCTAACATTACCTGAAGTTGAGGTGGGAAAGCAAAACGCAACCTAGGAGGTGCTCTTACCTTCCACCCTTTGGTGAAAGGGGGAGCTGGGAGGGAGAAAAGATACTGCAGGAAATCCAAAAAGGATGGAACAGTGCCAGGTCAGAAGAGAGGGGGTTGAAGAGGCAGAGCTAGGAGGCACCAAAATGCCAAAGAACAGTTTATGCTCCAGAGACAGCTAACCTAGATTTAGTTCTTGGTTCTGCTTATTTGATCTATGGCAGGGAGCAAACAGTTTGCTTTTCCTAGTCACAACTGTAAAATAGGCCAGTAGTACCTACCTGGAAGAGCCTGGGCGGTGCATTAACTATCATTAAAACAAGCAAGAGTGAAGCCGTTCAACACAGTGGAGAACTGCTGTGACCCTTAGCTGGGTGTTGGGGTGTTTTAACATTAACACCACTGCAGGCTCTGGACTTCCCTGGGAGCCCAGTGGAGGCAATGGGTCTGCAAACCATCAAAGACTCCATAGACCATGTGACCTCTTAGCTCTGAGGCAGTCGGCCTCTCCTACTGTGTTTCACTTCCCCTATGTATGAAATGGCCAAGTGGCCTGGTTGTAGGGGCCATGATGAGCCTAGAAGTACTCTGAATGAAATAGGTGTGCTGGGCTTGTAGGGCTGCAATGCACATGTGTGCGTGCGCACGTGTGCGTGTGCGTGTGTGTGTGTGTGTGTGTGTGTGTGTGTGTGTGTATAACACAGGGATGACTTACCAGGGGCTTGGGACTTGGGTGACTTGGAGAGAAGTACTCAAAGACTGTGTTCTCTGTAGATCACGAAGTTTAAGGGCTTTAAAGGTGGCAAGAGAATTAAACTGATGCCATGTACCAGAGACTCTGTATCTCTCAGCATGTACCATTTGTTGCACACCACCACACAGGCTATACTATTGCCACCTAGATCTAAGAGGCTTAGAGAAGGCAAAGAATTTGCTCAGCTCTGAATTCCACATTCCTTTCTGATAACCCTCTACCCATTCTCTGTTGTGAGGAGGACAGGATTGTCTCTCTGGTAGTAGAGAGAGTTTGCACCAGGGAGTAGTGGTATAATCTTTGTTTTTGTAGCAGTTCTAGGAGAAGCAACTTCAACCTGGAACACACTGACTTGCTTTGTCCACTCATATTGGTGGGACCAACTGGGCACAGCCATTGTAGAGAAGCAGATCCAGGCTTTGCTCTTGTATCAAGTAAGGAGTGTAAACATATGACTGGAGAGACATTTATTAGAAAGGAAACCAGGCAGTGGTGTGCTGGAGGCTGGGGAGGTGCTAGGGTCCTGGAGATCCACTTAATGTGGGTTCTCTCTGAGCAGGCTCTGAAAAAGGGACCTGGACATAGTTTCGGGAGACCTGATGGGACAACAGAGAAGGGATACCAGGAAAGGATGGAAGTTAGCAGAAGGTACATTAATGATAACCTCACCTCATAGGCATTCAGTTCCGGTCCTGCTGGGACAGCCTGGGATACAGTGAAGTACTTGCTCAACAGTTGCTTCATTGTAAGAAAGTGAAGGTATTTATTCACTGGCTTAGGGCTTCCTTGGTGTGGATGGCTTCCTGGAATGTTAACTCCCCAGGCCCTTCCAGATTGCACGGATTTCTGCCATGAATCAGTGCTTGACCTGAGATAGGAAGCTGCATAATGTGAGAACCATCCATGAAAGCCATGTGGCTCTGTTGTATCTGCTAAAGAGAATGGTCTAGATGTGTATGTGTGGCTGCGCTTGTGTGTGTGTGTGTGTGTGTGTGTGTGTGTGTGTGTGTGTGTGTCTGTGGAGGGGTGGTATTTGAACTGATACTCAGAGAGGATGCAGCTAGGGAGAAACCAGAATAGTTCCTGGGAACATCTTTCATCCATCATTCACAGAACCTGAGGGCCCAGCGGGAAAGCTCCTCCATTAAAACCCCGTTGGGGCTCTGCTCTCCCACATGCTCTTTGACCACTCTTCAAACATGACTACTTTCCTTTAGCCACAGCACCTCACACAGCCTTAGCAATGCATCCCTTACATGATGATTTGAGCCCCACCCAGTTACACCTTTATATACCTTCAAATATACCTTTAAATGTCCTAAACGCTCTTAAATAAAACTCTGTGCTATGCCCAGGTACCACCAGTGCAGTACCTCTCAGCTATATTTAGTGCCAACGCCAAGTTCCAGCCTTTTTTATACATTCCGCTTTTTCAGGAAGAGAGGCTCACAAAAGATTTGTCTCTGTGTCTTATTTTAAAAATAACATCACCACATAGATGCACACACATGCTTGTGAGTCATGTGACAGCAACACACACACACACACGCACACACACACGCACACATTCTATCCCCCACAGATAACACTTTGCAAAGAAAGACCAAAGAGATTGCTTAATACTTCTCATTTAGTCCATTCAACAGCAAAATACTTTTAAAACCTCATGCAATTACACTGTTATTTTATAATGATTGTTCTGTAGTGAGCCTGTAGTGAGCTTCAAACAAACTAGATTCCATCAAGCACCTTGGATTTGCCTGTCAGTCCTTTCTCAGTAGGCAATGCTCCCACCGCATCACCGAGTGCTAGGAAGAGCAGCACTTTCTAATCCCCTGGCTTTTGCTCCAGTGGGCTTCATATCACTCTCACCTTTCTTTTTTACCAGCCTATTTTCTAACACCTTTTTGCATAGAAAAAGTAGGCATGGGCTCGGGATGTGACTCGCTTGATAAAGTGCCTGCTTGACATGCGCAAAGCCGCTGGTTCAGTCCCCAACATTGCTTCAGATGAGCATGGAAGGGCATGTGTGAAAACCCAGCACTCTGGAACTGGAGACTGGAAGATCAGAAGTTCAAGGTTATCCCAGATTATGTATTCAGTCTGAGGATAAACTGTGATACATGACAAGAGAGAGAGAGAGAGAGAGAGAGAGAGAGAGAGAGAGAGAGAGAGGGAGACAGACAGACACAGAGATTATTTGGGACGAAATGCCACTGTCCCAAAAGGGCCAATGCAATGCATTCTTTCTGTTTCCAACATGGTAGTCAGTGGCAAAGAGCATGCACTTTCTCTGTGGATCACTAATTGGTATTACTAGAAGCTATGTTTTGACTACCTACTATACAGTAAGTGTTTGACAGGTCATATATATAACCTCATCAATGTAATCTTCGTGTAACTTTTGCTGATAGCAATTTTCTCCTTTAAAAATGAGGTCAGCCACCATGACTCACTGAAAGTCACACATAAAATAGGTGGACCAAACAAGATTGTGACTAAATAAGGTCTATCTACCTCTATAGCACAGGAGTCCATACCCTGGTGTTTCTCAAAGTAAGATCTCAAGCAATCAGCACCCCAACCTGGCAACTTGGCTGGAAATGTTAGTCATCATGCCCCACCCTAGACCTGCTGGGTGAGAGAACCAGAGGGCAGTCTCCCCAGTCTCTGTTCTAACAAGCCATCTGAGTGATCCCAACACACAGTGGTGTTTGGAGAACACAGCCACACCTGTTGTACTGATAAATGGGTAAACTATTAGTTACGCTGACATGGTTTTAAAGTTGACCCTCCTTTCTAGGGATATGACTCAAGGAAAATAAAAATAAAATAAAACTCTAACAAACGTTCATTCTCCACTCTGATAAATGTGCCTTACAAAGTTTGACCGGTTTTTATCTTGTAGCCAGCCGTCTTGATTGGTATCGAGGTCTCAAGACTTTACACTTGTGTGATCTGGAAGAAACAAAATAAAACAAAAACTGCCTAACCTCGGTTCCAGCCTTGGTTGCCACTTCTGTGCACTGCAGATGGTAATGATCCTTTATAGAATTCTTGTGAGGATTAAGTGAGTCAGTGCCTACAAAGGTGTTTAGCACAGTGCCAAGTGTACCATAAGTATCCAATACTATCAGCTAATTGTTAACCATTAAATGATTAATGTGGTTGTGTTGGTTCTTGCTAGCGATAGCTAAACTAGACAATGGTTTGATTTACTTTTTGGGAATACTGGAGACTGAACACAGAGCTTCATGTATGCTAAGCAAGTGTCCTCTCAATGAGTTATACCCCCAGCCTAATCAACACTTTGAACACTGTAGCCTTCTGTTCCAGCTTGCTTTCTGTTGCTATGACGGACACCATGACCAAAATTACCTTGAAGGGGAAAGAGTTTCTTGGCTTACAGGTCCATCATTGTCAGAAGTCAAGGCAGGAATTCAAGGCAGGAGCTTAATGCAGAAACCACAGAGGAAGGATGCTCATTGGCTTGCTTCCCAAGTTCACATGCAGCTACCTTATACATCCCAGAGCTATCTGTCCAGTGATGGTACCACCCACAGTGGCATTCCCACATCTATTAGGAATCAAGAAAACAACCCACAGACCAGCTTCTGCTGTCACAATACACTTTGAGACCTTATAAACAAAATAAACCTCTGTTTTCCTCCCTGCACACACCACTGCCCAACTTTAAACAACAAATTCAAGAGCTGTCAATAAGACAGGATCACAGAGGCTTGCATTCATTCCTGGCTCAGTTTTGCTGCTTGGCTTAGATACAGCAAAGCTTTGACCCTTAACCTCTGGGGCTCTTGTATTCACATGTAAACGGAGAAGGTCAGACCCACAAGTGTTTTCCAGGAGGAACAGGCACAAATGGCTGTGCATGGTACCCAAGCATGGTGTTGGATGGTATTGAACCACATAGTGATAAAGTTGGTTTTGATTCCTTTTCATTCTTTGTGATTTAGTTGAAGACAGAGCCTGGTATCGGGCCTGGTAGATATTTAATACCTCAGTGACGCTTGCTCAGCTCCCTGTTTAACAAAGGCCCAGGTCTGGATAAAGAAGCAATACTATTCACTTTTTTTTTTTTTGGCACTCATTCTTAAACTTTTTCCCTCTGTCCACAAGATGACATCTCTTAAATTATTATAATGGGATACACTTTCCTTCTTAAATAAATTGATTCAAGAAACAAGTCTATTGGATCCAAATAATACTAGGTTAATAACAATGCAGGGAGCCTGTTGGGTGTGGCTGAGGTCAAGATAGTGGAAGGAGCTTCCCGTGAGAAGCTAGATTGTCTGCAGCTCTTAGGCTCTGCTGGCTGTGTTTGTTAATAGGCCTTCCCTGTAGTGGAATATTTGAATCAGATATTGTATAGTTATTCGCTCTGCCCGTGCAGTAATGCTTATGTAAGACATGCTTTCTGTGCCGTACTGGGGAAGGGAACTTCCCAAGGCTTTTGCAGCTGTAAGGCTGGACCCTAGGCAAAGTGGATCAGTGTTATGCACCATGATTGTCTCCTGTTCTGTTGTTGAAACCCGAGATAGTCTAGATAGCTCATCTGTACAGTCAAGCCAGGAGAAGGAGCAGTTGTGAGCCACAGTTCTTGCAACTGTGGTAAGAGCCAAAGTCATCAGAGTATGCAGTATAAACTCACTCCCACCCCACTGGAGATTCTGTTCCTTGCTTTGCAGTGGGCTGTGTGTGCATTCTAGAAACTCCCCTAGGAGATGCTCTTGCCTAGTCAGGGTTCTACATAAGGACATAAAATGCAGAGCACATCTTGAGTCCAAAGCTTCTTAGGAAATAGCTATAGATTGAGAGAAAGTGGGTGGATAGAAAAGATTACCTCAACATTACGTATATACGCAGGGACTGGAAAGCATCCATCTGTCCAGTGTGAAGAATTAACTATGATATCCCAGATGCAGAATACTATACAGCTGTTCTATAAGGAATGTAGGGGAAATTGTAAGATGTGGGGAAATGTTCGAGGTGTAATGCAAAGTGAGAAAGCAATCTATCAACTGCATCTATAATTTAAAAGATTAATTTTAGTGCGTATGAGTATTTTGCCTACATGTATGTATGTGCATTCAGAGCCTTTGGAAGCAAGAAGAAGGGGCTGGATCCCCCTGGGAGTGGAATTATAGATAGTTGTTAAGTGCCATGTGGATGCCAGGAATCAAACATGCATCTATCTCTTTTGTACCACTTTCCTTTTTATTGATACAGGGTCTTACTATGTTCTAGGTCCCCTCTATGCAGACCTGGCAGTCCTCAAATTCATGCATCTATAGCTTTATTTCAACCAGATGAGAGAAACATACCAGTAAATTTGTGGGTGTTAATACTGGTCATTTTAGGCTGAAGTAATCGTGTCTATTAAAAAATGTTTATTATATTTTCTAAGATCTTTCTTTGACAATTAAAAACATCTGTTATGCTCTCTTTCCCCCATCATGTCGCGGGCATCCACTAGATGGACCAAATTCAACCTTTGGTTCTGTCACTGCTAATGTGTGACCTTGAGCAAATGCTTAATCTTAAGCCTCAGTTTCCTCATATTAAAAAAAAAAATCAAAGAATTCCTTTCTTCTGAGTTGTTGTTAACCTTAAATGAGGTGATTCATGGGAGGTGCTTGCCTCTCAGCATCGCTCAATAAGTAGCTCCTGTTACTATTTAGTAATGGACATTACCATTTTATTGTCATTGTTTTCTTATTACTAATTTGGAAGGCACAGCAAGTTACTATGTCAAAGTGAGTGCAGACCTGGTGGCACAGGCTTGAAATGTCATCTACTCAGAAGTCTGAGGCAGAGGGAATCACAAGTTCAAGGCCTACCTGGTCAACATGAGATCTTGTGTCCAAAAGAGGGGAGAGAGTAGAGAACTGAAAGCACAAAGAAGCCGCAGAGTGCTTGCTTAGCATGTATGATGCCTTCGATTCTATCCCCAGTCCCCCAAGGAAAAAGACTGAAGCTGCAAAGCTGTAATCTTGAAGCCCCTCCATGGTATAAATGCAAGTGGCGGAAGCGGATGCTACTCATGCGTGACTCATGCTGGTGCTGAGCATGCACTCCGCCGAGTTCCTGAATGCTCAGGTTGGGCAACAAGAGGACTAGTTTCATCCAACAAATGCCTCCTAAACTTCATCATCTCCAGACTCCAGAGTTGACTCCGCCCATGCAGCTTTCTTTCTTTTCTTTTTTTTTTTTTTCCTCATCTAGAACTCATCAGGGAAAATGGTAAGGCCACATCTGTCTGTGGTACTGAGTCTGGAACCACCATTAAAAATTCAGATTAAAATTAACAGTACATACAAATTGCCATCACCCCTGTGTAGATGCAAGATATTCTAGCACCCCTAAAAGAAACTCTCTGCTTGGACCTCAGTGTCCAGTTTGAAGAGCCCGTGGAAGAGTAAGCAGACCCACTCCTTTTGTGTGGAAAGTCTTTGGTTCTCTGAACTTGAAACTAAGGAGTCTTGGTGAATTCATTTAGAATACGACTTTTTCTCTCACGGAGAGTGTTTTTTGATGGGGGATGCTTAACCATAATATCAAGTGTTCTGCTGTAATACCCACAAGGGCCCCTCTTAGGGTGGCCCCTTTCCCTGAACCACGGTGGGGCAGAGCTGGGGGCACCAGGAGACTAATGGCCATCGAGTCTAATGATCTACTCCTTAGAAGCAGAGAGGCAGGTAGGAAAGCTTACACAAAAAGCTGGCATTCAACAAGCTGTGTTCAAATTTTAATCCCACTGCTTACCTGTGGGATCATGGCTAAGAAAAGGTTTAGCAGACTGCAAGCAGAATCTTCCACTTTAAGACTTGAAACTCAGAGTGTTCCTTTGTTTGTCCAATCTACCTAATTTGTTAGATGGGAGCAGCAAAGCCTTATTCCCAGAGCCAGGAAGGGAGATGATGGGATGGTGTGTGTGCCTGTGGTGCTGAGTGTTGCTTCTGATACCCATGACACTAATGTGTGACTACGGGTAGTCTGGATGGCCACTAGGGGGTGGTATGTGGACCAGGGGAGACAGTTGTGGATGAGGGAGAGGAAAAGCACAGGGGCTGCCTCTTTCACATTGGCAATTCCACGGGGATGGAATGGCATTCCAATTCGGCTTTACTTTTCCACGTGTAAGCCAACAGGAAACAGTGCACTAGTGCGGGAGTTGTCCTCATCCGACCACTTCCTTAGAGTAAGCCTCAGTTTCTGCATTTGCAAAATGGAGATATCAATCAATACCTCCCCTAAATACCTCACAGTGGTGCTATGAAGAAAAAGTGAGATAAAAAATGTGTGTGGAGCTTTGTGTAGACTGTAAAAGTGCTGTATAGGTGTACCTGATTATTTCATTGAAAAGATATTGTCATGCTGATGTCTTATTCAGCAATGTTCATCTTCCCACTTAGTCTGGGTGACAATCTTGTGTCATAAATATGCTATAGGAACCAATGGTTAGCAGGTCTTTGGCTTCATCCAGGTGGTCCATGAGCTGGAAAAGATGGAGAATTTCCTCACTAAAGGGCCATATCACTTGACTCTATTGACAGCATGTCATGTGGAACTCAAAATTGCCTTCCTGAATACAGATAGATTGCATCTATTAGTTGCTTCTTGTCGTCATGACCTGTCAGACAGGAAAATTAAATGTGCCTACAAATATTTCAGTATCTTTGCTGCATGAAGGTTTAATATTCATTTGCAGCAGTGAGTGCAGAGAGCGGGAAAATAACCCACAAGCTAGGAAGTGAAGGATCTGTTAAACCTTTGGAAAGAATGACATTCAGCTGTAATATTGATAACTCTACCTTTATACACTCTTTGAAAAGCTACAGAGGATCCAAGTCAGGCAGGAGTCTGTCTGTTCCCATGGGACTTGATGAAACTTGTCCCAAGTAGGTGGGCTTCAGAGCAGAGGAAGAACATGTCCATGAAATGAGACAAAGATATCAGTGGCAGGGGGACTGTCTGACCTCAGCAACCATCCTGTCTGTTAGGATGTGGGCATGCACTTGCATTTGTGAGTGGGACCAAGAGATAGAAGTTACTCAACTGGAGTCATAAAGCCATAGTGATCAACTACTGGGCTAAGAGTGTAGCTCAGTGATAGAACATTTGCCTAATACACTTAAGGTCCTAGGTTCAATCCCTAGCATGCCAGGAAACAAAATAAAAGATAAGAACAATAAAAGAAAATGTAGTGGCAAACCACTCACGCAGAAATGACTCTTGGCAGTTGTATTTCTCAAAACAGTACAAAAATGATTTCATATACTGTTACAGATATGAGGAGAACTCTATTAAAGAAATGGTCAATGAAAATAACTTGTAAAGTGTATGCTGTTAATATATGCTGATAATTTTAAGTGTCACAGATTTTCATTGCTTTTAGTATGCTGTCATTGTTAATTTTCTATCAATGTAAAAATATATTTTCAGAAGTTCATTGGTGACTTCATTCCCCTAACCCTGTTTTTTCCCCAGTAAGGTCCTAAATTCCTCAAGCCTGACTTCTCCTGCCCCAGGGGTTTACAGAAACCTATCCCCCTTGGTTGACGAGGGACAGCTGTGTTTGAAGTGGTGACTGCCCTCAAGGAGCTTACAATCTAGCTGGGGATAGATGACTTGCACTTGAACACAACTAGACTGTGAGCTTCTAGAGGGCAGGGACCTTACCCTAGTCATCTCTCTGCTCACCCTGAACACCCTCCCTGTGGGACATCCTCCATCCCCATGGCGCCAACCACTGCCTGTTTGCTGAGAACTCTATAGGCCTGCACTGTCTCCTGAATGCTGAATCCAGCTCTGCAGTGTCTCCAGGCTCCATCCCTGGTTTGGGATGCTCCATGGGTACCTCCGATGCAACTTGCTCAGCCACATCCAACTCAACACCAATTACTTCTTGAGGCCAAGCTCCTGGGTTTAGTCACTAAAGCAAAGATCCAGGGTTATTCTTTTGGACTGAACTCAATGTAAAGTGCTGTGTTTAATGCTAATTGAACAGAAAGGTCTTTCTCATTGTATATAGATTGGCTAAATGTGTGGGTTGAAAGGTTATCAGAGAAATGCTTTGAAATGTATCAGTCATTGCTTTCTGGTGGTAAAAAAAAAAAAAGGTTAATGCTTTCGTTTTCGCATAATGTGCTTTCCCAGTGTCCTGTAATGACAATGTGTTAATTTTATAACCAGCCAAACTGTCCAATAAAAACGGCTGAAAAGTGTTCCATATAAATGTCACCTTCTCTGGGAAATATCTTTTACTTTTTGATGTCCCACATGGAGTCTGAAGCTCTGGCTTGTCCTTTCTCTGTTGGAGGACTTGTGTTCCTTATATAAATCTGTTCCCCCTAGAATGTGAGCTCCAAGCGGGCAGAAGAACCCTTCTTTGGCTTGTTTTCTTTTCCCAGTGCTTAGCACAATGCCTACACAAGTAACACTTCAATGTATGTTTAGTCTTTAAAGGAAGAAAGGCCGGGGGAGACCCTTAACAAAGGAGCCAGGACATTAAACTCTTTCTCTCTCTCTCTCATATTCATATATATATTTATAAGTATGTATTGTATGTGTGTGAAACTTCTATGAATCACTTGTTTTTACTTCTTCTGGGCATCCTTTTACTATGATTTTTAATCTGTCATTGACCTTTCAATCAATATTTTAAATCGCTCCAAGTTTTCACAATTAAAAACTTCATAAATGCCCATCAAGTTCCTTTGTGGTGAGGTCTGGCATGTTAGCTGCTCTTTCAAATCTACCTTGGGTAAAGTGCCCCCTGCCTGATACCTGAGGCATAACATTCAGGACCTCAGAGTCTAGACCTGAGTGTAAATTCTGAAGAATTCTTTAAATGGAAAAGTGGCAAGCAGAAGTGACTACTGAGAGAAATATGGCCGGGGGATAGATATAATAAGAGAAAACATGATAGTAACCAATTTTAATTCTGTGTTTACTCTGTGTCCAGCACTGTGCTAAGCATCAACATGCATTGTCTCTGTCCACTACAGTCCTACGAGGTGGGTACGGTTATCATCTCCATTTTGTTCATGAGGAAACTGAGGCTTGAGGACACACTAGATGGAGACACTAGAATCTGAACTGCAGACTATAGATATTAATTAATCATAAAGTATACTATAATGTGGTTAGTCTTAACTTCCCCAATTTACAATGGTGAAACCGAAGCCCAGGGAACAAAGTAAGCAAGGCCAGGCCACATGTCTCTTCCGAAGTTATTGGAGGAGAGGGACAGAGGGATGCTCAGACAGAGCCTGCAGTTTAGAGCTCTGTTTTCTGAGGTGCCAGCTTACATGGTGCTCTGCCCTGAATGCACAAAAGTTCCCACCAGGTTTGCAATGATCCTGAAGTTAGAAGTGATTTGTTCCACGGTTATGCAGTGTTCTGGGAAGTTCTTCAAAAGAGTCTGTGTGGTTAAAAAGAAAAAAAGTAGCCAAGAAAACATAGCAAGGACTAGAGGGAAAATCATGTAAAGTCTGGCTCCATGCTGTGAATTTAACTATTAAATGTGAGCCAGCACAGAGAGGTGTGGTCTGGTTGATAAGACAGCTCCCTCCCAGAGAATATTTGAGACATTTTCCTGGAGAATGTGTGTATGCATGTGTGTCTCCTGGGTATGTAGCCAACTAATTACAAAATCAGTCAACAAATATTTATTCAAGAAGTGACCTGATAGTTCTCTTGTTTGTTGTCTGTTTAAAGAAGGGTTACTGCCTTGGGTGGAGTTTGGGCTAATGAGATAATAATAATTACCACTTATTGAGCGCATGTTGCATGTCAGTAAACTTTGCTGGGCACTTTATATGCACAATTCCAATTAATCCTCACAACCCCAGCAAGGAAGGATTTTTACTACTCTTGCCAGAGGAAGGAACTTACAGAGTTTGAACGGCTCACCTCGGGCCATAGTAAGTCAATTCAGGCAAGCAGAAAGAGCCCAGTTTGAACCTGTCTATCTCCTCAGACTCACACTCCCCAGCCTTTCCTTTTGGTGTGTGATGCATGTAGCTTAAGTTTATCAAAATAGCAACTATCTGATAATCAAGCTGCTGATGGTTTAGGCTTCTTTATTAGGGAAGCTTATCCTAGGTAGCATGCTGAACAGGATCATTCTGATCATTCCAGGTTGTCTAAGTTTGGCTAACTTTACACTCTCCTCTCACACTCTAAAATATCAAAGGCTTCATTATCCTGACAAAGCAGAAACCAGCAGTCTCCCCTCCTTGGCTATGGGATTGCATTTTCTCTCTGTCTTCCAGTCCTTGTCTGGAAATCTTTCAAGGGAGGAAAACAAAATAACATGTAAATATGGGGAACAGCTACTCATTTCAGTCAGTGCTGTTTCCCGGGGAAGAATATGGAACACCTAGACTCATGTTTGCTAAAACAGTCAGAACCTTTCTTATGTTGCCTGGGACAGATTTGCCTACAAGAAATTGCCAGCAAATCACAATGAGAATGACAAAGTAATGCTGGGAACCATTTGAGTTGGGGAGACAGGGGTTTTGTCTCCATGCCTCTGTCTCTAAAGAGCCATGCAGGGTAGCTACAGTGACTGTTGTCATCTAGACACCTCTGTTCCTTTCTCAAAGGAGGGTGAGCTTCCCTGTGATGCCCTC
The DNA here is from genome assembly GCA_026225945.1 of Cricetomys ansorgei. Classification (NCBI taxonomy): domain Eukaryota; kingdom Metazoa; phylum Chordata; class Mammalia; order Rodentia; family Nesomyidae; genus Cricetomys; species Cricetomys ansorgei. The sequence continues at coordinate 1,910,128 of JAMJFZ010003206.1, forward strand.
CATCCTGGACTTCCCTGTGTCCCTCCAAACATCATCCTACTCAGGCTTCTGTGGTGTGGCTCTGTTGTCTGCTCTGATAGGAATGCCTTCCACTTGGCCAAGTCTTGCTTCTCTTTTAGAAAAGATTTCTTATTCATTTAAAAATGATTATACAAAATAGTGTATTTAATTATGATATTTTTAGACATGAATATCTTTGTAATTCCCTCATTTTTACCCTCCTATCACCCTTTCTTGTTTGGTTCTCATTCCCACTGGCTGGCCCCTTCCTTGTTCTAAATCTTTTTTTTTTTTTTTTTTACACACACACTGCGTATGGAAGAAAATGTGATATTTGCCTTTTTTGTGTGTGATAGTTTGTCTAAATTTGTTTAGCATCACAACATCCAGATCCACCCATTTTCTTGCACTGACATTATTTCCTTTGTATTTATGGCTGGATAAAACTCCGTTATATTCACAAAACATTTTCTCTATCTTTCTGTTGATGAACCAATTCTGGATCTTGACTATTGTGAATATTCTACTTGTTTACACTGAGTCATAGAGTCCCTCATGGACAGGAATCTCCTTCTCTAGTTACCTTAGCGGCTACTCTACCAGCCTCTGCTTGGGCCCAAGAATTCCTTATCTGTCCCTACTCACAGTCTAGAATCTAGTGTATTGTGACTCTGATTTTTCTATGGTTCTTGTCTGACTGTCTTCTACTACAAAGCCAGGCTTTCAAGCTTACATTTGTGGAATACAGCTGAATAAATTCTGCAACAGTCCTGATTGTGTTCTCCTTAGGGTTGGCTCCGACTGGGCACATATTGTTTAGTACACAACCAGGATGGGGATGAAAGGAATCCCCCATTTGGTGTGGCAGTTTGTATCTTACTAAAGCTTTTATTTCCCTCTCTCCTGTCATGCCTTTTCAGCAGACATCATTAATCCCCCCATGAATATGGATGGATAAGAAAGCAAAAGCTTTCAGGGAGGAAAGTGACCTTAGCAGAGTCCCATCCTTATAAATGGCAGTGGTAACCTGTGGTCTTGCTATCTTTCAGGGCCCCAAGATACACTAATCATTGTTGCTTCTGAGAATTCACAGGAAAATCACACCCCTACATATAGAATCCTACACTGTGCACATAAGTGGTGGTAGGGTCCTGTTAAAGGAAATGAAGCAGTAGGATGGAAATAAGTAGAGTGTGTGAGAGAAAAAACAAAAACACAGTATATAGCACCTTGAGCTGCATTCTAGATTGTCTACCAGTGGATTACTAATTTTTCTTGTATAAGTTGGGCTAAATGTAAATAAGCGATACACAGATGTATATGTGTATCTGAGCCTTTATTTTTGTGAGCCTTTATTTTTCAATTTAAGTTTATAATAATAATAACAACAACAATAATAATAACAACAATAATAATACCTTTTGTGCAAGTTTGCTATGAGACTTTAATGAGGAACTCTTATGAATGGGGCTTGCTTGATGGTGTGGAGTCAGCGTTTTTAAAGGCTCAGCTGTTTTTTCTAACTCTCCACCGTTCGAGTTCCATCTGACAGCAGCTAAGATTGATTTGATGGTTATATGCAAGCTCCAGAAGGAGAAGAAAAAAAAAATTCTAAAACCTGCTCAAGGTTTTCAGCCATTTAGCAGCCAGTTGTCCCTGAGACCTACAAGAACGCTGTCCTCAGTAGCAGCCCAGCACCCCAGTCACAATGGCCTCAGCAGAGCCAACTTCCTGGCTTCTATTGCAGCCAACTGCTTGTATTCTCTAGTGACTCTTAACATCCTTTGGAGTCACCAGGATGTTCTTCTTTGCTGTTCATGAGTGGCAGCTAGTGTTGATCTGGAAAAGAATTAACTTCGGATATCAAAAAATCAAAGATAATGGGTTAGCTCAGGAAACTGTCTAGAGGTGCCCATCTGTGGGGTTCCCCAGTAGCCGTGTGGCATGGGGTCACCTGAATGAGTAAGGATCAATAGCTCTCTGACCATATTATGTCACCAAGTACCCCTAGGCTTCTGTTTTGCCATTTAAAAAATAGAAATGTAATGAAAACGATTTGTATGCAATAGGATACATTTTGAATGCAAGATAAACTCACGTAAAATTCAGTTAGCTTGTGCGTTTGCTGCCTGGCATGAAGTAGGCTGCCATGAGATTGATGTCCTCATCCAGGGACACAGACTTTGTCTTCTTAGCACCAGCTTTTCCCCAGTCCAACCTCTGGGATGCCTCAATGCCTCAAGCCAAAGTCTGTGACATTCTGTGGACTGGAAGTCCATCATTTGAACTAGAAAACCACTTCTAAGGCTCCTGTGTCTTTGGCCAGGCTCTTCAGCCCCCAGAAGCAATGTTCAGGAAAAATCCATTGAAAGAAAGACCTGGGCTACAGTTGAGTGATAGAGTCCTTGATAGCACTGGATTCCATAAAGGAGTGAATTATTACGTTCACTTGCCACTCAAGGCGCGTATAGTGCTAGATTCCACAGAGGAGTGAATTATTACGTTCACTTGTCACAGCTTCATTGTTTATCCACCTTCGTGGAGACTGAGGAACACCGTGTGGACTAGAGCTGGACTCAACTCCCGCATGGGACACTTCAGAAAGATCAACATTCCTTGGCTCTTTCAGCAAAGATTCGAGAAGAAAAATAAGTTCAGGGAGATACGGTGTGTTACACAGCTGCCACGTGTTGGACATGTGGCATGGCCATGTTCTTTAGGCTAACTGTAAAGGGAGACTAATATCGTTGTTCTGTATTTTACAGATGAATAAACTGAGGCCCAGGATCTCCCTCTAGCTCTGCCTCTGCGCGAGGGAGAAACGTGTGTGACTGATCCTTGTGTCCTGAGCATTGAGCCCCAGAACAGGCCGCTGGTGTTTAGCGAGACTGAAGGATGAAAAGCTGAACCTGACTTTAACTCGGTTCCTCAAAGCCCGTGTTATTGGTCCATTTAGCAGACTAGAAAGAGTAGTGGATGGTAAAAGTCCAGAGAGAGATGAGAAGAGTTCTGGAAAAGCGCAGAATTGACTTTTGGACCTTATGCTATAGCCACTTGAAGTCATAGTAAGATCCTGAGACGTGAGTGATGTGTTGCCTGTGGCCTTTTCTAACCTGCATGAGTCTGTCAAAGTGGAGCTGGTGACAGATTTAGTGGGTCATCTTTCATCTTCCTACTGTGCCTCCTCAGAGCACATACGTGCCTGGTCCTGCCTAGTCATGCATTTCCCAGGTGCGAGACCTTGTTCAAAGTGCCATCCTTCCGTGCATTTCACCCCTGAGTCCTCCATGTTTGCCCTGGAACAGAATGGATGTTTAGGCTCCCTTTGATCTATCAGTTTCATAAAATGTGGTCAGTACCTGTAAGCTGCATTTCAGAGATACCTTGCTGCCAAGAAGTCAGAATTGATTGATTTCAGGATGGGAAGCAAAGGCCAGTGAGAATAGCCAGAGATGCAAACATTCAGAGGTGGAGGGAATGAGTTGCTCCTTCCTCCGGTCTGTGGAGCCTTAGTTCCTCTGTTAGGCTACTTCTTGAATGGAGGTTTGGCTGATACATTTGTTAGCTAGGACTTCCACTACAAAGTCTTACAAACTGAGTGAACTGAGAACACTTTGAGGGACTCCGTGGTTTGTCCCCATTTGCATAGCAAGTAGACAGCAGAGATCAGAACACCTGTTCCCCAGCACATCTGCCCTAGCTCTGTCAAAATGAAAGGAAAAGAGCATGGCAACAAAGCCCAGACAGATGGCTTTAGGAATAAAGGACACTGGACATTATAATCCAGCGATAATATGGAAGCATCCTAGGTGCGCATCCTCCTCTGAGACTGCTTTCACTGAGGGAGCTAGCGTGAGCAAGCAAACGTCCACCCAGGCGACTGATGTCACCTGTCACTTTGTTACTAATCAGCTGTCAGAAGTGACTGCAGTTACTAGTTAGCCAATGAAGCCGTTATTTCACTTGCCTTGCACCTTCTGCTTCCAAGTTCACAATATGCTCTGTCCTGCCTGATGTCAGTACCCCCTCTCCGTGACCCTGGCACATACCCCTGTGAGTCACCATGACGAGGAAAGAATGGTTGACTAGCCTGAGGTAGCGGGTGAAGGCTTCATCCTTAGAGTCCCCGCTTCATCTCAGCACCTATCCCGCAGTGTTCCTGGAGCTCAGGCATGGTAGATGTGGCTGGCCTGAACGTCAAATCTGGATTTTTCAGTTTGAGAACAGTCTGTAGGCATCTGGACTGGCTATAAGTAAATGTTTGAAATATCAACTACATAAAAAACAGAGGAAAGTTGCTTTTATTGCTTGAATCTCAACAATATATTGGATTTTTTTCAAAGAGAAATAAAAAGTCATTCAGTTATGGGCAAACACCAATTTTCTGTATATTTTGGTTGAAGGGAACAATAGGAGTGATTACAGCTGTCCCATGGAAATAATAAATGCATGTCCACAATCCATCATCCAGAGCCTTGGGGTCAGATATGTTTGGGAATCTGTGTCTTTGGATGTTTGAAGGGAAATGGGTTGCATAGACTGTATATTCTATAATACCCCCGGTGGAGTCGGGAGCAGTGTTCTATAATCAAGCCTATTAATTTTTCTACAGCAAAATGTCTGACTGTCATACTAAGTGGGAAAAATAAAGACAATAAATAGCTTCACTTCACTGCAGGTCAGGCTTTGCCATCAAATGAGTTATTAAGTAAAAAAGAACCCAAGCAACCTTTTTCGCTTCAGATTTTTTTTTTTTTTAGTGTCAGAATTGATAAGGGCCTGTGGCTCTCTGTGATTAATATAGACGACTTTACTATATAAACCCATACAGAGAAGATGATTGCCTGTGTGCTGCTGTATAAATCAATTTTCAGTAGTTCATCAAGATGTGAAGACCTCAGACACAGGGCAGAGAGGGGGACTTGCTCCATGTGGCATCCCCAAGGATTGAGCAGATGGGGCATGGCAAGGGTGCTGATAACCCCTGGGTGAACACATCTCTTGGCAGGCTTCCGGCGCTGCTCTTTGAACCCCAGTTTGGGTTGATCCAGTTAGATCTGAGTAAATGGACCAGTAGGAAAAATATGTATGGGAAATAAACTGAACTATAAAACAATAGCAGTACCTCACACTGCTCTGTCTGGATCATTACTATAGTTTGGTTCTATGGCTGACATCCTTAAGATTACATAACCAATAGGCATCTATTTTGTGTGACTCCCCGAGGGTCACACAACTAGTTAGTTGCAGGGCCAGGCTTGGGACTCGAAAATTTTGGCTTCTGGGTCTACATTTGAAACTCCATTGCATCCTTTTCTATGTACACTGAAGCCAGGCTCCACTGAGAATGCAGACTGATGAGTAGGAAGCAACCAAACAGCGTATTGCGCCTTACTGAGCTTGCACTGAGCACTCTACGTTGCCTTGTGTAATCCTCTCAGCAACTCTAGAGAGTGGAATCTACCTCTACTTTCCAAATGGGGGAACTGAGGTTCAGAGTGGAAAGATGTGCAGGGCTGGAATTCAAACCCAGGACCTCAGAAGTTTTGCCCTGGGAGCATAAGTTTAGGTTTGGAGCGCATGTCACACAGACACCAGGAGGCATTGTGACAACAATTTGGAACCATACAACAATCTTAGTGACTCATTTGCACATTGAGGGGAAAGTATCCTGAGTTGGCCTGTCTTTTCTTGACTATATGTTGTCAGCCAAGTTCCAGCTCTTCTCAGGTCCCTGTTCCTGTCTGTAAAATGGGGACAGTATAGCTTACTTGATTGTCATAGGGGTTGGTGCTGAGGATGATTTGGGGAGGCAAATGGTTTTAAAGTACAATTGGTTTTTTGTGCTGAAAGGTCTACATAGAAGTACCAACTCCAAGGGCTATTTAGAAGAGCACATGGGGTTTTTTGGAAGGAAAGAAGGATGAGAAGGGAAGAAGGAACTCCTGTTTCCCACTGAACTTGCCATGTCAAACTCACCAGTATAAACCTGCCAGGAAATTTCTCCTGCCAGGGCTTCTCCTGATCCTTCTGTGCCTGATTTATGCAAGCCTTTGGGATGACAAGCAAAATAATCCCCCCTTCCTGTCCCATGTTTGAGATCCTCTCCACATGGTTGTAAAGCACCATGACAGTGCTGGTGGGTCTGTCTGATCTTTGGTGGCCCTAACAAGATCTCCTGGTCCTCCTCTTGCCACTTCTCCCAAGTCCATCAGCCATTTCCCTGAATGTCATTGCTGCTTCTCTGACCTCTGAGGTCTGGGTCCTTCACCTACTTCAATCCTGCTGCTCCCAGTTAGCTCTTTCCTAAGCTAAGACAAAATGATGATGGTATTTTTTTCCTATCCTTTCCTCTGTTGAGTCTCCATAAGTCTGTCCCCACATGGCTGTTTTGAGCAAATCCTTACTGCGTTTCTCTCTTGCTGAAAACAATTCAATCATTTCCTATCACCCCTAGCAGGGTCAGCAAATGTTTGTTGTGAAGGGCCAGATATAAATATTTTAGGTTTACAGTCAAGAGGGGAATTTAAGGATGTTAAGAGTACAAATTGAGCATCACTAACCTCCCAATTGGAAGTGCTTCAGAATCTGAAACTATCTGAGTGACAACCTGATACATCAAGTCATGTATTTCACAAGACACAAACTCTGTCTTATACAATAGTTATTTAAAATATCATGTAAAATTACCTTCATGCCATATATATATGAAATATAAATGAGTGTCCTTAGGGGTGCTATTCTGAAGATATTTTTATGTATGCAAGCACTCCCAAATAAGAAGAATAGTTCAAAATCTGAAATACTTGTTTTTGTATTTGTGTAATGGGTGTGTATGCATGTTCACACGAGTGTGTATGGGTGCATGTGAGTATACATGCATACAGGAGTCACCAGGTTAAACAAAATAGGACATCTTTTTCAATTATTCTCGATCTAATCTTTGAGGTAGGGTCTCTTATTTGAATCAAAAACTCACGGATATAGGCCATAGGCTAGTCTAGCAAGTTTGCTTGCTCCAGGGGTACCCTATCTCCACCTTTAGAGCACTGAAATTACAACTGGGGTGCCAGTACCTCTGTCATTTACATGGGTTCTAGGGGTCAGACTCTGCTTCTTCATGCTTGCTGCTTGCATGACAAGTGCTTTCTTTACCTGGTAGGCCATTTCCTTAGCCTCTGAAATACTTACAGGCTCAAGAATGTCATATTACAGATATGTGATCTATAGTCATTTACTAATATAGTAAGGGAATGTACATTTTCATAAGTCTTATATTGATGAAATTCAGTATGTAGGTAGCACTGAATAAATTTTTTGTTTTCGAAGTTTTAATTTTAAGCTGATACATAAAACATAAAAGTTAAACTTATTAATGCTATGCCATGTAATGCATACATATATTAATATGTAGATGAGAGAGATGTTTAATTCAGATTAGACATATACCTCCTCGTATACCTATCCTTATGATGAAAGCATTCAGAATTACTGTTTTAGCTTTTTGAGATGCAAACTATTAGTTAACTGGTGATCCATTCCCCTGGGCCAACCTCTCCCCATCCTTCTGCCCAACTTTCCAGAGTCCATTGACCACCATTTGTGAGTTCTCTTTTGAGCTTTACATCTGCTGATGAGAAGAATGAAGCTTCTTTGTGTAAAATCAGTTTACTTAATTGGAGTTCATGTTCCCTACCACAGAATTCATTGCAAATATTTCTCCAGTGAAAACCATTCTTAGTCTACAGGCCACACAAAAAGCAGCTTGGGTACAAGGCTATAGTTTTCCAGATTGACGTGTGTGATTCCCAAGCTGATGATGGTGCCTTCCCCTGGGCCCATTTAATATGCAGTCCAGGTATCAGGACAGAGCTGTTCAGTATTTTTTGAAAGCCTCTTTGTGATTCTGAGGTGTGTCTAGGATTGAGAACTGCAGCATTACAGAATAGGCTCTATGAGGTATCTGCCCTGATCGCACAGTGGCAACCTCTCTGCTTTTTTCTTGGTTCTGTTCTGGTAACACTAGGTGTTTTCTTTTCTTACTTCTGGATCATGCCCATCCTTCATGCGGGAATGCCCACATCTAGCTCTCCATCCTTTCATACCTCTCACCAGTGATGGAGAATGTTTGCTTGGCAAAGGATCAAAGCACAAGCTAAGCAGTTGGGGGAGGGGCTGCTCCTGTGGGCACTGGGAACCCACCACAACCCAAGAAGCCCATCATCTAGCGTTATGGGGTGTAGAGTCATTGACAGTAATAGGTTTCAAGTTCCTGGTAATCACAACTCATTTTCTGGAAATCTCATGTTTTCTGTAACTTAGACTTTCTCACATCAAGATTTTGGCATTTGTTTTAAGAAAACAAAGTGAGGTTTTCTTTGATTTCCTTTTGGTCTGCGAAGAATTTCCTTTAGAAATAGACCATATGCAGTTAAAAGAAGAGAAAGTATGATGCCATATTGGAGGCATGTCCCATTGCATTCCTCCTGCATTCTCTGTCAATCCCCAACAACAACAACAATGACCCCAGCCTGTGGCCCACCTGCAAGTCCAATTCACACCTGCAGTGCTGGGGCTGATGCTGACTTCCATCCTCTCTGGAGGTGGAATTCTCTCTTTCCATTGATAGTTAGGAACCTCCCAAGACTACAGTGAGAGCCTCATGCTGTCTTTTATCCTGAAGACATCTGCTTAGGTGCTGTTGTGCTTGTATCTCTTTAAAATGTGTGGAAGAGAAAAGAGACTAAATCTCTAAGATCCCAGGTCATAAAAAAGATACTATGAAGTTCCAACAGGGAAGGGAAGAGGTAGAAGGAGAAGGAAGAAGACAGGATCTTGGATACATGTCTTGGGAGGGTTTCTTTTTCCTTTTGTTTTCATTTTAACCTGTATATCCCAGAAAATTAGGAGAAGCAGAAGTTATATTAAATATCTTGCCTAACTTTACATAGTTAAAGGGTAAACTGGCCAAAGTTGATTGGTTGGTTTGATTTGGTGGTGGTGGTAGGGTGTGTGTGTGTGTGTAAACTTTTTTCTTTTTTTTTAATGATTTATTTATTATTTATGTATATGCATATATCTGCATGTACATTTGCACACCAGAAGGGGCATTGGAATTCATGGGACTACTATAGACAGTTGTAAGCTACCATGTGGGTACTGGAATTGAATTCAAGACCTCTGGAAGAGTAGCCAGTGCTCTTAACCACTGAGCATCTCTCCATCCCCGAGTATAAACTTTTAATGGATGTATACTGTACATGAAGGATGCTCAGTACATTGTTTGTAAAGTAAACCAGAATATTAACCACAAAGTGAACATTAACACCTCCTGGGAGGTTGTAATGCTCCCTTGCCCCTTGCCTTCCTCGTCCCCTGTCTCAGGCTCTATCTTTTTCTTCACTTCCTGCTAGATTAACTTCTATCCAGACTTAGAATACTGTAGTTTAGCCAGTTTTGTGATGATGTAGTGGAGCATAGAGCTCAGAGTCATAGAGCATAGGCCCAGTTTGTTTACTTCTTTTATTCAATGTTCAGTTGTTTAAATCTAAACAACAATCCATGCTCGGCCCTGTAGATACTGGTCATTATCATCACTGGGTGGTATCCACTCTGGCTTGCTTTCCATTTAGAGGCATTTACAGATGGCTATAGCAGATTGCTACCATGCTTTTTCACCCACTAGCTCAGGAAAGAAAAAAGAAAGATAGGAAGAAAGAAAGAAATCGTCAGTGCCCCTGTTAGTGGCAAAGAAAGAGGGGGAAAGAAGGAAGGAAGGAAGGAAGGAAGGAAGGAAGGAAGGAAGGAAGGAAGGAAGGAAGGAAGGAAGGAAAGAAGGAAGGAAGGAAGGAAGGAAGAAGGAAGAAAGGAAGGAAAGAAGGAAAAGAAAGATTCTCAGTCCTTATTGGCTGTCTGAGAGACAATCTTGGAGAGAAGAAACTAATGGTGAGGTGAACTAAAGTCTCAACACACTAACCCAGAACCTAATTCCTCCCAACCAAAGTCCCTCCCTGGCTCTTCAGGTTTCAACCAATATGTACTCCAAGCAAAGTTCCCAGAAGTCTAAGCTGCTTGCAACCACAAGGACAAGATGCATGAGGCAAAATTATGTTTTTCACAGTGGCACATATACAAATTATAGCCACCAGTAACGAATAACCTAAATCCAAATCACTCTCATCCACTACCTCTGGGATGGAGACAAAAACATATTCCAAAAGCCATTCTGTGGTTTTAGAGAAACCAAGATCACAAAAATCCTTCAAAATGTCTTGCTACAGATGATGCTACAAGGGTTATTGCAAGCCTTTGGTACTACTTTGATTTTAGGATTAGATTTCTGATACGCACACATGCACACACACACATCAGACACATGCACACTCATATCGTTTACTAGGTTTTTCCAGGTACAGACCCAAACCCGGCTGTCAGTAGTGTAGTCTGATTGACTTGCCTACTCCAAGGACACACGTTCCCTAGCAATTGCCACTTTTACTTTGACTACTCCAGGGGTCACATTATTGAGTCTCCTAGTGGTTTAGGTTTCCCTAGTATCTGATGACGTAGAGTGACTTCCACAAGCTTATTGGCCCCCTAGAGATGCCCTTTTGTCAAGTGCTTGTTTACAATTTTCTTTCTAAACAATTCATCACACAGTCCTTTTGTTTCTTATTTACCTGTGGAAATTCCTGGTGCATTACAGTATAAATCCCTTATCAGACATGGTAATCGTCTTCAATTTGGTGACTTATTTCAGTTTCTGTTTATATAGCTGTAATAAAATACACTGGCGGAGGCAACATAAGGGAGAATTTATGTTTAGCTCAGAGTTCATGGTGGGAACATCAGGCACCATGAGCTTGAAGAAGCTGGGCATTTTGTATCCACAGTCAAGAAACAGGTAGCGGTGAATCCTCGGGCTTACGTCATCTCTCTCTTATTTTATTTACTTATTTTTTGTTTGTTTGTTTGTTTTTCGAGACAGGGTTTCTCTGTGTAACCCTGGCTGTCCTGGAACTCGCTCTGTAGACCAGGCTGGCCACGAACTCACAGAGATTCGCCTGCCTCTGCCTCTGAGGGATGGGATTAAAGGTGTGCGCCACCAGTGCTGGGCTTTTGTCTCTTCTTTATACAGCCCAGGGTCTCAATCCTGGGAATGGTGTCACCCACGATACAGGGGCCTTCCTACCTCAATTACCAAGATAATCTCCCACAGGCAGAGTCCCAAGGCCTAGTGATTCTAGATCTCATCTGCTGACAATAGCCATCACAATTGGCTTTTCACTCTCTTAATGTTATCATTTGTTAAGTAGAAGTTTCCATTTTGGTGAAGTTGAGTTGGTAAGTTTTCCTTTATGATTAACATATTTTTTAACATGTTTAAGAAGACTTCGCCTATTTTGAAGTCGTGAAGATGCTATCTTATTTTTCCTTCCAACATTTCTTTTTCCTCTATTTATATTTGGATCTATGGCCATCTGGAATTGATTTTCCTTTAGACTGTGAGATAGAGGTCAAAACACATTTTTTTTTTTTTTTGCATATAGATAACCAACTGAGCTAGAAAATACCCACTGAAAATGTCCCTTTCCCTTCACTGCTAAGCAGAGTCCTCTAGGTCACACATAGGGTGACTGCACCTCTGTAGTTCTGATGTAGGTCTCCTACAGTTGAACCTTTTTGGTAGATCGATCTAATTCCAGATTGTAATCTCTTTTCATTATCCTGTAATAGAAAAATTTCCGATGATTGACTTGAGAGCAAGTTAAGGGTGGAAGGACCCCACACACTGTCACTTGAGCAGGAGTATTATGTAATGTCTGATAGGGACACTGTCAAAATAGTAAATGGCAAATGAGGGTTGATGGGTGGAAATGAAGGGTGGTCTGGAAGAGGAGGGACAGGAGGTCCCTGTCCCTAAGAGGGGGGTATGGGAAAAGTGCTGGCCATGGGCCAAAATCTTGAAAAGTTCTAAGAGTTTAATCCCAGAGAATGGGGAAAGCACATTTTTGTTTTCTATAGCCATAAAATAAAGCAAGCTGTCAGACAAGGAATTATTTGTTGAATGAATGGAGTTTATAACACTTCGATTTTAATGAGCGTGCATAATTTGTACTTAGGGATTATTAGCTCTTCAAAATCTTGTTGTAACTGGGTTATTAATTACATTTTTTGATTACAGGAGTTAATCCATATATGCTCTTTTCTTAATAGAGGATTACATTTTTGTAAATGAAGTACTAACATAAATAGAGCAGTTAGCAGCCTAGCTTCCTTCATTTTTCTGCGATGGAAATCTCCTATTTGCTCCATGTAAAACCCAAGATCTGAGTGGACGCGATTAACCAGCTGGTCTAAGTTACCCAAAATGCTGACAGTGAACTTAGTTTTGGCTGCACATTTGCAACATGAACATGAAATGCAGCCTTAGATTCTTGTTTGCTCGGTCTTGGAAGTAACTTGGGCTTTGAGACTGATGTAAGTACTTCCACCAACTTTAATGATTGGCCAAGGTGAACTCCATCAGACAAGGACACGTTCATTCAATGGTGGGACTTTCTCTCCATTCCTCACAGTACCAAAGTGGACCACAGCTCTTTCCCCTGCAGCCCACAGTATTGCCCAGTGTCAAGTGGCTGTGGCCTGGGCAGTGAGTTCCCAACTCCCCTATAGAGTTCAAGGCCTCATGCAGCTGAGGACTCAAAGGCTGAGGAAGAGGACCCCTGGTGTGTACTGATGTAGTGGTATGTTAGTGACAGACTAATACTGACACACTGGGCTCAGGGTGTCATTAGCTCATTAGCAGGGTGAGAGTGACAAGAAGACAGGGATGTGAGTGTCCCTGGAGGAAGGACACTGAACAAGAATCTGAAGCCCAACTCGGTGCAAGGCTGGTCCCAAACAGGAAGCTCCATCGCAGCTGAGTGAATTCAAGAAACATCAGGGCATCTTGTAACTCATAGAAAAAAAAAAACAAAACATCTGACTAGAAGATTTGAACTCAGGCCTCTGTGTGCTCATGCCCATGCTCTGTGCAGATCTTATTTGGATTCCAATCACCCAGGTCTTAACACAGTGTAGTAAGCACTCCCCACACACACCATGGCAAAGGTGTGGGAATTCCTGATCCCCCAGCTCAAGTGTGTGGCTGGCAGTGTCCTACTAGATAACTCAGTAGGATGAGGAAGCTGTCTTTATTCTGGTGCAGGTTTTCTTGGTCACACATTACACACCTCAGTATCCTGAGGCTCAGTGTCCTGCAGTCTCCAGGACAGGCATACACCTCGTAAGGGGGCTCCTTTCTGAGGGTTGACTTTGTGGTCAGGGCTTGGCACATAGAATGTTCAAAGAGCCTTTTGGGTAAGTGAATGAATTATTGGAAAACATTCTCTATTATTCTTTCTAGTATTTTATTAATTAAGGATGCAGTCAGCATGGCATTTTGTTTTAGGCTAGAGTAGAAGGTGGACACCTCCTCTTTCCCACAAACACAGTGTGCTAGGAGAGAGACTACAGGAATAGTCCTACTCCTGATTATCCATCTCTCTCTAATGCCTTCTACTTCAACTAAGTGTTGCCAGCTAGAGTGGGTCAACCAACCTCTCTGGTAGGAGTCTAACACAAGGGTGAGGTATGACAGGGTCAAGGTGGCCATTGCAGCAGCAACTCATGCATGATTGTCTGCAGGGTCAGAGGGGAAGCCAAGAGACCTACAGTGGCATGTCCTCACTCTCTATTCTGAGTACTGTAATATGCAGGAAGTAATTAATACCACATCCAGGAATCAAATCCCTGGGTCCATAATTACATGTACAGGAAATTTTAAAGATGTGATGGCAGTGGTTTTAATGTCTCATAAATATTCCTCCAAGGATCCTTGGCACAGAGAGGAGTGGTGTTGCCTCTCAGACAGGGGGGCCAGAGTAGCCTGTCCTGAAGAAATAATCTGTGGTAGTTCTCTTCCTTCCTTGTTGCGTTACCCAGCCCCAAGCTCCACTGAGAATTAGCCTGCGGGTTCCTCTCTACAGGAGCCTCTGTACCTTGGAATCTCCTGTAGCCCGTCTTCCAGGATTGCTGCTGGGAGTGGCTTTCTGTCTGACATGGGGGGGTTGTGCTGATGAAAGCTTCCTTGGGAACTTTGAGTTTGTGTGACTAAATTCTGGTGTGAGCATGCATGTGCACGAGCAAGAGGTTTGATTCACTCATCTACACAGGGCAGAAGAAGGAACTAGAAGACAGAAGGCATAGAGTAGTAGAATGGTAGAGATGGTTCAGTGGTTAAAATGCAAACACGTGGACTTGAGTTCAGCTCCTAAGAAACCAGTGTGCTGAAACAGTGAGCTTCGGGTTCTGTGACATGCCCTGTCTAAGGAAGGGAGGAAGGGAGGGAGGAAGGAAGGGAGGGAGGAAGGGAGGGAGGGAGGGAGGGAGAGAGAGAGAGAGAGAGAGAGAAAGAAAGAGAAAGAAAGAAAGAAAGAAAGAAAGAAAGAAAGAAAGAAAGAAAGAAAGAAAGAAAGAAAGAAAGAAAGAAAGAAAGAAAGAAAGAAAAGAGGGAAGGGAGGGGAAGAGAAGGGAAAGGAGGGGAGGGGAAGGGAAGGGAAGGGAAGGAAGGGGAGGGGAGGGGAGGGAAGGGAGGGGAGGGGAGGGAAGGGAGGGAGGGGAGGGAAGGGGGGAGGGGAGGGGAAGAGAAGAGAAGGGAAGGGAAGGGTAGGGAAAATGGACAAAAACACATGATGTCAGCCTCTAGCCTCCACATGCGTGGGCAGACATGTTCACACTCACATAAGTACACATATACACACATAACACAGATACAAAAACCCGTGTAACTATAGCCTAGATTAAGAATGGTATTCTTATTCTCTAGCTTTTAGAGCCTCTCTGACATAGGCACTCTGTGGAATTGGCCCCAGAGTGGTAGAGACTTCAGTTTGAATCTTGGCCTCCCCTCATGAGCTCTTTAGCTTTAAGAACTCCCTATATCTGTCTAATTCATCACTCTACCCTTGTAAAATATCATTATAATTGTGTCTGAGTAGAGATAACTTATGTAAGCATCCCCATCCCAGAATTTGGCTCACACCGGTTGCTCTGTAAATGCCAGCTGATTTTGAAGCCACTTTTAGAATGAGCCAACCTTCCTGTGGTCACAGCACTATGTGTAACTTTGTCCCGGCGCTCACCGACTTCCTTGCCCTCCCCTCTCCAGCAGACTGGAAGCTCTTTTGCACCTTAATGCCTGTTTGAAAGTCTGTCTAGAGAAAGGATCAGCCAAGATGTGTTGAATGAATGACGGAGTGCAGAGCAGATGTTGGGGGCTGTTGAAATTCGAGGCCATGTCCTGTGTCCTGCATCTGAGCCACTGCAAAAGCCATAGTTAAGGAGACAGGGAGCTGGGAATAGTCTAGAAACCTGATGCGTTTCAAAGGCTGTTCAAATGGCTCCTTCTTCCTTGAGTTTTTCAGGCCCTTTAACTTCAGGGATGCGATTGCATCCTTGGCTATAGTTACCACGAGCCGGGGGTGTTTATTTTGAAGTTCTTGATTGTTCTTGGCTGCCCCTTGTCTGGCTACTTGAGAGCTGGTGAAAACAGGGAATTGGGGTACCTTGGGAGAGATGCTGCCAGCACAGGTGCAGCTGTTGGAGCAGGGGAGAGTGATCTACACGGATACACACACCATGTACCTAAGGTGCTGAAAGGCCTACTATGTGCTGCTGTCCTGTATCCACGCCTTCTTAGAGGTGATCTCTATTAATCCTCACGGGCTATTCTCATCCTTTTCAACTTGCAGTAGAGAAACAAGAATCAGAATAGTTCCTCTTGTGGCTCTAGTCACACAGACATTCAACACTTACTCTCACCACACAGCCTCTATTATTCTACCCTCCAAGGCTCCAGCTTCGCTTTCTGATCCACACACTGGGGAGACTTCAACTTTCATATCTGAGTAGTGAGTCCGTTGACTTTCCTTTAAGAATAAGATATGAGACCAGTCTGTTTCCTCAATCTGTTCCCTGGAACTCTTGAACTGGGAAATTCCCCACTGTGATGGTTCACCTGTGGGAAATCTTCTCTTCCCTAGAGGCCATAGGGTGCATTCCTGAGTTCTACAGAGTCCTGCTGTTAGGAAGCTTCCAGAAGCCAGCCAAGCCTGAATCTTTGTTTTAATGTTTATTAGCATCCTATAGAGCTGAGGCTCTTCCCAAGCCTGACCCAGCAAATGTGTCTCCTAGGTCAGTGATGCTCCCATGATTCCACTGGGGTCCCTGAAATAACACTGGATTCTGCCTCCAGGATTTGGAAGCTCCACACTGGCATTCATTCTTTCTCTTCTACTTTTTCTATCTGTCTTAACTTGAAGGCAAAATATACCCCGCCCCATGTTTGAGCAGTTTTGCTTTGCTTTGCTCATTCAGTGTTTACTGCATTTCTGGACATATCTGCCCTCCCACATGGTGGCAGCTCTTTTGTGTCTCTTGACCCACGAGTCCTACCCCACACAGCTCCCTTCCATTGACTGCTGTCCAGTAGCTGCAAAGGGCTAAGGAGCCCATGCGCACGGTGGGACCTCAGTGCATCCGATGCCGAGCTCTCCCCATCCCTGGGCCTCCCCTACCACTGTCCACCCTCCATGGTCACACCAACACTCAGGCTGCAAAGGAAAGGCCCAGAGATAACACTCTGAGACTAGATGTGGAAAGGAGCTGATGCTGAGCATGATACACACAGAGGGGATACGGCTGCCCTGGCAACAGCGGAACAGGTGCTTGCCAGGGTGTCATTCCTGTCTTTGGGGAAGACATACACATTGGCTAGCTTCTAACATGTTTTAAAGTTGAGATTTTGGGACCATAGTTCATATTCATTCATTCATTAAGAAGTTATTGGGCAGATCTTCTCTGGCAGCCCTTTAAATCTCACAATCCACACAATGAGCCAGACAGGTCAAGAGACTAACATATGTACTGAGGCTAGTGCTAGGCTGAGGACTATCTCAACAGGACGGATATTTTCAGCTCTTTGAGGAAAAGGCAAGCCACAGAATGAGGCTGAGGCAGTAGGATGAGGAAGAGTCGGTGAGGTCGGCCTGAGATGGGGAAAAGCATTTTAGCAGAATGTTAACAAAGTTGTGCGATCACAACCAAGCCTGGCCAGGCATGGTGGCACACTCCTGAGATTCTAACCCGTGAGAGGCTGAGGCAGGAGGATTATGAGTTTAAGGGCAAACTGGGCTACAGAGAAAGACTCTGCCTTAGCTAAAACTAAAAAAGACTGAGTGTGTCTTCTACCTGCTGTTGTCACCCAGCAGTCCTCTGACGACTAAGCAAATCTGAGGTGAGGACATCTCGCACCAAATATCGCATGTTGTTGTTTGAAGTCCAGTTGGTGTCTTCCCTCTGTAGCTTCCCATATGGGGGAAATCTACCAAAAAAGAAGGGACAGATTCTGCACGTATCTACAAGGTGACAAGGCTCATCTTCTGTTGGATGGATGCCCTGCTGTCCTGTACATGTGGCCTGTGGTGCACAGACAGGCAGAGTGGCCAGCCGTGAAATCTGAATGCGAACTGGTTGCTAATTAGAGGCTTGTCGGGTCTGATGAATCCAGGCCCACAGTGTCAACACACCTTCTCTTTAAAATATTAAAATTCCCCTTGCATTTATCACAGTGTGAATGGCTTTTCAATGTGTTTAGGCTAGAGTGACTGGGGGCAGCTCTCCTCCCTGCTCACTGCACAGCCCAACCATGAAAGAAGAGACGCCCTGTGCAATCTGCAGGGAGCATCCAGCTCCTGCCCAGGCATATCTGTGTACGCATTTCCCTCAGCTGTCTGACTCCGTTACTCCCATTCTGACCTCACTACCTCCCCTGGCCTTCAGGTCTCAGCTGAAGGACGCCTTCTCTTATTGCATGTACACAGCCTTGAATAACTGTGTGTGCATATCATCTGCTTCAAATATTTCTTCCTGAGATAGAAAAGATAATGTCATTGACCCAGGTCCATGACGCATGAGCAGGTCATAATAAATACCAAAGGAAATTTCAGATGTCAAATGTTTAACAGGTGAATGAGTTAATATCCATGATATATCCATTCTGGATAATATTCTTTAGCCGGTAAATGTGTTTTGAAAGAATGTTTTTTATTAGAAAACTAAAATGCTAAAAAAAGAGAAGCAAGTGAAAATGTTCCATGCAGTCTAACCTCAACTTTACAAGGTTCATATAAATTCACTTCAAAATCTATCCAAGTGTTAGTTGTGTCTAGCAGTGATAGACAATAACTGTTTTTGTTTTACTTCTCCCCCTCTCTCCCCTCTTTTTTTTCAAAGTTTTCTCATACGAAGAAAATGTGTCATTAATAATTAAAAAAAATTTAAACTGTTACCGGGGGTGCTTCAAGCCAGCTGGTATCTTAGTCCTTTCTCAGACTCAGCCTTAATCTCCTCCGTACACACCACAGGCACGCCGGGTGAGTTGGCAGCCCCCACTAGAATGATTTAACCAATTGACTTACTCATTAACTGCCATGGTTATCTTATAAGTGCTGGACAAAAGATCTAGAATAATCCTTATTATGAGCTAGACAAATGGAATATTGGAAACCCCCTTCCCTCATTCCTTTTCAGCCTTTCTCATGCAATTCCCACAGGGACTAACGCCCAGGAGGATAAAAGACAAAGTGGCATTAGAGTCTTTGAAAGGAAAAATGTGTTCAAGACATGCTCACTGTCGCTGCCAAAGCAGAATTCCCATGAAGCATGTGCGTGTTTACTAATTACCCAGGCTTTCTGCTCCACTTACCTTCCTTGTGGTGTAGTCTTGAGCTCTGGTAAAACATCACTGTAGTATGTATAGCACCATTCTCTAATCTAGAGCCATTTTAGAAATTAACCAGGCACCGCTCTTCCCATTTGATTACCAGGAGAAAAAAAATAGTGAGTCTGTGACAAAATTAGCACCATACCTATCATTTACTGGCAAAGCGGTGGTCCAGGGATGCCATTTTTGAATGCTTACTTTAAGGATACGATGCAAGAGAAAAGCAAAGGAGATGTTATCTGTAAAAGTAGTATTCTGCTGCCATCCGCAATAGAGAAAACTTGAAAGCAAGGTAGAAATAGATTTCTGCCGTCAGGGGGTGGGCTTTCCAATATTTGTTCTGATTGTGCTAGATGAGGCCATTGGAAGGACAGATTCCTTTAAGTAACAGGGGCAGTGTGGAAAATGATGATTGTCTTAGATTCAGTTTCTAGATTGGTGTGCCAGGAGGTATAAACTTACACAGAGAGACCTATATGCAAATGTTTTTGCCACACTGTGACACAAATGCCATCCTCTGACCCACCTGAATCCCTGCAATAGTGCTGGGCTCACGATTAATTACATATTAATAAGTGCATGGTTTGGAGGGACCATTGTGGTCACTTGTTAGAGATTCATCTCGAAAGAATCTCGATCCTCAAGATCCATTATGTCACTGAATTTCCTTTTGGAGAATTGTCACGTGATCTTTGGCTCTGCCCCCTCCCCCCGCCCAGTTGCAGAAATTGTCATCTTGGTTCTCATTTGTAGAACTTAGGAGTGAGTGCTAGTTGTTTCTGCTCCACCATCTTACTCTGTTTTCTGTGCCTGTACCTGGGGCTGGAGAGTTTATAAGAAAATAATTCTTGGCTCATTGCTCTGGAGTCTGGGAACTCTGCTAGCGCAGCACAGACACCTGACAAGGGCCTTCCCACAGTGTCATTCCATGGCAGAAGGCAGAGGGCAGGAGAGAGTCAGAGCAAGAGGAGGGCAAAACTGGCATGTGTGCCCTCTCTGTCACCTCCCTTCCTCCTCCAGCCTTGGGTAGACCTCTGTTCTCCTTTTGAATGCCAGAATGCTGTTGTTCATGCTGGGGAGAAGATGGAATTAAAAGTGATCTCTAGGAGCTAGCCCCATGAGCTTCGGAGCCTGGTATCTCCCTGCCTCTAACTTAATGGCTTCAAGGTAACTTTTAACTGCACAATGTGTTATGCCAGGATTTTTAATAAAACAACTATTTTAAGAATCATCCCCTCCACCATAATTTACATTCAAAGTAACGAGAACACATATTTTAAAGTGATAATTTGTACTACTGGACACTTACTCTCCGGCCACTGCCCTGGCCGCCATCCGGCCCATGTTTCCATCTCTGCCTCATTCATCGTCATCCTCAGATGTACATACCACATACTTATTAAACACCTGCTACTCCTCAGAAATTGTTCTGACCTTGAACATACAACAGTGAACCTGACAGATGTATTTAATGACATCTGTTTTGGGTGTGTTTTTAATGATGAAAAAAGAAAAAAAAGCCACTCTTTGTCCTAAACATCCAGTCTCCTCTTTTGTACTTTGGGTATGCCTGCATTAATACACTTTATTGTCTCCATGGATGAGTCCCCACCAACCCATGGATACAGCCTTTATTTATAATGCTGCGGTTTGCCTTTGATCTCCCTTATCCAGTGCTGTGAGTTTGTCAAAAATAAGGAGTAATGTGGAACCCAGATATATTAAGCCACTATTGCCTACCATGCCAAGCCCTATAATTTCAAGAGCTCCTGTGTCTTTCCACACAAGCAAGTATTTTGTTACTATTTTACAGGTGAAACTGAATCTAAGATAAAAGTCAAATGGCTTCTTCAAGTTTATTTTTTAGGATTTATTTTATTTTTAAATTTGTGTGTGTGTGTGTGTGTGTGTGTGTGTGTGTGTGTGGTTATGTACAGATGAGTGAGTATAAGTGCTTGTGGTGGCCAGATCATCTGGAGCTGGCATTACAGGTAGTTTGTAAGCCTCTTGACATGGATGCTGGAAACAGAACTCAGATTCTCTGAAAGCACTACATACACTTGACCACTGAGCCATCTCTCCAGTCTCTCTTCATTTAAAAAAAAAAAAAAAAAAAGTGTACTGGTGTTTTGCTTTCATGCATGTCTGTGTAACATGTGCATGCTGGGGCATGCAGAGGCCACAAGGGCATTGTGTCCCCTGGAACTCTAGTGACACACAGTTGTGAGCCATCATGTGGGTTCTGGGACTCAAACCCAGGACTTCTGTTAGAGCAGTCTGAACCACTGAGCCGGCCATCTTCACAGCATCCTCCTCTTCAAGATTTTAAGGAAGGTGCTTACAAGTCAGGATTCACACCTGGCCTACCGATTCTATTACAGTCCTTTCTGCTTACATTACTGACTGTGAGAAAAGGATCAGTCTTGAGTTTCAGATAAGGGTAGTCAACAGCTGTGGGATAGGCCCCAGGTTCCCCCCTCCCCTTGTTAGTTGATTGTTAGAACTCTGGCCTGTGTGCTCTTCTTCTACCAAGGAAAGAAGGAAGATGAAGAGTTGCCACAGCGAGGCCATTCACTATCCTCAACATATAATTTTAACCTCCCCCTCTTGCAGATTTTCTTATTACATTTTACTGCAAAAGAAAATGGTTCTGCTCTCCAGATCGAGTCACATGGGTCCGGGCTGTATTGCAAACCCTGGGATGTCCATCTAGCGTGTATTGGATTGACCTTTAGAGACTGAGATTGGAAAAAATAAAAATAAAATCACCGTTCAAAATATATTTCACTGGCCGAAAAAATGACACAAATGCCCATCTGTTTGTGCCAAACTTTCGGTGACCCTGATGGGAGTACGTGATGTTCAGCTGCCCAGCAAGCTGAGAGCCAGGGCAGGAGCCCTGAGCGGGATTTCTTGACATTTCCTAGGCCAGCCTCAGCCTGGTGTGTAAGGCTCTTCCTCAGCTAGCAGCAGCCATTACAGCCACTGAGTGACTTGTTCACATTCTGAATGCCACTTAGGGACAGCTTGCCCCAGCATCAGGGTGATCGTGGAGCTTTGAGCTAAGGAAGAGATAAAGCCTCTTTTTCTGAAAATTCCAGGGGCTGGTGACAGGGGTGATCACATTTGCTGTGTGCAGTCCCCAGGACGACTCTTGCTTTGTCAGTAACAGCCATTGTCATTCACTGCAGCTCTTTATTGCCTTTGTGCATTTCCTGGAGGACTTGGAGGATTTGGGGAGGGGGGCGGGGATAGTGCCCAGGCTTGTGTCAAAGCACACCCTAGGGAAGTACTGGGGAAGGGAGACCAAGAGCCCAAGAATGTCATGGGGCAGGGAACCCTCTTTGTGTGGATTTTCTCCTTTCGAGCATGGTAAGTAAGAGAGCTTGCAGCTAGCTATAAATGGTTAGAAGGGCTAGTGATGGTCTCTGCAGTGAAGCTGTGTCCCACGATGGTAAAGTGGTGTTTTCTATGTGCCTGAGCCCATGGACCTAGCACATGACACTCCCAGTGGCTAAGAGAAATCCTGGCTCCCTTCCAGCTTCCAGCCCAAGTTATTATTTTTTTTATAGTCAGTGAAGTTGTACCATAAAAGACCCTTGAAATTAACAGGCTACTAGATAACATGACTGTTATTAACATTTGTATTCTTGCTGCCAAGGGACCTCCCAACTGCTCTTGGTCTCATTGCTCAGCAAGTTAGGCAGTGTGGTTTGGTGGCACAGGTACTGGGGCCCAGGTCTGAAGACAGAGCTGTGAGCCCTGCTTCTGAGGCTCAGTTGCTGGATGAACTTGGGCAAAACACCCTTGTCTTACACCCCTTCTACATAGGTAAACGGAGGCCATGTCTGACTCTTGTGGCTTTGTTGAGATCAGATTAGAAGATGAGTAAGAATGATTTGCAAATTGAAGAGTTTGGTGCCTTCCTGAATGGGAAGAGGGTGGCTGCAAACATTTCATTGTCCCCCTCTTCCTATTAAATCAAGTCACCTCTTGGTTTGAAATCTGAGCCTTTCTTTGTCTTTTCCCTCACTGTGTTGCCCTGGCTCATCTGGAACTCCTGACTTCAGTGATCTTTCCACTTTAGCTTCCTTGAGTATGGACTGCACGTGTGCACAGCCATGCCCAGCTTCAGATCCTTCCTGTGAAGATGGTTTGCTCAGGTTGGAAGTGAACTGCATGGGATGAAGATAATGGACACATTAGAGGTGGTTTGGAGAAACTGCCCCAATGAAGTACCTAATGTGGACAAAGCTTGGTTGGTGGATTAGGGGCTTCAAGTATATTTCATTTAAACATCAGTGGTCATTCAGAGAGGTGGTGCTTCCTCTCAAATCACTGAGTGCTCATGTACTCACACACATTCACACACACTAGAACTGAGGCTTAGAGACGTTCAGTAGCTTAGTAAATCACACACAGAAATCAAGTGACAGATGACATGACAACGTGCCAGGCGACCTCTCTGCCCGCCACATTTCCCAAGGTCCCAGGCATTTCCCATAGTCTGTATCTTGTCAGAGCCTTAAAAACAAGGAGTGGACCTTTCAATTTTTATCAGTCTGATGGCTGCATCTGTGTCTTGCTGGGTTTTGTCTATTTCTGTTGTCTTCTTTGAGCACGAAGTCAGTTTGACTGTTAGCCTTTTGAGGTCTCTTGTCATTGACTTCTGTATATTCTTTGTCTGTTTGTCAATGAAGGTTCCTTAAGGTTTTTTTTTATTTTCAGAGGAGCCTCTAGTGAATTATAAATATTAATTTTTGCTATTGGTCGACAAGTGTGTTCTCTAAAATTTATATGTGTATATAAATTGCAAAATCTTTAATTCTGGGGTTATCACATTCATCACTTTTTAATCTTAAATTTTATTTCTGTTTATTTATTTAGTTTTTTATTTATAATAAATAAAAACAAATTTATTTGATTCTGGAAGTTTGAGAAGTTTAGACATGATGTCCTCCAGTAGACAGTCCAAACCTTGTGAATCCCAAACTGACTGGGCTGATAGTTTTGTTTTCTTTCCTTCCAAGGATCCTGTAAGCCAACAGGAAAGCAATTAGATGGGGAGGGTTTTAATTAAATTCTCCACTTTTTAATTTTTCTGAACTTCAGGGGTGCTCATACCTCACATCACAGAAGCAATAGCTAATGAGTAGAGGGTCCCCCAGGGGCTCTGCACTGTAATAGTCCAGCCCCCCTCATCACTCTAGTCAGCCCGTCATCACTGGGTCTGATAGTCTGTGATGTCAGGCTCAGAGGCACCTGTGAAATTCAAAATCAGCAGACAGAAGGAAGAAGATAAGACTGAGGCGTGGGTAACAACAGTGTGGTTGACTCGAGCCTCCAACTCACTGGACACCTCCATGTAGAGGCTGTGGTGAAAGCAAGAAAAGCAAGCAGGAGACAGGTTCAGGGCCAGAGAGGATCTCTGCTTTGGGGGAACCATTCCTTATGAACATGAGTCCTATTTGATATCAAATCCTAGCAAAGCAAGCTAGGAATTCGGATGTCACACACCGTCATAATGGTTCTCTTACTAAAGGGGAAATACACACAAAGAGAAAGCAGGTGATGGAGTCTAGAACAGCCTGTGAGTTGGAGACTCAGTGTCAGCTTGATCTGTGTCCTGGGAAAAGATCCTGATCTCAGAGGTCTAAAGTCCAGAGTCTAAAGTGAGCTCCAGTAGCCGTTAACTAATGATAACACAAATAAATATAGTATTTTCCACTCTGGTTAGTGCTTTAAGTGAAGTTTATTCATAACTGTGAATCTTAGGCAATTTTTGATCCAGTTTTCAAAGTTCTAGAACGAAATTGGCAGAGGTCCAGTGATGAGTCCAAGTTAGCCTGGTTAAAAAAAAAAAAAGAGTGAGAGAGATTATTGGATGAATAGAAGGATGGGTAGATGGATGATGGATAGATGGATGGACGGATGGATGGATGGATGGACAGATGAGCTGTGAATTTGGATTTCAGATGCTCTCTGCTTCTGCACACCAGTTCTCTTCCCTCCTGGCCTAGGGAGCCTGATAGGAAATTGCTTAATCTGACAGGAGGGCATGAGGAAAATACCTTTTTCCCTGCGCATCAATTGTCTGAGAGTTTCACTTAAAGCTGAGCACATGCTCTATTGAAGCGCTTACCTCTGTTCCTCTCTGCGTCTTTGAACCCTATCACTGGTCCTCGGAAAGGGAAAATGAGAAAGGAAAAAAAAAATGAGTGAAAGAGGTGTTAATCATGCTGAAACATAATGTGCCTCTCTGAACCTTGCTAGATGAGAATTATACATGCTGATTTCACCCGCTACTTAACTCAGGGGTGACAGGCTGCAATTGAAGAGGCTTCAGCCAGTTAAGTGCTGCAAACCCTTGCCCAGGTTCTTAAGAGGCTTTCAGAACTGTCTGATTCTGGCTGGTAATTTGGTGGTGGCCTTGCTAGTAAGTCTTGGCTCTGCATAAAAAAAAAAAAAAAAAAAAGATTTCATTCTCATTCCCAGCTAGGATGTAGCCTGTTCTTTTGTTGTCTAGAGACTGGAGACAGCTAAGAGCAAGGAGGGCGGGGAAAGAGATCTTACAAGCAAAGAAAGCAATGGAGAATGAACCCTCATGCTTCAGAAGTGGGAAGCCCCGCCACAGAGCTTTCTTTTTCCTGGAATTGGGAAGGCAAAGAGAGGGAAGGCTAATATTTATTTTCTGTTTACTGGGTTGCAGGTTCCTGTCACTCTTGAATTCCTGAACTCCACACATCTCCACGAGACAGGTGTTGTTACCTCTATTTCACAGGTTGAAAATTAGGCTAATTAGCTTGCCCAACACAGTGACTACACAGTGATGACGATGCTGACAGTGACGGTAAAAACTAACATTTACGTGGCAGCCGCTCACTTCTCTGAGTTCCTTGTAGGTACTGCGCTCACTGACTGGCTCTGATTAGTACCTCTTAGTGCAGAGGCACTTAGCATAAGTGCTTTTCAGATGAGGAATACTTCGAAAGAAACCTGGTGTTCCTATCCTTAGCTACTGAATGAAAGAATTAGGATTCAAAGATACACGATCCGACCAAAGCTAGCACTCTAACTCCAAGGATGAAGGTGGCAAAGCAGATCTGAAGGGCTGTAGACATGTGTGAGCTCTGTGCTGCACCCTGTGCCTGATCCTGGGAGAGAACAGTGCTGTGCACGGTAGTCCCAGGGCCATTTGAGTGCTGGCCAAGAGCGGGCCGAGTACTTGTCGGTTCCTCTTTATGTGTATTTACTTCTCACTGTCTCCCATCCAGGCAGGTGGAAACTGAAGCTCAGAGAGGTCAGGGGATTTACCCAAAATCATACTGCTAATTGGGGCTTGGGGCTACTGTTAAGCCTGATGATTTCCTTTGCTAGTTGGTCTCATTAAATTTAGAAAACTGTTCCTGGAGGCCTAATCTGTTGAACAAACAGTGACTCAACAAGAGCTGCACAGCTGCCCTTGGCCACTCTTGCTGGGGGACCAGAGGCGAGGCTGACTTGGCCTGCCCCAGAGGACACAGAGTCTTGGGGAAGGCTATGGACTTCTGCCTTCTTGCTCCCTCCCTAAGGGGCCATAGAGAGCCAGACATGGCAGGGCTTAGCCTCTATCCCTTGAGTAAAACCACAGCAGCCTCCACTTCCTTGAGTCAGATCCAGTTACAGCCAGATGGACATCAGTTATTATTGCTGTTAACCTGACACAATGGAGGCTAAGCCCTTGATGCTGAGAAGCAGCGTGCTTTAAGGAAGAAGCCACCCCACATCATAGCAGACCATTGTACTGTCACATTTGTTTCCTTTCTCTCCTTTTTTATATTCTTCCACATATTTGAATCAAAATGAAGATAAATTGCTCCATTGCAGGTGGTTTCATCAGGCCAATGATACATTACAATAATACCAATGAGATTTTCTCAAAGCCCCAATCTATGTAGCAAAGAAAAACATAAGCAAATGAATATGTGTGTGTATATATATATATATACACACACATGTATATATCTCATGTTCATATATCTGAGCATATATACATACATGCATTTTATATATATATATATATATATATATATATATATATATATATATATATACACACACACACACACAAATGTATGTTCTCACAAGTACCTATAGAAAATGATGGCAGTTCTTCTATAGTGCTTAATCCGTAACAGATGTGTACCAGGCAAGACTTGCCATGTGTTAGCTCCTGGTGGGAAGAATAGAAGTTCTAAGGAAATATTTTCTTAGACTTCTCTGGAGAGAGAGGGTAGAGGGTGGGGTGGGAATGGAAATCAGCAGACACCACGGCCAGGCACCACACCGTGTGAATGCCCTCTTCCTAGCTGGTTCACAGGGAGTGACTCAGGTAGCCCTTGACTAGAGCATCATGCATGCTCGTGCTGTGATGAGAAGGGAGGAGGACACAGCCCCTCCTGCACAGTGAAGCCGTTGTAGCCCACAAAGCTCCCCCTTCTTCCCAGTCTTACCATATGATTTCCAAATGGGACTTTCAGAAATTTTAAATGACTGATATGGCTTTCATAAAATTTCTCTTGGACAACCCTTCTAAGCTTAGCAAGCTTCAGCCCTGTGAGCAAATCCAGACCCACCATCTATTTTCATCTGACCCATGTGCTAAGGATAGCTCCTATGTTTTAAATGTTAGGGGAAATAAAATCAAAAGAAGAATATTTTGTGGCCTGTGAAAGCTGCATGAAATTCAAATTTCAGTATCCATAAATAAACTTCAGTTGGAAGACAGCCACACACGTTTGTTTCCGTGTTGTCTGTGGCTATTTGGGGGCTGAAGTGGTAAAGTTGAGTAGTTGTGACAGGGACCATAAGCTGCCGCCTGGAACTCACTGGGATGCTCTCCCCACCTCCTTTTTTGCTTCTGGCCTCTCCGTCTCCAGAGCCCCCTGCCCCCTTCATCTCCCACATACCAACTCACAAGGCTGAGCTCAAACCCTCTAACCTTGGGAGATGGACACTCTCCTATGTATTGCCTAATACCAGTGATTACTTGGGACAGGTTACTCAACCTTTCCAAAGTTAAATTTTATCACCTATAAAGCAGGAATGATAACATCTATCCTTTTGGGTGGTAACAGGGCACTTTTCATTCAGCATGTATTTTCATAGCTGCTGCAACTAGCATGCCTTGAATGCATGCTACAGAATTTAGTGTGTCCTGAAATTTGACCTATGCCACTGTGAGTTAGAGTCATTTTATGTGGCCTTTCTCTCCTTGGGGACAAGTAGAATATTTTTCTGCACTCTCAGCCCGGCCATGGAATATGGCATATAAACACACACTTACCTCTTTCTGTTCAGTCCCCCTGATAGCACCCTGGTTCTTGTTACCATCCCCTGCCTTCAAGGTCCTCACCATCCTTTCCTACTTTATTGATCTTTCTAGTTGGTGGCATACTGGCAGAAGTTTAACAACCAGCTTTCAGAGAGAAAAAGAAGAGTGATCCCTGGTCTGTGTAGTGTTGGCCAACTTCTCTGATGTTTTCCCAGCAGCCAATTTGTACCATCTGACGTAAGGCCTCTGTGTGTGGGGCTGCAAAGAGGGGCACACAGATTGGTCTCTGAATCTGTATATGATTTCATCATTTCAGCGTACCACAATCTTCTTCTCTGCAACCACAGTGACATTTCACAATGGACTCTTCTGCTCTAGCTGCTTCCTGTCAATCTCAGAATAAGGCTCCAAGTCCTTAACACACTTACAGGCCTCCCCTAGGAGCTCTGCTGCCTTCCCCAGGCTCGCCCACTCCCTAGGTTTCTTTTTATCTGTACCAGGCATTCTTCGGAGCTCCACACGCCATGTTTCTCCACCGCCTCCACCTTTTTGGTCTTCCAAGATGTCCTGACACCTGCGGGAGCTTCCTTGTTCTCTCCCGTGCTCCAGACACCTCCTATTTGCCTGCGCTTGTACGTGTCACTGTTGCAGCAGATCACTAGTCTGCTCGGTTACCGTTGCTAGTGTTTGTTTCCCATCAGAGTAATAAGCTCCAAATGTCAGCACCCAAGACTCACATGTCCATCATTGTATCCTGAGTCCTTGGCACAGAGGGAGCTTAGAGAATCCTCCTCAGAAGGTTGCAGGGCTCAGTCTTTTTTGGGTATTTGATTTCAGTCTCTGGCATAATATTTAAACACTCAAATCTTGTTTACTTTAAGCTCTCATGTTTTCAGAATTTAACACATGTGATATGGTGGCTTGTGGAAGGGCTGAGGCTGACTGCATCCTCAGGGGATTGTGACAAGCCTCAGATAGAGGAGAAGTCCATGAGCTATATTTTTAAGACCATGGAAACAGTATTTCAATTCTTTGGGAAGAAAGTCATCACATCAGAATAGCCCTTCCTTAGTGTTGATGGAGCAAATATCGTTGCTTAAAATATTGGTGCTCAGCTCAAAACTCCTCAAGGCTGCCATTTTTAGTGTAGGAGGTTGAAAAACAATTGGTTAGTCCTGTGTTGCAGAACCCATGTCATTACATGTATTTCCTCCAAAGTCAGAATGGCCATCCCATATTTATCCTGCAATCAGAGGATTATGGACTATTAGTCAAACGCTTCATTGGGAAGATTTTGAAATGTGTCTCCCAACGTTTTTTTTTTTTTTTTTTTTTTTCCCCTCTCAAAAACAACTAACGTTTAAAGGGAAAGCAGTGTGTCTATTGTGTTGAGAAATAATTCTAGCTGAGTAACTTTGAGTATCTCCATTCAATCCTTTTGAAAAGAGAATTGCAGAGTGACAAATTACAGATGGATTTTCAAAGAAAGCATAGGCTGACTGTGACAGCATAGTAGATAGGACTGCCGGTATACGCGAGACCGAGGGAGGGTTAAACTCCAGCGTGTTCCGACGTGTGATTTGGGGTCCCAGTGCAATCCCAGCCTCAGCTTCCTTATCACCACACTGAGGTTCTAATCCTTCAAAGAGTAGCTGTTGGATGAAACGAGGTGGTGTAGCAGGTAATCAGTACGAGCCGTCGTTATTAATAGCATAAGACAATTCCTTGCCTGCTAGCAAATTGGCCTTACTTTGATTTTACTATAGCTTTTCCACACCTGTAAGGATTTTAGCTGAATCCACGTGAAGTTTAAAGTCACTCCTTACAGAGATAATCAGGGAGAAGGGGGCAGACTGAAGCAAGAAGAAAGTGGAAGACTATGAGGGAGCAGGAGGAGAGAGATGAGAGGAGTACCAATCTCCTCTCCTGGGTCTTTCCATCCAGGCAGGACTATGAGGCCTGTGGAATACGCTGAGATGTAAGGAAGGGTGAGAATGTATGTTGTCATGTGCTTGAGAAAGCACATGCAGTTCAGGACCATAGGGACCAGTTTCGTCCCACCCACTGTCACATCCCGGTGCCAAAAACCACAGGCTCTGATATGTGGAGTTAACAAAGCACGCGTGTGTTTAACAAGTGGTTTCTGTGGCCGCAGCTAAGATGATTCAGCCTCCTGTTTCATGGATGGCATTTGAAAAATACCTTCTCAGGGAATGTCACATGGATAAAACAAGGGTCACTCCAAGAATTTTCTGACTCAAGCAGCAAAATAGCCTTTCATCTCTGGGAACACAATGGGATTGGGAAGGTAGAAGGGGGCAGCTCCAACTGAAAACAGCCATGTCCGTGGACGTTTAGGATGAATGGTGAGATTCATTCCTTTGGGCTCACTCGCCTTGCAGCACACAATGTCACGGGCATGTCTTCGAGACAATGGGGAAGAAGGATCCCCAGGTGTTTCTAGCTGTCAAAAATTAGCATCTAAGGACAAAATGTGTAGACCACTACTTTTTAAAACCATCATGGATGAAATAGTCTCTTTTTAAAGTAACTGTATAAGATTTATTTCTATTAGTCTCATTTAGTAAAACAACATGAGATTTCATAGGTTTCTTCATAATCTTGGTCTCGCAGCTCCATTTTCCCCAAATAATTATGAAATGTATACCCTGTTTAGGTCTGCTGTGTGGCCACACACTGAAATACTTCACACCCACCGTCTCACTTAACCCTTACCCCAGCTAGGGTGGATGAATGCTTTATTCCTACTTTTCAGAGACCCATAGGCATACATTTCCAAGAATGCTTCAGAGACAGCTGAATTCCAGAGACAGACGGTACCACGGAGCCGTAAGTGGCAGGACCACAAGTCAAACTGAGGCCAGCCGAATTCCCAAACCCATCATCCCTGCATCCAAGTTCTCTGATAATTTTACATGTTCAGATTTTTAATAGTCTACCTTCAGATCGGGGGAAGGAAGTTCCCGTTAGGATGAGTCCAAAAGCAGTTCAGAAATCCAGAAGGTGGATCAGGTGGGTCAGGTCGAGACTGTGGCACTGATCCACTGTGGTGACTGTGCGTCCACGGTGACCATTGGCAAGCAGATGGTGCCTGCTCAGTATAATGAAAAACGAAACAGAACAAAACAAAACTTATAGGTGTTTTGAAGTTACACTTTCACTGTTCAGAGGAAAGATGGAAATCCAAATTTTCATGTAAAAATTTGTGTTCTTAACATGTTATCAATTCATTTGCCATAAAAAATAATCTGGTACAAAGTCACAGTTAGGAGGAATAAGGTGTTTTGTTCTATTGCACAACAGGGTAACAATGGCTGGCAATAGCGTATTGAGCACTTCAGAACAGTTAACAAGGGATTTGAAAGTCCTTGCCAAAGGAAAGGACATATGTGTGAGGTGTCCTGTATGCTAAGTACCCAGATATGGTTATTACAAGATGTATGTGTGTATTGAATTTCACACTATGCTCCATAAACGTGTACCATTGTTACCGTGTCAATTAAAGAACAGAAATGAAGCTAGTTGTGATGGCATGTGTCTGTAGTCTCAGCTCTTAGGAAGACTGAAGCAGGTGGTTCTGAGACCCAGGTAAACCTGGGTTACATATAAAGACTTTATCAAACAATCAAGAAAGAAGCCCAGAACAAAATAAGAAGCTGTCATTTTGAGGGACGGTATCTGTGTATGCAGGGTGTTCATATGTGTATGTGTTCAGAGGAGATCTAATATCCTGCTATGTCACTCTCACCTTATTCACTTGACATAGGGTCTCCCACTGGACCTGGAGCTAGGCTAGCAGCCAGTAAGCCCCACTGATCCTCTTGTCTCTGACCCCCACCTCAGCATTGGGGTTACATGCGTATGTATAACCATGCACAACTCTACATGGGCACATCAAACTCATGTCTGCCTGCTTATGCAACAAGCTTTCTCACTCACTCAGCCATCTCCTGAGCCCTGTAGTAAAATATTTTAAAAGAGAAGGAAAGGAAAGATAAGAGAGAAGGAAGGAAGGAGAGGAGGAAACAGGAGGGAAACAGGAAAACTGTATAGGGCAATAGAGAATACAGGAACTGCCTACCCTGGTGTGACGTCAGTGGCCAGCCTTCTGTCATCCTCATCAGAGTAGTCAGCAGAGAGGCAGTGTGCTTGTTCTGACCGTATAGCTCACATTCGAGAACTCTCCTCTGGGAGTATTCTTTGAGGTAAGAAAATGGGCCACACCAGAAAATCAACTTAGTCTTAATTAAAGCACATTGCCTATTAAGTCTGTGCAAGTGTTTTACCTGTGTTAATACCACTTAATCTTCCCATCCACTGATGGATATTGTCGTTCTTGTCATTCTTCTACTGGTGAGAGAACAGGTTCAAAAGCCAGAGCCAGGGTCGTAAGACTTTGAACTTGACAGGTCCGCCTGGCTTCTAAGTCTGTTCTCCTAATCTCTGCACTGCCCTGTCTCCTTTGGGCTATATAAGCCACTGAAGTCCTGCTCTGGACATTGCTTATTCAGTGCCCATTGTTCGAAGGGCTAGATGTCAGAGAGTGTGGAAACTTGTTCTAGAAATAAACACCTTGCCTGGAAAAGCATCAGTCTTCCAAGTAAAGTGCTCTGTGTATCGTAAAACCTTCAATTTAGCTCCATTATATTTTAGGTCCATGAGGAATAGATTGCAACTCCTGCTTTCCCGCTGATTAGAGCATCCTATTTACGTGTATACAGTACCTATTAGAGAGTGAGCTTTGCAGAATTAGCTCCCTGATGAACAGGTATTACTTCCCCCTCAGCTGACATGCAGCAGCTGTCTGCGCTCATTGTGCTCAAGTTCACCCGAGCCTGGGATGCTGGGACAAATGGTACAAAACAGCTTGGCTTCAACCCCGAGATGTGTGAGGCCAAGTCCTACGGAATCTACCTTTTTGTTACTTACAAGGAGGATGTGGACAGCCAATGTAATGTCTGGGCCTCAGTTCTTTGTTAAGTGAGAATGGTCGTTTTCCTAACTGGGTTCAGGATCTGCTCTAGAGCCTCTGATGAACCCATACCAGTCACTGTCCATCCCTGAATATGTTCTGTGGGCATCTGAGTAAGCATGCGTTGGGTGTCTCCCTGTGCTAGTCTTGTTTTTGTCCAGATACTGCGTCAAAATAATCTGTTGTTTCCTGTCATTGATTTGAAATGCCACTTCCTCTATGTATCAAATCCCGACATCCCCATTTTCTCTTCTGCCGAAAGATTTACCTCTCTAGTGTCACCACGCTGAGAAGAACATCGCTTGATACCAGAAGAGCAACCGTTCCTTCTTTCTTCACAGTAGTTCCTCGGTGCTTATCAGGCCCTCAGCCAGAAATAGATAGCCCGTTAGAACGGAGTGACTGAAGAGAGTTTTGTCAGCTGGCTATGTGTAGAGATGTGAGCAGGGATGAGGACATGGCAAGTAATGGTGGAGAGCTCAGAAGCTAGCAATAGGAGGAGTCACACCACCCTGTGCCTAAGGGATGAGGAGGAGAAGCAGGTCATGGAATCCAGGGAATATCCCAGAATGCTTTGTGAACAGTATCCACCTATCTATGTTCCCTGGCATTGGGGCCTATGGGCACACAGTCATACTCAGTCTTTATGAAAGTGCTGGGGATCTGAATTCGATCCTCTTGCTTTCATGAGTACCTTCATCTCTCCAGCCCCCACCACCCCTGCCAGATATTTTAAACGTAGATCCATTCTGAGTATGGTGACATATGTCTGTAATCCCAGCACTGAGGAGGCTGAGGCAGGATTTAAGACCAGCCTAGACTAAATAGACAGAGCCCATGTCAAGAAAAGTCTGATTCACAGTCTTCCTTCTGTCTGTTTCACCTGTTCTGCTTTTCTCCACCCACCTCTTCCATTCTGGTCCTTCATGCCCAAGACCTCAACACTTCCCATCCAGCTCATTCTATTTATTTTAATGTGGATTTTACATTTTTTAGATGTTAGTATAAAAATACTCAAACTTATACAAAATACAAACTAGTATAATAACCTCTACATATTCACCATCTAGATTCAGGAATTGTCAGTATCCCATTCATCATATTTTTTTCATTTGTAAATACTTTGACTATCTAAAAATTTTAAGATTTCCCCTTGCATTGAAAAAAAAAATCACACATGAGAGCATGTGTACGTTAACACTAAGTACTTACTAGTGTTAGATATCATGGAAGTGTTCATAGTTCGTTGATTGGCTCATAAAATTTTATAATTCATTATTTCAAATGCTATAATTGCTTTATGCCATGAAAGAAATATTCCTTTTATTTAAAAAAAGAAGATAGCTTGTAAGATACATAAAAATATAGTGAAAGACAAAGGTGGATTTCTGGTTGCTAAACTATTATTAGCAGGACCCAGCACAATATCTGCTCTGTTGCTCCTAACTTCACAACCAGCATGGATTTCCTGAATGTAACTTCTCATAAATGTGTGATTTGATACTCCTATGATCCCAGTGTATGTACAGTCAGTGTCTTGTTTTCCCTATATGGTGATAAGCATTGCTGGTGATTGATGAGGCTTCCTGCTTCTCCTCCTGGTCCCCAGAGGCTCCAGCCTTGACCACAGCTTCTCCTCTTTTAAGCCAGAGCTTCCTACAAGAAGACCTTCACTCACAGGCTTCCCAATAGCCATGGCTTCTCAGGCCTAAGAGCAACATGACGTAATGCTGGCATTTACTCTGCTGGCACTGTGCTGAAGGTCATTTAAAAATATTTATCATTGAATTTCCTGAAATCGTCTACCATAAATAGAGGGAGAGGGGACTTTGCAAAGTGGATAAAGAAATAATCATTCTAAAGAATTTGGGGAGCTTCTTCATCCAGCAGGATGCTCTGATAACAGATTTTATGCCACCCAGGCCCAGAGGCACTAGGTAGGGACTGTCATAAAGGAGCTGTGTGTATCTGGGGTAGCTCAGGTCATACTATTCCCTGGGGCCAGGCTATGATTGCACATCTTTTAAGTTGATGTCTGAGTCAACTCTGAAAGTGACCTTAGCTCAATTGTGTTTTACTCTACATCTGCTTATTTTATCCTACGGGGAGGAGTGCGTGCACACAAGAGTATGTTTGTGTCCACAAATGTGCAAGTGCACATACACTTGTGTGTGAATGTGTGTGGAACCCAGAGGACAGTACAACCCTGGACATGGTCATTGCTGTGTTAACATTTCTATCTCATTTATTCTATTTCCATCTCTCACTTAAGCTAAAGTATAGTAATGCTCCTGAGTTATTTAGATATTGTAGGAATTGACTATCCTTATGGTTTGTATTTCAGAGCATATTCATGTACGAAAACCTGCCACACCAGGACATATAATTGAAGTTGTTCATAGAATTTGACAGGACAATTTAGTTAAGAGGTTATCAACCTAAGATGTAAATTTAACAACAACTAAAGTCATCAGTCACGCTTGTTTCTCCCCCTCTTTCTTTTGGAGAGATAGAAGACCTTGCTGCAAGGTGATTTGGGGAGGTTGACTTAGTAACATCTGCACAATGACCGGTCCTTTGTCCCTTTGTGTTGTACCAATGGCGACACGCATATAAAATTTTCCTTTTCAACATGCTCCAGGAATTGCTAAGTCAAGAGTTCATGGACCTGGTAGGTGTTAAACACATCCAAGAGCAAGAAATTTGACAAGTGTTCTTGCAATCTTAAATCCTTGTAATCTAATGAAGTAGGAGTACTAGGGAAAAGCAGAGGTCACCTGCAAGATTGAGAATCACCTCATGCCATTCTCTGGACCAGACTAGGACTGTACCTAGACCTCACCTGTACATCTTTTAAACTGATATCTAAGCCAAGGCTGAGCATGGCCTCATATCAGGAGATGTATTTTGCATCATATTTGCTTATTTTATTTGATCAACTTCGTGTAAATGCATGTATGTGCACAAGAATGTGTTTGTGT
The DNA here is from genome assembly GCA_026225945.1 of Cricetomys ansorgei. Lineage (NCBI taxonomy): Eukaryota > Metazoa > Chordata > Mammalia > Rodentia > Nesomyidae > Cricetomys > Cricetomys ansorgei. The sequence continues at coordinate 1,946,241 of JAMJFZ010003206.1, forward strand.
TCATGTATGTGCTGGTGCACATGTACATGTATATGAGTATGTGTGGAAGCGAGAGAACAACATGGCTGTCATTCCTTCTCAGGCACCATCCTCTTCAATTTTTGAGATAGGGTCTCTTTTTGGGACCTGGAGCTTGCCTCCTGTAACCACCTCTCTGGTGACATAATTGTATGTTCCCACATCAGGCTTTTGATGAGGTGCTAATGATTGAACTTTGTGCTTTACTGTCTGAGCCATCTCCCCATCCCTGGAACCACGTGTATATCACGAGCCTCTTTGGAAACACATAAAGAGCGTGTGGGACTCGAGAGTGTCCCAGTGTTTGAAATTTCCAATTAAAATGGTCCTCCATCAAAGTTCAGGTTAGATTTTTTGCTTTATTTGCGGACACATATTTTAAGGAATGGTCCACAATGGCTGGATGAAGAATCACCTACCATGTAGAATGTGGAATCGATGCTTTCTGTCTTTTGCTCCCGGACTTGTTGGAATTGGGGTGCAGGCGAGAGAGGGAGAAAGGTCTCTGCCTGGTTCCCAGATGGCCTTTGCTTTCTGTGAAATAGATGTCACACCTCCTAATTCCACTCTATTGGTAGCACGTTCATATCCCCTAAGGAGACATTTCCTTGTGTATAGTAGACCAGGGTGGGGAGGTGTAGTTCTCATTAAACTATGATATCCATTATGTATATGTACTGTAGAAACAATGTCTGAAAGCAAGCACCAGGTCATGAAACCAAAGTTTAAAAAAATAATAGTAAGCATGCATTGTCCTGTCAGACTAAAAATGAATTGCAGTGGCTCTGCAGATAACTCCCTTACTACGATAACACTTCCATCACTTAGGACTGACAGTGGTAATGATGATAATGATGACCTTGACTCATTTGTGAACAGCACTTTGCTGTTTACAAAGCCGTAGCATGTCTATTGCCTCACTTGATCCTCTTAATGGCCTCAGTAGGCAAATAGATGGGGCTTATGGTTTCCATTTGTTAGGGGAGGGGCATGAAGCTTGGGGGGCTTGTGTGGCTTAACTTTCACCGTATGGTGAGGACAGTCAGAGTCGGAGCCTGAGCATCCCCAATGTCTTTCTCTGAGACTAGGTGTCCTGCAGACCAGTGTTGCAGTACTAGTGCAGAAGAGACTGTTCTAGGCACAGAGACAGGTGCTTCACATGAATGTCCTTATTAGATGCTTACAGTCAGTCCTGCTGCCTCTTCAGACAAGAAACTTGAAAGTAGAAATGGTTATCACTTGCCTAAGGCTACACAGTTAGTTTTGTAGCTTGAATCTAGGTTGAATCCCTAAGAACCTCTACCTCTCTCGCTTGCAGAAGAGACTAAATGGTGAAGGATGGAGACAGTTATTGGTCCTTTCCCTGGGGCTGAGCCTGAACAGATGGCAGGACCTCACTGGTGGGTCCTGATGCTTTCTGTTTACATTGTCCAGATGTTCCCAACCACTGGTGAGACCCACCACTGGGTACCTTATGTCACCAATGCCTAGGGTGATCATAGGTTCTGAAATCAAAGATCTGATGACCACGAGAGAGGGACTGCCTTGGGCCTCTCAAGCCTCTGAGAAAATGTGCTTCCCATCTCTAAGTTTTAGATCCTGGCTGCTAAAAGCATCAGAGTAATTTTCATTTCTCATCTTGACAAACACTCAATTGTATGAATTTGTTCCACTGAGGTCCTATGATTCATCACTCCAGCCTCATATGTCAGTGTGAGCTGCAGTTCAGCTTATAGCCAGCTAGCTGTGTGACTTTAGCTGAGGCATTTCATTTTCTAGGTCTGTTTTTTCTTTTCTATAAAAGCGGAGGTTAGGACGTGTGCCTCTTCTTCACATGATTTCTCAGACCATCAAATAAAGTCGATGTGGGAAATTCTCCATAAGCTAACAATACTCAGGACAGACAATTTCGGAAAATTTATTCTATTCATGCCAGCTTATCTTTAGGGCTGACTTGAACCTTTTGGAATTCAAATTCTGTTTTGTGTAAGGATTTCTTCGCATGTGTCATAATGAGACATATCGTGGAATCCTTGAAACTTTAATTTTCTAGTGCATACAATCAGCAAAAGAGAGATGGAGTGATGGCTCCAGCTTTGTCCTCGGAAGCTTCTGTCAGTCACCTCGCTTTGTCAGTGGGAGCCCTTCAGTATTTGGAAGTGGGCTTTTCTGTCAACACTGATTTTCACTCTTTTCCAATAAAATATCACCAGCACTTTCAATCACATTGTTTTAAGGCAAAAAAAAAAAATCTATGTAGCCTTGAAATATGAATGAAAGAGGCACAGGTATGCCCTCTTTGTTCTTTGGAACTTGATGTGACCTCTCTGAATCTCGATGGCCTCACTCATGAAAAAGCACCAAGTCCTTATGAGATACAAGGAATCGAAATGATTAAGCTTATTAGAGAAAGCCACCCACCGAAATGTTCATTTCCCTCCATTTCAAGGTTTTGTGGGACACTGAACTCAGTTCACCCGCCAACCTGCTTCTGCATCCTGGAAAAGGTTTCTATGAACAAAATGTCAATAACATAAGAGGTCGTTCAGTGAGCACCTACTGTGTGTCAGGTGGTGTGTAAAATGCTTTTTTTTTTTTTTTTAAGCTTTCAGTTTTTTATTAAATGATCATGTGCTGGGGGTGTGTGTGTGTGTGTGTGTGTGTGTGTGTGTGTGTGTGTGTGTAGTTCAGAAGTCAGTTTTGGGTGTTGTTCCTCAGGAATCATCCATCTTGTTTTCTGAGGCAGTGTCTCTCACTGAGCCCTAAGGTCTGTTGGTAGGCTAGACTGTGTGGTCACAAAGTCTCATGGGTCTGCTGTCCCTGTCTTTCCAGGATAAGTGCGTACAACCACCCCTGGCTTTTTAAGTGAGTTCTGAGTATTGAACTCAGGCCCTCATGTTCACAAGTCAATCACTTTGCTGATTGAGCTATCTCTCCAGCCCCTTGATTTTTTTTTTTCAAACTTAATTTTTAGTTTGTTAGACAGGGATTATACATCCACTTTTTAAATGTGGAGAGAGCAAGATTTAGCCTCTGGGAACAAAAGAAAATGTTGAGTCTGGCTTGAAAGTCAGAGGTTGTCAAAGTTTTTTAAAGATGCTGTTAATAAATCTTCTCAACGGTGCAAGTTGTACAGCTTCTGTCACGAGCATTCAACTGTGCATTGACATGGAAAGCAGCCATCTATGACAGGCAAGCAGATGGGCGGGGCTGTGTGCCAATAAAACTTTATTTACAAAAATTGGCTGGCTGAGTGGACTTGGCCTATAGCCCCGAGCATGCCGACCCTGCTACCCTTCCACTCGTTCTTTTATTTGAATTACCCATCTCTGGCCGGTTGATCACAAGCATACCCTTTGTAGCTTTACTTGGCAGTCGGTATATAAACGGAATCTATTTCTACAGCTTTTCTGATTTGCTTGATTGGTTATAAGTGTTTCTCGTGAAGCAGGCAGCGTGCCGGAGCCATTTGTGAGTCACGATGCATTAAAAATTGTCATAGCCCCAGGATCCCACCTTTGTTGGGTATCAGGAGCTTGAGAAGTCATAGCAGTTCAGAGTCTAGTTCGATGAGTTCAAAGTGAAATACATTTCCTCATCAATGAAAGACAGGCCCAGAGCTAGGGAGATGGCTCAGGAGACAGAGTGTCTTGCGAGGGCGAAGACCTGTTGGAATTTGCAGAACCCACGTAAGAGCTGAACACACAGCACAACACAAACATTCTTAATCTCAGTGCTTCTGTGGGAGAGGCAGAGTCAAGAGGATCCTCAGACGATAGCATGACTGATACTGAGATTATCCTCGGACTGCTACATGCATGTCATGTCTTGAACATACCTACATCTATACACATGGATACCCATGCATATATACATACATGTGTGTGTGTGTGTGTGTGTGTGTGTGTGTGTGTGTGTGTGTGTGTGTAGAGTGCTGAGATCAGAACATCTTTTTGAACTTGACCATCAGAATGTAGAGTCCCTCAACAGAAACTGGATCTCCCCTAGGAGAAATGGTTTATAACTTTGAAGGAAAGGATAATCCCCAGAGAAAAATAAGTTTAAGCCCAACTATTCTGGAGCATTGTGTCATGGTACTGGAGACAATCCCCTCCCAGAGGTGAATATGAGCCCATCACACTCAGGCTTGCATCCCCAACCCTCAGCAGGCACCCCACAAGCAAAGCTTTGCTTGATATTCTTAGAGCCTAAGTGCCCAGAACTACCCATTCCCTGGCCCTACTCCCTAACTGGAATACAGATTCATTCCCCACATTTCAGAGCTAGTCTTGTTCCGTTTCTGGCATGGTCTGGGTGGATACTCAATCATGTGTTTCTGTCCTTTTTCTGTCTCTGCTTCTCTCTAACTCACCTGTCTTTCTTTCATACTGCATCTTATTTTCTTACTTTATTAGGAAAAACTTGAACACAGAAAATGCTCAAAAACTGTTTTGTATCCATTTCCCCATCTTATTTCTGTCTCTTACTCTCTTCTGTCTTGTCTTTTCTTCCTGTCAATTATACTCCAGAGGCCACTGTGGAAGCTGCTGCAGGCTGGCCAGCAGCCGACAGAGCTGCCCCTTTGCTCACAGCCATCGCCCCAAAACATCCTGTTCCTAATTTTCTTCCCGGGTCATGCACGTCCCTCTATCCACAGTACCCGCAAATCAATTAGCTGTAGGCAGTCATGCTTTGTGGTTCCTCTCTGTTCCCACAGACGTCATCCCACTGGTGATATGAGGTGCCTTCCTGGAGAGAGCAGACCAATTGGGCAACACTGGGCGTGATCAGGGAAGGGAGGAAGCTGCTGCATTCTTTGGGAACTCAGAGTCCCAGCAGCCCTAGAGGGTCTGGGGTTCCCCTCACGCACATGGCTGAGGATTGGGTCAGGCAGTCAGCTGAAGCCAAGGCCAGTAGTACTCAAGGTCTCCTATGACCACATACCCCTCTTCCCACCCCACAGAACCCTCCATCTGCTCTTCCAAGCACTGCTCATTTGGAGTTCCAAAGACCTCCCAGCAGGTGGATAGAGAGGAGAGAAGGTGACATGTTTGGGAGATATGAACAAGACTCTGTGGAGTCCAGGGCCAGCTGAGTGGTTTTTGGTTTTTGGTTTTTCTTTTGTACCCACTGTTCCACACACATTTCTGTGCTCTGTATGTGTAGTCTCGTCTCATTTTACAGAGTAGGTAATGTCATCTTGATTTCACAGAGCAGAACATGGAGACTTATGTCAGATTTGAGGGAGTGTAAAAAACAAGACACAGACCACGCACTCCAGGTTTCACTGTTTCCATGGCACCCAAAACTGGCTCATCACCTCCTTGGCTCCAGAGGAAACTTGTCAAGTAATGACACCAAAGCCATGGATGGTTAGAAATAGGTAATCTTGCCATGAACCAGAAAGGGGAAGTCAATGGAAAAACTAGATTAAACATCTTTGTGTCAACAAGCCAGGCTCTGCAAACTGTACAAAAATCTGTCACCAAGGACCTTACATACTGTTAAGGGAAATCAGACAGTAAACAATGTAAGTCAGCACGTTATACATGGGAAGACACATGAGAAAGACACAAGTAGCGAACAAAGAATGTTGGGAGGGGATGGAGTGGAGGGTGCAAATTAAGATACGATGAAGTTTGTAGGGGGTACATCTTGAAAATACCTGCAGGAAGGCCGTTCTTGGATAATGCATGTGGTAGCCTTGAGGTAGGCCCAGTCCTGGTGTATGGAGAGAGGGCCATGGAGGTGAGATGCAGGGCAGAGTGGACAAGGAGAGTGACAGGAGGAGAGGAGGAATAGAACGGAAGGGGGCAGATTGTACAGGGCCATGTGGCCCGGGGAAGTGTGTTACCTTTTACACTGAATGTGTTCAAGACCATTGCGGGACTCTGAACAGGAGGGTGATGGTCACTCTTCAGGAAGGCATTTGGCTGCTTGGTTGAGGATACTCTGGAAAGGGTGTGGCAGATTGGGTGCTGAGGATTCCAGATGAGAGATGATGACAGCATCCACGGGTATGAATGGGAGAAATGGCTAGAAGTTGGTCTTGAGTTACCTGGGTGGTGACGACAGAAGTCATCCCCAGTAGGGTCCTCCTGGAGTCAGTAGATAAACCATGAATCCTCCTTAGAGAGCAAAAACCCCAGAAAGCAAGAAGAATTTTCCCCAGTTAGCTGGAGAGGAGCCTCATTTAGTAGGGCCAGAGGTAGTGTGTGTGCACTTCCTGTCATGAGGCACAGTTATGCATGCATTTGTCCTTGAGGACAGGACCCTTGTCTCCCCTATCTCCCCAACCAATGTCCAGCCCAGGTCCCAGCACACTGTAGGTGATGGTAGGTGTGTGACATGAGACCACGAGCTCCAGGAACTTCCTCTCCATGCACACTGAACTCGCTTTGTCCCTGGGAGTGGCTTTTTTTGACTTAGCTTTTAGACTTGGTATCCTCATGGGCTGGGATGGAGAGACTATGAGTTGGATTCCTGACCCTTTTGTGTGCTTGCCATGTGCAACTGGGCTCTATCTCCACATCTATTATAAAATTAACATTCAGTCATTCATGCAGCAATTTGGTAATCCTTGCTCAGAAACCACTCAAGAGAGAGCTTCCTATCTAATCCATACCTATCTCCCTCCCTCCTCCCTCCTCTCTCTCTCTGTCTCTCTCTGTCTCTCTCTCTCTCTCTCCATTTCTCCCATCTTTGTTTATCATAACACTTAGCAGGATCTGAAAATACTTTACTTCTAGGTTAAGGTGTGTCCCACAGTACAGAAGAAGCCCCATGCAGGCAGAGGCATGAGTGTGCTTTATTCACGGTTAAGCCCAGGACCTTGTTCTAGCTGTCACTTGGGGAGTTCATGAGGCAGTGAGGACTTCAGCATTCACATATTGCAAAGAACAAAGCAAGTGACAAATATCAAGCTAGAATAAATGTGTCATGAGGGTGGCTCACTGATAACTCCTCCCCTAGCATATAGAAGATAAAGACCCTCACCTTGTTAGTCAGCCACAGGCTGCTATAATGCAGTGCCTTCCACCAGTCTCCAGGTAGCTTAGACCAAGGACATGTGGAAGCTGAGAAGTCTGAGATCAGTGTGTGGCTCCTTCTGTTTCTGGTGGGAATTGACGTCTTCCTGGACTCCAGGTAGCCACCTTCTCAGTGTGTCCTCACATGGCCTTTCTTTTCCTCTCTTCTTATAAATTCAGTACTCCCATCCTAAGAGCTTTACCATAAGACCTCATCCAACTCTGCCTCCAAAGTATATCATCTCCCAAACCATCACATTGGGTGTTGATTCAACTTGGGAATATGGGGGGTACACTGCACAAACAACCAGTCTCTAACAGTCCAGTCTTGTAGCTTGCAAATAGTGGAAGCAAGGCTTAATTTCCATCATCAGCTGCCATGAGCTCAAGCACCAAGACAGGATTGTTCACCAATGCATTCGTGTATTCTCAACATAATCACTAGACCAGAACATGAGAGAGATGTTTAATAAATGCAAATTTAATGTATGAATTGATGACTCTGATAAAGACTAGTGACTATTTGGGTAGAAAAAGTTTTAGATGGTGCTTTGTTCAGGTACCCTTAGAAGATGGGGCTCCTTGATGTCTGTCAAGGCATGTGAGGGCAGGGGTAGTAATTAAACATGATACTTTGGCATGGTGATGCCTCCCCATATTCCCAGCACTTGGGAGGCTGTGACAAAAAGGACTGGGGACTCAAGGCCAGCCTGAGTGACATAGTGAGACCCTGTCACTAACCCAAACCCAAACAAAAACCTTTTCACATAATTTTACCCTATTCAAATCTCACAAGAATCCAGAGAGCAATGATTCTCTTTTCATAGGAAGAATGGAAGCAAGAGAAGCCCAGGGCATGAAGAGCAGAGAAGCTTCTTGCTCAAGGAAGTATGGCTGCCTGCAGACCCTGCTCTCAAACAGTGAGGAGCTGATGTGCCATAAGATTGGATTTTTCAAGGGGGATCTGTGTTGACACAGATCTCCTGTGTTGACACAGGAGAGACGAGTCCCTAACCCTAAAAGTCAGGCTGTCAAGTGGACTCTTTCACTGTCTTTGATGAATCATGGGAAAGTGTTGAATTGTAGATAAAAGTATTAAATCTCATGAGGATTCAATAACAAACAAGAAGACAGTTTCTGAGATCAAACCTTATATACCCCACCCTCACCCCAGGCAGAATGTCCAGCCTTTTATGGCCTAAGTCCTCTGAACTTAACCCCAAGCAAATGATCCCAGGCTATTTTATTGAGAAAAGGAACTGCCTACCAATACAAAGGCTTATTTTGCATTAATGAACAGAATCCTATAATCTACTTCCGCGATGTATGATTGATCCTGCTACCACTAGGCAAAGGTGTTCCCATATCTCCTCTTTGGTCACTGGAGAAAAACCATGGGAATCTTTTTCATTAGCAATAACATAAACAGAGGGCAAGATAATCTGAGCATCAGTTGCTTAGACAATTACTGGTGCCTTGAACTAGCATTATTTCTGCATTCCAGAAGGCTGCTGCAGTGAATCCACATCCAGGAAGCTGGTACCAAGGTGACCTTTTATCCAGGAGCTCATAGCAAATGTTTTCAGGTTCATTTAACCTCACAGAGAGTGTATATAGCTTTACAATATCTGAGAATAAGTTCAAATGTTCCACTACATTGAGTCACTAGGTTTTATAGTCTGTTTTGAGGCTTAGGCATATCAGGGCTTCTTTTAATACTTGCTCAGAATCTGCAGAGGAAACCTTTAAGGGTTTCATGCAAATTGTGCCTAAAATTCTCATGCCTTCCTCTCTCTCTCACACACACTGTTACTACGAAAAAGACAACTTCTAGTATAGCTGTAGTTGAATGTCTATGATATCATCAGCTATGTGCATTAATTCTCCAGCCCCCCCTGGAGGAAGGCGTTGCTACATTCCTATGAATAAAGTAACTCAGAAGTTACTTGGAGTTTGAAAGTGACTGCCTGACACAGATCAAAGCTACATGTATGAGACTCTCACCACTGAATCAATACATAATGGTGTCTGTGTTCACTGTATATAGTGATGGTTGTTGAAAGGTGGAGAGAAGAATGTTCTCTTGGGTTTACCGCCACTTGAATAATGGAATAATCCGGAAGAGACTTTGAAATCTTCGAAATTTTCTTTGAGAGTGTCTCTTTGTGACTTCCCTTATGTCCTTAAGACTGAGACCAGTGGCCAAGGTTTTCTGAGGGAATTATCCATTTCTCTATCAAGTTCATGAATTCATTAACTCCCACCCCATCAGAAAAGAGCTAAGAAGTTATATTTCATCCAGTTTCTGGATAATGTTGGGGGGGAGGCGGTTCCCTACACCAAATAGCATCAGTTTCTTCTATAAGCCTCTTCCAGCTCAGCCCATGTGAAAGTCTCCACCGGACCCCACTAAAATACAGTTTGTGCTTAATTGTAATGGTTGATGAGATATGACCATAACAAAGGTGACTTATTAAGTTTTACTATTTGCAAGGAGCTTCTCAGCAACATGTGACATGGGTGTTAGTTTTGTCCTTTTATGTGGAAGTATGGTTTAGAGGGATAAGCTAACTGGTGTTTGTTGTTGTTTGTTTGATTGGGGTTTTTGTATGTGTGTGTGTGTGGGGGGGGTAAATCTGAGCATGAGCCACAGAACATATGTGAAGGTCAAAGGAACGTCTCAGATGTTGGTCTTCAGCCCATCTTGTTTGAGATAGGGTATCTTGTTTTTAACTATGTATGCCAGGCTAGTTGACCTTCAAGCTCCTAGGAATTCTCCTGGCCCCCTGTAGAAGCACTGGGACTACAGGCACACGGGCTCCAGTGTTCAGCTTTATGTGGGCCCTTGAGATTCAAACTTGGGTCCTCATGCTAGAGCAGCGAGTGCTTCACCCACTAAGTTATCCCCACACCTCTAAAAGATACATCAGACCACGATTTTTCTTCTAATTGTAAAAATAACATAGGAAAATGTGTCTTACAAATTGTCAGGGCTTTGAGGAAGTGAATTCTTATTAGTAACCAAATAGTGATAGTATGGAATTTAATGACAATAATGCTATGAAAAGTTTTTGAAAGGAGAAAATCATGTAAATGAGCGTGGGAGCAAGGAATAATATTTGGTGTAATGCATGTAAACACAGAGAAGAAAAGCCTGGGAACAATGAATATCCATTGGAAAAAAAAGAAAAGCATGGTATTAGAGAAGAATGAAACAAAGAAAAAAGCAACCTTGTTTCTTGGCTGTGCTCCCTCCCTTTGGGTTCAGAAAATAAAATTGAGACAGCACCAAAGGGGGTGGGTAAAGAGTTGGAACAAAGAATACGCATTACCAGTATCGGCTGGGTATCTTGTTAGTGTTAACCTGATGCATTGCGAGTGAGCTGCAGTTAGAGCAGTAATTACAGTAAATAGAACCCATTTGGAATCCTCAAGCAAATATGAGCAGGGAAGAAAGATGAGCTGAAAAAAATCCATTACCCTTTGGAAGTTGTGGAAGCTTCGGATGGCAGTGATTTCTACGGTGAATTGCGTCTGACTAAGAAGCTGTGATGTGAATGAATCTATCTCCCGCTCGCAAGTGTATTTAGATGGTAAATAAAATGAATTACCTACCCATTCCAGCCATGTGCAGTTTCCTGAAATATTTGTCTTGGTAATTTAGGTAGAAAATGTAGGTAGAATTGGGGAGGTATCCTGTCTTCTCTTCCTTTTGCTAGGGCTGCTGGGTTTTCTTAGTAATACTGCCATTGGAAAAGCCAAAAAGAATGACCAAGGGGGCATGGGAGAAAGTAGAAGTTCTCACTGATTGTGGGCCTGCATTTGCACATGTGCATGCATGCATACGGAATCCAGGGGCCAACCTCAAGTGTTGTTCTTCTCATGTGGTCCTCCTTGTTTTTGAGACAGTCTGTCATTGCCTTGGAGCTCAGAAGTAGGCTGGGTTGACTGGCCAGTCTGCCAGTAAGTCCCAGGGATCCACCTGTGCCTGACTCCCCAGAGCTGGGATGACAAGCATGTGTCACCACACAGAGCTTTTATGTGGTTTCTGAGGATCAAGCTGAGGTCATCATTCTTGCATGGTAACACATTACCACTGGACCTAGCTCTACAACCCAAGGACAGGTTCCATTTCTAAAGATTCCCACACCAGATTACTATGGCCTGGTACTCACAGCCTTTCTAGTGGGTCTGTCTGTATCCTCTGCTTGAGAGTTCCAGATACCTCCCCAGCTCAGCCAGAGCAGCAGCGGTGGGTTTAGGAGACCTTCCTTCTGAGTCTCACTTCCTGGCTTTACCTTCAGCCTTCTTTCTCTGTTCATGCTCAGATTAGACTTCTGTCTCTGGCTCCCTTATGCATCTCTTCAGCTCCATTAAAGAGAAATTTCTTCCCCTAGCTTCCAGTTTCCTATGGCCTCATGCTCTGAGCAGTCCCTATTACTACCATGTGGGGAATTATTGAAACCTTAAAGGGTACAGAGTCTGGAAAAATGATGAGATAAAGCATACTGAATATATATATATATATATATATAATATATAATGAGTATATATCTCTCTGAAATCTAGATAATGAGTCTCTCTCTCTATATATATATATATATATATATATATATATATATATGTATGTATTTGTTCATTTTACAGATATTTGTTAAGTGAACACTCTGGCCCAGGAGTGATCCTCAGTCTGGTTAGTTCCTCATGAGATGTGAGATGCCCCATTGTTAGGATGTTTTAAAACAGAAAATAATGGAAACTGAAAAGTAAAAACACTAAAAGCAGTATGTCTGTGAGCATAGCTGGGAAATATATAGGATGTTCAAGATACCACCTATGGGACTTGTGCGACTGAGTCAGCCAACCCCACAGACCCAGCCCTGGCAGGGTGAGGCAGCCTTTCCTCACCTTTCACCTTCATCAAAAGGCCCCAGATGTCTGGCCTTGAACATCCTCTCATTGATTGGGTGCCAGGACAAAAGTTAATTAGTGATGGTAATGATCCCATTAGATTTTCAGAAACCATGGAAAATAATCAAAGCAAAGACAGAGAAAAGTAGTGAGCTATTATTTTTTTCTTTTGCCAATGTAACTAGTAGCTATGCAACCTCTTCAAGCCCAAAACAAATTAGTATGGCATCCTTTCTAAAAAGAAAACCAAGGGCCTTTGAATCGTGTGCTTACATCTGAGTACCCAGCTACCTGCTTCACATAACAGGTAAATATGGTGTGCTTTAATACTCCCAAAGAATTTTTTGATTTCTCCTCACTTTACAGGTGGGACATTTGACCCTGAATGTCAAAGGTCGAGCTTTGGAGTCAGCAGAACAGAAGATGGGACTCAGTTCTAACTTCTCCCATTTTTGAAACCTTAGGCTATGTCCTTCCACTTCCCTGTACCTATGTATACTCAGCTGTAAACCAGGATACCTGATTCAGCTAGCTGCCACAGGAGGAATGATAAGGAGAAACTTATTAGCATGATGGTGCATCCTCCAAAACCAGACACAGAATAAGGGCTAAGTCAACTGATCCCTTACTTCCAGGGACCAGTAGCAAGATGTTCCCCATCCATGACCCCTGGTCTCCAGGTCATTCACAATAAGGATTTGTCACAGTGAAGCAAGCCTTAGTGATGTTCATGTGAGCTGTAAGGGTCAAGGCCTCATGAGTCCTGGAGTAAAGAAATCAAACCACTGAGACACTGACTGGCAGGGAAATGAGGTGAGTGGGACCTAATCCTCAGACACTGCACAAGCACCCCGAAAGGCCCAGTGCAGACCAAGGACAGGAAGAAGGATCATGCTCATACAGTGCTTCAGGGCTGGAGGGGCAGGCACAGGCAGGGAAGTGTTACAGCAGCATGGGAGGGGCTGATGGTAATCCTCTGAGGTGGAATTCATATGACTCCAAGCTGGCATTCTTGCCCTGGAGACTGGTCCCAGAGCACAGCTGCTCAGCCTTTTAGGGATTTGCAATTTCCCAGAGAGGTCTGACTGGGCCTCCCTCCTAGAGAATGGCTTCAGTGGCTTGGAGTGCAGCCTGGAGACTGGAGTCTAAGCATTCTTCAAGTGACTCTTGTTATGGAGTGAGGGCTGAGAGTCCCTAGCCTTGGTGCTTAGCTGGGGGCCTTGATCTTGTGTCTGCCAGGCAGACAAGGAACTTACAGAAAGGCCAGGCATCTGCCTGTTCCCATTCCTGTTGTGTTCCATCCACCAACACCACCAGCCCTCTTCCTTCTATCTGCATTTCTTCCTGTGCTTCCAACCCAGCTCCCAGTTCCTACAGCATCCCGTGCCTTTGCCAGGGAGGCCCTGACTCCGCAGTCCTCCAGCTTGCCCTTGCCCACGAGGCTTTGTGTCCTTCATGTCTTTGCTCAGCCTCTGCACACTGCCTCAAAATCCTCCTCTCACTATTGAATATCAACATTTCATGTCTCTTTGATGATCACAGGCTGGCTCAGAGGTTCTGGACTTTCTCTCTCATCTGTAAATGGAAGGAATGGATCTGCCTAGCAACACTGTAGGATTAAGTGTGTTAATGTGTGTTGGAGGTACTGATGTTACATAGTCCCGGCAACCAGAAGAAGAATGTAAGCTATGAAAAGTTCCACAGAAGACATGGGTTCCAGGAGCTCAGGGGAGCAAGAAGAAAGTCACTATGTGTGTGCATTGGTACCCTACATTGCTATGACGTGCTCACAAACAAAACCATGCGCGCACATTCGCTTATGGATACAGAGCTCAAAAGTCTATAGTCAGTGTCACTGGGGTGCAGGCATTGGCAGAGAAGTTTCCTTCTGGAGACTCTGAAAGTAAAGCCATACTCTCACCTCTGTGGTTCCTACAGACACCTACAATTCTTGGGCTGTGGTTCTTTCCTACAATCTCTTGTTCACATATCCTGCTACTAACTCTGAGTCTCCTGTCTCCCTTTCTGCTGGATAAGGACCTGGAGATGATAATGGCCTCAATTAGATAATGGCCCTATACCAAGATCCGTAACTTTATCATTTCTTCGTAATTTTTTTCAGCACGTGCACTTGCCGTCATAGGGATTAGGGCTTGGACATGGTAGGGTCTATCACGGTCAAGAGTGACTTTGGAAGCAGGTAATCTCACCCATTCTCACTCTGGGAGAGTGAGTAGGGATCTGCCAGGCTGACATGTCAGATTGGCCATTCTAAATGGGGCTCAGATGCTAGGGCATAGAAGGAAAGTCTGTGTAGGTGTGACCAGGTGAGGATATCATGGCGAGGGCAATGTGACCTGTGGTTGTCAAGGCCTTTTATGTGGTGGCAGCAGAAACAAATGTGCATGGTATGGCAGCTGCATATGGGGTCCACTGTGCAGTGTAGCATCCTGTTTAGGGAATGCTGACATTCCACCCTGGCCCAGTCTAGCCAGCCTCAAGGGTATCACATTCCACCGGGTGGTATGTGTGTGTGTGTCTGGCCCTGAGGTCCCTGAGGCTTACAGTTGTCTTTATTGCCTTCTTCAGACTACACCCCCCAAACTCTAATGGAAGAGCCCCCCAATCCCCTCCCCAAGAGCCATATCCCCTGACTCCACTTCCTAGGGCTCCTGAGCCACAGAGCAGAGGATCAACTCTGGTGATGGAGAACAGACCCCGATGCCCATTTATTGGAAGCCATTTTCCTCCTCAATATCTCCGAGAGAGGTGGACCGGCAAAGCGACATTCCCGCAGAAATAATTTTTCAATTTCTTATAATAGGACATAAAAGTCGGCCCGGGGAAATTGATTCCGTTCGGTGCTCCCTTTGTAGGACACTTTATCTTCCATTGCGGCCTCTGTATTTCAGCAATTTCTAAAGCCTGAGGAAGTCTCGCTTCATGTTTTTTTTTTTTTTGCCACTCTGGCAGAAGGCTTTTGTAGCTCAGCTGAATGTCTCTGCTGACCTGTCACTTCTTCATCCTGTGACCAGTGGGCCCCCCTCGGGCCTGAAGGGCCTACCCAACCTCCACCCCACACCCATCCACCCGGGAGCTGATTGTCCAGCTCCCCATGGTCCTCTCTGAAGCAGTTTATTCTCATCCTTTGCTCGTTCCTCCCATCTCTTTCCCCTTCCTTTCTCCTCTTTCCTTTCGATATTGACTTCCCCTCCATTTCCCCTTTCTGATACTCCATTTCTCTTTCTTCTCCTGTGACTCTGTTACCAGGTTACAATGACCATTTAATAACTGTGGACCTAGCAGCTGACTTAGTGTTTCTGGATCTCAGCTTCTTGGTCTAAAAATGAGAATTAATAACACCTACTTTGATAACATGAGGGCTCCACATTAGATATCCAATGAGCCCCAGAGAGGGAGGGGTGCGCTCGGGGGCAGAACGCAAGTGCTTGGCCAGCAGTCCTACACAGGAGTTCCTGAGCTTGGCCCTGACTCTCAAGATGTTTTTTATTATGTGGGAGGAGGGGGAAGAGGAGGATAAGGATGAGGAGGACGACGAGGAGGGATGCAGCACCATTTCCAGTGTACTAGGGTAATTTACAAAGGCATAGTACTTCGCATTTAGAAGGATTTTTCTGATGCATTACCAAGTTTGATCTCTAAGATGCTTGTCTAAACAAAGAGCAGTTAGTTACCCTAACCTGTTTGTAGATGAGGAGCCGGTTGCTCAGGGAATGCATGTACATGGACACCTATATCCAGTGGCCACTGAGCCTGGTGTTCTTTATTCCCTGGATCATGGTGTGCAGACAGTAGACAGGCCCATTCACCTTTCTCCTGTGTGTCCTTATGTTTTCTTGACCCTGAAGACAGAGTCTAGGAATAACTAGATTAAGATCTTTCCTGATTACAAAGTCTCAGCTCTGCTGCTCTGCTGTGACTTGAGAGATTGTCTGGAGCATTATCTATGCCCCCAAGATGACCAAAGCCCATCTCCAGAGTCTCCAGACTTGCACACCAGCTCACACTATAGTTCATTTGAGCATTCAGATATTCACAGGCAGATGTGACTCAGCTGGCAAACGTTCTCTTGCAGACCCCTGAAACAAGCTCAGTAGCAAATGTTACTTCCTTTACTTCAGCTGGTACTTGAACCCAGGTCTGAGCAAAGATTTCAGGCCTTTTGGATTCAGGGAGGCTAAATGTGACTAGCTAAATTTCATTGAACAGTTTAGAATTCACATATACCTAGACTACATTTCAGGATGTTTTTGCTATGTGTTTTATTTGTTATAGTTTGGATTGCTTCTGTGCCAAAGCTCTGGGAGAGAAACAGAAGTCAGTAAGTAGATGTAGGCATATAGTCAGATGTGAACGTTAATTCAGGTTCAAAGATTTTCTTATTCTTTGTCTAATTAAATCCTCCAGCCCTGGAGCATTTTTACCTCCATACAGTCTAGTCTTAAGCCTAGAACTGGAAGGCTTCAGCCTCAGCTTCCATACAGTCTAGAACATCGAAGCCTCCTAGGCTTACAGCTAACTGAGCCACTCTAACTAGCTCCTTCTGAACTCAAAGCTGTACTGAACTCTTGGTTGGCTGACTCCCGTAACATCTATGCCTGAACTGCTCAGCTCCACTTCAAACTGACTCATTCTCCCTGTCTGATGCTGACTTCTTCTGCTGATCTGCCTCCATGTCGCTGCCTCAGACTCCTCAGACTGCTCCTGTGTCTTGCCTCTCTCTGAGTTCTCACTCTTCCATACTGCCTCAGTCTGACTGCTTCATTGTCTCTGTTTTGTCCTCTCTCTGCCTCTTATCCTTCATACTGTTTCTCTCTCTCTCTCTCTCTCTCTCTCTCTTCTCTCTCTCTCTCTCTCTCTCTCTCTCTCTCTCTCTCTCTCTCTCACACACACACACACACACACACACACACAGCTGAAAGCACGCTTTTATATGGTGAGCGTTAAGCATGACCTCACTCTGACTCACTCTGCTAACTCTTCCTCTGATTTGTCACTTTGCCTGGCCTTCACTCTAACTCATCTCAGAGGTCACTACCGGCCTGACACTGACTCCTTCTGAGCTCTGCTTCATGTCTATGAGCTCTGAGATTAAAGGTGTGTACCACCACTGCCTTTTGAATACTGGGACTAAAGGTATATGCTACCACTGCTTTCTGAATATTAGGATTAAAGGTGTGCACCAATATTCTTTCTACCCTAGAACAGCCATGCTTGCAGATTAAAAGATTAAACATTCTTCTACAGGTGAAAGTCTCCTTCCCACCTGTGCAGCTGTCTCTTGGGCATAGAAAGGGCTGGCTGCCAATCCCTTGGGCTTACGAGCAGGCACCAAAACCTCTTTCTGGAGATACTGAGAAGGGAATTCCAACTTCTGCTGTCTGGGTGGCAGTCAGAGGCCACCCCATTCCAAGGATTAGATAGTCCTCTTATATCCCGGCACTGACCTGGAGCTGAACTCAAGCTGATAGCAGCTGTTGTTCACAAAGAATTCCCAAGGGAGAAGGAAGCGAAAATTTGCCTCCAAAGAATCTGGAATCCTAAATGCAGTGTTGCTTTTTTTGCTGCCTGTGGGTGAGAGTGTGTGGACCTCTCTTAATCTTATTATGGTCAGAAAGTCCTGCATCTGATTAATGGATTCAGTCATTCATTCCACACACATCTTTAAGCATCTGCTCTGGGGCAAGCCCTTTTCTGGGCTATTGGAATGTAGTAGAAAACAAGATGGTCCCCCTGCACACTCCCAGCATCATAGGCTATGGAAGGGACATTTGGGAGACAGGTCATCTCAGTTTATCTGTCATATCATTTCTTTCTTCTGAGACTCTGTGGGTCCTTTGTAAGTTCTCAGAGCCTGATGAACAAGGAAGAGACATGGAGAAAAGATCCTTTTGGAATCAAGTTGGGTTGTATCTAGATCCTACTGTGAGAGCCAGTAGGTCTCAGTACTTCCCTGGTCCTTGGGCTCATCACCCATGGAATGAGTACAACAGTGTCTACTCTGATCTTGTCCTGCACAGGATCCTAGGTGTCATAGGACAGTGACCTATCAACTGGAGCTACAACAGTGAGAGGAAACCTTCAATGCAGCAGTGGGGGAATCCAAATACAAGAACCCCATTGCAGCAAAGCCTCATAGAAACCCCAGGTGGGGAGCTGTAGGGCACTAAGGTATCTGTGTGTCTTTCTCTTTGCGTGGCTACTCTGCTCTGCTCTCTGCTCACCTACCTCCTAACAGCTTACAGCCCCATAAAGACTTGAATCATAAATTCCACTGTACTCTCCTGGGCTTTCTCAATATCCAAACAACTCTTGGTAGCTCTTTTCTGTTTCTTTCCTCTGCTATAACCACCACCTCTAGCCCCCAAATCAAGGTACCAATCGCAGAGGAGGAGCCTAATCAAGAAAAAAGGTTACTGGATAGTTAAGGGTTCTCTCCTCCATGGGACAAATACCAATTCTGTTTTAATCATCCCTGATCACGGTGAGACATGATCATATATACAAATATTCCTGAGCTCTAGATGAGATATTTTCCAGTAGAATGTGACATTGATGTATTCATCATAGACTTGCTCCCACTGCACTGCCTTGCCCAGTTCAATGAATTTTTCATTTGCTTTGTTTTGTTTTTCTTTTCACTTATTTTTAAGTACCAAGCAGCTGACTTCCTGTGCACAGCAAGGTTTACTAAGTGACTACTGTTTCCAGAGTGCCTTGAACTATAAGGTACTCTGTAGGTGTGAGGTGTGTGAAGATCTCAGGCAAGTACTGACAAACTTAAACATTGCAAAGGCTGGCTGGGCTGGCTTTAGGCCAGTTGCATTAATCAGAAATGATTCAGCTTGGTAACTTCCTTGTTCCCTCAGCTGTTGCTTTCCCTGGGGCCTGGGGAGACTGTGTCTTGAATACGAATTCTTCAAAGTGGCTCCATGCTGTGTCTCTGAGTGGGGCTAGGGCTCAGCCTTAGAAATTACAATTTGTCTCATCCTACTGGGCACCACAGGGTCAGCGCACACTTGCCTATCCCAGTACCTAGGGGCCCTCCCAAGCAACCAGTGATAGGAATGACAGCTAGAAAGCTATCTCTGCCTTCTAACACTCTGGACTAGAGAAGGAAGAAGGGCAGAGAGAATCACAGATATGTTGCACCTTTATTGGGTCTGAATCTTACATCATTGCATCTTCATAGCAATGTCATCAATAGGCATTATAATCCCCATTTTACAGGTAGGAGTAATAAGGTTCAGAAGGATTAAGTAACTGGTCCAAAATAGTAAGCAATAGATGGGAGTTCTTTGGGCTCCCCCATTGCATTGTAATAATAACTTATAAACATACAAGCACCAATTCCTTCTGAGTACCTAGAGCTTCCTCCTTTGATGTGGAAATAAGACTTTGCCAGGCTGTGTTTCCACCAGTCTTCACTTATACAGATATGTACAGACTAAGTAAAGGACTTGAGGGAGCTGGCCTCAGAAAGGAAGCCTGCCCTGCTCTGGTCTTGGTGCTTACAGAGGCACTCTGTGCTTCAGAAATGCTCTGGGGAGCATCTGCAGTCTTCAGTCCCGATTTCAAACTTGGCCTTTCTACCAAGGCTGGATAGGAGGTAGTGTACTGGCGGCTAGCTTGGACAGAGTGAGAAGATACAGCCATTTCTTGGTCTGTGTCTTCCTTGCAACACAAATCAACCTGCCTTGTAGCAAACTAGCTGTTTCCTAGCAATGCCAAGTGATGGATGTAGCAGGGTGGCATCTATTTTGAACCTTCCCAAAGTGACCTATTGACTCTCTTTGAGCTTGGCAGCTATTGCCTTAGGCAGCTGGCCTGGATGGCAAGGTTCTTCAGTAGGGCTACCCTCCATTGTGCCTCCATTCTGAAAATGGACTCCTTCGTACTCATTCTTCTCTTGCATGCCACATACAATATTTGTTGCCTACTGTGCCAGGACCGGTGCCTTCTACAGGCATTTTTGCAGAGAGGAATTGGGCCTAGTTCCTTCTGTTGGGTAGAAAAGATCATTTTATACCAAGACTTGTGACAAACAAGTCTATCAACAAGAAAATCAAGGCTAGAGTTTATGGAAATATTCTTCATAGAAGTCATAAGTTGAACCAGACTTTGAAATATCAATAGGAGTTTTCTAGGGAAAGAATATTTTTGTCAGAGGTATTCTTGTCAGTGCTAGTTAATACCCCAAAGGCATAAAAGCCCCAGAGGTAAGTGGGTGACATTGCTGACTAATCCAAAATGCTTTCCCTTGGGATCTTAATGGATGTTATTCAGACAAGAGATTTATCTCAAATAAGAACTTTGGGCTTAAAGTGAAGTACTCTTTCTCAAATGTGTCTATGAAATGCTAACACTAATACAGTGTTCCAGGATCATGAAATGGTCTGTACCATTCCCTAGGCTACTTAATGTCCTTGGACACTGAGGCCATCAATCTTTTAAGACGATCAGGTAGAAAATTGTAGGCTATACAATAGGGTTGTTTCCTGGAGATGGTTCTATACTGATAGGCCTAGGCTGAGGATGGAGTTTTCCTGAGATGATGAGCACCATGAGCATGTGTTGAACAAGAATCTTTGCAAGAAATAAAGAACAGAGAGCTGGCAGCCCAGATGCTGTTATAACAGACACTTTTTGGAGACTTGGTTATGGATTTGCATATGAGCATCTCTCGTTTCCTAGGACAGCTCAGGGAACTCAACACCAACACAGAACAATCAAAAAGATGTTGTTTGGTGTCAAGACAGGCTCTCATTGGCCTAGAATAATTTCCTGAGTGTGACACAATACATTTGTTATATATTCCTGGCAGTTCTTTGCTTTGGCCAGGTTATGTTCTCTGCTTCTGGCAATTGGGTTGGTTAGGGTTGTCGTTCTGACAACTCTCTGCTTCTGTGTGTAGCCAGCTGATACCCAGTGTTCTTTGTCTGTACAGCTTTGATGTGTCCAGGAACTGCAGAAACCTGAGACAGATCATTCTCTGCACTGAGAAAGAGAGAAAATGTCACCAGATAGCAGATCAAACACAGTCTCCCCAAAGCAATGGTCCTGTTCAAAGGAAAGGAAACATAACAAATGAGAAAGCCCAGGAGGCAAAAGAAAGCTCAAGAGTCAGAGGGCTAAAATCTTACACCCCAGCTTTCCTGGTCGCAGGCCGGATGGGCACAGACAAATCACTAGACTCTCTAAGTCTTAATTTTTCTTGGAGGAAAACACAATAAGAAATACAGCTTTAAAATGTATTCATTGTTAGTCACATAAAGTCAGCACTATGGATATTACGAATGGTTTCTTCTTTTTCCTCCTTGGGTCTTTAAACCCAATACTTAAGAACAGACATGGTTTAGTACCAACAGCTGTGAAAATGGTTTTCACGGTTTCAGTTGAAAAGTTGTTTGTGTGGCCGGAAGATTGATGTGAGCAGAGGCTCTATCAGTAAAAGGAGAGATTACCACACTGAGGAGGGGTTACTCCCAGCCATATGCTTGTCCAGACTCTGCTCAAAGACCATTCTCCATTCAGAGTCATAGGGACAATGGTCTAGAAACTAATTATATGAAGGGCAGATGAAAGAGCCTTGGAATTTTTCCCTGCAGAAGATGATGGACAGTGATCTAATAGCCAAGAACAATGTGTCATTTAGTATCTACAACTTTGTCTGGTGCATGGTACTTTCTGAGTAAGCGTTTGTTTGGATGGAGGGATGACGAATAGGCAAGCCTTTTGTGAGGTCACATCTCTATCACATGGGGATGATGCTCAGCCTCCCTACATGTCAGTTGCAAAATGGGGTAGGGAAGCCCAGTGTGTGTGTGCTCCATGAAGGAATCAATGGAAAAAATATCATGCAGTAGGGGCCAAATACTGAGTTTCCTCCCTTGGAGATACTTGTGAAATTCTCTGCCATGTTCATGGTTGGTGATCTATAATGCCTTCTGTCTTAAGGTTTCTATTGCTATGATAAAATACTGTAGAGAAGTGTTTAATCCTTTAATCTGTCAACATGGCTGCTCTAGGGTAGAAAGAATGTTGGCACATACCTTTAATCCCAATATTCAGAAATTGGTGGTGCAGACCTTTAATCCCAGTAGTTGCAAGACAGGAGCAGAGCTCAGAAGGAGTCAGTGTCAGAGAGGAAGTGACCTCTGAGATGAGTCAGAGTGAAGGGCAGGCAAAGCGACAAATCAGAGGAAGAGTTAGCAAAGTGAAGACAGTCCCAACTCTCATGTTATAAAAAGCAGGCTCTCAGCTTAGTGACAAAGAGAGAGAGAAAGAGAGAGGGGAGGGGGATGACAGTAGAGACACAGAAGTATCTTAGAGGCAGTATGAAACAAGCAATAGAGGAACAAGACACAGAGACAATGAAGTGGTCTGACTGAGGAAAGACACAGAAGAAGACAGAGGATAAGTCAGAAGAAGTCAGTATTAGACGGGAAGAGTGAGTCAGCTTGAAACTGAGCAGAGCAGTTCAGTCAGAGAAGTTGCAGGAGTCAGCCAGAGTCTGCCAAAGTCAGAAGAGTTTGGTCAGAAACAGTCAGCTGGCTCAGAAGTTCAGTTTAAACCAGTTAGTTGAGCCAGAACAGTGAGTGAGTTGAACTAGAAAAACTGAATTCAGTATAGTCCTGAGTTCAGAAGGAGAGAGTCAGAGTGACTCAGTCAGCAATAAGTCTCAGAGGTTTAATGTTCTAGATTGTATGGAGGATGAGGCTGAAGCCTTCCAATTCTAGCAGCTTAAACGTTTTAGATTGTATGAAAGCTGAAAAGCTCCAGGATTCCAGGACTAGGACCAGTGATTGAATTAGGCAAAAATAAACAGCCCTTTTAACTTGATTCAATGGCAACAAAATACTGTGACCAAAATTTGGGGGAAAAGTTTGTTTCAGCATACAGTTTCCATGTAGTTCATCATGAAGGGAAGTCAGGGCAGGAATTCAAGGCAGGGACCTGGAGGCAGGAACTGAATCAGAGACCATGAGGAGTGCTGCTTACTGACTTGCTCCTTATGGCTTGCTTAGTTTGCTTTCTTATACAACTGAGGACTACATGCCCAAGGGTGACACTACACCTGTGGGCTGGACCCACCTTCATCAATCATTAATCAAGAAAATGCACTACCATTAATAAACTTTTGGGCAATTTGATGAAGGTATTTTCCAGTTGTGTTTCTCTTCACCGGCAATTCTTGCTTGTATCAAGTTGAAAAAACAAACAAACAAACCAAGAAAAAAAATGAAAAAGAAAACCCAAAAAGCAAGCTGGACCCCTGCTTCACAGACAGAGAATTGGACATGTATCTGAAGTTCCAGAGCTGGAATGGCAGGTAGAAGTTTGGGTCAATCTTTCAAGACTAAGGCCATTAAACATCATCCTGTTATTGTCATAGAAATCAGCCCAGAGGAGGGCGTATGCAAGGAGACATGGTGAGATGTTTATCTAAGACAGTGTACTTCATCATCAAGGTCAGTCATTTCTAATGATCACCCATGGAGTAGAAACCCACTGAAGCTCTTAGTCTCAGTGCTTCCATCTGTGATATGAAGGGACAGTGAATTGGGTATCCTAGAAAAATGGAGAAATGAGTGTGGATAATGCTTATGAGTCATAAAATACTGGGACACCAGTCGCCTTCAGAAGGATTCGGGGGAACAGCATAATGAGCATTCTGTCGGCCTTTAGTCGAAGTTTGGATTTCACGGGAAAAATTCAGGAAAAATTCAACTGGCTTTGAAGAAGGAACGGAATAAGATGACAGGGACTGTGTTGTTACCTGGTGTGTGAAGCTGAGCTGTGGCAAGCTTCTGTAGTTCTCATACTCTCTCACACAACTGTCTTAAAACCCCAAAACCAGACTTGACTTTCTATCCTCTATGGCCCCTTTGCTGTGACCTCTGCCCTCATTGTTAGGTTCTAGAATCCCAGCCTGGCAGGCCAGGATATAAGCTAAATACATCATCCTCATCCTCTGGGGGAGCTCAAAAGACAGCCCAAAGTAGTAATGGACACCTTGGCTTGGGGCATTGGGTTACCTTGGGAGCATGCCCCATCTCTGCTATCTTTTAGCTTACTAGTTTCTCAGTTTTCCCTATAAAATGATACTAGTAATCAAAACTGCTTTACAGGGTGTGTGATGACTTGGGGAAGTGTCTGGCACTGAGTGGGCATTCAGTAGAAGGCACCTGTCATTACTAAAACAAATAGCTCTCATTTCATAAGAACCACATCACCTCAGGCTTCCTGGACTTGTGCTGTGGGTCTGGGTACAAAACTTGACAGGTTTTGACAGCAACGATTTCAGAACCAGTGACCTTTCTGCATGAGTAACCAAGAATCCCAAATCAGTACCTAGAGCCAGTTATGTGGAACAGCAGAGATTGTATTATAGCCATTGCCAGAGCTAGGAGGGCCACAGCTGAGCGTCTCAGTCCCATGAGCCCCCCTGCTCTATAGTTGCAGGAAGCACTGTGATTTACCAGGGCCATTAGGCTACCTTTGGCATCTGACAATTTATAGCCTTCCCAGGGTAAAAAGGAACTAATGTGTCACTTACATTTGTACAACATTCAGATGAGAGCTGATGGTAGGTTCCCCACTTCGTCACCACTCCCTCCTGCTCAGTCTACTGACACTGTGTGCAACAGATGTCAGAAAACAAACATGCCTCCCCAGGAAAGGAAAGGGGGATGCTGAGGTTGGCCCTTGGCTGTCCTTCTCCACTCCATGAGCCTCTCTGTCCTCCCCACAGCTCTCTGTAGAGAGGACTCTATTAGACTCCCATTTTCCAGGGAAGAAAAGAAAGGTGTCGCCTGTTCTGATAAGTTGCTGGCTGCTGGCTACTTGCTGCTGGCCACACAGTTCCTGAATAGTTAAGAGTGGAGTCTAGGCTCAGGCTTAAAGGACTGTGCTCCTACACCTCTGTTAGCCTGGTAGCATGTTGGCCATGTAGAGGAGTTTTGTTTTTTGGTTTTTGTTGTTGTTTTTTTAACATCACTTATCAGTCAGGGACAGGTCAGCCAGTCTCCATCAGGGAGAAGCCCTGACTATTGTGCTAACCACATTCAGGCTGTTTCCAGCAATGCAGCTAGGCCACCATCACTCTTCCCGGTGTAAGCAGATCATCATTGCTCCTGGGAGACATCCCTTGACCAGTGAAGGGGAAGATCTAAAAGTTGCCCACAGGGCTTGGTAGGACACTAGCCACTACTATGTCCTTCATAGCTATATGGCCCTGCCATCCCTAGTGGGAACTGACCTACCCTTGGCTGGTGCTGCATCAGCTACTAAGCAATCAGTCTGACTGCTTGAGCCTGCCTGAATCCTGGTTCTGCCACACATGAGGTGATGTGTTTGGACTTGTGACTCAGCAGCTCTTCATCCTCTTCCCTCTGAAACAAGAAATAACACCTGAAGGGTTAATGTGAAGGGTTAATGTAATTGTGCAAGGAACCTTAGATCTTGATTCCAGAAGCTGTATATTATTTCCTGTGTGATTCTCACGGTTACCTTTGGAGGGAGGTCACACAGCTATTCCATTTTGCAGATGAGGTGATCAAGCAACTCATTTGTTCTCACACTCATCCCTTACTAAATTTTGTCTATGTTTCAAACCAGGTGTTGGGGTAGCAGAAGGAATTAACACTTGATCAGCTCTCAGGGGCTCTGAGCCTCAAAACTGTACTCTTACTCCATAGCTCCTAGACTTTCTGGAACCCAGAAGCCAGAAGCAGACACAGGCCAAGGATTCAAGAATTGGCTGCTTTATCCTCCTGTCACTCTAGCCCAAACCACTGAGGTCATCCTTAGTTCCCGCACCCCACCCACATGTTCAGTCCCTTCAGAAGTAATGCTGAGACTGCCCTTGGACCTATTGGTGTGCTGGAATCAGTTCCCATTGGCTAGTAGGAGTTTTCGATGCACAATTCTTCTGAGTTCAGCACTCAGAGTCACATTGATCGACTGTTTTGACACTGGCCACAGTGGAGTGTTTACATGATGGGAATTGGCAACATGGATGCTTCCCAAGTCAAGCATTTACAGCACCCTGTTATCTGAGTCCCCACTTCCCTTCTGTTCCGCTTCTAGCATCTTCGTCTAAGCCACTGTCAGCCCTTACTCAGCAGGTTCTGCCTGACTTCTAAACTTCCTACTGTCTATTTCATCACAAGGAGCTGGAGGGATCCTTGGAAAAACACAATTAGTTTCTGTTACCCATCCCCCTTTAAAAACCTCTATGGTTCCCAGATTACTGGGCTAAAAACCACTCCTTGTTGGAGCCTGCCCAGTGTGTTCCATCTGCTCTGCCAGACTCCGATCATCCTTGCCCTGCCTCTGACACCTGGAAAAACTGATGCCATCGCCTTAAGGGCTGTGCTTCTGCTAGGAGTGCGCTGTCCTCAAGTCTGCATGATGGCCTCCTTCTTTTTCTGAGTTTTTAGTCATTACATTATAGCCCAACACAGACAAGTCCTCCTGTCCTTCCTGCCCTTCCTGCCCAAAGCAGCCTCTTTTACTATTTTGTTACCTGTCTCTTGATGATGGGAGGCTTTTGCTGCCTGTAAACAAAGGGTGTGGTAGAGAAGAGTTTAGTGAGTGTCTGGTGAATAGAAGGCTCATTTCTGCAAGAGCAGATGCTCCAGAGAGTCTCACCCACGACTGCTGGATGGAGTTCTGCCTCAGTTTCTTCACATCCTTAAAGCAACCAGCTTTAGCCTGAGGAAACTTTCCCATCTCCACTCTTGTGTACATTGTGGAGGTAGTCCTGAATTTATAGAAGCAGAAAAGAAATCTCTATGCTTCAAGGGGAGGAGAGATGCACTGAAGGGAAGATAGAAGTGCTTTTCCTGGGAATGAGGATGTGGCTTGTTCAGTAGAGTACCTAGCATTCACGAGGCCATGGGCCCAGCACTGCAGAAACATGGAATAGTGGAATATGCCTACAATTCAAGCACTAGCATTCAGAGAGTAGAGAAGAAGATAAAAAATTCAAGGCCACTGTTAGCCACATGGTGAGTCTGATACCAGTTGAGACAAATCTGGGCTACATGAGACATTGCCTCGAAAAATAAAATAAAATATAAAATAAAATAAAATAAAATGGACTATTTATGCTTCTGGTTAAGATCCTCTGTGATTTTAATTCTTCAGGTTTTTGGTGGAGTTAGATGCTCCTGAATGATGTCATAGAGGACAGTATCTAGTTAGACGGTTAATTTCGATGGGGCCAGGTACTGTCTGGCTGGGAAGACAGTTTCATAGGCACAGTGACTTCCTATGGAAACTTTCCTCTGGTATAATAAAAAGACTCCAGGGCCAAGGATATAACTTAGTGGCAGAGCACTGGCCTAGCACACATGAGACCTCGGATTCAATCCTCAATACCACAAAAATAAAGCGAAACAACTTCTGGAGTCTGTCAAGCCCTGGCTTATATCAGTTCTTTAAAATCAAAAAAGGCCTTGAACTCCTAGGAACCTCAGATTCATGTGTGAAATAGGGCTCATATGTATTATTTTACTACATGCCATTTCAGTGATCAAACGTGATACACTATATAAAAACGGTGGCCTGACGCGGGACATAACGCACCCTCGTTCCCTCTAGCCAGGCATCCTGAAGAGAATCCTGTAGTTGTGGCAGCTACAGCATTTGCTAGCCCAAGGATAGGAATCTCTCAGCTTGCTGCTTAGTGACTTTCCTGGAGTCAACCAGACAGTCAGAGACACCACTGGAGAGCCAGACTGTCTCAACACCTGCCATAGTTCCCAGAGTTCTTCTGTCTGAGCTCTGTCTGAGAAGACAGAGAGCCTCTGCCTGAGGAGGAGGAGGAAGAGGAGGAGGGGGAGGGGGAAGGGAGGGGGAGGGGTGTATGTGGAGTACAGCAGCCCTACACTGGCACTCAGAGCAGCCACCCTCTCCACCACTGTTGGCGACTCAATGGCCTTTCTGCATCAGTGTGCCCACGTTGATGGGAACACAGAACCACCTCGCTGAGCCATGGGAAGAGAAGAGGACTGGGTGTAGAGAGCAAGAATGTGACAAGCATCTGTTCTTGATTACAGCAGAAGTTCTAGCTAGATGTTAGGTGGGTCTGAGAGGGCAGTACTTGTGTTCCAGAAAACGAAGGGAAAAGATATCTCGCTGAGGAACCTTTTCAGGCAATCTCACATGCTTAGAGACCCTGATATACACCTTGGTCTTGTAGAGAGGCGGGGTCCCCACTGGGACTGTCTCTCACGGAAGCATTTGCTGTTTGAATTGTGCCACGGGAAACACCATCTTTCTCAGTTCACAGGGCAGAAGCTGAAACCCTAGTGCTCAGAGACCTTGCTATTTTGGTGTCATTTACAAGACAGTAGTATGTCTCTCTTTGGGAGCACACAGAGGCCTTAGGGTACCAGGATTCAGATGACAGGGCTTTGATCCATTTCCCCAGGCTGTCTTTTTGCTATTAATATTCTCTTGGTTTTTTTAGTTGGTATGGTTTTATGAAAAGGTCACAAAACTAGGTATTTTGGGTTTTGATTTTTAAACATGATTTCGAAGTCTGACCTTGTTCTAACTGGATAGTTGAGTGAGCTTGGGAAAGCTTCACAATTAATTCACTAAGACTCAGTTTCCTTAGCTGTAAAATGGGAACTTTGAAACTTACCAGGTTACACTAGGCACAGTGAGCTTTATGTTGAAATTGACATAAATTCAATGAGGTAATAAATATGATTAGGTGTCATAAAGCATCTTGTGTGGCGGTGATGGTAGGGGAATTGATATATCATAAAATATTCTTTTAGAATGTACTTTTGCTGTTGGTCCTAAACTTTCAACTTACTATGAAGGAGTGTACTGAAAGGTAATTGGCCTCTATGCCTTCCTAATTGATTCAAATTAAACTTCACTATCATCAGGCATCCCTCAGCCTCTATCAGAGGATTTTATTTCTGTAGAAATACAGTATCCATTAAAATTATCTATTTCTTTGGCACTTAAAAGTGTCGACATAGTAGTCTTCTTGCTTTATGTTCTGGCTGACTTACACAACCTCTCTCTGCTAAGATTGGGAGAACATGCTGAAGTGTTTGTGAAGATTAGTGTTTTGTTATAAGAACCAGGACTTGTGTGCGATTCAGTTCTGAGTAGCTCCTATCAACTATTTGCTCTGTTGAGGCATTCAAAGGGGCAAGAAAACCTACCAAGGCCAGGCTGGTGACCTTCTGGAACTTAACAGTCCAGAGTTTTTTTCTTTTTCTTCTAATGTATTTAAATAGTTTCCAAATGTATTTAATGGTGGATGGATACTAACACAGACAGTTTTCCCAGCCCTTAGACATGGACACAGAAATGGAAAGACCTGGTTGCCTCTGAAAAGAAGAGTGGGAGGAGGAAAAGCAGCCTGAGCATAGGCTGGTGTGGGTCTGGAACCCCGCCACCGTTACATGGGATGCTGGAATTCTGCTGAGGGAGAGCTTGCTCTTTATCTCACTATGCTCTGTGGCTGCTGCTATAGAAGCCCACCTGGATCAAGCAGTGAACAGGCAGGAAAAGGAGACTCAAAATATACACGAATGTCAAGGTTTTGTCACACCAAATAATGAGTGTTATAAAAGAGAATCCAGTCTGAAGCCATGGATTTTAGGGGAGGAGAGGATTTCTTTGGACTGAGGCATCATGATGGGCTTGGAGAAGAAGTGGTCTTTGGTAAAAGCCTTGAGGGATGTCTGGACACTGGTGGGATAAAGATACAGATCAAAGGGGTATTGGGTAGTGTTGGCCATGAGCAGAGTCAAGATATGGAGAAGGTCATGAGTTAACATTGGATGGCCTGGCTAGATAAAGTGGTGTCTAGGAGAGTTGGAGACTAAGTAGAAAAGGGATAACCAGGCTCTTCCGTGTCTGTGGGAGTGTCTACTTCAGTCTACAGGCAAAGGCGTGCAAGGTCGATTTAGAGCCAGGTTCTACTTCAGAGCGGTAGGATGTTTGGAGAACTTGTTGATGGCACTCAGTATGTTAGGAAGTCTCTTCCCCCACAATATGTTCCTGGGATGGGATGCACGTTTTCTCTTCAAGGGCGGTGGTTAATAATAGGTACCCAGCCCAAAGTGGGAATGAGAAAAACACACAGAGATGCGCACAGGCACATGTTTAATGAGTTCACAAAGTGATTCGGTTTCCTGATTTTTCACAACGAACCCCCCCTACCCTCCCACCTGTGTGAAAATCTTCAGCAGAGCCAGAGCCTCGTGCTCCCTTGAAGCAGGCAGGATCTGAGGAGCGTGGTGTGCCATGCCCTGCTGGTGTATCTAGGGGTTGTGGGGATGCTATCAGAGATGCAGGAGCAATCCCGAGCCTCCTCCACACCTTTGACCCAATGAACTGGAAATTGATGACCACAGTCTGTCCCCGGAAGCGCCTGTCGGCAGAAAATAGCATAATTCCAGTTGGTACTTCCTGTTTTGAGAGGGAGTCTATACGTTTTCTGGTTGGTGATGAAATCCCGGCAGACGAAACACAAGGAACATGTGGCTTGTTTTTATTCATCGTTAGAGGATATGGTCCATCACGCAGCATGGACATGAGGTGGTGGGGACATGAGACAGTCATATTGCATCCATAATCAGGAAGGACAGAGAAATAATTTTTTATTGTACCTGAGACTGTAGTTCATGAAATCCGGCTACTCCCATTTTGAGGGTTTATTCTCATCTCAATTAATCCAGTCTAGAAACATCCTCGCAGGTATCCTAAGACGTTTGTCTCATAGCTGACTATAGGAAATGTCAAGCTGACAGTATTAACCATTATAGGATCTTGTTATGATGCCCAGGCTGCCCTGGAACTCATGGGTTCCAGTGATCCTCCTGCCTCAGCCTCTTAAGAAACTGGGACTACAGGCACATGAGCCATGCTGCTCAGTGCGTAATCAAAACGGCAGCCATTGACAGAGGACTCTGCTGTTGGGAGATGGCTGTCCTTCCTGTCCAGGCTCACACAGCTAGTAGTTGAAGCTAAAATTATGCCGATGGAGTGTTCTTTTCAGAGCATGTCCTTGTTAGGGTTTCTATTGCTGCAATGAAACACCATGGCCAAGCAACTTGAGGAAGAAAGTGTTTATTTGGCTTATCCTTCCAAATCACTGTTTGTCATTAAAGGAAGTCAGTCATGAACTCAAACAAGGCAGGAACCTGGAGGCAGGAGCCAATGCAGAGACCATGGAAGGGTGCTGCTTACTGGCTTGCCCAGCCTGCTTTCTTATAGAACCCAGGACCACCAGCCCAGGGATGAAACCCAGGACCACCCACAATGAGCTTGGCCTTCCCTATAAATGACTAATTAAGAAAATGCCTTACACCTGTAGGCATTATCTCACTTGAGGTTCCCTCCTTTCTGATGACTCTGGTTTGTTTCAAGTTAACATAAAATTAGCCATCGCAGAGCTAAGAGGGAACAACTTGAAGAGGGAAATACGTGGCCTTTTCATTCAAACAGCTGTCAGTTACCATTCCAACTTGGAAAGTTCCCTTCTCTGAGGCTCCTAGAAGTAGCACAGTCATTCCTTCTCTGTCATGTCTTTGAGAGGAAAAGGTGATAGGCTTCTCATAGGTGATAGCTATGTCTGAAGAGGACATTGTACATTTGGAGATCGGAGCTGCCCACCCCTCCTTACCGTGGGCACCACCCATTTCTCAGTGATGGATCAGAGGCAGCTTAGAGCTGCCACAGCCATCCTTTCTCTGTGACGTCCCACTCCTCTCCCTCAGTCCCCAGCTGACTTTGGAACATCTCAACCATTGACTTGGATGCTGCAGATGCTGGAGGGGCATGAGAGCATATCCCAGCCCTGTGCTGGTTTGTATCTGCCGGGATTCCCTGAAGGAACTGAAGGCACAAAGGTTTCTTCGCTCCCATTTTGTTTGAGGCCTTTTGCAAGCTAAGAAGATGATTTCTCACACTCACTTTGGTTCTGTAGAATCCCTTTTGTGTGTCCAATGTGCTCTTTGTGAGCACTTCTGGTGGACATGACCTTTGGGGAGAGCAGTAACGTCACTTAGGATAGTTCAGAGTTCTCAAGCCCTGTGCAGGGTCCTTATGGGTACAGAATAGGGTTGTTTCTCTTTATACCTGTCTCTATGGCTATATAGGCCAGCTCTATATATATCTCTATAGTTATATGTGCATGAATCTATTCACACAAATGCACAGATTTACATCTGTGAAGCACACATTTTGAAAGGAGAGATTTATTGGAAGGTTTTGATCCATGTGATTGTTGGTGCTGCTAAGTCCAGATTCTACTGTGCAGACTGAGCAGCCTGAAGTTTGGACAGGATTCCTACATTGGATCTAGAGACAGAACAACACCCCTGTGCCCTTCTTGGGAAACAGTGGCCCTTTTGTGGTCTTCTGTGGACAAAATGAGGCCTGACTAGATGACATCCACCCACACTGGGGAACATAATCTACTTTAAATCAACAGATTATCAGTGCCAATAATATCCACAAATGCTTTCACAGTAACTCCAGACTAGATTCAGGTATGCCCAAAAGAACTCCTAGTACTAGGAAGGGACTGGCTTGGCAGATGAGTCCCCAGACACATACAGTTCTATCAGATATGTAACTAGAAAGGAGGCCAGTATTTCTGAGGAACAGCTCCATCTCCAGCCAGATGGAAAGAGAACCAGATGGACTGCTAGAAGTTTGGGTCACAAATTCTTTCCTCTATTCATGCAGGTGCATGACCACTGTTCTCATATGCATGCTAAGTCTTGTGTTAAGGTTGCATCTTGGTATATAAAACAGGACTTTACAGTATACCATTAGCTTGGCTGGAGGGTCATTATGGGAAAGTGAGTATCTCTCACTAGAGCTCGCTGCATCTCAAGCTTTTTTGCACCTTGTATTCATTGGAGGATCCAGCATCAGCCATGGAGCTCACACTTTGTAGTGCCCATCCCATGACAAATATAAATGGAGGCGACTGTTTGAGGAGGTACATAGACTGGATAGAAATTATTCTGGTTCACACAGTCCTTTGGATGAGGATTCTCAAGGAAAATACTATTTCTTTCTTGTTTTGAGGATGTTAAGAGAGAATGGGAATTCAGCAGACAAAAGCACTTTCTGCCTGACTACCTGAGTCTGATCCCCACAACCCACACAAGAGTGTATGCAATGGGCCATACATCTGCAATCCCAGAATGCACAAGGTGTGATGGGGGGTTGAGACAAGAGAATTTCCCAGAAGCTCATGAGCCAGCTAGCCTAGAAGAGAGACCATGCCTTAAAAACAATGGAAAGGCAAAGACTGACTTTGAAACATCACATATGCATCTCTCTCTCTCTCTCTCTCTCTCTCTCTCTCTCTCTCACACACACACACACACACACACACACACACATACACGTTAAGAATACATACCTTGGGGGAGTCTCTGGACTGGGGTTCAATTTCCAACACCCATATGGCAGTTCACAACTGTCTGTAATGCCATTTCCAGTGGACCTGGCCTCCTCACACAAACATAAAACACAGGCAAATCACCAACGCACATAAGCATAAATAAACTCTTTAAAAAACAATGCATATCTTGCTAGAGAAGTTGGATTTTATCTTGTAAACATAGAATTGTGAGAGTATCCTTGTCCCGGAAGCCTGCTAGGAAGTACTGAGTCACAACTGAAGTCTGCCTATTGAGAGAAATAAGCTAATTCGTAACTCAGTTTGGGTTACCATCCTGTCCTTTTCATTCTCATCTACCAGTTTATACCACCCTTTGGTGGTCATAGAGTTTTGAGAAGGGTTTAACATCCTTTTCGTTGTTTAAATGCTCTCCTTTTTTGGTGATAAGGCAGAGTGAATGAATCAAGCAACTAAAGCAATGCTAAGCTATGCAGTACAGGAACCTGTAAGTATGAGGAAGTAGGAATAGAGCCAGATACAGACTTGGTGGGGCCCAGTGCAAAGTGCTGACACAGAGTCTGTCATTGAAACATTCCAGCTTTTAAGGCATCAACAGAAGAGTATCAGGTTGAGCCCAGGCTAGCCCTGGCCTCATCTATGCACGTGGAATAGACACAGCAGAACCAGCCCTGATAAGGAAGGAGACAACCCAGTCAGGTAGCACTTGGAAAATCAAAAAGAGTGGTAGGATTTTATCAGCAGAGCATCATAGAGCTACCTGGGCAGAGAACCAGCTAATGCTAAGATACGAGGATGTGGGGTGTGAGTCATGAGAAGGGCTTAGCCTGAGGTGATGCAGAGAAGGAAAGATAAAGTGAACCTGGGCCTGCCAAGAGCCTGTGACCTGTGGTTTTTCATCCATTCCCCTCCCAGAAAGTCCATGTGACCCTGACTTCACATGGATTTCAGGCCCACAGAGTCTCATTTGGGCAACATCCCAGAATATCTTCCTTTGATGGCTCATCTGCCCTTTGCCCTCACTCTCATTGCCTGATCTTCCCACAGTGCAGTAGAGCAGGCCAAACTGCAGCCCGTGCGAAGTCTGTGCAGGCCGGCCAGCTCCTAACTAGGATGGGGATAGTTCCAAGACACACTGCACTCAGCTGCTCCCAGGCCTTTGAGGCTCTGAGTACATCAACAGGCTTTGTGACTTTCTGCCAGCTCCTTCAACGTGTCCCAAATTGTCCATCTTGTTGTCATTCCCTGTTTGTGAAGCAAATTGTCACAGGAGCTTGATGACAAGTTGTTTGAACTCTGACAGATTGCCTGTTTCCTCTCAGCTATGGCTGTCTTGGTCCTTGCCAGCAGAAATTGGGTGGTTAACCCCCTTCCTCTTCTCTGTGATGGCTTACTGTTCCTTCATGTCACCTTCCCTGAAAAATCATCTGAGACACTGAACCATCAACAGCATTGCCATAAACCCTTTCTACAGATTCATAAATGAGATCCCGCTGAGAAGACTCATTAAACAGTGACTTGGGAAGCATTTGGGGTTGTTTATTTGCCTGGAAACGTAATAGGCAGGGCAGCGGGGATGATGGAGTGTGGAGCTGAAGGCAGCACTTCTCTCCTCTGAACTGAGGGAACCCCACACAGTTCTTAGTGGCAGCCAGGGGCCTATGTAGCAATACTTGGAGGGGCTTCTGTTAGAGCACTCGCTGTTTCCAGGGTAAAACTAGGTACAGAGGATAAGGGACAGATAGCAGACAACAAACTTGCTCCCAAGTCAGATCTTCTGCACCTGAAATGCAATCACTACTAGACAAATGCTTAAAATTCTTAGCCATGCTTTCCTGAAGAAGTCTTTTAACTTCCAGGGATCTCAGATTCCCTATATGAAGAGATGGGACTAGCTACTATCTCCCCAAGGTTGATAAGAAGAAGTGGAGCGAAGCATTTATATGGAGGACCTAAGTTCCTTAGCCCAACAACTTTGGGATGGTACGCTCTCTGGGCCCCAGTCTTCTCACCGCAAAAGCGAAATTTTTATCAGGATTTGAAACCTGAGTTTTATCACTACCTGGCATACATGTACAGAAATATCAGCTATTCTCATCATTACCATTATTATTGGTACCACATAAGCACTTAGTAATTATTTTTTCAGTTTTGTTATAGGCTAGAGCTGCAGTGTAATTGGCATAAGCACTCTCAACATGAGCAGACAGGGTTTTAAATCATGGCTGTGCACTTTATTGGCAGTGTGAGCTTCTCAAATGTCTGAGGCTTGTTTAGCATCCAAGAAGTGAAGTTGCAATAGACACCTTGAATTGCTATTTATGAGGACTGGGAAAAAAACCTGGCCTGCCATGTCATTCATGCTGAAAACATTACCACGGTGCTCCTTTCATTCTCAACTGTTATTTTGGATGATTTTAAAGTAAGACACCCCCTTGCCTGCCAGCCAAGAACCAGATAGTCCTCCTTGTGTTTGTTGCAACAGAAGCATTGCCTGCAATTTAGACAGTTTGCATCATGCATCTGTTTCCAGCCTATCTGTACCACGGAGGCATGATGAAAAAGCCACCAATCCGCGTGGCCCATGGATCTTGCTGAAGTTGGTAACAAAGACTTTTGCAGGTAAACACTGAGTGCAAACACTCGAATCTGATTATGGTCTTGACCAGCTCTCCTCCTGCAGACTGCAGAAGTGGGCTGTGTCCTTCCTGTGTGCTTTGTGCTCACTCTGCCTGCTCTACTGTGATTGTGATCTGCCTACCCTGCAGGACCCTCCACTGTAGAAGGTAGGTAGTAAACCACACAGAGAAGGAGTTAGACCCTGACCCACAAACAATGGGTGGAGCCTTTAGCATATTGGTCAAAATACCTGCCAACCCACAGGGCAAGCCCAGTTGGGATGATCAATTACCATAGACTCTGGGCAAAGATTCATGATGGCAAAAGCTTCAGGATGGGGCAGACTGGAAGGCCATTGGGTTTGCAGAGGTTTATTATACTGTCTGGAGGCACAAAGGCATGTGGAGGGATTGGTACTGAGTGGAGACATATGTGCTGTTTGCATCTGTGTGATGCAGGAATATGTTATGTGTTCAGTCAGCACAGATGCTCAAGACTTCTACACCAGTTCCTGTATTTCTGGGTATCACTATCCGTTAGTGAAAGAAAGTCAGCCTTGTGCATATCTCACTCTTTATTATTAATTTTTGTCTACAGTGATAATTTTTTTTAAGATAGAAAAACCTAACTTAAGTCTTAATGATTTAATTGCTTTTATTGTTGATTGCCAAACCAAAAGAATAAAAAGGGGTATGCTACTCATTTCAAAACTTTCTTTATATGCTCTGGGCTGTTTAATTTCCGGATTCCTGATACTGAGCAACGCTACTAAAATCTTTAACTGGGAACAAACCTGTTGGTTTGTTTGTTTTCCAGATGAGTTTGTTTTGGAGGGTTAATGGAATAGTAGAAACAGCGCATGGCTTATTATGTCCGAGTAAAACATTTCCACATGGCCACTTACTGTTCTCTGATTCAAGGCAAGTTGTTTAATGCTTCTAAGCCTCAGTGTCTGCACCCACAAAATGAAATGGTATCCACACCAATCTACCTACTCTAGTTTTGGTCAAGATAATGAGCTAATACAAGAACATCTTGACACTACATAGGACACGTGGGAGGCCATGACATGCCCCCAAGCTTCTTAAGTACTGCAAAACCAGAGCCACAACAGCGACTGAAGCCTTGACAGTATGGGCTCAGAGACTTCCGCAATAATCTCTGTGATGAGAAGCCACCCGGTGTCAGCTGGTCCACCTCCACCCTAGGGTACTAAAGGCCCCATGAAGGTCTGCACCCTCCAAGCTGGCATCAATGCATCGTTAATTATTAAGATATTTGTTTGAGTAGTTATTAAACACAGCTACGATTAAAAATTAAAGGACATAAGCTTACTCATAAATAAATTATGTTAAAAACAAAGGGAAAGCACTTGACACTCACCGCTTCCCGATTCTCTGATCACGTTACCCCGTGCTCCTGAAGTCACAAGTCTGTCTTATCTTGGTAGTAGAAACAGCAAGATGGCTGCTGCTTCTCCTGTCTTCGCAGCTTGCTCCCCTCTTATAACTTTACTGACTGCCTGAAGTCAGCCGTGGCAGGAGTATTTATACCACAGGAACGAGCAAACTCTGCAAACCAGTGCTATTTATTTATTGACTTGTTTACATTTTCTTCAGGACCGACAGCAGTTAAATATTTACCAGCACAAGTTTTGGTAAAACTTACTAATAAGCAGGCTTCATTACAGGGCAAGTTCTGGCATTGAGCCGAAATGACTCTCCTTCTAGCTGACATTCTTGTCAGAGTTTACAGGGAATTTGTGTTTTTGCAAGTAAATAAATACATGGTTTGAGACGATGGCTTGGTACAATTTTTCAGCACCTTATTCACAGTGCGTGGAACACCAGAGGCCCCAAGGAAAGTATTATTGCGTAAAATCAACTGTCTTTGTATTCAGATCAGGGTTTTTAAAATGTCATTTCTCAGGTAGGACCATTCCCCTCCAAGCATTAACCAGTTCCAGAATGCTTAACCTGTGCTATCGAGGAAATTCTGCCTCAAAGACGAAGCCATCTGAAATTTCCGCACTGTGGGAATAGGCTTTTTTTTTTTCCAGAGTGGGTGACTGAATAGAAAGGAAGCAGGTGTCATGTGAGCCGGGATGAAAAGCTCCCTGAAGACTCCTTTCTGTGAATGACCATCCACCCACACAGGACAGCACCAGAGGGAAATGTCAGCCAGCTTCAGTGCAGGACCAAGAGAGGTGAAAGCAGAAAGGAGAGAAAATAAGAAGCCATGGGAAAGGCCACTGTGACATACTAGGACTCTTAGAACTTGAGACAGAAAGGCAGTTGAGCAGGTTGACCCCTGGGCAACTTGATTGACATTTTGTGGTCCCACATGCTGCTGTTTAGGGTCTGCTGTGTGCTCTGAAGTAGGCTACTAGACTTCTCTGGTAACAGTAACTAACTTCTCTGGTAACAGTAATTCTTACAGTTGTTTATTGTTTGCATTAAAGGAGATGAACTTGTGAAGGCCCTGGATCACTGAGTTTCCAGTAATAGTTAGCCACTCCACCTGCCAGATCAAGCCATGCCAATCACTTTAAAGCCTTGAGATATTTGAGATGGCTCTAGAAATGAGATACTCTGAATAAGAAAACCCATTTTTTTAAGTTGTAGATTTTTATCCTTTAGTCATTTCTTTATTTAAAATATAAAGTGAAACTGTCCAAGTGGGCTTCCTAGGAGCTTATTTTTGGGAGAGATGTTGGTCTTGAATCTGTAATTTTGTAGGACGGACCCAAGACAAGCTACAAGAAGTTGTGTTGAGCCGGACATGGTGAAGTAGGCCTTTAATCCTAGCTCTTGGGAAGCAGAAGCAGGAGGATCTCTGAGAGTTTGAGGTCAGCTTCATCTGCCTAAAGAGTCCCAGGCAGCCAGGCCTATGTAGAGTGACCCTGTCTCAAAGACCCCTGAAATGAAGTTGTGTCCTTGATCATTTTGACTCCCCCCATTTCTCTCTCTCTCTCTCTCTCTCTCTCTCTCTCTCTCTCTCTGTGTGTGTGTGTGTGTGTGTGTGTGTGTGTGTGTGTGTGTGTCCTATCCCATTTCCTCTAGGCGGAACTTACTAAAATGTGGATACTGAGCTCAATGTTTTATAAACTCTACTAGCCTGGAAGAAGATTATTTCAAAAGTAATTTTTGTCATCTCCCATTAGACACCCATTTCCTAGGCAAAATGGAATGTAGGACACTGTTATGTGATTGAAATAGCAGACATGTGGCCAGAGGTTAATAACTCTCATTGCCCAGTCCTGAAAGAAAGAAAAATCAGTGTCACTTCTACTCTTGACATTTGGTTCTGTCACCCCTTGAAGTGAACAAAGCATTTTTGTGCATTATAAAGAGGTATAAAGAGGCCTCAATCTATGTCTTTCCAAAGTTCTCTGGACCTGTGCCTCTCCATTTTGAGGGAGGGGTGGATAGTGAGTGGAAAGAAGCCTTAGTAGCAGTTCAGAGCAAAGCACCCTGGTTATTGACTGTAAGCTACATTGCCCTAACCTCCACCACCACCCCCAACCCCCAACAAATGGCAACAAGCCATCAGAAATAAAAGAGAATCCTCCGGTTCAGAAAACCTGCTGCTCAAAGTTAGAAATATAATTACTGCCATATTTGTTCTCAGGGTGGGGTAAAATGCTACAAAATGCCATTGAACTAGAAAGAGAAACTAAGAGCACTTTAAGATCACTTTAAAATGGTCAACGATGCTCAGATGCAGCCCTCTCTGCCTCTGAGAGTTTGCTTGCTTGTCCATACCACAGTTGACCACTGTCTGGTGTTGCAATAGCTGTTGAATGACATCAAAACCAGCCTTGTGAATGGTTCTGTTCTGCCCAGCTTCCAGCTGCATACCTCTCCAGCAGCACCAGGGTCACGCTTTCATTCTTGCTCTGTTGTATTGTAACCTTCTTTTCTCCAGCTCTCTGTTTCCCCACCTAATCAGAGTCCTGGGAGATACTAGATAAGAATCACCAGGGCCCCATCTTAAGAAAAGCATTAGTTTCAAGCGTTTAAAATGCAGTTTCATAGTATGCTTACCTTAACTCCTGCTTAGGACCTGCATGTAAGAAGAAAGCTTGCTGTTGCTACATGAGATGAACTCTGACATTTTTAATCCTTTACAAACCCATTCCATTTTTTAAACCCTTCGAAATGATCTTTCTGATGCATTAAGTTCATTTCATGGCTCATGAGAGGGATGCAGCTTCCTGCTGGAAAACCCAGCATTTCGGACTTTAATGGGCACACAGATCATCTAGGTGCTGTTAAGTGGCAGGTTCTGACTCATCAGGTCTGAGATGGGGTCCCTGATTCTTCATTTTTAACAAGCTTTCACGGGTTATGGATAGATAAGTCTTATCTTTTGGCATTACCGTAAGCACCCAGGTTCTCCAGGGCAGGCATTGTTCAGCACCACGGACTGGGGGGGGGGGAGGAATGCCCTCCTTTCCCTTCCCCCAGAACAACCAAGCCTAGGAAGCACCATAAACACCTGCAAGACCTATGTCACCAACTGACTGGAAACTAAAGAAACCTTCTGGAGGGTACCTATGATCACTCTTCCACAAAGGAAGCCTTTTAGTCTTCAAGGGTGAGCACCTTAGAGCAGAGACCCTGCCAAGGAGTAGGGTAGAGAGGCAGGGCTAGAGAAATAAGAAGAGCCTTGCTCATGGGAGCCAGCTCAGCTCCTCTCAGCATCCTACTTGTATCTCTGGTTCACTACAGTTCCTGCCTACTGACTGCATCTTTGTCTCCACTTGGGGTCATGCAATGAAGGTGCAGATTCACTCACAGCGCTCTGGTGCACTGTACTCTCACCCTAGTGTGCAGTTGAGGTGACAGGCCTTGACTCACATTTCATAAAATATGTTTGGAGCCCAAAGCATATGCTATTAGAAACATCTATGTATTTATTCCTGTCTCCAATTAGACCAGACTTTCTTGATCCTGGCCATGTTAGAATCACCAGGCAGCTTTGCAAAATGCTGATAGAAGAGCCTCACCTAAGACCAGTTTCATTAGAATCTCTGAGAAGAAGGCAGTTTTCTGATGTTGTTAGAAGTTCTCTAAGTGGCTGAGTCATTTGGCCAGGGCTGAAGATCATAGTCTGCACCCTATTCTCTGCAAAAATATAGATCAGGCTCTAATTGCCTTTGCTTTCCCTTCCTTTTGTTCTTCAAAATTCTGCCAGCACCTTGTACAATGTGATGGGCTCCCACCAAGTATCTAAAGAGGAAGTAGCTGGTGGAGCTAGCTGCCTTTTGCTAAGCACCAGTGCTACAGTCAGAATGAAAGGCTCTTGAATTTGCTTCCATGTCTACCCAACTCCATGGACCTGGGAGTAGATTTCACTTATCTCACTCTCAAGAGGAAGGAGCTGAGGGCTTAGAGAAGTTGCCTGGATCGGATGAAGTCGTGTGGCTAGTCAGAGCCAGCATCTCAGCTTGCTCTGGGATGCACTGGGGCTGTCTAGGACTGGCACCAGCACAGTTCTGAGGCTAAGGGATACCCAATACCAGAGACTCTTTGTTTCTCACTGCTATCAATTTTAGAGCTTTATGGAAAATATAGTATCCTTATTAATGTTTTTACAGTATTCATTTTCAAAATAATAGTAGCTCTTATTAACTATATTTGGTTTGCCAAGTACTATGCTTGGTGATTACAGTTGTCAAACAGCAGACATAGGGGATTGACTCCAGGTACTCTAGAGGATGTCAAAGTCCATGGATACTCAAGTCTCCTAAGTACAATGCTATAGTGTTCACACATAATCTGTGTTAATCTTCATACCTAACTGAAATCCTCTAGGGATGACTTCCAATACCCAATGTAAACTCTGTGCAAATAGGTGTCAGATGACATTGCTTAGGGGATAGTTGAGAATTAGAAGTGGCCTGTGCATGTTTGGTGTAGCCATAATTTATTCTCCAAATATTTTCAGTCTGGATTATTTGAATTTTAACATGCAGAACCCAGATACAGATGCTCATAGGTTGTATTCATTGCCCTCTTTACCCACTTGAGGTCCATGGTGCCATTGTGAGGCAGCCATTGCTACTCCTACTTGGATAGAAAGAAAATTGAGACTTGGAGAGGTTCATCAGTCTACCCATAAGGTTAGAACCAGAAAGTGGCAGAGGAAGATTTGAACCCAGGCCTTCCTAACATGAATACAACCCTCCTTAGGCACTCAGCCCATTCCTTATTTGTGGTGCAATGTTGGTTAAATTATCTCATTAGATCCTTGAGCCCAGTAGTGAGGTAGACGGCATGATGGCAGACAAGTTCAGGATGCAGGTGCAGGGTAGATGGGAGTGGGGATTGGCCACCTGGCAGAAGACCATACAAATAAGACCCACAGACTAGAAGGGCTTCTTCTAACAATAAAATGTCTATACCTCTACTCCCTGCCCAGTAATCACATCATTTCTGGTATCATTCCCAGGAAGCAAGGAGACTGGTCCCAGGCAAGGCTATCCCTCTGCTTGCTTGCAGGGGACACAGAAGCACCTCTGTTGTTGCCATCGGAGCTCCTTGATGATGGATGGCAGGGCATTTGTTGTCAGAAGCCATCATTCATGAAGGACAGTGGCCTACTGGGACCTAACACATTTAGAGAAGAGCAGGAAACAGACAGAAATGGGATTATATGAAACAAAGTCAAAGGAAAATTGTTAGGAGTCTTATTTCCTGAGCCCTGAAACCAGCAGGGATGAAG
This sequence comes from Cricetomys ansorgei, assembly GCA_026225945.1. Lineage (NCBI taxonomy): Eukaryota > Metazoa > Chordata > Mammalia > Rodentia > Nesomyidae > Cricetomys > Cricetomys ansorgei. The sequence continues at coordinate 1,988,988 of JAMJFZ010003206.1, forward strand.
CTCTCTGAAAGAGCTGTCTGAGAGCCCAGACAAATTTGCCAGCTCTCTGGTGTCCATTACTAGCCAGCATTGGAAGTAATTGTATAGCATTTAGCAGAGGATTACCCTTTTGGACAGCATTCCATGGGATATACTCTGGTAGGGAGGAAAGTCTAGTGTGTGTGAGATTTACTTAACTTTGTAGTGAAGAACTGGGTCAGTAACTTCAGAACCATCAGCAGGGGTTTTCTTGTCTGGAGCCCTAGTCCCTGTGCACAGGTCTGGGAATATAAACAGATGAATGACTTTTGATCACTTGGCTTGGGAATCACTTTTTAAAATGCTAGAACACCCCCCACATACACACACACTGTGTAATCTGAGGAAAAGTCAATGTTGTATGTATGAATATGGGGCTAAAGATAATACAAACATCCAAAGTCAGAGAAGTAGAGTCTCAGGACTGCTTCTTTGTCCTTTGGCTTTGGGTCAGGAAGCATCACTGGCCAGACTGGTGCTTTCTGTCAGTGACTAAGGAGTTCCAGAAGTAGGTGGACAGCAAGCCTTGATAGTATCAAAGCACGCAGCTCCCTACCATGAGAGATCTGTCGCTTGGAAACTGGGCATCTCGTTAAGTAAAGGAAAAGCCCATTTCAGACCACGTTTGGGACAGGACTGGCAGGGCCGGGGCACACTCTGACAAGTACTCACGGTGTCTTGGGTCTCCCCAGGGTGGATGGTAGCCTTCTGTGGAGGGGCCGTTGTGCTTGTTGATTGCCTGGTTGCGTTCAGAGGTGCTATTTATTGGTCAGTGCTTAATTTCTGAACATTCTAGCTGGATGCTTTGCCAAGATGTTCTCTGTCCTGTGCAGCCTTCCTTATGATTGGATGCCACTTGGACTTCCGGGAACAGCTTAGGATATAAAGAAGGCAGTGGCCACTTGGCAGTTGACAGTTGGTGGCATGGTTTGTGAGATGTTAGCAGCTCCTGTTCGGTAAGTTAAGGACAGTCAAAAAGGGCAGTGAATCTTTCTGTCATCTTTCTATCTTTAAAGGCCACCTGCAAGAGTGGTGAAGAATTCTTCCTATCTTTCTTGTCTCTTTTTAGAGCTAGAGGGTATTAAAAAAAAAAAAAGGCACAGTGGGAATCTGTTACAAGTTAGGAATCAGTTACAAGTTGTTAGGAATCTGTCACAGTGGCAGTTGGGCAAGAAAACAGGCTTCAGAATTCAGTTACACAACACTGGCCTGGATTCAAGCATAAGCCCCATCATTTGCTCAGCCTTGATTGGATGTATTCCTTGGCCTATCTGTAACTTGACTTTTTTATCAGAAAAAGTGAGACTACAGGGTTGTCCAGATGGCCTAGCAGTTAAAGGTGCCAAGAACCGACTCCTGTAAGCTGTCCTCTGACCTCTGTACATGTGCTTTGGGATTCATTCACCACCAACACACACACACAAATAAATGAGCAGAAAAGGAATATAATATGCCATGCTTCATAGAGAGTTTGTGCACATTAAATATGCAAAAGAAATTAATATTTGTAGAGCATTAAATAACCTAATATAGTTAAGGTATTAATTAAACTAATATGTAAAGTATTAAATAATCTAATACAGCAGTTGCAATAATGTCTGGCACTTGGTGTTTTATTCCTGTTTTGAGTTATTACTGGTGTGTACATGTGTGAGCAGATGCATATGTATATGTGGACACATGAGCACACGTGTGCATATGCATGTGAAAGCTGAATAACAGCCTTTAATATCATTCCTCAGGAACTGTCCACCTTGTTATTTGAGACAGGGTCTCTCATTGGGGCCTGCAGCTAATTGATTGGGATAGACTGGCTAGTGGAGGCGCCCCAGTGGTCCTACTCACCTCCCCACTGCTGGGATGACAAGTGTGTGCCAGCACATTTGGGTTTTTTACATGGGTGCTGGGGAGTGAACTCATGGCCTTGTACTTGCAAGGCTGGACGTTTACTGACTTCGTCATTATCCCAGTCCTGTAAAACGGATACATAGTGAAATCTTGCTCCATGTCCATCTTTGTGCTGATGCCAGGGATGTAACAGCGAGTAGCATATGCCCTTCCCTCATGGGCTCGTAATGTTGAGGTCCAGCCACATAAATGACCGTTCTCCAAGACAGGAAGTAGTATGTCCTCAGAAAGTCATTGTGGGGTGGGGTGGGGGGCTGGAGTGGAAGCTGTAGGGAGACTAGTTTGCTGAGCCAAGGAAAAAGTTCGGGAGAAAAGAGTACTAATTATAAGGTTTAAGGTCAGGGAGGAAATTCTGACCTGGCAATAGCAGGTGAGAGTTTGCACCTTGTGCCTTGGAGGAGCTTTTCTTGTGAAAGTACAAAAAGGCTCTGCAGCTAATGAAACAGCCCCAGGGAAGGAAAAAAAAACTGGCAGCCACTTCTCAAAGCACTGGGGGCGGGACTCTGAGGAGGGACAGGGCAGCAGGGGCTTCAAGAACAGGGGTGCTGCCCACATGTGGGCAAGTGTGAGGAAGACACTGGAGCATCTGCATGGTTTTAGCAGAGAAAGAGTCAGCATGAACAAGGTGCAGAGGCGGGCCTGGGCTGCGCCGGTGTGGGGCGGCCGGGGGTGAGCGGATTTGCATGAAGACTCCAGGGCTCACTGGAGGGAATTTGGCCAGAGAGCTTACAGGATAAGCTTGACGGGCTGTAGTCCTCAAACCAGAGAGTAGCAGGTGAATTTGATTCCACTCCGAAGATTTTTATGAGCTCATAAAACTGTATATTGTGAGCTTGTAAAGCATCAACTCAATCCACAAAGTAGGATTAACAAGGTACAACAGAAGCAAGGTCCCAGGAAATAAATAGTACAGCCACTGCGTTTGTCCTTTTCCATTTATCTTTCAGTTACTTGTTTCTCGCACCCAGCCCCACCCCCACCCCCTCAAAGCTCTGAGATGGGAGTGGTAGGGAGCCTGGGAAACCAACATTTAACATGTTGGACACAATGCTGGGCAGGTGACCTGTGTCTTTGTGACCACTGGAGACCTGTCAGTTGAAGCGTAGAAGTAGGACCAGAGGCTTCTAGTGGACTTGGGACTCTGGGCTCTCTGACTCCATGCCCTTGCCTCCTCCACTTAGGAAGTGTGGGGATTCAGTGTACTAATCATTGTCAGGTGTAAGGTCTGGGCCTGCTGTAAGTCCCAAATGTCCAGTGTGCACAGAGCAGTCAGAATGGTGTCCATTATGTGAACTCTTAGACAGTGTCTATACTGCAGAATAGGAGTGGGGAAATAATTTATTCAAAGCCCACCCCTGCCTCTCTGTGCCTAGGATAAGCAGTGAACAGTAAGAATGCAAGCAGGAACCCTGCAGTCATTTGCAACTTCCCACCTGCCTTCTATCCTGTGGTCCTTAGCCTTTGCTCTTTCCATCCCTGGGAAGCAGGTGTTTCTTTCCTTCCTCAAAGCTCATAGAGATGCAGTGTGGGAGGTACCCAGGTGGAACCTGGCACTTCTTAGATCCTCAGCAGCTACTTAGCTTCCCTCCTCCATTTGTTCACAAGAGGGACTTTCAAAGAAACCACGTGCCTTGCTCACCAGAGTTTTGACTGTTCTTTGATGTTAGAGACCAAAGTCTCACATCTCAGACTTGGGACCAGCTTTGCATGTTAGCTTGATACTGAGGTGGAGTCCAATGAGTTCTCTCCTAACGGTGTTTATTTGCAGCTTCCTTATGCCACCACAGGTGGTAACTGACACTCTGCATTTCTCAGCACAGTGGTTTATAGAGCACTACTGCGTGCAGGCCAGATCTGGGCACTGGGAAGCAAATTGCTGAATGAGGCAGAGCTCTTCCTTGAGACTCCCAGATTGACTGTAAGGGCAAACAAGAGTTCCAGCAGTGGCCACCCTATTGGGTGTATGCTGCAATTGACGGGGACACAGGAACTGTGGTCCCCAGCATCTCTCTATCTGCTTCTGCACAGAGGAGTGAGAGCCAGGATCCCATAGGATGGCTCAGATGGATCTTTCAGACAGTTCTGCATGGCAAGGACATTGGGTGTGAAAGAGTAGAAAACGTTCAAGAAACTGTGAGTGTCACTTTAAGAGTTCTCAGATAAGGAAACGGATGCTGTGAGAATTCACTAGTATCAAAATGATCAACAGGATCCCAACAAGTCTCTTCTTTTCTCTGGGTGTCTCCCCATCCTCCACATAAGCATGCCTTCCAGCTCCACAATCCATGATGCACACTGTGTGGCTCACAGCCTGCAAGCCAGTATGAAGCTGGCTTGGCTCTTGGTCTGTTTATCTTATCTTCCTATTTATATTTGGAAGCCTGCTTCTTCATCTGTTAGAACTGCCTGCATTGCATGCCCTGGAAATATCTCTGTTTACCTTGATGTGCTGTGAGCACGATCCAGGGTTATTAATAAAACAGGGTAGCTTCCCAGCTGCAGGGGCTAAGGAACTGTTATAAAATTGATGGCCACAGTTGGGGGCTCTAGTTACCCTAGTGAGTGCACCCACTCTCCACAGGCCCTATCTGACCCTAGGGACCTGGGTGAGGCAAGATCCACTGAATCAACCTGCTTGGGAAAACACAGCCCTGTTTTGCCTTCTCTTTCCCCAGACGGTAGAATTCACATTTCTGTGCATCCCAGAGACAGCAAACAGACAAGGTTTGGGACACATGTTCTGTCACACGTACAACCAACAGTCCACCAAAATCAGTTTTCACCGTCCCTCAAAAGTCTGGTGTGTCCATAACAGGCCTGCCTTCCCATGCGGCACCCTCATGATGGTGAAGGCATCATATTGAACGGAGGCCACCCCTTTGTCTAAGTGTGCTTTCTCTTGCTGTGATAAACACTACAACCAAATGCAGCTTTCGGGAGAAAGGGTTTATTTGACTTCGACATCCTGATAATACTCCATCATCAAAGGAGACGGAGGCAGGCAGTCAAGCAGGGCAGGGACTTGGAGGCAGGAACTGAAACAGGGACTGTGGAGGAAAACTGTCTATTGCCTTGCTCCCGGTGGCTTTCTCGCCTTCCTTTTATATTTTTAATTCATTTTTAAATTTTTAGTTATTTCTTTTATCTTTGAGATCATAATATACAGCCCAGGGCCAGCTGCTCAGGGGTAGCACACTGGGCTGGGCTCCCACTTCAATCACTAATCAAGAGAATGCAGGTCAGATCTGGTGGCGATATTTTCTCAGCCGAGTCTCTACTTCCCAGATGACTCTAGATTCTATCAAGTTGACAAAACCTAACCAGTACTGCTTTTCACAGGGATGTTGGGTTTTCTTTGCCAGGCTCCCCTCCTCTCCCTCTACATTTTTTTTCTCTATAGGAAAGGGAGTTTCCTACCCTGGACTGCATGTGGTTTGGTTTCTCGTGATAGTATTACTACGCAAGTTACTGATACACAGTCCCCAGCTTGCAGTTATTCAAAATAAGAATTTTGTGATGGTGCAAAAGTGACATGATCAGCAGAAAAACGTTTTTGGAATGATGAGTGTTTATCTCTTGCTAGGCTAGGGATAAGCTATAAGATAGTCTTCCATAATGCTGGGCAGTGAAGCAAGAAGCTGTCAGTTACACGGTCAAGAAGGGAAAGAGCCAATACCCTACAGTCCAACTGCTGCTAGGCTAGAGTGATCGGTAGGCCAGGTGTCCTAAGTGCATTTGTGTGCATGCATGTACATGTGGTACATGTGTGTTTGCATGGGTCGATGCACAGATGTACGCAGATTCATGTGTGTGTGTGTGTGTGTGTGTGTGTGTGTGTGTGATGTGTGTGTGTGTAAACCAAAGGTCAACTTCAGGTGTCTTCCTCATTTGCTCTCCATTTTATCCTATGAGACAGGTTATTTCACTGAGCCTAGAGCTCATTGATTCAGCTAGGCTGTCTGTCTAATGGACTCCAGGGATCTGTCTGTCTCTGCCTCTCCTCCACCTGGTGCTGGGATTGCAGATGCGTACCGCTGTGTCTGACTTTATTTGGGTGCTGAGGACCAGAGTTCAGGTCTTCTTATCTCACATCAGTCATCTTACCAACCTAGCCATCTCCCCAACCCCATAAGTACATTTTTGACTCAATAGTACTTTAACTTACAATGGGTTTATGAGCTTTGACCCCATTGTGAGGAAAGAAGAGGCTACCTACACTGCAGAAAACTTCCCAGCCAACAAGACCCCCATTCTAATCCATTCCTTCATTCTGACCTCTGCAGCCCACTGAAGGAGGGTGTGGCGAACCCCCTTTTCATAGCTTAGGGAAACCAAGTCTGAGACAAGGAAATGACTGTCCTGTTGTATGGGTTCAGAGAGCCTCACACTAGGCCATGGCTCTGCAGAGTGGGCAGAGTGTGGCTAAAGAAGCAGCAGGTGCCCATGCTACTGTCTGATTCAAGTCACACTTGCTGCATAACCCTGTGCAAGGACCTGCCCCTCCCCTCGAAGCTCAGTTTCCTCCACTGTAAAGTGAGGTTAAGACCCTAAATCAAAGCTTCTTAATGTGAGCGTGTGGCTGGGAGGAAAATAACTGAAAGTTAGCATTTTCTCTCATTGCGAATATAGGCAATAAACCACAATAGCATTAGCAGTTTCTGGGACTTTGTTACCAGGAAGAATCAGATATTTTTGTATCCCATTATACTTATGGAGATGCCTCAAAATATCATTTGCACTCATCACTACCTCAAGGTTATGATAGTTATTAGACAAGCCGTTAGATCTTGTTATGACTTGGAAAAGAAATAAAAATATAACAATCACAAATTTCTCATTTTAACATTTTGATAACTATTTCAATATAATTGGTTTCCTTTGTAATCTGATTGGTTTTTATTTTATGCATTTAAAAGATTTTTTTTTTTCTTTCTGGGAGAGCGTCTATATATTTCAAAGAACTGCCAAAGGGGTTCATGGGATCCCAGAGGTAAGACCTTGCTGAGTCACTTCAGGACCCCAGGTTCTACCAGGCCCAGCTGCTCACTCAGCAGCCCAGCCCCTCCCCCCTCTACCCAGCCCCATCTGCTTTCACACCTGAGGCAGCTGCAAAGATGCTCCCCTGGGCCCACTGCAGCTCAGATGGCATTCAGTTTCATCAGACCAGTGCCTCCTGGTCTACAGTCGAAGGAGGCTGATGACGTCACAGAAGGGTGGGGTAGGTGGGAGGAGGGAGGCCTAGGCTCTTGGCCCATCCAGGCCTTTCATGATGGGCAGCATCTAGTGCTCAAATATCTTGGTCTCATCCCTCACAACTAACATCCTCCTCACCTCTGTTCTTCTGCAAGGTCCTCATAGGAGCATCACAGATCTAAAGCGGTCAGGTGATTCTTTTTGTTTTGTAGAAAAAGGCACAGGGAGGGCCAGAGTCTAGAGGACAGGATGTAGGAAGAAAGGAAAGAATGGTGGGGCAATGAGGTTAACCTCTGTCCTCCACATGAGCATGCATACACATGAGCATGCAAACACATGAACATGCAGACACATGAACATGCATGCACATGGACATGAACATACAAACACATGAGCATACATACACAGGAACATGCATACACATGAACATGCACAAGCATGAACATGCACAGGCATGAAAATGCATATATATGAACATGCATGCACATGAACATGCATACACATGAATATGAACATGCAAACACATGAGCATCCATAAAGATGAACATGCAAACCCATGAACATGCAAACACATGAACAATCACACACATGAACATGCATACACATAAAAATACTTGCGTATGAACATGCACATGCATGAAAATGCATACATATGAACATGCATGCACATAAACACACACACACACACACATACACACACACACACACGAGAGGAAGCAGAGCTGGGCCAGGCTTGTATTCAGAGCAGGAGCCATTTATTCTAAGAGCACAGGCACAACAGGACTAGTAATAAGACCGTATCAGAAGTTCAGGTGAGAGATAACTGGCTCCATCTGGGGTCACAAATGCAGGCAAAAATGGAGAGAGGTGAACAGAAACTGGGGAAGCCTGAGAAGGCAGAACCAGCAGAGCTACAGAATGGTTCTCTAATGGATGGAAATAGAGGACAAAGAGCTAAGGGGGACCCAGATACTCCACTTGTGGCATTAGGACCAGCATAGAAAGGCACCTCTGTGGGAGACTATAAGGTGTGAACTGCCACCATATGGAGTTTGAGGTTAATAGGTGGCTCCCAGCATCAAGACAATTGTTTCTCTTTCATGTTAATTACTCTGCAGTTGAGAAACCACATCACCCTCCCATGCTTCCATGGCAACTCTCAAACCAGAGAGTAAAGTCTACTTTAGAGGTTTGCTGTGATGATTGTTGCTAATATGGAGTAGAAGCATCTGATGGATCATGAGCATGTGGTCTCGGGTGGTCTCTGGCAGGATCTCAGAGAATCCCATTACAAAGAGCTAACTCTAGTGTATTTCTCCCTTGCTGGATGGAATTTGGAGTCCATTACAGGCATGGCAGTGTGATGTTGAGTCTGTTTTCTTGACAGTCGGAAGGAAGTACATACTTTTGTCTCTAGCACCTGAGATTGTATCACACAATGGCATCGTTGGATGAAATTCAGATATTTGGTTTCCTGCATTGTTTCTGTGGCCCCCGGTAGGCTGTGTATGCCCTCTGAGCCTCAGTTTCTTAAGTTAAAAGAAGAAATGGGGATGTCTCTGCCTCTTTGGGACCATTAAAGTTGAAGCTCAATGAATTTATGTAAAGTTAATGTAGTAATTCACCTTACCAGGTACGTGGTGGGTACTTAGTAATGGTTACTGCTTTGATTTCTGTTGCTAGGGCCCAGCAAGTGCCCCTTATCCATGAAGCTTTCCTGGTGTCACTAAGACTAATCGGAGGCTCTCTTTACCCACAACACTGTTATCTGGCCCTCTCTTAAACATATCTGAAGACTTAGTTCGGAGTTATGGGACAGTTGTACCTCCTTCACTGAAAACCTCTTGGGACAATGCCCTTGTCTCCTGAAATCATGTGCTACTCTCAGAACTGAGCACGGGTCCACATGTGTGAAAACGCTGTAGCAAGTGGTGTAGAGGTCATCTGACTGGCAGAGGTGGGGGTGATATCTCAGTCCTCTCCATGGGCATGAGCACAGGGCCTGCCAGGCCTGCATTGGAGGACACTCTGCAACCCTTTGTGAGAAAGCAGCATGCTGGGTAGGTTTTACAGCTGGTATCTAAAAGGACTTTTCCTCAGGACAGCCCTAGAGCAGCCAGGCCTAAAGCCTCTAGGAACAATGATTGAACAGGGTGTCTGGTGTCCACATCTAGGAGCCATCAGCATCAGACATCTTCCTCTGTCTCTCTTTTTGCCTCTCTCTTTTGTCTCTTTCTTTTTTGCCTCTCTCTGCACCCTCCTGTCTCTCTCCTGTCTCCTCTCCCTTTTTTTTCTCTCTCTCACTCTCTTTTTCTCTCACTATCTCTCTCTCCTTCCCCCACTCGGAAGCAGTCACTTTGCGTCTCACCCCACCCCAATAAAACTCTTGCGTGAGACTCTGTTGTGTGGTGTCCTGCACATTTCTTTCCTTGGTCCCCCCTCTGAGGTAGGGTCTCCTGATATCTCTGACCCCTTCAGGGATCTAAGCTACACTGGGAACCTAGCTATCTCCTGTACCCATACAGGATCACTTTTCACCTGAAGGAGCAGGGCTCCTCTCCCTTTCCCTCCCCACCCCCGCAACCCTGTCCCTTTCTCTCTGCCTACTGGGTACTGTTCTACCTGATTCAGCATCCTTCACCCTCCTCCGTAACTAACAAGCCTTTACTAAAACTCGCCAGCGTGCACCCACCTAAGCCCTGCCCATCGCCTTCTAGTCATATAAAGGATTATTACAAGTACTACCTGAGCTTCATGGATTATAAGAGAGGGGAAAAAGACAGGAAGTTGGGAGGGTGTGTGTTGGGAGCATAGGGGGAGAGTTGAAGGGGGAAGAATAGTGGGTGATTATGATCATATTTCACTATATACCTGTATGAAAGTCTCAAAAATAAGTAATTTTTTAAAGTTGGGATTTGGGACACAGATGAGGCCCATGCTCTTTCTATTTTTTTCTTAGTTCCTTTCCATGTGCAGCCCAGAGATGAGTGGGGGCTGACAATTGTGTGTCAAATGGAAGGGTGAGCATGAAATTGCTGGGTGGAGGAAGTTGTTTTTCCAAGCAAAGCTCACTTGCTTGAGTTGTTAAAATTAGGAAGGCTCTCTCCCATTGTTCCATGGGTCTGGTTGAAAAGACCACCGACAACATCCTGCAGCATCTTGAATGGCTATTAGATCTCTTGTGGTTCTAGATAAATAAGAAAAAAAAAAAAACCTTATTTCTGTAGCAAGCTCCCCGTGGAAGTAGTGTAATGCAGAACACCCTGATGGGCGTGGCTGCAGAAGAGACAGCTGTCTGGAGGCCCTAACTGGTTCCTAGAAATCAGTTCCTGCACTAGTGTTTCATCCTTGGCCTGCCAGGCCACGGGGAGCTGTCAGGTGCTAGGGGTTGAGACTGTGTGTCCACAGTATAATTTTTTTCATCCTAAATTGCTTCCATCACCCTGACCACACACACAGGATGAAATCTCACCCAGAAGGAGTGAGAAAGGACAGGAGCTTTGATTCTAAAATGCCCAGGAGAAAGCTCAACTGAGCATGTTTTGATACCCTAATCAGCAACAGAAGTCCAGGGGAAAAAATCCAAGCCCCAGCAATGACGACATGGGAAATTACAGACCATCATCCTCAGGGAGAACTTCCTCACTTGGCCACTTAGATCCACAGAGTTTCCTAAAAGCATCTACGTCTGGAGAGAGGACACTCAGAGCTCATACAGCATGTCTGAGCCTCACAGTCCCTGGAGCTTCATGAGCAAAGGGCTACGGAAGCTTCCAGAAGGAGTCAGTTTATGCCTTCTTGCTGTACTGAGCAACTAGGATGTAAATCACTCAGGTCTGGCATCCACCTTGATACAAGGACAACCTAGCAATGTTCCAAGCCTCCTTCAGGTGCTCAGTCTTCAGTACAGTTAGAGAGATGAGTGTGGCCATCCACCTTCCATCCTGTTCCCAGGCCTCACTGCGACAAGACAGCTCTGGGATCCAGCTGTGACTTCCTCTTCATGTCTTCATTTCCCATCTGGAACTGGAAAGCCTTTAGGAACTCAGTGAGCTTCCTGACACCCCATCTAACCCTACTCCAATCACCCCACCATCTGGATTGCTGTTCTAATGCCAGTTTGCCTGGGTTCCAAATCCCAGTCCTAGCCAGATGTGGTTGTACAATTTGGCAAGCTGTGTGGAGGGGGTCTCACGTTCTCGGAGTACGGTCTTGACCCTGTCTGAAACAAATGAAGAAGCCAATAAACACAAACAAAATTCTGGCTCTACTACTCAATGTATGCTTTGGGCAATTTTGCCAGCCTTTCAGTGTTCCTGTTTCATCTGTAAAATAAGGAAATGTGACAGCACCTAGCTCACAAACTTGTAAATGAAGATTAAATAAAGGATATTTATAGAGCATTTAGGACAGTGCGTGGCCCACTTGGGCTTCTCTGGCCACGCAACTGGAACAAGTTGCTGGTAGTATCGTAGGCAGGCCTAAGCAAGGAAAGACAGATTTTTTTTTTCCATCCTGGTCCTTGAGGCCATGCAGAACAGATACCTGGCAAACACTGCACAGGGCTTTTGGAAGCAGACAAGGGCTGGGGAGAAAGGAACTCTACTGCCCTGGAAGTGTAGTGACAGGAGCTTAAGGGATCCCAAGGAGAGAGGCACTTTGCTATGTTGGTAACTCAGGATGCCTCATTGCAACCACAATATTTACCAACATTTGTTGAAATTTTGCTAGGTTTCAGACGTTTAAAGACTGGGACAACCCTGAGATCCATGCTCAAACTATCCATACATTTCAGGTGAAAACAAGGAGGGTTAGGGAGACCACAGTGTTGCCTTAGGTCAGCAGGCTTGGGAGGAAATCTGAGGCACAGGTCAAACCTGTCATTGCAGAGCCAGTGGGTGTTAGCAGCGTTTCCCGAGGACCAGGAAGCACCATCCATTGTCCCCACCACTCTTCCTTGGATACTGAAATGGAGAAGAGAACTTTTCAGAGGTGGGGGGGAGGTGACTCAAAAGAAAAAAAAAAAAAAAAGAAAAGAAAAAGAAAAAGAAATATTGAGCAATGACTAGAGTCTTTGGGAATGAGGCTGAGACAAATGGAGAACCCAAAATGCTGGTGGTCTCTTGGTCTCAGCTCCCAGTGGGAACTTGCCTTCTACCGGGACAACAGACAGACTTCGATCTTTCTTGGTGCCTCCTTCAGGGCCCAGAGAATACTGATTTACTGACTTCCCACTTCCATTTATTGAATGTGGCCACAGAGACTAGAGAAACACCGAGGGATGAGAGCAAGTCATCAACATGTGGCTGGCAACTGGGATAGATTAACTAGAGAAGATTCTAAACTGAGATGAAGAAATGGCACCACACTCATCTTCCTTTCCTTTCCCGTTGCTGTGATAAAAACAACACAAGGGCCAGGCGGTAGTGAGGCATACCTTTAATCCCAGGCAGATCTCTGTGAGTTCGAGGCCAGCCTGGTCTACAGAATGAGTTCCAGGACAGCCAGAGTTATAACAGAGAAACCCTGTCTTGTAAAAACAAAACAAACAAACACAAAAGAACTTAAGGAAAAGGAGGTTCATTTTGGCTCACAGTTCAAGGTACACTCCATCATGGCAGGGATGTTAGGGAAGTGGGAGCTTGAAGCTGCTAGTCGCATCTGAAACAGAGAACAGTAAATACAAGCAGTGCTCAGCTCACTTACCCCATTTTATCCAGTCTAGAAGCTCCTGCCCAGGGAATGAACTCACCCTCAGTTAAGATGGGTCTTCCCACGGGTGTGCTCAGAGGCCCATATCCAGGTAACTTAGATCCTATCACGTTAACAATTAATACCCCAATATGACTTTTTATTTCCATCTCTGAGACCCTGTAGGAGAGTGGGTGTGGAGTTTGTGTTTCAGTAAAGTCAGTGACTGTCTGCTGTACTTAGGACAAGATGGACACAGAGAGCAGAGCAGAGACATTGAGATGCAGCCAGAGGAGAGCTGAGCCTCTCTTCCCTATATCTGCACCCCCACACACACACCATTTAACTCAGAAAAATAACCTAAAAGGAAATACTCATGACTACATACCCCACACTACAGAAAGAAAAGCTCATCAAATCTATAATTCCAGTCATGAAAATTTATTTTTGAATGTGAGAGAGAAGAGGTAAACTTGATGTAACTACTGCATAATTTGATGGTAGAATTAAGTCCACTGGAGAATGGACCATTTATTGAATGTGGGCACAGAGGGTAGAGAGACACTGGAGCTGTGGAAGAGCATGTGGGTGGATCTAGTCTTCCAGGCACCCCGGCTCTGGGATTCTTGTTGCCAAGGCCAAGGCTGTGAATTTTATGTGTTAAAAAAAGGTATGATAGTCCCCATGGTTGCTGTAAGTCAGAACCTGGCATTTGAACACAGACCCAGTATGTCCCTCATCTGTTTTCTGTTGTTATTAAAACCTGGAGGAACCAGATTGGCAGCATATACCTATATTGCTAGATAGAAGGACAGACCAACAGGACACTCAGCACTGTCTAAAACAGCTTTCTAAGGCTCAAGGATTCCCTGAGGACTTCAGGTTTTTATTTAATAGAACAGGAAGCTGACAAAAAAAAAAAAAAAAAAAAAACTCTTTTTGGGGGGTTCTCTTTTTAAAAAATCCATTTGGCTTATGTAAGGAGACAATTTCTGTAGAAGAAATGAGCAGAGTGGGTAGGGGGTCCTGCAGAAAAAAGTGAGAGACAAAGGTGGGTTGGTGGAGTTGTGGAACTCAGGAGTGAGAAAATGAACTGATTTAAGGTCTATTTGAAGGTAGAATTGATAGGTGTTAGTGAACGATTGGCCAGAACCAGTGTGAAGACTCTGGAGGAAGCAATTAGGACAGGGTGCTTCGATTCAGCATTCTGGAGGAGCACAGCAGCAGCTACAACAATATGCATAAAGGAAAAGAGAAACGGCAAATTCTTTTGTACCAACACAGAAAGTCCAGCACCCATTTAGAAAGGGGTCAAGGGCAGAGAGCACGTTGACTCCTCGATGAAGTTAATCACTAAGGCACGTAGGAAAACATGTTAACATGGAAGATATGTAGATCAAAATACCAAGGCACCACATACCTTCTTCACAGACAGAGAGAAACAAGGATTCTGGTGTTCAGTATCGACAAGAGCAAGAGGAGCTGGTGAGCACACACTGCTGGTAGGGATTAAAGGTGATGCAGTCCTTTGGGGGAGGGGTGTGTATTACACATTTTAAAAACTGTTCAACGTGTAGCTTAAGTACATAATCAAATTGCCACATGAGAAATACATGTGAAATATTAGTGAAACATTGAAAAGTCTATGTATCCATCAGTAGGGGATTAATTACCTATCTGTGGAACCATTTTAGAGTATGCTATTTTACTAAGTTAAAAAGACATTATAGTCAGTATATATAGTGTTTTGTAAAATGTCTGGACACATGCTATGTCTACATTTGTTTCTCAGTATTCTTACAGAAAAATGAGGGGGGGGTCGCTGCTATCTAAATCGATACTGCCAGGGTTGTAGTAAATTTTAAAAATATTTAGTGTATTCTGGTAAATAAAAATGGCTGCAATATAACAGATTATAATAATGGACTGATACTGATGTGGATTGGTGGGGAAAGGATTCCAGAGCCAGGCGTTGTTGGCCTGGGAGTGACTAATCAGGGCTATATTTTGTTCCTGCTTCTGCCAAGTCTTCGTTTAAGGAATGAGGACTCTGCACTAAGACAGTCTAAGCCACTTCTATGGGCCTTTCCACATACTTACTCTTTTCTCATAAAAAATTTATGCCAATTAATTTTAACATGATGACAGGAAGTGGGAGCTTAGAGTTCTAACAAGCCCACTCCACAGCAGGGTTGGCCAGAGCCCAGCTCAGCCTCTTGGTGGCTAGGGTTTCGTCCTCATTCACAGTGACAGTGGAGTCCTGGGTATTATGTGACAGGCCCTTTCTATTCCCTTGGTTACTATCTTGGATCTTTGAATAAAGAGTCACTTTCAGTCACATTTTTTGAAACCTGGGTGCTTCTTACTAAAGTACCCTTTTTGGGAACTTAAATAGATATTGATAGAATCTCATCGCTTTATGGAAACGCTGACGATGTAACAAAATGGGCTGAACCTGCCATGATTTGGAAATAGAACTTAATTAGTGGCCAAATGCCAAGGAGCTATAGATTGGCACTTTGAGAACAGGTTGCAGGAGAGGGAGTGAATATATTCACAGAGCACTGGATTAGAGACGGCAAGTCCTGGCTCCTCCAGCTGCTAGCTCTGTGACCTTGGAAACTTTTGTGACACGTAACAAAAGTGTAAAGTGCTTTTGTTATTTTAGCTTTGAAATGTGATAGCTCTAAGTTCTGAGGCCATAGAATAGCCAGGGACCAAATGCCAGCATCCCCAAAGTGTAGTTAAGGAAACTGCTAAGGGGTGCCATGGTAGACGGAGAAGCATTTTAGACTTCAAATGTTACATATTCTAATGAGATATGGGCAGATATATTACATGACAGCACCGGAACCCTGGGAGTTCATAGACATTTGCATGTAGAACAGCTACTATGATGAACTCCTTTACACTGTTAGCAGCCCCTTTGCAATTATAGACTCCATCTTCATTGCAAGGTTGCTTTTTATTGGACCACAGAGAGAGGGGCAAGAATAAAGAGCTGCAGGAACCTCTTTGAAAAACCCTTTAAAAATGAAATTAAGGGCCAGGGAGATGGCTCAGTAGGTAAAGTCACTTGTCGCCAAGCCCAGTGACCTAAGTTTAATTCCAGAACCCACGTGGTGGAAGGAGAGGATCAGTCCCCACAAGTTGCCCTCTAATCTCTGCATGTGTGCTGTAACATGCCCCCCACCCACCCCCACATGCACACAAAATAAATACCTAAAATGTAGAGTAACGAATGTAAATTTGTTAAAAACATTGTAAATTGATCTTGAAAATTTAGTAAGTAATGGTATAAATGACACACGGGTATGGCAAAAACTTTGACAGTGGCACGCAGGGACTGTAGCAGGTTTAGGATGGATTGCCAGCCAGGCTAAACTAGTCTTCTGGTTGTGAAAATTTCCTAGTGTGGTTAGAAGGATCATGAGATAATGTCGCTAGACGGTGTCAGCTCAACAGCTGTTTCATAGTAGGGGCTCAGATGAATGGGTTTCCTTCTTTTTCCCTTGGACTCCTTTTTTCTAATTTGCAAGTAGTTATCTGTGAGTGGCTGGTCTGCTTAGTCAACTGAATGCTGGGGTAAGTCCAGTGGCCAAAGCTGCACACCCGTACTCCACTGGACCCACTGGGGACAATGCCAGGAGACTTGCGATCCGATGGGTCCTTTAGATTGTATGCACCATTGTCCTGCTATGAAAAATAGTAAACTAAATCCCTGGAAGCAAATGATTGTAAGGATATTCTGAAATGGGGTTGGAGAGATGGATCAGCCATTAGAAGCTCTCCCCACCCTCTTTTAGAGGACCCAGATTTCAGTTCCCAGCACCTGTGTTTGGTGTCTCACAGCCACCTGTAACTCCCACTCCAAGGGGCCTGATGGCTGCTTCTGGCCGCCAAGGCCATCCCACACACACAGTATTCACCCACAGGTGACACACACAAATATACCTCAATAAGAATTAAAAAATAACCCCAAATAATAAAAGGGAGTATGCCAGAGCTGATAGTTTTCTTTGTACTCTTTCTTATGCGGTTCCTGGCTTTGTATGCTGACATACAATGAAAAGCAAAAGTGTGTGCCCAAATGGCTGGAAGGGCTGAATTCCCCATTCTGAGATACAGTACTGCTAGTGTCCACGCCTGACACAGAACCATTTCAAGTTTTTTGTTTGTTTGTTTTGTTTTATGCTCACACTTCATTTTGTGATTAGTCCCCTGGGCTGGTGAGTAGGTGGCAGACAATATTAGGTGTCAATCTGCGACGCCTGTGCATGAGGAGGACACCCAGGTTCATTGTAGCTGTCTTCTTGTTTTGCAGATGGAAATTCTGACACTGAGAGAGGGCTAGTGATTTCTCGGACACTTGGGCAGTAGGTAAGTTACGATGCCAAATTCGGCCTGAAACAAGGCATACGTCCGTCTGGTCTCCAGGGCTCTCCCTCTGCCAGGCACGGACACCCCAGTCTCCTGACTTTTCCATTTTGTGCAGTTCAAGGAAGTGAACTGAGCTGGTTTGAAGCATTTGGGTATTAATTGAGTTGTGATTTCTGTCTTATTGCCATGATCTGGTTGTACTGTTGAGCAGACGAGTGTGTGAAGATCTCTCGGGGCCCTGCTAGACCGTTCCTGGGGATGGCAGGACTCATGAGAACCTGACCGGTGTGACGCTTGCACTCCCTTTGGTAGACCCGCATGCTTTGTGTAATCAGGAGTCAGTGGGTATGTGCTCAGGTCCTGCGACAACCTATTCTATGGCTTTCCGCGAATGATTTCACACTCCATCCGCGGGTTTGTTTATTTCCACTATTTCAAACTGTTTTTCCTGAGAACATTAGGCTCCCGCTGTGTTTCGGGCACAGAGAGCGAGAGCGAGAGTGATGCCTGCGCTACATCCATCTGTATCGTCCCGTGTCGATTCCTAACGCCCGCTCTGGAGTCCGTGGTGTTTTTGCGTTCGATTCCCGTTGTTGCAGAGTGAACACCAGTGTTCGGTGGTGCTTGACGCAGGCAGCGAGCCTATAGATGAGGACGAGCCTTGAGTGTGCTTGAGATGCACTGATGCCAAGGTGTTTCTGATCTCAATCAGCTTCCCGCCGGGAGTTTTATCTCATGAATGGGCATTCTTAAAAAATTCTTGACAGTTTCATACATGCGTATAACGAATTTTTAGTCACAAATAGCCATTTTTATTTTGGCCATTTATTTCTCAGCTGTAAGGATGGTGCTGGGGGACATGGATGCTGCGATAGGCCCCAGGCCCAGGCAGGGATATTTTCTGCATGGGGTTCTTCTCCCTCTTTCCCCCCACCCCTCTCTGTCTCCCTCCCTCCCTCCTTCTCCACTCACCCCTCTCCCAGAAAGCTCTGTTCTAGGAGTGAAGGTGGTTGTGAGCTCTGGGCAAGCTGGTAACCAGAGAGACTCTGCCAAGGGCTGTGGGGCACATTCCCCTTGCCGTGCAGTGACCCTGCTGAAGGCTGCTGTTTCCTGAAGCATAAAGGTTCTGGATTCTGAAGCAAGCTGTTAGCTCCTGCCTTTGCTGAACATTGCCTCAGGCGCTGTGTAGGGATTAGAGGCTGGGCTGTTTGTTTATATGGAGGGCAACTTCCTGCAGATGAAGCTCTTGGGCTCCTTCAAAGTCTGAAATTTCAAAGGGTGCATGAATAACCTCAGGCCTAACCTGTTGTTTCTATTTGAGCATGTGTTGGGGTGGCTGGTGGTCTTATTTAATTGAGAAGACATACATTATGGATTATGGGAGGGGAGGGGAGGGAGGAGAGAGAGAGAAATCAGCTGATTGATTGATTTTTTGTGTGTGTGTGTGTGTGAGCACGTTTGCACGTGTGCAACATTTAGAAAACAATTCTTACAAGAAAAAAAAAAATATATATCCAGATTTAAGTTTTCAGAAGGGCCCTGAAATGGACTTTAAAATGATTTAATTTTTTTTCATGTGTCCATTTAGTGTACACCACATGTGTGCAGGCACAGAGGCCACTGGACTCCCTGAGAGCTAGAGTTACATACAGATGTCTGTGACCTTCCAATGTGGGTGCTGGGAACCAAACTTGGGTCCTCTGGAAGAGCAGTAAGTGCTCTTACCACTGAGCTATCTTTCCAGCCACCCCCACCCCAACTACCTATGGCTCTT
The DNA here is from genome assembly GCA_026225945.1 of Cricetomys ansorgei. NCBI lineage: Eukaryota > Metazoa > Chordata > Mammalia > Rodentia > Nesomyidae > Cricetomys > Cricetomys ansorgei. Next base: position 2,007,952 of record JAMJFZ010003206.1, read on the forward strand.
AACAAGCCTTACGGACTTCTCTGATGACAGTGGGAAGCCAGCTATTCCTTCATCCTTGCTGGGATCACCCAGATCTCCCTTACCTTCTTCTCTGTAGTCAACTACAAACTCTTCTTGTACTGATCTCTTTGCGGCAGGCTCCCTCCCGCCCTTTGTAGTAACCCTCCCTTCAGGACTGTCTCATTCAGCACTAACAAAGCAGGTGACCACCTGGCCTGGCAGGTGATAGCTTCCATGCTCTTAGAAACTCATTCTTCAGCGTTTCATGTTGTCCCAGCAGGAACCCTTGGGGTCTTTGTTCAGCAGTTGCTCTGAGCTTGTAATCCGGGGACATCTTCCTTTCTCTGCAGGTCACTTTCAGCTGCAGACATCCAGCAAGGCAAAACCTTTCCTTGCCAGGTAAGGTTTCCCTTCATCCCACACAGGACAAGGGGAAGGCCTGTTGAAAGGCAGGCTTGGCTCTACACTGCAAGCATTCTGCCAGGTCTCCTGAGCAGAGCCGGTTCCCAGAGTGATTATCTTTCCTGCGTGAGAAGCAGGTGCTTGGTGACAGGAAGGGAAGGCAAGCTTAGCAACAGACTTATCAGGCTCTCTACAAGAATGTTGTTCCTGTAAACAGGTCTGAGTCTGTGTTGTTTTGTTCCTCTCTCACCTGCTCAGTTGTGGGGCTGGTGCGCTCAAATTTGCACAGCTCTGCTGCAGAGGTGATCAGTCTCTGCAATAGGAAGTTCTGTCTGCAGTGCTCCTGCTTCTCCCCACAGTACTCTGAAAGGCCAGATAGGTTATGGTCTCATAGAAGCCTCTGGCTCCCTCCAGGAAGCCCTGTGTAGTAGGCATACGTGTATGTACATATGTACGTATGTATGTATATATATGTATGTGTGTGTGTGTGTGTGTGTGTGTGTGTGTATTCCTGCATTTTAGTCCTAACTTGGCCTTTTATTCAATCAATCTACTCAATTTTTTTGCACAGGCTGTTGCATACTGGTTCTGAAAGCGGGCCTTGTATATAGCTGCCTAGGCAGGGGACAGAGATGGGTTGGGGTAAGATAAAGATGCCTGTTCCTTATATTGATCTTTCCGAAGCAGCTTCTCCTTCACATACTCTGCAGCCCCCTCTCCCTCCAAGGCTGTGATGTCTCTGTTTGTCTTGCTCACAATGGACAGGGCTGGTGTCTGGGCTGAGAGGATGCTGCTGTTGGCCTGGAACCCTAGCTCCTGGTGCCTCATGTTGTCCTAACAGGAAACTTTGGAGTCTTTGTTCAGATGGTGGGTCTATCTCTTTCAGTCTCAGTGTCTTCATTTTTAAGGGCAGATTATAATGCAGATAGCTAATAACCCTTAAGGTGTGCCTGGCAGATATATAATAGCTGTCTTTAGTACTTGTCTTAGGAGCAGCACCAGTAGGAACGTCAGTATTGATAATGCGTGCTTTTATAGACTTTATATTTTCTCAAGGTTTTTTATATTTGATTCTCAAGACTGAGACAAAGAGACAGATGATGTCAGTTTTCCGCTGTCAACTGCAGAAGGCCTGAACGGCGCAAGCAAGAGCCCTGTAGCCATAATGTTAGGGTGGGAAATGCGGACCTGGCGGGTGGTGAGAGAGCCTAGAACGCCCAGCTTCTCCTGGAGCTCCGAGCACCTTCTCCCTTCCCTCCTATCCTCATCACCCACCCTCGCTCTGGGGCCTATTCTGTTTTTTTAGAAGCATTCTGCCTGATTCTTGTCAACTGCTTCTTCATCTGTGGGTCTAGCCTCTGATCCCTGTGGCTAATGTCTTTGGCGTACTCTGGGGTCCAAACCAGAAAAGCCACTGAGCATCAATCCTGCCACACACCCTGGTTGTTTGCCTTCAGAATCCCCCCGAACACATAGTCCAGGGCTGGGAGAGCACAGCCGCTCGGTGCCAGTTGTCCATACATTCCTGAATCCTCCTGTATTCAAGCCTGGTTCTACATTCTAGCCAATGGACATTAACGTATAAGACCCTCTGATGAGTAAGCCGTAAGCACCTGGCTTATGAAGCACGTAGCACACAACACCCAATCCAAACAGGACGTCACTGCCTAGTGCTGGTTCTTTTAAATAATTCAAAACTTACTTTAAAAAATAAGCACTAATAAAGCATTCACCATGCTTCACGTTCACCATCGGCTCTCTGTGGCCTTCTTCCACTGGCTGGCGAGGTTTGTCTGGGGTAGAAACTAGAACCTCCAATCCCAGCAGGGCACAGGTCCGCAGAAACTGAGGCACACAGGATGGAATGAGCAGCGGCGTTAGCAGTCAGTTATTGGATGTGTGTTAACGGTGCATAGCACTAACTAAGGGCTCTCATGGGCTGCTTAACCATGAGACGAGTGCTGGGAACTGTGAGGCGAGGTGACTTCTTCATTGTGCAACCATCTAGGTACAGACTCTTCTAAACAGTGCAGGGTTCAGTCACTCCTCACAGCCTGTTGATGAAATTAGTATAGATAGGTGACTCTGGTCCTGACATAACATGGCATAGTGTTCGTACTGAACTGTTGGGAGGAAGTTGAAATGTACTCTAAAAGCATGATTAAAAAAAACATGCTAAATCCGTAAACCAGTTGCACAGTGGCTTGATATCACTATCAAATAGTGCGTAGTGTAGGCAGCGTACCCGCTACACTTTCATACCCCTGGCAGTGCAATAGCTTGTTTACATTAGCATCACCGTAGCCTTTACGAATCTACCATGATGATGATGTTACCACAAAGCAATAAGAGTTCTGTCAGCTCAGTTATAATCTCAGGAGACTGCTACTGCACATGTGATTGACCAAAACATCCCTGTGTGACCTATAACTGTACTAAGATTGTGTAATTTCTGCAGTGCCCTCTACAGTAGATGCTGTTGTTCTTACCATCCTTGCGCAAAGGCAATGGCTTAAGCACCTTGAGTCACATTCCAGGTTGTACAACTCTACAGTAACAGACCTGCGAAGGGATCTGGGCTAACAGACACCAGCGCTGGTGCTCAGGGTACGTCGTGCTCTACTGAGATGCACTGGTTTCCTTAAGTAATCTTCCTCACTGACACAGCTGGTGGCCACGGCTGCATCTGTGAATTCCTATGAAGCTGTCACTGAAATCTCGTGCCTGATGACCTAAAGCAGTGTTTCTATGCAGCCAGGGTAAAGCTGGAAAAGGCTAAGGAGCCATGTCATATATGAAAGATGATATGAAGAGCCACTAATAGAAGCAATGCACAGTGGGTTTTTCTGGGGAGTAGACCTCATTTGTTACACACAAGCAGGACAAAGCCAGCATCAAAAGATACCATCTAAATCCCTGAACAATAGTGGGAAAATTTACAGCAGCATTCCCTGAGGGATATTTTAAGATCCGGCAAGTTCTCTACAACCAAATCATTGGTGGGTGAGGCCGAGTGAAGGGGGTGAGGCAAATCTCGATGCACTACTCTCATGGGACCACCTTCCCTTTCCCACAAGACCTCATGGGCCTGTGACGTGTTTCATCATGTGGAGTTTCATCTTATGCAAGCCAGCGAAATGGTCCTCCAACCCCATTGCAGCAAGATAATTGTCCCCTTGTGACTTTGTCCAAAAGGTGGAAGGAGCATGTGCTCTTGTAAAAGTCATGCAGCAGGGAAGCTGATCTGAGTCAAGAGAGAGGGCCTTAGAAAGGCTCCAAGGGGCTACTGGAATGTGCCAGCTTTCTGGTGGAATTCATAAGTTGCCAGGATTCCCTCACACGGCTTGAATCCAGGCTATGTTTGGAGCCTTGGAGACAGCAATGGCTGAGGTAGCCTCCTGTATAAGTGCAAGAGCGGGGACCGTTCAGTGCGCGGAAAGATAACCAGCGACCATGTGGTGACCGACGAGCTATAGCATCGCAGACTGGCCTTGGGGTAGAATCAGAGCGTTGCACTCTTGGTGGCTGTTCCTGTACACCAAAGGGAGAAACAGACCTGGGTCTTGAGCTGAATCTCACAGGCCCTGTTTCTTTCCTGCACTGCAGTGTTTTTGTTTTTGTTTTTGGTTTTTTTTGTTTTGTTTTGTTTTAACCTGAGCTCTGCAGAGCATTGATAGGGGTCAGGGATCTTCTCTGGGACCTCCATGTGCGATAAGCAGGAGATTCTCTTATGACTCCTGGGCCCCAGCTCTGGATTCTCCTCTTAATATTTATATGTTGGGTTTCTATGATGCTGGAGAAGATGTCAGCTGGGATAGCCAACCCTTCATGGCAGTGTTATTCTAAAGCCCACATGCATTCTCTGTTCTGATTGATCGATGATACTCGTGTACAAGAGTTGGTAAATACTTTGCATTTGACTTCTGTTCACCAGCTGTCCTTTGTGGAGAGCCAAAGGGACAGGCTCACACTAGTTGTTCCTCACACAGGCCTGACAGGACAATGGCTAGTCATCAAGCCACTGCTACATATAACTAAGCACTCTAGCTTGCTGACAAGTACTTGTTCTGCTTCCCAGACTACCCCAAGTTTGAAGGTGCACTGGGAAGTCACCCGGTTCATACCAGTACATGGGGTGGGTGGATTTGTCTATAACCCAATCTTCCCATCCAATCAAAGCCTAAGCTTCATTGCAGTGGCAGAGCCAGGAGCCAGATCTGTCTTTGCTGTCCCTACCTCCTTGGCACCTCTCTTCAGTGAACAGGTAGCACTACACTGTATCACATGGCTCCAAGACTCACCCAGCTGAGCAGGTGAGAGCAGCTCCCTCAAGAGAGGGAACTGTGAAGCTTCTCAGACAGAAGCCCTCTTAAGTGTCCCTTATTCTTTTTGTTCTAAAAATCAAAAAATACGAGGAAATGTTCTATAAAGTTAAATGTGTGCACTCGAGATCCAGGTAGAGAGGGGTTTCTATGCAGGCTCTGCTCCTTATTCAGACATTTGACCTTAGGGAAACGGCTAAATCTCCTGACTCAGTTTCCTGGTCTATTGAGGTGAAGTGATTATAGAAATGGCATTTAATGTTTACCATGTGCCCAGAAGCAGAATTTAAGCATGTAGATGGAAATCCTTGCTAAGAGAGATAGCATGAGTCTCCACTCATCCTACAGATAGGGAAACTGAGGCATGGATAACTGGGCAACTCTTATAAGGTCACATGGCCAAATGGCAAAGTCAGGGCTCACTCTTAGATGGCATTGTGGTAGAAGCCGTAGTTAATCTGTGTGTTTCTCTGGCTCTGTGTGGGGCTATGTAGGGACTGGGTACCCAGCGAACATCCCCAGGTGAGGCACTTGGACAGGGCCCCATAAAGGAGCTGGTTCTATCTACTTGATCTGTGTCTGTAAGAAACAGGAAACACTTCCATTCAGAGTGCCTCCTGTGTGCTTGGTACTGTAAACTCTATGAGCCTTCATTCTTAGTCCTGATTCAGTCATGCAGGCGAGGGAACAGGATGATCACTCTTCTCAGTTGTGAGCTCCCATGGAGGGGGGAGTCCAAGAAGAGGCAAGAGAGCCTGTAGCAAGGACTCAGACATTGAATTATTACAGCATCTTCCGTCTCTACTATTCTCGTCAGTGCTTGCTGCCGGATCTGAACACAACCAAGACTCTGGGGTCCTATGGTAGCATAAAGAGAGCTGGTTCAAGGGATCCCCTGAGCTAATTCCCACGTTTTCCTGGACTCTCTCCTGAAAGGCATCAGAAGCACGAAACTCAGAGTGCAGCCTAGACTTTGCGATCAAAGTGCTGTGTGATAAGAGAACCATTTAACTTGTCTATGAGTTTTGTTCGAAAGAGCTAATGATAAATTTGCTTCTCTGTGCCTATGATAATACCTGTAAGTTGATGCCGACTGCATCATGCTGAGCGACGGGAGAATGTATTCTTCAGGCCTCCGATGACATCTTGATCTATGATGATCCCCAAAACTAAACTCTCACCTAGAGTCAGAGGCTAGGAGGAGAAGTGTCTGAAATGAGAGAAAAAGAGCCAAACCAGCAGAATTTTACTTCTGACATCAGCAAAGGAGTAGAAAGGATAGAGATCCTGTGTTTGAGTCTCCTCGTCACCTAGGGCGAGGAGAGGTGCTGGAGTACGTGCTGTTCTCATTGGCTAACACTGAGTGCTTGTTGAGGAGCCAGCAAGCACAGATTGCAAGCCATTAGCTAGGCTCAGAGACAGTGTGGGGATGGGGATACGTGGATGAGCGGAGTTTCCCTACTGGGTCTGGGGCGGATTCCTTTGAAGAAAGCTTATAGGGGCATGTTCTTCAAACCAGCCACTGTAAGTGAGAATAGGAACCAGGACAAGGTAGAAGGATGGGGTGAGCTGCAGTGTAGTCTAAGTGGTGCTTCAGTAGACCCCACTGTGACTCCTAGGGCTGGGACACCTCTTCAGATATCCCACATCGCATCTATCCAATGCGGTTCATCTTACTGCCTCTGAAGTTACAGCTCCAGAGTCTTTACGGGTGGCCACTCTCTTGAGCTGAAGGCCATTTCTAGAGAGGAATTCAACTGAGGAGCCAACAGAACCCTCTCCAGAGGTAGAGGAGTGAGCACCTTCGTTCCCTTGTACATAGCAGGCAGCTGCCATTCCTGCCTGCCAGCCTGCCTCTGTAGACACCCCTGGTTAACACTGTGTTCTTTACCACCGTGTCTCAGTGAAGTCTCAGAACTTCTCCAAACGCAGTGCTCTGGGTTAGTGTTCTCAATCGCTGGAATCCACAAAAAGGGACTTATTTGTTCCTTTTGCCCTCTCCATCTGAAGGGGACGTTTATTGATGGTGTAATAATAAGTCTTCAGTGTTATGATTGAGCTGGCAAGATCGAACACTTGGCAGACCTTGGACGATTTTCCTGACATGTCTGCCGAAAAATGTGATTTTCTTGTATTTTTCCTTATTATCCTCCATTTGAGTGTGGACTTGTTTTCCTCTTGCCTCACTCATTGCACTCCCCCACCCCCACCCGCAACACATTTCTTTTTCCTTTTATTTCCTGGTACATACTCTTTTTTCAACGATGGTTAATCCCTAGTAAGCCTGACCATGGGATTAGCCTCTGTAGCCTTCCAACTATGGCATGTTATATCCATGCTAGTGGATGAAGAGACCAGAGTGCAGAGAGATTAAGATGTTTTCTGAAGATGAGACATCTTGTGAGAGAGAAAAAAAAAAAAAACCAGGCTTTATCTTGGCTCGATGGCTCCCTAAGTCTGTGCTTTTGTGTTCTCCCTTCTGTATCTTTGGTATATTTGCTAAGGTGATTTTTTTAAAATTCGTGTGTGTGCATGTATAGGCATGCATGTGTGTGCATATATGTGTGTGTGTATGTACATGTGTGCATGTATGCATGTGTGTGTGTGAGTGTGTGTGCACATACATGTGACATGCATATATGGTGGCTGGAGGTTGAGGTCAGTGCCATCCTCAATTGCTCTTCACCTTACTTTTGAGACAGTGTTTCATGAAACCCAGCGCTCACCAGTTTGGCTAGAGTGGCATCCCAGAAAGTCCCAGGGATCCTCGGGTCTCTGTGCTGGAATTCTAGAGGTACACTACCACACTCAGCTTTTTTACATAAGTGCTGTGGCTCGAACTCAGGTTCTCCTGTATACATAGCAAGCTCTTTACCTACTGAGCCATCTCCCCAGTCCCTGGGGTGATTTCTTAATGGTGTTCCTTGCTGAGTTTGGCCTGCCTTTGGTTGGTTATTCCCAAGTGGTGGTTATTAATCTACCAAGTAATTAGAAATCATGTTAGAGTTGTGGGAACTACCTGCCCCTGCCCTCACCCCCCAAAACACATTGGGCATCTCAGAGAACCCTCCATTTCTTTCGCTGGCACACACTGGTTCTCAACCTGAGAAGAGTAGAGCCCTTTATTCATTTCTATATATGTTTCAACTGCAAGGGGCCTTTGGGATCACAAACTGGTTGTCAGAGACAGTGGGATAGGGTAGACACCTTGACCTAGCCTGGACTGGTAATGAGGTAAACGACATTTATGCCAGACACCACAGGCTTGGCATTGCCCTCCCCTCTGGGGTTGCTGGGGGTCTTTGAACTGAATGCCTATGCTCTGCTGATGTCCTTGCCTTCATGAAAGTTGCTTTTGCCAAGGCAGTACTTTGGCTCTGAGTTTGAAGCAGACTCCACCAGAACCTGAGAGACATTAGGGGAGTTCAAAGAGGATTCACTGAGGCCTAGTCCTGTCCCTGGGCTAGTGTTGAACTAAGTCCCTGGGTTCATATGCATAAGACCAGTGTCCCACAGTTTAAGTTATAAGCATGGTTCCTCAGCTCCTTGGTGTTGTGTGTCTTCTGTGCTCTTTGTGGCTTGTGCCCTTGACCCCTGAGATGATGTCTTCTCTATGTAGAGTGGAATTTGGAATCAGCATGAATGAACAAAGAGCCTGATTCAAATCTTCACTCCTTTATCTGCTACCGATTTTCTGTGCAATCAGCGATATGTCATTGGCCTCTCTGGTCCTTAAGGTTACCTTGGTGTCAGTATAGACTGTGTCCACTGTACACTCAGGCCCCAGATACTGGGGGAGCAAAGTATAATGCTGGTTCTGGGAATGATGAATGCTCTGCTTCCTTAACGTGGTCTAACTTTTCTTAAGAACACATTAGAACATTTGATTCACCCCAGACTGTCACCAAGAGATGGGCAAACAATTCTATACAAGTCCAACTTGGTGAACCAATGAATTTACAGGGGCTATTTATGGAACCTGAGTAAGAGATTTCTTATACAAGCATGGATGACTCCAAAGCAGCCATATTACCAAACAGTACCAATTCTGAGTCAGCCTTCTACCTCCTATATCCTTTAGAATCCCCTCCCCCACATAGTTCCACCTTTCACTGAGCTGTAACCACTTCATCATCATGGCAATGACTGTATTCTTCTGCTCCTCTCTTTATCATGTCTGTGCCCAAGGTCTTCTATAGGTCACCACAGCTGCTCTGCTTCGTGATGGCTGATGGTCATGCCCCACTAAGAGGAAATAGATTGTTTAAAGCACACTCATGAGTTAGTGACATCACTGGGGAAGTAGTTACTAGACATTGATGATCCACAGACTGTGACCGTTTCCTGGAAGGAGGCATTAAATCTTCATTGGATGATCTAAGACTAATGAGTCCTAGGGTTTCTGTCTGACATGATACTCCCCAGACCCTCAGTGGGAGGGAAGCATATTCAAGTTATTCTGCCACCATGATGGGAAATCCCTGTTCCTTGTCTGAGGAATCACCTTCCCGTCGTCTTCCTACCTAGTGTTAGATGCTGGGTTGCTCAGTAGAGTAAGCTGTGGCAAAGTGGGGGAAGGGGGAGTCCATCCCTTGTAGTGGCTGCATGGAACCAAATGTTCAAGCTCTCCAAGACTAGCTTGCCATCTTCAAAGGGGTTCTCATCTTTTCCTTGTTACCACTCTCTGAGAAGTTCATGAGGTGATACACATGAAAGCATACCACAGAGCAAGCCCAGGCTGGGCTGGGCTGGGCCAGAGAATTGTAGCTGTGGTTCTGTCTTCTCTTGATCTGAATTTCTTGGTCTGGGCTCTTCACCAGTAGCTCTCAACATGAGTGTAGAAATATATTTCTCCTGTGCACATACACATCCAATAAGTTATCTGTAAATAGCATTGTTGTTACCCTTTCCCAGTGAACTCCTTGGAGCAATTTCTATGTCCATCTTCCACTTCCAATTCTAACATTTAAGAATGAAGCCTTATCTTGAGACATCTTCACCCCTAGTAGGTAGTGGATGCACTAGAGCTGAGTGAATAAATGAAGGAAAACACTCACTATGGGAATCTCCACACACTGCTCTGGGCATGGAAGGCTCATGCAGTCTTTGTGGTGGCTATAGGGGGATGGTCTTATTCTGCATCTGAGAACAGGGCACTGGGGTCCGGAGAGGCAAATACACCTACCCAATAGCATATGGCCATCAACTAGCAGCATGAGGGATTCAAACCTCAGCTCTCCTAACTCCAAACCTGAGGCCCATTTCACATACCGAACGCTCTCTCTCCCTGTCTCCTTTCTCTTCATATTATTGTTCCACAAACAACAATAATGGGCAAAGAAATAAAATCACCTTCCGTCTTACCACTTCCAGCAAGTCAGCTGTTTCCATTTTTTCCACATTCCCTACAGTCTCTTTCTTGCATATTTTTTATCACAGCATTATTGAGATATAATTCACATGCCATAAAATCCACCCCTTTAAAGCATACAATTCCCTGGTTTTTTAGAATACTCACAGAGTTGTGCAACCATCATCACTATCTAATTTTAGAGCATTTCATCACCCCCAAAAGAAACCCTCATTAGCAGTCACTCACCATCCCCTGCTTCCCACATGCCTGGCAACCACTAATCTACTTTCTCTCTCTATGGACCTGTCTATTCTGAGGATTTCGTATAAATGGAATCATACAAGATGCTGTCTTTCTGACCATTTTCTCTCACTTAGCATAATGTTTTCAACAGCACGTGTTGTAGCATAAAGCAGTGTTTTACTCCTAACACAGTACACACACACACACGCGCGCACACACACACACACACACACACACACACACCCCTTAACATTTTTTTACCCATTTATCTCTTAATAAACACTAGCTTTGCTTCTACTTTTTGACTCTTGGAAACACTGATACTATTAACATTTGTGTGCAGATTTTTTGTGGATATATATTTTCAGTTCTTTGGGTATATTCAGAAAGTGATATTTATAGGTCATACATTCTTTGCATATAACCTTAGTGTGATATTTCTGGGTTCTACATTCTTTGGGTATATCCTGGAATTGATATTGCTGAGACATACATTCTTTGAGTCTATTTGGAGAATTTTGTTGCTAGGTCCTACATTCTTTGGGTATGCCCTGGGGGTGCTATTACTAAGTCCTACATTCTTTGGGTATGTCCTGAGGGTGCTATTGCTAGGTCATTATGGAAGATTATTTTTAGTTATGTATAAAATTATTGTGACTGTTGGGTGAGGGGCTGCCTAGGTAGGTCTTGGCATCTTGTATTGTCTGCGTTGTTGGATTTATGTGGGGGGTGTTTGACTGCTCATGATCTGCACATGCCATGAGTAGAACACTTAAGGAGTTCTGTATCAATAAAAACACCTGAGCTGAGGCACTCAGGGTTCCACTGTCCAGTGTGGTGCTGGCCAAGATAGTGGTTCCCTCTGCTAAGGTCTGGCAGGGATTTCCCCTATGAAAATGCCTCCCTGTCTTCCTTGCTGAGCTGCCACAGTAGGTGTACTACTACAGAGGTCCTACATTCTTTGGGTATATCCTGAGGGTGATATTGCTATGTCCTACATTCTTTGGGTATATTCTAGGGGTGATACTGCTAGGCCCTACATTATGGTGACTCCATGGTTAATATTTTAAAGAACTGCCAAACAGTTTCCAAAAGCAGTGATACCATTTATAATCCTTCTAAAAATGCATGAAGTTTCCAATTTTTCATATCTTCCTTCTTAACAGATTTTTATTACATATATATATATATATATATATATATATATATATATATATATATATATATATATATATATTAGACATTCTGGAAGTTTTGATGTATTATCTTGTTGTGGTTTTGATTTGGATTTCTGTAATGACTAATAGTGACATCTTTACAGGTGATTATTGGCAATTTAAAATCTTTCTTTAGAGAAATGTCTATTCTAGGCCTTGCCCATTTCTTAATTGGCGTCTCTGTCTGTTTTATTGCTGTGTTGTAAGATTTCATATATTCTTGGTTTGAGTCATTTGTCTGTGATTTGAGATTATTTTCTTCCCTTCTGTGACTTGTCATTTCCCTTTCTTGAGAATATGTTCTGAAAGGCAAATTTTTAATTTTTTGATGAAGTCCAGTTTAGATCCCATTTTTCTTTTGTTACCTGTGATTTTCATGTCACATCAACGAAGCCACCATTTATCCAAAATCACGAAGCTTTATTTCTGTTTTCCTTTAATACTTCTAGCTTTCACATTTAGCTCTATGATCCATGTGAGTTAAGCTGTGTATCTGAGTGATGTCTGAGCCCAGCGTTATTCATTTGCGTGAAGATCTCCAATTATCTTTGAATCATTCATTGAAAAGACTTTCCTTTCCCATTCGTTTGTCTTGATACTTCTGTCAGAACCCAATTGACCATAATTGTGAGATTTTATTCCCGAACTCTCCATTTTATTCCCCTGATCTGTATCCTTCCAGTGACCCTGTCTTCATTACTGTCTCTGCACAGCCATTTTAAAGTGGAGAAGTGTGGATACGTCAACTTTTCTCTTATTTTCCAAGAGTAAATCTTCTGTATCCCATGTAGCTGCATATATATTTCAGGAGATACGTGTCAGTTTCTAAAAATAAAACAGAATAATTTTTAATTCCAATATTAGATCATTCAATTTATGAACATGAAGTGTCATCCTAATTAGTTAAGGCTTTAAATTTTTTCTCTCTGTGATTTAAAAAAATTTTTTTTAACCTGCAAGTTTTGTATTTGTTTTCTTAAAGCTGTTCTTATTCTATTTCTTTTGGATGGTATTACAAATAAAGTTGTTCTCTTGATTGCATTTTTTGATTAATCATTGCTAGAGTATAGAAACCCGGTTGATTTTTGTCTCTTGATCCTACAGACTGTCATCTTGTTCAACTTGTTTATTAATTCTAAGTGCGTGTGTGTGTGTGTGTGTGTGTGTGTGTGTGTGTCTGTGTGTGTGTGTGAGTGCACAAGAGAGCAACTCACTAGAGAGAGAGAGAGAGGGATGGAGAGAGAAATTCTTATATATTCTTTATACCCATAAAATCTTGCCTCTATTGAGACAATTTCATTTTTTCTACTGATCTGAATGCATTTATTTATTTGTCTTGATTAATTTATCTTGCAGTCTTCAGTCCAGTGTTCAAGAGACATGTTAAGAGTGGATACTTTGTCTTGTTTCTAATCTTAAGGGGAAATTTGCCATTCTTCACCTCCCAGTCTGATGCTAGCTGTGTGTGTTTCATAGATGGTGTGCATCAAGTTGAGGATTACTACTGCTCATAGTCTACTGAGTGTCTTTTGTCATAAAAAGTATTGAATTTTGTCAAATGATTTCCCTGTGTCTACTGACCTGATTGTGGGGCTTTGTCCTTTATTGTGTTAATGTAGTATATAAGCATTGATTGGTCTTTGCATGTGAAGCTATTCTGACATCTCTAGAGAAATTCAACTTGGTCAAGATGCATAATCCCTTCTGTATATCTTATGACAACTCAGTAGTATCTTATCTAGAATTATTATATCTGAACCTAAGGAACATACTGATTTGTAATTCCAAAGGTTTTAGACATCTCCATTGCCAGCTGGACCAAAGATGTGTACCAGGCTATTTATATATATATATATATATATATATATATATATATATATATATATATATATTATTCTCACCAGCGTTGAGAACGATACCGACTAGCCCCACTTACCCACTGCAGGTTTGATCTTTGATAATTCATATAACTCTCTGAGTCTCGGTGTCTTCCTCTGCAAAACAGAAGTGACTGTGACATCTCCCTTATAGTGTTGCCAGTGGCCTTAGTGTGAAGATCACTGTATCACCCAGGCACATTGGATACTGAATTGCTTTTGAAACTGATTGTGATCACAAAGCTCTTTTTCATCCCACCACTAGTCCCTGAGTACGGGGCTGCACTTCTCTCATCTTCGTGCAGAGCTCAACATCATGCTTGACACAAAGACATTCGGATGTTTCTGCAGTTGTGTTTATTTCCAGCCTTCCACCCTTTACTCATTCCAGGTTTCCATCTAACTGCAAAAAGAACTGATTACCCTCTCGGAAATCTAAATAAATCAATCAGGAAAAAAGGAGTCTAAATTATCTCATTTTGTATATTTATTTTGTTGAGTGGACCGCCCCAATTTCTTCAGCCAAATGTCAGGGCTGTGGCTTCTGTGCATTAGGGCACTGACAGTGTAACCTGGGAAGGGTGTGTCTTTAATAAAGCTTCACTCCCCTTGTCCCACCAAGAGGAGAACTTTGGAAACGTAGAGTGAGACAGAGGCTGCAGGATCCACAGACAAGGGGGTCAAGGATGTAGGAAGATGAGAGTCACACCTTGGCACATGTCCTGGGGGAGGGCATATGTTCTACAGTTCTATCCCTTAACCTTAAGGGATAAATTTAGTGCAGTGTATGCTTCTGACTTGCTTTTATCCCACCATCTGGCTCCCATATGTAACATCTACTGATTTTCTTTCCACTCAAACACAAAAGGTCAAGCTAAGGGGTCCCCAGGTCCAGGGACAAGCTCTGGAATTATGGCCCCTGCCGTAATGATGGGTCACCCACTCACAGCCAGGCTCTGAGATAAAGGAACTGTGACTTCCCTCTGGAACTGCTAACTGGGGGACAACTGCAGAGGGCTGAGAGAAAGTCTTTGAGGGCCCTTTAGAGGCTCTTGTCAACTGTGCCTTGGGGAAGAAGGAAAGGGAAGCTTCTGAAGAGAAATATCCTGGTCTGTTTGTGTTGCTGTAACAAAACAATTGAGACTGGGGAATTTACAAATGATAGAAAAATCAAAGGGTCAGGAGGTTTAATGTCTGCTCTCTGCTACCAAGATGGTGCTTTTGGCTCTGTCTGCCAGAGGGGATGAACCCGTGTCCTCACACAGCAGGAGAAGGGATGTAAGGGGCTCACTGGATCTCTGTTTTTATAGGAACCTCATTCATTCATGAGGACAGATCCCTCATGTCCTAATTGTAGCAGTACGCTACAATATTTTACCCTCTGTTTAGGGAAAGAGAGAGGAAGGATAGAAAGAAATCTTCAAATATAGAAAGAGAGAAAGGTAGAAATCTTCACAGCCTCTTTGTTAGGCTGTCCTAAGCTTGAAGAGGACTAGCTGACAGTGAGTCAGACTAGCATCTCAGCTCACGGTCTATAAACTTAATCTCTCCAACCTTTGTTCTTTTAGGAATTATCACACTAACGACAGCAACTCAGCCAAAGAACCATCAACTGACACCAATCCCAACACTCAGGGCCTCAGACTTTTTATACCCTAAGCTAAAAGTTCCCGTTAACCCCTGTGGCACACAATTCCCAAAACAAGCTGCAGGTGACAGAACTACTGCACCTAACCAAATTATAGCCACCTGCATCGAGCAAACCCAACTCATAAACAGCTATACCACAGCTGGAATGGGAACACAAACCTAAACACCATTTTGTGTTTTTAAAGAAACCAAAATAACAAAAACTTTTTCCCAGTGTTCCTCTACACCTAATCACCTTCCAAAAGCTCTACCTCCTAACACTATGGCATTAGGGAATTAACTTTCACTATTAACTCTGGAGGACACAGACCTTCAAACACCATGACAAGTATACATTTGGGGTACATCTTGAAAGGTGAGAAAGAGTTCATCAGAGAAAAAAGCAAAGGAAGTTCCAGGGAATGTTCCAGTAAAGTGTGTGTGTGTGTGTGTGTGTGTGTGTGTGTCCCTGGGATTAATCCTCAGCATTTCAAAATTCTCCCCCCAGAGGGAGGGAATCTACACAAGGGCTCTGAGGCAAGTTCAGTGGAGCAGGAACAGTGAGTAAGAGAGAGACACTAGGAAGGGATAGAAGTCAGATTGGTGAGAGGTTCTGGGCTGATTCAGTGGAACTTATAGATCTTGTTACAAGGGACATGCACTCAAATACTTCGGAGGGCTGAGGAAACCAGATCCCACATGGAAAAACCAAGTAAGGTTCACCTGAAATATCCTTTAATGTATTCATTGAATAATCATCTATGGAGTCCTGACCGGATGTGCCTGCCTTGCTCCATATGGAATAAGGAAGTCGTACTTGAACCTGAGAAGGCTTATTCTCCATTGTCCTTAGTTCTTGCCTCCAGCTGAACATCTTCTTATCTGATATCCTTTTGGAAGATGCCAATGTCCTGAGGGCTGTTACTCAACTTCTGCCAATGCCTTCTGGGAAGAAGAGAAGGAAACATGTTGAAGATGAGTCTCTTGACAGGTGGGAGAGTTCTCTGAGCTCATCGGGTTGAATACACTCTGAAATATACCCAGCAGCAGATTCCCTAATATACTGAACTTCTAGCTTGATTAGACCATCCTCCCTGGCTATAGGCTACATAGAAAGCTAAGGTGGTGTGTGTGTGTGTGTGTGTGTGTGTGTGTGTGTGGTGTCTGCCTGGTACTTAGTGGTCACACAAGCATCTGCCAGAGAACATACTTCCTGCTCCATGCATATGTGGGTCTGGTCTCAAGTGCGCATATTACATTTGTCTGTATCCCTGAGCTCCCAAGTGCCCCTTTGGTATGCTGTGTGGGATGTGCCTGTGAAATTTCCCTTCAGGCTCTATTGGTTCTGAGAGATGCACAAGCCCTGCCTCACTTGGAAAACTATCCTGTTGTTTGTGGTTTCCTAATACTGACAGTGTCGCCACGCCTGCCTGTCACTTGTGCACACGTACACACATCCTCAGTACCACTTGGGAGCTGTGAACTCAAAGCATTCTCCAGAGACCACCACGGGCCACTTGAGTGACTCACTAATGGGCCCGCTTCCTTCCTCAGAGAAATAGTGTGGGGAAGGTTCTAGAAATGCAATTTTAATATCAGCTCAACTTCATCAAACTACATCAAGTGGCCAGAGTCTGGATGCTTCTTCCTCAGAGGCTGCTGTGATGGGAAAACCCTGCAGATGTCTGCAGCCCAGGGAGGGAATCCTTCCCAAAGACTCTTGGGAACTCCCTCTCATTTCCCAGCTGCAAGCAGGCCCTGGTGTTTAGTTCCCAGTCTTTAATCCAGATGTTGGCGGTGAGACAGGCTGCCCTGTGGGGTATGTTTCTGCAGCTGTCAGACAATAAACTCATGGGACGTCGATCAGTCACTGTGTCCAGAAATGTTCATTTTTTTTGTTGGGGACAGGCTCAGTTAGAACTTTTGTTTTCTCTGGCTTTACACATTTTTGGAAAATGACATCACCATTCTGTTAGGTTCCAGCAGCTTCTAAACCCTCCTCCTTCGGTTCTTTGTTGGAATACGGTAGGGACGGAAGCACGCAGCAGCATCAGTGGCATCACACAAACAGTACCAGTGCTGTTTCCCACACACGGCCTTCTGCTCACTGTCTCACGGCTGCTTTCTCCTTCGCTGTGAGTGACCCTGGGCACCACAAGGCCCGCATCTCTACTGTGCTGCCTTGGCACGCCATCATGTCTGTTTCATTCTCTCCTAATTAGTGGGACAGAGTTGCAAGCTAGCGAGCTGATCTTCTGTCAGTTTGCTTTCACACACCTCATACCCTGTGCTCCAGTCCATCAAGATAGGAAAGAACCTCGGCACCAGGCATGGTGGTGCACACCTATACTCTTGGTGCTCTGGAAGCTGAGGGAGGAAGAGGAGGAAGAGGAGGAAGAGATGGGAGGATTCAAAAAACAGGGCAGGCAGTCTCTGAGGGTCTGGACCATAAGCACCTTTGAGTTTCCTTTTTTCTGAATCCCAAGGCAGGCCAGATGAGTTCAGCCGATTACCCCAATTGGCCTGACACTGGCTACTTAAGAGTCAAGTCTCAATACCCAAAGTCAGTGCTTTGCCTCTGTGACCATACCTATGCACCACAAAGAAGCACATTCACACCATCCTCCAAAGACATCCTGCCCTATGCACCACAAAGTAGCACACTCACACCATCCTCCAAAGACATCCTGCCAGGGCCACAACAGATAGATCCGATGCCATGAAGAAGGGTCAAGTTTTATTAATAGAGTCACAAAGCCCTGGCTTCAACTCCAACCTTGATATTGGCAAACCACTGGTCCTGGGGCAAGTTAGCTCCATGGCTTCACTTTCTTAAGCCTCAGTGGCCTCATCTGTAAAGTAGGACTTCTTCTCTAAAATGCAACCTTCTCCTGCCAGAGTGCTGCTGGAAAAATTCAATGAAATCATGTGCATGAAATTTAATACTTACTATCAAGTCTGGCTCAGAGAAAATGATCAACAAATGTTAGTGTCCCCTCTATCTGGAAGCTGACAAATTCAATTAACCAGAACCACCCATTCCCAGCCCTCCCTTCCATTCCCATTCCCAAGCCTCCCAGTTCACAGAATCATAAATCTCCTGTCTGAAAAGCAGCTCTGTAAATCACCTGGCCCAGCCAAGAGGGGGACTCTAGCGGGAGTTGGCTCTGTGTGTTCGTCAGTCTTGCTGGCTCAGCCTGTGAGCCTTCCTATAAGTAGAAGGATTCCCACCAGCACAGCCAAAAAGAAGGAAAGATGCTGTCAATGGATTCCACAAAGGGGCTAATATTAGCTGGCCAGGAGGATGGCTATGGGTCTATATTTAGAATCTATATCTTCAGCCCTTTCGGATACAGCAGAGTGGCAGGCCGAGGGGGTGGTTGTTCACAAGAGGCGGGCAGAGCAGCTGGACCTAGCCTCCCTTCTTCTCTCTCCAGGAAGTAGGCAAGCAACACAAGACAGGAGTTCTGGGGAGGAGGCAGGTGGCAGAGGGCACCTGCATAGTAGAAAGAAGAAAGATAATGGCAGAAGCCTTAGGAGATCTCCAAGATAACTAATAGTGGCCCATGGGAAGGCAAAGGATTAGCTCTGTGGTCTTCTGCTTTGAGTTGGCACCCAAAGGAGGATGTTCCTGACTTTGTCCTGTGGATGCTTTGGATGGAGGCATCACAGGGCAATGGAGCTAGGTCAGAAGAGAGACACAGGGCATGGTAACTGATGTATCCTTCTCAGTGGTCCTTCGCATGTCCTTCCCCTCACAGGTGGCCTCCTCTTCCTTTCTCTGCTTACTCCAGTGCTGTCCATGCACTGTCTGCTGAGACACTCACAGCCCCTCTATGCCAGTTAGACAAAAAATACATACTTCTGCCACACATTTATAGTCCTGTATCAAGCAAGGCCCGTGGCAGAGGGAGTAGAGGTGTTTGGGGGTTCCATTTGCTTCACAGTGTGGGGTACAACCTGAGCAACCACATGCCAAGGCCTTGATAGTCCCCTGAACGTACCGTGTCCACATGAGCTCCCCAGCCCCCTTGTCCTTATCTCTATAGGAGATTTCAAGACAGAGTAGAGTGGCCTGTGGCTTGTGCCTGAGTTCTACTCTGACAGCTAGGTGATTCCCAAGGAGTGGAGACAGGGCTAGTGGGGGGAGGGGGGTGCTTTCCCACCACATGGAGGTTTTCCACCCGCAAATGAGGGAGGTGACCTGGATGATCACCAGGCCTCTCTGTCTTGCGGTCTATGTATCTGCTGAGTTTTAGATGGCATAAGGAGGAAATAATCAGAAGCATGTGTTCTCCACCTCTTCCCAACTCCAATAAAACCCACATGATCCCACGAAAAATAGAGATGGCAAAATTTTTCATGGGCTGGTGTTCTTCTCACTCATTCCCCTCTGTGGACTCCTAGGCAGGCCCAGGAGGCCTGTCTACACAGGATGGCAAGGATTACCCATCTGCCAGGGAGAGCTGGCTTCAACTACTCTCCACCCTTAGGTCATATCTGCAGCTACAGCTTAGGGATGGGCCTGGATCTGTAAGTCGTCCCCATGAGAGGATGCAGACTGTTTTATGGGCCTGCCACCCCTTCTGTGCATGCTTTCTGCCTTTATGTCACTGTTTTATCCAGTTCCCGGAGCATGCTGTCTCTTTTCCCTTTTCATCTTGAAGCTCTGTGTTCTCTCAGTTGGTTTGCTTGTTTGCAGTCTGTGGGCACAGTGTTGTCTCCCCTGCAGACTTCAGAGCACATGGCTGGGCTGGCATGGAAGCAGGCTCACCCCTCTTAGCCTGCAGGCATTTTTGACACATAAATAAATAACTTCGAGAGCAGCTAATGTTTCCAGGTAAAATGTTTGCACGTGGTTTGTATCTGAGAAGCAGAGGCACACTCACATACACACATAGGCATTGGAGAATTAAAAACACAACACTTACAAGTATACTGCTCACACGTGCCTGGGCTCTAGAGATATCTCTGGGAACTGTTTGTTCCTACAGAAAGATAGGGAGTTGGTGATTTTGAAAATCATATAAAGTCAGGGCTGGGAGTAACATAGGCAATCATTCGGTTAGAGGACTTCAAACCTTCTGACTTACCCCATCACCTATCTTCAAAGGGAATTTTATAGGGACCCGTGAGACACAAAACAGAAAAGCAGAGGTGTTCTGGATAAAATGGGGGAGAGGGAGAAGGGGAGACCTGGACTCCATTGAATGCAGTGTGAAAGCCAGCTTACTCAGCACCCTCTGGGAAACCAAGGCCAGAGGAAAGCCTCTCAGCTGGCGTCACATGGCAATCCAATGATGAGGCCAAAAATGGAACCGAAAGCCACACCATGAGGAAGGACATTTCACAACTGAACTAAGATGGGAATTTTGTTTCTGCAGAGGATCTGTTCTAAGAAAGCCAAAGCATAAATAGTAAGGGCTAAGGTGCATTATATAGAATGGCATGGTATGGTATTTGCCTATAACCTGGCACATCCTCCAGGGTACTTAAAATCATCTGTGCCTGAGAATGTCCAGTTCAGTGAAAGAACAAAGCAATGATGTTGTTTAGAAAACAGTGATAGAAAAAAGTCTGTACACTGCAGAGCAGATGCAATGCTATTCCAGATTGTTTCTCTGTGTGTGTGTGTGTGTGTGTGTGTGTGTGAAAGAGAGAGAGAGAGAGAGAGAGAGAGAGAGAGAGACCATGGCATGTACATCATGCTGCCAGAGGACAGTTTCTTGCAGTTGGTTCTCACTTTCTACCATGTGGTTCCTGAGAATCAAACTCAACTTGCACCCCTAGCCTCTGATCCTTCTCCTCCAACCTTCCCCGTATATTTTTAATTCTTGGATGTTTGAGCTTTACCATAGTACTTCTTTCCATTGTATATGAAACCAGCTATCTTTCTGCTTTAATGGCTGCCATGGTTTTGTATGTAAGTCGTCCCTCCTCCTCCTCCTCCTCCTCCTCCTCCTCCTCCTCCTCCTCCTCCTCTTCCTCATCCTCCTCTTCCATTGCCACCAATTTCCAGCAGAATCATCCAGTGCTATAGCCAAAAGTGTCAATGTATCAGTTCATATTGTCCTGCTGCTCAGGGCTGGGGTCTCCCCACCAGAGAGGTGGATATGGAGGCCCCACTACCCTCCACTCTGTTAGTCAGGTTCCTTGCTTACCTATTTGACCAAGATTTCATCTGACAAAATATAAGAGAGACAGAGGCAGCTACTTTAAACAAAAGAATACCAGAAACTCCCATGAAGCAGCTACCTTCAGATGAGCTAATCTGGACCCCATTTACCTGACTCTGTAAAGGTATTTTCCTTTCTACGACAACCAAGTAAAAGAGCAAAACTTTAGTCATGCAGAACTAGAGCTTGTCCTCTTGACCTCAGCAAATCTGAGAGAATTACAAGCTTGGTACCACCTACAGAAGCCCTTCATTGAACTTGGGAACAAATGTGATCCCATATCTAGGCAGGGGGAGCCCTCTTGCCTATTATCCTTATCCTGATGCCTATGTAATTGTTCACGTTTGATCTACTTAAACATTTAGTACCTAAGGTGGTTCTCTCTACCTGCCTGCAGTCACTAGCCCAGCCATCTCAATCTTCTGACCCTACTGATGTCTGCCCCCCTCCCCCTCAGCTTGATACTCCAGAGGGGTCCTTGTTTTTTCTGGCACTGGTGGACTTCCTTGTCTGGTTATTTGGACCTTCTAGGGCTGTGCAGATCCCTACCCCGCCAAAAGCAAGGCTCTACTCTACCCTCAGATCTTTGAAGGGGTCTCTCTAACCTGATATTTAAACTTTATTGCTGGCAATAAACCCAATAAATTCATGTATGGCAGTTTGATTCCCCACATGTTTGAGGAGTTTGAGCCTCATGAGGTACATTAAGGGGGTACTAGTGATGGACTTTGGGAGTCAGCCTGTAGGGTGAGGGCCTTGCTGGGTGGACCCATGGGTCCAGGTTCCAGCAAGGCTGTGCCACTGCTAGAGGGGGAAACTTAACCTCAGACTGGCAATTTCTTTCTCTCAAAAATGAGGAATACATCAGGAGGATGGGCAGGCAGGTGGTAAGATGCAGATTGGCCTGGCCTACAGTGCAAGCTCTAGGGCTATGTAGAAAGATCCTGTCTCAAACAAATAAGGAATATGCCACGCAGAAATCTTTGTGAGAAGCATTTAAAGTCTTATAAGGAGAAATGCTGGTCCACGGTGGGAATCCAGTAAATAGCCATTCCTTCCATCTGTTTCTAGGACGCCTATGAAGCCCAATACCCCTGACTCTGCATAATGTGACCCAGATCTTAGCTGGACATTTCTACTAAAGAGGGACACTCCAGGGAGAAAGGACAGGTGGATGGAGGATGTGTGCTTACCATATGTATTTAGAGAGTAGTAACTTACTGGTCTCAAAATACTTGAATATTTTCACACTGCTGTGCTTCTGACAGCAGGTGGCCTGGTTTAGATGGCATTGTTGTAGGAATTTTCCGCTTTTAGAGAATGGCTCATAAAATAATGATGCTACCTTATGATTTAGTAAGTTGTAATTGATGGCACTTCAACTTCATGAAACTGATGACGAGTTCTTACAGTGGACCAGGTCCTTTCTGAACCACATCGCATTGCTCGTCGTATAATCTGTGGAGCCATTATGGATGGCAGGGATAGAGATCCCCACTGTTTAGACAGGAAACTGGGTCTCTAGTAAGTTAAGGGACTTGGCCAGGACACAGATTTTTTTTTTTTTTTTTTTAGGATAGAATTGGAATTTGAAGTAATGTCTATGATCCTCGCTCTTGTGGATAGATGTGGAAGGGAAGAACAGCTTGTTTCTCTTCACTTTTTAGAGCCAATCCTGAACAGACCTATATGCACGGCCTGAGGGAGGTCTTCATTTTAATTAGTACAACCATTTCCACTGACTGCTTGTCTGCTGTGTACTAAACACATCCTAGACATTAAAAGCTTCGCCTATAAACAAGGTATAGTTAAACCCAAAGAAATCCAAACAATTGCAATCCAGTTAATGTGTGTTTTTAAGAAAGTTAAAAATGCTACGGAGACGTGTGAGAGAGGACCTGAACCCAGAAGAAACTTCTAGAAGGAGGTGCCTATGATCTGAAAGTTCAGGCAGCTAAGTGAGTTAAGGAGGTGAGGTTCTGGTATGGGGGACCAGCATGTGAGACGTCAGAGAAAAATATAGTCAGAGAAAAACTAGAGAATTGGACGACAGCTGAAGGCTTCCATGTTAGCCAAGGATACCTACTGAGCAGGAGGGATGTAGCTAGTTCTCACTGATGCGTACTCTAGATATGAAATACACACGGAGTTAAGAAATCACATGGGAAACATTGTCAAATAGCGCATTGATTTCATGCTACTTTGATCACATATTAGAATCATAATTTAAATAGAACATGCTTATAGATGAAATTAAAGCTATCTTATTAAAAACTAACATACTTTTCTGTAGTTGATAGCTACTGTGTTGGTCCATAAAGAACACAAGGAGACACTTCCATAGATGCAAACCTCCAAGACTCAGCAGAGGGAACCATCTGTTGTGGCAAATGCCATATTGGACATTGGAACCCTGATCGTCAGATCCTGAGTATTTATTGATACAGAAGCTCCTCAGGTGTTACAAAAACTCAGCCTATTTGCAAAATGAAGGGAACTCATACCTTAGTTTCGTCCCACAATCCTTCAGTAGCCAAACTATGGTTCCTTTATGGTTGGGGAGCTCAAAGCCCAAGAGGATCTCACAAAACTTCAATGGCAGAGCTATGTCACCTTTACAGTGGGTAACTCAAGACCTAGAGGATATGTGCTTTCTCCTTGTTGCCTGAGATTGTGGGAAATGGACTACAAGAATTCCTCCACAGCAACTTTGCTCTTCCATAATGGCTCTGCCAGAAGCAGTGAGCAGGTACAGGTAATAAGGAAGCAAACATCTTAATCACAGATTCACATAAAGCCAACACCTTCAGGTAATACAAACTGCCAGGATTAAGCAGCCCTTGCCCCCAAGATGGACAAAAAACATTTTTTAAGCGTAACTAGAAATAAACTTCCCCAACATTTTTCTCTTGTTAAAAAAAAAAGCCACCAGAATTACATATATTTTCCACCTTTGTGACTTACTGTGTATTGAGGCTTAATCCATCAGTATATAGGCAGTGCCTCAAGGGTTAGAACCTTGGAAAAATAAATTATGTAGATTAGACTTACAAAGTATGAGATTTTGGTTCATTTCCTTTGTACTCATTTACTCCCCAAAGCAGCTCTAGGGGTAAAGATTGTTTAGTTCATGTCTATGGCTCAGACAGAGAGATGATGTACCCAGTGGTTTTCTATTGGACCATCTACGAGTCAGTGCCCACAGCATGCCACTGTTAAGGTAGGATCTGAGCTTGTGTCTTATACCCTTTCTATTCTCTACATTTTCTTTGGTGTCTGTTGCTAGAACGTCAAGATAGGACTTAGTTTTTCATGCTTCTTGTTTGTCTCACATTACTACAAGACCATCTACTTCTCTACCAGTTTTATGAGATGGCTCTTGAAATAAAAGACTGACCCATGGTGATGCATGTAAGGGTGTTGGTTGGTACTGTGCTGGTTTAGGTTTCCTGTGGGAGCTCCAGTATATATAGTGTCTTCAGTTGTGTCCATGCTGGTGATGTCTGTAGGTCTCTCACTTGCCTGGGCTGTGGGAGCTGTGGGGTTACATTGATAGCCAGAATACAACCCTCTTAGGTGGGTGGGCCCATGAAGGCTCTTGGTCTTATTCAGCTGACTGCAGATACACGATGTTCATCAACTTCTGCAAGTTTCTTAGAGGTGGGGTCACTCTTGTAGGTAGGTGCAGCCCAATGTGACAGGTAGTGAGGACAGAACACCTGACAATTTTTGAGTGCTATACTGGAGGGAAGCAACACGTGAGTCTCTTCAGTGTCTGTGAGCTGAGTAGGGCCTTTGGGGGACTAACCTGCCCAAGGAAGGCTGCCTGGTGGACAGGTGAGAGTGCTCCTCTGAATTCCTGGACCCGTGCAGAAATGAGCACTCAGGTGATCAAGGAGTTTCATAAACTCTTCATCATTCCTTACACTGTTGAGTGATATGTATGGAGTACAGCATTTGAAGTTCTGCCTTGTCGGGGAGAGTCACTGCTGATGCTATAAGGATCGTGTATGTGTGGGACTATTGGGTAACTCTGAGATGCATCTCAACAGACACACGGTTGTGTTTAAGGAAGCTCATTCTTCATTGTTGAGAAATTCCTGCACTAGAGCCTTGGGGTCTTCCATCAGGGCTTTGGATGAAACCTAAAAGTTCCTCTTCTCTAAAGAAAAGAGAAATCGGGGAGCCTAACTAGAGAGAATCTAGACAGAGCCTTCCCAAAGTAGAAAGGGAAGTCCTGAGATTTTTAGCATATAACTAATCCATAAACCCAGACTTAAGTCACAGAGGAAGCTGAGAATGAAACTCAAAAAAATTCAGAATTAACTTCTCCTGAGACCAGTGCTTCGTTATGGCGGGATAGTTGAATAGTCTTTGCTTTGGAGAACGGGCATGAGAATGGTATATGAATGAGTATGTGTGGATGGGTGGGGTGAAAGTTAAAAATATTTGCCTTAATTTTTAGAAAATAAGAAAACACCTTATTAATTACCTAAGGTATATAGACAACACTCAACTTAATGTTGATTAATTAGAGGTGGGAATACAGGAATACTTCAAATATTAATTCAATACAATTTTAGAAAGCAACTACTATATGCCAAGTATAAGCCAAGAAACAGAAAGGACACCCAAGGCAGGAGAAATCACAGAAGGCTCCCTAAGGAGGCACCTAACAAACCCCTGGAGTGGATTTATGCCAGGAACGATAAGATGGAGGGGATTCTAGGCAGAGGGATCATGAACAGATGGTATAGAAGGAATAGAAGTGAAGAGTGTGTTGCGGTGAGGCTGAAACTGCGGCCTGTGGAGAATGAAGGGGAAATAACTGGAGAGGTAGGATGCAAAAGTCAGTGAAACCATGTGTCCTGTTTCACACTTAAGTTTAACAAATGCTCATGGTATCAAGTCACTTAAGAGGTGGGAAGTGTAGGAACTGGATTTAAAGATAGATAGATAGATAGATAGATAGATAGATAGATAGATAGATAGATAGATAGATAGATAGATAGATAGATAATTCATAGATACAGTTCTCATGGCATACAGTGTGGTGTTTGGGTTATGGGACTAGGAGCTAAATTGCTTTGGCTGTAAAATGACAAAGAAACTAAAAAGACTGGAGGTCATTCTGGAAGGTGCACTGCTGTTGTGCCTATGCTAAGCCCCACTTGTTAACTTGCTGAAACCTTTTGGGAGGAAAGACAATTTCCAGAGTCAGGAGCAGCTTTTGTAGTTCCCACAGGGGACCTGGAGACACTGGCCTGGGGGACCAGGCTGGAGGTAGAGTGGTGGATCAGGGAACACGGATATAGCAGCAGCTGCAAAGGAGCCTTTGCCTGCAGGAAGCCCTGGAAGGTGTGGGAAGGAACCTGCTGGGGCAGAGGGAGGGAGGGAGGGAGGTGTGGCTGGCAGGACACCCACAGAGCTGCAGGGAGAAGAGGAAACCCAGAAACAGTTAATCCTGCTGGTTGAATTGTTTTTTATAAACGACACTCTAAAATCAAATAGATGCAATAAAAACACAGTGGCCTTTTCATTAAACATGCCACAGAGGCCCCTTGTTCAGCAGCCGTTGTCAATCAGATCTGGGTCATTGTCTCTTTTCCCAACCCCCTATAATTGGCATCTGTCTGGGAACAAACAAATAAATACCAGGCTGGCATTTTAACTAGGGCAACAGGGAATGGGGGCCCAGTGTTTCGGAGCCTGCTAGGCCATCAGGGCAAATGCCCCCATTCCAAGTCTGGTTCTTAACCAACCTAGAACCCAGCTTCAAGGCCTACAAAGTACAGCTCCCTGTTTGCTGCAGCTCTGATGGGATGCAGTACTTTTGTTTCTACTTCTGTCTGAAGAAGCTCCTCAGAGACCATTTGTTGGAATGACTTATTTTTGTTTCCCTTCAGAAAAATCATGAGAAAAAAAAAGTGGACATGTTCTCGGGCTGACTTCAGATACAACCACTTAATAGCAGCAACGCAACACTCTTGCCAAATTATAAAAGCGGAACAAAACTATCACGCTTAATTAGTGATAGCATTAAAGCATTGTGACTAACCAGTAATAATAGCCTGTCATAGCATTATTATTAACTAGGAGTTTTAGAATAGATTGCTAGCTACCACCTTGGACCACATATTCATGCAGGTGATTCTCATTATTCACGGCAGCTACATTCTACAAAGCAGATAAGAACTCCGAACTAGCAAATTCCAAACCTTTTCTGCTAGAGGAAATTCCTTCAGGCCGCCGACCACCACCTGTCCATCAACTATCTATGCATCATCTCCTTTTAACATATACTTTTTTAACATATACTTTTTGTGTCATTGATGTTAAAGCCAGGTATAAAGGAAGGTTATATAACACCAAGTCACCCTTTGCCTGTGTAATTCTAGACACTACGGCCTTGGGCTTTTCACACAGGGAAGTCACCAACAGAATTAGAAACATGAAAATGTGGTACTAGTAGACACAGAGGCAAGCTGCCGATGTATTCAACTTAAGCATGGCGATCACGGTGAGTGGCTTTAGTTTTTCATCTCTCTGTGCATATCGCAAACCTTCTGATAGTACTTAGTGTAGGGTTACAAGCACAGTTAGTGAAAAAGCAAATTCACAAATATGTTTGAGCAGCAGGGTAAACAAGGTCTCTGTGAATAATTAGGTCTGACTATATTTCATTTCACTGGGGTCTCACTCTGGCAATAACTCCCGCATTTGGATGCAGAAAGTAAGATTTGAAGAGCTTAAGTAACATACTCTAACATCTGGGCTGTGGTGCATTGTAGAACTCCAGGGTCAAGTGGTACAGCTCATGGGCCTGCAGACTGATTTATTAAAAACAAGCTTTATTGAAGTACTATTCTTTTATATATTATATAGGTTATTGCCTTTGTGCCACATGGAACATAGAGTAGTTGTAACAGAGATCATACAGACTGCAAAGCCTATACTGTTTACAACCTAGACCTATATGATCCAGGTCTAATCACAAATTTACTCCCTCCCTTTCTTCTCCAACCTCCTGGTTCAGATTAGAGATTTTCTTTGATCCCTAGGCCAAAGCCATTTGGGCTTTACCTAAACAATTTTATTTTTCCCCTCTTGAACATTTTTAACATTGGAAATTGTATAACTATCTTTTCTTCTGTGCATTAACATGAAGAAGCATAAAGCCCAAACGAACTAGAATTCCTCACACTGACATGACAGGAACAGAGAGGATCTTCATCTTTGTGACACCGGAAAATGGTTAGGTAACCCCAGCACAGTGAAAAACCATAATCAATTTGAAAGTTATACAGGCATCTGGAACTTTCCAGTAATGAAGTATTACATCTGAGACAGGGCTTGGGTTCTGCAGAATCACAGTTGTCCCTAAGGAGACAAAGACCTACTTTCCATGAATAACCTTTTTTCTCTTCAGGCGACTGTGATTGGCTGTGGACTGACATGCCAGATTCCCTGGTACGGTTTGTTCTCTATAGTGTATGGCTATGGATCTGGAATGTCTGCACCGTGGGCTCAGACATGACTGTCCCCTTCTACAGAACACAAAGGGAAGTAGCAGGTCAGATGCCCGAAGTCAGTGTTGTCTGATGGTAAAACATAACCCCCAAAGTTGCTCCATCACCCTGCATTGTGACTCGAGTGTAGAATGTCTCCATGGGGTCCAGGCCTTTGTCTCCAGCTTGCAGCACTGTTCACAGAGATTTCGAAGCCTCAGAGACGGAGTCTCGCTGACGGAAAGTCACCAGGCTGGTCTTTGGAGATTATACCTGTTTCTGGTTCTGGCCTGAACCTGTTGCATCCTGGTAGATCACCACAACGTGACCCCACTGACATGGACTCATGCATTCTCTTGTCACCATGCTTTCCTCACTGTGGAGAACTGTGATCTCCTGAAATAATGATCCGAGACAAATTCCTCCTCCCGGTTGTGGAAGCAATGAGAAAGCAACCAATAAGCCAGACATTCCTGGCATTAAAAGTTCATCCCATTTGTATTCTGTAACTTACTTAGTACTTCCTTCACCACTGTCCTAACTCCTGAGTTTGGGGCTGGGGATTGAGCAATGACACAATATTCATAACCCTCTGTGTTGGGACACTTGGTTTTGGCATGGAGTAGAGTAAGAAATAGCCATAGGATACTGGCTGGAGCAAGGGTAGGAACCCTATCAAGAGGAGACCTTTATAGAGACTGGAAGAGTAGTAGCTTAGGTGTGTGATGATAGACTCCGGAGGAGAGGGAGGTTGGTGAGTGGTGGGACATTGTCTGGATAGATGCAGTAGGTTACAGAGCTGACAAGGACATAGAACTGGAGAGTCAATGATTGTTCCATGTGGATGATGAAAAAGGAGAGATTGTAATAGATTGGCCTCCATTCCAGGCTAGGAATAGTAGATGAGGGAGATCCAATTGTAGAGGGAGGATGAGGATAGACTCCTCGGGAGTCCCAAAGCGCCCCTTATGTGATCAGCCTTCCTCTCAACCTAGTTTGTGTCTCTTAACCTGTGAGTATGCTTACTTTTCCCACAGAACTTCAGGTACCAAGGGCAGAGAGCCTTCAGATTTCCAGTCCTTTGTTTAAATACTACGATGGCTTCAAATGGTTCTTATGAAGTTGGGGAGATAGCTCAGTGGATAAAGTGTTTTCTGTGAAAGCCTGAAGATTTGGGTCCAGAGCCCCAGCATCCATATAAAATATGGGCATGGTGGCATACATGCCTGTCACCAGTGCAAGGGAGCAGAGATTGGTGGACCCCTCAAGCTCACTGGCCAGCCAGTCTAGCTGAAATGATGAGCCCCAGGCTTGGTGAGAGACCATCTCAAAACAGCAAGCTGGAGAGTGGTAGAGAAATACCTGATGTGAATCTTTATCCTCCACAGGAACCTGCACAGACAAACGCTCACATGCATAAGCCTTCCCCTCGATGGTTCCTCCATCTAGACAACTCTCACAGTCTTTGCCAATCTCCTTGGTCACTTGTGCTGTGACTATAAGAAAAGCAAAAGTCTTGCCTTGGCCAATTCAGGGCCTCCTTCATCTCCATCAGCACCAATAAATAGTGGTTGTCACACTGTTATTGCATGTCCTAAACACTTTAGTACACAGCGTAAGCAGAGGGTTGTAAAGACTGTTAAGAACATCTTGTGGGAACAGAAGCCAAGAGAAAGAGCTGAAGAATGGGCCAGGCTCCCCTTGTACTGCAGTGATATTGAGAGGACCCACTGAGCCCTGAGCATCAGCTGTGGCAAGGGGGTTTTCCACAGGGCCTGGGGATTCCCAGTGAGTAAGTACTTAGTCTGCTTCTGTCTGTTCCATTTCCCTGAACTGAGCTTGCCATCCCTGTACTGACCCTCGGAGGAGAAATAGGCTTCCATTGATCCGGTATTCACTGAGTATGCATCAGGCTTCAATCAGGCCTTGGGACTCAAAGAGGACCACCCTTGCACTCAAGAAGTTGTGAAAGGACTGGATAGATTGTTAAATGGTTAAGGTACAACCAAGAAGGCTGGAGTTTGGATCCCCAGAACCCACATAAATGCTAGGTGTGCATAGCAGCTCACCTGTAACTCTGGCTTACAAAGGGTGAGGCAGTATCCTCAGAGCAAATTGACTAGCATGACTAGACATATTGGTGAGCTCTGGGTTTATTTGTGAGACCCTGCCTCATTGGATACTGTGAAAGAGTGATAAAGGAGGATTCAGACATCAACCTTGGGCCTCCACAGGAGTAGGCACAAGGCACACATATGCATATGTATCCTACATGTGTGTGAACATACATACACGTATCATACCACACAAACACATGAAAAATCATAAAAGACCATATGAACTCTTGGGAGGTGCAACCATTTGAGCTCAGTGTCTAGAAGGGTACATGGGGGCATGACATGGGGGATTAGGGAAGGAAGTCTGATCTGGAGCTTGAAGGATAAGTAGGAGCTCCCACACAGAAAATGGGAATGTCATCAGAGAGGGGACACCTTTGAGGAAGGGGGCTGAGACAGTTTTCCTCGTTTGTAAGGACTTGTCTGTGCAGAGGGAGTTTCCCCTTCCTTGTCCCAGAGAAAGTCTAGTTCTCTCCCTGAATCCCTATTCCTCCCTTACCTTCCACGGTACTGTGTTATCATCCTACTTGAAGGTTGTAAGGGAAAGGCAGGAGGATAGAGATTATTGGTAGGCTAGAAATGTTGAAAAAATAATCACACAATATAGATATGTTTATGAAAAAGAGGCAAAAGAAAAATAGTCTAGGGTTGTACTTTCCAATAGAACTATAGCGTTTTAACTTGTCCAGGAAACATATTACAAAAAAGAAAGAAACTGATATGTCAGTTTTAATTATACTCAATATACTATCTTCAAAATATTATTTCAGTGTATAATATATATATATATATATATATATATATATATATATATATCAAATCAAAATATAAGTTCTTGTTCATAAGTTCAGTCTGCGAAGCGATATGTGTTTTTTATACTTAACACATAGGTCAGTTTGAATAGCTACACTTCTCATGGCCAGCGGTTAAAGAATCAGGCTGTATAAGCCTGGGCCCTGAGCCTCTCTCTTGTTCAGCATAATGCCAAAGAACTAAGAAAGTCTGGGATCCACCTACTCCCTCACTCACTCAGCCACCTGTGGACCCAGCCACCCATCTACCCAACCACTCATCTAGTCCTCCATCCATCCATCTATCTACCCATTCATCTACCCATCTACCCACCCACCTACCCACCATTCACCATCTACCTATCCACCCAATGACCCATCCATCATCCACCAACCATCCACTCAGCTGCCCGGCATCCATCTGTCCATCCACACATCCACCCTTTTCATCCATCCATGTATCCATCTACCCAACCGTCCATTCGCCCAACCAGTCAGCACTTAGCGACTATTTACTATGTTTTAAAGCTTCCAGTGAAAAGTCAAACAAGACATGGCCCTGTGTCACCAGAAAGTAACTGCAAGCTAGTCAGCTAGCCACCTGATGTGTACTGGGACCTGTCAGTTTACTGGGACTCTTATCCTGAGGCTGCGGGCCATGGGGGTTAGTTAGTTTTTCCTGTTTCTTGTCTTAAACAGCAGAACAACTCAACAGGTATAATATTCATCTCTTTCTTCAGGGCTTGGTTCCCTTTACCAAGGTTCCTTGTGGATTCTATGCAGACATACATGTTTGAGAACCCTGCATCAGACATCTCTTTAGAAATCTCAGATATGGACAAGCTCAAAACCTAGGAAAACAGAGAGCTGTTTGGCCAGGGTCACGCAGTAGGTCATCCCTAACTTCCCACCCCTGATGTTTACTCCAAATAGCACTAAGTACAGAGGGGCCCTCTGAAAGTTCTTGCATATTCATGAGGTTCTACCACACACTAGGAGCTTGGAGCAAGAAGACAGGAGTCTGCAAGGGCTATGTTGCCTCTTCAAGAACAAAGCCCTTGTCGGTTTACCACTCTGGGAAGATTGCCAAGCTCCGGTATTAATAATAATCCCTTTGTATTTTAAATGCCTTATAATTGCATAAATAAAGCATACTTTCTCTTCTTCAATGGTAATGAGCCTTATTTGACTGATTGGTTGATTAATAACACTCTAATTCCTCCAAAGACAAAACACAAAGACCCAAAGATGGATGCAGGGCTCTGGTGGCTTGGGGTCGGAGAGAACCATTCTGGCTGGTTTCTGCAGCTGCCTGGGCAGCTCAGTGAGAAGGGATAGGCAGCAGGCTTTCTTTGCAATTACTTGCTGATAAGCTAGGGGTGTGTGTAGTCAGCAGTAGGAAAAGAGTCTCTGCTTTTCCTACGGGAATATCATGGATACCTTTGACTCCACATTATGCTAGGTGCATTCTCCAAGGACCTATGAGAAAGATTTCTGTGGTTTTGGTAATGGCAGCTCTTACCCTGGATCACTAGGGTTACTTTTAGACATTTGAAATCGTAAAACCGATCTAAGATAATCATGTTTACTGCTTTACATTCATTGCTGAAAAACTCGGAGTCAACCCTAAATCTGCCCTGCAACAGGTATTAAGAAGTCCTCAGCATACATTTCTTGTGCTGTCATTCACATTTGTGGACCCTCAACTGTTTACACGGGCTCTTGGTACTTTCCTTCTTACAAGCAACATGGTCCTAATACTAGGGTGCAGAAATCGTTCTTGTTAATGGAGTGTGCTTTTCATACCTTACAGCCATAGAGACACTCATTTCGAATCCTGGATTGCTGACAGAGACCCCTTTGTTCTTTGTCATTGCTGTTTTCAGACCCATAGAGATGAACTGAGCCAAAGGGCTGCCACTGATTTGACTGTGAGTTTGGCTTTCCTTTCCTGAGTTCAGAAAAGCCCCTGCTTTCACTTCCAATCAGAAATCACAGGGTTAGACCGAAGCTCCGGGGAGGGAGGTAGCCTGAACAACTTTCACTGTCTTGCACCAGCCCAAGACAAAGGCTTTTGTTGATCATCTGCCTCTGTGTAGGAGGCTTCTGAGAGTAGGTAGAGGGATGTGGGAATGAGTGAAATACATATCCTAGCCAAATGCTTTCCATCCTCCTCTTTCCACCAAGTCTATTATTGTTCTGGGCAGATGTTCAGGGTAAATTGAGGCTGTAGCTGAGGTAGAAGGGAATCCAAAGCTATCCTTAGCTACATAGTAATTTCCAGAAGTCATGGGAGGAATGCTTCTCACTGGCTTGCTCCCTGTGGATACCTCAGCTTGCTTTTTTATGTAACCCAGGATACCTGCCCAGGGATGACACCACCCGCAACCAGCTGGACCCTCCTATATTAGTTATTAAATCAAGGAAGTGCCCCCACAGAATGACCTACAGACAATCTGATGAAGGCAATTTCTCAGCTGAGTTTCTGTCTTCCTATATGACTCTAGCTTGTATTAAGTTGTCAAAAACCTAACCAGCAACCTGGTCTACGTTAGTTGCCTCTATGTATCATCCCACTTGCTCCTGGAAGATTTCTTTCCAGGTACTTTGCATCAATTCCATTTTATAGCTGAAATTCTTAAGACTCAGAGGTGTTAAGCAACTTGTCCAAGATCCCACATCCAGCCTAGGATTGGCAGGGATTTGAACCCTGGACTCCATGTATACCTAATACACTAATCTGCTTCTTCAAGTGAGTCCCACCTCACTGTGTCCCGCATTCCTGTTAAGTAGCTTTCAAGGTTCTGTCTTGAGGTCTCATTTCCAAAGTATCTCTTCTTGGCATCTAAAAAAAAAGGGAGAGAGAGAGAGTGGTAAGGAGACCAATCTTCAAGCCACAAGCTCACTGGAGAGAATAAACTGTTTACACTTACAGAATTTGTTTCCAATTCTAGCCAGGGGTCGAAGAAATTGAATCATCAGAGCTGGCGTCTACTTCCATGGGGACTTCCTGCCCTGAACCAGATAAGGTTTTTGTTGTTGTTGAATCTGATAATTTTCAAAGAAAGGTCTAGATGAGGCTGTCAGATCCATGGCTGGCATCAGGAACACAGTGAATGAAGGAATACAGAGCGACAGAGGGACAGTGAGTTGTATACTTCCACAGCTTCTTCTCTCCTGGAAACCCAGGAAACCTCCCTGGTTTCCTAAGTGAGAAAATGGAGCCTGGGGTTTTTGTGAATCAAGGCAGAACTGCATCTACCATGTCCTGAGAAAGTAAACCTGTACTGCCTGGCTCAGCATGGTTCCTCATCCGCCAGCAGAGCTGCAGGCACCTGCTTGGACACATTTTCTTCTGTGGTGCTTCTCAGTCTCTAGAAGAAACAATCCAACCAGAACCCACTGTTTTGGGGGTTTTTTTTTGGTTGTTGTTTTGTTTTATTTTGAAGTATCGCACCATTTATAAAGGGCTCTGATCACATGTTGATCCCATAGGTCCCTTTGAATCCCTGCAGACCCTGCACAGGCCTGCCTTTCATCTATTCAGGGTTGTAGGAAGCTGTTGACAACGTAAATCTTTCTTCTGAGGGATTCGGAGGCTTGCTCCAGCTTTTGTCTCTGGGGTCAAGGAAGAAATTTGAGAGGCCGTAGAAGAAGGAGGCGGCTGGCTTTGTTTTGCCAGATCTGTGCTGTGTTTTAAACGGTTTCATCCTCAACCCTGTACGTACGCATACTCCCACCAAAGAAAAACAACCCCCTAAAAACTGCAGGCCCCTGTGAGCTACAGCTATAGTGCACTTGCACTCTCTTGTTCTGCCCCAGCTCTCTTTCTCTTCATCCCACCCTAGTCCATCAGGCCCTGGAGATAGCAGAGAGATTGTTCTCCAGTGGTCACCTGTCTAAAGAAACATGGACCCATTTCCTTAGTACTTCAGGGAGTCATAGTGAACCCTCAGAGGGAACAACAGCAGTGGTATAATTAACGTGTATCATAGAACCCTTGACCCTGGCCCTATGCACTGGGTCAAATAAGAGCAGCATTCCCTGTCCAGGATGAACAGGGCATCCCACTCTCAGTCTTGTGTTCAGCAGTGGGACACGATGTGGGCAGCTTCTCATTGGCCAGGTCTGGATTGCTTGTATCACTCAGAAATGACCCATCAGTTGGTTTCTCACCCCACCTCCAGTGCAGGGCAAGCAGGGACACATCTCCTAATGTCCAGTTGTCACCATCCAGGTCTATATCCACCTTTGAACACAGGCCTCCATATTGACTTAGCTGCTCTCTCTGAGCTACCTCAGTCTCTCCGTATTTCTTCCTCCTCTGATTTTAAGAAGGAAGAGCCAGGTTGAGAAAACGTCATTTCCATTACCCTTGCCAGCTGATGAAGAACCTTTGGGAAGATGACAGGAGTGGCCCGGGGAGGACTGGGGATGGTCTGGCTTGGTCCTGAGGAGAGCCTCAGATCTACCTATGTAAGGTGGAATGACAGGAGGGGTGAAGTGAGGGCAGCCTGGAGAGATTCGAGGTATGCCTTAGAGCAAGTGATGCTTTGTGGATGTGACAGGTTGAGTGGGGGTTCCATTCCCTGAGACACCCACTGTGTCTTGGGCCCCAGTGTGGAGTCTATCCATTTGCTGATTCTACCATCAAAAGATACATACCATCTTTAGTTTCAGTTAATACTCTTCAAAATGGGACTAATCATAGCCATTTAGCAGAATGATCGTGAGAACCAAAATACTATGTAAAAGCATCCATAGTACATTTACAGGAATAAAAATGAAGTTTACTGAAGGGCCACTGCTATTTTATTACTGATAAGACTGAGGAATAAGTGAGACACCAAGAGTGAAATTTTAAGGAGGCACTTACAATCAGGATCATACCACTGCAGGGTCCACACTAAAAGAATGAGTGCCTCCTTAAAGTTTCTATGGTTTGCCCCTCACTCATTTTATACTGGTCCTGGTGGAGGGGTTAAATGATTCAGATCACTAAAATTATATATTATATAATATAAATTATATAATATATATTATTACAATAGCATCTATCTTTACATGATAAACATATTTATGTGCAGTTGTATGTAAGGTACAATGTTCGGTCTATAGAAAAGTTGCAACCTTCCACAAGAAGCCACAGCCCTCCAGCCACCCACTCTGTCTGAAGGAGGAGTAACGTCTACCTACTCCATCTCACTAACCTTAGTCTTAAATGTTTCTTGTACTATACAGAGCTGTTTAACTAATAGGTCTGAGAAGAGGCCATGAAAAAACCACATTTTAGGGATTTGTTCTGAAAACCATTTCATGATGACCTATCTTAGGGTGTGGTTATCTCAAGTATGTTAATGCACAACTGCATAGAACATCTCAGTTGTTAACTTTTGTAAATTCTTTCCATTACCTAGCACAATGGAAGTACCTAGTGGTTATTTAATGACTACTGGGTGATACAGTTCATTGGTGTTAGACAATTGAATGTATGCATACACACATTGGATGGATGAGTTGATTTACAACTAGATGAAGAGGTAGGTGGATAGATGGTTGGGTTAGTCAATCAATAAGTGGCTGTTGGACTTACAAATAGTGAACAGATGGATGATAGGTAGATGAATGAAAAGACAGAGAGTTGTATGGATTTACAAATAGATGAATGGGGGTTGGATGGGTAAATAGATGGGCAGATTTATAAATGGTAGGCAGCTAGGTAAGTATGTGAAGAGATCAATGGGTAGATTTACAAATAGATGGACATATAAGAAGATAAATGGATGGATAGGTTGATGGATGGATTAGTAGATTTTTGAGTAGATGGAAAAGAAGTTAGGCAGATAGGTGGGTGGATAAATGGATGGATGGGTGGATTTACAAATAGATGTACAAGTGGATGGGTGGATGGATGGATTATGAATGGATAGATTTATTAATAGTTGGACAGGTGGGTGGACAGATGGAGAGGTGAGTGAATGAATGGATGGGTGGATTTATGAGTAGAGAACAGGTGGGTAGATAGATTGATGAATAGCTAAGTGGCAGGACAAATGAATTAATGGCTGGCTGGCTGGCTGGGTTTCACTTTTGTAAGTTCTCATGATGCAGTGATTTCAAATATTCTGTTTATCAATATTTATGCAATGCCTAGGACTTGGCTATACTAGACACTCACTAAATATTTGTAACAGTTGTAACTAAATTGGGTGGGAATATAAGAAAAACTGTATAAACTATGTAGGTGGGTGGGTGAGTAGATACCCCTTCACTTTTGAACATCATTCTTTGCATCCTGTAACTTTATATGAGCCTTGGTAGTCTTGGGAACTACATGAATAGCATCTCCAACACCAGAACTGAAAGCACATTCAACTCTGAGCACATGGCCTGCTGGAACAGCTAAGTTTTATCATCACAGTTTTTCAGTGCTCCAAAGTAATGAAGAAATGGTCCCTGGTCCCTTGTCGGTGGGGGAGCCAGGACTAAAACTCAGTTTTAGACTGTTCATCTTGGACTTTCTTCTTTCCAGATGGGATGACTGGCCTGCTTAGAGAAGTGATGCCTTGAATCAATGAATGGCAGGCACATCATTCTGTGGAGCCAGGGAGCCGATGGGAGTGGTGGTGAGGCAGGAGTCATTTGCTTAGAAGAGACACACAGCTTTGCTTGAGTCTCACTGTTTGAAATACCTGTGTCTGCTTAAGCCCCAGACTCTGTCAGCAGATAAGGACTGTGTGCCTGGCCAAGAACTTTGGCCATCTATTTTTGTTTCACGGATTCACTATCAGTAAAGATGGGATTTGGAGATGCAGGAAGTTAAGGGCTCACATTTAGAAACTAGTGTTTTGCAAGTCACTTTGCCTCCTGCGTACGTGACTCTTCTGAAATAAAGCTTTGCTCTGGTTCTCTTTGATGAAGGATGGGGTTTGTGTAGAATGGTTGATAGGGGCCAGCCTTTGCATTCACAAAAACTTGGATTAGAGTGAGGGTACCACTTCCTACCAGCTTAGAGAGGCAAGAAAGGAGAAGGAAGTTCTGTTTTCTGGACATCAGGCATATCAGGTCGCCTGTAGCAATATGGAGGTGCACTAATTGACTTACCCCTTCAGATAGAACTCAGAAATACATTTTACACAGTGCAGAAGCCAAGGGTCAGAAAGATTATGTATCCTGGGCAAGGTCTGATCATTAGTCACAGGTAACCTAATTCCAAAATTTGTCACCTAAACATGTGACAGGGCCCAAACCTATGCCCTTCTCTCCTCCCTCTTGTAAGGGGGATAACTAAAATCCCAATCACCCAGTCTGTTCCAGTAGTCAAGTGAACCCTCACCTTCCAGGTGTTAGCAAGAAGATCTGGATTTTTGCACATGAAGAGGCTGTTTGCACCCACAATGCTGTGGATTCTCAAACGACAAGCCTTTTGAACATTTGCCAGTATCTCAACCCTTCTAATTAAAACCACATTATCCGTGATGATTCTTAATGATAGCATTGTGGAGTTGGGATGCTCTCTGCGCTCTAGTTCAGTGTGAAAATTTCCCATTTGAACAGCACATGTCACGAACTTAATAATGGGGTGGGTAGAGATTCTCCATGACCTGTCCCAGCAGCCTGTGTAGTTCCTCTCCCTCTAGAAACCTCTTCTTGGGGAGACTCAGCCTGCCTGGCAGACTGTTTGGTAGCCCATGTATCAAAGCCACATGTGAACTCCTTCTCATTTATTATTTTAATTTCAGTGACTAGGAATCCGTCTCCCTTGCAAGGTGCAGGTGTGAAGAAACAAATCAGTGTTTGCTG
This sequence comes from Cricetomys ansorgei, assembly GCA_026225945.1. NCBI lineage: Eukaryota > Metazoa > Chordata > Mammalia > Rodentia > Nesomyidae > Cricetomys > Cricetomys ansorgei. The sequence goes on from JAMJFZ010003206.1 coordinate 2,047,390, forward strand.
GTCAGGGTTTCCATCAGGCTGCACAGACCCCACTTGTATGTCCTTTGCCACTAACTGAGACTCTTTGCACACTCTTTGCTTTCTGAGCAACAGGCCATTCTTGATCTGAGCCTAGAGGGAGACAGATAGAGACCATTCTGAATAATGGGTCAATGAAAGGTCTCTGAATTATCCATTTTACTTCTAAATAAGTTTGAAACCAGAAAGAAAATATTATCTTTAGGAAATGTCATAACATCCCTTTGGAACATAACGTACAGTCTAGAGACTGCAAGATTGACTGATCAGGACCATGAATGCCAATTTCATCACAGAGGCCTGTTTCCTTAGTTCACTGGCCAAGAGCTGCTATGGCTGGCCTTTGCAGACCTTTCCAGCCCATGTTTCATCTGGATGAATTCCATGTTTAAAATACTAGACTTCTGACATCATATGTACTCATCCCTTGCTCAGTATCTTCTGTGATGGCTAGTTTTATTAACTTGACACAAGCTAGAATTATCTGAAAGGAAGGAATCTCAATTGAGAAAATGCCTCCGTAAGATCTGGCTGTTGGGCATTTTCTGGGCTAGTGATTGATAGGGCCTAGTCCATTGTGGGTGGTAGCATCCCCAGGATAGTGGTGCTGGGTTCCATAAAAAAAAAAAAAAAAAAAAAAAAAGCAGGATGAGAAAGCCACATCCCTCCATGTCCTCTACATCAGCTCCTGCCCCCAGGTTGCTGCCGTGTTTGAGTTCCTGTCCTGACTTCCTTCAATAACGAATAGCAATGTGGAAGTATAAGCTAAATAAACACTTTCCTTCAATTTACTTTTGGTCGTGGTATTTCATCGTAGCAATAGTAATCCTAAGACACCTTCTATAGAACCACCATGCAAATTCCAATGGATGCTTTACAATGCAGGCTTTCTTAACCTCTACAGTGCTCACTCTGCAGCCAACACAGATTTCCTGTCTTATTTTGCTTGTTTTAGCCACTCCTCAATGGACTGGACAGACTTGTCCTTTGGTAATTGTGCACTGGATGGATGGATAGATGGATGGATGGATGGATGGATGGATGGATGATAGATAAGGGTGGCAAAGACTTGGCAGTTACCTACATGAGCTTCTACCCTACCACCAAGCCCTATCTCCATAGTGTCCAGGAACCCAGTGATTGCCAAGAAATCTTAAGTGGCCCATGTTGAGGCTCAACATCCAGTATTCATGACTGGAATGGGAGCTGAGCAGCTAGAACCCAAAAGATAAGGCGGTTGATAAAAGGCAGGATTCTTACCACATCTGGAAAATATGGCATGACCCCTCTCCGTGACCCACTTCTTGCACACTTTCAACTCTCAGGGGGAACTTCCCAGTGGTTCTTTCACAGTTGGCAGCATCTTGCAAATTCTGGCTGACTGCTTTTGGTTTCACAGCAACATAATGAAGCTGTCACATGCCAAGCTCTGGCAGTAGGCAGCCTTCACTTGGGTTCCAGCTCTGCCAACTCCTGGTATGCAGCTTGGGCAAGTTAGCTATCCTCTTTGAGGCTCTCTACTCCCTTGGAAAATAAGGCCATTAAATGAAACAATAAAGAGTACACTTAGAAGCTGATAGGGAATTCAAATGGGATTGCTGAACGGTTTAATGAGAAGAAGGATGTCCAGACAGGCAGAGAGATGCAGCTGTCCAAGACAGTGCCAGAGCATGACCTTAGGCAGAGGAAACCACCAAGCCTATGGCCTACTAGCAGGCATGTCCAACAGCATAGCCCACTATATGTGGCCAAGGATAGCTATGGAAGTGCCCTAACACAAAATCATAAACTTCCTTGAAATGTGACTTTTTAACTTTTAACTGAGTTGCAGAGTTCTCAAGTAGGAGCTCTGTAGATGACAGTGTTGTAAAGTAATGTCAAAAGCCTCTTTTTCCTCCTCCAAATAATAGAGACTCCCATTGGCTAAGCCTAAGCAGAACTCAAAGGGAAAGATATAGACAGATGATAGATAGATAGATAGACAGATAGATAGACAGACATGTGTATATATGCACATGTACACCTATAGGTATATATATATATATATATATATATATATATATATATATATGGATACAGAAACAGATATAGATACAGATATCATTGCAGGAAGCCACTAGGGAAGGAAGGGTAGGGAAAGCAGCTGGAGGGCAGTAGGAGCTCACTCAAAGCAGCACAGTCTGACTAAGGAAAGCTCCCAGGCAGGCCCCTTTTCTCCCTTATCTTATCAACCCTTCTACCCAGACAAGAAAAGGGACCAAAGACAAGATCAGAGAACTAGGAGTGTTCTTTATAGGGCTGCACATGAGTGTGGTAAGGATGAAGTTGAAATAGGAAGAAAGAATAAAGGGTTTTTAATTGTGATTATCTGTGGATTTCTTTTATCCACCTTATCTCTCTGTGCCAGTAGCTGGGGTCATTAGAACCTCATGCCTTCCCTAACAGTGGCTCTTAAATGTGCTGAATGTACTTCAAAGGTGCTTTTGTAAAGAGCTGTAAGCTGTCATTTTTAATTAATTTTAGCTTATTTTTCCATTTGATCTGATGGAGTCAAATGAACCTTCATTGCTCAGATATCCCTAACTGGTGAACTAGGTCAGCCTTTCCAGGAGTTCTTTGAAACTTTTCACATGTATAAATAACTTCTGCCAGCACACTCTGGGCTCTGCAGGACATCTAACTGCCCTGCAGGGATATACGTGAGATGGGACCCACCCACAGGCTACTTCCATCAGAGAGCTTGGCCCATCCACAGCTCTTCCTGAACACCAGCCACTTACTGGGTGCCTAATAGGGAAGGGATCCATGAGGCTGCTTGTGTCCCACAGGGAAATAACCATGAGGACCCGAGGAGAAAAATTAGAAGGCATCTTCTATTTTCCTACTGAATCTGGCTTCCTGTCGGGGGCTGTATCATGCCCATCTCTCTGTCATAGTTTCTTGAAGTTTTCCTGTCACCTGTGGTGGCTTCTGATGCTGCTTCTTAAAACCAGTGGGTCTCACTTTCTAGGTCCTTCTCACTACTGTCCTGGAATCCCAGGACCATCTCTGTCATCTAGAAGGTAATGTGTCTCTAGGACTGGGAGGTCTTTGCCTCTGTCTCCCTTACCCTTCTCCTATCTGCCCCATCTCTGTTGCTCATTTTCTGCCACTTCACATCTTTTGTCTGACACTAGGTCACATACTATTTAACCCTTCGTATTATAGTATATCGTAACATTGGTTAACATTTTTCACTGTGTGGGAGGGAATGAAAAATACACAAACAGTCTTATTTCCCAAATAACTCCTGTGAAGTGAGGGAGGTACCTGGTGGGGAAGTGCAGAGTTCTGAAGATGTGCTGGAGAAAGTGGTAACTTTGGCTCATCCCATGATTACCTGTCTCCAGGGTGACCATTGCTTCTCCTTATCCTTCTAGGAAAAAGAGAGGAAAGCTTGACCTGTATTTTATTTATACCACAGAGGTAATTTTGTCCTCTGCTTTTCCTCAGTGAGCTAGGTGGGAACTTGCTCCCCAGAGTTCAGGTGCTCCTGTGAGGTGTTCTATGTATGCTTCTCCATTGTCCGGATGTACCTGAAGCTGTCTTCTGCCCAAAGCTGCGTGCGTTGTTCCGAATGCAGCCCCTACAGACAACTCTTCAGTGGCCTTTTGTGTCTATAGTGATGTATTTGATGGGGAGTGCCTGTAACTATCAACTCATTCCCTAACAACCGAATGCATGGACTAAAACACGTTGCATTTCAGTGGGGATAGCCAAATTGGACATCAAAAAATTTCCCTGATGGACATCTCATCAGTAGTGTGTGAGAAAGCCCTTTGGAAGTAGGCAAACCTTGGGAATTATCATGCCTTTGTGTGTTTGCCAACCTGATAAGGATTAAAAAAAGAAAAACATTTCTTTGTTGTTTTGATCCGTATTTCCTTAATTATCAGTGCAGCCAGGCATCTTTTCATATGTTTATTAAGACTCCTGCATTTGTTTTTCTCTGAATACATCTATATCCTTTGTTTTGTTTCTACTGGAAATAAGTTTTAAGTTATTTTGTGGCATCAAATGCAGGATCCAAATCACAAATATTTTAATGTCATCATCAAATTGATTTTGGCTTCGTTGGAGATGCCAAACCAAGGGGGTGGGACGAGGGTCTAGACGTCTCTATCTCCTGCTGCTGTCACAGGGAACCCTCTGTAACCTCTTGGAGCAGCTTGTCACTCCCACATCGGGTAGAACAAGGCAATGAATTATTTAGGATGCCATTGGTTCCGAGGGGAAGCTCTACCCATCAGCCCATTCTCTGGCAGCTGCTAAGTATCAGGCACTAAGGCATGGATCAGCCGTGGGACTCCATGTCATCCATTTAGATGAGGACTCTGTCAACTGCCCATTGAGAACCTCTAGGGGTCACATCCTTGACACCATCTGCTGGACCATGAAGATCAGCAGCCTGCCAAAAAGTCTGACAGGCTGTGATTATTTCCACTCCAGTGTGGTGTGTTTTTCTTTCCTCTGGCATGAAGGGGATTCATTTTCTAAGCAAGCTCTTTGAGTAGCAGACATCTCATAAAGGGAAATGGGCCTCTCGGGGGACCTTCATGTGCTGGGCCAGACCTCACGTGCTCAGGCCCTGAGTGTGAGCTTGAGTGCCTGCAGGTGATGTTTTGGTCTTGCAGATGAGTTGTTATCCACTCATCCGTCTATTCTACAACAAACGTGCTGAGATGCAGTTTGGTAATAACATTAAAAAAAATCAGACTTTAGGGGCTAGCAAGATTGCCAAGTCGGTAAGAGCACTTGCTGCAACCTGAGTTCAATTCCTAGAAACCACGTGATGGAAGGAGAGAGCTGAGTGTAAACACACACACACCACCCACACCACCCACACTACACACACACCACACACACCACACACACCACACACACCAAGCAAGTTCAGGTTTTAGAAATAGTGTAAATCTTAATTCTTGAACTTACTCGAATGATGGGCAAATTGCGTTGTTGCTTGAGGCCTATGAGGTTTGCTTAAAATATAAAAGGGAATAAATAAAATGGGGACAGCAATATCCATCTCAGAGTTGTAAGGTTTGTTGAGCTAATCAACAATTGTTGTCATAAGCTCGCTGTATTAATGAGCTGCCTCAAAATACAGTTAACTTAAAAACAATCATTTATTCCTGCACCTGTGTCTGAGGGTTGGCTGGGGGACTGCTGATCCGAACTGGACTTGATGCGGATTATCTCCAATCTGCAAGGTAGATTCAAGTCTGCTGGGAATCTCTGATCCCTTTCGGACCAGTGGGACAACCGGGGCTCATGGATGTCACTGCAGAAGAAAGGAGGGCAAGCTACCACAGTACATCTGTAGGTGCCCTATTGGCCAAAAGAAGTCACATGACTAAGCCACCATTGTTGGGAAATGCTAGGAGTCCAGAGTACAAGGCCAGAGGGGAGTGCAGAGAAGGGAGCAGTGTTGTTGTCTCCTGCTGCAGGTGCAGCCCCCACAGCAGTTGCTGTAGCTTCCTGGGCAAGCACAGAAATGCTCGAGAGCATTATTCTTCAAAGATGGCTGCTAAAACTTATACTTGTTTTAAAACACGGGTTCTCTTTATTTCTTAATCTTTAACACTCAGCTACCCATTAAGAGTGTGGTATGGACGCAATACTCTGGTTTTGGGGGGTTTTCACTGAACATCCTGTATCCCTTGTCACTTTGTATGCTTGTGGGCTTTAGCCCTGCCCCACACTCTGTTTTAACAGAGCTGTTGTGTTTTCTGTCTATTCCTTTGTGCTATATTCTGCAAAGTTTCCACAAGCCTCTTTAGAACTTTTTATGTCTCCCCCTCCCCGCCCCGCTCTGTGCATATGTGCCCATGGATGCACAGGTGCCGCAGCATGGGTGCAGAGGCCAGAGTCAGTGCTCCCCTTCCACCGTGTGTCTCAGCACCTTTACCTACTAAACCATCTCACCAGCCCTACAAACATATTCTCTAGTTTACCAAATCTCCTCTACTTCTCTTTAACCTGTAATTTCATTCAGCCTGTGAAGTTTAATATAAATGGTGATTTTTTAAAAAGTCTTGACCGTCACTTGTTTATGTTTCAACCTGCCTTTATATCCTCATAGTTAAAAGGTCACGGTGCTGATCCTGTAATATAGATTGTATCCCTTCACTTCTCTTCTTTCTCCATTAATTATATCTATAATCTATGAGATTATTCAGCGTTTCAAGGGTGGGAGCTCTCATTGTTGTGCCTGCTAATAAAATACACTTGGGTGAGTTGTCCTTTTTTGCAAGCTCATTTCCAGATGATGTGTTTCTTGTTCTTTTAGTTTTAATGGTGTTATTGTTCTTATCATCTTCCCCCTGGTGGGTTTTACTGTATTCAACACTGTTGAAAGGCCTCTGCAGAATCTAGGCATTACCATGTGCTTCTCTTGACCAGCCACCACCAAGGGCGCACCGGCTTCTGGCCAGTTTTCACATTAATTTCTTAATGTGGGGTCTCAGCAACCCCTCAGTGGTTTGAAACTAAATTTCATGTTTGTATGTAGAAAAGGTTTAATTTTTTAATTATGAGATTTATTTTTTCCTCCCCAAGACCTTAGGCAGACAGAAGCTTCTTGATCTCCTATGTAGCTGGCTAGACAGAGACCTCATCATCGGAAGAAACCTCTCCAGGCCCAGGTTTGGAGTCAAAGACTCTATTCTAACTTTGCCTCACATCACCTGGGTAAATGTATTATTTCTCTATGTGAAAGTTAAGCCGCCAGCCCTCAGCTATTAAGGTCTGTGTGTCTTCTACATTCTGGGTCACCATGGCTCCTGCTTTTTCACTTCACACTCTAGATAAATGTTTCTTATTTGATTATTTTTCCTTTCTATTTCATTTTGTCCCATGTTTTATAAAGCTTAATAGGAAAGAAAATCTATGAATTCAGCCATCTGTACTGGCCAGAGCCACAAGTCCAACACTTACAGATCCTCAACAAAATCACTAGTGGTTCCTAGAATTTTAATCTTCTTCCCAAGGTATACCCCCCACCTTGTGTTTTCATTAAGTAACTGACTAGCTAGATGCCTACTGGATTTAAAAAGCAATTGAGAATTTAAGCTGTGCCCAGCAAGTTACTGTCATGAGTTACCTTCGATTGACTCTTGTAATAATTAGAATTTCAATTATTCATTTTCAATTAGAAGCATGGCATAATCATCAAGAATGTCATTAAGAAATTTAATTGTATCTATGTTGAGTTGATAGAAGGAAGACTTCCTAGGAAAGCAGACATCCTTAACTAGAATGGAAGTTATAGCAGGAACAAAGGACAGTAGGCTGGAGTTTTGTGGTTTGACAATGTGTGGTTTAATGCTCCATTCATGACAAATGTCTCTCATCTAACCTCTGCCAGAAGCAGGAATGAAAATTCCCAAGTGTCAGGTCAAATTCTATCTCTACTATCTACTTCAACATTAAGAATGAATGCTATGGTGCCTACCCTGTGCCTGGTATCCTGCTTAATTCTATGGTTGAATTGTTTCATTTAGTCTCACAGCCAACTTTCTAGGTATTTCCTTGTGTGAAATGGTGAAGGGCACAAACTGGGAGCCTGGGTATCACTGATGCAGAGCGAATGTTTCTGTAACAGACAACTATGCCATCACTGCCCCAGAGAACAGCTGGGTCTCCATTCCCACCTTGTGGGAATTACCAGTATAGCTGTCTCGCACGCCCCTGACTCCATATTCTGAACCACATCCTGGGAGTGCTCCTGTTATTGTGTTGAGAAAGTAGCTTGGAGGACATAGGTAAGTCATTCAGGACTCAGAGTTAAGGAGTGAAGGGTCAGAGGTCCAACCCTCCATCATCCATCTTGGGCTTATTGACATTGGATAAAGACATGAAAGACTTTGATGTCAATTTCTCAAATAAAGTGTGTGGATTCAGGGGTATGTTTAGGTGACTTGGGGACTTTAGGATACAATTCCTTTTCAATGGGAAAATTTTACCTGACTGAATTTGCTGGGCAGGTGGATGTACATTGTGCCTGATATATAGTAGAGGCTTAAAAATATTTAATGACTCAATCAATTCATTAATGATTTGATGACTGGCTGAGGGGGGTCACGCCTTTAAAAGGTAGGCTAAAAATGTGGTAGAAAGTTCACAAGCTAGCTTTGGGATTAGAGGTACCTATGTTCAAATTATGTTTTCTATCTCTTTGTCTGTGGGAAAGTGGATCCAATCTCTCCATGCCTCAGTTTCCTTATCTGTAAAATGGTACAGTAAGGATAGGCCTTGAACGGAATAAATAATAGGTAACATCTCTTGTGTTGTGATAAGCACTTGGTGACACTTATCTTTAATAATTTGTCACTGTGTTATGTCACAATGGTATTAGCAAGAATGAATAAAAATTGGTGAAGGTCAAATAATTAATGAAAGTCTTGGATAAACATCTAGACTCTATAAGTAGGATTGACAGGCAGAAATTCTTCCTCTTTCCCTGTTCTTATTCCTGCTTCCCTGCAAACCAGGTAAGTAGCTTCTGCTGTCCCAGGGAGGATGAAGATTGTAATGTGCCAGGACTGGGATGGGTAAGCAGAGCGTTGTCACCCACAAAAGGAAGGGAAACAGCCATTAGTCCAAGTTTCTGCTGAAAAGGATATATATAGAGGGGGGAGGGGGAGAGAGGGAGAGAGGGGGATGAGGAGAGGGAGGGAGGGAAATAGGGAGAGAGAGAGAGAAAGAGAGAGAGAGAGAAAAGGAAAAACTTGACCATATTCCACAGAAGATGCTGTAGTTTCCATGGCAATTAATGATGTTAAGTGCACTTCATAACTCAAAGGTCTCTAGTGAAGATGGGGGGAAAGGTGTGTGTGTGTGTGTGTGTGTGTGTGTGTGTGTGTGTGTGAAAGAGAGAGAGAGAGAGAGAGGTAATAGTATTTAAAGAAAAAAATTGTTTGCTTGAAAAATCCTTTCACTGACTATTGGGCAAGTGTTTTATCTTTGAATTCTTGGTAAGATATGCAAAATGATTTCAGTGGCAGGATTATAGTACAGTTGTAAACTACAAATAGGCTCTCTGCGAGATGAGAAGGACTCTCCTGAAGGCAAGGAGCTGTCCTCTCCTCATGGTGGGGATTCTCTAACACAATGGTTCCTGGACACGCGGGGAAGTGTGGCCTGGTTGTAGTGTATATGGACTCTCAGCAAGGAGATGTTGGTAGGACCTCTACCCTAGCCCAACCACAGGAGCCACTACATCAGCATTAAGCTAATTAATATCCTTTATTAAACACCTACTGTGTACCTGGCACTTTGCTGGAGTGTCACACAGGTGTCCCAGCTACTCCTAAAGAGGGTGGAAAGGTCTCCAATTTGGAGGATCCTGGGCCTCAAGGGAGATTAAAGGAGGACTGAGGTTTTAGGGCAAGCCACCAGGAAGCTTCAGAGGAAACATGTCATTTGTGCTTCTCTGTTTTCCCCAGGTAGGAGATCATCCCTGTATCCGGAAGTCAGGCATCAGGGTGAACAGTAGATATCACTGCAGGTGTCACCTGGGATGGACTCGTGTTGAATCCTAGCTCTGTCACATCTTGGCCAGGAACAAGAAATATTCACATATTTCCACCAGTGTAGAACAAATTATCATTGGTTACATTATAGTGCAGTTGTAAGAATTATCAATGAAGAATGTAAACACCCAAAGCAGATCTGGACCTACTGGGTCCCCGGGAAGTACCAGCAGTAGTGATGTGGATTTCTGTGGTTAGAAAGGGTAGAACGAGCTCTAGGCAGCTGCTCAAGGCCTTCATCAGCCTCTCTTCCTCACAGGCCGACTCCCATGTGTAGTGCAAGTTTGTCACACTTTCTACTGCTGTTAAGGATTTGGGCTGTTTCAGTGTTGACAGTTACGGGTGATGATGCTGAGGAGATCTTTGTGCACACCTACTGGGTTTTTAATCTAGGTTGGGATTGCCGGTGCCTAGGCTTAGTAGTGTCTCTTACATCGCAAAATAAAACCACACTTTTTCCAGAACTTTCCAATTTGCTGTCCTGTCTTTTCACTAACTTATACTGTAGGCAGACAGTTTTGCTGGGCTCATGTACAGAGGCCCCAGCTGCTTCTTCAGAGCAGAGCAGAAGTTGTCTCACGCCTGACATCCTAGCACTTGGGATGCTAAGGCATGCCATGAGTTTTTGGCTAGCCCGGACTACCATGTGAAATCCTTTCAAGCAGAAAAACACAAGTGTTATTGTATAAGGTTGTTATAATGCTAGAATAAAATAGCATTTGGCTTAACAAGAGGTAGCAACTCCTAAGCACCCATAAATCTGGCCCATTTATCGGCCCCCTCTTTGCTTTTTTTCTATGGATGATGGAATGAAATTATAAAAAGTCTCAACCTTGGGCAGCAAGATGCCCAGAAGGTAAACACACTCATCACAAAAGCCTGAAGGCCTGAACCGAACTCATGGGAGAAGGGAGAAGTGTCCTCTAAGGGTTGTCCCCTGACTCCACGTCATGGTCCACACATGCCTGCACTCACACACCTTGTGAACACACATAATAATAAACAAAATAACTTTTTAAAGACCGGTCTCAATCTTAATCCCTTGTCCTGTTCCTTCCCTCCCCCCTCACCTGTTTTACTATTTTGACCCATTTCTTTATCTTTATTCCTTTCAATTTTTTTTTTTAAGGATGGTGTTCCATGTGCTTCTCACGTGGCCTCTGGCTTATAAGTTCCAACAGCAGCGCCCCCTGACATTGAGGAAAAGGAACTGAGGTGCAGAGAAATAAAGTGCCTGCCCCAGGCCTCCTGAGCAGGAAGTGCTGCATTTGGCTCCAGAGACCTCAACCAAACATGACTCTGCCAGAAGGGCTTGTGCCCTCAAGTCTACCGCCTATGTAGGTTTTATGACTCCATTCAGCATATGAGGTGCCCTTCTCAGGGAGGGAGGATAAAAATAGGAGCTGAGAAACTCGATTCAGCAAGTCGGCCCACCCTGCAGTGACTCACTCTGTAGGGACAGGTGTGCTGGGTTCAGCCTGACTTGAGATTTCTTCCAGCAGGACAGCAGTAGTGGAATCAACAGTCTGTGTAGAGAAAGGTGCTTTCCTGTGCTCAAGATGAAATCCTGAGTGCCTCTACCTGGTGAAATCTGGGAAGGGCTTCTGAAAGTGGTGTCTCCTGAGGCCTTGCTTTCCCTAGCTCCCTCCTGCTGGGAGAGAGTGCACCCCTGTGAGGTATCCACCTCCCCAGGCAGCTAAGGATCTGCTTTCCTCCTCCCTGAGTGCAGACTCCACCTGGAACAGTGTGTCTCCTCCCCTCCCCTCTTCTCCCCACCTCCCTCCAGTTCACTGTGGATACAAGCTTGTGGAAGAGACAACTGTTTTACAACAGGAGCTTAGCAGGATTCGTTTCAGATTCCCCAAGGACTTCTGTAAAGTTTGGACTGAGTGATAATATATATTTTTTTACTAAACTCCAAGACCTAACAAACAGGAAGCTGTGTTCAACAACATAATAGAGCTGATAAACTGTAAAGCAGCTTTCTATGGGTGAGTCTTTGGTGGCTCCAGTCTTGGGACCTCACCTACCACTGCCTGCCTCACCAGGAAGATTAAAAAGGCTTTAGAGGTTTGCTATACCACACAAAAAGTCCTGTCCCTCCTAATGCTACTGTCAAAAGCTGAGGGTCTCAGGACAAAGGCAGCCCACCAGCAGACTTTCCAGGACAATGGCCTGACATCCTCTGCAGAGCCAAAAGGCCCAAGGCAGCACTCTGTTAGAGCGCCTGGCTCCAGACCACTGGAGATCTTAGGACCTGGAGGTTGGGGAGATGCTTCATTTGGCAAAGTGCTTGTGTAGCTAGCATGAGGACTGGAGTTTGATCCCCCATATACCTTTAAAAAAATAATTGTAGGATGTTGTGGCATGTACTTGTAATCTGAGGGCTCTCAGAAACAGGAAGATATCCCTAAAGATGGCAGGCAAGACAGCCTAGTCAAATCAGTGAGTTCTGGGCCAATGTGAAGTCCTGTCTCAAAACAAAGACAAAAACCAAGGTGAATCTCAGAAAAAACATGAGGTTGACTTCTGGCCTCCACATGCATGTGTACACACACACACACACACACACACACACACACACACACACACACACACACACACAGAGGCAAGTATAAGGCTGAGGCAGCGAAGGACAAAGGGTAGTAGTCCCCTACACAGCATGAGTATTTCCTGGAAGATTTACACAGCACAAATTCTGAGACTCCATCCGAGACCCGCTAAGTCACAAGCTCCAAGGGTTAGACCCAGAGTTTGTGCTTGAAAGGGCTCACTGGGTAATTCGTAACACTTGCTAAAATCTGAGAAGCTCTTGCTACTCAAACTGTAGTCCCTGACACAGCAGCTTCAGCTTTGCCTGGGAACACCTTAGAAAGTCAGCCACTGAATCAGACTCTGCATGTTAACAGCACTGCCAGGTGACTCTCATGCACAGGACACTAGAGAGGCATTCCTGAAGCCACCACTAGACACCTGCTGCAGAGCATCAGGGATTTCAGCTAGGCATGTGACTTCTCTGGGCCTCAAGACCTTGATGGGATCTTTGCATTGGTCTTCACCCTCTTAGCTGCAGTAAGGATTACAGGGTCACCTCCTGCAGCCAGCCTCTGATGCACGGGAATCACTCACCCTCCCTGGTTACACTTCCCTGTTCTGGAAACCACCCCCACCCCATGTGTTGAGGTTTTCTCATGAAAAAAGCCCCTATTGGAGTTCTCTAATTCTACTATAGATATCCTCATCCGGGTTCTCTTTGAAGTGTTTTGCTGTTTTGTGTAAGTTCCTCATTACCCTCTGGACAGGGCACCTTCAATGACCTTATAGCACAAATCAAGAGTTTCTCGCAGGCTAACTGAAACCGACCCCAAAATGCACCGTGTGCAGTCACTTAGGACAGCTCTTTGACTTGGCGCAAAGCCTTCTCACATGCGTGGGTGCTTCACGAAAGGAGAAAAAAGATTCCCGAAATCTGATACATGGCTGAAAAAAAAAATGCTAAGCGACTTTGGAAGCAGAGCAGATCCCACCCCTTCTTTGCATCCGGTGGAGTTGTGATACATGACCAGACAAGTCCATGCAGCGCCTTCTCGGCGCTCTAGACAGACGGCCATGACACCAGAATCGAAGGGGGTGCTAGGGACTAGGGGATGGGAAGACTCCTCCCATCTGTCTCCGTGGAGACAGGAACAACCTTCCAGTTCTGGGTCAGGGCCCCAGACAAATAGTGCTTTCCCTTCCCCCAAGAGGATAATTTTAAAATGTACCCTCTGGGGTCAGCCTTCTAAGAGCGCCAATGGACCCTCAGACCCGACAGGGGGAGGGGGATAGGAGGACTTCTGTGTGACAGTGAAATTCAAGAGCATCTAAAAAGCCTGTATCCTCTGACCTAATAATTCTATTTCTGGGAATCTGTCCTAAGAAAATAATCTGAAATGCAGGCAAAATTGTATCCATACTGGCAATCACTGTGGCTTTGTTTATGAGTAAAATCTGGAAACCACTAAATGCTTCACTTTGGGAGGCTGGGTAGGTGAATTACAGCTCACTTGTAAGACAGAGTATTTTGTAGCCACTAAAAATGATGTTTGCTGAGCTATTAATGACTGGGGGATATTTCTGGCAGACCATCAAGTACCAAAGTCAGGATGCAAGTTCTCAGAGTTAACATCTATGCGATGTGCAACAATTGTAGAGAAATGACAGAAAGGAAACAGCAGAAGAAATCCGCTCCCACTGGCTCTCTAGGTGTGCGACACTGCATGATTTCGCTCCTGTCCTTCTCACCCTTTAGGATCCCCTCCCCTGCATTTGAAAACTACTGCTCATCTGCATTAGGTGATTGTTTAAGGCTTGCTAGTGATAAACCAAACAAATATTCATCACTGGTCAGAGGCTGGCGTGGGATGTAACAGCTGCCTTTTATCTTCTGAACATACATTGCTTCTGAGATGAGGAAAAAATATTAAAAAACATTATTTACCAAATTAAATTCAAATCAAAATAAATAAATAAAATAAAGCGCTGGAGCACCCTGTTGAGGACGGCTTCTGTTCCAGAAGGAAGTGATTGCCTGTGTTCCCAGCTTATCATTTTCCTGGGATCTTCAAAAACCAGTCACTGTGAAATTGACTTCTCACTGATCTTGATTGAGATGGGCCCCAAATGCAAGAATCAGGAATGGCATTCGGGCTGTCTGTCCCCACGCTGTTTTGTTGATTAGCCCTGTACCTTGCTGTGTGTCAGTGAAGATGTCTGGGGCATCTAGGGGTACACTAGACCAGGTCCATCCCGCCTTTCAGGAATGAATCCAGGATCCTACCACACCTTGGCAGTGCTTTTTGCCAACTCCAAGTAGAATGGGAACTGATGTTAATCTATCTGGACCTGCGTGTAGTTGAACCCAACCTCCTCGCCTACCTACACCTTGACACTCAACTACTTGACAACTTGCTACCACGCAAATGCGCCACATCCGCTCTCTTCCCGTAACATAGATGAGTGTAACACCCTAGTGATGGTCTGCAGGCTCCGCGCCCTGTGGTCAGCCTCTACCCCTCACAGTGACCTATGAGCCAAGGACCCTCTAGCCTCTGCCTCGGCTCTGTATCAAACTCCATTACATATTTCTTCTTCTACCCACTGGTATGACTCACATAATTCCAGGGATGGGCTTACACCACACCCTCAGAATTTCCTCTACCTTTGGGGTGATCAGCTTTTTTAAGTGTTCTTTAAAGCAGGCGGCCAGAAGCCTAAAGCGGTGCCAAGTCTCCCTGGCCAATTTTACCCTGCATGCCATCTTGGAGCCTGGCCCCTCCCCCTGCCCTCCCAGGACCCCTCTTCCAGCATTCTTCTGTCCATACATCCGTGGCTTTCACTGACAGAGCAATATAACACTTCGTTCTTCAACCCTGAAGCCGCCTCCCCCCCTTTTCACATCCAAACTAGCCCATTAAAGCTTTTTTTCCCCTCCTACAAAAGAATTCTGAGACATTCTGGTTTCTTTTCAAACCAGTGGCTAGCATGTTAACATCGCATTTCTGTGTATGCTTCTCTGGCCAGCAAATGCTTATTAATAAAATGCTGCAGAGGAGAGCATCAGTATTAAAGTGAGAAGAACTGATAAGGCCGGCAACTGATGTGACTTGACAATCCAACAAAACGACGTTCTGTGACTCTGTCTGAAAACCTTAAGATGGGAGATTTCCTGAGAAATATAAACTGTGCAAACTGACTCAAGGAAAATTATCAGTATTAAAAGGAGAAAGATCCTATATTCAAAGAGCACATTGCTCAGCTCGGCAGGGCAGGGGGACTGTTTCCTGAGTAGAAACAATGGGGAAAGAATCTCCACTTTTCTGTTTTAAAATTTATTTTTATCCCTTTTTGTCTCAATAAAAACCATATGGAATCAACACCACCTCGGTGTTCTGTGTCTGTGGGGAAAAGAAAAACCCTCTGATCCATTTACTCTGCTGGAAGCTGGAAGACTCTGGGTAGTGATGCAAAGAATTCTAGCTTTCCCCTTTCTCTGTATATACTAGGGTCAGAGACTGCGTACACTCCGTGTGGGTATGGACAGTTTGCATATGCTCCTGACTACTTTCTATTCTTTAATGAAAATAAAAAAGGGAGGGACAGAGACAGAGGAGACAGAGAGATAGATGGAGACAGAGAAAGAGGACGAGATAAAGGTTGGCAAAGGATGGCTTTGGGATGCTTGGATGGGTCAAGTGGGCATTTTGATAATATGACTCCTCTTAGCATGTTTAATTGTGATGTTTAATGGAAACCCTTGCATTTTAGGATAACAGTTTAAAAGTAAAATTCTCTCCTAGTGACGCCTTGAGCCCTGCCACTCAATGGGAGAATCAGCAGAATCTGGAGGACTTTATTTGGAATTGACATTCTCTATTGCAATTTTGTTTTATTTTTATTTATTTATTTGGTTTTCACTGAAAAGAAAGGAAAGATGGTGTTCAGTTTTAAATTTCAAACCTGTACAAATCTGTACAATAAAACTAAATCTGTACACACACACACACACACACACACACACACACAGAGGCAAGTATAAGGCTGAGGCAGCGAAGGACAAAGGGTAGTAGTCCCCTACACAGCATGAGTATTTCCTGGAAGATTTACACAGCACAAATTCTGAGACTCCATCCGAGACCCGCTAAGTCACAAGCTCCAAGGGTTAGACCCAGAGTTTGTGCTTGAAAGGGCTCACTGGGTAATTCGTAACACTTGCTAAAATCTGAGAAGCTCTTGCTACTCAAACTGTAGTCCCTGACACAGCAGCTTCAGCTTTGCCTGGGAACACCTTAGAAAGTCAGCCACTGAATCAGACTCTGCATGTTAACAGCACTGCCAGGTGACTCTCATGCACAGGACACTAGAGAGGCATTCCTGAAGCCACCACTAGACACCTGCTGCAGAGCATCAGGGATTTCAGCTAGGCATGTGACTTCTCTGGGCCTCAAGACCTTGATGGGATCTTTGCATTGGTCTTCACCCTCTTAGCTGCAGTAAGGATTACAGGGTCACCTCCTGCAGCCAGCCTCTGATGCACGGGAATCACTCACCCTCCCTGGTTACACTTCCCTGTTCTGGAAACCACCCCCACCCCATGTGTTGAGGTTTTCTCATGAAAAAAGCCCCTATTGGAGTTCTCTAATTCTACTATAGATATCCTCATCCGGGTTCTCTTTGAAGTGTTTTGCTGTTTTGTGTAAGTTCCTCATTACCCTCTGGACAGGGCACCTTCAATGACCTTATAGCACAAATCAAGAGTTTCTCGCAGGCTAACTGAAACCGACCCCAAAATGCACCGTGTGCAGTCACTTAGGACAGCTCTTTGACTTGGCGCAAAGCCTTCTCACATGCGTGGGTGCTTCACGAAAGGAGAAAAAAGATTCCCGAAATCTGATACATGGCTGAAAAAAAAAATGCTAAGCGACTTTGGAAGCAGAGCAGATCCCACCCCTTCTTTGCATCCGGTGGAGTTGTGATACATGACCAGACAAGTCCATGCAGCGCCTTCTCGGCGCTCTAGACAGACGGCCATGACACCAGAATCGAAGGGGGTGCTAGGGACTAGGGGATGGGAAGACTCCTCCCATCTGTCTCCGTGGAGACAGGAACAACCTTCCAGTTCTGGGTCAGGGCCCCAGACAAATAGTGCTTTCCCTTCCCCAAGAGGATAATTTTAAAATGTACCCTCTGGGGTCAGCCTTCTAAGAGCGCCAATGGACCCTCAGACCCGACAGGGGGAGGGGGATAGGAGGACTTCTGTGTGACAGTGAAATTCAAGAGCATCTAAAAAGCCTGTATCCTCTGACCTAATAATTCTATTTCTGGGAATCTGTCCTAAGAAAATAATCTGAAATGCAGGCAAAATTGTATCCATACTGGCAATCACTGTGGCTTTGTTTATGAGTAAAATCTGGAAACCACTAAATGCTTCACTTTGGGAGGCTGGGTAGGTGAATTACAGCTCACTTGTAAGACAGAGTATTTTGTAGCCACTAAAAATGATGTTTGCTGAGCTATTAATGACTGGGGGATATTTCTGGCAGACCATCAAGTACCAAAGTCAGGATGCAAGTTCTCAGAGTTAACATCTATGCGATGTGCAACAATTGTAGAGAAATGACAGAAAGGAAACAGCAGAAGAAATCCGCTCCCACTGGCTCTCTAGGTGTGCGACACTGCATGATTTCGCTCCTGTCCTTCTCACCCTTTAGGATCCCCTCCCCTGCATTTGAAAACTACTGCTCATCTGCATTAGGTGATTGTTTAAGGCTTGCTAGTGATAAACCAAACAAATATTCATCACTGGTCAGAGGCTGGCGTGGGATGTAACAGCTGCCTTTTATCTTCTGAACATACATTGCTTCTGAGATGAGGAAAAAATATTAAAAAACATTATTTACCAAATTAAATTCAAATCAAAATAAATAAATAAAATAAAGCGCTGGAGCACCCTGTTGAGGACGGCTTCTGTTCCAGAAGGAAGTGATTGCCTGTGTTCCCAGCTTATCATTTTCCTGGGATCTTCAAAAACCAGTCACTGTGAAATTGACTTCTCACTGATCTTGATTGAGATGGGCCCCAAATGCAAGAATCAGGAATGGCATTCGGGCTGTCTGTCCCCACGCTGTTTTGTTGATTAGCCCTGTACCTTGCTGTGTGTCAGTGAAGATGTCTGGGGCATCTAGGGGTACACTAGACCAGGTCCATCCCGCCTTTCAGGAATGAATCCAGGATCCTACCACACCTTGGCAGTGCTTTTTGCCAACTCCAAGTAGAATGGGAACTGATGTTAATCTATCTGGACCTGCGTGTAGTTGAACCCAACCTCCTCGCCTACCTACACCTTGACACTCAACTACTTGACAACTTGCTACCACGCAAATGCGCCACATCCGCTCTCTTCCCGTAACATAGATGAGTGTAACACCCTAGTGATGGTCTGCAGGCTCCGCGCCCTGTGGTCAGCCTCTACCCCTCACAGTGACCTATGAGCCAAGGACCCTCTAGCCTCTGCCTCGGCTCTGTATCAAACTCCATTACATATTTCTTCTTCTACCCACTGGTATGACTCACATAATTCCAGGGATGGGCTTACACCACACCCTCAGAATTTCCTCTACCTTTGGGGTGATCAGCTTTTTTAAGTGTTCTTTAAAGCAGGCGGCCAGAAGCCTAAAGCGGTGCCAAGTCTCCCTGGCCAATTTTACCCTGCATGCCATCTTGGAGCCTGGCCCCTCCCCCTGCCCTCCCAGGACCCCTCTTCCAGCATTCTTCTGTCCATACATCCGTGGCTTTCACTGACAGAGCAATATAACACTTCGTTCTTCAACCCTGAAGCCGCCTCCCCCCCTTTTCACATCCAAACTAGCCCATTAAAGCTTTTTTTCCCCTCCTACAAAAGAATTCTGAGACATTCTGGTTTCTTTTCAAACCAGTGGCTAGCATGTTAACATCGCATTTCTGTGTATGCTTCTCTGGCCAGCAAATGCTTATTAATAAAATGCTGCAGAGGAGAGCATCAGTATTAAAGTGAGAAGAACTGATAAGGCCGGCAACTGATGTGACTTGACAATCCAACAAAACGACGTTCTGTGACTCTGTCTGAAAACCTTAAGATGGGAGATTTCCTGAGAAATATAAACTGTGCAAACTGACTCAAGGAAAATTATCAGTATTAAAAGGAGAAAGATCCTATATTCAAAGAGCACATTGCTCAGCTCGGCAGGGCAGGGGGACTGTTTCCTGAGTAGAAACAATGGGGAAAGAATCTCCACTTTTCTGTTTTAAAATTTATTTTTATCCCTTTTTGTCTCAATAAAAACCATATGGAATCAACACCACCTCGGTGTTCTGTGTCTGTGGGGAAAAGAAAAACCCTCTGATCCATTTACTCTGCTGGAAGCTGGAAGACTCTGGGTAGTGATGCAAAGAATTCTAGCTTTCCCCTTTCTCTGTATATACTAGGGTCAGAGACTGCGTACACTCCGTGTGGGTATGGACAGTTTGCATATGCTCCTGACTACTTTCTATTCTTTAATGAAAATAAAAAAGGGAGGGACAGAGACAGAGGAGACAGAGAGATAGATGGAGACAGAGAAAGAGGACGAGATAAAGGTTGGCAAAGGATGGCTTTGGGATGCTTGGATGGGTCAAGTGGGCATTTTGATAATATGACTCCTCTTAGCATGTTTAATTGTGATGTTTAATGGAAACCCTTGCATTTTAGGATAACAGTTTAAAAGTAAAATTCTCTCCTAGTGACGCCTTGAGCCCTGCCACTCAATGGGAGAATCAGCAGAATCTGGAGGACTTTATTTGGAATTGACATTCTCTATTGCAATTTTGTTTTATTTTTATTTATTTATTTGGTTTTCACTGAAAAGAAAGGAAAGATGGTGTTCAGTTTTAAATTTCAAACCTGTACAAATCTGTACAATAAAACTAAATCTGTACACACACACACATACACACACACACACACACACACACACACTCACACACACGCATGCATACACATGCATACATAAGAGAAAGGTTTCAAGGAGATTATCTCGGGAAAGCTCCAGGTTGAGACACCTGAATACCAAATCAAAGAAGTGCGGCATATCTGCTCTTGCTTGTGTTGGGGACAAGTTTCAGTTTGCTCTTTTCTAGTCCTGTAACCTTGGGTGCATAACTTAATCTCTCTGAATCTGAGTTTCTATAGAAATCCAGCCCAGGAAGCGGTTATACAACAGCGGAGCTGGAGGCTTTCTGGAATAGCTGCCTTAGATAGATTAGACTATCCGCTGCGCTACCAACACTAGTGCACAGTCTTGCTCAGACTTTTCACTCTTTAGACATGGACATGTAAGTTGGGAAACACTGAGCATCTAAAAGCCTTGTGCTTACTTCCTGGCGTTCTATACAGTACATTTTGTTTAGTCCTTGCAGCAACCCTGTTAGATGGGCACTACTGTCATCTCCATCTTAAAGATGAGGAAACTGCAGACAGTCCAGAATGTGCCTCAGCCAAACTCCACCCACAGCCAAGTCAGAAATGGAACTGAGCAGTCTGCTCTCAGAACACTTGGCTGCCATGTCTCTCTACGTCTGCTGTCTGTTACTGCCTCAGGTCTGTAAAGCCTTTGACAACTGACCTACGATGTCATGTGCACTGTTTTGTACGCTCCCTGCAGTAATCCCATGCTCTTACTTTTACCAAATGGGAAAGTGGAGAGCTCTAAAGTGACTTGCGTAGAGTCACTAGGATACTTTAGCTTGGGGCCTGGCCCAACCTCTCTTTATTCTTTGGGAACCCCAAACCTCAGTTTCTACAGTCTCAGGATGCAGGGTGAGGATGCTTAACTCACAGGGGATGCAGAGCACTTAGCAGGATGCCCAGGAGCAGGGCATGCTGGGTGGATGTCAGTGACTAGTTACTGCCTTCGGTACTATCAAACAACATTTGCTTCCTTTGTCCTTCTTGAGCATGGAAACATGTCTTAAAATGCCCCTTGATGCCTGGGGCTTTTCCCTGCCCCCTTACACCAAAGTTAATCAAGGCCAGGTGTGCTGAACAGCACAAGGGTGCTAGCCACTGCACCCACGTCTATCTGCAAAATGCAAATGACAACATTTCCCGCAAATGATACTTGGGACCATGAAATGAGTCTGTGTATTTTGAAAGTGTCTGATTTAGAACTTGCAACAGCAAAACATAATTTCCTTTCTCTGGTTGTATTTTTCATGGAACAGGTATATATATATATGTGTGTGTGTGTGTGTGTGTGTATGTGTGTGTGTGTGTGTATCTGATGAGCACAGGGTTGTGTGGGTTGCAGAGAACTCACAAAACATGGCCTTGTGGCTTGATGGGATCAGGTGCCTAGCACAGGTAGAGCTGAGGCTCTACAGAGAATCAGAACCAAAGGTGTAGATTAAAGAAGAGAAGTATAAAGAGATTACTAACACAATGGGAATTGAGAAGTCTTACCAGCTACCAGCAGGTATAGGGAAACCAGTGGTGTCAATACCAGTCAAGCCCAAAGTCCTATGAACCCACCTATGCACTTCCAAGAACAGAAGATTTGTGGCCAAGAGCACCAAGGGTCTCCCTTGGTTGGATCTCCCAACTCAAGCTGTACCTTTTCCCTCTCTGCAGATCCTCAAGAATTGGCTAATACCCACTCATTCTGAGGAGCGCCATCTTGAATCAGTCTGCAAAGTCTCTTCCATAAAAACACCTCTGCTGACACACCCAGAAGAGTTTTACCAACTCACTGGGCATCCTGTAGACCAGTCAAGTCAGTTCATAAAACTAATCATTCAGATTCAGTCCCAGATCAGGGACAGCTTTCCAGGAAGTGTTTGCTGGCAAGTAGATTGAACAATCCAATCCAGACGGCACTCCTAAACTGTTAGCTGCATATTAATCTGCAGGGACTAATATCATAACATAATTAGTATAGCAGTGCTCCCAGCTTAATTGAAAATGCTGCATATGAGGGGCAGTTAATGAGAAATGCAAGGCTTGATGATTCAGAACTGCAGAGATTTTGTGGTTTAGTGGGTGTAGCTGGGAAGTGCTGGGTTTATTTCCTTTTGCTATTCTCTTTGTACATCTGGACAGGAAGGGTCTGAAAGGAGTTGCTAACAGAATGTATGGTGAGCGAGCTTTGATTATCTGGAAGTCCCTCAGCTATTGGGAACACAACAGAGAGCCAGCCAAGCAGGAAACAAAAAATAAGCTTCTGCGCCAACAAAACACATTTCAATTTGTCCCTACAACAGTCTTTTCACATTTTTGATAAGAAACCCTCTCAACCCACCCCATCACTGTTTGTTAATGTTTACGTTATACACAGTGTTTATAAGCCAGGTGATCTGATCCCCACCCCTCCCCTGGTCCTTAGCAGAGCAGCAGCTGTGCCTCCAGCAGGGGTGGGGCGCCTGCAGGGGTAGTGACTCTGCACCTCCAGGCTCAGGACCACTTCAAGACACAAGGTCATGCTTTGGGTATCAGGAAGACAGAGATGTAAGAATGTTCACTCAGATGGAGCCTGTGGTATGGGGGGAGACGTATTTCAATCTATTTACGGCTAGTTTAAACAGGAAAGGATTTAAAGGAGGCTATTAGGCTACTTACACTCTTTAAAAAGAACTTAAAATTGTATTTATTCATTTGTTTGTTTGTATGTGTTCATGTATGTGTGGGGCACTTGTGCCATGGTACGCATTGGAGGCCAGAGGACATGTGGGAGTCAGTTCTCTCCTTCTACCATGTAGGTCCGGGGATCAAACTCAGGTGATCAGGCTTGGCAGCAAGTGGCTCTGCCCTACTGAACCATCTCATTGGCTCATTGTGTTTTTATTTTTGTTTATTTACTTATTCTTTTCCATGCACACTTTCAATGCCAGGATGCAAGCTTGGCTACGACAGGACAGATACTTAAATTCTAGAAACCAGAGCACAGAGGCTATAGCACTCTGTTCAGATGAGCAGTCACCCCTAGCAGTGTGCTAATGGGAAGGTCCGAGTGTAGTCTTCACCTATGGTGCCAGCAGCCTTCCTGGGCATTCTGGTGGGTTTGCTGGGAGGGAAGGGGTCTGTAGTTTCCCACTGTCCAGCCTGCTTGGAACAGAGAGGATACTGAGGTGGGTGTGGAGAGAGTCTCCCACACAAGGTCAGACACAAAGTCAGAGTTTGATGGCCAAGTCCTATTGCCAAGTTGCATTCCGGGACTAACCTGCTGTTGGGCAGGAGTATGGCAAAGGGGACACAAAGTGACCTGGGCACTGATAGTCAGGGATGGGCTCAGAGCATGAGGAAGAGTAACAGAAACTTCAAAGGCGTAAGAAGTGTGACAGTTCCTTTAAGAGTGACTAATGTTACAGAGGGCAAACTCACAAAGGGCATCACTGAAACGTGCACGAAGGGAATAGATGGGCATTAGCCTGAGTGCACATTGCATTCAAGAAACTGAATGGAGGGCTGACATCTCTAGGGGGCTGCTGAAGGTTTTCCACAAATACCACGTGACTTTCCCCTTGCGTATAGAGCTCCAACACCAAGGTGTAGAAGTGCCATTTGTCAGGGCCTTTCTTCTGCCATGTTATAAGGTGGTAGAGGGATTGTGGCAATATCACAGACCTGCTTCACACTGTAGATACCAAGAACTCCAAGTATCCTTTTACAAGGGCGAGTTACCCCCAAAGAGAATTGCAGATACTCTCAGAAGACTGGCCCCTGGCTTAGAGCAGCATCAGCATCAGCAGCCTCCTTCCCTGTGTTACATGACACAGAGAGAAAGGTGTAGACCTAGAGACATCAGAGATCAAGGAAGTGATATGAGCAGGTAATCAAATTCAACTTTAAAAAGAAAAGACAAAACATCCTGATTCATTTTGTTCTTTCTGGTTTGGGATTTTCTTTGGGGAGGGTGTAGGCAGGAACAGGGTCTTTCAGTGTCATTCTGGTTAGCTTGCACCTCACTATTAGTGCAGGATGGCTTTGAACTCAGGATCCTCTTGCCTCTTCCTCCTAAGTCTGGGGCTACATGTACTTGATGTCATGCCTGATTTATAGTTCTAATTCTTAGCCTGAGGTTTAGACAGATCTCTACAAGCTAAATGAAAGTGTGGGAAACAGTCTGGAAGGAGGGGTCCGGCCAAAGAGAAAGGCCATTTCCAAAGAGCCACCAGCGGGTTATTTAACATGGTAATCTAATACATATTTGTACATTTGCATATTCATTTATTTCTGCGTGCTTATGCGTTTGTATCTGTGTAGAGACTTCCATTAAGTCTGCTTTCTCTGGCCTCCACTCCCAACTTTCTGTTCTGTCTCCTCTGTCCTTCCATACTTTCCTGACCTGGGCTCCACTGATCAGTCACAGTCAGGATCAGAGTCACTGGTCACCAATCACTAGTGTTAATGGCAGGGTTCCAGCTTCACCTCCACAGGTCCTTCCTGCATGTCAAGCCACATGAGCAGAGAGGAGCACAGCAGGGGCTCTGACTGTGCACAGGTCCTTGTACCCCATGCTCTTCTTCACTTTGTCATATATAGGAGGGTGCTGTGGCCTTGGATGTTTAGCTAGAATGATAACTGCAAGCATAGAGCTTTTAGCTTCCTCTCAGTGGTATAATAAGCCCCATTGCTTCAGTGAGCCTTCTACCAGGTATTTGTTTCTATAAATTGTATATATATATATATATATATATATATGTGATATATGTGTATATACATGTGTGTAGGCCAGAGATCAATGTAGGTTGCCTTCCTCTATTGCTCTTCATCTTCTTTTCCCAGAGAGCATCTCTCACTGAATCTGGAGCTCCTCCGTTTGGCTAAACTGACTAGTTAATGAGCCCAGCAACAGGGTAGCCAGCTTTTCAGTGTTCAGGGATCCGAACTCAGGTCCTCATACTGCACAGCAAGTATTTTACCCAGTGAGCCATCTCCCCAGTCTTATCTCAAGAAATCTTAAAGCCCCAAGTGCTGCTGTCTTGCCTAGCCAGTCCTCCTGGCCAGCTGCCCAGAATCGATCGGGGAAAGCCGAGCACACGCTCCACCAGCAGGGATGCAGGAAACAGGCTCGTTGCTTCCTAAGGGAGACACCATCTTTGGGAAATAAGCTGGCCTCCATTCCCACACAGCAATTATGCGCACAATTACATTTCCAGCAGGTGTCACTTAAGAGGGTGAAACCCATTAAGTGTTCAAATGAGAAAGCAGGAAGGAATCTCTGAGAACCCCCCAGGAAAAGTATGCTCTGTAACATAGGGAGGGGACACGTGCAGGCCTCCACCATGTTCCCTGGGTTTCCTCCACTCAATCTGAATACTGTACTATGTGCAGAAATGCACAGGCCTGATGCAAACTAATGCAGAAACTGAACTCAGTGGAGAGAGCAAGTTACCATGATGATTGGACATATGTACACACCCAACTAGGGACTGAGTATGGATAGCATTGGATGTTCCATTTCAAATCCAGAGAAATCTGAATCTCCTCCTCCTCCTCCTCCTCCTCCTCCTCCTCCTCCTCCTCCTCCTTTTAGTTTTCAGGGTACCAACCACCCAGGAAATAACCAATAAATGCACGATAGACTTTTTATATCAATTTTCTCTGTTACTTAAATGATTAACTAAATGTTTAGCAGGAACATCTAACAAGAGAGAGTTCCAGGCCTATACAAGCTTGCTTAAACTGACATTTACCCAGGAAAGTGGTTGTTACTGCCCTCATTAACAGATGAAGAGGCAGAGGCTCAGAAAAGAGAAGGGTCTCACCCCAGGCTACTTATTAATGAGCTGCAGGGCTAGGATTTGAACCAAGGCCTGCCTGACTCCAAAGGCTGTGCTCTTTGCTCTACATTGAACAGCCTAAGTTGTGACTCATCCCATTACAGAATGTTCAGGCTCCCCCTGGTGATATCATATTGGGGAGGACACTCAGGAATCAGCCTTTTCTACCCTACTTATTAGAAGGCTTCAGGGCCTAGCTGAGACAAAAGGGACTTCCGCTTGCTCTTCTCAGGTCAGCCCTAGCTTTGGTCCTCTTGGGCCAAGGATCTGGCAACTAGAAATGGGGTAAGAACATGTTCTGGGCACTTGCAGCTGGCAGGCTTGCTTCCTTTCTGACAAAGCCCAGCTCACAACCACCTTTCCCCAGCCATATTGCCACCAATATGAAGTGGCACACCTGGGTCCATGCCTTGCCAGACATACTATTTCTACACTGTCTGAAATGGAGCACCAGCCTCCTTGTCCAGTCTCACAGCCTTTCTTGTCAGGTTTTGACAAGTCCATGTGCTATGTGGTCAGAACCCCTCTGTATTAGTCAAGGTTCTTTAGAGAAACAGAACTGATAGTGTGTGTGTGTGTGTGTGTGTGTGTGTGTGTGTGTGTGTGTGTGAAGGATTTATTAGAGTCAACATTGTGTGTCTGGAATGCTGGCATGCTTCTCTGGTCCTGGGTCCATCAGTGTGTGAAGAGAAGGTCATATAGGTGCACATGAGCCACCCCTGCCTCCTGTGACTGCTGAGTGGCAGGAAGTTGTAGATCATCAACAGGTCAGCTGCCACCTCCTGCTCTTCCAGTCAGCTATGGGAAATAGGGGAAGCCCTCCAATGCTGTCCTTTCTGGGGGAAGATGGTGGTCTTGTCTTTGGAGCTTGGACTTAGGGTGGGAGTCATCTGTGAGGGGTTCTGCATCTGAGGAATCTACCCCAGCCTGCAGTACCGTCCCGTCTCCTCACCTGTGATCTTAGTTTCTCTTTTCAGCCTTTCTTTGGCATTCTATCTGTGTATTCAGTATATCTGATATGGCAAGTATACAGTAGGTGCCCAATAAGTGTTCCTTTTAAATAGCTGTCTCCAAATAGATTGTGATTTTCCAAATGAGTCTGCAGCCATTTGAGGTTAAATTCCAATTAAAAGGTAAGATGACTAACTTAGATATAATGATGTTTTCCTTTGCTCTGATTTTCATTTATTTGGTTACTAGGAAAAATTCCCCCATATGTCTATTCACTTAATGTACTTGTTGTATAATTGGCCTCCTGCCCAGTTTATTTATTGGGAAACTAAACTTCACTCATCATTTGCATTGGGTCTTTGATGAGTGGGTATTAACCTCATCCTACCTTACACCCTACAGATAAGGGTTTTTTCCAATCTGATATCCTTTTTACTTATTTTCTTTCTTCTTTTGTTGTACAGAATTCCAGAGTGCAATTCATTCGTATTCATATTAAGTTGTATCTTCAAAGTGCCCCGAAGTATACACTGAATGGAATGAGTCTTCACAGGCAATATATACCCTCCCCATCCTGGCTGGTTGGGCGAGTTGGACAGGTTGAAAAGGCCACAGAAGTGCATCCAAAGGCAAATCCTTTCTTCTTTATGCCATCATACCACTGGCTCACGCATGTGTGGTTTGCTGTCCCCCTTTAAAGGCCCAGCTGCTTGTGTTAAAAGCTCTACGTGAACTTTATGGAGCTCCTCTTCTACCTACGGAGCATTGTTTTCCATAGTCAAATGTCACAGGATCAGAAAACATGAATGGGGGATCATTGCTAACGGGGAGTAAAAAGTTCTTTCCTCTTTGGTTGGGCTTCCCTTTGGTAAAATGAGCTGTTGTTCTTGGACCCATGGTCCTCTCAGCAGCCCCCACACATACACATGCGCATAGTAGTTGGGGGTTACCTTACTACAGTGTCTAATGTGGAAAATGAGACTCAAGAGCTTGGCTCTGACCCTACCCAGTCAGGTAAAGGCTAGACCCTGCCCTCTGATGCCAGAATTGCTATTGGTTTTGCTTTAGCAAGTCCTTACAATCTAGTCATGGTAGTGAGCAGTCTTCAGGTCCTAAACCCAGCTCTAGAAGGAACAGGATCTTCCCGCCAGATAGAAGGTGTTAGATTCTAAACGTCTGGACACATTCTTCCATGGATGTTCCTTTAGGGAGGGCAGGCTGCTGTCCTAAAAGAAGAAACAGCAGCTGATGACATCCAGCATGTTCTGGAAAATCTACAAGAAGTGATTTAACTGCCAACTTTGCAGTCGGGCTTCTTTGGATAAGCAAGATCTGTCCTTTTCCAGAACTTCATCATCCACCCGAGGAAAGAGGCAAGCCTGGGAAACGCTAAGGAAAAAAAAAAGTGGGAAAGGAGCTCCTGCATTCATTCAGCAGATATTAAAAATTATTTATTATCTAATGTCCCAGTAAACACAACAGACCCAAGTCAGAAAGTTTGCAGCATGGAAGACAAACAAAAACAAGTTATTAACCATTATGGCCAGATGCTGAGGTTTGGGTGGCAGTTAGGCAGCCAGGGTTAGACCAGAGCCCTCCATGTAGCTCAGAGAATCTGGGGTAAGTGCTGCTTCAAGATGAGGGTTTTGTGCTGGCCTATGAGTTTCACTGGGGGCTCCAGGCATCCAGCAGGAGATCGACTTGTTCCTAGAAGGGAAGGGTAAAAGCATGATCATGCAAGCCTGGAAGACGTGGGAACTTTCTAGGCAGCCTAGAGAAAGAGGTGGAGGAAAATTCCACACTCAATGACGGAGATGTGGGTTGCAGCCAGACTGTGAGGGTTTGGTGACATCCCCAGGGACACGGACACCAGGACCGTATAGATGCTGTAGTGACCACATGCACACCATTGCTGTGTGCTTGCGGTATTAGTCGGCAGCCTCCGCAAGAGTTCAGGCACCACTTCCATAACAAGGGGCTGTGAAGCACATAGGGGCATCCATCAGGGTGAGACACCCTTCCTGATCTTGTAGCCTCAAAGAACAACCCAAAAGAGTCCGACAGTGGGAGTGTATTAGTTACTCTCCTTGCTGCTCTGACAGAGTCTTAGTTAGGGTTACTAGTGCTATGACAAAATACCATGACTGAAGCGACTTTGGAAGGAAAGAGGGTTTTTTCCACTCACATTTCCATATCACAGTGAAATCATCACAAGCAGTGAGGGCAGGGACTCAAACAGGGCAGGAAGTTGGAGGCAGGAGCTGATGCAGAGGCCGTGGAGGTGCTGCTTATTGGCTTGCTTTCCATGACTTGCTCAGCCTGCTTTCTTATAGAACCCAGGAGCACCAGCCCAGGAATGCCACCACCCACCATGGGCTAGGCCCCCCACATCAATTGCTAACTAAGAAAATGCCCCACAGACTGGTCTACACGGATCTTGTGGACGTCTTTTCTCAGTTGAGGTTCCCTCCTCTCAGATGAGTTTAGCTTGTGTCAAGTTGAAACTATCCACTGCAAACAGACTACCTGGGAAGAAGCAACTTCAGGGCCCGTGAAGGTTTTCTATCAGTTTGAGGAGATTCTGTCGATCACAGAGAGGAAGACATGCCACTAGGAATACTGCATTTGCTACACAGTCAGGGATGGAAGAAGCTGATGGAAATTGGTGCTCAGTCCATTTTCTCCTTCGTAATTCAGTCCAGGACCCCAGCCCATGGAATGGAGTTTCTTTCACTTAGGGTGAGCTTCTTGTTTCAGTAATTCTATCTAGAATCTCTCTCACAGACATGCCCAGAGATTTGTTTAAGTGATTCTAGACTCTATCAAGCTGCTGATCGACTTCCACCATTAGAGTGGAAACATCCTGCAATGATCTTTTCATTGCTTCCCCCAAACTGTCAAGGACCTTCTGAAGAACTGGCCTAACCAAGGGGAACTTAAGGACATGTGATTACTAAATCCAACTGGGTATCATTGCTAGGGATCCTGGAAAAAGAAGGAGGCATTAAATGCAAATCCAGAAAACATGAATAGACCACAGATGTTAGTTAAAAATACTTTCCCAGTATTGGTTCATCATCTGTAACAAATGAAGCATAGGTTACAAATGAATAAAGGTTAGTATGAGGAAAACTCACTGCAGGGCATCCGGAGATTCTCTCTACTGTCTTCATAGTATTTTTGAAATCTGTAACTTCAGAAATCCTTATTTTAAACACGTAAGATGTGTATGATAAAAATTAGAAAAGTAAACAGAGGAAATATATGTAAAAAAAACAACCTCCTTCCTCACTTTTCTTATTTTTCCTATCCTTGGGAAGAGTGCTTTTTCTCCTGTCTTGGTTTCTCCCCCGGCAATGTTTTCAGCTTCTCTAAGATACAACTGGCATTCGTCCACCTGGGTGGGCCTAGGAGGGCTGAGCAGGTGGGTAAGGATGCTGAGCATGAGAGGAAGTCTGTGTTGAAGTCTCAGTCTTCGTTTCCTCCCTGGGGCCAGTTTCCAGAGAAGTGAATATACAGTGGTTCATTAACAGTCCTGATGTCCCACACCTGGTGGTCCTTTTACTTCCTCTGGAGCACATTGTTCCCAGACACTTGGGTCAGTCAATAAAAGGCCACCTGTGACAGGGGCTTGAACAGAAGTAGAAAGCAAATGTGTCATAAGATCCCAGAACCCCTGCTCTCACTGTGAGAAGCTGACCTCTATTGGGAGCCTGCCACCCAGGGGACTCAGTCAGGTAGAGAACTTGCAGGGCTTTGTGCCTTCATTTCTGCTCTTTTTGTTGTTGTTGTTGTTTGGTCTTTTCGTTCCAGCTGGTGCCTGTCTCTTTATATATACTTTTAAAAAACACACACACAGCCGAATGCTTCTCCACTAACAAAGGCTGCACTATCTCTCAGCGGTCAGTCCATCATAGCTAGAACAGAGAGACTTCCTGTCTCATAGAATTCAACAAAGTGCTGACTGCCCCAGCAGGAGGAAAGACTTCCCATTGTGTTTCTGTCCCCATCCATCCCCTCTTTAGAAGAAACGATGTTCTCAACCCTTCTGAGTTTGGACGGATCACAGCTAACATTTTACAGTACTAAGTGTCCACACAGACAAGATCCCCAAAGCTACATAGTATGGGCACCTCTGCAGAGTGCTGTCTTTCTTGGTCTATCTTTGGTTTCATTAAATTCCCAGCTTCCCCAAACTGAAGCAGGACATCCTGTCCTTTCCAAGAGTTCACGTGTCACAGTGGAACTTACTGGCATTTAGTGGATTGATTGATGGTTGGCTTTGCCCGTGTTCGTTTACCAGGAAAAGGGTCACATTCCACTCTCTTTCACACATGCGTAGACTTGACTACACGTTATTACTTTTCTTTCTGCAGAGCTTCCCTCTCATCCTTGTGCATGGCTCGCCTAGTGCTCACTTCCTCAGGGCCTTGACTTCGGGCCAGTTCCCTAAGGAGCTCCCTAGCTCAGCCCCAACACTGACCTTCTTGGTCCATTGGTGCATTCTTGCCTCGAGAGCTTTCAAGCAGCATTTTCACCTGCAGGTTTTCTCAATACCTTTATCGGCTCAAGTGCAGGCAGGAAGACAAAAATTATCCGAAGTGTTTCAGTGAAGGAAATCTAATACAGGAAATTAATTGCAGAATTGAGCAAATAGCTAAGAATCAGTCCAGAGACCAGCTGCAGCAGACGATCCCTATCACTTCTAGGCTGGAAGGACAATGAGAAGAAGATGACATTTCCAGATTCCAGAAGCTGGAGCAATCAGGAAGAGCTGGAATCTCTTTGTAGAACCTTTAGTACCGCGCAGGGCCTGAAACGACAGAGGGAATATGGTCACTGCTGGACATACTGTCTAAAACAGAGCAAGAGAGGGAGGGAGACCCTGGCTGCTCGGGGTCTTTCATTAGCCAGACCTGTCCAGAATTCAGTGAGCAAGGGGAACTGAGGAAATTGATTCCCCGTCGAGCAGAGCAGAGGAGGGCAGTGTGGGAAGTGGATCAGCAATCAACAGTCAAGTAGTCACAGTGTCTGCTCATACTTCTCAGATGTACCCATTGATGGGCTTTGCCCAAGGCTATGTGTTAGGCCACTCCATTCCTGAAACCTGCTCTTTTCTAATTTCTCTGATCATGACAGCTGGCCTCTTGATAAAGGTGGTTTGTTTCCATGCAATCTTCTGAGTAGAAAAAAATAGAAGACAGGGGTTTCCCTTTACCCTGGGGAAGGGGCAGTGAGCTCTGTCACCATCTGACTCCTGGGTGTAACTGTGGTCCTGACTCCTCTGCAGAAAGACCTTACCTCTTTTCTTTCATGGAATCTTCAAGGCGTAATGGTTCTGTTCATCCTCACAACCATGGCAGCCTCTAAGGTTAAGCTATTCCTTGAACAATTATCTCTGAATCACAAGATCAGACTCATCACTCAGACCCCACTATCCAGGCACACTCTGATGGCTAGGGCCCTGTCAGGAGCGATTGAGGAAAGCCGGTGAACTGCATCAGGGGTTTTCAGTGCCTGTCCAAGAAGGGTAATGAGTCCCAAACTCTCAGCCTTGTGAGTGTATTTCCCCTCCTCTACTCACTGAGAGCCCTTACTATTGGCACAAGAGCTCTGGACAGAGGTGGATGTGGAAAGGAAAAAATCCAAAGACAGAACAAAAGAAAAGAAGGCCCTTCAATTGGTAGAGTCAAGAAAACAACATGAAACATGAGAAAGGCTTTATGCCTGCCTTTTTTTGTTTTGCTTTGGAACATTGCAAGAACCCAGACACTCAACTGTGTTTGGATTGGGAAGAAAGGCCTAACTTCGTAAAGAGAAATCCTTTCCAATTTTATTCTGGCTGTTAGCTGGATTAAAGGAAGAAGTAAAAGGATTAGATTGTGCAAGGCAGCAGCAACAACCAGGCAGATCCAATCTGCCTCTGCCTGGGACATGTTAAGACAGCATTTGTAGCAGTGGGATCTCTTAGCCTTCTAACTCTGGACAGATAGATTCAGCATCAAGTGGAATCATTTGTGTCACTCCTTTTCTTAACTTTAATGGCAATGGTAATATTGCTAAATATTAATAGCGATATTAGCTAAGACTGTTGGTTTGAGGTGACAAAGCCCCACCCCCCAACCCCAGTTCATTGTACTTACAGAACCTAAGAAAGTTGGCTGACCCAGCTGGAGAAAAGGCAGAGATGCCATGGAGTTAAGATGGAGTTTTAATCTTGTGAGGTTTGTTCTGTGCGGTGGGTGGCTCTGGTCTGGTTTTTCTCGGGCTGTCTCCTTCTTTCTCTCTACAGATTTTCATCATTGCTATGATAAAATTGTTAGTGTTTACAGCTCAGACAGAGATGGAAAGGTGCCCTGGTAGTCAGGAGCCAAGGAACCATACAGCTCTGTGGATAGAAATTTCCCCAGTAGAAGTGCTACAGCTCTGAGGGGAGAATATCCCCAGTCGAGATGAGTGTTACAGCTCCACTCTGTTCCACTTTGCTCCTTAGGACAAAGGCAGCTTCATGCAGCAAATCTCACAAAAGAGATTTATTGAGAGGGAAAAACCCAGGGTGGCTGCCACTGCTCAAGATGAAGGCAGTAACTGGAGCTGTGCCAAGAACTGAGCAGAATGCAGGTCTTTATATAAGGCTTCTGGAGGGAAGGTAGAGATTTCTGGGGTGGCCTGGGATTGGTGGGATTTCAAACTCAGTGATTGGTGGATTTTCAAGCTCAGGAATTTGTGGGTTTCTGGATCAGTGACTGCTCACTGTGATAAAATACCCAATAAAAACAACTTAAAGATCAAAAAGTTAATTTGGCTCCCAGTCTGGGTATACAATCCATCACAGCAGGAAAGGCAGCAGGAACATGAGGTGTCTGGCTACATTGTGTCCATAGTCCGTAAACTGGGAGAGATTAATGCTGGTGCTTGGTTCATTTTCTTCTTATATTCCAGTCTGAGATTTGAGCCCATGAGATGATGCTGCCCACATTAGAATGGGTCTTTCCACCTCAATTAACCCAATCCAGAAGCTCCCTCAGCAGACATGTCCAGAGGGCTCCATTATGATTCTGAATCCCTTCAAGTTGACATCAAGATTAACTGTCACAGAAATTATATGAGTTCTGGGGGTTGTTGTATTGAAACACTATACAGGAAGGAATAGGAGAAGCAACAGAAATTTGTTTATTCACAGTTCTGGAGGGAAAAAGTCCAAGATCAAGGTGACAGTGGTGCTAGGCTTCACTGAAGGTACTGGAACAAAGTATGACTGTTCCAAGCTTCTCTCCTGACTTCTGGAAATCTCTTGACCTCTGATGGCATAAGTCCCATCATCGTATCCTGTTATTCCGTGAGCACATCTGCCACTGTACCTACATTACCCCCTTTCTAAGGACACCAATTTACTGGGAGGATGTAGTTTTATCTTGATTAACAGTAGAAGGGCCTATCTCCTGGTGGGGAGGGTGCTCTGTGATTCTAATATATCTACTGTGAAGGACACATAGTTGAACTTCTCCCTGTAACAGAACCTCTTTTCAATCATTACACACACACGTCAGAGTCAGATTCGGGCAGCAAATCTATAGAAGGCTCACAATCCATGGCATGCCATGGCTGAATAATCATGGGAATCACCAGAGAAAAGATGAATAGAAAAACCTGACTACTATTCCCAGACAAGAAAATGGCAGATACGGTCTAACTTGCTTTCCACAGCATCAGAGCTGACACATATCCTCTCTAGGACATGCCCAGAGCTGGCTGGTTTTGCCCACAGAGGCCCTGCATAAAAGCCTCTTACACTCCTCACAAATGAGGAAATCCAGTTAAAAATTCACAGGGCTGAGAACTACATATGTATTTAAGAAAATATATATGTGCGTATATATAAACAAAAAATTTAAAAGGGGCCATAAAATAATAAAATAAAGCCATAGGGAGGTTTCGTGAAGCCATCACTGCTTTTATTTCCCCCTGTGTGCATTTAAAATGTACAGTCACTCACCTCAAAATATTTTATCACACCAATGGGCTCCTGACCTGCTCTTCAAGGTGGAGGACGGAGAGGAAGCCATTGTGAAACACTGAGCTCTCAGCTTGGCTTGTCCCAAGCGGGATGATCCAGATTGGCTCATGCTACGGCCATGCTCTTTGGAGAAAGTGCCATCCCGGGTTTGAGGCAGTCGCTGTATATGGGTGTGAGTGCATGTGCGTTTACTCTCTGATCTGAACAGTGGTCTTGGAGCCCCACTGGCAGCAACTGCAGCTGCCATAATACAAACGAGAAAATCTGCGGAGACAGGCTTCAAAGGTCGGCACTGAAAGTGAACTCAGGCATGCGGCATTCTTCTCTTTTCCTGTTGACTTGAAATTTTAATGGTTTTGTTTTTCTCCAGAGACAAGAAGAGAGAGGAATTAACTTTTACTGAGCGTCCACCCCAATGCTGGACTGGGCTGGGCTGCACCCACAAGCTCAGAAGAGTGTTTGGATCTAGTTTTGGATGTTCCATGCTTCCCTGGTTAGACCTTGTTGGCTCCCCATCTCTCAATCTGGTCTGATTCTGGGCAGAGAGCTAGAATTGGCAATATTAAGATGTTATCAAATAGGTTGGCATGTGTAATTGGCTTGGATTAGAAACCAAAGCTCTCAGCAAAGCAACGAGGTGAAATATTTTGAGCTAATGATTTATACAATAATAAGATGGTTTTCCAGAGAATTGCTTGTGTTCTGAAAGGTGTAAGTCCCTCTTCAAAACAGGCTGGTGATAGGCAATCTCGTAAGAGATTTGTGAAGAGTCTGAAGACTCTGTGACTTGGTTGGGTCTCAGAAATAAAACAGCGAATGTGGAAGGAGGAGGCACCAATGAGCCAGGAATCCGGACATAATGGTCATTGCCAATGGGGCATTCCGTCTACAGGAAAGAATGATGAAAAGCCAAATAGCTGCAGGTGTATGGCTGTGGGGGTGAGATCAAGAATATGAACAGCTCAGTATGGATCCAGGGTGTTTTATTCTACCCTCCCCACATTTATGTCTTAGCCAGGAAGAAGCTCAACTCTCTTAGGTCATTGCTGTGACCCAATAAATGCCAGGAAGGAATACCCAGGAAGGAAGGGATTGCTTTGGCTTGCAATTTGTGGGTACCATCCATCAGGTCTAGGAAGGCATGGAGGCAGGAGCTTGAGGCAGCTGGTCACACTGTATTTACTGCAAGGAAGGGGAGAGAGATGAGTGCCGGTGCTCGGGTTGCTTCCTCCCTTGAACTCAGTCTGTGACTCCAACCCATGGAATGGCACTGTCCACAATTAAAGTAGGACTTCCCACATGAACTACCGCAGTCTGGAAAGCGCCTCACAGTTATGCGCAGGGAATTTTCTCCTGGGTCATTCTAGATCCTGTCAGACTTATAATTAATATTCACCAACATTGCATCTTCACTGAAGAGCTATTAATGCCCAGAATGTTGTGAATTAAAGACAAGAAGAGCACCTTGGTGCCTGAGGCAGGAGGATTATCCTGAGTTTGAGGCCAGCCTCAGATATACAACTAGACCTTGTCTCAAAAAATAAAATAAATAAACAAACAGAAGGATCCTTACACTGCCCATCGTTATAGACGTGCTAAGTTATTTTGTGGCATTCGTTATTTTGATCTGTATTAAATGAGAATGCACAAGAAGCGAGGAGATGGACTGCAGGCCAGAGAGCTGGTGATGCTGCCGGTGGACTCAGGGATGGGTTCACTGTCGAGGGAGAAGAGCCTGAAGGACTCTCCATGCACTTAGAGCATCTCTTAAACTTAAAGTGACTGCCAGAATACCCAAAAAGGTCAACTAAGGAAGGAAAGACTCATCGCTTCCCGCAGTTCAGAGGTTTCAGACCAATGACAGGTGGATCCGTTACTTTGGGCCAAAATCATGAGTTCATCCGTGAGTAAAGACACAGATATTCTGTCTTACCCCCAAGTCTCTGCGCACACAACAAATGGCACTTGGGGTTTTGGATTCCACTGCTTTAGTGAGTTCAGCTTTAGCTGAGAAAGAAAGATGAAAATGAGCATGCCTTGACTGAGAGGATGGTGGCTTCCCTCCACTTTGTGAAGAATGGCAGTGGCTATCATTTGGAAGGAACAGTTTATCTCCTTGATCTGTGGCTCTCCCTCAGGTTGGCCCAGGAGGCTGCACACATCCCGGGGCATGCAATGTGTGACAGGAGCAGAGGCAGGTGTGTTAGGTAGACATGTGTGTACAGTGTCAGAACATGCTTCCAAGCACACCTGAAAAGGATCAGCAGGGTTGAGAGCATGTCGCCACTGCTTCCTGGTTGAGGATTATGGGCTAGCAGCCCAGAACACCCATTGCCCCCATCCCTCACTAGCAAGTCAGAGGCTAATGCCTGCCTCCTGCAGTTATTTAGCAGGCTTAAAGAGATCAAAACACCCAACAGTCAGCCAAATGCCTAGCATATAGCCAGGAGCCTCCTGCCCTAGTTGCCTCCTCTGACTTCACCTGTCTATAGCAGATCTCCAATAAAATCTCTTCTCAAAAGCCCCCCTTGGCTTCCTATTGCTAAGCAGTGCTTGCAATCTGACTTGGCTTTTGGGACCCTGCCTGTTGAAGCTCTCCAATCCTGTGTTGTAATATCTGCTACTCTGTACATAGCCACACTGAGAGATGAGTGCATGCATTTGCAAATTTTTTTCTCCTCCTGTACTTTTACTCTCTTGCTTGCCGCTGTACCCATCCCTGGGGCAAGACTGAACTTCCACAGCACACGCCCTGTTAAGTCCTCTGATTTGTCAACCTAGGAGATCCCTCCATCCTTGCCCGCTCCTATGGTTTATCTGTATTTCTTATGAAACCCTCAGGACATCATAGGTTTTTTTTAGGCCAAACCTAGTTTTCCTTGCCTGTGAAGTTCCTGACGTTAGGATTTTGTTGTAAGTGTATCCACTCAGCATCAGGCTCATCAGGCTCATCGTATGAATGAGTGAATGAATGAATGAATGTCCTCCTTTCTTAACTAGACTTTTCCTTCAATGGAGTGTTAAAAATTTTCAGCCACCCATGTGTGCCGGTTGATTTTAATCAATGACTCAAACCTAGATATATCTGAGAAGGGAGAATCTTTCTCAGTCTTTATTTCAATCTTTTAATTGAGAAAATGCCTCCATAAGCTTGGCCTGTAGGAAGTCTATAAGGTCTAGTTTTGATTATTGATTGAAGTAGGTGGGCACAGATCGCTGTGGGCAGTGCCATCCCTGGGAGGTGGTCCTGGGATGTTTACAGAAGCAAGACAAGTCAGCCATGAGGAAGAATCCAGTAAGCAGCACTCCTCCTTAGCCTCTGCTTCAGTCCCTGCCTCTAGGTTCCTGCCTTGAGCTGCTTCTCCGACTTCCCTCGTGACAGGCTATGAACTGTAAGCTGGAGTAAACCCTTTCCTCCTCAGTTTGCTTTTGGCCCATGGTGCTTACCACAGCCATAGAGAGCAAGCTAGAACACCGTGACTATTTTGGCTTTGTGAAGAGTTATTGTGATGCTTCCTGGAGGTGATGTGAGAGAAAAGAAGCTGGAAACTGAAAAGACAATAGCAGAAGAAAAGATTCTCCCTGGGGCCTCGGCCATGATGAAGGCAGAATAGGAACAGACATGGCAGTCCTGTGGCTTTTCCCAGGTTAGAAGCCATGGTGCTCGTCTTTGGCTGGCAGCCTTTGTGAGATAACTGGAATTTAAAACCCAGACAGGTGTTCAATGACGCATCATCCACCCAGATCAGTAGGGGTGACAAGGTCTTCACAGGATCCTGGGGAACAAATCCAACAGATCTAGATCCTAAAAGCCAAAATTCATTTGAGCCAAAACTCATTTGGGATAGGTCCAGACACCAACACCAGGCATGCTTTGCCTCGCCCATGGGTGGAGTGGAACAAGGCAAGTTCCTTCTCTCTTTGAAGTCCCAGGGGAAGAGATTCTCACAAACAAGGCCTTGTAAATAGGAATTAAGTCTTTGCTGGTTCGCTTTTGTCAACTGAACAGGTTAGAGTCACCTAGAAAGGTGGCATCTCAGTTGAGGAATTGCTTCCTTCAGATTGGCTTATGAGCATGTCTGTGCTGCAATTTCTTGACCAGTTGAAGGAGGGCCCAGTCCCTGTAAGCAATGCTACCCCTGGGCTGTATAAAAAAGCAGTCTGAGCAAGCTTCTTTGACCTCAGCTTCAGTTCCTGCTTCCAGGTACCTAGCCTGAGTTCTTATCTTGGCTTTCCTTATTGTTGGACTGCAGGCTATATGATGAAATAAACCCTTTCTTCCTCAAGTTACTTTTGGTCCTGGTGGTTATCATAGCACTAGAAAGCAAAGGACAAAGTCCAAGAGCCAATGGAGAGACATGGAATGAGAGTCATAGCCTTAGTATATTAGTTTTTATGTTTGTGGGTATATGTTTTTCTCTCTCTCTCTCTCTCTCTCTCTCTCTCTCTCTCTCTCTCTCTTTCTCTCCGTATGTGTGTGTGTTCATATGTTCTTGTGTGGTGGTGTTCATATGTGTGCAGGTGCACAGATGCACATGTGTAGAAAGGTAAGAGGTCAGCCCTGGAACTTCTCACCAAGTTGACTAGCCAGCCAGCCAACATTTGGGATTTGCCTGTCTCTGCCTCCCTTCTTTCTGCTGTTAGGATTACAGATGCATGCTGCTAAACTTGTTTTTGTTTGTTTGTTTGTTCGTTATTTATTTTTATGTATAAATTCTAGGGATACAAACTTAGGTCTTCAAGATTTTTGGCAAGTACCTTATGGACTAAGTCATCTCCTCAGCCCTGTATTTTGATTTTTCTCCAGACTCCTTCCCATTACTCTGTAGTAGTTCATGAGGTCAGAAGAACGTGGCCCTGGGGAGCAGAGGGGAGGCCCTGAACTTGGACAGAGCTTGGAAATGCTCCTGCCTGATAGCTACTCTTCACTTAAAATAATTAGAATTTACAGTAAAGAAACATCTGAGGGTTGGCAAATCTTTACACTTACAAGATTTTTGTTTTTAATGGGAATTACAGTAATTCCTCACCTTATAAGAGACAATAATGATCTCTTAACAGGGTTTCTAGGTATATTTGGCAAATAGATATTCAGGGAACTTCTTGAATAATGGCTTAAGAACAAAACATATACATAAAGTGCCTTGACACCAGTTCCTTCTCCATAGGCTCTTTATGCAGACCGTGCTTGTGAGTGTCTGTTATGGTGCATGGACCTGCAGTCTTTAAAAGTCTGTATTCAAATTCCAGTTCCTTTTGTTGCGATCACCCAAGACAAGTGACTTAAAACCTTGCAGCCCCTCTCTGCCTTCAAATGGGAGGGAACTTCTTGTATTCATTTGACAGGCACTTTATGTGTAAGGATGCCAATGAGTCAAATTCATAGTCGATGAATTTTAGGACAAAAAAGGGCATGTTGCCCCGTTCATAGTCTTCTCCTTTCCAGTGAAGAAACTGAGGCTGAGAGAGGAAAAGTGATTTGACAGAGGTTCCCATAGCAAGAGGGTCAGAGCAGAGTTCTTTCATGGGAGAACCCTTGCTCAAGTGACTCTGAGACTCCATATGGTAGGTACATCCCAGTGAAGCAGGTCCATTTCCTAAATCAGATGCCGAGGCTCAGAGAGCAAGGTGTTTCACTTATTTCCCTGGCGTGCAGCCAATAGGACTGTCCTATAAGAGCAAAAGTTATGCTTTAAATTTTAATTACTCCACTTAAGTAATTCTATGGAAGAAGGATATAACTTCTTGGAGTGCTAGGTGGGGCTGTTCAGATGAGAGAGATAGTCTTGAATTTCCCTTGCCCAAGGACTTAAACTCTTGGATTGTTGGATAGGGAGTGTCTAGATCTCATTTGGTTGACCCCTATTGCACCGAATGCACCAGATGTGCTTGGTCTCTTGTAGGCGGGAGATAACCCAGACAGGAAGTATATCAAAATAGATGCTTGCCACTGATTGGACCTGGCTTACAGGTTCTGCCTTTGTAAGCACCTGTGTCACATGACTCAGTGCCATTCTATGGGAGCTTTGGAGGTGACAGGTTCACTCCATGGGTACCTCAGACTGGAACTGGTCAGAGTCCCTCTACCATTTAATTAATTTAATTAAAGCCTGCTTGCTTCAAATTTGGCTCAATTGTGGTGGTCTTATTCTCTACCAGATTTGGGATTTATACTCCCAAGGCTAGTGTGTGGTCCTCAGACCTGTAGTGGAACATTTGAGCTTATTCTCAGATATTGTAAAACTACATCTACTATCTGTGCAGTTAAATGAATTTTAAAATATTTGCTATGAGCTGCTGGGTGAAAGATTACCTTGGAACCAGCTTCCTAGGTGTGGATGGACTGCAGTAATTGTCTAAGCAATTGATGCTTGGATTATCTTGCCTTCTGTTTATTTTATTGCTAATGAAAAGGATTTCTGTGGTTCCTCCCTAGAGACCAACAAAGAGATAGGGGAATGCCTATGTCGTTCAGTTTTGACCTTTGTCTAGTGGCAGCCAGGTCAAACTGCCAAGGCATTGGGGGAAGTCGATTATAGGATTATGTTTATTAACACAAAATAGGCCTTTGTATCAGTGGGTAGTTCCTTTTCTCAATAAAATAGCTCAAGATCTATCCTCTCTGTCCATCAAACAGTAGCTCTTGTGCTTCAAGCCCTGCACACTGGGTACTTGGGTTTCAGAGACCAGATCTACCCTGGAGAGGTTGGGTCTTCAAGAAAGGTGCATGCAAGTGATTGCCTGTAAGACAAGGTGATCACATTCACAGCAAGACAAAAGCAACACAGAGAAGGCTCACCTGAGCACCGTGGAAAAGCTCTGGAGATGACCTGTTTATTCAAGGTCTTCAGGGTTTAGAACTCCACTTGCTTCCCTTCATAACCATGGAACTAGGAGGAAACCCCGTGTCCCAGCTGGCTTGCATCTGCAAAGGCTGTTGGGGAGAGGTCTGTGAGAAATGGGGGGCCAATCATGTTGTCATTTTGCTTAACCCACTCTCTTCTCTTCCTCAACAGAAAGCACACCACCCTGTCCTCTGGGATCCGATGGCCTTGAAGAGGGGGCTGCAGGCCCTGCAGACACCAACTCGTCCCAAAGTGCTGACATGGAGCCAGGTTAGTCCCTGTCACCTCTGATTTTCAGTCATCAACTGTAACCCTGCGGGCTTAGTGAGAAGTGTGTCTTAGAACCTGGAAATGAATATACTTTTCAGACTGTATAGGAAGTGCAGGTATCACATGACGATGGCAGTGAACTTCTTAATAAGAGGATAAGGGGAAAAGGCTGCTGGGAGCTGTAGTGCCTGATGTATTTGCCTGTTGAGCAGATGGTAGGATGATTGCTGGACTGGTATCCCAAGGCTTTTCCTCATATTTCACAGTGCAACCACCACAAAGAAGGAAGGTAGGTGGGGTTGGGTATCCAACGGGAACATGATGGTGGTGCTGGCAACAAGTAGGTACTATTCAGGCCTGTCCAGGACAACAAATGCTATGGTGGATTAGAGCTCCGTCTAACAATCAGGAGACCAGGGTGCAAGCCAGAGGCTGGTTGAGCATGAGAAGAGAGCAATAAGTGAGAGACTGTTAGAAGGGGTCCAAGAGGGCTCTCTGGAAGACTTTCTTCCTATTGCCATGCAGCATAGCTATATATCGGGTAGGGAATGTAGTCTATCTAGTGCTGATAACTCGGGGCTGTATGGGGGAAGGGGTATGGTGTTTCAAGCTGGAGGAGCGTGGCCCAGAGTAAGACAGCTTCAGACATGGAGGTGGAACCCAGTGAAGGTAGCTACAGAGGCAGGAGCGAGGACAGGGGAGTAAGCTCTTCATTGGAGATCTATTACACCCACTTCTACCAAGTTTAATTCTCATCCTCTGTTCAGTTACATAAGGTGACATATGGGCTTTGTTGGACTTCATATTGCTGTAGTAATGAATCAACTCTGGAATCCCAGTGGATAAACAGAACTGAGTTCTTATGATAACGGCATTAACCTTTTAGAGAGCCCTGGATACTCTCTAGAACACGTGGCCGCCTTGGTCCCTGCTGCAGTTCAGACACCTGGAAGGTGTTTGCTGTTAAGTACTTTGGATCAGAAGTAGCATACCCAGCCTACTGGATATCACAGTCTCTGCCAGGATATCAGGATCCTGGGGTCTGTGGGAAAGAGATTGTGAATGAGGCCTAATCATGTTCATCAGAGTAGGCAATCATCTTCATCTTACAGCCAGCAATTGGAGGACTCAGAGGTATTCACTGTCCTGTCCAAGGTCTCCCAATCACAAAATGCTGTGATTGGGATGTTGCATAACCTCTACTTGGAACATCCATGTAGCCAATCAACAAAGACTTACGGAAGAGTTACCATAGTCTGGGGGACGACAAAATCAGAGGTCCCTGAAGTGTATGTAACTACACACAGCAATAAATGCTCTCTACCTTGAGCAGATGCTCTCTGAAAGCCTCTGAAAGTTTTAGCTTTCCTCTGGAGGGACAGGTGAAACGAGATCACACGTATAGAAAGGCTTGATTTACGCATCTCACTTAACTCACATTACCCCATGAGCCAGTTCTCATGGCCCCATTTTTAAGAGAAGAAAACCGAGTGTGGATCAGTCAGGTAAGATGAGAGCGCATCTGTTCCTCAGCCCCTTCTGAGGCTCAGGTGCAATAGTGACTCGGGTTCCAGTAGAACAGTAACTGAATCTCTCCCACTCCATGTAAATCCTAGAAATGTGGTCCCTTGGTCTTCCTAGAAGTCTTCTCCAACCAGTACTTTCCTTCCTTGATTCTCCAGGGTGCCCTATATGGCATGTTGCACCTAGGAGACACTGACTTCAGCTCTGACAGAGGGAGACTGAATTACTCATCCCTATTATGCTGCCACCCACAGAGCTGGGCCTGGAGCAAGGCTTGTTGAGCTTATCTATAGCAAAGGAGGGGAAAAAGACACTCCAAAAATACTTGGTTGAAAGCTCTGTATCTGGCAGGGTAGGGTCACACATAATCCTTGACATCAGCAAGTCCTTGTCTCAGGAATACTCTCCCCTGTCCCTCCAGCTCCATAGCCCACCATCCCAGCCCTGCACTGTGTAAACATTTCATTGACAAGTCACTTCTGACCTCCGTCTTCCTTGTGACAGACTCCTCTGTTTCTACACTGACCCTGACTCTCCCTCAGCCCTGGATTCTGCTCACTGGGCTTGGTAGCCAGGATTCCTTTCCCTGTCTAGCACAGAGGCACCTGTCACAATACCTGCCAGGTCACATCGCTTTCCTATCAAACCCTCCTGTGACTGTCCACCTCATGCAGAAGAAAAGCCTATAAAGGCCTCCTACCCCCCCAACCAGGCCTTATATCTGGCCCCAGAGCCCCCTTTCCACCCAGCTTTCTCAGCACTGGCCTCTCACACCACTCACCCCTTCCATTTTCCCTAACCATACACATGCTTCTGCTTTGGAGCATCTAGCATGGTCTTTACCCTAGCCTTTGAGAATACACTTCTGGCCTAGGGAACAGCAGCAAACAGAAGTAAAAGCCATTGTCCCTCTGAGCTGACCCATGCAGGATGTAGTAGAAGCATGGTAACTGCCCAGTGGCTGCAGAGAGGTGAAAAGGAGTATGTAGAAGGGCGGAGTCATCCCTATCCCACAACCCTATGGGAAAGACCAGTCCTTCCAGTCCAGGTCTTTCTAGAACTCTTTTCTGTTAGAATACTTTTATATAGCATGTATCTCCACTTGCTGTTTTATATATTGCATGATAGTTTATTCATTTTTCAGACATCTCCCATTAGTATTTAATTTCCAGGCGAGCATACTCCTTTATGCGGCTCCCCGTAATGTTCTTATGCCTAGAACAATGCCGGGCGCACAGCAGACAGTAAACACAGAGTGAGTGAGCAACCGAGCGAGCGATTGATGAGCAG
Source organism: Cricetomys ansorgei (assembly GCA_026225945.1). Classification (NCBI taxonomy): domain Eukaryota; kingdom Metazoa; phylum Chordata; class Mammalia; order Rodentia; family Nesomyidae; genus Cricetomys; species Cricetomys ansorgei. The sequence goes on from JAMJFZ010003206.1 coordinate 2,092,209, forward strand.
TTTCCACTGCTCCCCGCTTCCCTGCCAGTCCCAACAGCCGTGTTTGACCAATGTTGAGCCTTCAAGCCAGGATATGACCCCTGTTCTCCTCTCTACTGCTCTGCCTGCCCAAGAGGCTGAAGTCCCCATGGCACATCACACAAGCATTGCCCCATCTATCATCCTGAGTTCCAGGGGTTTCAAAGACAAGAACAGATCCTGGCTTTTGAACCTGCCACAGTGGGATGACCTGGTCACTGTCAGCCTCAGCGGAGGGGAAACAGAACTTTATCTATAGCTTCAACCTGGTGGGGAAGGGGGGTTGGAAGGCTGGGCTCCTCCTCATCCCCATGTCCTCTTTGCCAAGCAGCAAGCAGTCAGGCATTTGGAAGCCCTGCTTATCAGCTAGACCCCTTCCTGCCTATGACCGGCCTCATAGGTCAGGAAGAGGAGGCAAATGGGACACTAATTAAATTCAGAGTGAAACTAAATCTGGAGGTGTTGCAAACACCACGGAGGAGGCGGGCAGGACTTAAAAGCACCTCTCTAGGAGGGAAGGGAGCCAAGGATGTAAACAGCCAGGATCAGCTTCATACAGACCCATCATGGACAATGCATCCAGGGTGACAGAGTTCAGCGACCTTATCCTAGGGGTGTCACTTTGTGGTCTTTAAATTAGAGAACTTTTAATTAATGGACTGACTCATTCATGCTTTTTCATACCAGTGAGGAGAAAAAGGGGGTGGTGAGTAGGTTTACAGTTTAAAGTTAATTAATCAAGTAACCAAGACAAAAACATTTAAATAAGTTTACGCCTCAAAATAAAGATGGAAAGTTGGGAAGAACAAAGAAGTGGGGGTAGAAAATGAGACAAGAAGGGGGTGTGCAGGAGAGGGGCTGCAGGCTGGTGTCTTGAGGACGGCAATGATTTGTGACAAGTACATAAGACCTTGAATCTAATGAGCTTGAGACATGGAAAGCTCAGGGCAGGCAGTACCGGTGGCTGGTGTTTAGCACCATTTCAGATCCATTGTTCAATCGCGCAGTTACAGGCATTCAATACTTCACACCAGGTCATCACAGGCGGCCTCTCATTAAATTCCCTTAAAGTTTGCTGGACGGCCTCTTATAGCTCATGTGAAAAGTGAGGCTTCTGAAGCCCAGGGAAAATTATGCCTTTACAGATGATGCTGGCACAATAGCTATCCACATGTAAAAGCTTGAAACTGGACTGCTCCTCACATGCACAAGTGACCTCAGGTTAAATCATGAGCCTAGGTGTAAAAGCTAAAACTATAAACTTTTAGAAAAAAACATAGACGTAGACAGATTTATAATCTTGGGCTAGGTAATGGTTTCATACCTACAAAGGGAGAGGAGGAATACAATAGATAAACTGGATTTAAAATTTTGTGCTTCAAAGGATATCTATAAGGCAACTCCAAAATTGGAGATTTTTATTTGCAAATCATATATCTGATAAGGAACTTATATCTATAATATAGAAAAAACCCAATGATAAAATAACAAACATTTTTAAAATGAGCAAAGAGTTTGAATAAATATTTATTCAAAGAACATACAGAAGTGGTCTATACATATATAAAGAGGTATTTAGCAAATGCAAGTCAGAGGCATAAAGTTGCTTATATAGCCAAGCTTTGTTATACCAAAGCCTCCATCCCATACCTCCATAATCCTGGGGAAGAGGCTACAGTGGGGAGAGAAGGCTAGTGTGCCACTAAAGGCTTTCAGGGGGAGGTAAAGAAACCACCCTTGAAGGTAATAAGAAAGATTTTCTCCCATCCTCAAGCAACAAGCTTTCTGTTTTCAGGACCTTGTTTTATTCACTATTATTGATAGCCTCAGAGGGCTCTTTGTTTACACAGATTGTACCTGTTGAGATAGTATTCATTTATTTGTCATATTAGTAACAACAATTAACATGCTAAATTGATATATATAATCTATTTACCATAAAAGCAGTAAACTGTACTATCAGCATCAATAACACATTTCTGTGAGACCTTCCTATCCAGATAGGAAGGGATAAGAGGGTACCACTTCACAGCACGGCTCTCCAGAATATGTTCTTGCTCTGCATCCGTCTGCACCCATGCGGGAATGGGAAGGGAAATGAGGGCAGGGCATTCTTAGAAATAGTTTGGTCTCGTAGATGACTGAAGGTGTCCTGGGAACCCTCAGGGATCCCTGCACCTGTGCTTTAAAAACTATACAGAAGCGGTCACTGTGGCTAGCCTTAGAGCTGTGTGAGAGTAGAGGACAGGAATTCTGGGATGGAGCCTGGCTGCTGCAGGGGGCCCAGCCTTTATGCTGGTCACCAAACTCCTCCTCCTATGCTGGCCAATTTAGCAAAGTCCTACTCGTGCTTTTAAGTGGGGATGGAAAGCCTTTCCTGCCATCCTTTATCATCCCCGAGTCTTGGCATCCTGCACCCTGGCAGCTGCCATGAGGGGGGCATTTTGGCAGAAAAGTGGCTAAGCACAGGGTTCCAGAAGGAATTGAATCCTGTTTGTGGGAAGGTTGGGGTGTCTTTCTGTGATTGCTGTCTAGAAGCTAGCGTCCCTTAGTTTTGCAGAAGCATCTCTTTGATATGTATACATACAATAGACCACAGTCACCAACAGGCAAAGAAAAGCTTCCCAACTAACTCCAGTTTGTCAACAAACAAAGTCATGGCCATTGCCTTGGAGAAAAGGGGAGAAAGGAAAAGAGGGAAACAAACAGCTGTGTGTTCCCCATGTGCCAAGCACCCCCGCCCATGTTACTAGCACTACAGCTATCTGGGAGGCTCCCCACTGTACAGATGTGTGCAGCGAGGCTCTCTCCCCTGTGAGAGATCCCTTGATACTGGAGGGCAGAGCTGGGATTCAAATTCATAACTTAAACCAGCCTGCCTATGATGCCCGTGACTGTGTTTCCTAGTCACCCACCTGACCGTGGCATCACTGGTTTGGACATAAGTGTTTACTGCTATATATTTCTTTTTGAATAAACATAATCCAAGGCTGGGAAGATGGCTTGATGGGCAAAAACATTCGCTGTATAAACACAGGGATCTGAATTTACCACCTATGGAAAAAGCCAGATGTGGATACGTGTGCCTATAGCCACGACACTGTCAGGGGCAGAAAAATGGAGGTTTGCTAGGACTTGCTGGCTGAAAGCATAGCTCAAAGTTTAGTGAGAGAACCTGTCTCAAGGGAAAAGGATGATAGAGTCAGACACAGCACACTTTCTTTTGGTCACCTTTTGCGGGCATGAGCATCATAGGAACATACACTACACACCGTATACCACACACACACACACACACACACACACACACACATAATCATATGTTTCCAAGAACACTTTTTAATTCTTGGAAAGATAGGCAGGAACACAAAAAATGCTTCTGAGCAGTAAATCTCCACTTCTGCATGGCTTCCTTTTCATTAAACAAGGCTACAGTTAGGATGTAAACCTGAGTTACTATCAGTCAGAGGAAGCAGTGACTCTGACATACTCAATTGGTCAGGCCTTATAAGAGATTTCTATCCTGGCTGGTTATGGTACCCCGGGAAGTAAAAAAGCCTGGGACATAAATAAACTCAGTTTGGAAAAATAATCCTAAATTGGACATTCAAGTTTATATATAAAAATTGCAACAAATAAGCCTTAAGAAGCTAAGAATGTGCTGTCAAATGTAGTGCCAATGACGTCAGCTAGCGAGGGTGAATGAACATTTAATGAACCCTTACTGAGGTCACATCTGTGGTAGACACGATGCAGGTTTTACCTCCAGTACAAAAGCCTATATATCTGTGGGCATATGACATAAGACTCTCCCTATTTTTAAGCTGTGACTCAGAGAAAACTCTTGCTCGGGAAGGCATAGCTGTGACAGAGTGAAGTCAGTGCTATTTGCTTTGTCCTTTAGCAATGACACTGGGAAGAAACGCTGAGTCTGGTCTCATAGAAAGCCAGGCTATCACTCTGAGGTAGAGTCCTCGGTAGTTCAACAGTGGTCATGCTAACCTCACATGGGTTTTGGGCTTTCTTCTCAGGTTCTGTCCATCATCCCTGGCTGCATTTGCTGACATGAGTCTGCACCTCCATATTCACACAGAGATGCAGGATGCCCACCACCCTATATGATGTCATCTTCCAACACTGTAGCCTTTAATTAATATTCTTAGATCGACAAAATTCATGTTTAGGCTTAAGGAGGAAGAGTGACTACTTAATCTGAGTAGAAATCCAGGCCCCTGACTGAGCCTGAAGCCCACAGTTCTGTTTGCCAAAACAGAAATCTCCTGTAACAGAACCTCTTCTGGCCTGGGCCTCCCACATTTTGAGAGGAAATGACGAGGCAGACATTGTCAAAGTCTTGTGTAGAAATCTGCCTGTTCCTAATTCCTGGCAGGGTGAAGATTAGAAGCCTTGAGTCCAGCCGGTCCCACAGATGTGGCCACCTAGGTCCAGAACCCTTTCACATCATTCTTCATGTCAGCATTATTTACCCACCCTCATCCCCAGAGTGGTGCCCAATGGAAGTGCTGTGTGTGTGTGTGTGTGTGTGTGTTCAAAGTGATCACATAGCCATTTAGCCACTTGCAAGCTAAATGCCTAATTTATTTCTAAATGGAAGATTGGTGTCGTTATCCTTGGTGGATTCAATCACCAAACCAAGGCTTGCTTCCTATTGCTAATTGCACTTTCAACCATGTACTTCTCCTGCCCGATTTGGCCAAAGCAGCTGGGGCAGGAGTCTAGCCACTCATTTCCAAGGCTTTGGACCTCTCTGGCTGTATGGTCTTGACTTGCATACACTGAAAGGAATATGTTTAGAAACGTTCCACCTCCCATTGCTTTCCCGAAAGTTCCCTTGGTTGAAAAGAATAACAAGTCAACCAAAGCAGCACCCTCTGCTTCTTTAGATTGTAACCATAGTAGAAAATCCACGTGTGCAGAAAACGCTCCAGGGGTGAGAAGAGACATTTGTTGAGGGCCTATAAGATGTCAGCCACTGCGCTGAGCATTTCACAGTCCATTTAACTCTCACAACTACCGGGAGAGGTAAGCATGTTATTTCTGATTCACAGATGGGGCCATGGAGCCTCAAAGAGGGTCAGCGGCTTAAAGTCAGCTGGGAAGTGGGGAGAACCTGGAATTAGCTCAAGGTCATCCACCACAAAGCCTCACCTCTTCCCAGGGTGGTGGCAACAGAAACAACTATAGCTAGAACTACCATTTGCAGAGTGCTCTCGCTATGTCTGACTTATATTAACTCATTTAACCCTGATAAGAGCCTGTGATATTGCATACCCTTCACCCCCATTTGGCACAAGAGAACACCAGGGCAGAGAGAAGTGCTTCCAGAATGTATAATTTTCTGAGATAACTATTTAGAAGATAAGCCTCAGTAGCCTGTCACTGTTTGCTACTCTGTCATAAGGGGCTCTCATCCAAATCAGCAAATAAGCAAAGGCATTGCTGTAGGATGTACTCACTAATCTTGGTGATTGATAACAAATTATAGTTTTCTTGCCCCTGGTATGATTATTCTGGTTGCTACTAGCAGCCCGTTCTAGCCAGTAAGTTGGGAGACTCCTAACAGGTCAGAGGATCCCAGAGTGTGGTCTGTTGAGCACAGTAGGAGGTCATGGACTAAGTGGTAGAGAGAAGGTTCTTGCATTACACTGCTGGAGACCAGTCCTGGATTGCCAGCTCTGGATTTTGAGCAAGTTATTTGCTCTCTATGATTTTGCTTTTAATATATAAAGTGGATATAATAAGTTCATATTTTGCTAGATGATCATATGAACCAAAAGTCATGTGAAATGCTTATAATCATGGGGTAGCACAAAAAACTAAAGCCCCAGTAGGTGCTTCCCAGTGTGACAGAATGCTAATTTAAAGAATCGGACTTAGAACCTCTTTCCATTTGCAGGCGAGGAAACCAAATATCAGAGACAGGCAGTGATTTAGCCGGTATACATGGACATTTTTTAACAAATAAAAATAACAACTTGTCGTCGCCGCCGCCGTTGTTGTTGAGACGGTCTCTACGCACCCCTGGATGTCCTAGAACACGGTATATAGACCAGGATAGTCTTGAACTCACAGAGATCTCTCTGCATCTGCTTCCTGAGTGCCAGCATTCAAAGCCTTTTGTTTTTTGATTCACCAAGGCCCATGCTGATATTACAGGTCATACCCAGAGCCCCACCTTTCAGGCAGGAGGTGGTGGCACACACCTTTAATCCCAGCACTCGGGAGGCAGAGGCAGGCGGATCTCTGTGAGTTCGAGGCCAGCCTGGTCTACAGAGTGAGTTCCAGGACAGCCAGAGTTACAACAGAGAAATCCTGTCTCCAAAAAAACAAACAAAAGAAGAAGAAAAGGAAAGGAGGAGGAGGAGGAGGAGGAGGAGGAGGAGGAGGAGGAAGAGGAGGAGGAGGAAGAGGAGGAGGAGGAGGAGGAGGAGGAAGAGGAGGAAGAGGAGGAAGAGGAGGAAGAGGAGGAAGAGGAAGCAGCTCATGTTTCAATCTTACTTTTCCAATCTGCTGTACATTTCGGACAGTGTGGTCTTGGTGCAAGCTTTCGTAGCCCTTGTGGTATATTTACATACTACACCTGTTACTTTATTGACTGAGTCTGATTGCTTTGGTTCTTACCATGTGTAGGTCCAGTCATTTCAGTCACTGCTCCTTCTCTCTCCTCCCATGGTGGCTCCCTTCCTTATGTAATCTTTTTGTTTGTGATTTTGAAACCTTGGAACTTTTTTGAGGCCTGATATGAAAATTCACTACTTCATAAAGGATTTGCAATTGCTTTAGAGGAAACCACCTCAGGTTTACATCAAATTAAATATACAATTTGTACTGTGAGCTTTTGGAGGGAAGAGTTTTTTATTTTTCTACCCACAAGGTAATACACATAACGGCCATTTTATGCTTGGAAATTCTCAAAGCATTTTTTTTCTTCTTCTGCTTCTTTTTTTTTTTTTGCTTTTTGCTTTTTTCCTTTGCCTCTAGTGGGCCACCTTTTCTTGCTGTGTGCCTCTGTGGTGTGTAAAGGTGTGAGATACTGGCCTTCTCTAATTCAGGGACACAATGAAGTTAATGATATTGCCTTTGGAGCCCTAGCTATAGCTGAGGATCCCAACCTGTCTTCCCTCCTTTTGAAGATCTGTGACTTTATTTCCTTTGTTGTTTCTTCATAACCCAAAGCCCCAAGATCACCAAGGATGGTAAGATACCCTCGGGACAACGATCACATTCCATGCTGTGTGTCCTCTGTGAATTTGTGTTATCTTGTGTTATGATGGACTCTGAGGATTTCTTTTTGCTTCTTGCCAGCTTAGCTATATATTTAAAGATAAATAAATGTACTAGACATCAGGAGAATTCTTTGAGGTAAGTAGGAAGCTATATTTCTGGAAGCAGAAGTCTACTGGTCATTGCCAGCCTTCACTGGTGTAAGTGGGTGACTTCATCACTTTAGACCTGGGTGGTCATTACACATTTGCTACTTAGTGTAGTTTTCCTTGTGAGTCAACCCTGTATTTCAGGAGAGTAGAGAGGAAGTTTCTACACCATCAAAATCTCTGTCTTTCAACATTATTGTTACCATTCTTCTGTGGTCTTAGTTTGTGCTTGTCTCAGCCCCAAAGGGACCTTGACCACCAAGCATATTACCTGTAGATATTGACAGACAGAAACTTGTTTGTAAAAAAATATATATCTGCTAAATACCACATTCTGAAGGAATGTCTGTACACTAATCCTGTGAGCCAGTCAGCCCAGATTGGTCCTGGCTAATAAGCATCAAGCCTGGCATAAATTGTGACAGGCATCATAAACAACGTCATTCATCACTTTGATTTATTCATTTTGCAAACATTTTCTAAGCACCTATTTTGTGCTGTGTCCACACGAGTTCCTAGAATGTGCCAGTGGTCCTTCTCATTATAGACAAAGACACTTCTATGGACCATGATCACATAGTGGAAAGGGAACCAACACAGCTTCAGATGGGGGTGCCCCAGCAAGCTTTCCAGAGGGAGCGGTATATGAACCAGAAGCACAAAGGATGATGACAAGAGCTAGAAATGTAATGACCAAAGATGGATAGTCCCTCAAAAGAAAACAGCACTCAAGGAAATGGTCCTTCTGAGTTTCCTTCGTAACCACCCCAGAAACCACCTTTGAAAACACTATATTAATGTATGCATTTTCAGCAGAGGCAGTACTATTTCTAAGGGGGTAAAATTGCTATTTGGGAGTTAGGGGTGAAAAATATTAGTTATTATAATGATTTGTGTTCCCAAGGACTACAGTATACAAATAGACACGCAGTACTGTGGTGCTAAAAATAAAAATGGACAGGAGATAGGGAGTGATCAAGGGAAACAAGTTTATAAAGGCCTGTGGCAGAGCAGGCAGAGTCATGATTTACAGAGATGGTGAGCACGGTGTATAACCGAAGAAGCAGCATTGGAGTTAGCCACGCCTAAGTTCAAAAGCTGCCAGCCTTGTTGAAAACATAAATAACCAGGACAAATTTATCTCATGGCACTTCTATTTCCTTGTCTATGAAGTGGGGTAATGCCTCTCTTCACCAAGTTGTTATGATGGTTCCATAAAGTACCATCTGCAAAGTCCTTGGCATGTAGAGGGCAGCTAGAGATGCCAGTGTGTTACCTGCCCACCTCTGTTCAGACCCCTATTTGCTGGCTCAGGGGAAGGCACAACGCTAAGCATGCTTGTTGGGAACCACTCCGCTTTCCCACTAGTCAGTCCCAGGGGTCAGGAAGAGAGGAGCCATAGGAGAGCTCTTTCCTCTGTTTCCATGGAGATATACATTATCCAGAGCCCTTGGGGTCACCTGGGGTGGGGTCTGGAGTGGTCTGTGATGTTAACCAGTTGAAGCTAAGGAGTTGAAATAGATCTAAGGTCTACTAGGGTTTCTCTCTTGGGATTTCAGTTAATTTGGAGGCCTCAGTTCTTGGTCTCTGTACCACCATGTAGGGAGCAACCTGCTAACTGAAGCCCTGGCAGGTAGGTAGTTGGAGGAGAGCAACATGAGGAGTTAAAGAGGAAAGGTTAGGTAAACCTCCCCTGTACTTTAAATCCTACTTCCCTGTCTGCATCTTTCTAGACCCAGTGAAGGCCTGTGAGAATCTCTGAATGATGCCTGCCACAAGCTGGGCCCTCCTTATGTGTCTGTTGAATGGTCAGCTACCTCCTTCACTTACTTATAACCAACATTGTAGTTCACTGAAAACTTGTTCTTTTGATGCATTATTCTCTTCACCCTCAAAGCAACTCAACTGTCAATCTCCCACCATCACCACCCACCACCACCACCATCACCACCACCACCACCATCAATCACCCCTATGGAGATCAGGCTATGCTGTGCTCTAAGTCACACCACACCATATAAAACAGTGTTTATTCAGGTTGTATCTCCCCCTATAAAGTCCATTTTATAGGAAGTTTTTGCCTCCATCTTGACAGTTATTTAGTTTAATTTAATAGGCAGGTAAACTGAAGCTGGTATAGATTAGGCATTGCCCCAGCTGAACAGATTGTAGAGCCAGTGTAAACAGCTCATTCTGCTTGTCTTTTCTTCCTGGGATTATTCCCTTTGGCTGTCATGGGGCCTTCCCCAGGGCAGGGCTGGAGGCTTATTTCATTCTGAAGCCCATGCCCTGTCCAAGGAGAGAAAGGACAGAAGAGGTTTCCTGTCTAGCAGTGGGCAGGGATGTCTCCGTCTTCCAGCCCTGTCAGAGTCGTCCCAGCTCAGCTGACAGTCCTGACTCCTGTCTGGGCTTATACACCAGGTATGACAGGCAATTCACCTTTGCCACATCAGTGTCATACAGAAGACAGCACGCAAGCCCATGTACCAAAAAGCAAAGACGTGTCACCATGTTCCACAGAGCCAGGTAGCAGGGCTTCAGTCTGACGCCAGCTCTTTCCAAAGCTTGTCTTCTACAGCAAGGAACAGCAGTTAAACAGTTCTTCATCTCTGTATGGAACATGTCAGGACAAAGGCCCAGCAGGTCCAGTGTGACATTGAAGATATGCCGCAGCTCTGTCCACCTCTTCAGCCCCAGGCTGTACCTGCACCTACTCAACCTATGCTCTCTCGCCATTCTTAATGTCTGCGAAGGCAACGAAGGCATGAGAGGGACAGGGAGTCTAGAAACACTAGAGACAAGCTAGCTCAGAAATGGGAACGCAATCTCCTGCTTTCCAAAGCACAGTGCAGGTGGCCAGTGTTTGCTGTGGATTCTCTCCTTGACCTTCACGACAGGCCATTGGCAAGTGGGAATTGTTGCATCTTGGGAGCAATGTAGGACTCTGGGTACTCCAGAAGGAGTTGCATGGGCTGAGGAGACCTTGGGATCCGAGGGAGGGACATCCCAGGAAAGTCTGTTCAGGCGACAAGTAGCAGAGCTAGAGACTGAGCCCGGAACCCGACTGCAAAGGCCACTTCCATCCCTCCCATTGCACAGTGATGTCTCAGAGGGGAGGAAACGCATAGGCTAAGGTCTCTGTATGGTTCTGGGTGACTGGGTGAACTCAGAGCTACAGATAGGCCCCGGAGAGCCTCAAGTCTATTGCCAGGTATACAAATGTGTGCTATTTGGCTCTTCTGATACCATGTCTTCTCTGAGAGGCCAGGAGTGGGCTCCAATCTCGGTATGACTGCGTTGCTCCTGCCGCTGCCCCACAGCAGGACTCATCATACTTACGTGGCCATCCCAGCACGTGTCACTCTTCTCTGGGCAGCTAAGGGGAATATATGGATGTCTACGCTGGAAGCTCTTGTGAGTAAGGAAGTGTTTAAGCCTGAGGAGGGCCCACACTGGATGTTTGTGGCATGGCTTTGTTTCTCCTTCTGTTCTTCCCAGGGCTATGAAACTCATAATGGAGATTTGCAAGGATTTAGGTGAAGAAGGCTAAAGCCCAGGGGGGAGCAATGTGGGAGGTACACAGGAAGCCAGGGCTCCACCAGGCTCCTCGGCACCTGGCAGAAACAAACAGTATCTGGGTCTCAGTACTTACAGGCAACAGAAGTCCCAAACAGCATTGACCTCATTAGAAGAAGATTCCCTCCTTTGCAATCAGCAGTCTGTATTCCATGCTTTCAGGCAATTATTTGCTGCCATTCTGGGTCTTCCTCAAGGACCATGGGAGGTTTTATTGTGAGGCTTCGATGCTCACATGTGAGGCCTAGACCCTAAAGCCATCTAGTACCCTGGCCCCACTTTCTGTATACCAGACCAGATGCTCAAGTGGGAGGCTGGCCCAGCATTCCTGACATCCCTTTCTCCTCCCTCCTCTATTTAAATTAAGCATTCTTTGGGATAAAGAACATAGTGAAAATCCATGTGCCCGTCACCCAGGAGGAGATTTACAACAGGTAGCCACTGTAATTCCAGACACCCGTCAGTAGGCAAATGTTGAGGACTCGTGTGTCCGTCCACCCCATACCTCTTCACTTTTCTCAACATCCAACAGCCTAGGTAAATCTGCAGGAAATTAGGCTAAATGAGAAAGCCAAATTTAAAAACTCAGATATTTTATCCATCTGTTGATTTTGGAAGTTCCAAAATTTTATAAATAGAAAATGAGTTAGTGGTTGACAGTAAATGAATGGAACCAGGGTTTGGAGAGCTGGGGTTAGAGAAAGGGCAACAAGGGAAGCGAAAAGTATGGCTCAGAAGAGAAGGCGGTTGCTGTCAAGCCTGATGGTAACCCGAGTTCAATCTCCAGGACCCACATGACGGAAGGAGAGATCCAATTCTTTGAAGTTACCCTCTGACCTCCATGTGTGTGCAATAGCACAGGCAACTCCCTCTTAAAATAGTAAATGTGTCTGTCTGTCTGTCTGTCTGACTGAGCGTTGTATGTGTTGTATATGTGTGATAAGGAGCAATTCTGGTAGAGATGGGAATGTCCTTTGTCTTGACTATGTTGATAGACGCGCCAAACTGTAGTTGATACGATTCTATAGAACTTAGAACAGGCACAGAGGAGGATCACATTCCAAATTAGAGGTGTGAATAAAGTTAGTGTTTTGTTCACCAGTTTTGTTAGTGTTTGATACTTTCACAAGACGTTGTCACCGGGAAAACTGGGGAGCACACACAAAGGACTCTTTGACTTGCTTTCCACAACTGCGCGTGCGTTAGTAACTAACTCTGTATTAGTTATTTTCCAGTTGCCGGAATGAAATACCTGACTAAAGCAAATCAAGAAAGGAACAATTTATCTTGGCTCCCAGTTCAAGGGTACAGTTCAGAAACTATCTCAGAAACATGCCTAGAGCTTGTGTTTCCATGGTGATTCTACATCCCATTATGTTGACAATCAAAGTTAACCATCAGACTCTCAGTATAACGTTTCCAATGAAAAACATAAAATGTAATGTGAGTTGTTTTAAAAGGAAACATTATCGGTACAATTGAGGGCCTCAGGATGTCTCCCAGTCTTACTCCTCTCCTTCCTAAGGGACATCTAGCACCCTAAAATTGGCATCAATCATTCCCATATATGAGTTTACATGAGATCTGTGCCTAGCATATAACATAGGCCCAAAATTCATTTTAATGAATGAAAGAAAAGTTCTCTGGAGAAGATCATGATTGATTTACTTTGATTCTTGCATTCTTTCTCTTTTCATACTCTATCAATGCTTTAAAAATAGTTCACTGAGATACACATAAAGTTTGTGGTACAGTGGTGCTTAGTAGACTCACAGAGCCATGCAACCATTCACCATAGTCCCTTCTGAAACATTCCTATCATCACCCTCAAAGAGGGTGATCAGCCATCACTAGCAATCATTCCAGATTTTTCCCAACACAAGCCCTACTCCACCCCTACTCGCATTGTTAAGCTGATAGCCATAAATGGCCATTAGTGTGCTTTCAGGATTTGCTTGTACTGAACATTTCCAGGCAATGGTTCTATTCCATATGTGTTCTCCTGTGACTGGTTTCTTTCACATGATATGTTTCAGGGTTTATCCACATGATGTTTGTGTGTTTCAGGAATTTCTTATGTCTTATTGCTGATCAATATTCTGTCACATAGATGCCTGTCTTTCATCGTTGATTGTCTAAGGAATATATGAGGTGGTTTCATCCTTTTGTTATGAAATATACTATACTGCTATAGATGTTTGTGTGCAAGTCCACGTGTACATATTCATTTTGTTTCTCTCAGGCATATATCTAGGTGTTTGAGTTAACTGTTAGAGAAACTCTTAGCTGTTTCAAATCACTGAAGTGTTTTACACGGCCACCAGCGATGTGCATGAATTCCAGACTCCCTTCATCCTCACCGATATTTACTATGATCTGTCTTTTTTCTTATAGCTCAACTATGGACTTTTAACTCATGTAACCTGGGTGGTAATTCCAGCGTTGCTGTTTATTCATAGATTATCATGTTTAACTTTTCCCTCTACTTTCACCCCTATCAAATGAACCTAACAATGCCGGTTCTGCAAGGCCGATGTGAGCAGATAGGACAATGATCTGGGAAAGCCGTGGCGTAGGAAGGGATGAAGTTGGCTCTCCCCAGGACCCCAGAACATCATAGCTTATTTTTATCTGCCCGTGGCCCTTCTTCCTTAAAGTTACCCAGGCCCTCCAGAAGCACCTGCTCTCACTGGGTGAAGAGCTAATGACAAGCCCAGAGAGCTGTTCTATTCAATGCTCATAGTTCACAGTGGGAACCAGAACAGTCGCTCTATCACCTGAACCCCCATAGGCTGCCAGCTCTATTACTAAAGGCTGTCTCATTCCAATATGGTACCCTGTTCTCCACAGCACGGGCAAAGCAGAGAGCCAGGGAACATAAGTAGACCCTTGTTTTGGACATCTCAAGTAGTGTCTGAACCATTCTGAGTTTATTTAAATAGGCTTTTCCTCTTCCTTTTCTTTGGCAGCAGCCCTATTTTTCATGCCATCATTTCTTGCAGCAATCACAATATTATCTGCATACCTAGCAGTTGTATTGAGGAAGAGAAGATGAATGCTTTCTGATTGCCACTGTTGTTCATTTGGAAGGTAACTCTACAGATGAGGACATGGCTTTGTATGTGTGTCAGAGAGATAGAAAGCAGCACAGTTCGTGACACCAGGGTCTGGTGAGGGAGGTTGGTGACAAGGAGCAAGAGAATGGAGACAGGGGAGTCCCTCACACTGGGCCTAGCGTGGCATGGCAATGGTAGGTCCTTATGACAGTGCTATAAACGGTGCATTCAGGAGGCTGCTAAGAGGCGAACCATCTCCCAGACAGACTTAGCATAGTCTCTTCATCCAAGTTACTTCCCTAGTCCACACTGTCTTCTGGTCTTCGTTGGTGGCCCAGGAACTTGTGTGCCATCTCGATTGTGGCTTCACCTTTGCCTCCAATGTAATCACCTCACCTGTGGACTCCATCCTGCAAATCTCAATTCAATCTAGATTCCCCTGCTCTCTCACCACTGCTTCCCTGCAGCAGCTTCCTTGCCGTCTTCCTGCTTCACAGACTACAGCCCTGTTCTTTCTGGTAATTCCCGATCCAGTCCATTTCCCCTTCAGATCCTCCAGTGGACTCTCTTTCACTAGGGATGGTCAGATGGCCGTAGGCCACTTGCACCACCCCATCCATCACGGGCTGCCGTGACTCTTGGCTACTACAGTGACTCTGCCATGGAGCACTCACCTGTCTCCCCTATTCTTTGTAAGTTCTCTAAGGGCAGACTCTATTTATCCAGCTCAGTATTCCCATGGCTTCTGATTAACAGTGATTGTCCGATAAATGTGTGTTCCCCTCTAACATTTGGATGGTCTTCACAACCTCCTGTAATTTACAAATAGGAAGCCCGAGATTCAGAGATGATGAGGTGTGGTCTAAAGTCCCCACACTGCAGGCAAATGGTAGAGCTACACTGCAGTGAGTCTTGCAAAGGAGCCATCACTAGAATCTCATGAGAAAGGCACAGCAGGTCACTATTTCCTATGGCTCTTGAAGCATGATTCCTAGATCAACAGTCTCAGCGGTATTATTTTCAATGTGTACCTATGGGCTGGAGATCACTCAGTGGGTAAAGCACTTTCTGCACAAGCATGAAGAACTGAGTTTACATCCCCCACACCCACATACCAAGGCCAGGCACAGTAATACACATCTGTAACTCCAGCACTGGGGAGACAGACAGATCCAAAGGAGGTTGCTGTTCAGCCGAATCACCAAGCTGCAGGTTCAGTGAGAGGCCCTATCTCAAAAGGTCGAGAGCTACTGATGAAGACACCCAATGCTGAATGCTGGCCTCCACACATGTGCACATGAGTTTGCAGGTGTGTGCATGCCCTTGATAGAATAGCAAGTGCCACGTCTAAACTTCTTAACCACCATTGTCCAGGTTGTGTTCTCTATGCTGCCTCAGTGAGTTCTCCTGGACTGGGTAGAACCAAAGCTCCTTCCTACAGACCCTCTGCAGTGTGACCTTTTGCAATTACGTCAAAGAGCCATGTGAGGTATAATCATTCCCATTCACGAGTCCACTCTCTGCCAGGACGGATTAATTGAGTGTCTCTCCTGATAACTCTGAGTGTTAAGGCAACCAGAACATGAATCCCTTGTAATGCCCCAGGTAGGAGTATTTCTGAGGCTAAACAATCCCCCTATGAGGACGGAAACTGTTAGTGACAAGCAGAAAGTTCAAAGGCTGTGCTTGTGCCTGAAGCAACAGTTTTGTCCTCTCCTGCCCCCACCTTGACTTTGAAACATTTTGTCAAGAATGATCAGCTTAAAATCGAAAGGCATCCATGTGCCAGCCGAGCCCCACGGTGATGAGGAACGAGCCTAGAAGGCCTAGCTTGCATCGCTCTGATATGTGACCTTGGATGAACCTTGACTTTCTAGACCCGGTTGGCTCTGGTGAGCTATCTCCGAGGCTTCTTCTAGCTTTAATGTTAAAATTATGGCATATTCTGCAAGACACTAGCCGTGATGTGGGTTTGAGGAAACTTCCTCCCAGCTTCACAGATAGGAGGTCAGTGGGGTGTGGTTGGATGATACCACAGAAGGCTCTCCAACTCTGACATCTGATGCTTATGAGTGCATAGCCTCTGAAAGATAAGGAGAGGAGAGATGACTATCCTCCTGGGTCTCTGGCTCTCGAGGGCATTAAGGGTCACCTTGTACTTTCTATTTTGCCAGTCAAGTCTCGTCCAGATGTCTGGTTCTCAAATTTCATGGTGTACTTGTATTCCCTAGGGCAGTGGTTCTCAGCCTGTGGGTCACAACCTCTTTGCGGGTCAAACAACCCTTTTACAGGGGGCACCTAAGGGCATCTACATATCTACATAGATACTTACATTACGATTCATAACAGTAGCAAAATTACAGTTATGAATCAGCAATGAAAATAGTTTTATGGTTGGGGGTCACCACAACATGAGGAACTGTATTAAAGGGTCACATTAAGGAGGTTGAGAACCACTGCCATAGGGGGTGAGCAGAGCTGCATCCTCAGAGTTCCTGTTTCAGTAGCTCAGAGATGAACCACTAGATAGTTCATTTCTAAGGTCTTCTGAACACGAGGTGGAACATCCCTGAAGTGCTGCCATGTGCAGCTGAGGTTCTACCATAGGGTCCTCGTGACCGTCCTTCCCGTGATCCCAGTGACCTGTGATGACACCTCACTCCTTTCCAGGTGGCTCCTCCACCCTTCATCCTTTGGCAACTGAGTCATTATTATCCATGTATGGAATGACATGTTCCAAACTCTTAGAGGAGTTTGAAACCTATCTCCTCGTGTCTTTCACTGGCTTAGCCTCCACAGCAAGTCACAATGCAGCAGCCCATTGGCACCTGGTGTTGTCAGGTACTCAGTTTAGCGTTTTACATGCATGTTACCAATGCTCTACTGCTAAGGGGGAAAATGTTCTCTCTACCTTACAAGGTCATTAAAAAACAAAACAAGAACTGTGGGGTTACTCTGTGATCTTATATCCTGGTAAGAGTTCAGTTTCTACCCTTAAGCTTCAATATTTGTTAGCTAGAACTTCTGTTGTAAGAGACCTCAGAGCAGAACAGAGTAACTGAAATTTGTTTCCTTACTGCTGTGGGAGGTTGGAGTCTGTGATCACAGTGTAGGCGAGTTTGAAGTTTGCTGAGCCTGTCTCCCCCTGCTTCACAGAGGGTCACCTCCTCGTGGTAGCTTCCCAAGTTTGTCCTCCGCTGTTTGGTGCCTGTGTCTGAATCTCTTCTTCTTAGAGCACCAGTCACCGTGGATTAAAGGCACACGTCTAACCTTGTTTCAACCCAATCACCTCTTTAAAATTTTTCCAAATACAGTCATGTCTGAGTTAGTAGGGGCCAGAACTTCCCCACATGCATTTGGAGGAAAGTTGCATCAATTCTATAATCCAAGCTTGGCTAAAGAACAGCTGTGTGACTATGGAGGAGCGACCTAACCTTTCTGAAGCAACCTAACCACGCCCCTGAAGGGGGTCTGCAGAGTCATCATGTGTGGAGTGACATATTCCAGAGCTTCATGTGATGTATGTAGCAGAGGAGGTGGAAGGCAGGACTCTGGAGAAGATTCCAGAAAGGAGCCTGGAGCTTTTAACTTCCCTATCTCTGTTCACTAGTTAACCCAGGGAGGTCTCCAGCCAGGGAGCTAATGTCATCTACTCTCTGAATTCTAGAACTTTCCAGAGAGGGAGCCTGTGGTGGGCTTTAGAAATAAGCTAGATATCTGTCACTAGGGGAATAAAGAGACCTTGAGCTCAGTTGTTTAACAGAATTTGTCGTTATTCATTGTATTATGCCCCTGTCAGCAGGCCTGGAGCAGTCATTAGGAAAATGTTTGCACTTTACTCTTGCCACAACCTATGATGGTGGTCACTGCTGCTGACCCACTTCACAGATGCAAACACTGGGGCTCAAGGCCTCTGGCCACAGACCCAGGACTTGAAGCAAGATCATTCCAGGGCAAGCTCATATGCTTCATCTTTATACTGTGTTCAATCAAAGTCCAGATAAAGAAGAATATGAATGATGTGGAAAGATGCCTTTAGTGTGATTGTCCAGTGGGAGGAAAATAAACTATGAAGTACTATCTCACTTATATAAATATATGGGGGAATGTAGGGAGAGTATGTGGGTACATGGTACATGGTACCTGTGTGTGTTCATGTGCATATGTGTAGTATGTATGTATGGATTTCATGAAGTGCATGGTATGTATGTGCTTGTAGTGTGTGTGCATGCACTATGTGTATGTGTATGCAGTGTGTGTGTCTGCATATGAGCACTGTACATGCTTGTGTTGGAGGGCACAGTGCTGAGGGGAGAAAGAAAGAATAGTTAGTTGTTATTTTTGGATGGTGAGATTACCTTTCGATGTTTTCCATATTACCTAGAATAATGAATAATGGATTTGTTTTTTAGTGCAAAGTTGGAGATTTGTAGGGAGACAAACCAAGTAAAAACCCCAGGCTCTCACTCTTCCAAAATCCATGATGCCCAGCATCCATCCAATAACCACCCAGTCGCTGGCTCTCCAAAGGATTCTGGGACTGCTGGTGAGAGACAGGGATGAGGAAGCAAACCTGATTGGGGCTCTATTTTTGAAGGAGACCTGCACTGCCTTCCCCAGAGACAGATCACAATATTTCCCTGAATAACCATTGCTATATTTAGAGGGCGCCAATGAACTGCACCCCAGGAGTAGGAAAGGGAGCCATGGGATGCTTCTGAAGACCCTGCAGGTCCAGAGCAGGCTCAGTTGCTCATCAGCCCCTCTGTGTCCCTGGTGCGGTACAGCTGCTGGCATCCCATGTGCTATGAAAGCACAGGAGACTGGGAAGCTGGCCCAGGGGCCACCCCTTTTGTGTGGCACCCTCCTTGAAGGCTGTTAGCTCTTACAATATAGAAGATGGCTGAATGTAACATCTATCCCTCTGCCATTGCAGGAAAACAAGCAAGCGTGGATTATTGTCTTAGTGAGAAGCCTCCAGCTTGTTTGTGAGAATTATTAGAGACAGACAGCAGTCAGCAGAGATCAGAGCTAGATAGACCCATAGATTCTTAACTCTGAAGGCCCCCACTCCAGCCCCTGGCTTGGTGTCCTAGCCAGCCCGTGATGCAGACCCACAGTCAAGATGTACTTCCCATGAGAAAGCTCTAGTCTGTTCTAGGCTGTTGGCCAGTTTGCTCCAAGAAGTCTCCCCTGCTCTTTCCAGCATGCCCAGTGACTGATGGTAACTAACAGTAGTGGCAAACTTGTACTGCTGTTTCCTAGGCATGAGGCATGAGCTGCATTCGTATCTCCTCTCCCTTAATTCTGAGTCAGGTATATTATCACTCCTGGTTTACAGAGGTGGGATCTGAAACAATGTCTGGCACATGTTTATATGCTCCTTGCTATGTCCCATGTGCACTTTCAAGTGGTTTTACCTGAGCTAGTTAGTTTAATCTAATCTTTACTAAAGCCCTCATTATCCTGGTTTGGAGACGGAGGTCAGAGAGGTTAAGTATATAACCCAAGGCCACAGATCCTAAGTGTCTGAGGCAGTGTTTGAACTCCCCAGGCCCAACAGTCATGTTGCTCACCACCCCTGCTACCACCGCTGTGTTCTGTCTCCCATCACTGGTGTGGGGAATGTGGGATGCTGCCTATTGCCAGGGCTCTTCAAAGGCAACTCTTTCCTCCCAGTCACTGTGTTTCTGGTGCCCAGAGTCAAGGGTGCTGCTCAAGAGAGCATCCCCCCATGGCTGTCCAGCTCAGCCCATCTTATTACATGTCTCCTAGCATCCCATCTTCCCTGCACTCAGAACAGAGGCTCCAGGGGCAAGAAGGCACTAGTGTCCTCAGCTACCTACCCTGGGACTGGGGTCACTCAGTGCTAGACTGGGAAGCTAGGTAAACAGGCTGGGAATGCCAGGTCCTCTAGGAGGCAAAGCCACGTGTAAGGATGAGCTGGGCGCTTCCTAGACACCCCTAGCCTACCCAGAGCAGGATTGTGAACCTCCCAGCAATGCAGGAATCGCTTCTAACCACTTATGCATGACATCTCACCCCAGAGTTTCTCATACCTGGCTGCTTTAAAGAGGTCCTACTAACAACTCCCCCAACACACACACACACAGGCACACACAACACACACTCACTTGCACACATATACACACACATGCACACACACACCCGCTGCCCAGCCTGTGAAGTCAGGATCTCTGATTTGAAAATGGCTTCTCTTTTTAGTTTCTTTGAGATGGTATTTTGAAGGCCAAACCACCCAGAAAGAGCCCTCTTAGAAAGTGAAATCCCACCAGGTATGGTAGTGCAAGCCTGTGATCCCAGGAGGACCACAAGGTTGGGATACTAGTCAAATCCTACCAAAAAAGAAAAAAAAAAAAAAAAAAAAAAAGAGTGAGGGAAAGGAAGAGGTTGGAGGAATGGAGAGGAGAAGGAAGAGAAAGGGAGGGAGGGAGGAAGTGAGGCAAGCTCCCAACCTCAGTCATTCCACACACACCAGAGACCTAACTCAAGAGGCTCACAGAAACCTGTGATCTGATAATGGCCTCCATCCTCACCACTTAAAGACGAGCAACAGTTACTGTACTGAATTAGTGTGTAAGACCTTTGTCCTCAGCCTGGCCAGTGCCTCGCTAGCTGCTGTCACTGCCCTTTACAGGAGGGACTCAGGCTAGAGTCATGTGGAGGAGACTCCGGCCCTCTATAAGGAGTCCTGAACCCGCCTGTGGTCTGCAGTGACCAGCAAAGCCACAGCATTGCACATGGCACATGGTCCCTTCTTCCCTGAGCCTGGCTCAGGTGGAAAGGCTTCCAACTAACAAGTCTCTGAGATAGAAAACCATCCTGATTGGAAGCCCTCAGTATTCTGTGCTAGGATTTAGGAGCAAGCCAGGACTCCCCCCTCTTTGGACCCCCCAGCAAAACAATGCATTTTAAATGGCTCCAAAATTGCTAAGCTATTTCACTGCTTCGGAGGAGAAATAGCTTGGGGGAAGCTATTGGCCCTTTATGCCTTGAACATCAAAACAAAATGCCAAGTGGGAAAATGAAATCACAGGAGGTCGGGAACGCGGGGAGGATTGCGTGGGAAGAGTTTGTGTGAGGCGGAGGGAGAGTGTTGAACCTGGGATTCTGAGAGGATCTGTAGGAGGCTGGGTAGCACCCTGTTCATGAACTTGGGCTCTGGTGGTTCTGGGTCAAGACCTAACACACTCATGCTGGCAAGACCTGAGTGTTAACCCTTGCACGCAGGGCACTGGGGAGGCAAGTTTAAAAAGTGCTGACACCCACTCTACCCTCAGAGGGCCTAATTCATTGGCCCGGTGTTGGACCCTGCAGGGATGTCTTGAGAGTTGCCCAGGTGATTCAAAAGAGCCTGTTCTCTGCTAGTCTTTCCCTACTCTTTTTGAGCCTAATTCTCCACCCATCAAATGGTTTTATCTGAGGAAACAAGCCCAGTGTCTTCCAGAGAGCCAAAGTGATCTCTGTAAACTGTGGTGAGGAGATGGGAACAGGCCCAGCCTGTTTGTAGTCACACCTTTGCCTCTGAGAGGAGCCAATGCCAACTCCGTTTTCTAGTTGGCACAGAAAAGAAAAAAAGAAAAAAAAAAAAACACTGGGAAGCAAACCTGCAGTTGGTTGGCATAGAGCAATGAGAACTCAGAGCATGATTTCTTTTGGCTGAAAAATCCACCTAAAAAATCCAAAAATCACGCCAGGCGGCAGTGGTGCACACCTTTAATCCCAGCTCTCGAGACGCAGAGGCAGGTGGGTTTCTGTGAGTTCAAGTCCAACCCGGTCTACAGAGTGAGTTCCAAGACAGCCAGAGTTACAACAGAGAAACCCTGTCTCAAAAAACAAAAACAACAAACAAACAAAAAATCCAAAAATAAAAAAAAAAAAACCCTGCTTACAACCCAAGGGCATCTTTTAGACATACCCTCGCTTCGACAGTTCTGTCCCAGAAAGAGGCAGCACCGTCAAGTCCTGGGACAGAGGTTACTGCCAGAGGCTTCCAGTGAAGTTGGGCATCCTCTGTGCCAGCAGTGTCACAACTGAGACAAAAATCCCTAGGCCATAAAAAGAGGAGGACAGGGACTTTCTGGCCTCCAAAACCTCCTGCTTGATGAATAGCCTGGGGTCGGGAGAGAAAAGCCTAGGGACAAGTGTGACCTACCGTGGCCCTGGCAGGAAGAGATGTGTCACCCTGGAGACATCCTTAGGGAGCAGTTCCCAGTCTGCACCTGAGCTGCCCTGTGTGTGACTGGGTTAACAATAATCACTTCTGACAGAACACCAGCTAGGGCTGGCCAGAAACTGCCGCCGCCTCCCACAACAGCTCTGGGTGGCACAGCTGGGACTGAAGACTGGCACTAGCCCTCGATCAGGTTAAGGCCTGGAGAATTCTGGGTGATGCCTTTCAGAAACACTTCCTCACAGGATCTCCTCTCCAAGCCTGTGAAACGGGTGAGGAAGAGTTCACTGTCCTTATCGTTCTTTTTTAAGCAGGGTCTCACGTAGCCCCTCAAACTCACTCAAGTAACCAACAAGGACCTTGAACTTTTCATCCTCCTGCCTCCTGTTCTGGAGAACTGGAGTAGCGAGATCACAGACATGTGCCACCACACCGTGTTGTACGTGGTGTTGAAGAGTTTCCATGCAAGCACAGGGATGGCTGAGTTATATCCCTAGAGCTCACCGTCCCTAGTTTAAAGGTGAGGAAAACGTGCACAGAGATGGATGGTGACTTCCCCATGGTCACAGCTGAAGAGTCACAGGCTCAGTCGGGGCGCTCTTTGTCTCCAACCTGGGCCTGTGCATGGCCCCCCTCGTGTCCTTCCAGATATGCTGCCTTTCCATCTTCAGACACCCTTCCTGAGACCCACAGTGGTTGCCAGCTATGTCACTTTGGGGAGGTTGGTGACCCTTCAATCTGGGTGGGTTTTCATTTTCATCACATATACTTTACTTGCCAGGTAGGGAGAGGGGACATGTGCCTACCAGCCTCCTGAGAGATGGAGCAGGCGACAGTCCCTGACCCCTGGTCCCATGCTGTCACTGCTCAGTCAGTGCCAGATGCTGCTGTGTGCTGACAGACATTTTCAGGATCGTATATGCTAATGATCAGATAGTACTCACAGAAGCCACACAGCACACAAGAAGGGAAACCAAGTGGATGTAACTCTAACAACCGTTCCCGCTTTCAACCCAGGATCTAAATGTTGCTGATGGGAGGAGCCAATGTGTCATGTGGAAAGGACTTCAAAGTTCCCACTCAGACCTGAGCTCTTGGCTACCCTCTACGTATGGCTGCCTGGATTCTACAGGCTGGAGAACCCTAGCCCTCTGAGGCCTAGGTTTCAGAATATAAGACCAACATAGTGTGGTTGGAGCTGCAGGATTTTTTTCTCCTGATATATATATATATATATATATATATATATATATATATATATATATAGTAGTCAATGGTATTTGGACTGAAGGTTCCAGAAGGTTTCCCAAAGAGAGTGCCATTTCAGTGGATGGCTGTTTTCATCCTGCTGGGGGTGAGAAGCCACCACTAGAACAGGAGGTGACCACTGCCCTCAGTCATTTCTTCTGCCTACCAGTGACCCAGAGGTCCCACAGTGCTCTGCAGTTTGAGCCCAGGAGTGAGACCAGGAGGCAGGCCCAACATGTGCCTTGACCCTACAAAACCCATCAGACTAAACAGCTTCTGGCATTGTGCCTTCAGGGCTCTCCACTATTATTCATGCCAACTGTGGAGTCCAGTCAATATTAGCTTTGGTTTTCATTCAGATCAAAGCAAAATCCATTTTGCAAATATTTGTTGAGGCCTACAGCTTTTTTCACAGCCACTACTTACCCAGGGCAGGAAAGGACAGTGAAGACTGAATTTTGGACTTGAAGGGTTCTATCCAGGAAGGTAGCATCATTGCAGGCACCAGATCAGGCCGCTACAGGGGTGTTACAGAAGGGAAACATAGACTTTTCACTGTTTGATGAGCACCTGCTTTAAATCAGAATGGACCCCAGATCTGTAAATTAGAGAAGAGTATGACCCAGGCCACACTGTAAAGAGACAGGTTCCCAGCTGGAGGATGAGGCAGGGTGATGACGAAGGTGGCTGCAGTGCCTAGGGAGGGGAGCAGGCTAACTCACTGTGGGAAAAAGGAGGTGCCTGATGATGTTCACTAGCCCCCTACGAAATGCTGGAGGTTTACATAGATTATGTCACTTCACAAGTCCTGTTTTCTATGTAGATATGGAAAATAACATTAATGCAGTTAAAGTAACTTACCCCAAATCACAAACTATGAAAATGTGTAATTGATTGCACATTCTATTCTCTATATATTCTATATGTGTGTGTTTATTATACACATGTAAACATAATATATTAATATTTATGATCATATGATACAGTGTTTTGAATGACTTGCCAAGGCGTACACATACTTTTATGTTGCTTCCAATTCAACCAGATTGACATCCTACCTTGGAAACTATGCCAGTTGCATTGATTTTAATACCTGTGAGTTTCATACTAAAAAAATCCCATGAGGACTGAGAACTCTTCATAGTTTTGTTGACATGCTTAAATACCTATTTGTGGTTTTTAAATGCCTTAATTAGCATATATTAAGTATACATAGTAATAGGCTTCACTATGACATTTTCATACATTTAATGCATTTGACCCACATTTACCCACTACCCACTTTTGCCCCCACCTCTCCCATTGATCCCCACTTTTGCCCAAATAGTTCCCCTTGTACTTTCATTGATCTGTACACATGTGCATGTGCTTGTGTGCATGCGCGCATGCATATGTGTGTGCATGTGTATGAGTGTGTCTGTATACACATATGTGTGTGTGTACACTTATGTATGTGTGTGTGTGTGTGTGTGTGTACACTTGTGTGTGTGTGTGTACGTGTGTGTGTGTGTGTGGCTCAGAGGTGATTAAATATTTATTTTCAATATTCAATCTAACATGACCTAAGTTATCTCTGTATCTAGGCCTCTAAGTACTGATGCTCTTCTGAGGTTGGGACTTGGGATTTGTACTGGCCATCCTCTTGCTTTAACCCTGTCTGGACTAGCCCTGTCTCACTCTCTCCTTCACTATGCACCCCTCTTCCTCCCCCCATCTTCCCCTCTGCCCCCCTTCTCAGATTCTGCTTGCTTCTCTTCTCCTTCTTTCCTCTGTCTCCTTCCCATCCCCTGCACCCCTCCCTCCCTTCACTGACTCCCTTCTTCTCACATGTCCCTTCTTTCTTCCCCCCTTCCTCTTCCTTTCTCTCTATCATTCCAACTGTATCGGAACTTCATTGGCAGTATTCTCTAGGGTTCATCAGCTGGGGTCCAGGGATCCCTGTTGTGTCTTTGGGTGCTTTTCAAGGCAGCATCCATTACCTCTTGAAGTTCAACTCATTCTGATTTCCTGGGGAGAGGTTCCACAGCGTTTATTAGATTCTCAGATTCTTAGGACTGTGTTTGGGAACTTCTCAATTCCTGATCATCAGTGCATGTGTTTCTCTAACTCGCTGCACCCAGTGAGGTTTTAATGTATGTATAGTGGCTTGCTACTACTGAAAAATGAAGCTCAAGGAAGCTGTTTGTAAGAGAACTCCCTTTTGCTAAGTGTGATCTCATGGGTACATTTGTGTCTTGGTGATGCTAAATAGCAGTGCCCTGGAACCCTGCTCTCTGCAAATGAGTAAAATTGCAAATAGCCTGCCATGGGTGCCGTGAAGTACCATGGGCAGGGTAGCTCACATGGCCGGCATTGATTTCCTTCCAGTTGTAGAGAATGGAAGTCTGTGGTCAGCAGTAGCAGTCCCTTCCAAGGCCTCTGTCTTTGGCTAATCTACAGCTGTTATCTTTGAGTGTCTTCACACAACCTTCTTCTATGGGTTGTGCCTCAGTCTTTACCTCTTCCAGGGACACAGAGTATTCTGGATTAGGACCCACTCACACAACTGCACTTTT
Source organism: Cricetomys ansorgei (assembly GCA_026225945.1). Lineage (NCBI taxonomy): Eukaryota > Metazoa > Chordata > Mammalia > Rodentia > Nesomyidae > Cricetomys > Cricetomys ansorgei. Next base: position 2,118,250 of record JAMJFZ010003206.1, read on the forward strand.
GCTACGTGATCTCTTTGAAGGCCCTATGTACAGTAGATTCTGAGAAATCAGGGGTTAGGGCTCCCGCAAAGGGATTTAATGAAGGGGGGCATTTTAACAAATTGTGCCTGCCTGAGGAGGTGACCCAGGAGGGGATCATGTACAAAGCGAATCAGTAGAAAATTATTGCATTTAGAAGCTGGTCTTAATTCAAACCACTATTGACAGAAGGTTATTTAGGAAGCACTTTCTGGCTGAGTGTGGGCCCAGGATTAATTATTAAGGACCCATCCCCGGGCCAGGCAGGAGTTGTGGGCACTACATTAGCAAGCAGTAGGCCCACGTGGTCATCTCATCTCTCTGACAGATAGCAAGAAGCTCTGTTTTATTTATGCATGTAGCTATTCTTAGTCTTGCATTTTTCGCTCTCTGCCCAGTAGAAAGGATCATTGTAACCACTGTATCTTGAACCCCTCTTGTCTTCAAATTAATAGACACAGTGCAGGTCACTATGTTGGAGTTCAAGGGCTGTGGGTCATCTTAACTCCTAAGCTTATCAGCCTATTAGAGTTGTTCGTATGAAACTTTCTTTCTTGGGGACCAGGCTAGTAAGGGAGAAATGGGAAGAAGTTGCAACAGTGAGACTGAGAAGTACACCCCCATCTCTTTCTCTCTCCTATTTTTAGTATTTTATTAATAATTGTATTTATTCTTTGACATTTCACATATGCACACAATGTATCCTAATTATATCCACCATCTAGCCCTCCCCCACTCCTCCCGATTACCTCCAACACATCCCTCTCCCACCTTCATTTCCTCTGCTTTTTACTATATAATCCACTAAGTCTAGTTAGGGCTGCCCATTGCACATGGACATGGAACTATCCACTGGGCGTGGGCAGCCTACCAGTGACCACACCCAGAAGCAAAATGATCCCATCTCCCAGCAGCCATTAACAGCCAATAGCTACTGAGCTAGAAGGAGGTGGGGGTCATGGTCCCCCTTCCATTCAGGCTGGAATGTTGATTGGCTTAGTTTTGTGCTGGTCTTGTGCAGATAGCCACAGCTGCTTTGAGTGGGATAGCTGTGTCATTTCCAGAAGACAGTATTTTACAGTACACGCTTTTCCATCCTGTGTTTCTGACATTCTTTCCTTCCTCTCTTTCACTTCCTTTGGCTAGTTATGAATCTCTTTGTAACTGCCACTCTATGCCAAGAGTAAACTTCTCTGACCAAAGTTGAAAGCAGCACTGATCTATGGGTATAAGCATACATATTTAGAAGGCAGTTTTATAACAGGACCATTCAGTAAAACTACAGCAATAGGTTCCCCACCTTAGGGCCTATGACCTCTCTAGCCATAATCTGTTAGCACTGTTAGTACCAAGCTTGAATTACTTCTTGTGGAGCAGGTCTCAGATCTAATCAGAAAGTAGTTGGCTACCCCCATAACTGTCATACCATTATTTCACCAGCTGGAATATCTTCCATAGCAGGTCAGTGTTGGAGTATACAGGGTCTAGCATTTAGTAAGACTTTTGATGTATTTTCTGCTCCAGCAGCTTGAGTAATACTTCTGGTAGTATGAAAGCTAGTCAACAGGAAAGAAATTTCTAGATCAATTCCCACTTGATTTCCCTATGTCCTGTAATGGAAATATGTGGTGTCTTCAGCAATAGGATCTTGCCATCTAGTTAAGAGCAATGACAATAACCTATATTGTTTTGGGATCTCTGGGTCTTCTTGACCAGCAATTCATAAGAAAGTATCTCATGCCTAGCACAGAGATTTTCATTTAGTGACACATGTCTTCCGGGAGCAGGATTGTCCACTTGTGCAGGCAGGTTTCCTCCTTTCAAGACACACACACACACACACACACACACACACACACACACACGTATATATTAAAGTAATGGATTTCCATAAGACTTTTCCATAATCTTCAGTTTTGGTTAACCCACCTCTACTACCTCTTTTACCCTATCTGCCACCACCATCCCTGCTTAAACCTTTAACCCCCACTGGTCACTTCCCTTATTTTCATATCCCACGGGTTCTATTACCCACTCCCCAAGTTAAGTCCTCTTCCTCACCCTCCTCTCTTCAGCCCTTTCTTCTTCTTGACCTGTATAGATATTCCAAGCTAAAATATACTAATCTAAAAATTAGAAGCTAGAATCCATATGAGAGAGAACACGTGGTGTTTGCCTTTCTGAGCCTGGGCTAATCTCAGTAAAATATTTTGTTAGCTCTGTTCATTTTCCTGACAATTTTTAAATTTTTTTTTCTTTACAGCTAAATAAAATTCTATTGTGTCTATGTATCACAAGTCCACACACTCTCCACTGTAGTGCCTGGTCTGAACAATTGCTTGGTGAATGGAGTTAATTGTTAATAAAGATTTTTCAGGTGGCTTTGTGTTGAGAACAGGGCTTTTTAACTTTTCTACTCACAACTTATGTTTGCCCAAAAAAATATGACCTCAATCTACAGGTATATCCAATAGATAGGCAAATCAAACAAATAATGAATTATACATAAATTTATCTTAAAACAATGCTTTGGTGTATATTATTTTACCATTTATTGAAGATGAAGGGAAATCTGCATGCGAATAAGATGGATATGCCTATTTATATTATATAAACAACTAAATCTTACCTTAATATTTGACACTGAAGGATGTAAAGCATTGATTCATATTTTGATTTTTGTAATTGCCGTTGCTGAGAATGCACTTTGCATAAATATATAGATAAATATATAGTATAAATGGCAGAAGAATGTCTATAGCCATTTCAAAAAGAGTTGGAAATCTTGTCATGATCCCAAACCAAAGTTCATTGAATAATATTTTTATAAAACTCAAGCCAGCAACTCTAACAGCAATATCTTTCAGACATACTTATTTTCTGTGTAATAATGTTTTGTCTTCATGTATATATGTGTATCAAATGTATGCCCAGTGTCCTCTGAAGTCAGAAAAGGGCATTGGATCCCCTGGAGCTAGAGTTATTGATGCTGGTAAGCCACCATGTGGATGCTGAGAATTGAACCCCAGTCCTCTGCAAGAGTAACAAGTCCTCTTAACCATTCAAACTACAATTTTTAAAATCAGACATTTAAACGCAATATATCACCCCCCAGATATACTACTTTGAAACATGCATGCTGAGGAATGATAGTAGGAAGATATTGAAGTCTTTTCCACAATTGAACCACCATATTTCTGTAAGATCGGGAATATTTGTTTGTACAGTAAAACACTGCATTTTCTAGCATGCAGTGGTCTCAAATCTGAGCCAGGGTGTTTTTAGATGGTGGTCATGGCACTGTGTGACTTGACCTCATGAGGGGTTCACAGTGCTCATGTTGTGAATTAAAATCAAGGCTGCAGTGAAGCAGTGTGACCTAACACAGACCAGCACTGCTACAAACACCTTGGATTCACCATGGACTCAATTATATTGAATTAAATGTCTTGTTGTTACATATTCGAACGCCTTTTATGATTGCCAAATTTTCCGTGACATCCCCATTCTAATTAAGCACAGCCGGCTAGGGTGGAAACTCGAGGTTGAAGAAACCGAGATAAAGAAAACGTTCTCAGGAGCAGCAAGACTCTTGGTCCCTGCCTCCTTGCTCTGACCAGGGCTACTCTGAGCCACAACCACCATTCCAAACACTGAAATAACCACTAGCTTTGCCAACAGCCAGTTAGTATGAGGCCCGTTGCAATGGTATTACTTACCCAATACCCAATTATTTTCGGCAACACAGCATAAAGGAAAGAAAATAGATCTTACAGTTAGAACTAAAACCCCAGCTTTGCCTCTTACCTTGGACACATGACCTTCATCTCCCAGTCTCTGATTCTTCCAACACTGAGAGTTGAGATGTTTTTAATTGCTTGTTAAGATGACTGGAACAATAAAAATCAACTCATATACATGCAAAAGCCCAGATTGAGTCACAGAAGAAACACTGAGCCTTGCTGTCATCATTACCTTGGTTTGCAGATGTTAGAGGGACTAAATCAAGAGGAATTCTGGAAAGGGAGAGATACTGAGCAATGTTAAGTTTCTTGTTTTCTAAGCTAATGCTATACTTTCCCCCCGCTCCCCCCAGAGAGTACTAGAGTTTACGATTCTGTCAAAATGAAGATCTTGTGGATGGGGATAAACAAATGCCCCCCAAACCTTGGACAATGCTATATCAACATTTGCTTTTGCATTGTCCATGCATATGAAATCGGTCAGCAGCAGGCCAATGCTCATGGTAAATAGGCTCTCTGGAAATTTTCAGACTGATTGGGATTGTTTTCTCTGGCACCAGGAGTCGGGCAATAGCATGGCATGTTTTAGGGATGTGATATGGAAAACAGCTGGCCATCTCACTGGACCCAGTGAAGCTCACCCCTACTATAAGGCTAGAAGCCTCTGTTCTGTTCCTTTCCAAATCATAGACTTTAAAAGTTATTTCTGGTTCAGATCTATATTTTTCTTGTATTTTATATATCGATAGATTTGTATTCACAAGAAGCATATATAAATGTTGACAAGATTAGAAGACATTAGACATCTCTTACATATATATTTGTATAGGACATTGGGCCTTTTGCGTAATTTGTTGAATTGTGGTAAAACATAGCTAGTAAACTTTAATAATCCTACCATTGCAAGTTATAGTTTAGTAGTATGCTCTCTCTTCGTGTTGACATATAACTGTCTACTTCCAGAGTCCTGGCCATCTTCCCAACTGGCACCCTGTCTATACACAGTCACTATTCAATTTTCTTTCTCTGTGAATTTGGTGACTTTCAGCACCTCCTATAGTTAAAATCACCCACTATTTCTTTTTCCCTTAGTTTTATCTCACTTGACATGTTCTCTCCAAGGTCCATCCATGTTGTGGCATAGCCAGAATTTCCTTTCTCTCTGAGACTAATCAATATCCCACTGTGTGTGCATGTGATGTGTCTTTCCTATCCAGTCATTTGAGATGAACCCCTGCCTGGATTGATTCATCTTTGACTACCAATGCTGCTATGAACACCTATGTATGACTATCTCTTTAAGTCCCTATTTTCAATTCTTTTGATCACATACCCACAACTGTAATTGTTGGATTATTTCATGATCATTTCATGATATTCATCTTTTAGTCTTGCTTGAGGAATTACTGCATTCTTCACATATGAGCTGTAGCATCTTACATTCTGATCAGCAGTGTACAACAGTTCCAATTTTCCAACTTCCTTTGCTGATATTTTCTCACTGTTTTAACAATAACCATACTAATGGGCATAAAGTATAGAACACTTATATTATTTCTCCCTTTAATTGTATTGAAACTTAACCTTTACAGAAAAGTTTTAGTTTCACAGAAAAGTTGAGTGGAAATTACAGAGCCCGGTGTGTTCTTTGTCTTTATGTATCCACAATCTACCCCACTATCGATGTTTCATTTCAGAGTTCCATTTACCCCAACTAATAACCCATGCTGACGTCATTATCTGCCATAGACATTGGGCAACAATAGCCTTTACTTTGGGGCTTATAGATCCTTTGGGCAAATCCTTGACAAATTTTGCATACATTGTTATGTATCCATGATGGAGGAATCACAAGATATTCTGCCCACTAGTTCTTCCTCTCCCTCCTGGCATGATCACATGATGGGAACCTTAGAGTAGCTAGACTTTTTGGATCACCTGTTTTTGTTGTTGACTTTTTTTTTTTCAACATTCATTTTATTCTCCTGTGATGTTACATAGCTTGAGAGCTCATTTCATTGTCTGGATATACTAGTGTTTATTGAACAATTCTCCTCATCAACGACACCTAATTTGGTTCTGAGTTTTAATGGATGCTTATGAGCCTGTGGTGAAAGTTCACATGCAAGGTTTCTGGGAACAGGATTTGTTGACTCACTGTAAGTGCCAAGAAGTATGGTTGCTGGGATGCCCAGTAAGAATGTGTTCAGCTTTAGAAGAAACTGCCTGATAGTCTTCTAGAGTGGTCATCCCAACTTACCCACCAGCGGTGAATAAGCATTCCTGTTATTGCGCATCCTCCCCAGCACTGACCTTGCCAGTGACTTGGATTTTGAACATTATAATAGGTGTCTAATGTTTTCTGACTGTTGTCTGAATTTGTGGTTCCCTACTGCTATATGTTGTTGAACACATTTTTGTATGTTCAATTATATCTGGGTAGCTTCTTTGGCTGACATACCTGTTCAGGACTTTTTGTTACTCAGGTCTACTTTGAAATCAGGGTGTTGGCTTTTTTATTGTCAAATTTTAGTTCTTTGTATCTTTTCATAGTAATCCTTTATCACATGGCTTCTTTCAAATATTTCCTTCCCCGTCAGTGATTCTTGACTCATTAAAAATAAAATAATCCTTTACAGATAAGTTTATTTTCTTTTAGAGGAGTCTAACTTATCTTTTTTTTTTTCATGGATTATGCTTTTGATGTATCCAAAATGTTGTCACCAAACCCAAGGTCTTCTCGGTTTTCTCTCATGTAGTTTTCTAGGAATTGTATGGTTTTCCCTTTTATGTTTAGGTTCGTGACAATTGTGAGTTAATTATTTTGAAGGATGAGAAGTCTGTGCTTAATTGTTTTGCATATGATTGTCCAGTTGCTCTTACACCATTTACTAAAATCACCATGTGTTCCCTTTCTGTAGCCCTGACATGCACCATGACCAAAGGCAACTCAGAGGAGGAGAGGATCGATTTCATCTTACACTTGCAGGTCACCACCCATCCTTAATAGAAGTTGGGGCAGGAACCACGGAGGAACAGAACATTACTTGCTTGTTCACTTATGGGCTCATACTTAACTGGCTTTCTCGTGTAGCACAGGCCCACCTGCCTAAGGATGGTGCTGTCCACAGTGGACTAAGCCCTCCTGCATCAATTAATAATCAAGACAATCTCCCACACTCACTGGCAAATCTGATCTAGGCAATTCCTCAGTCAGGGCTTTCCTCTCAGATGACTCTAGGCTTCCTCAGGTCGAAGCTAACTGGGACACTATCTTTGATCTATTGTTCTGTTTTTTGCTCCTTTCCAAAGACCAGCTCCCTATCTGTGTGTGAGTTCTAAGCTCTGCATGCTGTACTGTTAACTTATTTGTCTGCTTTGTTACCAGTGTCACATTCCCTTAGTTATTGTAACTTTGTAGAAAGTCTTGAGGTTCTTAAATGTTGGTTCCTCTGGATTTTTACCTTTTTATGGTTTACAATCATTTGGCCATTATGCACTAAATAACGTGCTGAGATGTGTTCGAAGTGTTTTTTTGTTTTGTTTTGTTTTTTGTTTTTGTTTTTGGGAAGGGGGTGAGTTGGAGGGAGGGAGAGATTAATTTCACTCAGTCTCAGGAGCATGAAGCAGCTCCTGAATTGGTAGATGGGAAGCAGAAAGCAATGAAGCTTAGGGCTCAGCTTACTTCCTTTTTTCAAGTCCAGACCCCTAGCCTGTGGAATGGTGCTGCCATGTTTAGGGTGGGTCATTGCACCTCATTTAACCCAGTCTAGAGTCTCCCTCACAGACCTGCCTAAAGGTTTGTCTCCTAGGTGACTCTGGATCCTGTCAAGTTGCCAATCTGTATCAACTATCACAGTATATTAACTCTTTTAATTTTCTTCTTTTTAGAATTAATCTCTTTTTACACTCTCATGCAGTGTTTTTTGTTGTTGTTGTTGTTTCGTTTCGTTTTTCACAAAATAAAATATAATAGGATAAAGCAAAAACCACCTCATCCAGACTGGACAAGGCAACACAACAGAAAGAAAAGAGCCCAGGAGTAGGCACAAGAATCAGAGACCCACTCCTTAACCCACCCAGGAGTTCCACAAAAACACTGAACTGAAAGGTGTAATACACAGACCCATGGAGGCCCTGTGCTTGCTGCTTCAGTCTCTGTGTGTTCACATGAGCCCTGCTCAGCTGATTCAGAGGACCTTGTTCTCCTGGTGTCCTTCATCCCCTCTGTCTCTTACATTCTTTCTGCCTTCTTTTTTGTGGGGTTCTCTGAGCTCTGAGGGGAGGGATTTGATGGAGACATCCCATTTAAAGCTGTCTCTCTTTGTATAATGTCTGGCTGTGGATCTCTGTATTTGTTCCCATCTGCTGCAGGAGGAGAGGCTTCTCATTGTGAAATGTGATGTTATCTGTTGGCAGATATATAAAGATATCCTTTATCAAGTTGAAGACATTCTCTTTAGTTTTCAATTGGTCATGATGTTCTCACAAATATATATCGTATTTTGTCAAGTTCTTTCTCTGAATCTATGTGAATATGTGATTATGTGATAGTTAACCTGTAATGTGATGGATTTTTAAATGTTGAACCATCCTTATATAGCTAGAGGGAACCCCATGCAGTTATGATCTATAATTATTTTGTGTATTACTCAGCTGGATTTGCTAATATGTTAATATTTGGCTGGGTAATTTTTATCTGCGCTCATGAGAGATATTGATCTGCAATTCTCTTGTAACGTCTTTGTTGGTTTGGTGTTGAGGTGATGCTGGTCTTACAGAATGAGTTGGGAAGTTGTGAGTGGGACTGGGGTGACCCCCTTGATTGTTACATAGAGCTAGCTCCACAAGATATTGAGCAGATCCTGGTTTTCATGCTAAGATGGGAACTCTTAGAAGGTTTTAAAAAGAATAACAAGATATAAGAGAGGAACAAACAGAGAGGACAAAGAAGCATGAAGGTGTTTGGTCTTAGCAAAATAAGCAATGGAGTTGGTACAGGTGATGAAGAGCCTGGGAGCAGCTATGTATGTGCTTGATCTGAGCAGGCCACTGCTAGTTTGGGTGGATGCTTAAATTTAGTGTTACGCAGAAGTGAAGGCTAGAGGTTCTTTCCAAGAATCACATATAAATGAAGAATTTAAACAACTGGATGGTTGAAGCCCTCCAGGGAGTGTGGGAGAAAACAGTGTGTGTGTGTGTGTGTGTGTGTGTAGGGGAGTTCCCCTCTGCTCCCTGGAAAGGCTCTACCATATTTTTGTCCTCTTTGTTTCTCTCCTATCTTCCATCCAATCCACCATCATTAATATCAGTTCTACTCCCTAAACTACATGAAGGATCAGAATACAGACTGTTGTCTTCCCCCTTGTGGGTTATCTTCACCTATATGGCTCCATCAACACTGTAGGCTCTTCCTGCTCCCTTCCTGATCCTTTCCATTCTGTTCCTATGTTTCAATCCTCTGCTTGAAACCTTCTAAAGGTTCGCACTCTAGAATAAAAGCCAATATCTGCAGTATCCTATGGGTCTACATAAGGATTATAGAGGTCCTACCCTTATGCTGGGGACTCTTATTCTACCTCTGCTCTCTGTACCCCAGTTCTGCTGCACCAGCCTCCTCACCACCCCTCCAACATACCATCTCTCTTGCCACATCCCCTCGTGCCTGTTGGAGCTGGGAAACCAGAGGTCCCCTGCAAGCCTGTCCTGGATATGGCCTGCTTCCTCGCCTTCTCAGAGAGGCCTTTTCTCACCTCACTGTAGAACAGAACTCTGCTATCACTCCCCTCCTTCCGCTCCATTTTCTTCTGTAACACTGACTGCCACTAATGTGTCATGCATGTGCTGTTTTAGACCCGAGGCTCTGATAGGGGCTTTGTCAGTACCATCCTTGAACCTAGCCCTAGAGCAACACATAAAGATACTCAAAGGACCTTTTAGGAGTGATGAGAGAAGAAATGAAGAGCAGTGTGAATTCAGGACCCACCTGCAGGATGGTGGGTATACTAGGCCTGAAAGCCATGGGAGCTGGAGGGGAACTGTAAGTCCCCAGCTTTACTCCTCCAGGGAAGTGCCCATTTGGCCTGTCTGTATTCTGAGCAGTTATAGAAATCCCAATTGGGACTTAAAATAATCACACTACTTGTTTAAAAGGTGTTTTAAAGGTTCATTCAAAGCAGCCATCCTAAGTCTGGGAGGCCTGTGGAAAGCTTGGCCCAGGAGAGTCAAAATGTCCCGTCTACACATTTTGAAGATGAAACTGGCAGGGAAGTGGCAGTCGGAAGAAAGGGCAGGACTGCAGCTGAGAATCCAGCTGATAGGCCACAGGAGAGTTAATATCAGAGGTGAGGATGATAGTGTGAACTTCTCAGGAAACCAAAGGAGACTGAGCATGTGCTCTTCCCTCCTCTGTCTTGGCCTCTGGATGCCAGCACCTTGTGCTTTTCCTTCCTGAATGAATAAAGCCCACCTGTGGTGCTTACACCCCCTACCTCTGTACTGCTGTCACTAAGGATGTAGGATGCAATACACCTCACTCACTACTAAGGCCACACACATGTATAGGAGCGTGTCTTCACAAACACATGTTCACAGGTTAGCTAATTGCCTTCCTTGAGTCTTTGGAAGCATAGACTGAGTAAAAATGAAGGAGTATATAATTGGGTGCCTAGTAATTGAAAGTACTATTGAGAAAGAATGTGTCTTGAATCTTTTTGTTTTAATCGGTTTCTTTAATATGACTGACTTAGAAAGTGTCTCTGAGAATGTTGCTGATTGACAGCCCATCTAGTTATTAATAGCGTGTCATCAATCTGCCAGGAATACATTACACATTCAGGGGAAAGAGTATCTGGAAAAGACTGCTGGAGTACTGGCAACAGACTCAGACTGGAACACATGTCTGCCTTGTGGAGAGGCAGTGGACCCTGCACAGAACTGGAGGGTATTAGACAGAGGGCAATGGGCCTGAGGTTCCCAATGGGTCCATGCATCAAGAGTTTGAAATACCAGCCTCCTCCATGGAGACTAGAAGCCATGGGTTAAATATCTAGCTCTATAGGCTGTGTGTTCAGTAAAATCCAACGCTGCTAATAAGCAGTTCCTGAATAACACATCTCTAAAATTATGCTAGGTGGTTTTGAAAACTGTTTTATTGTGATATTTTCTCACTAGTAAAACTATTTATTCTTGAAGTTTCAGACTCCACAGATAAGCAAATGGGAGGAAATGAGCCACATTAAAAGAAGCATTGCTGATGTGTAGGCAGGTATACGCAGCTAAAAGACAAGGTGTAGGCAAATTAAACTTAGGAGACTTTATTAGCGCAAACTGTACCTCATGAACCAGGCAATGCTCAGAGTCCCTGCCTAGTAGCCTGAATAAAATAGCAAGAGTTGGAAGGGCTGAAACAAAAGCAGGGTCAGGGAATTATTTGTCTGGCTTCAGCCAGGCATCTGCCTTTGAGGAGTGTAGTGTGGTGAGCTGGCTGCCTCTGATTGGCTGAAACCAGCTGCTTATGACTGGCTTAAACTTGGCTATTCTTACACTTCTAAGCTAAGCTTCAGTTTTTAATGAAGAGTAGTCATGACTGGGCTGCAGTTTATATGTAAGAATTCAAAGTACAGGAACGCTTTCAGTTTTCTGCTTCTAAAACATGTTCTATGTTTTGTGATCTTCTTTTCATTAAACGATGTGCATCTTTCTGTGTCAAATATTTACCAACAGAATGAATTATTTCATGTGGTTGCATAGTATTTAATACCAGGGAAGGTCAGAGTTCCTTTTCTCTTCCCGTTTCCTTTTGTTGCTTCCATGTACCCTCAAAGCAGAAGCAAGTGCCAGCTGAGACTCCAGTACTTGGCACTCAATGATACAAATCCATGGGAGCTTGTACCAGTTATTCAGTATTTTAATGCCTCTAGAACCTTATGTAAATCCAAGGATTATTAGGATTTCCGAATTATACGGATTTAACATTTTTTCAGGCTATTTTGACAAATTGACCTCCAGAAAATTAGCAATTTTTTGCCTTGTAAGCAATTTAATTATGTCAAACATTATTCTATAAAACAATAACAAATGTTGCTACTGGCATGCCTGGCAAGCCCCTCTTCATTAATTCTTTGCCTTTAAAAAAAAATTTCCTTCTTTTTTCCTTTTATTGGAAATAGATTGTTTCCTCACATAATCTATCCTGATTATGTTTTCCCCTCCCTCCACTCCTCCAAGTTCCTCCCCACCTCCCCTCCCATCTGTATCACTCACTTTCTGACTCATCAGAAAAGAACAGGCTTTCTCAGAGAAAACAACCAAGCACAACAAAACAAAATACAGTGAGATGAAGCAAAGACGATCGCGTTGAAGTTGAGCACAGCAACCCAGCAAGAGTCCCAAGAGCAGGCACAAGAGCCAGAGATCCACTTGTTCTCGCAGTCAGAGGCCTCATAAAAACACCAAGCTAGAAACCATAATATACACACAGAGGACCTGGTGCAGTCCCACGGTCCCGTTCAGGTCCTGTGCAGGCTGCCGCGTTCTCTGTCGATTCATATGTGCATGGTTAGCGTTGGTTTAGGGGGCCGTATTTTCTTGGTGTCCTTTATCCCTTCATGCTCTTGTACTCTTTCTGCCTTCTTCTCCACGAGGCTTACTGAAGCCTGGGGGGAGGAATTTGACTGAGATATTTCATGCAGGGCTGAGTGTTCCTTCGTCTCTCTCTCTCTCTGCAGAAGGTCTAGCTGTAGGATGTCCTGGTGCCTATGGGATGGCCCATGTGCCCCTGAGGTGTCCAGGAGCCTACAGGATGTCCAGGTGCCTGTGCATTTAGTCAGTGGAGCTCAAATTCAGGTTGAACTTTGTCATGCTTAATCTCAGACTAATGTGGGGGGCACCAGATACGGTCTTTTGTGGAAGCAGGGGTCCCCCAAGGTGGTGAATGTCGGTGGAGTCACTAGCCTAAGAAACTCAGATACCGGAGACCAGCCTCATGGTACAGATCTACTTTATTGTGAAAGGAGACAGGCTTTTATGGAGGAAGCAGGACATTGCATAAGGGAGAAGTCCATTTGCTTTGGTCCATGCTTACTAGACACTTCAATCAGCCTACCTGAAACTTGCTGCAGCAGAGGGGAATGTGCGAGGTCAGGAAAAGTCCAGCCATCTTTAGGCATTTATGTTTAAGCTTTTAGCCTATCCATTTAGCCCATGTTGGTGAACAAGGTCTTGTAAAGACAGAGGAAGTGGGCACTGCCCTGGTAGGCTTTCCTATCTTGGGGCTCAACCGGTATGCCAGGATCCGCTATTTTAAAGGGCCAAGCAATGTGCCAAGGTACTTGCATTAGCACAGGCACTGATGTTCGACTTTCTCTCCCACTTTCAGAATCCATTTGCCACCAACATGTCCAGGTACCTGCAGGATGTCTAGGTGCTTGTGTGTTTAGACAGTAGGGCCCAACTGCAGGTTGAATTTGGTTATGTTTGATCTCAGGCTAATGTAGGCCAAGTGAATGTCCATGATCAGAGCAGCCTGCTACCTTCAAAAACAATGGTGATACCTGTGATCCATACTCCCACCACACAGGCAGAATTTAATTTTTTCATTATTTTTTTTTTCTACAGGGCACAGGATGGGAGGATGGACCAGGGAGGAATGGGAAAATATACATTGTGTGAAACTCAAGTAATTAATAAAAGTATTATGAAAAAAATTAAAAGCATGAGCAGAAATAAGGACAGCCACTAAGGTTGTTGACACACCCCTGACTGAGAGCAGCTGAGAACTACCATTCTAGGCCCAATGCACAAGGAAGAGTGCAGGTACTAACCCCACGAGAAAGCTCTATCTTTGGTCAAGACTCAATCAGGAGATGTATACCTTGCTACATAGGAACTCAGCCCCTGCTAATTGTAGCCCAGAGAGTAGTCATCCAGGGAATACCCCAGCATCTTTCTGAAAACTAGCTCAGACCTCCTACAAGTGCTTCCTATTGGCTGTATCCAACCAGAAGCCACAAGGAGACCCACTGACCTCCCAGTAGTTAGCACATAGATGTCGGTGCACAGAGCAGTCTGGAAAAGGGCAGAAAGAAGATGTACAGCAGCCTCAGCCTTAGCTGAAAGTGTGGGCAGCTTCATTTTTTGCTGCTGTTGTTTTACTGACTCAGAAGGATGAAGGGAGAATGGAGCAAAGAAAAAGAAATTAAAGATTCTGACATTGTCCTCTATTGCCATAGGGGCGTTGTGAGACAGCAGTATCCATCGGTATGCCCCTCCTTCCTGGGAGTTCCTAAACAAGGCTTCCTTTCTGTCCCCTCTTGCAAACCAGTCCCACTGTTTGAAGGGCTGTTGTCATTGTTTTTGTTGTTGTTTTGTTTGTTTGTTTGTTTGTTTGTTTTCAATACCTGGGCAAAGAGCAAAGGGAGGATAAAACTATGGAAGCAAGTTAGCCCGGTTGGTCTTATGTAACTCACATCCTCATGAGAGTCCCGCTTGCTTTTATTTTAAGAAGTGCCATTTATGAACCCTCCAGGGGGTTAAAGAGCATAGGAGATGGGTTTTTGATTCGATGTCAATAGGAAAATCGCTTAGCTCCTGGGATAAATGATGCTTCAGTCTGGGTTTTCTGTTTTTCAAAAGGGCCATCTGTTTTCATAAACAGAAACGGGCCTCTCTAGTCACTTTTCCCTTCATAACGCTCTGTCTCTGCACAAATGACAGTATTCCCTTCGTGATTCATTCCTGGAGACATTCTTCTAAGCTAAACACTGCTGCTAAATCTGCGCTTGAGTTTTCGCTGAGACCCACGTGATTCCCACTCAGGCGGCAACTGTGGTTGGATGTCAGCTTTCATATCTCCAGAGCCAGGATAGCACTCACTTGGGTTGCCAGTGGTTCTGCATCAGGCTTAAAGCAGGGGTTTCTCCTATTCCTGGGAATACCTGAAATCTTTGAGGGAGTCCAATAAGAGATATTCCTCTCCCCACCCAAATTTGGATGCACTAAGAGAGAAGCAAAGAGCAGCAGATGGAAGCCAAGCTACCATGTTGATTGCTGAGGATGAATAACTGAGTTCAGTATGAGTGCCAAATTGACTTGGTAATTGGATTCAGAGTTAGGCAGACTGACCCATCTGGTCATGGGCAGTGGTGGGTGGGACAGAGGAAGAGCCAGATCTTCAGAGCAGGCAGAAGTATGGAACCAACTGTTCGGACTTAGAAGATGGTGATACTCCAATGAGCCAAGTGTATTATTCCTTGTTTACCACTGCTGTAACTCAGTGCACTGCCTGTGGCACAGGAGCAGTGAGGTGGGTCCATGGGTGAGGAACACCCATGGACCTCCTTCTCATAGAAATTAGCATTAGAAGTTAGGGAGATGTGTGGTGGTTCATGCTTATAATCCCAGGATTTGAAAGGCTGAGAAAGAGGACCATGCGTTTTAGGCCAGCCTTGTCTTAAAAAAATAATAATAATAAAATTGCCAGGTAGTAGTGGCGGCACACACCTTTCATCCCAGCACTTGGGAGGCAGAGGTAGGCAGCTCTCTGTGAGTTCAAGGCCAGGCTGGTCTACAGAGTGAGTTCCAAGACAGCCAGAGTCACAATAGAGAAACCCTGCCTCAAAAAAATCAATAATAATAATAATAAATAATAATAATAAAACAGCAACAATAATAATAATAATAATGTCAAAAACAAAGGTTAAGGATGCAACTCAGTGGTAGATCACTTGCCCAGAGGCATAAGACCAATGCCCTGGGTTCTATCCCCAATAGCAGCAGCGCACACACACACACACACGACACTAACAATAACAGCCCCCCTGAAATATTAGAAAATATGATGAAAATTTCCTCCCAACAGTGATTTGGGTAGCTTGAAAGCTAGAGGGTAGGCTTGCATGCCATACGCTCAGTATACCTACACTTTGTGTATGCATTTGTGTAACACACGTTAATTGTGCAAACATGTAAGGCCAAGATAAAAGAATGTCCCTTGATTCTCAGCACAATAGAAAGCTGCTAGAGGATTCTGAACCAGGGGAAAGCATGGTCGCATCTGTATCTTTAAAGAAGTACTCTCTCCTGCCTCTGCTGTCTTTTCCCATCCCCTCCATTCTCTTCTCTTGGCACCCTCTTTTCTCCCCCTCCCCATCAGACTATGGACTCGCCACCATTTCGCCCCTTTTGGCCAAAGGCACAAAAAAAGAAGTGTCTGAACAGGGTGATGTATCCAAAGGTTCCTGCTACTGAGAAGAGAGGCAGCAATGCCCAGGACTAGGTTGGAACCAGGAGAAGGACATGGGTGGACACATGGGGATGGAATGTGCAGATCGAGCTGGAAAGACAGCCTGGCAGGCTGGTGTTAGGAGCAAGAGCCAGTGAGAGAGTGAAAAGACTTGAGAGTGAGCTGTGTTTTATGTGAGCAGCTGAATGGGCAGAGACCCAGCCAGGGAGGGGCAGGCTGGATAGGAAGCTAGGATCCTTGGTGTCTCTTTTGGAAGCCCCAGTGGCATCCTTGTTTGTCGATGGCAGGCCTCGTTCCCAACTTCTGACTCCAGAACATCACAGAGAAGGCTTCATCTGCTCTCTTCTAGTTTAATTTCTACTATTGGGCCAACACATCCTGACAACTTAGGGAAGAAAGGGTTTCTGTGGCTGACAACTCCAGATTAAAGTCCATCATTTAAGGGAAACCAAGGCAGGAATTAAAAAGGGCTTCATATATAACACCCACAACTAGGAGCAGAGAGAAACTAAGGCAGCCATGCTGCCTGCTTGCCTACTATACAGCCAGCTTTCTCTAGTCTTATATAGTCCGGAGCCCAGGCCATAAAAATGGTGCCTTCCACATCCAGGGTGGGTCTACATACATCAGTCATCAGTCAAGACAGCCCTCCCCAGATACGTACACCATCCAAACTGATGTAGATAATTCCTCAATTGAGACTCTCTTCCCAACTGGTTCTAGGTTATAGCAAATTACGCATTTAAACTAACTACCACACCCTCCAAAGAGCCTTCTCTGGGCGATGGAGTCACTGTCACTTAGAGAGAACTGGTGAGCTTGTTAGAGAGCTGTGGGAATGTGCTTTGCCATGTAACCGACACTAAATATGAAGCAGTCATCAGCACTACCTGGGCTGATGATTTGCCCGAAGGCTGTGTCCTCTGCTCTGTAAATTCTGTACTTATTTTAGGCTACATTCCTCTACTGTCTGACTTGCCATCTATGCCAGGTGGCTCCCTCCCTAGAATGGAACTCAGGTTCCCACGTTGCCTCTCAGACCCAACAAGTAATGATGTGTCCAGTATAAGAATCCTGAGGTAGCAAAGTCCTACCTGCCCAGCCTCCTGAGGCTGGATGATGCTTGAGAGAAGAGGGGTCTTCCTAGTGTTTTGTTTGTTTCTATGTTCCCCAGTAGACTCTTGAGATCACCAGCCTCCCTTGACACCAGTCTTCTACCCAAACCTTGAACACATATTCCAAATGTGTTCATAGCAACCAGACAGGAAAAGGCCCATAAGACAAAATCAAAGCAAATCACTTAGGGGCAATGATGCCCAGATAGAAATACAAAGTTCAGTGTGACTTCTTCCTTGGAATGGAGAAAACTTGTACTTCATCCAAGTGAATCTGCCAAGGTCCCAAAATAACTAGAGAAACCTCTCGCTTTAGTAGCAGAAAAAGAACAGAAACTGGGGCTGGGAAAGTGAATCAGTGAGTGAGAATGATTACTATGTAAGAGTAAAGAACTGAGTTCAAATCCTCAGCATCCATGCTGAAAGCCAGGCTGCACATGCCCCAGATCCACCCTTCACCAAACGCATGAGGATCCTGGGATCTCGTTAGCCTTCCAGCTCAGCTGAAACAGTGAGCTTCCAGCTCAGTGAGAGGCCCTGGCTCAAGGCAATAAAGCAGAGTGATAGAGGAAGACAGCCGATCCTTCCTTTAGCATCTTCAAGCATGCACGCAAGCTAAGGTACCCACAGACTCATCGGCATGCAATAACAACCACACACACACACACACACACACACACACGAGCTAAGCACAGTCCTGAGTTAGTTTTATTGTCATTATGACTAAATACCTGACAGAAAGAACTACTTAAGGAAAGAAAGGTTTGTTTTGTTCAGTTTCAGAGGTTCTGGGCCATGGAGTCAGGGAGAGCATGGTAAAGCAGCTCACATCATAGCAGCCGGGAAGCATACCTGAGCCACCATGGAGAAGGGTTGTAGCATGATACAATGCCAAGGGCATGTCTCCGATGGCCTGCTTCTTCAGTCAATCCTCACCTTTCAATAATCTATTTACTCCAGCAATGGGTGAGACCATTCAGGAGATCAGAACCCTCAGGATATAACTGCCTTAGGAAATGTGCTTACAGACACACCCAGAGCTGTGCTTGACAGGTTGTCCAGGTGTTTCTTAAGTCAGTCAAGTTGCAAGTCAAAACCGAAAATCACAGCTCTGTGTGGCATCAAGCCATGATGTGTTTCCTCAATACACATGTACTGAGCAGGTCCAATGTCTGGTACCGGGCTCTGATACCAAGCTTCTACTCACAAATAATCTACCATGGATGTTCAAGGTTTTATAAAATGGATGTAAAATGGATACGTTTTATACAGTGATACCCATTGTGACAGCCAGAGAAGGGCAATAACTGGTCCAAGGTCGAGAAGCTGGTGCATGTCCGAATTAAAAGTCAGATCCCCGTGTGAGCTCCTGTGTTGTTTAAAGTCTCTGGCTTTGGGCCTGTGTGGCAGGAGTGCAGGTTGCATGAGGCAAATCTGAGCACATGAATTTTCTGACTGACAAGCACTTTCTTTGTCCCAACTCTGTGGCCATAGTGGGACTGGTGGTGGCTTCTGGTTAAGCCCTGGTCTCATCAGTGCTTCTGGGAAGGGGGTCATAGCACATGTTCTGACATTGGATCTTGTAAAGAAAACCATCTTTGAGAGCCAAGCATGACCAGAAATTTGTTGAATTAACAGTCTCTGGGGAAGCTCCAGTTACTGCTGCACAAATGTACTGATTAAAGGAGCAGCTGGGTGGAAGGGAGGGCTTTGAGTCCTGGTCTGCTCTGGTCTGCATTCCAGTTTCATTGCTGGTTCAGAGAGTCCAGGCAGGTTACTCTCCTTCCCCCAACTTCCATCCTTTCCCTCTCTCAAGGACTCCATACTGGGTGTGACTTCTGAGTCTTCAGGGCAGCTCAGAGGACCTGAGAGTCTAGACCAAGCCTAGCTGAGTCCATTCATGTCCCAGATGTCAGATTGAGTGACCAGTCATCTCCATTTTTCTGAGGCTAAAAATGTTCTTGAGGTGTTGAACTTTTATTTTGAATGTTAGCCAAGTCTGTAGCTGGAGAGAGAAAGGCCCATTGGTAAAGTGTTTGTCTTGCAAATATGAGGACCAGAGTTTAATCTCCAGAATTCATGTCCAAAACATGCTGGGCCTGCTGCTACACACCTGTAGTCCCTGCACTGTAGAGTGCAGATCCCTGGGGCTCTCCGGCCAGCCCACTTATCCTACCTGGTGAATTTTAGGCTGGTTAGAGACGAAAGAAAGAAAGAGAGAAAGAGAGAAAGAGAGAAAGAAAGAAAGAAAGAAAGAAAGAAAGAAAGAAAGAAAGAAAGAAAGAAAGAAAGAAAGAAAGGAAGGAAGGAAGGAAGGAAGGAAGGAAGGAAGGAAGGAAGGAAGGAAGGAAGGGGAGAGAAAGAAAAAGAAAGAAAAGATGATAGATAGATAGATAGATAGATAGATAGATAGATAGGCGATAGATGGTAGATAGGTCGATAATTAAATAGCCACATAAATAAACACAGATCACAATGAACAGAGTTCTGAGGAAGACCATCTACAATTGTCTTCTGGCTTCCACACAAATGGACATATGCACATGGCACATAGATGCTCTCTCTCTCTCTCTCTCTCTCTCTCTCTCTCTCTCTCTCCCTAGACTAGAGAAAATAAGCTAGGTACCTTGCATTAGCTGGTGGATCCACTGAGGCTCATTTGGGCTCACTTGATCCCCTGGACCATTCCCCCAGGGCTAGGTTTGGCCTAGGTGGCAGAATTGCCTCCCAGGGAGTCCCACCACAGAGGGCTGCCTCCTGTGCCAGCCTGGAGATCCCACAATTTGTATACCTCAGCGCTAAAAGTGTCCGCAGCTGCGAGACAGCTTATTGGTTACCAGGTGTGACACTGAGCAGTCCAGCATCCTTCCTGACCCCTCTGTGTGCCTTGCTGTCCTTCATGTCTGCCAAGCGCAGACAGCAGAACAAGATTGCAGCTCTGCACACTGCCTGCTGCTGGGTTTGCTCTCAGCACCACCACAGGGAAAGTCTGCAGCTAGTGACAGAGCTGGTGATGACCGGCATGGCTCTTCATTTGGAATCTCTGCTGTGTCCCACATCAGTGCCCTAGCCATAGTCCTACAGACCCAGAGGGGCCTAGAGCAGATGGCCAGCCAGCCCTGAGCTTCTATTCATCTACCACCCTCACGTCTGTGCCAAGCCTTTCTCTCTATCCTGTCATTTTCTCCCCTGCCTGCCCATTGCCACTAACCAGGAAGCATCATAAAGTCAAAGTGTGCTTTCTAAAATACACAGGAAAAAAATGTGTGATTAACAGAAGACATGAGAGCCAGACCACGCAGTTCCTTCCACACCAGGCTGGGACACCTTGGGTCACTGTCTTAACCTTTCTGTGCTTCTTCACTGCCTTACTTTATAACTAGAGATCAAGCTAGGACCTGAGTCCCATGTTGCTTTGGTGATACGTGGAAAGTGCTTACTTATGGCAGTCTCCAGTGCTTAGTACATTAGTTATAGCATCTTTGCTGCCTCGTGGCCAGCAGTGAGTCCCCTGTAAGCCATGAGTTAATGCTGTATTTCCTACCAGGAGAATCAGGACTTAGCCCTCCTTCCTTCCATTCCTCTGTGAACTGAGAATAGAATGCTTGGAGGTGTGGCAACCATCTTTCACCCGTGAGCAAAACGTCAAGGCTGGCAGAGCTAGAACGTAAAAGGAGCTTTGATGACGCTGTTGACACCGGCAGCTACTCCTTTTCCCCATGTAACTTCCTGTGGGAAATAGTCAAACCCCCCATGTGTTCAGTGGGTGAGCAAAATGTCTCAGCACCTATGCTTGGCATTCGTAGGCCATCCCGGCCCAGCCCCTATCCCTTTCTGCAGCCTCATTCCCCAAAGGACACCTCATCTCCCAGTCCCCAACTTTATGTTCTACCCATGCTGAGCTACCTGGTGTTCTTTCTGCACGCGATGGTTTTGCCTCTTAACACTTGGTCAAGTTTCTCTCATGTTCTTTTTCCCGTCTGGCACTTCCTGGTCCACTCTTAACCTCTTTTTCTCCCCAGAAAGTCTCCTATTCTGACTTTTAAACCCAGATCTTCATCCCCTCCTGATGGGATAACTGACCTCTCCAATCCTTCTGTCTAGAAAATCGAGCTCGTTTGACAGACTGTAGGCCCCACGTTACTGGTAACCCGTCTCCCTGCGCCTCCTTCCCCTCGTGAATTAAATGAAGCAAGTTAACAGTGTGACAAACAGTGCAATCGTATTTACAAATGTGGTCACTTCGACCAGCTCAAAATAAGCAAGGACTCCATGTTGTCAAGCCCCGAGAGACCATAAAAGTCAAAGCTCTGCACAGGTGTCAAGTGCCAGGCAGGACCACCTAAACCAGTATGGATGCTCTGAATGACCAACCCCTGCCCAGGCTCAGTCCTCCTGAGTCTGCGTGGAACCCCAAGGACCCTGTCTGTTCACAGTATGGAAGAGAAGGCTGATCATCCCCTGCTGTCCAAGCAAGTGCCAGACAGGGTTGGCTCTCCTGACTTTTCCTGGTTATGAGGCCACACTCTTTGGGTGTGGTTTCTGCACCTGTAGCAGGGTGAAGTACCTGCCCTCCATCCAGCAACAGAGTGCTCAGCCCATCCCTTCCTTCCCTTGGCCTCCCTGCTCCTCCTCCAGACCTTCTCCTGTGAGCCCATCTGTGCAGCTGGGATGAGGGGGGCCGGTGCTGGCATTCCTGCAGAATGGGAGCAGACTGACTCCCTGAGGAATCAAGGAACCAGCCTGCCCTCACCCGGGGTCGAGGCCCTGGAGCCCCTTAGAAAGAGGAGCCTTGTTTGTCCTGTGATTTCTCGAAGCCTTGCTGCAGCCCTCAGCCCTGCAGAGTCCTCTACCTGGACAGCACCTGCCTGACTATGCTGGGAATGACAGGGACTTCTCTCTGAGTTGCAGCCAACCCATCCCCTCTGAGACATTTGGGAGATTTGCAGTCAGTTCCACCTCATGGGGAGCCTGGCAGCTCAACCCTCAGGGCAGACAGTCTGTGCAGCCTCCAAGGGTAAACAGGGCTCCCCTGCTCTCTGAAGCTGTTTCCTCACTTGCAAAAAGAGGCTAATGAAGATTTGAGTTGGTAAGTTCTGGGGTACTGTGGAAGCCACTACGTAATGAAAGCAATGCCAGTCATCCTGAGCGCTAGCAGAGACGTGGGAGAATCAGAGAGAGGATGATGATAAAAGCAAGCATGATCGTGGCTCCATCAGCACTCGCCAGCCCTTAGCATCCAAAAGCGCACTATTCACTTCTTTCACAGTGCCCTCCAGTAGTAACTAATTCAAACGGCACAACTCTGTAAGGAAGGTATTGTTTTACCTTCATTTTCCGTCTGAATAAATCAGGGCACTGAAATTTTAATTTTGCCCACCACGCACAACAGTTAATGGGGGACCAGGCCCTGATGCCGAGTGGTATGGCTTCAGAGGCCACTGTGCCCCGATCCCAAAGGAAAGCCCTGAGTGTGGCTGTACATCTGCAGCCAGAAGGCTTGCTCCCACTTCACCCTGGAATCACACAACTTTGACTTTCTGAATAGGAAAGTAGAGAGTAGGGGAGGGAGAAAGAGGCCCTGTTCAACCAGAGCAGAGAGGAGGCTTGCCTTTTGTAGGTCATCTAGGGGTGAGGCGGGCATCCTCCTGCACCACGCACTCCTCTCAGAGGCTCTTGGTTTTCTAGCACCACCTCGGGAAGCTGCCCACAGTCCTTCAAGGATCCAAGCTCCTCCCACACCTTCACCAAGTCCCACCACCCCGACCAGGGTCTTTTCTGGTTTCCTGAAGGATCTCATTGGATGTCGTGTCCACTAACCCGCTGTGATCTCATTTCAAACTGCTAAGTACGTCTCCAAAGACCGCACAGGACCACACTCTGGGACTCTGAGTGGACGAGTTTTTAGGGGACTCTATACTCAGAAGGCAGCTTCAGGAAGGGCGAGGAGGCAAGAGTGTGCCTCTCAGGAAAGTTTCTGTACCAGAAATGGAATGCAAGGGCAGGCACTCCATCCTTCCATAGCGGAGAGTTCATGATAACTTGCTGCTTTATTGGCACCCCAGACCACTGTGGCCAAGCATGATACATGAAATCCCAACCAAGAGACAAATTCCACTCCCCAGTTTCTTTTTCTTCCATGCCCTGGAACACTTCCTTAACCCCAAAGACAGATGAAGGTTACACTCTCTGAGGGCCACTCTCTGCTGCAGGTAGAGAGAAGGGATGTGGAGAGCCTCTAGCTTCTTTTCAAGGGCAAGGCAGAGAGGTTGCACAGATCAGCTCTGCTTTCACCCACTGGCCACAACTTAATTGGATGCATCTCTCAGCAAGGGAATCTGGGAAATGTAGTCTTTGGCTGAGAGGTCACAAAAGCAACTAAAACTCAGGAGAATGAAGGCTGGAGATACTGCACTGAGGGACAGAGTGTGAGAAACACCAGCACACATAAGAAGTCAGGAAAGTACTATTTCCATCTTCTCATCATATTGTTGACAATGACCTCCCTGGCGGCAAATGTTCTCTGACTCTGTGGCCTGTTACTAAGGTAAAAGGACACCAGGCTGCTCATGCCTGGCATCCATCAGCCCTCCTCCGTAGGAGGCCCTACTTGCTTTTCAAAGCCTTGCTTGCCTGTCCCAGCTCGGCTGAGACCCCAAATCATCCTGGAGTAGAGAGGCCCTTCAAATGCCCTGCCTGGCTGCCAGCACTGCACCGGGCCAAGGAATCCATGCCCCCAGGCACTGAGCTCCCTGCCCATGCTGCCTGCTTGCTTTCCTGTGTGCTGCAGGAGTTTGTGGAAAGAATGTTCTGGCATTAGGGGGTGAAAGTCAAAACAGTAATTACAGGAACATCTGTTCCTGAGTGGAAAGCATGTCCCCCGCACACCAGGAGACATGCCTGCACAGCTCAGCAAGCCGATGTTCAAATGGGAGAGAATGTTCTGGAAGGGAGGGCTAATGGACCTAGCCAAGGGAGGTTCAGTTTCCTGGTAGGATGCTGTGCTGTGCTGAGGAGCAGAGAGGAAGGAGGAAGGGGCAAGCATGGAATGAACACATGACTGTGCAGGAACGGAAAGGAAGGGGGAACAGTGAACGAGCAAGCAGGTTAATAAAATGGGTAGAGGAACAATGATAAGCAAGAAGAATCAATAAATGAAAAGCGAATTAATATGGTAAGAAACCAGCAGGTGAGCAAATGAGTAAATACGTGGTGGTGAAGATGTGGAGACATGAATATGGATGAATGAATGAATGAATGAATGTGAATAAATGGACAAGTAGTTAAATGAAGAGGTAGCGTGACAGAGAAAGCAGTGAGTGACTGGGTGAGCGAGCCTACAGTTCTGTCATCCTTCTTATCGACTGAGACAGGCTAGGAGAGCGGGCACAGTGGGAGCCGTGTGGCCGCCCTTAGCCTCTCTGTGCTGCGAGGAACGGCAGAAGCGTCCCTCTCCTCCCGCGTCACAGACAGAAAGCAAAGGACGAGTAGGGTCATAGAAACCCTGGGAAGAGGAACCTGGAGACATTGGCTGTGTGATGCTGGGGGAAGTACTGAGTCCTTTAAAGTTCCAGTTTCCCTATCTAAGTAGAGGTAATGCTACCTCCAGCACAGGCTGAGATCAGAGAAGGCCCTGTGGGCACAAACCGTTGTTTTCACCATATCAGCCTGGTGGTCTGCCAAGTTTGAACTTAGAGTCAGTAGTCAGGATAGACTAGGGTAAGATATGGTGGTAGAGGATATCCAAGCTTGGTTAAGTTGACACACAAAGATGTATTCTTGCTCTTATCACACAGGAAGGTCATGCCCTACCCCTACCTCCTAGCTCTTCAGCCTTGAAGTCCTGGCTTCCAAAGCCACTACAGTGGAGATTCCTGGCCCGTTGTTCTGTTTTGTTGACTTGACAGAAGCCAGAATCATCTGGGAAAAGGGAACCTCAGTTGAGAAAACACCTCTATCAGGTTGCATGTAGGCAACTCGGTAGGGCATCTTATTAACTGGTTGATGTAGGGGGGCCCAGCACACTGTGGGTGGTACCATCCATGGACAGGTGGCCCTGGGTGGTATAAGGAAACAGGCAGAGCAAGTCACGGTGAACAAGCCCATGAGCAGTGTTTCTCCATGACCTCTGCTTTAATTCCTACCTCCAGGTCCCGACTTGGGTTCCTGCCCTGACTTTCCTCCATGATGAACTGTAAGCTGAAATAAACCTTTCCCTCCCCAATACAGAATAGTGTGATTATAGCAGAAAGAGGACGGATGTGGGCCCTAGTAAAGGGAGATCAGGGCAAAGTATAGAGGAGGTGGTTGAGGCTTGTGGGAAAGGCCTCGGGAATGGCCTTTCAGGATCAAAGACCTGAGACAGTAGAGAGAGCCTTCAAGGTGGACACACCACATGAGCAGAATCACTGAGAGCTGGTGGCCATCCACACTGAGGGCATGGCTAAAGACCAGGATGCTGAAAACCAAGATGATAAGGACCAGGATGATGGGGACCAAGAGTCTCGAACCAGGAGGCTGAGGACCAGGATGGTGAGAACCAGAAGTCTGGGACCAGGATTCTGAAGACCAAGAACCTATGTACCAAGACGCTGAGAGCCATTTCCAAAAGAAAATTCTAGGTCAACTTTATCACTATAGCTGTAGACAAGGCACATACTGCTGGGTAGCAACTTTGCACATTTGTTGAATGAAGGTATAAAACAATGGAAATGGAGAAAGGCCAGACAGATGAGAGCTTAGCCAAGTGATGTTGCAGGTGGTTGGGCCAACTAGCTTTGGAAGTCTGTGCAGAGAAGCATTTCTAGGGAGAAACTGGGCCTCAGGAACTAGCAATGATGCTTCCATGTGTCTTGAATATGTATCACAGGGAGAAACATAGCTATACCATTTGAACAGGACCTGGCCATGCCATAACTTATAATCTGAAGTGTCAGCCTCAACCCTCTGATGTTGTAGGTAAAGCAACTGAGGCTCCACAGGAAGCACAGCTTACCCAACAGACAGTCCATGGCCTGGACTGAGTTCCTAGTCACCACCAGGAGTCCCAGGTTCATTTTTCAGCAACAGTTAGTTGCCCCCCTTCCCCCGCAACTTTCCTTTCTATAATATGTACTTTGTAAGGCACATCGAGTTTTCCCCATCAACCTATGTCACATGTTCAAATAGCATCCACTAAGTACCCACATACCATGTACCCAAATATCATGCTTAGTCCAAAGGGTACTAGAGGGAGGGTCCCCTTCCTCAGAGCCACCATCCAGATCTATTATCTCAGTCTTTCTGTGCTTTAAAAATGCTTATGTGTCTGTCATTCTACTGTACTATCCTTGGGGGTATATTTGATCTTTGTGCTTCCTTAAATTCTTTTGAGGGTAAGGCAGAGAGTCAATGCATAGATTAATTAGTGTATTGATTTTTCTTTGCACAAGAGTGCTGGGCAGGCAGGCACTCCCTCAGACACCTGCTGGAGGCAGGTGCAACCGCAGAACACTGCCCGAAGACAAGAGGGATTCCCCCATAGACGCGCAGGGTGGGAAGAATCAGCCATAGACTCAGAGCCAGGCAGAGGGTGAGGAAGGCTTAAGTCTTCAAGGACAAAGAGGAAGTACTCAGTGATATGAGGGAGGAAAACACACACACACACACACACACACACACACACACACACACACACACACACACACAAGAAACAACATGCAAAGCGCTAGGGTCCTGAGAGTGGCTGAAAGCAGGTTTCATGGCGGCAACGTCTTATCCTTCAGCTTGTCCCTCTAGGACTTCTTGTGAAATATGCATTATGTGTAACTCAAGGTAGCCAGCGGGAAGCCAAATTCCAATGGGCGCCCCACAAATATCATACATAGGATTGCTCCATAAATGATTCTAAGGTACCAGCTAGCCCTGGAAACAAAATGGTCTGATGGGCAGGACATGCCCAAATGTCACTTCCTCAAGCTGACAGCTGGGTGGAGCCATAGTGCAAACCCTACCTCTGGAACCTGTGTAGTGCAGGGATGCCCACTGGGTGTTTCTTCTGAGCACAATGGCTCTTTACTCCTGTTGGAAAAGGCCAGCCTTGACTCTTCGCACTTGTCATGAGAATACAGCTCATCCCTTGCAGGGAAAAACCTAAAACATTTCTAAAGTTACATTAGTTCTCTGACAGGCGCCAAGTAGGTAAGATGGCTGGCCTGGGAGATTAGGGGAGGTGATGAGTAGAAAAGAGAAGAGGAACGTGAGATTAGAGGGCTCTAGAGGCAAGAACAAAACTCCAGTGCAACGCACATGTGCGTCTGCCTGGGAGAAACCCAAGGCCAGTATATTCTTTGAGTAAGAATGAGAAAGGAGGGGAGGAAGAGAGGGAGGAAGAAAGGAAGGAGGAAGGGGGAAGGGGAAAAGCAGAGTATCAGCTCTACTTGGAAACAAGCATCAAATGTTATTTAAACATCAAATATTATTAAAGTAGAAAAGCGGCTGGCTCCCGGAGACTTCCACAGAGCATCTTGATAGGTCACCATTGCTCTGGGGTTAATATGAGGAAATGACATTCTTAAGAACCCGTATTAACCTGTCTGTTGTTCTATGAACTGTGACAGCTGCATTTTACATCTTAATGGCTAACCATTTATTTCACGCCAAAGGGAAGAAAGAAAGAAAGGCATTTTTATGCCCATGAAGCCAGAACTCAAGGCTGCAAGCTTGGCTCCAGAAATAGGTTGTGAGGTCTCTGCCTCCTGTGTGTCCCTTTCCCAGTACCCAGACTTGGTTTTTCCCTCATGGACCTCCTCTGCTTTCTCCTCTGAGCTGCTTTGGTCTGCAGGAAAGACAAGCCACCACTTTAATAATGAGTGAGTCACAGAAGTAAGACATGGAAAGGCACCAAGTACAGGGGAGGCCAGGGGAGGGTAAGCCAAGCTGAGCCAGCTTCAGAAAAAGACTGGACTTGCCTGCAAATGTCCTTAGTAAGATTTTTTTACTAAGCACCTACTAGGTGCCACGTGTTGCTTTAGAACCTTCAACAAAACAGGTGCCGGTGAGTTCATTGTGTGCCTGGCTCCCAGAGGACAGAGATGAGTCTGTCCGCTCAGAGGTCTGACATTCAAGTCAGGAGGTAGACACTGATTATAGAATTTCTCCTACTGGGTTGGGTGACACAGGCCTAAAATCCAAGGTATGGGAAGCTAGGCAGAATTGTGAATTCAAGGCCAGCCTGGGCAACTTAGCCAGACTTTATTTCAAAATAAAAAGTAAAAGCAGAAAGTACCACTATAGAGTTAGAGCTCTTGCCTAGGGGCCCGGTGTTCAATCCTCAGTCCTAAACCCATCTGAAGAAGTCAGTGAGATGGGTATGAGATTGCAGGGCTCTGAAGAAGGGCGATGAGGGGATGGGCATTCTAGTGTGAGCACAATGAGGTTTCCCAGGCACTCAACCTAAGTGAGATGGGGGTGAGGAGAGGAGAGCCTCTCAGAAGAGGGAGAGCCTTGGTGTCTTTGATGGAGCCATGGGGTGGGCGATAGATGTTTATGAGCAACCTTGAACTCCAAACTCAATCTTTCCAGTTCCTCTCATCCAACGCTCTTCAAGCCTGCCATTCTTGGCTGTGAAAGTTGTGTGGTGTGGGTGATGGAGCATTATGGCAGGTAGCAGGTTTGTTCAGGAGGCCAATGTGAAGGTGCCAGTTCTGCACCTGGCACACGGTGGATGCTGGGTGTGCACTGCCTTCCTTCCCTCACTGAGAGAGAAGCGTTTCTTTATCCCATGTGATAACCCATCTTGCCCCATCTCACCTCCTGTGTCAGTGGTTTGGGAGATTTGACTTGTTTAAGAGAGGAGCGCTTTGAGTGGCAGGCAAGTTGTCAGTGCCTCCACCTGAATCCCAGCCCTCCCTCCTTGCTCCAGATGACTCTGCTGGGAGACATGTCTCTGCCCAGGCACCATGCAGGGAACTAGGGAAGATAACCTCCCAGGAGTTCTGTTGCTCTGTCCCTGGCACCATCATATTCCATAGGACCTCCATCAGATAAAGTCCTTGGCATAAAGAGTTAATTTTGGAGGCTGTGGAATTTGCTCATTCAGCACTGTGATTGCCACAGAAACATGAGGACCTGAGTTTGAGTCTCCAGAACCTACGTAAAAGAGGTGGCACGTGCCTGTAATCCCAGGGCTTTCAAAGAAGAGACAAGGGAATCCTCAGAGCTTGCCGGCTGGCCTGCCTGAAAAATAAAGGTAGCGTGCAGCACACAGCATGGACCTCTAGCCTCTACATGCACGTGCACACACACACACACACACACACACAACACACATGCAACTACACACATACAAGCATGAACACATGCATGCAAAAAGAAAGAACTGTTCTGAAATTTATGTACTTGACAAAAATCTCTACTATTCACTTATTAAAACCTCGTTCACAAACTTTTCTTTCGTTTCTTCACCAGAGCAATCTTCTGAGGTAGTTACTCATTATGGCCATTATATAAAAAGTTCTCAGAGGGGTTGGTACTCCTGGCATGGGTAAGGAACGGAAACTTGAACTCAATTCTGCTTTGAACCCAGTTCTGTCTTCCTTTAGCCACAAGGCCCAGCCTCTCTTGGTACTATCCTCTGCAATGCCTTCTCAGAACCATTCTCCCTGTGCTAAGGTGAGCTGAGGGAAGCCTTCCTGAAAGCACATCTAGTATTTGTAGAGGGAATCCTTCCTTGAGATCAGTATTTGCTGTGTTGGCTTAGTACGTGCTAATTTAAGGCCTGTGGCTCTTTCTTTCATAGCGAATGCCTGTGGGTTTCCTTGTATATAAACAGGGTAATTTTAAACATCTTCCTGGTTATTAGAAGAATAAACTGAGACTCTGCTAGAGGCTTTATTTCTAAAGTCATACTCCCAGGGACACCAGAGCCCAGAGTTCCTTTCCCCTCTATGGCATGTCCAGTAGATGGATGCCTGCCAGCATGGAAATTATGGCTTTGGAATGTGGCTGCCTCCCATGCTCTTCTTTTCCCATTCTACTGGAAGGTTGTGTTCATTTGAGCTTTGAAACCAAAAATAAATCATTGTAATCCATTTGCTAATTATACTATGTGAAGTTCTAGACGCTGTAAATTGCAGCTGTGATATATCTAGATGAAGTTTCTGGAGTTTATTTTTAGTGATACCAAAAGCACTTGGCTTCCTGGAGGCTTCATTTGCCAGCCCGGGAGGGGACAGGGAGCTGCATGGACTCTGCCTTTCTTGTCCCTCTGGTGAGTCTCTGTGAGAGGAGCTGGCTATAGTGTCTCTGTGTGAAGCCCTTTCTACCTTCCAAGCTTTACTCTGATCCTTTGACTGTGGGAACTGGAGTCCATCTGAATATAGGCTTCCAATGCTTAATTCACCCGGAGGGTGTCAAAAACCACTTCACCCATGTTTGTGAGCCCCAATGCACGGGCCTTCAGAAACTTCAGGCCCAGGGGAAACATAACCCCCATCCCCCACCCCTTTGGGGAACTTCTTCTCTTTGGATGGATTTGGGTTTTTAGAACTAGGTATTTGCATTTTCAAACACTGAGACTTGCGTTTAGTGATCTGGGGATGCCAATGCTGTCTTGTTTCAGCCACTTACTGACATTTGTATGCCAAGCCCTGGGTTTGGTTCTGAATACATCAGAAATGAGTTGAATGTGCCTTTGAGCCCAGAGGCTACCGGAGAAGGAGGCAAGGGCTGAAGTGAGGACTCCACAGCCCCCTTGAACTGTGACATTCTCGATGACTTAGCTAGCAGAGATACTCTGGAGTGAAAGTGGGTTCATTTACACCTCTTAGGGAGGAGAAGCCGAATATCTCAAGAAAGAGGAGGCATTTGAGTGTGGCTTGATGTGTAAATAGGATTTTAAAATGTGACAATTGGGTAAGGAAATTGACAAAACCTGGTTTAGTAACCTTGGCAACTGCCCTGGCCAGATCATGTGAATGACATCCATGTACAAACGCCGAGCAGAACTCCTCCCTTACCCAAGCACCATGACGTCTAGTAAAATTCCTTCCATTTTAACCATAGCATGGTATAGTTTTTTAAAGAGTAATGAAAAAAAAAATCTTTAGGATTGCTGGAGAGATGACTCGGCACTTGATGCTCTTCCAGAGGACACTGGTTCGAGTCTTAGCACCCACAAGAAACACACAACCATCTGAGATTCCAGTTCTAGAGGACCCAGTGCCCTTCTTCTGACCAGCATGAGTCCTAAACGTGCATGTGGTACCATACAAGCAAAACACTCAATACACGTTAAATAAATAAGTAAAATAAAATAAAGAACAACAACAAAGAAAACCACGAAAAAAAAATCCTGAGAACAAATTTCCCCCTACCCTTTTTTTTTTTTTTTTTTTTTTTTTTTGGCTGCTTTTAGTATTTAGACTTCTGAAAAAAAACAATCTGTTCTGTGCGTGCAATTCCTAAGAGGAGAGAGGACCAATGGTAGCTCAGTATGAAGATTCTCACAGTAAGGGGTGAGAGTAATCTCATTGACCGGGTTTGGCAAGAGCATTGAGGAAGGGCATATGAGCAGAGCCTGGACCAATGAGTGGTTTGCACACCAGAGGCCTAGGGGAGGCAGGGCAGGGTGAGAGGGAGGAATGTGTAGCACTGTGGGGGGATGGTAATCCCAGAGGCCGAGATAGGAAGGTCGCAGGAGTCAGGATTTCAGCGGAGCCCAGGGAGCTAGAGTGTGACCCCCTAATCTGCCATGTATCAGCTGAGTAGTCCTAGAAGTTTAGAAAACTTTTCTAGGTTTCCATTTTCTCATTTGGAAAATATAAATAGTAACATCTACCTCTGGTGGTTGTCGTGCAAATGAAGAGAAATCAAATAATGTTCAACACAGTAATTGGCATGTACTTAGTGTGCACTTAATAAATGATGGCTTGGGTGTATTGTTGGGTTTTTTTTTTTTTAACGATTCTAATGAAATTGTGGAAATTCAAGTTCAAAGCACAGAGACATTCCTTAGAAGACAGATAGAGCTGGGAGAAGCCGGCGGCTAAGTGCTGAGGCAGGACAGGGTAGGAGGCTCCTGCTGCACATGACTCACAGAGGCCACCCCGAGCTGATAATGCACAGTGACATCATTGTGATCCTGATGAGAACATTATGAGCGTGAGAGTCACACCACAGTGATCTGCGAAGCACGTAGGTGTAGAACAGAGATGTAGACAGTCCTGTCAGCGAAGCTCCGAAGCTCCGAGGAGAAAAGAGCATGGGGTGGGGGAGGGGACAGGGTCGCGGGAAGGGTGTTTGCTAAAAGGAAGAGTGCTAGGACTCTTGTCAGCTCAGTGCTTCTCTGCTCGACACCCACTACCTAATCCCATCCTTGATCCAGAATTACACCTGCCGGGGAGAGTGCCTCTGAATGTACCTCCTGTGGTTGTATATTAACATCTTGTCAGAACGTAATCTTGGGATGAAGCAGGTTCAAAACAAGGGCAGCGGTACAGGTTGTCTCGGGGGCGGATCTTGAGGACAGTGAGTGAGAAGATGCATTTGAGCAGGGCAAGGAGTGACAGGAGGAAGGAATGGAGAGACCCCGGCTCCAGTACGCAGGGTAGAATGACTAACTGCACACCCAGGTACAGAGGGCATCTTCATTTGCTGCATCCCGCCACCACCGGCCAGACTGGTTGAAACCTAATGACAGATGTGGTCATTATTTAGAAACTTTCAATGCGTGGGGAGAACAAGATGCTGCTGGTAATATTATGAACCAAAGACAGCCCAACCCAGACTGCTTTCTCTTGTACTTTCTGTGGTTTTGTTCATTTGCTTTTTTGCCACCAGAACTAAGTGTAATTTTAAAGCGACGAGAGGAAATGTATGGGTTGGTCAGAACCTCTTCCATGGATAAGGAAATGGAAGTGTACAGGAGTTGACAGAAACTGGCCTGAGTGGGGCTGGGAACAGAGTGCTTGCCCAGCCTGCACAAAGTCCTAAATTCAGTCCCCACTTAGCACTCTGGAGATAGAAGCAGGAGGAATGGGTGTTAAAGGTCATCTTCTATTACATAGTGAGCTTGAGGCTAGCCTGGGGCTACATGAGGTCCCATCTCAAGAAAGGGGGAAGAGGGGAGAAAAGGAAAGAAGAAGGAAAGGAAAGCAGGAAAAAGAAAGTGGCCTGAGAGCATGCTAGGAAATGCACAAACATTCTAAGCATACATCAACATTTACAAAAGTTGACTACATCTTAGTGTATAAAGCATCTCCCAATAAATTTCAAGGAATCAGAACGCTGTAGACATTCTCCCTCCGCAGTACATTTCAGCTAAAAGTCAATCACAGGAAGATGAAGGGATTTCTTTTATTTTTTTTAAATATATTGAGAGATCTTTACAAATACACTACTAATTCACTTATGGGTCAAAAAGAAATGACAATAGAAATTATAAAATAGTTACAAATGAACAATCAAAGAAATAGTAAATACCAAAAGTTATGGAATACAGCCAAAACAACACTTAGAGGGAAATTTGTGGTCTTCGATGCTTATATTAGAAAAAGAAAAGGCCTAAAAATTAATGAATGGCCCTCGCATCCAACTTAAGCACAACAGTGATCATAAATCATCCAGCTTAGAGCTGAAGAGAGCGGCAGAGCCAGGATTC
Source organism: Cricetomys ansorgei (assembly GCA_026225945.1). Classification (NCBI taxonomy): domain Eukaryota; kingdom Metazoa; phylum Chordata; class Mammalia; order Rodentia; family Nesomyidae; genus Cricetomys; species Cricetomys ansorgei. The sequence goes on from JAMJFZ010003206.1 coordinate 2,152,009, forward strand.
TGGCCATAGACACAGCTGGCCCAGCACCCCATACCTCAAACATATCTTCGGTGCTGTTTCTAATACTCTCAGTGCTGACACATTTTGTTTCTCCCAGAGAGTTGAAGAATTGAGCCTCCAGGGCATCTCTCTGCAGGAAAGTGTGATGATGACCCCCGTTTGTCCGCCCTCCCTGTTTCTTCATTCATCCCATAGATTGAGCACTTGCTTGGGCCAGGCTCTGCTAGAAGCTACCATCATGGTAAAAATCCAGCCTCAGTTCAGAACTAATGTGATGTTGTGGCTTCCTACTGCCCACCCTCCCCCTCCTCTCCTGCAGTACCCCTGAGCTTCCAGAATCTTCTCTGACACTTGTAAGAACAGCAATCCTCAGCAACAATGACTGATTTCTCTCTTGTCTTTTCCAACAGGTAGACTGAAATTACCATGTGTCCAAATTAAAATTGCGTACTTCAAGGATTATTTGAAGGACTATTCTTAGACCCTTTTAAGAAGATTTTTTAAAAAGTGAGTCAATTTTTTTTTTCCACTTCAGAGAGCATTCATGAGTTAAGTTAATGTTACCAGTGCTTCCCCCCCTCCCCTGCCTCTTAAATAGGCACTAATTGGTAACTTCATCTCCATTCCACTTTATAATAAAGGTTTTCCCCCTAAGAACAATGAGCAGGGAATATGCGCTTATTGCTGTAGTGATTTGCATATATTGCACAGGCTTATGGAATTTCAGAGATGAAAGGGTCTTAGGAGTGTGGAGCCTTTCTTACTCTCTTAGAGTAGAGATTCTCTTGGATTTCTGGACTGGGCCTGGAGAGCTCCAGAAACTATTGGGGAAGCTGGTCTGCCCATCTTCAAGCCTTTTAGAGAGTTCTCTTAATTATATCAATTCAAAATCCCCTCTGCCTCTTCCTCCTCCTCACTCTTCTCCTCCCCCCTCCTCCTCCTCCCTCTCCTCCTCCTCCCCCTTCTCCTCCTCCTTCTCCTCCTCCTCTTCCTCTTTCTCCCCTTTCTTCTCCTCCTCCTCCCCCTCCTCCTTTCCTCTTCCCCTCCTCCTCCTCCTCTCCTCTCCCCTCTCCTCCTCCTCCCATCTTGCCAAAGCTTCCCTGCTGGACAGCCCTAACCATGGCCATGTACCAAGAGCACATACCCCTCCCCCAGATCTTTTTTTTTTTCTTTTTCAAAAATTCCTGTTCCTCTAATAATTCCACATAGTTTCATTTCCAGGACAAATCCTGCCCTGCTCACTTTTCCAACCCAGCAAATGTCACCTTAAAAATGATGCCAGCCTAGGACACAGACAGGGCACTGCAGGACACTGTGAGGCACTGTAGGGGGCCCTGGGGCGGGAGGGCCTGGCAGAGGCAAACCTGAGTTCTCATTCCAGTTTTGCTCACGCCGAGCCAGGAGGAAAGCTGCTGTGTTAGTCTGAGATCAGAGACGAGGAGGAGATAGGCTGAGACATCCCACAGGTGCCGCTCCCTCCATCCATATGGTTTTGCTGAATCATAGTAACTGCTGCTTCCAGCAGCTTCGGGCACTGGAGTGAGTCAGGATTTGCGGGTTGGTGGGACCTCGGCCCAATCCTGGCTTTTAAGGCTTGCTGACTATGTATGTGGCTAAACACTGTCACTTCTTATCTCCAAGCTTATATCTCTTCATTTGTAAAATGAGGATGCTAACGCCTGTTGGAGAGGATCTGTGTGACATTGTGTTGGGGTACATATGGCACTTAGTACCTGGTCCCTAGAAGATGCACAATAAATGACAGACCTGGAGTTCATTAACTGGTGATGGAATTACTTACCTTTGGCTATAAGAGAGGACAAGAGGTGGTGATGACTCTAATTTTTTTTTAAAAAGTGAGAAGATAGAGCACGCTTATAAGGCATAAAGGGGAAATGTTCATACTCAAGGAACTCCAATGCAAACGTAAGCCCAGATAGTGGATGAGGTTAAAACTCAGAATCTCACAAGGATAGATTGATCTCTATGGAAACGCACAGTTGAAAGGAAAACTGAGGGTGGGTCCAGACCTGTACAAACTCTCCTAGCCCGTAGCCAGGGTCACAGCTCTAGTCCTGGGCAGCAAGAACACAGATCAGGGGCTGGGTAAAGCATCATGCATTTATATATGTTTAGAAGGCTGTTGAGAGCACCAGATATGATACTGAATGGGAATGAGAGTTGTAAACTGTAAAATGCCCCTTTGTGCTTTTGAATTATACATGCCTTAGGGACTCTTAACTACTTTCAGAGCAGCACAAGGTAATGCTAAGATGAGTCAGTGGTGAACTGTTTGAGGGCAGCCCACAGACTTTCGAGAAAAACAGCAGTATGCACACATACATGTACATGTCTATGTGTGTGCACAGGCTTATGCATGTGCATCTGTGTGTATACACAGGGGTCTGTATGTGTATGTGTGAGAACCACCAGACCTCCTAACATGGCCAGTCTCTACGTGGTATCTCTGGTTCTTGCCAAGGAGTCATGAAGTCAGTCAATCTGGCCCTCTAGTCAGCTCTGTCAACTGCCTAGCTCCATTATCTCAGGTTAAATAGACAAGAGTGGCACTGCCCCTGCCTTCCTGGAGCGCCAGGTCTGCGGAGAAAGCTACTCTGAAGAGTTGAGAGGAGACTGAATGGCCCTTCAATTACGAAAGTACCCTCGATGTGAGAAAGCCTACATCCTATGGCCATAGGCTGTTGGCAGAGCTAAAGGAGTATTGTCCTCACCTGATGGATATAAAGGACCTCTAGGAGTATCTTGGATCCTCAGGACTATTTTCTGAAGACGTAGCCACTTCTGTGGATGGAGAATCATGTGGGAAAAGTGTCTCATATGTGCCCCACAAGGTGTTCCCACAACTTGTTCATCCCAGAAGACCTTGCCCTCAGTCTGCACCGAGGGCCCAGCAGATCTGAATTTCAGGAGAATTGGATGTTGCTGTCATTTAAGATAGAAAGTAGATTTATTGGTTGGTTTTAACTAAATAAAACTAATATCCTGGCTGTCGTTCTCCAGACAGCTATGAGCTGCAGGCACAGAAACATCCTGACTGCTGTAGAGCCAGTGGTGCCTTTAGACCCAGACCAATGGAAGCTGCACAACCAATCTGAAGCCGTTTCCAAATTATGGGTGCCGATCCATTTGCAAATCACGAAATCATGAAATGCGACCACTAGAAAGGCTCAAGTAGAAGAGACAGACTTTACCCAGTGTTGGTGGCCATGTAAAGCTACTGGAATACACTAGCACCGGTTGAACTGAATGGTATGCTGAGTCTGGAACACTGGTCAGCTGTACCAACCACTCAGAACATAGCATGCAAGCAGCTCCACTCTGTGGAGTGTACACATGAAGTATACACATGGATGCATATGATATAAAAAAAAACCACAAGATGCACACAGGTGTGCCAAACACATGCCACACTCAGTCGTTAATGAACTAAAAGCAGTCTTTTCCCAAGATAGGGCAGCACGCTCAGCAGTGCTAATGACCCTCGCAAGCATAAAACTGAAAGACAGAAGCCAGACACAAAGCTTTATGACTCCCTTTTATAAAGTACAAAAGCAGGCAAAACAAATCTGTGCCTTAGACGTCTGGGGAATGATTACCCTTAGGGGAGGATCTGGGGTTTTGGAGGGAATGGAAAAACGGCTTCCAAGATACTAATGTTGTTCTGTCCTTTGATCTGGGGGCGGCTTGCATGGGTTTTTTTTTTTTTCTTTTTTTCTTTTTTTCCACTTTGGTTCTAAGGTCCTTACACCTCATACCTCAGTGGTAAACTGTCTGCTACCAAGATATATACCCAGCCCTCTTTTTAAAGTTTGTGTGTGTGTGTGAGAGAGAGAGAGAGAGAGAGAGAGCGGTGGCGGGGCGGGGGGGGAGAGAGAAGGGGGAAGAAATTGAGGAGAAAGGAGAGAGAGAGAGAGAATATTACTACATTGTCATCTGGCCTTGAAATTGTCACTCCGGAGGTTGTACCTCAACCTCTTGATTAGCTTGGATGACGTGCCTGTACCACCGGGCCTGGCTTCCATGGGTGTTTTCAATCTTTGAAACTACATCAAGCTGCTGAGTTCTGATGGGTTCCTTCCACTGTACTTACGACAGACTTTGGTAAAAGGCATGCAAGTGACAATAACGAGGACACATGGTGGTCACAAAGGGTGGCATGGCTCAGTAACACCGCAGGTTGGTACCTCACCCTATGTATATCTGCAGGGTTCGGGTATCAGATGCGTTTCTTCACGTGAGTCCCAGGCAGGGAGCAAGAGCCAACAATTTGATGAAGGTTTCCAATTTTAGGTGAAGGACTTGATACCCAAATAATTAAGAGCAGACGTAGGGTAACACGGAGCAGCCTCTGGGCCTCCTGACACTGTGTGTGTAGCCATTTTCTGCCAGATGGGGTGGGTGGCATGATGAGGCCGGATGGGTGGGCTGTTCAATCTGGCACCTTCCTCAGGGGAGCTGGCCCTGCACAAGGTGGTAGGGGGGGATTGTTTTCCACCTCAGCTACCTCAGCCTAGCTCTGGCTCCCCCCAACCCTCTCTCTCCTCCCTCCTCCCTTCTTCCTCTTGCCTCTTCTGTTTGAATCTGTTCTTGGTTCACCGCTGTATTCAATCACTTTCCTGTTTGTGTAGAATAGCCTCTGTCGAAGCTGTGGAGTGGCTGTAGATGCTGGAAAGTGTGAAGAGAACACATGGGGTAGCTGAGGTCTGAGAAAGCGCATTTCCAGAATACTTGGTGTTTTCGTTGAAGAACTTTGGAGAACAAGGCCTCTACTCTGGGCTTGGGAAACCATAGGAATTTTTGGATAAGGGCAAGTTTGTACAAAAGGTCTAGGACCATCCCAAGTAGGATGATGGATGTCATCAACCCTTCGAAACCCTTCTCACAAGCTACATAGGCTCTCCTTACTCGAGGCATGTGTCAGCCTGCACAGATGCAAGGGTAAGTGCAGCATAGAATTGCCCAGGCTGCTGGGGACCAGAGAGGACTTCAGAAAGGGTGCTGATCTGGAGCTAAAGACTAAGGAAAGGGAACATGCCAGTGTACAGTAGCTGGAGAGTCTCCACTATTTATATCAGGAAATTCCCTGCAGTCCTGTGTAGGGAGAAGAGGCAGAGGAAACAGCAGAAGTGGGCAGAGCCACATGCTGATGGAGCCTTCCTGGGCGATGAGGAAAACCTCCCCAGAGACTTGTAAGGCAGGAAATGCCTGTCACCTAGGAGACAGGATTAAGAGATGCAGGCAGATGCTGCTCAGAATGTTGGTACAGGTCTGGAGTTATGTTCTACAGCACTCACGCACTTATGACATCTTTGAAGACCTGTGCTGCTGTAGATCTGGCTCAAGGCCAGCACTGGAGAGATGAGTAAGAGACTCCCCAGCCTCACAGCCCTGCCAGGGACCCAACACCCAAAACCAGACACAATTTGACATCATCATTGTTCTAGGACAAATGTCCTAAATTGTGTCTATAATCATCAATCCTGCAGAATAGCACACTCTCTCTCTCTCTCTCTCTCTCTCTCTCTCTCTCTCTCTCTCTCTCTCTCTGTGTATGTGTGTGTATCTGTAGACGGTGTTGAATGATACGAGAAGCACCATACATCTTGGGAGGCGTTAACACAATTAGCATGCTATAGGTTCTGAGAAAGCCTGCAGTGAGCAGGCTAATGGCTCTGGGTCAAATATATTTGTCCTAAAATCCCCTTATTACCTGTCATGTCATTCAAATCCCTCATCTAGAAAATTCTAACCTTACGAAGGCCTGAAGGCTGGTTTGGACCCCCCGTAAAACAGAACAGGGTTTCTCTGATGAGGAAACTGTGCATGTATGTAAGGCCCAGTCTGTCCCCAGTAAACGCTCACAGTGTTTAGTGTTTAGGATCCTAAATGTGATAGCTAGTGTGTGCCCTTGCTGAGAAGAACTTGGAGTTGTAAGTAGAGGCAATAGCATTGTAGTGTCGCCTTGGCAGCCTGAAGCAGGGCCTCTGCCCTTACCTCTCACCTGCCTCCTCTCTCCCAGCTACTGGGGAAAAGGCAAGAGGCAGAAAAAGTAAAAAGGTTAATCTAGGCATGGCGATATGTGCCTGGAATCCCAGCCTTCCAGAGGCTAGGGCAGGAGGACTGCAAGTTCGAGGAAGGAAGGAAGGAAGGAAGGAAGGAAGGAAGGAAGGAAGGAAGGAAGGAAGGAAGGAAGGAAGGAAGGAAGGAAGGAAATGGTTTAAGAGCATGCATACTGGAGCCGGAACACCTGGGCGTGAATCCTAGTGCTGTCTTCCTTCTAGTTCCTTAGACAAGATGTCAGGTACCTCCCCTGTAAAAGCAATGGCCAGCTCAGTAGTGCTCAGTATGAAGTCTGGTAATCTGTTTCCTAGAAGGCTCCGGCACGAAGCAAACATTGTAGGGATAAGTAACCCTTCCTGGGTGCCCTTTCCAATAACTCCTGGCGACCTGAAGAATCCCCTGTTTGGAGGGAACCACCTGCAAATCCACTTTCCCCACCAGCCTCAGGGAGAGCTGGATGATCTTTCTTCCTTTACAGTAGGCAGAACTGTTCCAGGTCAGGCTTAAGTTCCGTTCCTGGTTTTCGGAGCTGGAGCAGCTGCCAGGGCAGGTTGGTCCCAGGGACCCCAGTACATCTATTATTAATTTTCTGCAAGCAGCCGCAGGCTTCCCAGACAAGCTTCTGTCTGTAACAACTGTAGTCCCCTCAGAGCACTCCTGCCCTGTACTTCTCACAGGTGCTCATAGGAAGCAGCCTTTCTTGCCCTATCTCCCCGGAAAGGAGCACTATGGTGTAACAGTGAGCCAAGGGCCCAGGATGGTTGTACTGGATCAGACCTATGGAACTAGGAGATTGTTTTTCTTCCTACCTCCTGCCTCACACATGGTGCACAGGCAGAGCTGTAGAGACTCCATGACAGCAAGGCGTCACATCCCGTTAGTCACCGAGGGCTTCGATACCATCCACAAGGTGTCATGCATCCCATCCTGTGTCTGTGTGATGTCACAGGGAAGTCCAGGTGGCTGTCTCATCTTCCAATCTACCATCCTCAATCACTGAACTACATCAGAACTGTTTCTTTGTGTCTCCTGGGGCACATATCCCTCTTCCAAGTCACCTTCGAATCTCAGTCATCTGTTCAGCCTCTGACTTTGCCCCTGCACTGTAAGCTCACAGGGTAGGGGCCTATTCACCGTCTAACATACTCAGCAACGTAAATCTCCCCCCAATGATCACAGCAAGATGGTGCTCTTCCTCCCTCCCTCCTTCACTCTCTCCCTTCCTCTACCCTTGGTTCCTCCTTCCTACCTTCCTTCTCCCCTTACTCATGTCCTTTATTTTTCTTGATGACATCAGAAAGGGAGTTAGTGATGACCTAGTCAAACAATTCCCTAAAGAAACCCGTAGCCTCGCTGTGGGAAGAAAAGGGGCCAAATGGGAAAATCTTAAATCCCCAATTTCTCAGCCCAGCAACCCACACTTTCTCTTGATATCAGAAGGAAACAATGGTCCTTCTTGTGGCCTAGACAACTTCAGTCTACTCCTATAGGATCCACCCTCTCTTTTCCTTTTGTCAAAACAAACCTGTGCCAAGTGTCCCATATGTGTTCCGTCGTAACAAGCAAGGTGCCGCCCACACGCGTAGATGCAGAAGTTGGTCTCAGCCCAGAAGCTTACCCCTGCTAGACACCAGTGCCCATCAGATCCAGAGCCCATCAGAGTTGCCACACTTGTCTCTTCACGGACAAGTCCCAGGGACCCAGGTTCCAGCCCAGCAGTTCCTCAGCCAACCTTTGAGCTTGCCGTGGCTGCAGGTGCCAAAGATAGACCGCTGGGGTTTAATTGGGCAGCACTTGCTCGTAGGAGCAGGCCCCTCCCTCCCGGGGTTTCCTGGCAGGGCAAGAGCGTGAAGCCCCTCAGAGAAGCACCCAGGGAAGCGCTGGCTGCCCCCACACAGTGCCCTCATGCCTAAAATGAAGCTCTCGGTGACCCGGAACACTTAGTGGCCATCCTGCCCACACAGGCTGGGTCTTCCTTCCCAATGTCAGGAATGTCTTCCAAGGAAATTCCAGCAGCCCAGGCAAAGAAGTCATTCTCTAGACAGTTTTTATCCCGACTTTTACAGTCTCTCGATTCTCCTTTGTTCCCAGCACAGGACATTTTGACTTTCACTTTGGGATGAAGTCGGGTCTGTTTCAACAATATGGAACTAGGACGGAAGACAGGGAGGCTATATTCTTACCCCAACTCCCTCAAGAATTCACCAGGCATGTCACATGGCCTCTCTTAAAGTCTCAGTCTCTCCATCTTTAAAATAGGTGCTTTAGATACTACAGTCTCTTCTACCTCGACAAGGATAATTTAAAAGTTCTAATTTGGGAGCCATGCTTTCTGAACTTAAATCCCAGGTCTGGTCTCACTAGTGTGAGACCTCGAGCAAGCTATGTGAGTCCTCCCTATGATTATCTGCATAATGACGTGATAGTAATGGGCATCTCATAGATTTGCGGTGGGGATCAACAAGTAACACATCTAGAGGGATGCTCAACACATAGCATGTTGCTGTCATTATCGTGAACCTGTACAGTGAGAGTCTATGCTTTTGTTTGCCAAAGCAGATCCACAGACTCCTGGTGGGTAGCATTTATTCCTCTTGCTTTCATTAGTTAGAGAGATAATGTACAGGTTCCCAAATTTTGCCAGTACCAATGTGTCACCCTGTTAGAAACCTCCAATCTAGATTATTGTTTTGTCATCCAGTTTGATTGATGCCTACAATAGGTGCTGAGTCAGCATTGAATAAACTGTATGCATGTATGTATGTATGCACGTATGTATGATGAGTGGGTAGATGAATATGTCTACTTTATATTTGCTTCTTCATTTAGCTTAAGCAGAGTAATAAGTGTGTACATGTATTTGTGTGTGAGTGTGTGTGTGTCTGTGTGTGTATTTGCGCACACGTGCATATGAGCATTTACAGAGAAGGCTCCAGTTATTTCCTTGCAAGGAAGAAGATGGCCATAGCTGTGCATTTGCACATTCCCCCATCTGTTAGCATATAAGGTCATTTTTCAGGAGTCCTTTCAGCAGTCCACCGTTGACAACAAATATGACTCTTCTACCTCTCCCATGCCTTCCTCCTCCAACAATGAGGAGTTTGTGCTGGGAATATTGCCTGTGGCTGCCTCTTTCCCAAGGCCCCAAAGCATAGTCTGGCTTTTATCAATGGTCTTGATGGGGGAGGGTCCCAGACAGTTGGATTCAGGGAGTGGTGCCTGTGGCCTGGTGCCAGCCGAACATGTCAGACTAAGATAGGTAGTTCAGGTCTGCTCTGGGATACAGTCAGCCTGGTGCCCTGAGCTGGTTATCCAGCTATTTGCAGCTGTTGCCTTAAAAGTCATCAAGCTGTCTTCCCAGAGTTTGCTGCAGGCCTAGGGGAGGATAAGGATCTGGAGTGGATGGATTGGGCATGGCAGAGTGGTGTCCGACCATTCTCTGCGTGTGAAAAGCCTTGCCTCACAGGCAAAGGGCTGCTCTGGTCATTGCCTCTTAGAGCCTAGCTCCCTAATGAGATTAAAATGCCAACCCCCTGCCTTCATGCACACTTAGGGACGAATTGGCTTGAGCTCCTTAATGAGTTTGAGTCAGGAATGTGAGGTCTGGGCAGGCTTCTGACTGATGGCTCCTTGGTTAGAATACTGAATGAGCTACCCTTTGTCAGAGACAAGGCTCTAGGCTCTGTGTAGAAAATTCCTTGGTAACCCTACAATCCCCCCACTTCCAGACCTTTTTAAGTGCCCAGTGATCTGGTACCAGATGACTGTGCCAGAGATATTTGTAACAAAGACAAAACTTATGGTAATTATCACAATAGTAAACAACAGCTCTCAAACCTCCTGGCACCTACCAGAAACACTTGGGATTGGTTCATCTGTTTCTCAGAAGACATTCCTTTCTTCTTTAGAGATGGTGTCTCATGTAGTCTAAGCTGACCTCAAGCTTGCTATGTAGCCAAGGATGATATTGAACTCCTGATGCCCCTGCTTCTATCTTCCAGGTTTATAGGCATATGCCACTGTGCCTAGTTCATCCTGTACTGGGAATTGAACCTGGGGCCTCACAAACTGGGCCACATCACCATCCCCTTGGGTGGCACATTCATGAAGGTGCTGGGGGATACCCATGCACTGACTGGGTATGACCAAATTGGGAACTGTTGTTCAGTGAATGCAGGCATGCTGAACTACAGTGTTGTTGACTGCTACTTCCTAATCTGTACAGCCTTGCACCTGCTGCTTAGCCTCTGGACCTTGGTTTCATAATCTTTCAAATGGTGTTGGGTGAAATGGTAGGACTGCTATGAAAAACAACACAGCAGTTGAAATTGAAAATGAAATTACAATATGATCCAGCAACTCCACTTCTGAGCACACATCTAAAGGAAATAAAAGCAGGACCTTGAGGAGATATCTCTGTCTACCCACATTCCTAGCACCGTTCACATAACCAAAGGAGGACTACCCTACGTGTCTGCTAACACATGAATTGTCATGGCAGACCTATACCATGGAATGCTTTTAACTTTTAAAGATTAAGTTTACATGTTCTAACATGGAATATGCCTAAGGACACCACATAGGTAAAGTAAGCCAGCCTTGGAAGATACACGCCTTGAATAGATTCTCACGAGGGACCAGAGTAGTCAGAGCCATATAGAGAGAAAGTAGAGTGGGTATTGTTGGAGGCTGGGGGAAGGAAAAACGGGGCTTCAGTTGTCTCAGAGTTTTGGTTGTGCGGGCTCCAGGGCTCCTGGAGCAGGATGGTGGTGGTGGAAGCACAGCCCCCTGTGTCTTAGCACCAGAGCAGGATCCATGATAATTACTAGCTCACTGAATTGTATGTTGGGACATATTATATATTGGTCTTCAATTTATTGTGTGTGTGTGTGTGTGTGTGTGTGTGTGTGTGTGTGTGTGTACATGGGCACGTGTGTGTGCACACATGTCAGTGCAGGTACACACATGCTCTGGCAAGCTTGTGCAAGCTTGTGGAGGTCGAAGGACAACTTTTGGGAGCTGGTTGTCTCCTTCAGCCTCACTGTTCCTGCTGCTGCACTGTGGACTCCAGTCTAGCTGGCCCCAAGCTCCGGGGCATTGTCTCTGTCCCCTATCTCGCTGTAGGAGTGCTGGGATTACAGACGTGAGTCACCACACCCTACTTTTAAATTTTTTGATTTATTTTATTTTATGTGTACGAATGTTTTGCCTACATGTGTGTCTGTGCCCCACATGCTTGATTGCTGCCTAAGGAGACCAGAAGAGGGCATCAGAGCCCCTGGAACTGTGATTCTAAGTGTCCAATGGGGATACTGAGAACCAAACTAGGTTCTCTGAAAGAACAGCTCTCCAGTCCCCACGTCCAGCTTTTTGTGGGTTCCGAGGATCAAACTCGGGTCGTCAGGCTTGTGTGTCAAGTGCCTTTACCATCCAAACCGTCTCACTAACCCCAGACTTTCGATTTTTTTCTTAAGGTCATACATTAGCTGCCCTCCAGAGTCCCTTCGAGGGAAGTATTACAATAGCATCTGCAAATGGCTTAGCCCAGTTTCTGACACAGTGTTTGTGTTTAAGCATCCCTTCCTCTTCTCTGTATCATTTGTCAGGTTCCTTCAAAAGATTTTTGGAGGAGGAGGTTCGAGACAGGGTTTTCCTGTGTAGCTCTGGCTGTCCTGGAATTCACTCCATAGACCAGGCTGGCCTAGAACTCACAGAAATCCAAATGTCTCTGCCTCCTGAGTGCTAGGATTAAAGGCATGAGCCACCATTCAGTTTTTTTTTAAAAAAAAAAAAAGAGTGTACTATCTGCATGTTTGCCTGCAAGCCAGAAGAGGGAATCAGACCCTATTATAGATGGTTGTGAGCCACCATTTTGTTACTGAGAATTGAACTCAGGACCTCTAGAAGAGCAGCCAGTGCTCTTAACTACTGAGCCATCTCTCCAACCCTCAAAAGCATTTTTTAACCTACGGTCTTAATATGTATGTTCTTATCTGCACAGATGTGCATAGAGGAATTGAGGAAGGAGACTCAAGTTTGTAAAGAAAGAGCACAAATACTTGAATACCTGTATGAGGTGACTTCCCATAGACACAGAACAAAAACAAGGCTTATCAAGGCTTGCCTTGACTCACCCTCCTGCAGTGGCTGTTGGCCTGCAGATGACTGAGGAAAGTGGCTGCCATTCTTCAGGGAGAACTGTAAAAAGTCACACTTGCCAATTGACCGTAACATCCTTTGATGCAGTGGGAAACTTGATGAGACTCTTCCCAAGAGCCCTTGGGGGAAGTGAATTCCTGATGAAGCCAAAGCCTTGTTTGGCTTGCATCATACAGCCCCATCCAGTCCAGGCCTCTATTAGGCCATGCCCAGGGATGTGTCCGACTCAAAGATGAAGAGAGCTGATGAGGAGGGGAAACCACGGGGGTAGAGCATGGCTTGAACCCCAGTGGTGTCGTTGCTGCCAAAATCAATGTTAAGGTTGGGGTTTGATTACAATGAATGAATTAAATTGGACAGCAAATTGAATAGCTGCGTTTTCAACAATAGCATAGCAAATTGAGTAGTTACCTTAGATAGTTAGATTAAAATGATGATGATGTCAACAGTGATGGTGATAGTGATGGTGATGATGAAGATGATGATGATGATGATGGTGATGATGGTAGTGATGGTGATGATGGTGATGATGGCAACAGTGATGGTGATGGTGATGATGATGATGATGATGGTGATGATGATGGTGATGATGGTGATGGTGATGATGGTGATGACGGTGGTGATGATGGTGATGGTGATGGTGATGATGATGATGGTGTTGGTGATGATGGTGATGATGATGGTGATGGTGATGATGATGGTGATGGTGATGATGGTGATGATGATGGTGATGGTGATGATGGTGATGATGGTGATGATGGTGATGATGGTAGTGATGGTGATAGTGGTGGTGATAATACAATAGACAACGTGAATAGCTGAACTAGAGAGCAAATTGGCTGCCCCCTCTCCAGAAATATTTTAATTGTACTTACATAGCCATGATCTATGCTAACCACATTATGCATGTTGCCCTGTTTTTCTAAAAATAAAGAGTCCAGGGAGGTGTTGTTATCTCTGTTTTACCAATAAGGAAGTCTGAGACCAGGCGGCTTGTGTGTCTGAGGCAATGTGGTTAATACGATCCTGCATCTTCAGAAACAAAATTATTTACTTGCTTCACAGGAGGAGTCATTTATGAAGTAACTTCCGCCTCCTGTGTTTTACATAAAGCCCTGATTATGAAGAGTCGCTTGGGGGGAGAACATTTTCAGGAATAATTCATCCGATCAGCGTGGTAGTGATACTGTCACAGCATCGCCACAGGTATTAGATTAAATATCAGCTTAGACAAAAGCTTGTCGCCCCTCTTAACTACGGCAACACTACCCATTTAGCATCTCTTGGTGGTCAGACAAGCAGAACGTGGTGCTGAGGTCCCACTTCTCAGCTCTGTCAGGCGCCAGCTATGTGAGTTCACACAAGCTACTTAACATTCTTTCTCCCTCTTTTCTTTCTTCCTTTCTTTTTTGTTTTGTTTGTTTTGTTTTGTTGAGACAAGTTTTCTCTGTGTGGCCCTCACTGTCCTAGAATTCTCTTTATAGACCAGGCTGGCCTTGAACTCAGAGATCTGCCTGCCTCTGCTTCTCAGTCCTGGGATTAAAGGAATATACCACCATGCCTGCACTTCTTAGCATTTCTGAGCGTTGGTGAATTCACGTGACAGATGGAGATACATGTACAATGTATGTTAAGCCCTAGTCCCACAATGTCATGGAGTGAAGAATTTGCTCTGGCCCATCCAACAATCTTTTAAGAACAATGTGACTTCCTGTGTAGACAGGTTTGGTTAAGGGGACACCTTGGTATCAGCTACCAAGTTATCATTCTACCTTGTGCCTCAGTCTCATGTGATCTTCCCATTGGCACTGGGGCAAAAATTAACTGGGGTCCTTGGTAAAGCCAAGCTATTATTGTGACCCTAGGCAATAGAGAATTCCCATAAATTCTGCTTTCGCTGCATCATTCTTAGGGTAAGGAAATCTAGAATTCTACAGCTAAGCTGGCCTTGGAGATCACACAGCAGGGCACAGCAAGACACAGCAGGATCTTGGTTCCTAAAGGGTAGGAAGCTGAGGCAGCTGACTGGTGGGATAGAAAGAGCAGGACCTTGCCTGGCTACTGTGTCTCTTCATCCATCGGTTTCCTTCCCTTGCCCACAGGCTCTGGCATCCTGAGCAAGCACAGTGAAATGCCAATGAGACAGGGTCTGACACCAACAGGGAACCACCACCACCACCACCACCCATTTAAATGTCCAGAAGACTCAGGGAACAAAGGCAGTTAGCATTCATGTTTGAAATTCAAGAAAAAGATGAGGAGTCTGGGAGAAGATCTAGAATGAAGGCCCTAGAATCCGTGTGGAATCACCCAGGAAAGGGAAAGCATGGTGGGGCGTTGGAAGGGGTGGGACTCACTGCAGAGATTAGGAGAGATGAAGATTTATCTGCCTCTCCTGCAACAGTGAAAGAATGGAAGGATGGAGTCCTAAGTGTAGCCAGGAGAAAGTGGTTTCTGCTGGCTTGAGAGTCGGGGAATGGAGATATAAAAGATGACTCAAAGCTTACTAAATCCACACCCTTCCCTATTCCCATCTTGCTCAACCAGGTTGTACAAGTTCCTGCTTGTCGATGCTATAACTCAAGTCTCTACAATAGCAAACTCACAGTGCATTGCAATTCTCTGTTTATGTGTCAACACCTTCTGTGTTTGGATCATCTGTGCTTTATTGGTTTTCTTTCCAGCTCTGAACCAAATAGTGTGCCCCCAGTCCCAACCCTGGCCATCTTATCCTCCTGTGGTTTTCCTCATCAGACTGCCCAGCAAAGATAATTGTGGATTTATTATCTGCATCAGCATCCAAGCTCCACAGGGCAGGGACAGGTGGTCTGCTTTGATCAGTTTTGTCCTAGGGCTTAGGAGGCTCAAGACATTCAATAAACACTTGCTGCATATCTCCTGCTCCTTCACAACCCCCACCCCTGCCCCGCCAGAGTCCCCAGTCCCCCTTGATGCTGTACATGTAACTAGGTTTCCTAGTTATCCTCTCCATAGCCTTGGACTCCCATTAGCGAGACACAGCAATCCAAAGGGCGTTGGCTAAAGAATTGGATAGATAAAAATGCTGACAATCATAGCCAATTATTTAAAACTGTGGAGTATGGTGCACAATAAAAATGTGCTAGGGCTTTTTTAAAACTTAAGAAAGCCATAGCAGAAGCCTCCACCAATCCCATTTGCTTCTGAGTACAGGCCCTGAGCAACTTCATGCATCACACACCGTGAAGCCAGGCCTGCTGATGAGGACCAGACCTTAGGAGACTATAAATACCAGATACTGGATTTATGGTTCGTCATGTAAAAAATAAGGAATTACAGAAGGATTTTGAACAGAGGTGACATTTCAAGTTTATCTCACTGTTTCCTGACTGTAGGTCATAAGCACTGTGGAAAATATGCACAAGCACAGAAAGCCATACAGCCCCTTAATCTCCTCCTCCTCCCTCTTGCCCTGCAGGCACCCAACCCCACAGGAACCAGTGAGCATTTGGTTAATGTTCTTCATCTTCCTGATGCTTTTCTAAGACTCATAGTTAAGCTGGTACTTCTTCAGCTGTAGTATTGGCTTTTGCTTTATTCAAGTGACATTTTAAGGGGCGGAGAGGGGCTTTGCAAACACATATATAGGGGGCCTTGGCCTGGAAGCGAGCTTGTAGAGTGGGAGGACTGCATATGTGAGGATTGGCAGCGAGGCACTGAAATGGAGACAGAAGTGGAGCAGCAGAATGGAGCGGAGGGACAGACAGGGAGCTGGTGCCACTGTGACAAGAGGAATTGTACCCGCCTTTCATGAACCCCCTTCTGGAAAGAACTTCCAGGATTAGGAGAGCTTTTTGTGGGGCAGATTTCAGGAGCCGTATGTCCGATATAGTTCTTCCTCTCTGCCATTCGATGGCTGAGCCTGTCTCTCCTGCCTAGGGCTAAGGCTCTGCATTCTGAGCAGCCTGGGATAGGCCATGGGATGGTAATCCCCCAGACAGCATGTGTAGCAGGGTCAAGGTTCCTCCCAACATGGGTGGCTTATGCCTCGGGCTTCAGATTTGCCCATTTTCTTGGTAATCCCCTGAGCCTGGGCTGGCAAAGGAGAGAGTTAACATTGTCATCGGATCCTTAATTGTGCGTTTCATGAATTTTCATGTTTCTGCTTGCAAGCTTAATGTTGCTTTCTCCATGAGGTTTTTTATACTCAAGCATAAGAGACTTGTAATTACAGAGTGTTGTGGATTGCAGAGGGTGATTAAAATGGATTTCATGAAATCTGAGATTCAACCCCCCCCTACTCTAACTCTTTTTCTCTAGCACACACCATACACGTGCACGCACACATACACACACACACACACACACACACACACACCAGTCCAATGGTCAGGGGAGTAAGTCAGAATCCCACAAAGTTCAGAGAGCTGGAATATGAAAGCTATGAATTTTCTTTATGTTTTTCCTCCCTGGAACTTGGATCTGCTCCAAGACAGCCTCCCCTCCTCTGCCTCCTCCTCCCTTCCTTCTCCTCCTCCCCCATTTCCTGAAAGGAGTCCAGTTCCATCCCTGACCCCCAGCCAACTCTGACCCCCCAGAGTCCCCGTTGCTTCTCACTCCAAGAGACAGTGAGACAGAACGGATTCGTCTTTGCTCGAGAGCAGTCCTTGAGCTGTTTCATCACGGTCATGACCAGCCTCCGTCCCTGTCACTTTAAATAAGGCCTGAAGATGCCGAAGCCAATGAGGGGTAAGGATTCCCATTTCCTGTGTCTCTCCTCCTAGGACAGTTTGGTGCCTGGTAGACATGAGACCTGGTCCTCTCCACTTTAGTCTGAATCAGCAGTGGGCTGGTTGGCATTGAGAGGACAAGTAGAGAATAACTATGTGGCTTAGGAGTTGGAGAGTGGCTGGAAGGGTTCCTTGAGAAGGCGGACTTCACCTTGAGTAAAGAGGAGCTGGGTCTCTGCGGGAGGCAATCAGAGCCATAGGAAGCCCAGCCTGGCCCAGCTTGGCCCACCTGGAAGATGGTCACTTGAGAGCCCCTCCATAGCTAGCTCTGACAGTGTGTAATATAGTGTTGGGAGGAGCTAAACGTACTTCTGTGTAAAAGGACAACTATTCACCACAGTAGGCTTGAAACAGAACATGGGGCTTCCCCTACCCACCCGACAGAGGTGAACTTGCCCCAAATCAGCCATCTCAGATCTGTGCCTCGGAGCAGTAAGCAACCTGCCCCAGTTTATGTGGCAACCTTAGAACAGAGCAGAAGCAGGCCTTTCTTCTTCTCAGACGATGCTCTGTCTGTGTCCTCTGCTACAGCACACGTGCCATGTAGGGAGGCGGTGTTCCCAGATGCTCACGGGCCACTGGGAAAATGTCCCTAGCAAAGCATGGGTTCCTGAGGGCAGTACCCTCGGGCCTCTAGAAACTCTGCCCAGGACAGGTTCTGGTCCATTCTCCAGGGTTTTCTTGAGGCTCCAGCATTGGTTCCTGAGTTGATCTTCATAATGGATAGATGAAATCTGAGAAGAAAGTGCCTGGCTGGCCCACAGCCTAAGAAATGGGTATCCTTCACAGCCAGTGAAGGCAAGGTGGGGCTTTTAAAGCCAGAGGCCTACCTCTTGGGTCCCATGCCCTGGTTCCAGTGCCACCCCTCCCAAAGCAGATACCACCCGGGCTTTACCCAGATTGAGAACCTTTTTGAAGCTCATTGCTCTTTAACTGCGGGCTTGGACCTTGCCAGAAATGCACATCATTGCAAACCTGGCTGTGTCTGTGAGCTCTGCTCCAACCTGCAGACCCTGAAGCTGCAGCAGCTGTCCTTTCTGTTCTTAGGCCCTTGTTGTTACCTGGTCCTGGTCAAGTTCTTGAGCTTTTGAAGATGGCTGATGAGAAAATGTCTGTGACCCATCTCTCTCTCCACAGCACCTTTCCAAACAACCTTTGAACTCCTAGGCCTCGGCTAGAGCTGCCCCAGGGTTCACTGAGTACTGTGCCTGATTGACATGGTCACACCCATGGACTTTCTGTTGTAAGGTAACCAGGCTGATGCTCTAGTGGTAGTCTACTGTCACCATCTCCTCTGTATGCTGAATTGCTAAGTTTGGTGGCTACACAGCAGATCTTAATAGCAGGTGAGATCCCATTCACCATGGAGGATGCAGATGAGAGGGACTTCTATAAAACAGGATGGGCCTCATGCTGGGTTAGGACGACAGACAAGGTGTCCTGGCAGCGGAGATGGTAGAGGTTTTATTTTTAATAAAGGAAAGCAGGGAGGATTGCTAGAAAATGAGACATTTAAACCAGGTCTCCAAGAATAGGAAATCACCAGTAAGAACTATCATTGGAGTCAGACAATGGAAGGTGGGTAGAAGAGAAAGCAGTAGCAAAAGCAGTAGCTGTGCTATTAACAGAAGGATATATATACATATATATAAATATATACCTCTGTGTGTGTGTGTGTGTGTGTGTGTGTGTGTGTGTGTGTGTGTGTGTGTGTGCCTTCTGAGCATCTCCATTTACAGATGAGGTAACTAAGCACTGGACAGATTCAGAATTTTTCAGAGTCACAGATTGTATGTGGCAGAACTAGGCATCAAAGCCAAACTGTTCTTGCTTTCTAAAGCATTCTCCTTCTGAACACCGAGCTAACCGTGTCTGGCATGCAAGCACTAGTCTAGGCATTTCCCAAACATGTATTTATTAAGCTGTCTCAGCAGCTCCTTGAAAGTTTTCATTCCTATTTGTAGGTGGGAAAAAGGTCCTGACAAGCTGGACTGAGATTCAAACTCCTGCCTGCCTGCTACCTTAAGCTCTCTCACCTGCATGGCCATAGCAGAATTTGCATTGCAGGGTCCCTCAGTCTGCTGCACCCTTTTGTATGCCAGACGGCAGCTGGGTTTGTCCTCAGACACTCAGTGAGGGTTAATTGCTTCAGAAGTCTCCCCGGGTGGTTCCTTTCTGGATCTGGAGTTCACTCTCTCCCCATGGGTGTCCCTGTGTTTGCAGCAATCAGGCCTGTGGCTCCAAGCTTCCCAACAGGGCTTCCCAAGTGTCTGTCCTTGGTCAAATTTATTGTCAAGCTCTATTGATGCATTTAAACACAAGAAGTGAAATAAGTACCAAGTGGTAATATTCTGCTTCCATCAAAAAGCACCTGTAGCTCAGAAGGAACCAGCACCTGGCTTCCTCGAAAAGTCCCATCCCTATAATAATATATTGTGAATATATATATATAATATAATATAATAATAATAATGTGAACAATATTAATGTCTCTCTATGGGCAAATGAGCTGTGCCAAGGAGCCTACACTTGTATGCAAAATGACTCTGCATAGGCTGGCCTCATAAAACCTAGGAGACCAGATTACCCAGAGTCTGCTGAAACCCAGGGTATGTTTATGAGTCTGTATTTGGGTAGTGAGAAGGGGAAGAGGGGGTGGAGCAGAGCAGAGTGAAGGAAGGACAGCCTGGGAGATGAGCTAGAACCCAGATGCTCCCTGTGTGGTGAACACAGCACCAGCTGTGAACCAGTCTGTGGAACAGCATTATTATGGTTGCCAGGCTCATGGGCCATCACCACTGCATGCATGTGAGCAACTGAGAGGCGACTTGCTGCTACTAGTTAATTTATTTTTTCTCAAGTACATTAGAAATATTGCATGGGAGGGTCCACTGCACACACAGTCCCTGTCATGTCTTACTAACCCTTACTAGCCCCTTTGAGCTTTGGTGAAGATCCTGTGTTGGTCAGCACTGTCCAGGAAAACAGAGCCAACAGAACATTCTCACGGGTACATACACATATCCATATGTTTATAATTTAATGCATATATATGCATACAGATTTCTTGTAGGAAATCAGTGTGCACGATTGTATGGCTATGGAATATGAAATCCACAGGGCAGACAGCAGGCTGGGTACTTAGTCAGGACCTGCAGCTGTGGTCTTAAGATGGAACTTTCTCTCGGGAAACCATAGCATTTGCTCCTAAAGGCCTTCGACTGATTAGAAGGGGACCACCCAGACTCTCAAGGTTCATCTCTCTTACTTGAAGCCCATTGACTACAAATGTCAACCACACCTATACAGCCCCTTCAAAGGGCTCCTTGACATAAACTCTGGCTGTATTCCTGGCCACGAGAGCCTATCCATGAGCATCACAGGTGGCTTTTGGTTCCTGCCATTGCCGTCTCCCTTGGTCATAAGAACTTCATGGGGAGATACTTCAAGATTCCGCAAATGTTCTGTTCTTTGACTAACCCCTCCCACCTGCATCGAGCTGGTCTTTCCTGAAAGGAAGCAGTGTCAGCTGTGACCATTACATAAAGAGCTTTTCCTTGGAGAAGAGGTTTGGGAACTGCCTGCCTGTGACAGCTCTGCCATTTAGCAAGCCCTGTGGCCTGGTCAGGTTCCCATTCAAGACCCCTTGCTCACACGAGGCGGCAGGACTTGTACAACTGGACACAGCATTCACTACATACAACAACACGTGTGAAAATGCCACAAACAAGGAAAGTGCCCCCACGCATGAAGAGCCTTAAATAGGCATGTGCAGGCCTCTGTCATGGCTGAGTGCATCATCAATTAGGAAAACACTAATCTTTGTCTCCGTCCCCATCACAGCCTGCAGTGTTAAATCCTGCTGGGTCAGAGAGTGTTGCCTGCTGAATTACTTCCACTTCCATCCCTGCTCTTACAAAATGCCTCACGTGAAACACTCAAGAAAGAAGGAAGGGGTTACTGGACTCTGAGTTTGGGGGTACAGTCCTTCATGGTGGAGCAGGCATGGCAGTGGGAGCATGAGGCAGCTGAACACGTTGTCACCCACAGTCAGGAGTACCGGTACTTAGCTCGCTTTTCCTTCCATCTGGGACCCCATGGTGCCACCCACATTTAGAATGGCTTTCCCCTCCTTGGTTAATCCAACCTAGATCCTGCCAAGCTAGCTATCAATATTAACCGTCGGGGCCAACCTGACCAGGGAAAAGGGTCTCACACAGACAGCAAGCTTCTCGCTGAGTCTTGGAGGAGAGGGAGCTAAACCTGGAGGGAAGCCTGCGGACTGAGGTGTGGCGTGAACAGCGGACCCAGCGGAGAGAGGGACAGTCGGGAAACTTGGGTACATAATATTAAGTTCCTGTAGAGAAAAAAAGTTTTATAAAAATAGTTTTCAAAGAGACTCCTAGGGAATTTTTCCTTACTCATTCAGTTTAATTATGGCTGTGGTTAGTATTCTCAGGTATGTGCACACTTGAATTCAAAGTATAGAAGCAGCAATTTCTTAGTGAGAAATAGCACAGTATGGTAGTTATGATATGGGGGCTCTGAAGCCAAGCTCTCCAGGTTCAAATCCAAGCACTGTTATTTACCAGAAGTAGGACCTGGTGCTAGTCAAGTATGCCATGAGCACCTCAGTTCCTTCATCTACGAAATGGGTGTGATAGAGTGACTCCCCCCTCGGCCTGCAGTGGTGATGCATGAGTTCATTTAGAGAAAGGCCTTAGTGCAGCAGCTGGCTGGGGTAGAGTGAGGGTTCTATGCTTGTTTGATAAATAAGAAGGAACATTCTAGATATCTGTTCGTTGGTTAAAGAGTTACTGCTGTCCTTGCAGCCACCCGACACACTGCCATTAATGCTGCCATTTATTGCTACTCTGCTTATACTGAAGCATACCGTATCACCTCTCCAAGGAGTTCCCAACTTGCTGTGACAGAAAGAACAGAAGGCAGGGCGCGGGGATATGAGTTCCTGTCCCATCCCTGCCATAATCCTGTGCTATGCCCTTGGGTAAGTTAGCCCTCCCTGAACCTCAGTGTCCCTTCTGCAAGGTGGAAGGGTTGGACCAGCCAATACCTAGCTTACGGCCTAGGTATCAATGCCCCTCCAAGTAGCTTTAGTTCAGAGATAGTTGGGCCAGCAAAAGCCTGTCAGGCACCTACTGCCTTCCCAGCATTCCTCACAGGATGCTCTCCATTGGGTCCCCAGCATAACCTTGTCCCGGATATGTTGGAGAGATGCCCAGCAACGCTTTGAGACACTAGATGACTGTTGGCTCCCTACTGGTAAGGGCACAGCCAGGACCCAAGCCTGGGATATATTCTTTCCTTGGAGCTGGCTTCCTCCATGATCAGTACCCAGGAGAATGAATTGAGAAAGCACCAGGCTCAGTTTTCCAGAAAGCCTCACCCCTCCCACCTGTAGCTCTCTGGACCTCAGAGGTAGAACTATCTGGCATGTCCTCTTACTGACTCTGTGCTTTAGGGAAAATCATTTATCTTTCTTATGCCTCGGTTCCCTAGTCTATAAAAGGCAGCTGTCTCACACAGTTATCCCGCAGTTTGAAGGGAGTCCTGTGAAATATCAGCACAGTCACTAGGATTTAGGTAAACTGAGCTAAATAGTCTTTCTGGGCCAGGCTCCCAAGCCTGCTGCGAGGGACAGAGCACCAAATCATAGGAAGTGTATTATAGACTGTAGTGTGCTGTTTATATATGAAGGATCAGGATTCCAGGATCTGACCCTGGAGAAGCAATTAAGGGCAGGAGTAACAGGAGCACAGGAGAAAAGTGAACGTGGCGCCTCCACACATCTTTTGTTCCTGGGTTTTAAAGTGCCGTTTTTTCCCCCAAGGTCAGGCGAGATTTGTTAGGGAAGACAAGTACCATGAGTTTGTAAAATTTCAGCTCAACCCAATTACAAGGAAGCGGTAACGGAAGTGGGAACTCCAAATGAAGCCAAATTATATGCATTGGTTTTACACCAGCAATTAAGTATGTTGAGGGGGAGAAAATAGTGATTTCACCCTTTTGAACTAGAATCGGGGTTAGTCAGAGGCACACACCTGTGTTGTATTAACTTGTGGGACTGGTGGGCATAATTATAGAATTTAATTATAAATTGTGCCCTACTGACATGTGCATGCATGGATCTACGTATTGTAAAACTTCCAAGATAATTTATTTAAAACAAAACCATGTCTATCTGGAAGGTCAGCTCCTCGCTGGAAGGTTCATGGTGAGTCTCCCTGAACAGGGAAGAGCACAGAAAGTCTTTGTTGTTAGAAAACACCCCACTGTGTGACTCTCCCTCCTTCTTCTCCTGCTCCCCTCCCCCTCTCTTCTTCCCTCCCTCCTTCCCTTTTGGTCCTCCTCCGCCCGGTCCCAGCAGTACTGAATATCAAATCCAAGCCTGTGAACACTGGGCAAATGTTCTACTCTGAGCGATATCCTCAGCGAGAATTTCTTCGATGCCTACAAGACAAATATTTCTTTGGAGAAACTTAAGAGTCCCGTTCGGAACGACAGAGAATAAATAATCAATTAGATCCAAATGCTCGTGCGCTGGGGAGAAATGGTGTGGTTAGCTTGAGGGAACCTGGTGAAGTGAGGGGAGATGAGACAGACTTCACCTGGGACATTAGGGAGGGACACTCGGGCCTCATCTGGGAGATCAGAAAGAGGCTCTGAGGCAGAATCTGGGATGGAGAGTTCTAGGAAGAAGGGGTTGGGGGGCGGGGTGTTGATCTAACCTTCTGCAGCCTTCACAGGCATCAGCTTCTGTGTCTTTGAAAATATTTACTATTAGAGCCGATGGTGACAGTGGCTGCCGCTCCGCCAGCTCCCCTAGGAAACATGTACCTTGTGTGTCTTCCGTGCCTGTTAAGACCAGAAGAGGGCATCGACGCCCCTGGAACTGGAGTTACAGGCAGGTGTGAGCCACCACGTGGGTTCTGGGGACCAAGCCTGGGTACCCTGCAAGAACTTCAAGTTCTCTTAACTCCTGAGCAATCTCTCCAGCCCCAGGTAGGAACACTTGTACTAATACTTTTGTATTAGTACTAATATTCGTACTAATCCTTTTGTCCAGTCTCTCACATCGGGAGGCAGTGGAAGGGGCTTCCTTTATAGACTGACCCCCCCAAAACAACATATTAGTTGTTTTCATGCAGACCTCTAAACTGGAAAGAGACATTTCTTATCCAGATATTTACTGGGTATTTACTGTGTGTCAGACAGTGTCCTGGGCACAGAGAATGATGGGTGCAAAAATAGCATCAGCAAATTCCCTGATCTAGGACTGTCCAGGACAGGTCTTGTCTCCGCCCTACGTCTGTCTTTGATCCTCCGTTTGCCACTATTATATACAACAAGTATTAAGAGTGTGGATAATATTAGATAATAAGTGTGAAAGTGCTTGGAAAAGCAGACAGAAACCTGGCTGACTTTCCTTTAGGCCTGGAGAGTGGCTGAAGCTTTGGGTATGCACACCTGTAGTTATTCAAGACTACCACTAGGTGTCAGTGGTGTGCAAGAGGGGAGGAGTACAACTGGTGATGACCTTTTAGCCCGGTTGTGGAAAATGCAAAATAAAGACTTTCGGTGTGCTAGATGCTGTCCTGTATGTGGTGCATTTCTCGTATCATTTGATGCTTACAGAGGCCCTGTGATTTACATATTCTCATCCCTAGTTTACAGATGAAGAAATGGGTGCTCAAAGTAGGGAGGGCTGTAAACGTCAGTCAACTTTCTGTTTGAAGGCACCAGACAAAGATTGTCTTAGCAGCAAGTGTTCCAGCCAGACAGTCCCTGACTGCTGCTGACCCACTGTGGGCAGTATCTCCCATACATGGTGCAGAAAATGTTCATGGATGCCTGAGAAGGGTGCAGTATAGGGGCTCCTTAAATAGACAGAGAGGGGCATGCTGACAGAAGCCATGCAGAGGCAGCTGGGCTGTCTGCCTCTCCTGTTAGATGTGTTAGAAATCACAAAGGCTATTGGAGGCTTGGGCCCAACATGAGTTCATAAAGGTCTCAGGGGACCCAGCTTTAAATGAGCATATTGATTGACGTGCTGATGTCATCCCTAAAGAGCTAGGATCCAACAACGACCAACATAGCAAGTTGTTCCCAAGGGCGCAGTAGTGGCACTTACATCTTGGGGGTAACCAACAGCTATCAAATTGTGCTTAAGGCTTGCTGAGTAAGAGGGAATTTATGACTGGTACTGTAAATCTACCCAAGTGTCCATGGCTGCTGAGGTCATGGACCCTAGAGGAAAACATAATGCAAACCAGTATAATTTTTAACCATATTCTAAATCCTCATACCCACAGGCGAGGGTAACTCTCAGCCCTCATCAAAGAAGCTTCCTTTTGCACCAGACAGACCATTACAAAAATTCACAACTGGTCAAAAGGAAAGAATAACTGACTATGGGGTGCCCAGTTCCAGCTTATATGTCTGCAGTCCTCAAGCCTCAGTCCCAGGCAACATTGCAGGCGAGGAGACAGAAAATCACTAAGAGCCAGGACATCTGGCAATGGCAGGGAAGCTGAGCCCGTGCAATCCTGAAAATACAGTTGCTTAAATAAGACCTTCACAGCAACGCCAGCCAATGTGGAAAGGGGAAACTCACAAGGCCTAGAAGAAGAGCGACAGGTAATTAATAGCTACTGAGAAAGGGAGAATTAGTATTTTCCATGGTCTAACCCAGCCCCCTGGCTCAGTAAGATGGATGTATATTATAGTGTTTTATATTATATTATATTATATTATATTATATTATATTATATTATATTATTATGTTATATTATATAACAACAAAAGAAGATTTCGTGAATTTGAGACATAATGGGGGACACAAGAGGAGTTAGAAAGGGAACAGAGACACTCATCTATAAAATTATTTTTAAAAAGTAAATAAATTTTAAAAAAGAGCTAGGGTCCAGATCCTCCCTAAGCAATCCTTAAAAGGACACTGAGAGTTAAAGAAAAAAGTGGGGGGAGGTTCAAAGTCAAAATTATACAAAGACAATCTGCATGTAGTAGTCTGATAATCATTCCATTCGATCCATACACCCTTGGGAGCTGGGGACATCGCTCAGCAGTTAAGAGCGTACACTGTTCTCACGAAGTTCCTAAGTTTGATTCTCAACAGGCAGCTCACAACTGCCTATGATTCCAGCTCCAGCGGGGCTCTTATGCCCTCTCTGGCCTCCTCAGGTACCCTCACACCTGCACACATATTCAGAAACACACACAACTAAAGATAAAATAATTGATGGCATTATCCATCTCAAGAAAGGCAAAGGCAATGAGGACACTGAGTAGCTGCTCTCGAGACCCAAGGACCTGCAGTTCAGACTCTGGACCATGGCGAGACAAGAATTATCCGCAGAATGGGATGCACCACAACAGCCTGTAGGGAGGTCTTGCAAAGGGCAGAAGAAACAGAGTAGGCCTGACTCCCGTGGAGGAAAATCCCTGGACCCTCTCTTAGGATGTGCCCCACCCAAGGGACAGCCCAGGGGATACCTGAAGCAAACCAATGACCCTAGAGCTGCCTGGGCAATGGGACCACAGAACCAGAGAGAGGGAAGGCTCAGGGGACCTGACGAGAAGATCTCTGTGATGTCCAGGGCATCTACTACTACTAGGAAACAGGTTTGGGCATGGCAGAATAAATGCTTGCATTTGTCCCTGCCAAAACATTTATAAGCCATTTCTCCATGTAGCATCTCATCTGAGGTTAGAGAGAAAACCATGAAAGGGCTCTTTCTGTCTTCACTTGACAGATGGGAAAAGCCTAGGTCGGTGCTCATTTGTTTCCCCAAGTTTGGGTGCTGGTGTGAAAATCCTGGTTTTTCTAGTTGCAGTGCTGCCCTCCTTTCATGGGAGCATTTGTCCAGTGATAAAGTTGCTGGTATCTATGGCTCTGAGGCTAGGAATTCTGGCCTGCTTTGCGCACGGAAGCTCTGAGATCCTACAAGGCACATCACAAGCCTAGCATGGCAGAGAAGGTATCTAGTAGAGGAGGGACTGAATGCAAACTGACACTTGTGTCTGCTAGCCATGTGCTCTTTCTTTGTGAGAGTCGGGTGCCCCTGTTCCGGGAGGGTGGGAGCCTTATTCTGATGGCCTGTCACCAGCTTGTCGTTAGGATAAGTTCCCCTTAGTTAAGTGCTTTGGAGGAGCCATCCATCACCAAGGGCCTGCCTGCTTTGGAAGGCAAGTTCTCTGACTCATGCTGAGTGGAGCCTGCCCACAAGCAGGTGCCTGAATAGGAGCACATTCCTGGAGCTTAATGAGCAGCTGTGGGGGAGGAGAGAGGAGGGTCCCTGGGGTAGAACTGGGCATTCTGCTCTGAGGAGGGAGAAACCAGGGAAAATAAGCCTGGGCTAGAAGTGATATGATCACATGGTGTCAACGAAAGATGACTATCACTGGCCAGAGATGGGATGGAGATGACACAGGAGGCACAGGATGATGCTGTGGAAGATAGCAGGTAAGGACACCTGGGCAGTCCATCGCAAGACAGCAAAAGACCCTGGGGACTTTTGTGTGTTGAGACCCTTAGAGTTGAGAACTATGCGTACCTGTGACTCTGCTGAGCCGTTGCCGACTGTGGGAAGAACATTTCCCTTCTTAGCAACTGTTTATGCTGCCAGTTTAGTAGCGCTTGGCCCACTCTCCTAGTTTACAGTCATGTGCACACTTGGGTTTTATCTTCTTGTGGTCTGTTGACTCCAAATTCTAAGTCAAGTGCTGTTAACTTTTCAAGGTGTCTCACTTGGTTTCTTATTCTGGTTTTAAGAAGGATGTGGGAATATGAGCACACTGCAGAGTCAGTGGCTAAGAAATGTCATCGCCTGGATCCCAAGTGGCCATTGGCATCCAGGTGATTCTCAGGGTCACTGCTTGGTATTGTCCTGGCAGTGCCACCCAATTTGTTGTCAGGCATCTCCTCAACTTATAAGGCAAGATGTTGCTTCTAAATGTGTTTTTAGGATTCATTTGGTCTACTTTTGGGGAACCTGTATTTTTGTTTTTGTTTTTCTTTTGTGAGCTAAACAAAATTGGGGAAGTTTCATTTCCAAATATATGTTCTGGAGGAAAGAATCTTGGCTTTAAGTGTCTGTTCAGACCACAAAGGGGACGTACAGCTGGACAGAGCTGCACTGTTCTGCAAAGCCAGAGAGGAACCCCCAGTAGAGGTTGCAAGGAATTCTGGGTTGCTTGGTCTGCCAAGGGACAGAGACTCCAGTGGTGATGGTCTCTCTCTGACAATCTTACAACCTATGGAAGGAGCAGCAAGATCCCTGGCTCAGGTGGAAAGGCATGAGGCAGAGGAACCAGGTCCCTAGGCACCATGTCTCCACCTTGCACTCCATGCCAGCTGTGCAGAACTAACATCTGCCTCTGTCAAGTCAGCCTGTCTGTTTCCCTATCTGTAAAATGGGGATAACCGAGCCCTCTCCCAGGGGCTCCTGTGAGGACTTGGTAAAAAAGATAAAGATGAAAGCTATGTTTTTAAGTTAGCATGAGCTGAATGAATAGTCGTGATTGCTATTATTTGATGCATCACTGAAACCTTTTAAATTTTTTAATAATTAAAAGTTTATTTCAAAGAACTTGCAAATATAAAAACCACTCAGTGAGGTTAGCCAGGCCCAAACTCTACATACCGAAATCATATTCATCATATCCAGGGCCAAAGAAGAGTGTCTGTGTGAGAGTGTGTGTACTCACACAAGAGCTGGTCTTCCAAGAAAAGGGATTTAAAAGTGTGAGAAAAGAGCAGATTGTTCCCTTAGAGACCAGAATATCCTGGGAAAATGTCTATAAGTTGCTGAAACTATTTTGTCACTGCCAGAATATTCCAAGGAACAGAAGAAAAGTCAGCCAGTGGCCCAGCTGTGGGCTTTACTGGGCTGCAGGTCCATATGTTTGGCGATTTTTGTCTTCTGGCATCCCGGCCTTGCTGAGTGGAGACAGATCCCAAGAAATGACTGCCCTGGGCCCCTTCCAGACAGCTGCTTGCTATCCTCAAGGCTGACCATGGGGAAGTTTTGGGATGGGGAATTGATGCTTTCCACGTCTGAATGGGCATAAAGAAGACCCCTGGGAACTGACTGGGTGCCTGACTGTGCTGACAAGCATTCCCTGGACATCTCGGCAACAGAGGAACGCATACGTCACACCAGCAGTCTAACATTGCAGCATCCTCATGCGCTCGTGTTGAACCCACAGAATCTTCTTCAGTCTGTCCATCCTCTTACTGGACCCGATAGCAGCAGGGTCATCATGATCTTGAACATTTGTCAGTTGCTTACCTTGATCCAGTATGATCCTTGGTGCCTCATGGAAATAACCAGATACCGGGGCTAGGAGTCTAGGCAGAACAGGAAACAGATCCTGAGAGATTCATTATGGAGAACCATACAGCTGGTAAGAAGCAATGGTTGCGTGCATCTAGATCCAGGCTCAGACGTTAGTGTCCACACTTGCAACCCCTACTGTGTGTGTTTGTTATTCCTGGATGTGAGCCACCCTCTGGGCAGAACAACAAAGAGATGACAATCACATGACACACTGAATAACTTCATTGGGTTATCCCAGGCTAGCCCATGTTTAGAGGCTAGGGTAATGAGGTTAGGAGAAAATGTAACTGGGCTGAGCTCTGGTGCTGCTGTGCATTGGCTGCGGGTCATAAATCCCTCTGAACTCCTGCAAGCCAGATGGAAATGTTCACTGTTCAAGGCTACTAAAAGAAATATCGATAACAGAGGGGCCTGGTACCCGCTGGGCAGATTTTGTAATGACAAATAGTGCCACAGTTGCAGAGAACTGAAAGAGTTGGACTCTAGGGAGTCTGGTCCCCTCGTTGCAGGAAGACATGGTTGGTCCCCTTGAGGCCTTGGGCTAAGAGAGGTTTCTGGAGGCAAGCTGGTTCCCAGCTCTCCCGCAGGCTCCAGGCTGAAGGGCTGGTGCTGGCCCTGGCATCAGAACTCGTTTCATTTTCTAAATGTTTCAGGGCCGGATGCCTTGGTGTTCCTTCACCCCTCAGTACAGCATGTGAGAGAATGCAAAGGAGCCTGCTCGCTGTTCTTGTGAGAGTTGTCTGTTTGTCTTGATCAAGTGAGACTGGCTGACTGTGGGGTACTGTGTAGGAGGGTGAGGGCAGGAAGCAGAGGTGTGTGGGTGTCCTGGCTGCCTGCAGCTTACCACTCAGGATAGCACTTGCTCTCCTGAGCTGTTGCTTCCACATTTGAAAGGAGGCTCCAAGCTTCCTTGAAGGACCTCCATGATGCTGGAAAGCCAGCTGTAGAACTGCCTCCGTAGGTAGCTCCTCAAACAACTAGGACCCCACATCCAAGGATGTCAGGCCCTGCCTCCTCTGTACCTCCGCCACCCCACCTGCCAGCAAGGTAAAGATTGGCGAGGCCAGGGACACCTCTCCTGCCAGACACAGCTGCCTCCAAGCCCTCTGGAGAGCAGATGGAATAGATCCGGACTACTCTACCGAGTCTGGCCTCAGATCTTTTGACCCATCTCTGCTCAAATGTGCAACTTGGGACTGGAGCAGGCACAGACCTGGGACAGCCTGGAGCCATCAGCAGCCTCATAAATCAGGCCCAGCCTTTGAAGCTTCTTGCAAGCTCCCCGGAGGAGCTGAGAAGCCCCAGCTTCTTGAAGCTGTGTACCCGTCACTCCTACTCCAGTCTGGAATCCACGGGGTGGATGGAGCCTGATTTATGGAGGCCTCAACCCAGCCTGTGAGGGGAGACCCTGGAAAGAATGAGCTTGCCCTATGACCTGCCTCCCAGGCCACAGAGAGAAACAGAGGTGGCCTGAAGGGAGAGCCATCTCCCTCTGGGCCTACGTAGATACTATCCCCCACTTCTGGAATTTGGTCTTCCTCACTGAAAATATCCAGTTTGCCTTTTAAGGATGAAGGGAAGGGACACGTCCCAAATGGCCCCTTGCAGCAGAGGTGCAGCAGATGGGATCAGCTCTACCATCACCTAGCTGTATGACCTTGGACAATTTCATCTTATTTCACTGCCTTATTTGACCCCGTGGTTTAGAGCAGATGTGAGAGACAGCCAGCTGGCAGATAGACACACTGTAGAGCGACAGTTGTGCATACTTGAGAAAGGTTCTCTCCACAACCCCTTTCTGCTTCTTCAGTCAACAGGAGACACCATGTTTGGATCCTGTGTAGGCCAGTCAGGTGGGGTCTTGTGAATTCATCTCTAACCATCCGCAGCTCTTAGTCTACCCCTGTGCACACTTAGCCACTCTCCACAGGTGGCTGCTGTACTCGTGAAACATGACTAATACAGTTTAAAACCTTAATTTTATCTTAACTGCAATTAGAAATTTAAATCTCACCATTACATGTTGCTGGTGACTACTGTGGGAGACAACCCAGGCCTTCACCACAAAGACTGGAAGACCTGGTTCAGCATTGGTTCTTGCCAGTGACTTTGGACAAGCCTAATTACCCCTGCACACCTCCAACTTCCTCATCTATAAGGCAAAGGCCGTGGGTGGAGTCAGCACTGAAATACTTCACTCAGTTCACACCTGTAGACTTTCAAGATTTGTTATGATTATTAACCATTCACTGAGAAGACAGCAAGGGCAGTTCTGGAGAAGGCAGGAGCCTTCTGGGACAACCACCGGATTAAACAGAGACCAGCTCCCATGAGACAGAGCTATGGGGTGCAGTTCCAATCCTGCCGCCAGTATTCTCTGACCTTTAAGGTACCCTACTCTGGCTTGGGCCCCCCCTGTTCTTTGCTCTCACTGTGTCTAGCACCTCCTATACCCCAAGGACTCTCCCTACAGTGCATAATGCTTTCAGGATCAACACCTTGCCATGTTTTCTGTCATGTTTGATTGACCCTCAGAGTTTATCATGAGATTGCATCTGATTGGGGGCTGAAACTGTCACCCAGGATAGATGCTACCTCATCCATCCTGGTGGGGGGCAAAGAGATGGGGGAAGCAGAAAGGTAAGTGGGGCTATGCCACCATCCCTAAGTCTGAAATGATGGAAGTCCTGTCAGTACAGGATCCCACCATGGCCACCTGAACTCACATTTATGAGAAGAAGGAAGGAAGTGGTACCAGCTACTGCTCTCCCAAACTCCTTCTTCCAGTGAGCTTCCTTTCCCATCTTATTGGCCAGACTAAAGTCATGTGATTACCAATATCTGCAAAGGGAATCTGGGAAACTGAATAGCTTGTCCTCATCTGTCTTAGACCCATTTGTATTAGTCCGGAAAACAGTGGGTAGAGAATGAGTCTGGGATTGGCTACCAACTGTGTCCGCTGTTATAACCACTGGTACAATTAATATAGTGTTTTCTAAACTACTAGATACTTTTCGAATTTGTGATTCTGTTTTAGTTTCTCAACACAGAAATTATAATCCTCATTTTGTAGATAGAGAAAACGAGGCTGTGCAAAGTAGGGTCACTTACTCTGGAAACAGTGGGTCCTGCCTGAGCTGCCTACTTTTCCACATTCTGTAGTCCTCCTGTGAGCTGAGCAAGAGACCTCAGAGAGGTCAGCACACGGGAGTTGTTTGTCTTCATACCCTAAGTAGCAGCCTTGGTGGCTTGGCGCAAAGCAGATTTTCAACAAAACTTTGCTGGTAAAAATTGAAATGTGACTTTATTAGTTTAGTTGGAACTCAGCTCAGAAACCAAGGTCTATTCCTCAGGGAACAGTCGAGGAGGAGGGAGACAGTGATGGTTCCCTTGTGTCTGGTAGTCTCAAAAAGAATTCAGGTTAGTAAAGGCCCTATTCACAGATCTGTGTTGAGAACATGTGTTTGGACTCATAAGTCCGGCAGCCTGTCCTTCTGACCAAAATGGATGTTCCAAAGGCAATCTCTAAACCCCATCTGCACCCATGGGCCTGGAAGCACAGGGACTGAGGTAGGACCTGGGAGGATGTTTGTGAAGGGAAGAAAGGTCACATCTCAGCCTCCCTCTTAGACTCTGCATATTTGTAAGAAGGCAGTTAGATGCTCACATAAGCAGCAAACCAGCCGCTAAGCCCTGAGATGAGGGAGAGGAGACCAGGGGCATGTGGAAGGGAAAGGGGGAGTTGAAGAAACTCTAGACACAGGGGAGTCTGCCTTCCAAGGAGGTGGCTGCCAGTGTGCAGGGAAGGTGTTCTTGGCAGAGGACCATTCAGGTACAAGATGGAGGAGAGGAGAGGAGGTTAGGACAGAGCGGCATGAAGAATGGTAGGTTTGGAAACAGAGTGGAGAGGACATGAGCAGGTAACAGTAGCTCTTAACAGTTGAAGTATTTGGTGTCCCATAGGTGAGTGCTTACAGATGTCAGTGTCATAGAGGAGCTCTGAAAGTCTAGTTGCAGAGCTTTGAGGAGCTCTGAGGAGGAGCCTGAGACCCTGTGTTTCTTACAGACTCCCAGCTGTGGCTGCTGTGAACTGGTCACTGGAGTCACGAGGCCAGCAGAGGCCAGACCAGGCCAGCTTTTCTCCCATTTAGCTGGATGAAGCTACCCCGCTGCAGAGGCATGACTGTAGTCTTAGTTCTCTTTTAGAAAAAGAACTCTGAGGGCTTGATGAAGTTTCCAGAGGGTAGAAGAATGCAGGCGAAGTGGAAGATTTATTTATTCCGTATCTCTAAAACCTAACATGCTAACTAGCTCAGATAGACAGCCAGTAGATATACGTAGAGAGAATTTGTTGTCATTCCTGACAGAGTTCTTAAATGAAAAAAGGAAGAATGAAGGTGTCGAGTTATCCCAGCTGAAAAGCCAATGCTCTTTATGTCTTTCCCTGACACCAGGCTAAATCACTATGTAAAGGGAGTAGTTTCCCAACTTTTTTTTAACCAAGCATCTGATCATGCATGTGAAATCCCAAAAGAACACATATGAGAAGCACCTAAGAAACAACTGAGTGCGCGCCCAGATTAGCTCAGGGACGGGGCCCTGGAGCAATAGTCTAGTCCTCTGATCACTCCAACGCCAGCCACTGGCAAATGCCCCAACCAACTCTCACGAGTATCAGTTTCCCTGAAGAAGCCAGGTCACTCTTCACCCACATAGATGGATGAAGCTATCCGGCTGCAGGGTCTCAGGTGGGGATTGTCTGTGTCTGGTTCGGTTCCCCAACTCAACAGTATGATCCTACAGGATAGGACCACGGGGAAAAAAACAGAGAGAGAGAGAGAGAGAGAGAGAATGAAGAAAGGAAGGAAGGAAGGAAGGAAGGAAGGAAGGAAGGAAGGAAGGAAGGAAGGAAGGAAACCCCATTTGGATATCCCAATACTGTATATAAACTAATTCAAATCAGGTCCTTTGGAAAAGGGACTTTGATGACAGAACCAGCAAGTTCCAAATACTAGGTTTGAGTTCATAGAACCCTTCCCCTCCCAAGCAGCAAGGGAGGCATATGGAGATAGAATTCACATATAGTACATATATATTCAACATAACCTTTAGGTAAGCACTCAGCATCTCTGTCTTGGCTTCTCATTCATAAAAGGAGTTCTGCTGGTCCTGCCTTTAGAGACATGCACTGCAGTGAACTAGATGAGTGACTAGATGCAAATGGAGCTTTTTAGACTCTGCAGCTCCCCCTAGACACTGCCTTGCCAGCTCCCAGCCTGCTTTGCTCCTGCACAAGTGTCTGTACACTGTTGCATTTAAGCAGGAAGCATCCGTCACGCTGACAAATCTCGGTGCCCCCAGGTGGGGTTCTAACCAGTTAGAGGTTTGGCATTTATTCTCAACTGCTTGTTGTTATATTTTTCAAATCGCCAAGTATTTAAATACCACCAGCCTGATTGCTTCTGCAGATTTGTAGCAGTTATCCTGCATCAGGGAAATCCTCTCCCAGGCTGGTGTAATAGAGGCAGCTACAGCCTAGTGGGAAGGACACTGAGACTTAGAAAAAGATCAGATCCCAGCTCTGCCTCTTGCCCACTGGATGACCAGGATGGCTTGGGCCATCTGACAATGTGTAGCCAATCTCTTGAGATAGCTTTTGACTGTAAGGTCCACACATTATCTAGAAAAACCATTGGCCAGGACTTTTTTAGTTCTTTCTTCACTCAAGGCTCCGACTTAAGCACCCATTTCTTGAGTTTGTGGAACTAAGGAGAGAAAGGACCTAGCAGCTGCCTCCCCACCCCCGCCACACGCACACACACACACACACACACACACTAAGCTATAGCAGGGCACATCTCAGGAAGGTCTAGGCAAAGTGGGCCAGTGTCAAGCCACCTGCCCTCTATGTGGAGTCTTGGCCTGCTGTGTGGAGTGGGGGGGGGGGCAGCGGCACTAATCCTATTTTTTGAAGCTGTCTTGGAATAGGCACAGAGCCTAAGCCAATTAAAATCTCCGCTTTGAAGGTGATTCAGGTTCCCCAGAGGGACAGGTCTGCGCAGTGACCTGGGGTAATTGCTTGCTCTCCTCCCCGCTGGAGGAGACCAGAAGCTCTGTTCAGAAGGCACGGTCACATTGTCCCTCTGTAGGGCCCAGTCAGACAGTGGCATAAGTCATCAGCAAAAGTAAGACTCTAGGAATATTAACAGCCACAGACAAAGGAGGTGGGCAAAACCCAGGGTGATTTACCATGGCCCATGCCTAGCTAGTTCAAGGGTGAGATTCAAACCAGGTCATGCCTGCTCAAAATCATTGTCTAGATCCTTGTCACGTTGTATTTCATCACCGATCAGGGTATAATGTAGGTTCCCAATAAATGTTTATTCTGTGACTAGATGAATGAAGAAGTCCTGCTTAGCAGAGCATTTGTGTCTGACACAACGGTGAGTGAGCTGGAGAAGGCCAGAACTGAACATGAGATACAGTGAAAGCTTGGAAATGAGGATGAGAACCAGCCCAATCCAGAACTGGGGAGACTGTTCAGCCTGTAAAGCGTTTGCTTTGTAACCATGAGGACTTCAGGGTGATCCGTGGGGCCCACATTAAAAAAAAAAAATGAACAAAAAAAAAAAAAAAACAGGCAGTCCTTAGGGCTTACCAGCTAACCAACATAGTCTGCCTTGAAAGTTCTGGACCAGTGAGAGACCATTTCAAAAAACGAAGCAGACAGTTCCTGAGGAATGACCTCACATCCACACACATATGCATACTCCCTACACACCTACACACACACACACACACACACACACACACACACACACACGAGGAGAGAGAGAGAGATTCAGAGACAGACAAAGAAACAAACATAAAAAACCTGTCAAATGTCAGCTATGGCCTGATCTAAGTGCTTTGCCTCCTTAAATCACTAGCCCCTCCCCAGCAGCCCTAGCAGGGAGGTAGAATTAGTGTCTCCGCTTTGAAGAGAAGGTAGGAAAGTGAGGAGATTAAAGTGTGTCGTGATGTACCATGGGGTACAACAGAGCAGGGATCTGAACCCTGACCGCAGAATGAGGGCTCTCAATGGCCACAGCTTTCTCTCTCAGGGGACTGTCCCTCTATGGGGACACTTGAGGTGTGGATGGGTGGTCTATTAAAAACACTACCAGACAAATGGAGGTTCCTACTGCCTAGCCAGAGTCAGGCTTGGCCCCTGTAATCCAGCCCGCTGAAGCTGAGCAGCCCACTCCTCTCCCTCTCCTGCAGAGTGGCCTCCAAGGCTGGCACCATTAACTGAGGTTAACAACCCAAAAGGGCAGAATTGATGGAGTGACAGGCAGCTTTTCTTAATGAAAACAAATTTAGGTCTATGATCAGGAGAACAAAGTGAGGGTCTGGCCCCAGGAAGCCAGGCTGCCATGACCCAAGTGTAACATTAGACAGTGGAGGGGCAAGGGCCAGGGCTTCCCCACAGAGGAGACAGACTCAGGACCCTCCTGAAAAGCAGAGACTCCGCAGCCACCGAGGAGGCAGTCCACAGGAGCTCACAGAGGTAACGGAGGATACAGTGTGGTCTTGGTGCCTGATGGCTGCTGTGACAGTCAACACAACCTCAGGTAAAGTCAGGAGGCTCTTGGGGCAGAGTGGCTAAGAGCATTCTGAGAGGATCACTTCTGTACAGTAAGCAGAGGAGGAGGACAGGGCAGAGGGAAGCTTGCATCTGAACCTGCTCCACATACAGCCTGACCTAGGGCTAAGGAAAGATGGACCTGTTCTGTGCTCTTGAGTCTACAGCATGAGAACCATGTTCCTGGGTCTGTATGGGGCTGAATGATACAAGCTCATGCCAGACTCAGCTAAACATGCATCTCCAATCCCAAGCAGAAGGGTTCTTGCCAGCATGCTTCTGCTCCAGCTGGGAGCTTGTTTTGATCAGAATCCTCTTAGTGTAGAGAGATTGGCATTCCTTAAACATATGGAACTTATCCAGCAGCATTCCCTCCTAACTGTGGGGTAGTTACTCATTTCCTCATCTGTCTCGCCCTTGGGATGCATGGAAAATTTAAGGGCAGACCTTTGCACTCTGGGGCAGAAGAACAGAAATTCATCAGAGTCCAGGCCCTGCTAGCTATGCAACTTGGCAACAAAGTTCTTCTCCTCCCTAGGTGCAGGTCTTCTGTCTGAGATAGCCCAGTTACTCAGAGACCTTTCCCGTTTATTCAGTTAATCAATCATTATCTATTAAATGCCTACTGCTTGAGGGGTTTGGGAGCCCACAGCTTGGAGCCTGTGATTAAGCAGTTACTCAAACATAAACATAATATCAGTGTAATGGTAAGTTATCAACGAGGTGCAGGGCGGTGGTAGATTAAATCACACAAAAAAATGTGGGAGAAATGCACAAATTCTACAGGGCTGTTTTTAACTTGAATGATCTGAATCTCAGTCTCATCATCTCTAATATGGAAATTATAGTAATACTCACAGCAATTTCTCTTTATCATGTAATATGCTCCACCCAAATCTAGTGGCTTACACAGATTATTCGTTGGTTCTTATTTCTGAAGGTAAATGATCTGGGCAGGGTGGAACTGAGTGGGTCAGCTTACTCATGGACTCACACATGTGGCTACAATCCGGTAAGAACTTGTTGCTTAGCTCTGGGTCTAGCAGCAAGATCCTGAGATCTCTCTGTGTGATGCTAATTGTCCAAAATCAGCAGGAGAAGGCAAGCTTTGATACTCAGGGTGTTGGGGGATTTTTCTGCTTCTGCTTTGAGTTTGCTACTATTCTTTAGGTTCACAAGATGCAAGTCACATGGCCAGAGTGGGGGTAAACAGGGTTTGAATACAAGGAGGCGTGGTCCCTCACAAGTTGTTATTTTAGCTGTCTACCAGCATGCTTGGGTTCAAAGGATGTCTTGGGGATTTAGGACGAAGCACGTGATGTCTTGTCTGCAGTGTTTGTATTAATGCCGATTACCCAGAGTTGGATAAATATGAAGCTGAGCCGCTTGCTTCCTTCTTAGGCAAAAAGACATAACAGAAAATAAATGACATGTAAAGCATGTCAAAATGGCTAGAAATCATAAGATGTCAGAGTTGTCTGTGGTAATGAGACTGTACCAGACTGCCATTGTCAACGCTGGCATTATAACGGTGACACGGAGTCCAAAGTCACACCTCCCTGGATGCCCCTCGTATCACCTGATCTCAAAAGAATCATGCTGAAAGAAAATAACCTTTTCTTCAGAGGAAAGTGGACAGAAAGGGGAAGGGTGGGTGATAATTGAACCGGACAGAGGTAAGGAAACTTTCATCCTGGATAAAGACGCAAGACCTGTTGTTTACTGAGCCCTTACTGTCTGCCAGGCCCAAAGAGAAGTATACCTCGCTTAAACCTCAGGACAGCCCTGAAGAATGGCAGGCACTACCCTCATATTACAGGTGGCAAACTGAGGCTTGGGTACCTTATTTGTCCAAAGGATCCCAGGAGAACATAAATAGATCCCACATTGAAACACAGGTGTGCCTGACTCAAAATGCATCAACTCAAAAACAGCTATTTAAAAATATTTTACAGAGATCATTGTAGTCCATATACGGAAAGAATACAGAGCTATTCTGTGCACCCTTTACATGGTTTCCTTCAGTCGTAGTGCTTTGCAAAGTGGTATTAAGAGAGCACGTGCCACCACCAGCATATTGGCATGGGACGCTCATTCGTCTTACTCACTTTCTTACTTTGAGAGTCCCTGGTTAGTTCTCTGAATCTGACAGTACGTATAGCTGAGTATCCGCAGGAAAGGGGGTGAGATGTCCTTCAGCAAGGCTTCCCTCACAGTGCCCTTTGCAGCCACACTCTAGCTGACTCCTGTCTGTTCTCTCCCTCTGAAGTGTTGGCATTTCTAAAATGTTATGGAGGTGGAAATGTTCAACCTTCTGCACCTGGCTTTTTTCCCTGACTCTGTATCGGTCCCTAGAGATTCATGGGTGTCGTTACTTCAATCCTTTGTATCAAAAAGAATGCCCGTGGCATTCTACCTCGATATAACCAATCTCCTGTCAGAGGACGTCAGCCCCATTTCCAGTCGTTGGCTATTAAGAGTAGCTCAGTGCATGTTGTCATGCAAGCTTTTGTGTGCACATAACTACATTTTCGAGGGCTAAACGCCCAAGAGTGCAATTGCTGGCGTGTACGGTAATTGCATGCTCCGTTTCCTAAACAATTTGCCAAATTATTTTCCAGAGGGGCTGCACCGTCTTTCATCCCTACCGGCAATGCATGGGTGATCCAGTCTCTCTGCATCCTTGTCAGCATCGAGAGTTCTTGCTATTTTTCATTTTAGCCCTGTTGACGCGCGCAAGGTGATAGGTCCTTGTGATTTTAATCCCCATCTCCTTGGTGGCTAGCAATGCTGAGTGTCTTTTGCTGGGCTTCTTTGCCGTCTGTATAGCCTCTGCGGTAAAATATTTACTCAATCTTTGGAGTATTTGTTTAGTTCACTATTGAGTTTTGAGTTCCTGGTGGGGTTTCCATACGAGGCTTTTGTTGATGGGTGGTTCGCACAATTTTTCTCCCATTCTGTAGCTTATCTTTTCATCCTCTGAACAGACTTTTGCAAAACACAAGAATTTCAGAGAAGTACAATTTATTCCTTTTTTTTTTTTCTATTTGGAAGATGCTTTCGATAAAAAGCCTGCATTTTTATCTGCCATGTTCTACTGCTTTCTAGAGCCTGGGGAATAGAAGTCTTGTCCTAGGAGGAGGGTTTTCTTGTTTGTGAGCTTTCTAAAGCGGAGCGAGGGCCGGCATGAAATATTTTTTTAAAGAAATCAAATGCTAGCTCACCATAGCTCCTGTACACAGACCGAGCCGTGCAAGGCCAAGTTTGGAGGGTGCAATGTGACAGGAGTAAGCACCCTGTCACCACAGGTCCATCGAGGGGCTGGCAGGGTTTGTGTGCATTCACAGAAACCATCCAAGCATCAGGTGAGGCTTAGAGGACTCTCTCCTTTACATTTCCTTCTAAGTCTGAGAATCTGCGAGAGTGGTTTTTGAATCGCTCTTGCTGGAACTGAAGTTTTTAACAGACATATCTTCCATAGAGGAACCCTGTTGAGAAATTAAGAAAGGCTTTTCGTGGCTTAGCCAGGCCCTGCAAAAACCACCAATTACTCTGTTGGGGCAGAAAGCACAGAGGCAAGAAACCACTGAGAGCCAGTCTCAGGAGCTGAGACCCATTCCTGCCTCCGTACACCCTGTTTTAGGAGCTAGAACCATGGCTGCCTGTTCCACCTCGGCCCCAGCAGTCCTTTCTCTGTTCGGACTGTCCCAGAGAATTCCTTTCTTTAAGGCACTTATGAGACTTAATTACTGATGGCGAAGTCTTTTGAGGCTTTGGATGAAAGGGATGGAGGCAGTACAAGGCTTGATTAGGCGTGTACAACTCTGGGCACAATTAGCTTCATGAGAGACTGGTCCTGCCTTTATCTGTCTCCAGTTCTGTGGTCTTTCAACGGCTAATTATTGAAATGAAAATTGCCTGGCCACCCAGCTGCTGGCAAGTGGGCCCTAATATCTGCCCTAATGACTAGAAATGGAGGCAGCTTCAGGCACTCAGGGTTTTCCCATCATTAAAGGACTTTTCTCCACCACCTCCAGACTTGAGTGCCTGGACACACAAGTGAAAATCTGCCAAAGCCACTTCTCTCTGCCTTGCTTTCTATGTGGCTTCCCTTTCTGGAACACCTTTACTAACCAGCCTCGGGTGCTAGGAGTACCTAAGGGGTGTTGTAATCCATGCACCATACAGGAATCCTGGCACTTGACAGTCAACTGTGTGTGTGTCTGTGTGTGTGTTCTAGAAGGTCAGGGAAGCCCTCAAGCACTGATGGCACCCACCATCTTGTAGGTAGACGAGAAGACCGAGGCTGTGGAAGGACGGACGGACAGGGGAAGAAGCTGACTGACAGCCCCTGTCTCTTCACTTTTGTAATGTAGCTGAGCCTCAACCTCCCTCACTATAACCCAAAGTCCAGCACCATTCTTTGGATTGCAGGCTGTTGCTACCCATATACAAATCTCAGGACTCAGGTAGACTCTAAGGAGTTGTCCTAAAGAGAAAGTGGGGTTTGGAAGGTTCATTAGGAAATGGCTAGGCCTGTGGGGTCTAGGGCTCCAGCCCCTTGAGCAGGACACAAGGAGGATGCATCCTGAGCGTTACCGAGTGGCGTGTCCTCCTGAGAGCAGCGCCCATGCTTCATGCTATCACCAAGCAACGGTCAGAGGGATCTGCAGCTAGAGGGCATGATCCACACATCACGTGGGGCTTCAGGAGAGCTGTGTACTGTGCTCCACTTTGTCTCAACATAGCATACCATCTCTTTGCTTCTAGTCTGGTCTCAGCATCAAGATGCAGTAACCACCAAGAAAGCAGAAGTCCAGGTTTAGGAGTTCTTTCTCCCAGGGGGAGAAATTAAGGCAGAGACACTAGGAGATTTTCTCAAGGATGTGGCATCTGCTCTCATGGCATATGAGAGTACCAGGTGAGGGACGGAGAACTGTTAATGGGCACTGCAATACCACCATGGTATGATTCAGTCATAAGAGAGAGAGAGAGAGAGAGAGAGAGAGAGAGAGAAAGAAGAAGAAGAAGAAGAAGAAGAAGAAGAAGAAGAAGAGGAGGAGGAGGAGGAGGAGGAGGAGGAGGAGGAGGAGGAGGAGGAGGAGGAGGAGGTCAGAGGGTCTGAATCTTAGTGACTGAGGAAAGGGTTGGAGCAGACGTGAAAAAGGGGAAGTTCCTGCCCCTGCCACACCCTAATACCACATCAGTCCCTGAAAACTCTGAGCCCGTAAACTCATACCCATTGGGCAGCATTTCAGGCCTTGAGCCAACCCCATCCTCAAGACTCAACACTTAAGTTTTGGTGAGTAGATCATACTAGAACCTTCTCTTTTTAATCAAGTACTGCAGAGACCCCCAACAACTCTAGGTACACACACACACACACACCAGTTTTCCACAGACAGTTTCCTGAATGACCCCTGCTATCCTCCTAGCATTGACTCATTGAAAGGTGTGGCTATGGTGTCTAATCTCTACCCTTTCTAACTGTGCGATCGTGTCAGGCATGCCCAGGACAAGGATGACACGTGTCCTGCCCTGGAGTTTCATTAGACAAAAACTCTATGCACACAAAGCACTTCCTCTTTCACACATCAGCTCTCAGCATCCCCACTGCTATGCCACAGATGAAGGGTCTGAGGGTCAGATGGAACAGTGCTTATCTATAGCCACATAACACCAATGGGTCACAGTACAGATTACATCTAATGTGCCTCTTTTGAAACTCACACATATTCCTGGTATGGGGTGCAATTTGCCCTCTGAAAAAGGAACATTCCCTTAAGTGCCACTGTGGACTGTACTCTGTGCTAAATGTCTTTCACATCTATGTCATTTATGCCTCCAATATTTTTTTTAAAGAAGATACCGGGATGACTATAGTTTTACAAATAGGGGAATAGACTTGGAGAGACACTAACTCTATAATTGTTTCCCAAAAGGGTAAGATTGGCGCTGCCTCGGTGGTATGTTACCACTGAGATTTTCTGCCCTGGGGCAAG
Organism: Cricetomys ansorgei; assembly: GCA_026225945.1. NCBI lineage: Eukaryota > Metazoa > Chordata > Mammalia > Rodentia > Nesomyidae > Cricetomys > Cricetomys ansorgei. The sequence continues at coordinate 2,195,024 of JAMJFZ010003206.1, forward strand.
GAATCTGTGTGCTGAAATGTTTGCGGCTCTGAGAGGGCATCTCTGGGTATCCAAGATCTAAGTAGGGTCCTGCTGCTACCATTAAGAGAGTGATCCCAATCATCCCTTTTGGGTAAGCATAACAGCTTGTGACCTGAATCCTAAAAGATGGAGAGGGTGTCGTCTCTAAATCTTTGCATAGCTGCCTGGGACTAGGGTCCAGGCATAGAAGCCAGAAGGAAGAGAGGTACCAAATGAGGAGTTTCCCCTAAAACTCCCTTTGGGCTGAAGAATGCTCCACACTACACTGTGTGTCAGTGAGTGTGGTAGAGCATGCCTGTACCCCAGCACACAGAAGGCTAAGGCAGGGGACTGCAATTTCTAGTCTAGCCTGGGTTATATAGCTTGACTCTTTCTCAAGACAAATAATGAAATTCTTGCCAGTTTTTGAAACGTCAAACTTCTGCCTGCTGCACCGAGAGCCTGCTTCCCCTTCAGCTTCCCCCTCTCCATCTGTTAAAGAAGAGGCCTGACTGGAAACCCAGATAATTGCAGGCTATGACTTGGCCACAGTAGGGAATGTTCAATCAATCAGCATCTCTGCTCTACTCTAAATATTTCATAGTATAGGTTTAGACCAAGTCCACTGAAAGTCAAGAAGGAAGGAAAAAAAAAGCTTTGTGCATAGTTGGCACCCATATAAACTGAGTTGCAGCCTTGACTCTTGTAGGGGTTTTCTGGGAGAAAGAGCAGAAGTATTAGTCAGTGGGATGAACTTTGAAAGAAATAGCAATGTCCCAGGGTGGTGTTCATAATGACACTGGAGTCCTGGAAGATCACCCCCCAGGTCTGAGGCCAGGGTGGATCTGGCTTCTAGATGTCAATGGGACCAGCTTCCCGGGGGAGAATGAAGAGGGGTGCAGTGGAAAGATAGAGAGGACATCACCATTTAAGGCCTCCCGTGGTTTCTGTTCACACAGTGGGAGAGGCAAGGGACAATGAAGAACGTCTTCCTCTCTAGTCTACTGGGTACCTCCAGACTCAGCCTGGTGGCTCAGTTCAAGGACCGTCTCCCCAGGCAGCAGAAGCCTAGGGTTGATGTCCTGTCTTTGTTCCTAAGGCACCTGTATCTATCGTTCCTTCGCATCCTCTGTACTGGAAGCAAAGGCAGATGTGTTTGACCTTCTGACTGCTTTGTGACTCCTTGGAGACCTAAACCAATCCAACTCCTCAGAGGTTTTTAAGGGCCTGGTTAGAGAAGCAAGAGGGTATCAGAATAGACAAATCTGGTGGGGGAGGGGGATTACCAAGAAAGCAAGGGCTTGAAGATCGTTGGAGACAAGCTCCCTCTGACAGAGAACTCAAGGACAGAGATTGGCCCTGTCTTCAGTCTGGGAGGCTTATTCTGGGGAATAAAGCATTAGACTGATTTCCTAGAACCCCAGAAGATGGAGATGAGGCCTATAGAAGGAAACTGACTCCATACAAGGAAGTGAAAGCTGGCAGGCAGAGCTATCCCTAGAGATAGACACGTCTCCAGAGTTGAGGTCGTGTTGATCACTTAGTCAAGATGGGACCAAGGGACATCAAACACCCAGCGTGTTACCTTCTGTCTGAACTCTGAGATGACACTCTTTGTAAAAGGCGCTCTGGCTGATCAGTGGCTTTGGGAGAAAACAATAGACTGATCAGGGAATGTAGACAGCACACCCATCACACAGCCGCCTGCTGATGAGGTCCTGCCGTGTTCCCAAGTCCTGGACATGCCCAGCCCTTTGAAAGGGAACCCTCTGGCTCAGGATCAGAGTCTCTGCCCTTTGATACTTGGCCTCTGATAAGCCTCCAACAGAAGGCAAGATGGCTCCGGCACACAGTGGCACCATCTGTCACCTGCCTGCCAGCCACTGATTAGAGATGTCCCCACAGCCAGGCTGGGCACAGGGCCACACTCCATCCAGCTCACTCCCAGGAAAGCTCTTTCCCTGGCCAGTGTGCTATTCAGTATCAGGCTACCAAGGAACGGCTGTGAAATCCTTTTGCCTAGCCCAGACCAGAGGCCAAGTGGGCCACAGGAAGAACTAATGCTATTAAAAAACGAAGTGACAGAACATTGAAACAAGTTAGAATAGGGATGGCCACGTGGGAAACAGTATAGATTAATTAAAAGCTTGCGCCTTGGGGTGGGCCAGCTGAGGTGTTACTCCTGCCCATACTCCCTTCCTAAGGTGATCCCCTAAGCAAGTATTTAACCTGTCTAATCCTGGATTCACATCCATAACATGGGAATAGAGCATAGTGGGGCTTAAATGAGGGGATATACATGAATACCTTGCTCTTAGACAGCAAGCTTAACATCACTGTCCTCCTGTTTAAAGGGTGAGGGGTTTCCCATAGTGACAGGGCTGGAGAGATGTATCCTGGATGTCATGATAGTGAGCATAAATGTGGAAGCCAGAACTCCAGGGTCCCAGTCCTGGCATCCCACAGACTTGTACCTCTTTGGGGATGACAATGCCTCCCTCTCTGGCTTGCAGAATCCATCACAGAATCTGGCAAGAGGATAAGGGCCTTCCCCTATCCCAGTGGAAAACAAAGGATTCTAAGAGTGAACTTTGAAGAACCAAGGGAAACAAGATTTATGCTTTTATACAAGCCCAGCTACTCCCTAGGACTTTCATTCCGCGGAACACATGTTAGCTCCGAAATGTTTATGGGGCTTTTCTGACACAGAGAACTAAAAATACCACCCTCTGCTTATGTTAAACAAAACTGATAAAACTTTAGCCCCGGCAGGAATTCAGTCAATTTCCTGGCTGGTTTCGGGTAAGCAGGTGATAACAGCTCTTTTCCCTGTGGACTGTGGCGGGGGAAGGTGTATTAGCAGCCAGGGTCCTGTTGTCTGTGGATGTCTCCCTCACAGATGGCCCACGCCCCGCCTCTATGTAAATACAACTGGAGGCCATGTAAAAGGTCCAGATGTGGGTTTCTCCCCAGACATGGGAGCTTTGTTTCTGAGATACCCCCTTCTGCACAAGCCCCACACCCAGGCCTTTCTCCCAGGCAGTTTTAGCCCTACGCTGCTGCCTGGGTCTCTGAACCCAGCTGATGGTACCCTTCCTTAGGGACCTCCCTGGGTCTTTGGCCAGCATCTTCTGCGCCAGCATTTTCTGCCACAGCGCTCCCTTCTTCCTGTTCACTGACACTATAAAAATGCATTTCTTCCAGCAAGCTGCTCACCCCACACCTTGATTCATCTCCCACGTCCTCCCCTCCCCAAAGTCTGAACTCCAGGAATAAGCAGGCTCTTTCTGGGTCATTCATCCGTGCTGTGATCCACAGTAGTGTACTCTAATGTCAGTTGGCAACCCGTTATAATTCTATATATGTTGAATGGACTCGAAAATACCAAATTCCACCCTTGCAGGAAGGCCTAACATGGGTCCATGAAACTTTGGGTTTAGTTAGAAATGTGTAATATAGGAGCTAGGCAAGCGGCTCGGTGGGTAAATTGCTTTCCTTGTAAGTATATGAATACCTGAGTTCGGATCCCAGTGCTAATTGTAACCCTAGTGCTGCACGGGCAGAGACAAGAGGATCCCGGGGCCTTGCTGTCCAGCCAGCCTAATTGCAACAGTGAGCTCTGAGTCCAGTGAAAGACCCTGCCTCAAAATATAAGGCGGAGAGTGACAGAAGACAAACCACGTGAACCTCTGCCCACACTCAAGGGCGCACACACCTACACACGAGCCACTTACTGACTTGTAGCTTCAGTACACTCTCACTGTTGATCAGAGCAGTTTGGAAGCCACCAATCGACGCCTGTTTTTTTTTTTTCTCTTCCTGTCTCAAAACCCTCTAGCCTGCTCACCTTTTACCTAACCCTCTTTGTCCTTGGTTTAGACACCACCGTCTTTAGTGAGAGACCTTAATCATCTTCCTACCGCTGGCCTATCACAGCCTGGCCTTATGACCCTGTGGCAGTCTTCCCTGTCTCTTTCTCCCTGACTTGCCAGCTGACTCGAGGCTCCTAGAAGTCACATGCTAAGCAGTATGTCTCCCCCTCTGATACCTCAAATAAAGCTTAAAGAGTAGGACAAGAATTTGGAGCTAAGTGAATAGGGAAGATACCTTAAAGGAGGCAGAGGGAGACCCCCGTGATGTCAGCTTGTTCCCCCACTGAGATAAGAAAGGGGATTTAGTAAGTATTTACCCAGTGACTCAGCCTGTGAGGCTAGGTACTCAATGCTTTTCTGGGTTTTTAAACATTATATATTCTGTTCAAAATATAGACCCAGACATGACAGAACCATGTGATTTAGAGTAATTCACTCTCCCCGACACCCACTTGAGCTTTTGTTATCTCATGGCTAAAACAAGATTAAGAGAAAATAGAAAATAAGGGAAAAACACCTAGCTTGCACTGTTGCCAAGGAAACTGGGAATAATATGCACACAGTAACCAGGACACAAGGAGGTTTTTTTGTTGTTGCTTGTTTGCTCACTTGTTTGTTTTCAGGCAGAGTCTCATAGTCCACACTGTGCTTAAACTCACTGTGTACCCAAGGCTGACTTTGATGTCCTGATCTTCTTGCTGGAGTTGCGGGTGTGTGCCACTGTGCTCAACATAAACTGATTTCATACACAGCTTCTCTTAGCTTCATGTTTCCAAAGCTGGTGTTGTAACCCACAGCCTTGCACATACTAACCAAGAACTCCATCATGGTCTCGAACTCCTGCTCTCTTATTTCTTTCTTTGTTGGTTCTTTTCCTGTCAAATGTTATTCTGATCCCCATCCCCACCAGGGTGTGTCCCTAGCCTCCCCACTTTCACACACCTGACCAAACTCCCCAATCCTTTCAAGACTAGCTTGTAAAGAAAAAGAAAGCTTCAATTTAAAGGAAAAGTACACAAAGCCAAAGTAAAAATACTCAAATGTGGTAATAGTGCTTGCCACACAAGCATTGAGGATCTGAGTTCAAATCCCTAGCACCCCCACAAAGGAGAATGGCTATACAACAGCCTGTAACCCCAGTGTTGTGAGGCTCTCTGGAGCTTGCTGGTCACCAGCCTACCTCCAGGCTCAGGGAGAGACCCTGTCTCAAAAGGGATAAGATGGAGAGCAAGGAAGCAGCAAACCCCATATCCTCCTTTGGCCTCCACAGACAGGAGCAGCACACACATGTTCATATATACCTAACACATGTATAAATAAAAACCAAACGCTGACTTTAGAATCAGAGAGTCCTTTGTTCAAGTCCTAGCCCTGTCCTTTACCCACTGTGTACACTGGGTCATCTACCAGAGTCCTTTAGCCTGGTCTCTGTGATGAGAAACATGAGCCTATGCTCTGTGCTCCGTACAAACACATTTCTTTTGTTCTCCTGTCCCAACCCCTTTTTCTTGCCACTGACAAATCAAATCTGATACCCATGTCAGAATCTAACAAGAAACTTAGGGAGCTGCAGTTCCTAATTTATCAAAGCACTCTCTCTGCTGATAAACCTTCTGCTGACACTCTACCCAGGCAGAAAGCTGTCATTACAAGGCTTACGTCCTGATCATCTCTGGAGACACCAGCACAGTGAGAGACTGATCTGCCACGCTCATGGAAAGGACCTGTTCTCACTGCACCTTTGTGGTGCTTGGGTTGCAGCTGGAGAAGAATCTAAGAGAGCTATGCTCAGGAAAGGGTAGCAGCTCAGACACAGCCCGGGCCTTGCTTGGCTCCTAGGTGCGGCCAACAAAAGTGTTCTCCACACAGGTACAGGTGTTCTACCAGACCATCAACTTTAGCTGGAGCCACAGCTGCAGCCACCTCATCTAGCCAGAGGCCTACAGCCTAGCCTACTGTTTTATTCCTTGGGTATGGATTCATTTGTCACCAGAGTGCCCCTAAACATCCCCATATGCTTATGTTAGTTTGTGATTTGTGTTCTTACAGAATATTTTGCTTAGAAATTAAAAATGATGGTGGTGATGGTGATGATGGTGATAATGATGATGGTGATGATGGTGGTAATGATGATGATGATGATGATGGTGATGATGGTGGTGATGGTGGTGATGATGATGATGATGATGGTGATGATGGTGACGATGGTGATGGTGGTGACGATGGTGATGGTGGTGATGATGATGATGATGATGATGATGATGGTGGTGATGATGTGATAATGATGATGGTGATAATGGTGGTGATGGTGGTGATGATGATGATGATGATGATGGTGATGATGGTGGTGATGATGATGGTGATGATGATGGTGATGATGGTGATGATGGTGGTGATGATGATGATGATGATGGTGATGATGGTGGTGATGGTGATGATGGTGACGATGGTGATGATGATGATGGTGGTGATGGTGGTGATGATGGTGATGATGATGGTGATGGTGATGGTGATGATGGTGGTGATGATGGTGATGATGGTGGTGATGATGAGGGTGATGATGATGGTGACGATGGTGATGATGATGATGATGATGGTGATGATGGTGGTGATGGTGGTGATGATGGTGATGATGATGGTGATGATGGTGATGATGGTGACAATGGTGATGGTGGTGATGGTGATGATAATGAGTATGAGGATCATCAGGCAACAATGACAACTATGGTGTTAATTATAATAATTTCCTACTCCCTTATACCAGCATAAAGCATTTCAGTTGGCAAAACATTTAACACTTTCCCAGAGCCACAGGACTAGGAGATGGCTAGAGTTCATCCTGCCCCAGATAGAAGGCGTGGGAAGCTCTTGATCACCTTCTTATCATTTTAGGCTGGTTATTTAACTTCTCTAAACCTCTGATTCTTCCAAAAAATGGAACCAAGTCACAGAGAAGGAGACAGTGAGAATACAATGTGCCAATAAGCCCTTCACCACATGCCAGTCAATTGTAAATTGTTCTGAAGCTCTGTGCTCTGGGCATGGCATTGTTATTGCCTCTTGAAATCAGAGGAGCCATGATTACCTGGAGGAAATACTCACAAAGCTGACGCCATTTATGTTAAAGGCAGCAAAGACTCAGGAGTCAACACTCTAGCCACACCACTCCTTGCCCCTCTCTAAGAATATACAAGCAGGTTCATAGTTGCTAAGAGAAACTTTTCTTCTGTAGTGCAGCCACTTGAAAGTTGTTCATGTGCCTGACAGTAACCCCTATTAAACTCATTGGTCAAGGAAGGTAGATTCGAGTGAAATCATTTCTTGTGTTTATCATTGGTGCTATTATTGGATCTATTTTACAACCCGGTTGTTCACATCTCCTTGGAAGAATTTAACTTAACACAATCCTGAGAACATAGCAGCCATTGTCATTATTAAAAGGATGATGTTGGTGATTATCATGGCTGACAGTTATCCAGCTAGTAAGTGGTGAAGCCCTATCATGTGCCAAGATTCTTACAGGGAAACAGACTCACCCTACGTGACATTAATGAAGAGACAAAAAATAGTATGGCAGGCTCCAGGAACCAGCCAAGGGGAAGAAGGGTCTCAAAAGAGCAAGAAAGGGGTCCATCCTGGCTTTGCACATGGGAGGAATCTGCGCCAAAGGTAGAGAGGCTACTGAAGGAGGTGATGTGGACAGAAACCTGCAGAGAAGAAAGGGAAACACCCAGGCACTTCTCAGCAGCCACACTCCAGCGCTCATCTCCTGAGCTTCCTGCAGATGAACATAACAAAAAAGCACATAGGCGCTCTGCGTCATGGCAGACAGCTCTGTAGATTGTCTTAGCTTGCCCACTGTTGCTGTGATAAACACCACTTTCAAAAGCAACTGGGGAAGGAAAGGGTTTATTTTATCTTAAGTTTATAATCCCTCATAAAGGACAGTCATGGCAGGGATTCAAGGCAAGAAACCAGAGGCAGGAATTGAAACAGGGGCCCTGGAGGTGTGCTGCTTACTGGCTTGCTTCCCATAGTTTGCTTGGTTTGCTTTCTTACAAAACCTGGGATCACCTGCCCAGGGGTGTCACCATCCACAGCATGCTGGGCCCTCCCCCATCAACCATTAATCAAGAAAATGTTTCATGGATATGTTCATTCAATTAAGATTCCCTCTTCCCAGTTGACCTCAGTTTGTGTCAAGTTGACAGAAAAAAAAAAACTAATCAGCACAGGGACTGAAATAGAGACGCATTTCAGGGGAAACAAACTGGATAATGAGTTGTTCTTGGGCAGAAGAAGGATGCAGAGAGAGGATTTAAAGAGGCAAGTCTAGAAAGGACTGGATACCTTTCACTCTTGAGTTTTATGGGCAGTGAAGACCCCAGAGTTCAATTGTGTCTTTGTCATCTGCAATTGTCATAGAGGACCACAATCCTCTAGACTGCTACTTGGTTCTCAGTTCTGAAGTTTAGGAAATACACTGTCAGGAAGCACCATGTGAGCATCTTCTTGCTTTATGACTATGTGGTGGAGGGTGTCACTTAGCAGAACAGAATGTGGGAGAGGAACTTGCTTAGACCTCTCTTCCCTCTTCTAAAGCCACTAATATCATCTAGAGGCCCCCAACTACATGACCTCATCAAAACTGAATTACTTCCCAAATACCATCAACAGGACAGTGGTGCGAAGGAGGGAGCTTGCGGGGGAGGGGAGGGGGGGTGGCATGCAAAGCACATTCAAGTCATAGCAATGGATAAGAAAACACCAGGTGTGCTGAAGCAATGTGTTTCCTCCTGCTTGTCCTTCACCAGTGTGTGGATCACAGAGCCATAGGTGGGCATACACGCCCTCCCCAGCACTCCCGCATCCTTCTCAAGAGCCGAGGTCACTTCTTGCTTCCAGGGAGCTCCTCTCCATCTCATTGCTCTTTCACCAACCTCTTCTCCTTCAGCTAAATGCCACTTTAAGTGTGAACTCTATCTGACCCCAGATCTATTCAGAAAAGTAAATATTTACTGAATTGCTATGGTTAAGAGGGAAAGGCAGGCTCCCTGCCTCTGCTCTGCCTGGGGATGTCGGAGTTGGTAGCCATGTTCTTGGGAACTTGCATTCAGCTACTGTCTTTGTCTCGAGCTGTTGTGTTTAGCCAGAAGAGACACGGATGGGGAGAATTATCACCCACTAGTTCGGCAGCCCTATTAACATATGTTTCTGTGAGATGTCCCTTTTCAATTGTAACTGACATCCAGTTGAAGCTTTCTTAATTATGCCATTTAAAACTGGTTTTCTGATGATAATAGATAATATATATTGAGCATTAACTGTGTGCTGAGGGCATGTATTGACATATTTAATCCCCAGAACAAACAAAAGAGGTTTTGCAGATAAGGAAACTGAAGCATAGACAGGTTAAGTCAGTCTTAATTTAAAGTTAAGCCTTACTTAGTCACCCAGCTGGTCAGTACAGGGACACATGCTTTCAACGCAGGCTGACTACTACGTTTAAAAGGATATGCTTTAAGCAGTGCCTCTAGGTGTTATATATTTGATTAAAGTAATCCACCAAAAGCTTGTTGGGGTCAGAAGAGATAAAGCGACAAACAGCTCTCTCTATTCGTTTATTTAGTCAGTGAACATCTGTGAGCACCATGAATGCCAGGCCTGCCTACGAGCAGAGAAGTAGACTGGAAACCAATGTCTAGTCGTCTGTGTGTGCATGGAAAAAACAACATCCCTAGTGGGATGGGAAGAGTGCACACCACACAGAAAGTGAAAGTGGTTCTTGGGATGCAATGAGATGGTCCAAATCTACGATTTCATGTTGATCAAGAATCTAGAATTGGTCCTAGCAGCTAGGCAAGGATGCAAACTGAGCATGAGCAGATCAATGGCATGACGTGGGCTTTGGAAATTCAACTGGCACAACCAGGAGGGCAAAACCATCAAACAATTACACCCACGTGCTAAATTCGATTCTCAGGGTCATAGCTTAAGGTCTACCAGAGCTGTGTGACCTTGGGCAGGAGGGCCACCCTCTGAATTCCTCGACCGAAATTTGCAGATAGTCCTACAATCCGCATGGCAGGGTTGGCAAGGCGATCTGACATGTTATCACTTATGATAGCAGTTAAAGCAAGCACCCAATAAATATTGGCTTCTACTACAAATACATTTGCTACTATTGGTGCTAATTGGGTGTGATTATGAGGTACATTAGTGATATGTGTTCACAATGGCTAATCTTTATTGTGTGTTCATTCATGTCGGCAGCATTTCTGTCACTCTGGGGCTGGGAAAGCCTCAAGGGACGGATGCAGTAGTTGTTATAAATCCTTACCCAAATTAAACCAGAAGACTGCTGTGGGTCAAAAGCCATTATTGGGTCATGATATCAATTTAAAGAGTTATAATCAGACTTTGTTTAAAAATTAAAGAGATCGAGAAGCTGGGGAGATGGCTCAGCAGTTAAAAGTGCTGGTTCCTTTTTCAGAGGATCAGTGTCTGGTGGCTCACAACTGCCTGTAACTCCAGCCCTGGGGAAATCAGACACCCTCTTCTGGCCTCCACTAGCACCCATATGCACATGTATGTGGTATGTATACACATAGACACACTATAAATAATAATAATATTTTTAAAACCTGTTAGATTAACGTGGGAACTATGAGCAAGCATTGGTTGCCATGTGGTAACATCTGTGGATTTTCTGCTTCCATTCACACATAAGCATACTCACTTACCAATGCAGACATGACATGCATTGCAAGATGGCTTTTTAACTAAGAGTTTTAGTCAAGGGATTTAAATGAACCTGGATAGAAGCCGTGGATGTCCACTGGTCTTCCTTATGGCCTTGCTTCTCAGACCCCAGAACATGGTCTTGGAAGCTAGTATTGGGAGACTTAGCATTAGGACAACAGAATTCAAGGACCGGAGAGATGGCAGAATAGACTTCTGGAATCCCCATGTGAGGATCCTTTGCCATCTTCTGGCCTCTGCGGGTGCCCGACATGCATATGGTATACATGTATACACAGGACAAAACATTCATACACATAAAATAAGAACAATTACATATTTTTTAAAGATAGCAGAATTCAGAGCCTAGGTTTGGGCCTTAGTCCTATGACTGGATTCTTCTGTGGCCTACGTCAAACTGCTGCCCAATTACCAAGAACATTTTGAGAATTAAGACCCCAAGAAGACCACTCTATCTTAACTGCATCCAAGTACAACTTTGATCTCTCTAGTTATACCAGCTTTGCTACTGACTCATGATATGTGCCGAGGTGGGAAGCTTAATGTCTCAGGGTCCACGAAAATAGTTGCACCGTATGTTCCACTGGATTTATGCAATGCCAGTAAAATCACAAATGTTTATGCTTTGAACAATGCAAGAAAATATGTTGGAAAAATATGTAAAATATCCATAATACATCCAAAAACATCGAGCGCTAACTCCAGACCATCTCCTTGCAAAGTGATTGTGGTGTCCAGCTTAGGGCATAGGGTGAGAGGGTCTAAAGGGCTCTTTAAGAAGTGGGCAGAATCTTGCACTGGAGGAGAGCTAAGAGCTACCCTGGAGAGAGCCTTTGGGTTTTCAGAAGGAAGAGCTGAAGGGCTGGTGCAGATGTCAATGACTGCGGGCAGACCTGCTAGTCCTCAGATCAAATCTGCTCTGCCATTGCATTTTGTTTGGCCTGCAACGTATTTTGAAATTAAAAAGAAAAAGTTACATCTTAAAATTACATATTTTATTTCAAAATCCAAATTCCCAGCTTGTCTTAAAATTTCAGAAGGCATCTCCTAACCCTCAGCAACCAACTGCTTCAGGGGCAGGAACTGAGCACCACCCTTGCTGGCAGAGACTGGCCAGGCACTCAGACCCCAGGTGTGTTCCGTTTACCACAGAGCTCCTGTTCTGCTATTTCTCTAGCAAAACAGCAAAGAAGGGAATGTCGCTCCGACAAATAGAACAATGGGAAGCCAGACTGAGGAGATTGTAGGTGTCAAGGATAAAAAAAAGTCATCTCGTTGATCATTCGAAAGATGTGTTGCTTTCCTCCTGGACTGAACTCCTGGCCCTTTCAGGGGTCAGGAGAAGTTGTGTCTGTGCCCCAGAGCTAAAGAAAGACTCTGGAAGGAGAATGAAGATACCATTCAGCTAAAATCTCTCAGGCCATCAGTCTAGAGCACTACCATTCTAACCCAGATGAGATCAAGTCTCGGATTTTTGTTAATGTCAGAATGGCAAGTCACTAAGAAAACAGATACTAGATGCTAGTGAGATGTGGCTAGGAGAAACCCTGATATACTGCTGGTGGGGATGTAAAGTCGGCCACTATTTAAATCAACGTGGAGATTATTTCTGGAGAGAGTAATAATGTCTGCAGACCTACAGCAATCTAATGAGAGAACTGAAGAAATGCTTACTTTTCAGCCTGCATTTCTCAGATTCCCAAAGAGCCCTTAAGTTCAAGGTTAGTGATGGGGATAGCAGGAATGCAGCTCTTGTCTCCAACCATCACTAAGTAGCAGCATCCCCTGTCTTTGTTGGTAACCCCATTTATCTCCAGCCCTAGAGGCATGGGACATCTTCAGTTCCATAAGGCCAATAACAGAAAGAGATAGGATTGTTCATGAGAGGCACTGGGTGCCAGTACCCTATGCTGCGGGCTGCAGGTTAGTGATGGATCCTGCCCGTGCCTGGGCAGCCTGGTTCCTGACTCAATTTGCTCCAAGAGTATGTGGGTCCAAGATAGACCCTGGCATTGCCTCCCCGACCCAAATCTGGGGTTCAGCTTTTCTTTGGTTTTCCCCACTGCAGACCACTCGGCCCTGAGTGCGGCAAGGGCCCAATTCGTGGATGTGGAAGAGCGTGAGCCAGGGGCCATGGACGTGAAGGAGAGGAAGCCCTACCGCTCGCTGACCAGGCGCCGCGATGCCGAGCGCCGCTACACCAGCTCATCAGCAGACAGCGAGGAGGGCAAGGCCCCACAGAAGTCCTACAGCTCCAGCGAGACCCTGAAGGCCTATGACCAAGATGCCCGCCTGGCCTATGGCAGCCGCGTTAAGGACATGGTACCCCAGGAGGCCGAGGAGTTCTGCCGCACAGGTGAGCACACTCCAAAGGGTTAGCTGAGCACAAATGTACACAGGGTGAAAATGCGGGTGAGCTGGAACGAGGTGGCAGTATCTATAGAAAAATCCAAGTTCCTGCGGCTTTGGCCCCTGGATCTGATAAAGGCCTGCTCTATATAGTTCATTGCTAAGACACATGTTCTGGCCCAGCTGCCTAGCGTAGAGAGGTGGCTGGGGCTGGGCTTGCCAGGCTCTCGGGCTAAACTTCTCCTCATGTGCTAGATAACCACGGAGCAGTCTCCCTGTGGCAGTGACTGGTGAGGGAGTCCTCAGTGGGGTGACACCTTTAAGTTGTAAGCACAGTAACAGAGGGACATGCTAAATAAATGCTAGTGTTCAGTTAAGGGATTTAGTCATTCATCAAGCATATCTGAGCACCTTCCTTGTGTCGCTGTGTGACCTTGAGAAAAAATCTGCCGCAGAGATGGGTTAGACTATAATAACACTCAGCAATTTGGAAGGTATCCTGGTTTCAGACTCTCCTTCCCTCGCTCCCCCTGGACAGTCCTCACCAAAGTCTAGCCGTCCTTTCCCAGAATGCTTTTCAGCCAACCCTTTATCTCTTTTCCCTTTGCTACTATCCAGTCCTAGACGTTGTTGTAGTCCTGGAAGATTAGCCTCAATGACCATCCACCCTTGAACTTCCCCTTTAAGCCGTTCTCTTCTATAAGCCTCAGTGAAGCTGGAGGGTGAGTCCATGTACTATGACGCCAGGCTCCTCAATCGGACACCAGGAGACTTTCTCAGTTCCTTCCTTGTCTTCCTAGAAGTTTTTGTCTCCTGAATCTCCACCACCTCTCCACACTCCAGGATCCAGACTGTTGCAGAATCCTGCAAGGATGGTTGCTTCCTACTGTGGTACCTCCTAGGTGCCTGTTGTTCTCTTCAAGGCCTCTGTGAGGCCTGGTAGGTGACCATATTCCACTGGGATTCTGCCCTTTGCTCCTCCCCTCACAGACAGCATCAGCCACACAGTGGGTTGTGTAATTCAGATACATTTTAGCAACACTGTTTAACCCTTACAGCAACCCCAGACTGAAGCATATATCCAAGATCAAACAAGAGGAGCATGCAGGCATACACACACACACACACACACACACACACACACATACACACACACTTACACACATACACATACATACACACACACACACACCTACACACACATACACACACACACACACACCTACACACACATACACACACAGGCACACACACCTACACACACACAGGCACACACATACACACAAAGGCAGGCACACACACACACACACACACACACATACACAAACAAATACACCACAACACAGCCAGCTCCAACCTCATTCCCACTCCGCCCCACAGGCCTAGATCCACATGAAAGCTGCCTCACTAGCAAGACTGCCTCTAGGGCCTGAGCCTCTAGGGCTCTCCCCCAGCTTGTGATTGAGAGCTCAGGCTCTGGCCTCAGACAGATCTGGATTTGAATTCTGGCTCTGCAGCTGTCACAGCCCTTGGCATCCTCACCTGTGCAAAGGGATAATGGCACCTAACGGTAGGGTGCTCATGAGGATTAGTGAGGACTGTAAACAATGTCCTGGCCACCAGAGCCTGGCGATCACTGATGCTTTATAAATGCCACCTACTGCTCACTGTCACCTCTGAGCCTCGGTGAAGGAAAGAGACAACACCTCCAAGCTTCCCAGACTCTGCCCAGCCTATGCGCGACAGAACTCAGTGAGCCAGTGGCGCAGATGCAAGCCTAGCACATCAGGCGCAGGAAAGGAGTCGCTCTGGTCCTTGTGAAGAACAAATGAGCATCCTCAGGCATGTGCAGAGCAGTTTGCAAGCTGTCAGTCATCTGCAGTCTTAAGAGATCCTTTGAAAGGCACAGGTTATCCCCCCAACTGAAGGAAACTGGGGTGATTGCAGTTAGATTATAGTTAGATACTGAGGGAGGTGGGATGTGAACCCATGTTCTGGGCTTCTCAGGACATAGTCAAAGCTCATAAAACAGAACATATGGTGAAATAAATCTCCCACCTTGCACAGGGCCCCTTTGGCTCATCAGAAACCCCAAATCCTAGGCGTTGGCCCTTACTTTGCATTCCTTCTGTCTCAGGGTACCTTAGCTCACTGGTATTGATGCCAATTCTGCCTGTTAAAAGGGAAAGGGAGGGCAAGCCATATGGAAATCAATGTGGCTCAGGCTGTTTATGGCAAAGAAATTTGAGTTTTCACTTAGCATAGCAGTCATTCTTTCTAATATGAGATGCCTCTCTTGAGAGGATTAGCCCAGTAAAGCATGGATATGGGCTTGGTGGGGAGCGGGACAGGACTAGAGTGCACACAGCAGCCAGAACTTAGAATGTGCAGAGACCTGCAAAGGAGATAGAGGGACTGGATGTCCAATGCACACTTTGCTTTTTCTTAGAAGGAGGAAAAAGTAGGAGAGCAGAGTGGAGTATGGCACACAGAGGTGAGATTCAAAGTGTGTAACATCTGGTCTGACCCACACTGCAGCCAATCAGAACATTTGCCTGGTCACTGAGAAGAGCCCAGAGGCCCCTGAGGTACAGGGCCTGCTGACGTGAAACTATTTGTCTGGCAGCTGGATCTAAGGGAGATAATGGAAAGGAGAGGGCCAGAAGCACCTGGAGTAGCCAGGACAGAGTATGAGAGGTAGTAGGGGCCTCAGATGCTGAACACATTATTTACCACTAGTATGGAAGGGTGTCATGACTTTGACCTCAAATCATGGTTGTGTCAGCTTCTGAACTCTCTCTCATTCCAGGCTCCCCTGGCCTGGCCAGAAAAGAACTCCTGGTTCCAGGTACCTATGTAGGACTCATCCAAGAAGTTTCTGTCCTGTTCTGGACTTGTTGACAAGTCCTATCTGGGGGAGGAGACCAGAAACCTTCAATGCAATTTAACAGACACATTAAACTGAGTGCCTCCGCGATACTGGATTTGGCTGGGGATACAGAGATTTAGAAATAAACAAGACATAGTATCAGCCTGTGTAGAAACCACCTTCAGCAGAAGTGGCAGACAGCTCTAGCATCTAATAGCACTGGGCAAGGCATCTCCTAGAGGGAATTGGGAGAAAGAGACAGTGAACGATGCTCAAATATAGGTAGGTAATAGGTATCTCTCACAGGGGAGGGCAGTTGAATCAGCTTTAATACATAGCACTTGGCTGGGAAAAGAGGGGCAGAAAGAGCCCTACAGGCTAGAGCTATCACAATAAGTTTAAAGTATAGCAATGGGTCCAGTGCTAAGGGGCTTCTGATTTGGAAAACTCACCCAGCATCCTCACCATAATCATCTTGTCTCCTCCTAGGCACTAATTTCACCTTGCGTGAGCTGGGGCTTGGAGAGATGACTCCCCCTCATGGGACCCTCTACCGGACAGACATTGGCCTCCCACACTGTGGCTATTCCATGGGGGCCAGTTCTGATGCAGACCTGGAAGCAGACACTGTGCTGTCCCCTGAACACCCGGTGCGTCTGTGGGGCCGGAGCACGCGGTCAGGGCGCAGCTCCTGCCTGTCCAGCCGGGCCAACTCCAACCTCACACTCACAGACACGGAGCATGAGAACACAGAGACCGGTGAGTGGCTGCCTGACCTGTTGGTTACCAGGGTTGCCAACCCTTGGTTTTAATTATAATATCGATTTCTTGCTCTGTCATCAGGGCTCTGGTGAAGCCAATGAAAAATTGCTTTGCCCTCAGTGGGCAAAAGTCAGAGCCTTTTGCAATGTCCCATGAAACACCCACCCATCAGTGACGTGTCTGAGCTGGGTCGCTGCACTTTCAGTCCAGACTAGGGCAGGGCTAAGGACTGGGGTTATTACTTACAAGGTAAGAGAGCAGAGGGATGTGAGTTTTGGCAACCCATCCCCTGTAGAGACGGTTCCCCAGTGGAGTCCGCATGCCCAGCTCTGTCCCTAGACTCTCTAGTATCCTGTTGCTCCCGAGTCCTAGACAGTAACCAGGGACCATGTCCCATTCCAGTGTCTTACGTTGCTCAGAAGACAGTTTACAGATCAAGGCTGTCGTATGTGAACAACTTGCCTTTTGGGGTGTAGGGGAGATATAGGTCAAGAGCTCCAAAGTTTCAGTTAGGAGGAATAAGTTTGCATGATTGTATGTGTGGAGTGCTCAGTAACATAAAAGCCTGGAGCCAGAAAATCATAGATTTCCCAAACTTGGACTATTTGTATAGACGTTACTTGTTGAACAGTCCTAGTTCCCAAAACCGAAATCTAGAAATGCTCCCTATTCCAACACTATGTTCAAAAGTTTTAGATTTCAGAACATTTCTAATTTTAAGAGTAGGGTCTTTAAACTATAATAACATGTGTTTCAAAATTACTAAAAATATAGGTTTCCTATGATCTCTCTTCCCTCAAAATAGAAGATGATAGGTGCCATGATATATTTGATGTAATCATTCCACAGTGTATGCATTCATCTATGAAAACATCACATTGTGTTCTGTTAATATGTGCAAACATTAAATAATGATTATTATTTAATAATAACAAAAATCATTAAATTAAAATGAAAGTTAAGAAAGTGAAAATAAATTTTAAGGTGCAAATGAGGCCTTGCTCCACATCTGCATGTCATCACGAGGATCTGGCTAAAGCTGTGTGCTCCTCTGCAGCTCCCTCCTCCAAAGGCTCAGGAGTGCTGTGGTTTTAGAAGAAGAACAAGGAGCTCACATGTGTCTTCATGTCAGAGGGATGGGAGCCAAGCTTCAGAACCTTCCTCTTCTTCTCAGACCTTGTTGCTGGAGTCCTGAGGCGCTCTGTGTCTACCTTGGTCCTACGTGTAGCCAGGATGCTGGAGACTCAGCCAGTCTGCCACAGAGTGGTTTGCCCCTCCAGGCCAGCCTGTGGTCCAGCACTGGGGCCTTGGAGAGACTGACGGGGTAGGGAGAGAACAGTCCCACCTAGGGAGACTTTGTTTCGAGAAGTTTGTCCAGGGATCCGGGTTCTTATTCCTATAACTGACAGTGCGACATAGGATGTCATTTAAAAAAAAAAAAAAAATCAGATTAAGAGCCAGCCAGATGTTACTGCCCCCTACTGGCTGCCAGCTCTAAATGCAAGAGCCTGGTTTCCCAGCCATCATCTGGGTCAGGATGAGGGTTTAGCCCCTTTAGTCTATAACAAGACAGCTCCTGCTGAGCTGCAGAAGATCAAAGCCCAGATTAGAGATCAGCAGCTGACCAGGGTAGTCAGAACCAGGATGAGGATTTCATCCCCTTAAAGAGCCAGCTGCAGCAAGATTCCAGATGTCTATTCTACCATCTCGGCCAGTGGAGTCTTTCCTAGGAGTAGGGGAGAGGCAGGACCTGGGGACTGACATAACCGTGTCACCCTTCCCCAACTCAAGGGAGGGTCCAGTACACTTTCATCTCCCACCAAGGCCCAAGTTGAGCTATCAGACCTGTCTCTCCCTAATACACTGTGCACGGAACCACAGCACAAGTTTAAATGGCAGGGTGAGGCTTCAGTCAGAGGAAATGAGGTCTGGTTGGGGAGCACGCAGTCTCGATCCCGTCATTTGTCTGGAGTGTGGCACTGGTTGAGTTGTGGTCCTCATTTTCTCTCTCTTTCTGACCCTCATATTCCTCATTTATAGTTTAAATGAAGCCAATATTCCTCATTTTCTGAGCTCTTAAATTAGAAGAAGAAATGTGTTTTGTGATCTCATAGTGAGGAAACACTAGATTAAACAAGCTTAAACCAGTTTCTCTGGTGCAGGACTTCTCAGAGCCTTTAAAATATTAACATGCATTCTGATGGATAAATTACCAACATTTGCAGGTAACATACTTCATAGCCTTTGACTACAGAACCCTTTCTCTTCAGCTAATCTGGGAGGGGCAGTGTTCTGATAGCTGCCTTTTGTACTATAGCGGAGCTGAATGATGTTCAGGCCTTGTAGACCTGGGATTCTGGCTTTCTGATGCTGGCTTTCTGAAGATGGAGGTACATGAGATGAAATTAATGAGGATGCAGAGAGTTAATCATGACTCCTATCAGCACCCTAGCATGGCTGAGCACTTCAGCCACGGGAGCTCATTTACGGCCTCTTCAACTCTTTGAAGTCGATTTTATTAAAAACCATTGCGCGGAAACAAGGAACTGTAGCCAAGGAGACCAAGAAATCCTCCTGGCTCACGTGCTAGGTGGAATTAGAACTCGGACCTTTATGCCAATCTAAAATCTTAACTCCGTTAGCTTTAGTTAGTCTGTTGAATTCTCTGTGCAGTAAAATACTGATTGCCTGTTCTTTTGAAGGCTTCTTGCTATGGTGAAAAAGGATCATTTTCTGTAAAGTCATGACAGAGTAAGACACACACCGCCCACGTTATTGTATATCCCTGAGAGCTGAATTGCAGCTGAATTAAGCCTCTGTTGGAAGGATAATGACATATGCAATGAGCCTGCAGATAGGGAGGCCAGGAGGTTAGTTGCTGGTCCCCTCCTAACACCACCACCCCCCTGCATGGTTCACCCCCCTGCTCTCCATCTCTACTCTGGCCACAGAGCTCTAAAGCAGCTGTACTCAGAGAAGGTAGTCAGGCAAAGGAGTGGGAGCAGAGTCCAGCGAAAAACCCATGATTTCTGCATCCATTTCATGCCTGGACTCCCAAAACAGACACTGTTCAGGTTTCCATGCTCTGGAGCCCTGACTCCGTTGTGAAGTTGCATTCATGGCTGTTTTATACTCTGGTCTGAATAAGGATAGTGATCACCGGAATTGATGAGGTTTGCAGCACTGTGGCTCAGCTGAAGAAACCGAGGTTCAGAAAGACGAAGGGCACCATGCGGTCTGCCTGGCTGAACTGAGAGCTCAAGGGAGTCTGCTGTCAAGAGAGTCTGTGCTTTCCAGCCTCTCCTCTTCTCCTTGCCCTTCCCGTCTAGCCTCCCACCACCCTATCTTCTGCTGCTCCACCGTGCAGCCCTCTGCTCCTGGCTCTCTCCATTTCCTCTGAGGAGAGCTTGAATCTCGTCATCAGAGGGGGATCAAAGCACTACATTCGTTAGCCACATATTCCCTCACCATGGGGCCACTGCTCAGGAATAAGGGAATCAGAAACCACCAAGGGCCCCAGTGCACACGTGTGATGGCCTCTAATCCTCATGACAGGCACACCGGCATTCCCATCTGCCAGGCAGGAAAACAAACACTCCACAGGCAAGTCAACTGGCACAACGGTCACCATCCGCACGTTGGCAAAGCTTTGATGGGAACTCGGATCTCTCTGGTCCTTCACTAGTACCCACCTGAGCCACAAGGAGTTTTGGGTCTCTCATTTGAGAAATGTCCATCCAAGTTCTCAAGGGTTCCTCCTGATTAATGTAAAGGGCAGAGCAGAAACCCTTGTGAGCTCCAGCCACAGAAACGTGCACTCCACTTCCACACTGCACCTTGCGGTCTGTCGATCGTAGTGGTCAGCAGTATTGACAGCAGTGGGAGCCTCCGCTGAGCTCACAGGGCCACTGTGTGCAACTGTCATCAGTAATAACTTCGGTAGGGTCCATTAAAGCCAATTTCTGCCCCTGAAAGTTAATGTCAGCAGCTTTTTATGTCACTACTTAATATTTGAAATAAATACAAAATTTCCTGGGTGATATAAACACAAGTCTTCCTCCTCAAGACCATCAGGCAGAGATAGCCTTCAGGTCCCTTCTACCGGAGAGGGCAGCAAGCTGCCTCCACAGAGGAAGGTCTGGCATGACAGACACCCATTGGGCATCCAGTAAATGTTGTTCAGGAGACAGAGGTTGTGATTGAGGCTCCATTCCCAACACTGGGCAGGATGGTAAACTCTCTGCTGTGGATTCATGTGTAATTTGTTCTGTGATTGCGGAGTGTCTCTGGCATGGCAGGCATTATTCTAGAATGGAGAAAGCAGGATTGGGAGAAGTGGGAAGTTAGCCACCTATGGTTCTGTGTGATAGCAGGGGCACCTCAGATCGGAAAGAACGCTGACTTCAGAGCCCCCGAGGAGACCTGACTTCACAGGCCGTTGCACTAAGTCCCAGCTGTGCAACTGTGCAAACTGTGCAACTTTAACGAGTTGGTTCACCTCTCTGAACCACAGACCCTACATTTTAAAAGCAACACACTGGTAGTTATTAGAGACAGGGAAGGTGATCATAGGGGACGGTTGTTACTGGCTGCGGATTTCCAGTTTGGGAGAACAAGAAGATATCTAGATATATCTAGAGATAATTAAGAGGGATGGTCATATAATCATATACATATATTAATACCACTGAATTGTGCTCTTTAAAATGGCTCACTGTCAGGCATGTTTAATCGCCATAGTAAAAAACTATAAAATCTGAGGGTCGTGGAGATAGCTCAGTCAGTAAAGCGCTTGCTACATAAGCTCGAGAACCTGACTTCTACCCTCAGAGCCGACATTTTAAAAGAATAAAAGGCCAGGTGTAGTGTCGAGCTTATAATGCTAGTGCTGGAGTCGTGGAGACAGATGGATCTCACAGGCTAGCCAGAATAGCCTAACTGATAAGCTCCGAGCCAATAGTAGACCCTATCTAAAAGGATAATTAGGGCAAACAGTGTTGGCAGAACCATGCCCATAGTCTGGCCTCCACATGCACATGGTGTCCATAGACTCATGCCAACCCACACAAATAGGTGTACACATGCACATAGAAAAATAAAAATAATTTAAATTAAAAATATAAAACTCCATGCCATCTTTGAGGTGTTGTACGCTGTACACTGCTGGGGAAGGCCCTGCTCTGTGGGTCCTGAGTTCAGGCATCTTAACACGTTATTTGCTTAAAGGTCCAGAGGAAGGAGCCACTTGCTTCCCCTGAATGTGCAGAGGTCAGTCCTCTGCCTCACTCATGCTCTGAATCTGGGTCTGAAGGCCTGCTTAGATCTGAATGAACACTAGAGCTCAGAGAGAGGCGTCCCCTGAGAGACCACAGCAGGAACCACACCTGCAGGCCTGAACACTTTCATCCTAGGCTCCAACTTAGAAATTCACTTAGAAAAGAAAATGAAGGCGAAGCAGTTTACCCCCTCCACGTGATTACAGTCTGGCATCAAAGGGGGAGTGTGGGTTAAGCTAATAAGGCACGGTGGGCATCTCCATAGAGCAGGCGGGCATCTCCGAGGCATGTGAAAAAGAGCTCCTTACCACATCAGCTCAGTTTGTTCTCCACCCTCCCTGGACCCAGACCCTTGATTCACTCTTTCCAAGATCTGTAAGAAAATCTGTCAGTAAGTTTGAAATGTTCAGAGTGCTGCAACTCAACCTACTGTCCAAAGAGACAGCATCTTCCAGGACAGGAAGTTGAGCCAGAGCTGGGGTAGAGACTGAACACTCATACTGAGTGCCCTTCTGATTCGGGAGGGCACTCAATATGCCCACACTCCCTCCTGGACATATTTCTGTTTTCAAGGAGTTTGTCTCCTATTAGACAGTTAGCCACGGAACTTCTGAGCACACCATGAACCCCTAAGTTCTAAGGGCAACTGGTATGAGTCAGAGAATTTAGGAGTAATGAGTTGGAAGAAAACTTTCGTTTTCTAGGCAAGCACAGTGATTTGGAGTTCAGTGACATGTTGAAGGGGACAGAGCCAAGACTCAAACCCAGATCCGTCCTATCCCATCATCCATAGGTTGCATGACCGCTCAACTCCGAGGTGTGTGCTGTTTTGTAGAGACACGTGACCAATGCATAAACTACGAGGAAGTAATTCGGGCTACACCTAGAACATACATTTCGTTGCCCATGTTAAAAGCTTCCCAAAAAAGCAAGTGAACTTATAACCTCTCCAGTATGATCAGTTTATGAAAATCAAACCAGGCCACTCTCAAACTGTGTCAAGCTAGAGAAAAGTGTAAGAGAAAAAAGTTCAATCAAGAAAGCAGCCCAGAAGACCCCATGGGGGTGGAGCCAGACCCCAGGCATTGAGGATGGGGAGGAACTTAACAGGTAAAGAAAGCGAAGGAAGGGCATTCTGGGTAGGTCAGCAGCATGGATGCCCTCAGAGGCTGTTCTCAGTAGACATGTGTACGCATGTTTTAAGGTGAATCTGGGGATGGAATGGAGAAGGCAAAAGACCACGTTCAGCCCTGTTCTGTATGACCTGGAGAATACAATAAACATACTTTCAGTTTCAAATGAGCGAGTTTATTAAGCGTGTAGCAAACAAAAGTAAAAGAACAAACAGCAAGCAGCAGGTAGATAACAAAAGATCATAAAATCAGACGCTTTTAAGGTCCAGCAGAGACACCCGGATGGAGAGAGAGCAAACACAGGTAGCATCGTCAAATCGGGCTCACAGCATCCAGCAGAAACTGAGTGCAGAAGAACCAGTCGTGCTGGAGTTCCCACTTGAGAGTCTCTCCACCAGTGAACCTCCGACTTCTTACTCCCTCCACACATAGTTTTATATTGTGGGATAAACAATAGCAATGGCTATTGGGAATGGTTTGCCTCCTTGCTGTTCTCAAGGACATGATGTTTTTAATATCCTTAGGAGTTTATTGCTTTTCCCTGTCCTTGTTAGAGAGCCAGGAGGTAGCCTGACCCCGGACTGGGTTTTGGAGGACGCTTGATAGAAGCACGTTTGAGTGTGAGACAAGGGAGGACTTTCTTGATACCACAGTCCACTCTAAGCAGGCCCAAACGTCTCATGACAATTAACTAAGATAATGTCTATTGCGTGGGCCATGCTATTTCTTGAGCACTTGCTATATTCTAGGTATGGTTTTAAGTACTGAGATTCTGTCAATCATCAAAACTGGCAAGTACTCACTCTTAAGGATATTAGATTTTAATGGGGAGAACTGAGCATGACAAGTTGAAAAACTAAACTGTATGGGATGCTTCAAGATAATAAGTTCTGGGTGAACAGGTCGCAGGGTGAGGGAGAGAAGCTATGATTTTTAAATACGGTGGCCAGAGAAGCCTTCATAAAGACAATGACTTTGTCGTTGATAACAGGCACTGAGGATGTGGAATAAAAACCAGCAGAGGGAAGGACAGCTGCAGGGACCTCGACATAGAATGTAAATGGATTTTTTGAACAACAACAAGGGAGCCAGTGGGAAGAACAGTGAAGGGGACCTGGGGTGGGCGATGTGCAGGCTGTCATTAGGAGAGCTACTGGACAGGATCTGACTGGTGCGTGAGTGTGATCATTCTGGATGCTGTGTCGAGAGTAGACTCTAGCAGGCAAAGGTTGACCATGTGATGCTACAGTAAGAATCCAGACAAGGAAGAGTGGGGGGCTCTGGCAAGGCAGGCAAGCCTTGGAAGCAACCAGGGTTACCGCTGTGCTTCGTGTCCCTGTCCTGCTTCCTCCCGGATCTTGCTAGCACAGCAGACTGTCCAACCCCCTTCCTCTTAGTTCTGTGAGCAGCATGGACTCCCAGGACAAGAGAATATTTATCTGATCCTCCAATCACACAACTACTCTGGCATAGCTGCTGGGTTCTTTAACCACTGGCCCATCCCATGGTCCGCTCTCTCCTAGTTTGTGGCTTTGATCCTGAACCACATCCGTAGACACTTCTCTTCCCAGCTCTCCATCCTGCTGCTGATCGTCTTGCTTTCTGATCCTGCTTCCTCTCCCACCCCTGGCCTTGCACTCTCTCCCTGTGAGACATTCTGTACTAGCTTGTTTTGATAAAATCCTGCCTTTAGCCACAATTCCAACCCTTCCTCTTCTCAGATGCCTGACTGCTGTAGCGAACCGTGACTATGACCGGGGACCACTCTACAGCACTCCCTCCACTGTGATCTGGGAGCTGTGGTTTAAAGGCCATTAACAATGCCCTTCTTGGGAGTTTCTTTGTAAGAAGACCTAAGGAAGTCCTGGCCCAGAACAGGTGCTCCTGCCTCCCACCCACCAATCAGCTTGGTTAGCAGAACTAATCAGGCCGTGCCCTGTTTCTGAAGGAAAAGGGGAGATTCATACCTTGCTAAATGAGAGTGGATTGCTTTCCTGAAACTCAGCTAAGATGCAGTGTGTGTGTGCAGAGAGGTGCAGCAAACAAGAAGTTTGCTTTTAATTTGCCCCAACATGACTTTCAATTCCACTGGAAGCAACACAGTAACCAGAATCCTTCCAAATGTATCCAAGGGACATTTTCCTCATTGGGTAAGCTCAGCTTTGTCCAGAACAAGTTGGTTCCTGAACCTGTTTGAACTTCATCTCACTCAAGATGAAAGAATAACAGTGGCCACAATAGAGCTTGGTGAGAGAGCACGGTTCCAGAGCAGGCAGTGTGGAGCAGCTGGGGACAAATCTGGCTTCAGAATGAGGCTGTCACCAGCCCTAGTGTGACCTCAGAACAGTTATTTCTCTTCTATGAACACCAGCCAGCCAAACGGGGCATCTCGTTCAGTGGGAATCTCGGTCAGTGGAGTGGCATAGAAGGAGGATGGATTTGGGGCTTACACGTAGAATTTCAGCCATGTGGCAACTGAGGAATTCTGTGCAAATTACTAATGTTCAATGAGCCTCAATTTTCCCATCTGCAACTTAGGGATAAGTGCTTATTACCTAAATACATGATCAAAGTGGGAAAGGAATCTATACATTGAGGAAGCAGGATACTGTTTCCCAATCAGGGGGTGATAACCAATTGTGACATAAACTCTGTGACTTAGGACCATTGTTAAAATATTATTAAATTAAATTAAACTAAATATTAAATTAGATAGGGGGTGCAGGAGAGAAGACGTGGCACAGAGCCAGGCGCCTGTTACTCTGTAAGATGTCAATTTCAGGGACACTTTGCACAAAGCATATGTACTAGGTCACCATGTAAAATGTATCTATCCTTCATAGATTTCAGTTTTTCCAAAAGTTTAAAAGTCCAGAGATATGGCTCAGCAGATAACTAACAGCGGTTGCCAGGTTAGCCTGACCACCCCAGGTTGATCCTTTAAGCCACGGTGGAAGGAGAGAACCAACTCCTACAAGTTACTGTCTGATCTCCACATGTGTGTGGTGGCACATGCACCGTGTGAGCGAATGTTTGCACTCACCTCACACAGACACAACAAGAAATAACTTTTTAAAGATGTAAAGAAAGTACCCAGCACATAACTAGATCCTATAAATGTGAATCCCCTTAACTTTTAAAGACTCCTTAGCTAGAAAAAAAAAATCCACAATTCATTTCATGATGGGCTTGACCAAAACTATTAGCCTACTATTTCTAGGGACCCCTGTCTAAGAAGGAGTGTACATCTGGGCAGAGTTTATGGCTCTGAGATCTGTTGGGCTGACTCAATGTCTCAGAGCTTATATGATAACACTGGACCCCTGGCCTGTGGAACCTTCCCTCCCTTCTTCCTCTCCCTCCAGTGTGGATGGATGACTAACAAGCCCAAGGGTAGCCATAGGCTGAGAGGGTGGTAAGAAAAGCATCCTCAAACAGGAAGAGCTGCTGTGGGAGCACCTAAGGGCTGGATGAGTCATATGTTGGATTTACTCAGCCATCTGGACCACTTTGCTCAGTTCAACGGAGATGGCAGAGGTCCTTGGGGCACATGTTTAAGAATACCACATGTAGCTAGCTAGCATGGAAAGTGAGTTCAGCATCTCCCAACCACTAGAGCCTTACCATAATTAAATTTCACACTAATCACCCAGGTAGATAGACCACCATGTGGTCTTTCCTTTGACCTCATTGTGTGTGGGGGACAGGAGGGGGAGAAGGGGTAAGCAAAAGGTAAAGGGAGCCCAAGGGGCTCATATGGGCTTGATACATAAAGTTTGATGTGGAGAGGATGACACTGGTTACCCCTGGGATCTCTGGAGTCAGGCTGGGGTGGGGGGATGGGGAGGACAAACCATCTTGAGTGATTTAGAGAGGATGTGGCCCTCCCCCAAACTCTTCCCACAGTGACAAAGCCAGCTGTCCCTGACAGGGAAGCAGCCATGCAGAGAAGAGCGGCACCCCTGAGCAGCGAGGAGGCTGGGGCAGGCTGCTGTCTGGGTGCACTGTTTATCAGACAGCTAGCCTTGTTGAGACTGAGGCTTGAGGAATTAAGAGATGGGGCCAAAGAGAACACTAGGCTCCCCGATGGTGTGGGATAAGGCTGAATCACTGGCTTGTGTGCAGCCTTTCTTCTGAAAGTAATGAGAAACCAAGCAAAGTAGGGAGAAAGTAAAGTTCTCCCCTGCTTGAGATTAGGATACATCTAGGGAGACCTTACTCTTGAGAAGATGACAATTGCCTTTGGGTATGAATTGCAAAGCAATCCAGCAGAGTAACAGAGGAGTCAACAGGGCTAGCTGGAACCTGTATTCAGAATGCACTTGCCTTGAACAGTTAATCTCAAGCTTCACTCATTGATGATCTCAGGTCCAGTCTGCTAAACGTGGACTAGAGGATCACCTACCGACCATCAGAGCTAAGTTATAGAGCTTACCTGTATAGATACTGTCTGTCCTCTTGTATTGACAGAAACAGATTTAGTTTTCTAGAAAGCAGAATTTCAGGAAGGGAGAAGACCCCATGCCTTATTGGGAGGTATAATTTCAGGGTAGTAGGGCCAAAGTGAAATGAGGTGAAGGATGAGACTTACAAGAAAGGTGTGCTGTCGTGCTGGTTAGTACCTCACAGTGAGCTGCAGGGATGAACCTGGCCTCTGCTCAGCAGGCCAGCTCATCCGGTTCCTGCCACCTATAGAGAGACCGTGCCTCCAGAAGGAAGGAGGAATGAGGGGAGAAAAAAACAGAAAAGCAAATAGCTGAGGATCCCAATGAGCACCAAGAAGATCTAACTGCCCACATCTGCAGGTAGATCCGTTAACTGCAGCAGGTGATGAGCCCGGGAGAATCAGCAAAGGTGCTAGCGAGATCATCTTTTATCAACCTGACATAAGCTAGAGTCATTTTAGGGACAGGAATCTCAACTGAGAAAACACCTCCAGAAGACAGTCCTGTGGGCGAGCCTGTGAGGCACTTCTTCAATTATGATTGGTGTGGGAGGGCGCGGTTCACTGAAGGCGAGGCCATCCCTGGGCTGGCGGTCCTGGGCGCTGAGCAAGCCCCGAGGAGGAAGCCAGTAAGGAGCATTTCTCCATGGCTTCCTTCTGCTTCAGTTCCTTCGTCTGGCTTCCTACCCTGACTTCTTTCAATGATGGACTATGATGTGGGAGTGCAAGCTGAAATCAACCCTTTCCTCTCCAAGTTGCTTTTGTTCATGGTACTTACCACAGCAACCGAAACCCTAAGACAGGTACATAAGCTGTGGGTTCAATCAGAAATGTCCCCAGGAGGTTCGTGTTCGTGTTCTGGGCACTTGGGGCGAAGACCGTGGCATGATTTGGGAGGTTCTGTGAGGAGCGAAGCTTGATTGGATGGAGTGAGTCACTCTTCTAGGGAGGTATTCTTGAGGTCCATTATCCTTCCTCCTGTCATGTTTGCTCTGCTTCCTCTCCATCATGATGTGACTTGCTCTGAAAAGCCTTCCCTGCTATGGTGAACCCGAACCTCTAAAACCATGAGCCCAGATTAAGCTTTCCATCCTGAAGTTGTCTGCTGGAGAGTTTTTGGTCAGAGCAACTCAAAGTGACTAATTCACGAGGGTTAACTATCCCCTTCTCCTTCCTTCTTCCTGCCCTTCCCTCTCCTTTTCTCTCATAAACTCTACGTTTGTTAATAAAAGTGTCAATAATGCTTACTATCCTATTGTGCAAATTTACAATAAGCCAGGAATATGGGTGCTTTGTTTCATTTAATTGCCACAATCAGTCTGCAAAGCCATTTGTTATTACTGTTTTATAAATGGTTAAAATGAGGCCATAAAAGTTTAAGTAATTTGCCAGGCAGGAAGTCCCAGAGTTCATATCTAACCCGGAGCTGTCTAAATCTGAAGCTTGAGCCCCTAGCTATATTGCCTAGTGGAGACAGGAATACGATTTGAGTGATGCTTTTGCAGGTTAAAATGATGCTGACACACCAGGCCTACTCCTCCAGAAAAACTGTTACCCACACTTAAGCTCAGACTCTGGAGCCGCGTTGCCTGGATTTGAACCCTATCACTTTCACTATGTGTTTCTTTATATTGCAAGGCAAAGTCCCCTAATCTCTCCGTTCCTGTCTTCTTATCTGGAAAGTTGGATCAATTCTACTCTCCAACCTACAGGAACATTGTACAGATTATGTGAGTGAAGAGAGTCTCAGCACTCAGAATATTATTTGGCTCATCGGAGATGCTGTATAAGTATTTGCTGTTAGTATTAATTCCACAGCACATCGTGGCTTATGACATGGTTTAACATTTGCAGGAATCCAGGAGGTAGCTATGAGGCTCATTGTTGTGTAGAAGTGCTCACACATCTGGATCCAGGCAGAGGTGGGATTCAACCCCAGGTCTCTCTGACTCCACACCCACACATGGCTGCTTGTGGGTCCATCTGGCAGTCAGTCAGCTTGGCTCTTATTTCAGGGCTGATTCCTAGGTACCCCGGCCAAATATAAGGGCTCCAGCAAGCCTGATTTTCTTCCAGGCAGCTTCTCCCAGGCTGCTCCATGAGGAAAAAGCCACCATCTGGAAGAAACACACTTCCCTTCAAATGAATAGGCAACCCCTTTATGTTCTGAACCCTGAAGAGGAGCCTTCCCCCAACCCCAGCTCCTCAGCCTGGTTCCTAAATGAGTTTGCTACACTTAGTTTTGTAGTGCCCTAACTACAAAATAAATTGCTTTTGCGAGCACACCTCTATGAAGGAAGTAAGTATGTGAAACAACCCAGGTTCAAAGCAGGGTATAAACAAAGGGAGATTGTTTGCAGTTCTCGTTCCTTTTAAAGATGGAAGAGGGAGGAGAGAAGAGCCATCTTGGGTGTGAAGTGGGCTGTGAAAATGCAAAAGCCACTTCAAGTGGGAACCAAATGGGCTGAAGGCAGAAGTTAGACAGCAATTAGTTAGACAGGCAGACAGTTAGAAGCCAGATACCTCCAGGCATCCTTCACCTGGCAGCTGAGAGAGGGTATGCTTATACCCCAAGTGTTACAGATGATCTCAGTCCTAGGGCACCTGGAGTTTCCAGGCTCTTGTATCTCAGGCTCGGAAATAGAAATAGAGACAGTATTAAGAAAGTGAAAGTGCTCCAAAGAGCAGGAGTGAGCTGGTGAGCTGGTGAGCTGGTAAGCTAGGGCAAGAGCATTCACTCAAAAGAGCAGGGGCACAGGGACTCCAGACCCTCCATAGGTCATTTCCATAGCACCTGTCTCTCCCACATTTCAGTCCTGCTCTGTCCTTTATATGTAGGTCAGGTGGGGAAGGAATTCCAGCCTTTCTCCACCAACTGATTTCTTTCATATGTTAATCTTGATGTACCTTTTCCCAGTCCCTACTCTTCCTGTCACCCAGGATTTAGCCTTCTCCCTAGCTGTATCCACCACTACTGTTCAGAGTGCTAAAGGATGGATTGGTTGTATGCGGAGGAAATATTTGTGACACATTTCTCCCAGATGGTTTTTGAAAGGTCTTAGCCTGGCCGCTACTCTTCACATTTGGAAAGAGCAGAATAACTCACGATAACTCTTCGATAACTGCATTCCGTTAAGTGGCTCTGTCGTCACCTGTCTCTGAACTCTGACAGTGACATTAGAACTTGTAGCCAATGGTGGGGCCCAGCATACAGTGGGACTCACTGACAAAACTTACGATCCAAAAGAGATCCAAAGCAAAGCACCTAAGGGGTAGGCACATGGGACAGAGTGAGGAGGAAGGCAGCTCCAAGCTTCTCAAGGTCTCCTTTGCTGCACGATGAAGGGTGAGTTTGATTCCTGCAGCCACGAGTTGTAATGACATCCACGTGGCACTGTCTTCCAGAAAAGCACAGACCCTGAGCCCAGGTTTTGGATCAGGGAATTGATCATATAGGCAACTCCTGCTGGCTACACACCAAATCCCAGACTCAGAGACAGCGCAGGTGGTTAGCATACGCGCATTACTTAGATAAGCAGCCCGGGCAGAGCGAGTCACCCTTAAGATTCAGGGAGGAGCTGTTTATCAGCAGGTTCCCAGACACCAGCCCAGGATCAGCCTTGCAGGCAGAGTCAGGTCTGCTGCGCCTTAGCTCTTTTGCTCAGTGCCCTTGGACTTCCCTCTTGTTTGATCAAAGAATGATCCAAGAAGACCACCCAGGGCATACTTCTCAGGACAGCATTGAAGTTTTTCAACACTCTCTTTCCTTCTCCCAGCCACTCTTAACCAGTGGCTATAAGTTTTAACTGGAAGAGCTTACCTAAGAACACTTGATGCTGGCGCGGGAAGTAAGGGAAGAAAAGATGAAATGATGTCTCTTAGAGGAAAGCAAACTTTGTTCAAAGGAATCTCAGAGTAGGACCCCGCCCCTAGGCCTGTGGTGGTGTGGGTGAATTAAGCTGAGAAGAAGTATGAAACTTTTCTTTCTTTTGGCTCTGCAGTGGACTAACCCTACGTGGCTGAAGGAAGCCAGTGGTGGTCTCAGCCTAAGGGCTCACGGTGCAGAGAATACAGCATATACCTCCCAAGTAGCCACCCTGCAGGAGGACTCCTCAGTGCTGGGAACAGCACTGAGTAGCCAGTAGCCAGCGAGTCAAAGAAAAATTGCCACAGAACCACGGGAAGTAGTACCTATCTCTAATAGTAGGCAGCGTGGGAGCTGTTTGATCCTTTTCTGGTTTGGACAATGCTTTTGGGTTTTGCCTGAATTCAGAAATGACCCCAGGGTGCCCTTGTCTTTAGTTTCATCCGTTGTAGTCACAGAATTATCTGAAGCTGGTATATAAAATGGTTGTTTACACCCGCAGGAAAATGCCACAGTCTACCTAGCTGAGGGTGGCAGGCCAGCTCCTGACTACCACAAGCTGCTTATCCTCTCTTATCTGTGTAACTTACTTTTCTCACTGAAATGACAGGAAAGCTGCAAAAGCAACATAAGGAAGAAGTGTTTATTTTGACTCACAGTTCAAGGGTACAGTCCGTCATGGCAGGTAAGGCATGGCGGCAGGAATTTGAGACAGCTGGTCACACTGCATCCAAGTCAGGAAGCAGAGACAGACGAGGGTTGGTGTCCTCTCATTTTCTCCTTTGTATTCAGTCTAGGAGCCCAGCTCGTTGAATGGCAATGCCTGAATTTATGGCGGGTTTTCCCACCTCAGTTAACCCCAATCTAAAACCTTCTTTACGGATGCCCAGAAATTCTAGATTTTTCTCAGGTTGATATATTATGCAAAGCCTAGAAATAAAAAAATAGGACAATGGAGCCAGGTATGAGAACTTGCTTTGAAAGCCCCCAGTGAGCTGCAGGTACCCTTAACAAATTCCAGTGTTCAGAGAAGAGAATAAAAATGACTTATTTAACAATGAGTATAATTATATTACTGAATTAAGTGCTATTAAAATTTACTTAATAATATATATTTAGCAATAATTATTATAGGCCAAGTATAAACATACCCTTTAAAAACCTTTATTTTATCTTCCTGTCTTCTATAAAACTGCTATCTTCGTTTGAGGTAGGATAAGAAAACAGGGACTAAGACACATCAGGCACCACTTATGAGGCCACTTATTTAATAAGTGGTAAGGGCCAAAGTTAAGCATAGATATCCGTGTGACTCCAGAACCGACATTCTCTCCACCACCTGGAGCATCCTTGAATTTGAAGATGCCATGGACACCAAAAGAAATAACTGGCCAAACTGTTTGCTGAGCCTAGGCTAGTACAAGAGCTTTGCAACAGATCTGATATGTGTTTCACAGATGGGCGTTTACAGAACCCTAAAAAAGGCCATGGCCCTGGCAGAGGGAGGAGTTTCCTAGGGGCTGCTGTCATAGCTGAACCAAGGGAGCCGGTTACTGGGCATCCCCAGAGAACAAGGTTAGGCTTGTCTACCTTCTGTTCATGCACAGCTGGATAATTAATATGAAAAAGAGCTGTTCATTATTGATCAGTTTTGTATTCCACCACAACAATGCCTTAATGCAGCTCAAGGCCTACAGCTCAGAAATGGGCTAAAACCTTTAAAATGGAAGTGATAGTAACCTTGCTGTTCCCGTCAAGGGTTCAGTGTTATCTCATGAGGGGGATTCTTCAATGGCCTCTTTAACTATGTCTTATGATTAGATACATTATTTTTCCTTTATATTTAGACTTTTTCACAAGTCTATGTATGTTTTGACAAGACTATAGTATGTGCTTCTATCTCCAGGGAATCAAAGCCTAGATATGAGAGTCCATAATACATGCAGGTTGGAAGGTATACATACTGCCCATTATGCCCATTATTTCAGAATACTAGCTGGGGGTCCAGGAAGGATACAAGATATGCAACTCATACACAGAATACAAGACTGGGTGCCTCAGAATGACAAAAATCTCTCACCTTACTACTTCCTTACCACCCTGGGTAGAAGAAGTCTGACATCTATGATATGCTCCCTCTAAAATCTGCAGGATCCTTCTTCATTTCCTCCTGGCTCCTGGGGGCATTGCTGGTCATCCCTACCATTCCTTGGCTTGCAACCACACCACCACAGTCTCTGCCTTTTCTGTTATGAGGCTCTATCAACATATTTATCCATTTATTGTTCTATAAGGGCAGAGTGGTCTTCTCCAACTCCAGGGTGACCTCATCTTACAGTTCCAGCCACAGCAATCTTATTTCCAAATATGGCTATGTGCTGAGGTCCTGGACATAAGACTTCAACGTGTCTTCTGAGGAGAAAACAGCTGGTCTTGTTAGAGAAGCCTGTTAGGTTTCAGGTGCTATGCTAGGCACCATGGTTCTCCCGATCAGAAGTGGGATTCTTGAGCTCATGTGTCCCTGAACTACAGGCAAGCAGGAGCACTTTAGTCTGAATGATGGACCATTTACCACTGCCCATACTGGACTCCAGGGACCCGGAAACTCTCTCCTCTTCCTTGATCAAGTCAAGTCAGAACACCCAATCTATAGCCCTGCTCAGTAACTCTACCCTTCACTGGAGACAGGATGCACCCAGAACACATTCCAGCCTGCGACCACAGAAGTGACCTAGCAGCCGAGCCTTGGCAACAGTGTGTGTGGC
The DNA here is from genome assembly GCA_026225945.1 of Cricetomys ansorgei. Taxonomy (NCBI): domain Eukaryota; kingdom Metazoa; phylum Chordata; class Mammalia; order Rodentia; family Nesomyidae; genus Cricetomys; species Cricetomys ansorgei. The sequence goes on from JAMJFZ010003206.1 coordinate 2,229,121, forward strand.
TGTGCGCTGACTTGATGAAGTGTCTGTGCTGGAATTCCTGTGTGCAAGCACTCGCCTGTGTCAAGTGAAGGTACGCTTGACTGTATGTGAGTTATACCAATGCAAGTGTTTAGTGTGAAAACAAGTGTGTGTGGATCCGAACATACATGTGTGAGTGTGTGTGTGTGTGAGAGACAGAGAGACAGAGAGACAGAGAGACGGAGAGAATGAGTAGGAATTTTCTGCTAAATACCTGTTGTATTCTAAAATCAGCCGAGCAAAGATGAAGTCTCTCCTCACAATAAGATGGAAAAGAAAGGCTTTGAAGACCTCTTAATTTAAAAAAAAAAAAAAAGCATCATCCAGTTAGTGTTTGTTAATTAGGAACTGGTCCCAGGGAAGCTGCTGTACGACACCACCAATAAATCACTCATTAACTGTCCATGGCTGCCTGCCTCCAAGTCAGCTGTATTGCATCTCCAGAGGGAGCTGGGCCAGGAGGGCTTCCACTTCAGACCTGTCAGCTGAGGAGAGCTCTGTCCTCCACTCTCCTCCTATGAGCAGCCCCAAGTCACACCCAGCCGGATGAGGTAGATTCATGGACTCAATTCTAAGTCTGTGCACCCAGCCCTACCATCCCCCACCTGACCTCATGGCATCACTGGCTTCACCTCTGCTGTGTTCTCCCAGCACCCTGGTCATGAGCTTCTACACTGTCTTATGGTACCAATGCTCTTCCACTGACACCTCCCTCTGCACAGAGCATCCCACGGGGACTCACACTCAACCAGCTCCAGCCAATTCCCATAAAGTAACAGCTATTAACAACGCTTAAAAGTCTTTTCTGTATCTAAAACCACCATGACTTGGTGAAGGTAAAGGGAGTAACTCTTAATGGGAATTTCTCTTTGGAATGATGAAAATATTCTAGAACCAGGTAGTTGCAAAAATTGCATGACTTCCAGTGTTACTGAATTTTATGATTAAAAAAAACAAAGAACAAAAAAGAAAAACTTGTAATAGCTTATCTTGTTTACATTTATTTACTTACTTTTTTGGTGTCTCAGTTTGCTTTCGTGCTGGCACACAAACCTAGGGCTTTGCAAAGTGCACGCCGTAACACCAAGCAACCCCTCAGCCATCACACATTTATTGAATGCATTCATTAGATCAGACCTTCTGCTAAGCAGGAACCTCATAAACCTGTGACCTTGGGATGAATTGCTTTATTTTGTATTTGTTTTTTAAAATATATAGACTCAGTCCAAAACTTAGAACCCCCACTTTTTGTAACTTAAATGTGTTGAAAGGCTTACTGGCGTGATAGAGATACTTGGTCTAATGAGGCTATTATTTAATCTGGTGCAGGAAAAGGAACTGTTGGAATTAAGAGCCTTTGGCCTGGAAAGCTCAGGAATCTCTGTCCATGGGGCCAAATCTAGATACAACCCTGGTAGAAAACTCATAAAAAGCATCACTAATTCCCCTCCTCCAGGCACTGAAGCGTATACTAGCGTCTCTGTGTAGTTTTGATTGGCACAAATACAGAGCTATTTCAGAGACAGAAACCAAAAGGTTCCATCCTACGCCTGGTCCAAATGGAAATAAGATGAGCGCTATGGGGGGAGAGGATACTGGGGTGCTTAGCATGGGCTATTTTCTTTTGACTCTAGCTCTCAAGTTCCATTCTCTATACTTATTTGCTTATTCACTCCTGCATCCTTGCTATTGTCCAATGTGCCATAAGTTCCTATATCTCCAGGTCCTGTTTTGGTGATTATAGATAAAAATGTCATTTCTGTATTTGTCAGTCTATGTTCACGATAAAACAAACAATTACACCCTAGCGTTTCAGCGATTTAACAGACTTAACTTTTTAGGTCTCTTACCAGTCAGACTCTGGTCCACATAGTCTCTCAAGGACCCAGTGTAGTAGAGGACCCGTTTTCTGCAGCAAATAGCCTTCCAGATGCTCTCACAGCCCATGGGTCTGCTAAGTCATATGGTTCTGCCTAACTACAAGGGAGTAGAAAAATGTGTAACTAGATATATGTGAGTGGGAGAGAAAATGGACACAGGTTTGTGATACAGTTTTTGACTGTGTGTATACTTTAGACCATGTGGCCTGTGGTAACAAAATAACTTAGCCTGTAAATTATAAACAACAGAAAGTTATTACTCAAAGTTCTGAAGTCTAGGAAGTCTAAGAAGTCTAGGAAACCAAAGCATCAGCAGGTTCCTTGTCTGCCGAGGCACCCACTGCCTGGTTCCTTTTGGATGTTCTCATGCAGGGGGAAAGGGAGCAGTGTCTCTGAGCCTATTTTATAATGGCACTAATTCCAGGAATAAGGGCAGAGCTCTTATGGCCGAAACACCTCCTAAAGGCCTTAGCTTAAACTAAAAGCATACCCCAAATGAGATCTCGACATATGAATTTTGCAGAGACATAAACAGTCAGACCAGTTGGCAAGGCAGCTGTGTGGATGGGGCAAGGGAACGCTGGGGCATGACTGTAGAAAGAGGTAATAAGCTGAGAGCTAGACACTGTTGTGTCTGAAGTGCCCGTGGACCCACTAAATCAAAAGTGTTTGTGAAGCACTTGAATATTAGGGCCTGAGGCTTCGAAGAGCCTTCCCACTTTCCCAAGTGTCTCAGAAATTAAAGGTGTGGGGGTGACCTCTGGGGAAAATAGCGCTTTCCTCCAGGGATCTCAAATTACAGGTCTTTCCCAGCACTAGAATTGCTTTTTCAAATCGTGTGGCAATCTGGGTGCTTTCAAAATGGAGTCATTTCCTGCTTGTCAGCTTGCTCATGCCCAGTCTCTCAGCTTCCTGGGCTTCTGCAGTCCCCGACGTTGGGGTGCTAAGCCTCTGTCCTTGTTCAGAGGCTGAGTCCCAGAGGGCTGGCACTCTTCCACAAGGCCTGGTACCCAGGCTCAGGTAGGTTTTCTTGAACAAATGAATGAATTAATGAGAAGCGATTCAAAACTGTTGGATCCCTTGTGAGAACACAAATAGCACTTCCACACTGTGGATGCTTTTAATAAGTTATAACTCAGCAAATTAAAATAAACATTTGTCTAAACTTCTACCAGCCGAGTCTCTAGAGGGTTGAACACCTTTTCATCTTCCAAGTGTTTTCAAAACAAGAGCTGATTTCCCCCCTCAAGGCCCCTCAGTGGATATTGTAAACAGTAAACACATACAGAAATGTATTAACTTTCAGTAGCTAAGTTGCCTCGGGCTAGTTTTAAAGAGTGCCTTCTCAGGAAAGAAAAGTGAATTGTCTTTGGTGTGTGTGTGTGTGTGTGTGTGTGTGTGTGTGTGTGTTCCATGAGCCAGGAGTTGTGTCAAAGACTTCTAGCATCATTGTATTATCCTGTCAATGCACATGTCAGGAAGGATTTTACTTCCTGCGTTAGGTATTTAAAGAACTCTAAGGCTCTGAGATGTAGCTTGTCCAATGGCACATAACTAAATAGATGAGAACCAAGAAGCTCTCTTAAGTTCTGCTAATGCCTCAGCGCCCGACCTTCACCTTACAGGCTTATTTCCCAACATTTGGTCTACAGATTGCCAGTATTAGCAATATACAGGGGGTGAATCATGGCCCCCTCCAAGATTTATTAGATGAAACTCTGGAGAGAAAGGCTTGGGAATGGTATTTTTGAAAACACTCCCAGAGACGTCTTTGATCACTTAGACCTTATGCCCACAGTGTCTCTAAAACTGAGAAAGATTTCTGTCTAAAGGGATGAGAGGGAAAAATCAAAAGGGAATCACTGGGCCCAAACACCTCGTGCCTCGAGTTGGCAGCTCGGCTCTCTGCACAGACCATGTGGCAATGGCTTCCTCCCCCTGCCTCTGTAGGCTGCGCCGGCCAAGATGGAAAGCTTCCTCTGTGCCCTGCTTTTCATGGCAAGCCTGGGTGGATGTTTTCTCTCCACTCCATATGGATTTTGCAATTAACTCACTAGAAAAGTAAATCACAGGGTGCCTGGAATAATAAGTGCAGTGAACACCAGACTGCAGCCAAGTAGACTGGGACGGGATCCAGCATGACTAAGGTTGCTGGGCAGGCTCAGGAAAAAAGGCAGGAGGCTGGAGCTGAAGAAAAGCAAGGGGTGAGGGCTGAGGGGAGTAACCAGTGGGTGAGATAGAGCACCTCTGTGGACACGTGGTGCAGGTACTGTGCTCCTGATCAGCTCATTGGTTTCTTCCCACTCTTCATTCATGATATCATTGTGCGGAAAAAGAAGTTGAGGCCCAGGGAGACATCATTGCTCCCCAGTTTTGAGCTTCTCCAGGAAGCCTTCAAACCTATCTCTTGGCCTACAGGGTTCTTCCCTCTCACTGAGTCAGTAAATAAGAACCCCTTCCTTCTGATCCTGAGGTCAACTGGGAGACAGTGAGAGCTAATATCAGAGGACCCAGCTTCTCTCTGTGAGATGGGATGAGGTGACTACGCCTAAGTGACAGGTATGGAATCCAGTATCTTACACGAGGGCACCTCAAACCCTGCCTGGCACTTAGTAGGCCTTTGAAATGTCACCTTTAACTTCCACCCAACCCCACAGAATGAGTGGCACTTCTTTCAGAGACAAAAGAACTCCATTGAGTCGCACAAGGAACAGAGATGTCAACCCAAGCTATCACAGAGAATGAGGTTTCTAGAGGGCTGTGGGTAGAGTAGGGGATAAGTCACTAACATGGAGATGAAGAACAGTGGCCAACCCTCCTGGCCATCCTCGAGACTGATGCTGGCTAGAGGTTCTAGATGTAAGGCTGGTGCTGAGTCTGCCTGACTGGGCCTTAGGAGGCCTAGAATGTTGTCTTTCCTATCATCTTCTTCTCAATGGGTCAATTTTAATCTCTCAAAGGAGCCAATTGGTTGAGCTCATCCTTTCCTGTAAAGCTGCTGCACAGTTGGAACCATGAAATGCAGCTTGACTACATAGGCTACAAAAGAGACACTTGGTCTAAGCTGCTGGCTACTGAAGGGGAGCCGCGGGCAAAATTGTCCCCAACATGGTTCCTTTTTTCTTTACCTATTTTTCTTTTTAGCAAGACTGGAGATTGAACCTGGGCCTTGTTCATGCTGGATACTGAGCTCTATCTCTAACTATCCTTTGCTTTTTGTTTTGAGTACCGTGTTTCTCAGGAAGGCCTTGAATTCACTCTATAACCCAAGCAGGTTTTAAACTGCAATCCTCCTGCCTCAGTCTCCCATGTAGCTGGGCCACAGGCCTGTACCACCAGGCCTGGCTACAGGATAGCTTCTTTGTTACAGCCAGTCCTATTTAGATTCTTTACTACACACAATGCCTATCATTCTGTCTTGTTACTCTGGACCCATCCTCAGCCATCAAGGAAGATTAATGGGGTTAATAAAGAGGATGATGGTGTGATTAGAGACAAATAGAGGTTCTGTTTGCCTCTGCCGACAAATATGGCAGCTGGTGGAAAACCTTAACATGGGACAAAAGTGCCAATGTCCTCCGTCTAAGAGGGCTTGCCTACCTGTTGGTCAGTGGGACTCTTCTGCAAAGCTTTACTGGGGACCCTGTCCTAGGCCTGACACATTCATCCCCTGACCATCTCTATCTCCCATAGGCTCAGTTTACAAATCAAAAGAGGGTTTCTCCCTCTGCCTCCAGAGCCTAGAAATCAAACTGGCTTCTTTCTGCTTCCAACAGCTTCCTGAGCAGTAGTATCTGAGCCAGGCTGGCAGTTGTGTTGATGCAGAAAAGCACAGGGCTATGCTTCTTCCTCTGTTTAGTGGCATTCACTCCCTGTCACCGCAGCTCCCCAGCCCTCTGGGGCTATGAGGAAAATGAGTGAGAATGACTCAGCAGGCATCAAGAACAGGCAGGGGAAAGAAAACACATTCAGGCTCTCAATGGGGTTTGGTGATTGTTCCTCTGCCTAGATAGAAAACCAGACATAGAGAACAGGATTTATGAAAAGCACATCCAGGACTGGGGAGATGGCTCAATAGGGGAAGTGCTCGCCATGGAGATGTGAGGTCCAGAGTTCAAGACTCCTCACCAACATAAGAGCTGAATGTAGTAGCATGAGCCCATAGGTTCAGGGAGTGGATACGGCAGTGACAGGAATGGCCCCAGAAGCTGGAGGGCTAGCTGTCATGGTGCCCACAGTGGAAAAACAACACAGAGACCCTGCCTCAAAACAGAATGGAAGGCAGAATGATAGCCCAGGTTACCCTCTGACTTCCACATGTGTGCCCTCCCCACACAGATATTTTAAAAGCGGACACAACTGCTTCTATTGAGAGGAGCACTTTTTGCTCAACTGTACTACCCAACAGAACTCTCTGGGGTGGCTGAATGTCCAGTCTGCGCTTTCCTGTGTTCCTCCCGTTAACCTCACGTGTTCCTGACAGCTAGGAAGTACAACTGAGGGAATGGCCTTCTCATTTTGGTGGACTTAACCTTACATCTAAACTCAGACTGCCATGCATGGGGACTGGGCTGGGCAGCTCTCAGATCAGGTGCTTCTCTCTTCTCTCTGAGGGCAGAAAGTATGTCTGGTGCTCCATTTTCCCATGTCCAGTACAGAGGCTGCCGTGGGCTCAGTCATCAATGGCAGAGTGACCAGCATCCACGGTTGGTAGTGAGGCAATGGCAGCAGTGTAGATGGTGAGCATGCCAGAGTTAGGGTTGCTTAACCCCAAATGCAAAGCCTGGCTCAGGCACTGACCTGTGTGACTGTGGCAATGTGACACAACGTGACAGGCACTGGGGAGCCTTTCTCTTCAGTCAACGTTTGCAATGCCTGCCCTTCTCATAAAGGGATCTATGAGTTGGCATATGCAGAGTGTGCATATGTAGTACTTGGTATATCATAAGACCCTTGATAAGTAACAGGTTTGCTTAAAAAAACAGAGATAATGAAAATCAGCCCTTCCTACATCCAGAGTGTGATAGTCCCAGCACAGATAAACCCCACCATGACCATGTTCAGGCCGCAGACATGGCTAATACATGCTATGAAATGATGGACCATCCGCCTCTCTGACTACCATTGCCCGCCTCTGTGTGATCCCGGCTGCTTTATTCATTGCAGACTCTACCTCCCTCTAATCTTTGTCCCCATGTACATGTCATGCAGCTGTCCCCCCTCTTCAGATCATCTATTCCAGAGCTAGTGCAGCCCCCTCGATTGTCTTGACTCATCCAACAGAAGCCCATACCCTGTAATATCCCTGAAGTCCTACTCAGTGCATCATCCGTTCTTCTGCCAGTTAAATATATTCACATCCTTCATGATGGCAGATGTGATCCTGGAAGTCTTTGAATATTCAGTGGACACCATCAGAACTTTGAAACCTTGATTTTCCCTTATAACACCTGAAAGCCGAGCATTGGTGATATGTCCTTCAGTGGCCTTTTCTTGTGAGCCTCCGCGGCCTGCAGCCTCCTGGCCAAGTTCAGTGCAATTCTAAGATGGCTCTTTCCTGAGCCAGTATTTGAACTAAGTAGGTTCTGGTTAGAGCTCCTGGCTTCCCGCAATCAGGGTTCTATTTTACTGCAGCTAGAAAGACAACAAAGAGAGACGAGCTGGAAGAAACTTGTTTTTGCCCTTCAGAGACAGTTCAGCTGCCTGTATGTTTAGCCCAGCCTCTCTTATAGGATCCCTTAAAGGCACAGGAAGGGCAAGCAAGGTGGCTTCACAGATTATGACACTTACTGCCAAGCTTGACAAACCGAATTCAGTTCCCAGGCTCCTCTTGATAGAGGGATAAAACCCATCTCTACAAATTGTCCTCTGACTCACACACACACACACACACACACACACACACGCGCGCGCGCGCTCGTGTATACCACACACACACACACGTGTGTACACCCACACACACGCACACACACACGCACACACACGCGTACACACACACGCACACACACACGCACACACACACGTGTACACACACACACACGTGTGTACACCCACACACACACGCACACACACACGCACACACACACACGTGTACACACACACGTGTACACACACACACACACACACACGCACACGCGCGTGCGTGTATACCCACCCACACACACACGTGTACACACACACACACGTGTGTACACCCACACACACATGCACACACGCACACACACACACACGCGCGCGCGCGTGTATACCCACACACACACACACGTGTGTACACCCACACACACACACACACACGTGTGTACACCCACACACACACACACACACACACACACACACACGTGTGTACACCCACACACACACACACACGTGTGTACACACACACACACGCGCGCGTGTATACCCACACACACACACACACGTGTGTACACCCACACACACATGCACACACACACGCACACACACACGTGTACACACACACACACACACTAAAAAAATTAAAATCTAAAAATCAGAAGGCACAGGAATTACTTTTGAATCTAATCAATGCTCAAATAAGAAAATCAATGAAGAAGAGCGAGTGAGAAGTGTCCAAAGGCATCAGAGGGAAGGGAACACTCTCACTGAGAGTTTTGTAAGTAAGGAGGGCGAGAGAGGCTCCGATGATTAAAGATGGTGTTGAAACTCCAGGTCCTGAAGGAGCAGTTTGCAGGGACAGGGAGTGAGGTTTGATGGGTTAGGGTTGTAGATGTGATGAGTTTGAAGCACCTGGGAGGCATCCAAGTCGAGATAATTGCTAGACACCTGGAGCTGAATAAGAGCTTCTGGAGGTATTGATTTAGAAGTGATCATGCTCTCATCCCTGTACCCATTCATTCAAGGAAAATGTATGCAGCACCTACTCCGTCGGGCTGAGCTGGATTCCGGGCTCTGTGACAACAAAGCAGATACCCAGGCAACATCAGCCCCTGACTTCCTTTGTCTGGCTCTGGCATTGCAGGGTCACTGGTTTGGATGTTTGTCATCTGTCCCTGTTCTCCTTTCCCTGGACATGTTCCATAAAAAGAAGGCATCCTGAGGCTGGGAAGATGGCTCAGTGGGTCAAAGCACCTGCCACGCAAGTCTGAGGACCTGAGTTCAAATCCCTGAACATATGTCCAAGCCAAACAAGTAGCACAAGTGTCTGTAAATCCCAGTATTCGTAGGAGGAGATCATGGGAGACAGAAGCAGGAGAATCACCAGAAGTTCATGGACCCAGGAACCTGACATATGCAGTGAGAAAACAACAGACTCTGGCTCAAGATGGAAAGTATAAACCAAAACCCGAGATTGTCTTCTGACTGACACACACGCACACACACGCGTGCCACACACACACACACGTATCTGGGGTTCTGACTGACTGGCAGACATTGGTTCTGAAGTAGAAGCCCTTCGCTCTCTTCCACCACAGGACTCGCTTTCTGCTCCTGTTGCTCAGGTTCAGTAATGGAGGGGAAACCCAGCCTTTCTGAGGATTTTTATGCTGATCAAAGTCATGAAAGTTTATTGGAAAGATGTGTTCATTTCCGAGATCCAGACAGATGTGAATGAAAACTGTAAATGCAAGTCCCTCACCTACGTTCCTTGTAGGTTTGAGTTATTTTGGTGAGATGGTATTTATAGATAGATCATGGAGAAATACGTGCCACCCGTTATTAGGGAGAAGTTAAGATGCTGTGGTCTATGAGGGTTATAAGTTATTCTCTAGTATCCAAAAGCTTTAAAAAAACATTAAAAGTACAATAAGCTGCATTGTGCTTAACTGTAGAGACTACAGGACATTGTCTATGCTTGGCTAACACTGGCTTATCCTAGAGAAACCCTAGCTCTTTGAGTCTCAGAGCACAGCAGATTCAAAGCATCTCACTAGTCCCCAGGCTGGGTGACAAGTCTGATCACATCACTGAGCCTCCAAAAGCACTGTCCTCACCCTGGCCAAGTGCCGTAGTCACCATAAGGTGCCAATGGACTGTGGTTTAAGATCAGGATTGGGCTGAGAAGTGGTGGCGCACACCTTTAATCCCAGCACTTGGGAGGCAGTGGCAGGCAGATCTCTGTGAGTTCAAGGCCACCTATGGTTTATAGAGTGAATTCCAGGACAGCCAGAGTTACAACAAAGAAACTCTCTTTCAAAAAAAAAAATCAGGATTGGGTGGAGTGGGTCTTGATGAGGGTTCCCTGGTGTAGACCTGTCTGTAGAAGCCACAGTAGTGATTGTACCAATGGGCAGCCACTTCACTTCTAATGGCCCCTTCTTACCTGTATGCACAGCCCCACCCCCACACTGCCCATGCTTTCTCAAATGGTGCATATTGACCCAGTTGCCCTTTCTCACATGGTGCCCATCCTCATCCAGCATCCTTTATCAGAAGGAACCTGGAATGTAGATTCTGTCACTGGCTGTCCATCTCTGCCCCTTGCACTCCACCCCTCATTTGAACTGGGGTACCAAGAAGTATTTAGTTAACCTTTTTGGCTGAGCTTAGGGGTTCAAACTTTGCTGCGGTTCTTTGGGCTTCTGTCACCCAGTGCAGTCAAAATCTCCTGGCAGCTGCGTTCCTTGGATGCCACATCTTTGTGAGCTTGGTATGATGATTATGATGTCCCTTGCCCTTGCAGAAGACGATTCATACCAAGTTCCCTTTTGTTTGGGGACCCAGCACCCACCAGAACTCCTTATCACCAGTTACCTAAAATCTCAAGAAAGACTTGTGTATTGGAGTTTATTCTGGCCAATAAGGAAATGATAATGATGAAGCATTTGGGGCAAATATGAGAAGCAGTTATCCTGGCATGTCGTAAGCTATGGAGGTGAAGGCCTGTCTCAAGCAGATAGATGCCCTAGAGCTCGTTCCTCAAAGTGCTTTGGGAGCCAACAGCCTGAGCCAGTTAGAAGTGCAGAATCTCAGCCTCATCCAGACCTCCTCACTCCGAATCTCCTCCGCCAGCTCCCTGGTGGCTCAGACATACATGAAAGTTGCACGACCCTGCTCTAGATTTTTAAGAAAGTTGATTTCAGAAAAGATACTGAGTCCAATCTGAAGACCAGATGGACAAAATGATCCACAAGGCCTGAGAAATCCAACATTAGGTCTGAGGCCATCTTTTAGATTTGCAAGCATCAGCAACTGACTATACTGTGGGAAGGACTAGGAAAGTGTCTGTGCGTACAGCAATGAGCAGTGGCTTTCTCCCAAGATGAGTGGAATGGGTGGCGGAGGAAAGAGGAAGGGAAGACGTACAGTTATACTCAGCTTATTTCTGTGTTGCTTGAATTCAAACATATGAATACATTAGTACTATTTTCTTAGAGACGATTTATGCAAAATAACATTTCAGAAAGGACGGGAGATTGTGGTGAACGTACATTTAACAACACAGCGGAGAATGGCATCCCGGGCATTTCTCAGAGAAGCTTAAACAGAAAAGAAACACGTTTTTGTGTTACCAGGGTAGCTCCAAGGAGTGGAATTATGGGTGATTACTTTTTTTTTTTCTTTTTTTTATTATTTGAATTTTTAAAGTGTTCTACAATGAATGAGTATTTCATATGTAATAAGAATAGGCCAAAAATGTTATAAGGAGGAATTAGAAAAGCAGGATGAGGAGACAATGGAGTGACACAGACCTGTAGGGTGCAAGTGACTTTTGCTGAGTGTAATCTGGGAATTTAGAAATAAAATAAGGACAGAAGGGACAGAGGAGTGTTAGGATTGGGGGAGGGGGTGTGTGTCTTGAGCCTCTGCTACAAAACAAGTATGATCACCACACAGATGGGGAAACAGAGACTGGAAGAGCTACCAACAACCTTCAAAGGTCAGAGGTAACCTGGTATACAGACCCCATAGGGTAACTACCATTGCCTAGCAACCAACAGTGAAGGTGATGTTGTAGTCTGAAGATGAACATGAAGTTTGGGCAGACCCAGAGGCCTCAGTTCCTTCTCTGTTCAGGAAAGGTGACTTCCCACATCTTTGGTGGAGCATGGAGACTGATCCGGAGCCTCAGAGCACCTCAGACTTCCTCCACCGGTCTCTGGAATTCCTGATGAACACAGCATGAAAAACAGCATGCAACAGAGATTCTAGAGCCGGGAATGTGGCACAAACATGACACACACGAGCAAAGGCCTGGGTTCAATTCATTGTTAGCAGTTAGAGTTCATGAGAAAGAGTGTGAAAAACGACTCCCCTGTATGTCCTCAGGACAGAGGTTTCCAGGAAGGTTCTAGAACCTTCTATAACTGTGTCTACTTACAAAGATGTGACCTGTACACCAGCCTGGTCCCTGCCTATCCACTTCCCACATTCACGTGTTCCCCTTGTCATCCCTTTGGGCCTGCTTGTCCACCAATGACTTGTGCAATTCCCAGTAACATCTCACAGGCATCGCAACTGTCCCAAACGATAGCTTTTGAGATGCTTTTTAAAAACATCTCAAACATTTCTTTTTTAAACCTAACATTTAAAAAAAATTTTTTTTAATTAAACTTCCACAATATTTCCTACATGACGGCTTAGGATTTCTTCGGAACATTTTGTTCTTTGAAAGAAATTCTGGAGAGCTAAAAATGTCTGTAATTATACCCACAATGAGAGCAGGATCTCAAGTGCGAGCCTCTGAGAGCTGGAGGTTAACAAGGATCACGCCTTCGTGAAACACCAGAATAGCATCTGTGGCTATGCCGACTACGCTACAAATTACAAGGTCCTTTCATCCTTGACATGCAGTTAGGGAGGGAAGACCACGAACTCAGATGCTGATATCTGTAAGCGGCCTACTGTTGGACGCTATTCCAGTGATAGGTTTTTTCTTTCTTTTTTTTTTTAACTTTTTTTTTCCCACATACGTAATTAAAGATGCTTTAAAAGTAAGCATTTGCAAGTAGACACAAAATTCTCAGCCTCCCACAGCTATAGTAGCCAATGCTTCTGTGCTGCAGCTTACAAGGATAATTTTAAGGCCACGTTCTCACAATAAGCCCGTGGAGATTGCATGTTAGCCCTACTTTACAGATATACTGAGAACTGGCCCGGCGACAGCAGCTTTGTGATCTGACTCAGCTCTTCTCACTCTATGACCTATGCTGTTTCCATTACCCTAAGTCACCTGCAATGCTTAGTGACAATTATCAGTCCTGGATGTCTTGAATAGACTGAATTTGGGGGATTGTTAAACTATGGTCAGGTTATTAAGCCCTTGGCAATATTTCGCTTATTTGTATCTTTGTAGAACCTTTCAAACAAATAGCTTCAGGAATCTGAAGCCTATAAATCAAATCAAGTCTTTTTATGTATTTCTTCCTACTGAGGAAATTGACTTCTATCACTCCACAGCCAAAAAGCAGAGCAAGCAGTAGCTTGGTCGACCAGGAAACCCTGGTTCTTTGAATGTAATACTTATCAGTATTGCAGTCCTTATCAGTAAACTGGGGGCAACAACACAAGTAGCCCCGAGTCCTGATGATTCAGTTTAGTGTTCCTTTGACTTGATGTGCACACAAGCACTCTGCCTTCTGCATTCAGACAGTATTCAGTCAGTTGCATGAAACAGGCAGCACCTTGTTATAAAATAGACATGGAATGAGTTCAGATACAGGCTACTGCGGTCATTAAGCTGAGTATCATAGTACATGCCTGCAACCGTGGCACTTGGGGTGCAGAGGCTGGCGATCACAAGTTTGAGGCCAGTTTGGGCTACATTGTGAATTATTGGTGATCTACAGCTACACTAGAGAGAGCTCACCTTTAAAAGAAAAAGGAAAACATAAAGTAGCTTATGCGAAGCTGTGATGTTTAGAATGTTGAGTGGATCAAACACATTTTTCTTATTTACCTTATTGTCAATGTAGGATGGGTTTGTTGGAATATAAGCCTATTAAATGTCAAGTACCATCTATATTTTGTTTATAGGCTTGTCAGGAAGACTAAGTCTACCACTGCAAGTGTTTTACACAGAGTGAAATACCATCAAGTATGACCTCCTCTGGCATAACCAGTATTTATTCTTCTTTCTGATATGTGGCTTTCCCCCTTCAAAACAGCTTTAATATCAGAAACTAGCTCTCTCTGTCTCTGGCTATCTCTGTCTCTCTGTCTCTGTCCCTCTGATTCTATCTCTCTGTCTCTGTCCCTCATGTGTGTGTGTGTGTGTGTGTGTGTGTGTGTGTGTCTTCATAAGTGTGTGGATACATGTGAGGGCTAAAGGTTGACTTGAGGTGTTTTCCTCAATCCTCAGTTGCTTCCCTCTCTTACTTTTGAGACAGGCTCCCTCACTGAACCTGGAGCTCTCTCTGATCCAGTTAGGCTGCCTGGCCAGTGAGTTCTAGGAATGTTCCTGTCTCTGCCTCCCCACTGCTTGGGTTATAGGTATGCGCTGCCCCCTCTGTGTTGTAGTACACTGCTGTAGTGGCTCACCAAGGAAAAGACAGAGGCATATTTTATTGGTGCAAACCCTTCCAGAGGGAACCACTATCCTGGTCAGCACCATGCTGGACAATGGAACCCCAAGCATCTTAGCTCAGGTGTTTTTATTGATTAAGAACTCCTCAGATGTTCTACTGATAGCATATACAGACCATGAGCAGTTAAACACCCCACACACAAACCCAACACCTGCAGACAATCCAAAATACCAAGCCTCAGGCAGCCCTTTCCCCACCGTGCACAAAACAATTATTTTATACATAACTAAAAATAAACTTCCACATTTCCCCCTTTTCTGTATAAGCCAATCAAAAAATTTACTTTTTCTCTGCAACACAATTTAACATGATACCAGCAAAACTATTTACAAGAGAACCAATCACGAGGGTCTCTAGGAACCACAGGACCAAATGACCGAATGAAACCAAACATCTCCTCTGATGTTTCTAAGTGGGTCCTGGAGATTGGAACCCAGGTCCTCATTTCTGTACAGCAAGCACTTTACCAGCACAGCCTCGGTGTGTCAACACATGTTTAGTGAGTGCCCGCTCTCCATCTGTCCTTATACCCGCAGTGGGTAGGGACACACCCACAATAAATAGGCACTGTCTATATATCCTTAGGAGTCATGAGGTAGCACAGATTTGGCTCTTAGAAGAGGATGAGACGTGCCTTCTAGGGCCAGGGATGCAGGAGCAGAGTGTTCAGAGATGAGTAGGTAGATGGAGAGGGGGGATTTCACTGCTCCGCGGCTGTTAAATGACCCCATCTCTCAGGACAAGTCTGTGATCTTCAATTTTCACTCAAAATGAGCCAGCCACTGATATGTCTCCCTGGGCAAGTGAAGAGCAGCTTTTTAATCATCAAAATAAGTCTCTAAGGCCTGGGGAATAGTGAAGAAATATCAGTGCCTATTTGTATTGCTTTTAATTTTATTTTTAACAATATTTTTATTAATTCTTTGATAGTTTCATACAATGTATTTTTAACATATTTGCCTCCTCCATTTCCTCCCATAACCAGCACATCCACCATCTATTCCCACCCAGCTTTGAGGTTTTGTTTTTTGTTGTTTTTTTTTTTTTTCCTTTCTCTATCAAGTCCAATTTGTGTTGCCTGGCTTATCTTGGGTGTAAGTTCTGCACCGGCATGTGTGCTACCTACCAGGGTCATATCATTAAAGAACACTAACTTTCCTTCTCCCAACAGCTTTCTAACGCAATAGCTCCTCAGCTAGTGGTGGGATCTCGTGCTCACCTTCCCTACTCATCTCTGGGAATTTCTGTCTGGAACTTGCATAGGTCTTGTGCGTGTTCTCAACAATTGACATGAATTCATATGTGTGTGCACCTGGCCTGCTTGTCTGGAAAATGCTATTTCCTTGACGTGATCCACTACCTCTGGCTCTTACAATCTTTCCACCCCCTCTTTCTCAAAGATCCCTGAACCATGGGGAAAGAGTATGATGTATATATCTCATCTAGAGCTGAGCACTCTGTAGTATCTTATTCTCTCCCCATTGACCAGTTGAGGGCCTCTGTTAATGCCATTTATTGTAAAGAGAAGCTACTATAATAAGGGTTGAGAGGTGTCTGACCTATAGGCATATCAAGGTAGAGTTTCATGTATCCCAGGCTAGCCTCAAACTTACTACATAACAGAGAGTAAGTCTGAATTCCTCCCCGTGCCTCCCTACTGCTGGCATGACAGGCACACCCATCATGCATGGCTCATGCCATTCTTTTTACTACCCAGCACCACCTTTCCGAGGGAAAATAAAGAAGATGCACCCTGGCTATTATACAGTAGTCTTGGTCTTTGGCTGTTTCAGGTTCTCCACAAATGGTAAGGAAATCTTACCATTTGAGCAATCACAGTCTCCCAAGAGAACTTCATCTTGGGGTCTTGCTTCCTGATCAACAGTCAGTCTGGAGTGAGCTAAACCTGGTTACCCGGATGCTTACGAGGTTAACCACAGGCCACCTGTGTACCTCAAGGCTTCTCATTGCAAGAGATACTTCTTGGGGCTAAGTTGCCAGAGACTCTCTTTCTCATAGGGGGGAAAAAAAACAAACTCAACTCAAAACTGGAATCCAGGCCTGGTCTGCCACTCACATGTCCCAGGACCCTGAATATATCATTCCTCTCTTGGACTTCTGCTTCTTTACTTGTCAGACAAAGTAATGCTCCTTCCATTTCAATGGTCCAAGGGTGTAAATTCCAGAAAGCTAAAGGGAAGCCCCTAATAATGAAAAACTCTGGAGTGCCATTGTGGTGGCTGGTGTGACCTCAGGCCTCTGAACGTGGGGACCAGGCTTGTGTCTCTGAGTGAAAACTTCTATCAGTTTGCTTGACAGAAAAAAAACACAAGAGGGCAGATAATCTGCTTCCACGTGCTGTGCTCTGCGAATCTTTGTCAATACCAGTTATCTTAATTATGATGACTAAAGCACTTCTCGGTGAGGTCTGAGACTCAGAGACAGAGAGGCCCTTGTACTCCCAGGAAGCTACAAAATGCCCTGAGGTTTGATAGGAAACTCTTTATTGTAGAGTTTGTCCTGTGTGTTATAGTATGTTAGCTGCAATCCCTGGCTTGACTCGAGAACCTTTCCTGAGTTATCACAGCCAAAAAATGTCTCTAAACATGGCCAATTATCTCCTGAGGATAGACCCTTTCTGAGTGAGTAGAAATAAGGCTCATGCCCAGAGACCCAAGGCCTTAAGGCAGGGCCCTTCAATGCTCTGTGCCCTCTCACAGGCCGCACTGTTTTTCCATGAGTGCTGCTTTAAACCTCCAGCCTTGGTCTTCTCACCCTCCAGCTCTGTTCTCATTCGGTACTCGGCACACTTCTCTGTAGGCCCACTGCATGTCTGGATTGGTGCTGATTCCAAGACAGCATCTGTAAGTTTTCACCCCTGCCATTGTCTGCCCTCCTCTTCCACTATTCCAAGACTCTGATCACGCTTCCAGCTTCCCGGTTCTCAGGAGAAGGCTTCTCTCTGGATGATTACCCACACTGACCTGGGCCCATCTGCTTGAACACGGTCTTTGTCCTTCGCCTTGTCCCCTCAGGAGCTGCTGGAGCCCTGGCCTGAAAACTAAGTCTCTGGGATTCCCTTACCCGTGGCTATTTCCTGATCTTAAGTAGGCATTTAATACCTAAGTGTTTGCTTGGTTCTTCTTAGGTGTCGAGACTTATATTCTATTATTTCTTTGTTTTTAATCACACTTGATAAATGCTTAGAGCACCCCCTCCCCACATCACAGTCACAATGCTGGGTGCTGTGGATGTAAAAAGTGAGCAAAACCAGTCATGACTCTGTGCAGGGAGGAGGGATTCATCACATCATCCATCATGTGCATAAATGTGCCTTCACCAGCCTTCCTGTCTCCTCTCTCTCCCCAGCCCCTGCCTTCCTCCTACTTTCTGTCTGCCTTCTTCCTGGTTTGACCTGTCTCTGATGTCCCTCTGGCTCTCTCCATCCTTCATCCCCATCCATATCCATCAGGATCCTTTCCCGGGGCCAATGCACAGCTTCTCGAAGGTACTGGATCTTGATCAAGTGCCAGCTACCCTGGTTTTCTCCTTGGTGAGAGAATGACTGTCGTTTAAGAGATCTGCTGAGGTGATTTGACAAGTTAGCCAGGCTGAGTGAAAAGTAAGAAGGATTGGCCCTTTCCTGGGCATGGTAGGATATGAAGCCCATCAGTCATCTGCCACATGTGTTACATAGAATCTGAGTGGCACCTGGCTCCCTCTGTTCCATGAGCTTCTGTTGGAAATCCTCATCAGGGAAGGACTGAGGGCTGATACCCCAGCATCAGTGGCCAGATGCCCCACATACCTCTGTGTGATCCTGTCTCCTCCCTGCTGGAGGGAAAAGGCATGCCAAGTTTTACTGCTTGGGGTGTTTAACAGAAACAGCCATTTCTTTCACTTTTTGAATGAGGCACAGTCTCTTTAGAGAGTCAGATCAAGGCAGGGAGAAAGTAGGTTTGGACATTTTTCTGATTCTGAGTGAGAAGTTGGGAGCCCAACGTGGTTCCGATTCCTCTCCAGGTGAACCTAAGAGGATCTCTTCACTTCTCTGAGACTCAGTTTCCCATTATCTGACATGTTTTCATCATAGGCCTGAGGAGTCAACTGATGCTTCACAAATGGCTAAGCACAACACCTGGCACACAAGGTGTTTGGCATATCCCAGCTCTGCTCCCAAGTGACTGTTCTGGCTCCCTGTTGCCTCCTGCGTTTGTGTGTATGACTGCTGAATGCCAAGTAGGCAGAATCTTGCTCCTCATCCTGGATTGATGCTGATTGTCCTGTTAAAGAAGGGGAGTAGTGGCTAGGACCTTTCCCTAAACTGTTCCAAGGCCCTTTCCCCCAGCTAGGGAAATACAGCTGTTTAGCAGCTGTTAACCTACTCTGCTGAGCGGATCAAGTTCATTGTCGGGTGATCTGATTTCTCCCCAAGAAGGACTTAGAGATTTCTCACAATGAAAGCTGTTTCCATAGTGAGTAGCGTTGTTAGTAGGGCTTTCTGGAAAAGAGCCCACCTGGGTAGAGAAAGCTGCTTCTTACAAACACCAAATCACCCTTGTCCCATTTTATGCTCTCCCTGCTTTCGTTTGCCCTCCAACTTCGAAGGTAACTTTCTGAATTAAGATTCCAACTGCAAAGGCCCCTCTAGGGATAGAACTGAGAAATGTTGTGGCCTGGTTTTGAGGAGTTCTAAATCACTCAGTCCTCTTGGGCCTTTGGTTTCCCTCCAGGGGCTCTTGGGTTTCCAAGACAGCCAAACATCTAACATAAAATAGGTTGCTGTACTTGGCTGAGAACAATTTAATGATGCAGAAAGTAGAGAACATGGACAAAGGAGAAACGAAGCCTGTGATCCAGCGCCCTTGGACAGAAAGCAATTGATTAAAGGTGGGGGAGGTGGCAGACCCAAGCAAAACCCATCTGCTAAATGCTCCGAGCATGTGTTATTTGGGTCCCAGAAAACAGCAGACCAGGCTGTTGAAGGGGGCCAGGAGGAAAGACAGCAGCTCTGGAAGATGCTTGATGTGTTAGCATTGAGCTCCTTGCAGGCAGAAACTGGTTCTAATATTTGTAACCCCAGCAGGTAGTAAAGATACAAGAGCGAGAATTGAGGTATACCTTGGACCTGTGTAACACTCTTACTGACAATAGTTCCTAAGTGCAGCTCAGAAATCTGTGTTAACCAGTGTACCAGGCAAGATCCATGCACCTGTACCACCTCTACCCTGCCTTCTTGCATGGGGGTGGGGTGCCCTGCCCTTCTGCTATTTGTGATTGGAGTCGATGCTATGGTATACTTCATATGCCACCTGAGCTAATACATAACAGTATTCATTGTCCCAGAGGCCAGAGAGGGGACTCAGTACTCACAGCTACTTTTTCCTCTGGGAATTATCTTCCACTGAAAGGAGCTGCCTTACCCAGCCCAAGGTTAAGCCCTATCTCTGGATGCTGCCTGTACCCAGCCTCTCCTCTGTGGAAAAGGGAGATGGGAGAGTAAAGTTCCAAGGCCACACTTCCTTACACTGCTCAAGATGACTTTTAAAGGCCAGCTTGGCTCCAGAGTGCTCCATGACACTGGTTAAGTGTGTGCTCCACCTCAAGTTCACCTCCTGCCCAACCTGTCCACCTCCATCCTTATAGGGGTCCTCATAAGAGTGGGAAACCACTTTCTGGAGAACTGCCATCTCACACTCTTTTCTCCAGAGAGCCTAAGACTAGAGGACCACATCCAAGCTTGAGGAACAGATAGTACCAAACCCATAGTCTAGAGAGCCAGATAAGCTGATAGTAATACCAAGAGCAACAACTAATATTAATTGGTCTTTCATTATGTTTTGAATGCTTTACATTTACTTTGCCCTAAATCTTTACAACCACCTTATTAAAAGCAAAAACTGAGACAGGAAAATTAGCACCTTGTTCAGGATCACATAGCCAATGAATAGCAGATCTGGCATTCAACTACATAGAGTCTGGCCTTGGCTGACTTGCAGCCTCTACAGAGTCTTTCACTCCTCAGTTGAAGCATTGGCTTCTGATAATGGCAGGGCCTTCCTAGTAGTGAACCCATGTGAGCCTCACTCATCTGCAGAAGGGGCCAGTGGTCCCTGTGCTGCAGGACTGTGGTTAGTCTTTAAGTTCGTCTCACTCATTGGCATACACCTAACATATACCTGGGACTTCTTAATAGACCTGATGATGCTGGGGCCATGACAAATCCAGTAAACACTTCTCAGACTATGCCTGGAGGAAGTAGGTTCTCCATGTCCCAAAGAACTCTTGGAGCTGGCTAGATTCAAAGACCAGAGAAGAAGTGAGCGAGGAAATGAGAGGCATGGGTAAGAAGAAATGAGTGGAACAAAGTTAAGGAAAGAGCAATAAACTGTGTGTACCTTCAACACTTGGGAGACAAGATGCAGCTTAGAAGAATGCCAGTCCCTAGGGTGATGACAGGGGTGACCCAGGTGGCCAGGTGGGTAGGAGCCAGGTACTATGGCCACTTCACTCACATAGCCCTCCCCTAAAAGTACTAGACTTTGACCACAAGAGTCTCTCATTGGGATCCATTACAAAATAGCTGTGTGATCCAGGAAGAGTCAGTCTCTCCTGATCTCGGCTGCAGTAGGAAATGAAAATGGGAATTGGAGCTCTTGATCATCAAGATGCTGCTAGATCAGAAAGTCAGAGATTACATGAATCTTTGCCCTTTTCTTAATATGGGGAGAATTGCTGACCCTCTGTGGTTTGTGGAGGAAAACCACAAACCACAGACCCACTCTTAGGAGCATTTTCTGTTGTAACCTCTTCCCTTGAATTTCCAAGATGTTTTTTTATTTGGGGCACACAGTCTCATTACACAGATAAGTTCCAGAATCTTCATGGCATTGCTTTTTTGGCCTACGATTGTTGATCCTTAAGAGATCTATGGACTTCATTCTTTTTTGTGTGAATCCTAAAAGCCTGTCCTTTCCACTGTACAATTACCTTAACTGACACATTTTGCCAAGGAAGCTACTCTGTGAGGCTTGGGGAATCAGGATACCCAACTTTTCACTCACTTGACAAGAAGTCCTTGAAGCCCTTCTCAATAAAGCTGAAGTAACAATCCTTTCCTTTCTTGATTCTGTTGTGGATCACACGAAATAATTCATAGAAAGTACCCGACAGGACTGACTCCAAAGAGACACAAAAAAATGTGAAACAGACTCTCTAGGACCACCGAGTGCTTGTTTCTGGTCCACTGGGGAAGGCTGGAGGAGGCCCTAACTGCTCAAGGCCCTTTCCACCACAGCCTGTTGGTAGAAAGCAGCTCTGTGTGCTGTGTCCATAGTGTTCTCCAGAAGCCTTCCTTCCACTCAGCTTCCTAGCTGCTGGCTGCACCTCTAAGCCAATTCTGACTGCCAAGACCCACTCTTGTTCCTCCCTGTCCTAAAAGTGCCAGGTTGAACTGCCCACTTCCGTTGACTTCACTGTAGTCACTGTTACATCTTGACTATTCCTGGCTTCACATGCAGAGCTGGTGGAATACCCTTAAGGAACGTTACACACATACAGATACACACACACACACACACACACACACACACACACACACACACACACCAATCGGTCATTCAAATATACATCAACAGTTCTTCTTGGCACTAGGACACTTGGCCTCCAGTTCACAGTTAGCCGGGTCCTGCTCGGAATTTAGCTCAGATGCACTCTGATTGCTACTAAGGCTGTTGTCCTACTTTACAGCATAGGGAATAGAGATTCACAGCCTCTGGAGATGAACTCAGAATGGGATCATATTCTCCCTCTCGTTCTCCCTCTCTGTCTCCCTTTCTTCCCCCTCTCCTCCCCCTTCTCTCGTCCCTCTCTCCCCCCACCATCTTACCATGTATTCATGTAATCAGAAACCAGCCATGCAACTCACACCCAGAGACTTGCCTTGTCTTTGTTGCTCCTGTAAGATTCCCAATTAGCTTCCATTCAGTTGTCAGTGACAAGCACCTCATTAGGGCATCCAACTCCAGTTGAAACTGCTCAGGCTAGGGAGCCAAATCAGTTTGAGCTTTAGATAAAGTTTCTACCCACAGGACATTAGATCTCATCTAAGGAGTAGAGATAATAGTATCACAGAGTGCCTAGCATTGCCAAGTGCTGAGCTACCACCAGCAAAATCTTGACACAGTTTAGTAAATGAATAAATCTTACACCATCTCCCAAATTGAAATGTTAGTTAGACAGAGGGCAAAGTGGTTAAGAACACTTGCTGCTCTTGAAGAGGACCCAAGTTTGGTCCCAAGTACCCATATCTGGTGGCTTACATCCACCTGTAACTCCAGCTCCAAGGGATCCAATTCCTTTTCTTCTGGCCTCCATGGGCACATACACAAATGCACATGCACATACACACACACACACACACACACACACACACACAAATTAAAATAAATCTTGAAAATAAAAGATCATTCTTGTCATGCAAAATAGTTTGTGAAATGTGTTTATCACTGGTATCTGTTACAAAACTCAATGTGGCTCTGAGGACCTGTGAGGTACACCTAGTACTTGAAAGCTTGTAAATGTCCCATATTGATTGGCTTAACCATTCATCCCTTTTTTTCATTGATTCAAGTGTCCCACCCCAAACCTTCCTCAATCTGTCCTGCTGGAAGTGGGGAAATGCACATGAATTTGACCTAGCTCTTGCTCAAGGATGTTTAATGACTGGTGTTAGGGACAGACGAACAAAATAACCAAGCTTTCAAGGCAACGACAGGGAGCTGTTTGAAGTGGGAAAGGTACCAGGAATCTGCCCTCATTTCCTTTACCCAGCATCCTCCAGGCTTCTCAAATGATCCGTGGCAGCCCAGTGCTGCCTATAGCAGGCCTTCCCAGATCACACTACTGTTCTTCAGAGTAGGTAGTTCTAACACCCTTCTCTTTCTCCTGAAGGAGGAACTGATATCTCTGCCAATGGAGGGTGGCGGGAACCCTGGCCCAGGAATCTAAAGACCTGAGACCAGCTCCAGTCCCACTGCTATTTAATGCGCGGCCCTTGGCCAGGCCTTCTTGATTCTCTGGGCCATGGTCCCTCCTGTGGAATACTGAGGTGGCAATCTTAGTTCTGCTCAATATGACCTCTGAGGAGCCATCATTTTATGGTAATGCAATCAGTGTGAGGCCTATGGGAAATGCACAAGGAGAAGAAAATGGGATTCCTGTCCTCCTGTTCTTGCCTTCTCATTCAGGGGAAGTGTACACAAATGACCTAGGCAAGGAATGTGGAAATATAAGATGATACATTCTAATTTCAGAATATAATCCAATATCCTCCAGACTAGGTATAACTTTTCCATGAGGTTACTTGTGGACTCCAAAAGTGTGTTTTCTTGGATATGCACCACTTCCGGGTACTACGAGGACTTAGGTTTCAGATGCATAGATTGATATGTAGCCTTTCTCCATGGTTTTTTTTTTCTTTCATTTTTTTTTTTTTTTTTTTTTTTTTAATGATCAGGTAAGTTAAACAATGGGTGAGCAACCTGAAACTAGAATCTGGAAAGTCAGTCGGGTAGGCTGAAGGGACCTGGGAAGTCATACCGAGCAGCCACTTCTCTCTCTAGGTGAAGCCCTGCCTTGTCTGCTCATCTGCTCCCAAATGGACCACTGTGGCCTCTGGATATGGGGAGCCATGGGAATTCAAACATAGCAAAAAGCTGAAAGGCCAAAAGAGACACATCTCCCCTTTAATGCTGTTCTAATGCATTTATCCACTCATGAGCTAGGAGACTCTGGCCTAAAGACCTCCCAAAGGGTCCACCTCCTAACACTGTTGCATTAGAAAGTACGATTCTAACACGTGAATTTGTGGGGACACATTCCAATCATAGCGCATCCAGAGGCATCGAGAACAAAGGTGAGTGCTCCAATTCAGAGACAGAAGTGGACCCACAGTCCAGATGCCCTGGCCATGAGCCTTGCTCTGACATCATTATCAAAGTCGTTATGTCTGTCCTCCCTACATAATGAATGAAGAAGGTGTCTCTCTGGCAGCCCTTATGTGCAAACCTATAAAGTCATAGACAGATCCTGTCAAAAACTCTTTTTTTCTTCACTTACTGAGTGAGCTAAGAACTATAAAGTTCTTATAACAGTGTATAATGTTCCTTTTGCCGTGTTACAGTACAAGACAAATACCTAGCAGTAGCTCTCAGTAGTGTCAGAGAACAAGACCCTCTGTTGTCCTTCAAACCCAAACTGCATAAGAGAATAGCCAAGTAGTAAGCTGTCCCAAGCTTCAGCCATGTTTGCCCCCAGATGTTAGCCAGCACCGTGAGCCTTCAAGCTCTCCTGGAACCCACCAACCCTGCTCAGCTGGGCTGTTGCCTAAGATACAGACATCAGTGAAATGCCAGGCAGCCCCTCTCTTCTCAGCCAATTACTGAGTAGCTTTTTACTGCCACGTTAATTAAGAGCGAAGCAGATAACTGGCATTAGCTTATAGGAGCTGAAAAATCATTAATGGCTCTTTTTCACACTAGGTGTAGACCATCCATTGTGATAAATCTTGATGTGGATGTAATTCGCACTCATTTTCATTTATCCCTAATGTGAGGATAGAGGCATATTCTTGACACATGGAAATTAGAAGGGTCTAGTAGCTGCAGTAGGTAGACGGTGTTTGCTAAATAAATGAATGGATTTTTAAAAGTAAATGAACAAAGAGAAGAATAAATAAAGGGAGTTTGTTGGGTTAGTGGTTATAGGTATGTGCTCTGGGTTGTGACTTCATTTCTCCGAGTTTTCGTTTCCCCTGTATTATAAGGAGATGCTGATCCCCGCTGCACAGTTACTGTGTTAACCGCAAGTTGTGTCTGAAGTGCCGTGTAACAATCAGCCTTTTTAGGTGCTCGGGGAATGTTGGTTGCTCATGCCCTCCTCGTCATCCGCACCATTACCTTCTTCATCACCATCCTTCTTGTTGTCTTCATCATCCCCATCGTTTTCTACAGAGCTTTATAGACCGTGATCAAAGCCAATCTTTGCCCTTATTGGAAATATCACTTTCAGAGACACAAAACGCTTCCTTTTGTTGCATGTGACTTTTTCAGACCTTTTATTCTGAAATAATTGCATTTCCAGACAGGACCCCTTTATTCTGCAGTCCTGGGGTAATTGCTGCAGAGCCACGGCCATGTTGAAAGGTTCCCAGGGTCTTGTGAATAGAGGCATGCAAGAGGGTGAGAGCCACTCTCCCTCTGGTCCTGGAACTGATTATATTGTTTGCTTTAATCACGAATCGGCACAAAGATCCTTTGCAGGGGTTGTTTACTGCCTAGCTGAGCCCAGTAGCACATCCTTTGAAGGACTGTGAAGGAACAGCTATGGAGAAGGGCACCATAGGGTCATACAGTGAGTAACAGACTCACATTCCCGCCTTGATTTGCAGTTTACTGTTGAGGTTTGGGAGCCTCAGTCACTTCATAGGCAAAATTATGTTTTTAAGATGTCTTCCAGGGTGGCTGTGAAGGTTCACTGAGATAAATCCATGTGAGAATGACCTAGTGCCTGGCAAGAAATAGGTGGCTCGTGAAATGGCAGATAATTGGTGGATGTCAGCACTGTGATCGGAGCTGCCTGGCACTTCCTGTTAGTGTCTGGCCTGTCTGCCACCGTATCCCGGGGTTATCTCACCTCTCAAGACCCCTTGGTCTTTCTGCAAACTCACTTTCATGCAAGGATGATTACGCCAACCCGGCTACTTATCTCCTCCTGCTCCCATACTTCTCGCAAGGTCTTTGACATGCTCAGCCCAAAGACGCAGGGATTTCCCTTTGAAAACAGTCTGTACCGTAAAGGCCAGGAGGAGGCTGGCAAGATGGTTCAGCGAGTAAAGCTGCCTGCCTCCAAACCTCATGACCGGAGCTTGAGCCCCAGGACCCACGCAGGAGAAAGGAGAGAAGCGACTTCTGCGAGTTGCCCTCTCACCAGCAGATACGCCCCATGGCAAGCAGAGAGAGGCAGAGACACAACTAATGTAATTTCCTGTCTAGACTTATTGCATCTTGTTGTGCCATGTTCTGTTGCTATCCCTGGGAGGCCTGCTCTTTTCTGAAGGGAAATGGAGGGGGAGTGAATCTGAGAGAGAGGGGAAGTCGAGGGAAATGGAAGGAGTGTAGGGAGGGGACACCGAGGTCGGGATGTATTGTATGAGAGAAGAATAATTTTTTTTTTAAATTAAAGCCAATAAGCTACACATGGTTATACAGCATACTAGAATATGGTGAGTAGCATAGGGAACCTCTCATGTCCTAACCTCCAGGTACACCATGATGGCGCAAAGTCTACACGTCTTTAGATGTTCTGGGGTTTCCCGTGTCATCATGTGGTCAGAATTCCTCATCTGAAGTTGTGAATGGATACCCAGTTCATACCCTCTGAGGATGGCGGTGCAGCCAGCCCCTCTTCTGACTCAACAACCTCCCCCCCAGTCATTCCCTAGTGTAGGTCATGTGTGACACAGAATGAACACCCACTCCAATGGAAGCAGCCGGTACCCAGTGACTGACTGATGTTACCGTGTAAAGGCCACAGCCCCTTCCTCTGCTGGGGTGAGGATCACGTGAACGTGGACCGTGGCTGCCTTCTGTGCCTGCCCCGTGTCCCTGCTGCGCCAGCGTTCATCTCATCCTCAGATGCTCCGTGAACCCAAGTCATTTCTCCTCCAGTCTTACATATGAGAGAGGCCCGCCGAGGCATCTGAACATTGTCGGTGACCGCCGACAGCGGGGCAGAAAGGGCAGGAGTTCTGTTGTCGTTGTCTTTGTCACGTGAGGAAAATTTCCACGTATATTCTAAGGTTTAAAGGCTTTCAGGGCTGAGGTGGGGAGGAAGAATCTGAGCTGTAAGCTATTGTTCATGCTTGACTGACATTTAATCAATTTGTTGGGCCGTAATTGAGACCACAGCTCCAATAGCAGAAATTCAAATGATCAAGTCGAAGCCGGTGAGTCTTTCTCATTATTTATGTTACAGTGGAGATAACCTTTTCATTATTGAAATATAAGTTCCAAATGAGATAGTTAATATTAAAACAGAATTAGCAACATGAGCAGAACATTTGGGAAGAAATTTCTAATAGCATTTTTTTGTTTGTTTGTTTTTATTTTAACGTCTGCAAAATTAGCGTTCAATTTTGCTGCAGTGTAAATTGATGGTTGAGGCTGAGGAAGAGACTGGTCCCAGACACCCTGCTGTCTAGCAGTGGTAGGGGGGCTTCTCTTGATTCTCTGTATAAATCAGATAACCCAGTGAAGTCTCTGCTCACAGACTGGAAGCTCTGCTTTGCACTACCTATAAGCAGTGGTTGGCTGTTTTGTTTGATAAAGAAGTGTTGAACTCTGGGTATGGGCGATGAGCTATGGGTATGTGAAAACATGAATGAGTCTCAAAGTCCTCACAAAGCTAGATAGCTTGCACAGTAGTGGGATAATGAGATAAGAAATAGCAGCAGGTATTCACGAGTCTGGAGATCCTGGCACCGGCCTTCACGCCTATCTTTCCCCGACTCACAGACACACCAGCCTCACCCTCCAAGATGCAGTTCTCTCACTTCTTTGGGAACCCTGGATTGAGAAGAGGGTCCTTTGTTCCCAGGGCTCCCTTCCGATCTTACATTCTCACGGGCCATTGTCTGTAAACTCACCTCTTCCATCAGATGCTTCTCCCGGGACTGTGAACCGGAGGCCAATCGCCGTGCCTTGACTTTGTGCTCTCAGCTGCTGCCAAAGAACTTGTGCCTAGCACAGAACACAGTGTCCAGAAGGTGGTTGCTAGCTATCCATCCAAATAATAAGTAAGCAGGACTTGAGGTGGATGGTGCTTTGAGAACAAAGTGAACAGAGAACTTGGGAGAGAGCTTTCAGAGAAGGCGACAGCCAGCTAGGAACTCCAGCTGTTTCTGCTCCAGCAGCCTTGGCTATTTTGACCTTTGTGGGAGAATTGGCACCCTGAGTGCATTCTGGTACAGGAGTTGGGCTTTGGGTAGGGGGACAGGTCACTCTACTCATGACCTCTGCTGATACCCCTTTCCCCTCGTCCTCGGGGAAGAGAAAGAGCGAAAGTTTCACACGACGCTCAGCTCGGTGAGGCCTGTCTCTTACATGTCTTCCAGTCTTGCTTCCTGCTAAACTGCCTCCCCTTATATGGCTTCAGTCCAGACCGAGGGATGGGCCAGTCCCAGAAGAATCCCCTGTCTCTCAAGTGCAAACATATGGTGGCACTGGTGTGGAAGAGTGGCTTTGCCAGGTCACAGGAGTGTGAAGAGAAACAGCTTGTCTGGAAATGTCTCTCTGTATATTATTTTTTTTAAGTCTTTGCTATGTTGTCCCAAGAATGGCACTCAAACAAGTATTCTAGAAAAGATTCTTCCGGGGGGGGGGACCCTAAGAAATAGTTAGTGGAAGAGTCAGAAAGGAAGTCATACTTTGATCCTGCAAGGGTCCTGCCCTCTCTGGACTTGTCCCTCTGTAAAAGGTGGTGTGCTAACTCTAAAACCATCTCCATTTCTGCCTCTTGGTCAACCCAGCCATTCTAAGCTAATTTGACAGTTTGGCAGAAATAAAGGAGAGAAGGAAGGAAGGGAGGGAGGGAGTGAGGAAGGAAGAAGAAGGAAGGAAGGAAGGAAGGAAGGAAGGAAGGAAGGAAGGAAGGAAGGAAGGAAGGGGAAAAGAAAGGAAGGGAAAGGAAAGGAAAGGAAAGGAAAGGAAAGGAAAGGAAAGGAAAGGAAAGGAAAGGAAAGGAAAGGAAAGGAAAGGAAAGGACACATGGATCAGCTTGGCTTGAGTGAATCACTTCACTCTATTTCCCTCCCTGGCTCAAATTACATCTCCCATATTAAACCCATTTAAAAAATGAGGCAGGATGTTGGGGGTGGGGAGATGATCTCCAGGAAGCAAGTAAACCTGGTCTGGGTTTTCTCCCTCTCCCTCTCTCCCTCTCTCCCTCTCTCCCTCTCTCCCTCTCTCCCTCTTTGCCCCTCTCCCTCTCTCTCCCCACACTCCTGAGACAGAGATAAGCACATTGTTTCAATCAGGCCTGAGTTCCATTTCCTTATCTTAAAACCATCTTCTACCACATTATAAATAATCAGCTTACCAGGGAGCTAGACCAACATGCATGCCTCTGTGTGTGTGTGTGTGTGTGTGTGTGTGTGTGTGTGTGTGTGTGTGTGTGTGTGTAGTTTTGGCATAGCAGACAGGGCCCAGGTAGCAGCCTGGATCTTCAAGCAGCCGGAATGAATGAGGTCTCCACCCGAAAACATCAAAACAAGGAGCTGGCTACTGGAAAAAGAACTTTAGGGTGGATTTACAATCTAAACATTCGAATTTAAGAACTCTAGGACAGCAGGTTCCAACCAGGATCATGCCAGGCTAGCCACATCGTGCTCTTCCAAGCTGTAGACCTTGGCGTTAGAAACAGCTAGAAGTAAGTGTCCGCTGGATCTGGTCAGGAAATAAGACCCATAGGACGAGGTCTACCTTTTCCTCTAGCAGGACCTACCACATCTTTATGGGACTTAGTGCAAAATGAAAAGGCAGAGTTCCATGTACAAAGAGTAATAATTTCAAGATGACAGCAGTAGAGAATTAAATGGAGTCTTGAGAACTGCTGGGCCCTGGACTCTGAGCAGGCTGGCAGGGCCAAGCCCACATCACCAGCCCTGCCCTCAGGCAGCCCGGGCCATGTTTGAGGAGCCCCAGCTCAGGTGCACCTGCTTACCAGTCAGTCTCCTGCCTACCAGTCTGTCTGCTGCACGCTTGCTCGCTTCCATTCCATGTTCAGTTTAATATTTCAAACGTGGGTTATGTTTCCATGATTCAGAAGTCAAGCAGTACATAATGATGCATGCTAGGAACCTATTCTGCCCTTCCTCTCTCACCCCTTTCCCAACATGCCACACTGTTCCTCATAGATAACTAGTTTTCAGCTTCTGGGATATCCTTCCAGAGCCCTTTATACAAACATAAGCATGTTCTTAACTGTGTACATTTTTAAGACTCAAAGTTGCATACTGGTCGCTTATTCTGAGCCCTGCTTTGGAGCAACCACATAAAGCAAGGCCAGTTCCTCTCCCCATGTGAAACACTTCAAAGGTGTGGAAACTGAGGACAGTTCCTTCCCCAACCTACCTCATCCAGCCTCAACTTCTTAGATTCAGACTATTTCCTCAGCCATTTTTTTCTCAGGTTATGGCATGTGGACTGCTTTTGTTACCTGTAACCTCCTGCATGTACAGGACCCAGTACCAGACAAAAGATATCCCAGAAGCTAAGGGAGAAAAAGGGTCCCTTCCATCATTCCTCCAACAACTCCATGATGATGACAATAGTAGCTTGCTTGGAGAGTTATTCTGTGCCAGGAACCAGGCTGTGCACAAATCAATATGATATCACCTCTGCGACATCACTATAGGATATTTGGTATAATTGCCCCTTATAGATAGGCGGCTCAGGGAGGTGAATAAACATACAGCAGGTTACATAGCAAGGAAATAATGAAAGGAAGGTTCCAATAGGTCTGTCCAATACCAAACCTTGTTCTTCTCCAGTCCAGAATCACACCTTCCCTCTCGGCCATCTTGGAGTCCAACACGGGGTTGATGGTTGGATGTTTGCCCTAAAACCCCCTTTACATGCGTGATGTTCACTGTGCAACCCCTCCCAGCACATGTCAAGTGCTAACTCTTCTATCACCTGTGTGTGTGTGCCTCTTTTATTCTTGAGGGTGAAGGCAAAGGCTTTCTAATAAACACACACACACACACACACACACACACACACACACACACACACACACACACAGCTTTCTCCTTATGAAATCAGCAGGTGCGTTTCCTCATACTCTGCTGATCCATGATGTAGAATGGAGAGCAGTAGCCTCTAGCGTTCCTCCTTCTTCAGGACGCAGTAGAGCACCATATGATGAGAACAGTTGTTACTACTCAGCACAGCAAAAGTGCTTGCAATGGCTTTGACTTTGTGAACAAAGGGTCAGTTGCATGGGTTTAAATCCCAGCTCTACGGAAACCCTTCATCTCTCTAATGAGTGAGGCTGGGGAGATGGCTGTATGGGCAATGTACTCATTTCACAAACATGAGAATTAGATCGGGATCCCTCACATGCGACTCAGAAGAGGAGGTGTGTGTTTGTAATCTTAGCACTGTGAGGTAGAGGTAAGAGGCTCCTGGGACCTCACTAGACTTAGACAATTAGTGAGTTTCAGGTTCTGCAAGAAGCTCTGTCTCAAAAACTAAAGTGGACAGCAATAGAAGAAGATATCTGGCATCAACCTTTGACTTCCACACATGCCCTGGCTTGTACACCACACACACACACACACACACACACACACACACACACACACACACACACCTCCTCCCTCTGTGGATGCCACATGTTAAAAAAGGATGCCTGACAGTACACAAGCATTGTTATGGTACACATTAGTGAACATTAACCTCCAATCTGCAAGCTGAGCTTCTAATTGGTATTTTCCCCCAACAACCCAAAGAGGTATTTTTATTTCAGTTTAACTCAACAAACATTTCCTACAACCTTTTGCCAAGCCCTGCAAATACAAACCCAAAGATCTCGAGTCTTTTAGGGACATCACACAGCTTACAGTAAAGTCATGAAAAGAGTGCAGAATCTGGGTGCTGTCTGAGGAGACCATGACCAGCCCCTGCTCACCCTAACGGTTATCTGCAAACCCACTGCCCTTAGCCTTCCTGGTTCTCCTCTCTGTGTCTCTCAGAGCCCGCATGTTCTTTTTTATATGACTTTATTTGCAAAGGAAAAGAGAAAAAGCAATTCTCTCTGCATAGAGTACCTCCCACTGTCACTGAGTACCTTGGGTAGCTGCCTCTCACTCTCTAGACTGTTGATGGCCATCAAGCAATTAGGCTATTTGGGGGTCTAATGAAGTGCAAAGGCAATTCCCTGCCCTGGACCTGGGAGTGCAACAGTTACTGGCTGCTGAAGGCAGACATTAGGGAGAACCATTTTAATTGATTAGAATGTGCATATGCTGTATTGGTTTAGTTTGAGGGCATTTTGGAACAAATAGCACTGTCATTGTGAGCCTTAATTAGATAATAAATTAATAGATAAATGGATTTCCCAGCTCTACCAGCCTCCGCCTCTTTGTCAGCATCAGCCAGCTGAGAGATAGGGGCTCCCTCTAGCATGACTGAGGAGCTGTGTGAGGGACAGAGCTGGGCCTCTGGCCTACTCTCCTGAGGTTCTCCTGCCTCCAGCATCCCGTACATAACGCAGACGCTAAATGATGAGGTGAAAGGCAGCTTCTCGCCATAGAAAAGACGGCACAGAGCCTGGGTCCCAGACTGGCTTCCTACTTTGTCTCAGTTCTATTTGTGAGCCTAAGAATATGTTGAGCACTCAAGATCAAAGTAGCAAAAATTCCTGTCATTATGGAGAGACCATGAAATGGGTAAGAATGCCATCGTTTGTCAGGTAGCAAAAGACTACAGAGAAAGGTAAAGCAGGAAGGGAGGAAACTGGGAACATAAGGCAGGGAAGTCAGCAGGAAAGGAGGTGGAAACTTTAAAATAAATTGGTTAGAAAATGACTTGGGAGGTGACAGTCAAATCAGAATAGTGAGGAGATGAGACAAGAGTAGCCAGTTCACGCTGAGACAGGAGCATGCCTGGTGAGTTGGAAGAAAAGCACAGAGTCCTGGCTCCTGTGTGACCAAGGAACAGAGTAAGAGGTAAAGAGACCAGAAAAGTGGCCATCCCAGCTAGCTGGAGCACTTGAGCTCTTGGAGGCTGCAATTAAGAATCTGGTCTTCAGTCTCAGCGGAGGACCTACATTACTCTCAGTATTTCCTCATTTATGATTACTTACACTCCAGAATAATTGCTTCCAGTACTACATAGCAGGCATGCATGGCACAGAGCAAGGTACCTTCTCCTCCTTGGCAGACATTGCTAATTGACCAAAGCCTTTTTTTCCGGTGAACTTGATTTGGCCTAGATATTTTGCTTATCCAGCCTTCCTGAATTCTACAGCTACCTCCAGGTGACACTGCAAAGAGTATAGGCTAGTCTGGTGTGCCTACTTCTGGGGAAGGATACTAGGAGAGAAAGAAAGGACCTTCTCAATGGTGCTCTTATGATGGCATCAGGAATGCTTGCCATCCCATGAATGCACCCTTTCTAGAAAGCGCAAAAAGAGAGAACCACACCAAGTTCATTTGCCAGCTTTCATGGCAGATTCAACCTGACATCCAGAAGCTTGTATAAATCTATCTTGTTCATGCATCAGTCTGGGACAGTGTTTCTAACTCGCAGTATCATCTCTTCATGCCGGGTATGATTGAGAGGCCCATATTCTTTCTGTGTTGTGGCTCTTTATCCCCCTAGCACATCAAAGGTATCTATGAAAGAGAAATGGAAGAAGAAACATGTATCTTATCCCTCTGGGCTGAGAATAGTCACAATCTGTTTTGGCCAAGTCCGTAAGTGAAATCGAAATGCAGTCTGTGGCTGAGCAGACCTGTGAAGTCTTGGGTCTGTGCTCTGGGTGGAAGAGCACACACATGATAAACAAGGAATATACAGCAAACTCAGAACTGGTGGTCCTGTTCCCCACGTCTAATCCAGTACTTCAGACCACATAGTCAATAAGGCTGACCCTTCTCCATGTTTCAGAAAAATGTCACTTCTCAAGAACTTAGCATCAAGTTCAGACTGATGAGCTTTTATTAAGCACCTACTCTGTCAGACAGTGGGACAACTTTGCCTCAGTTTTCTCTTCTATAAATAAGAGTAACCATTCCCCTGTTCTCAGAGTTATTAATTAAGGATTAAAAGGGAGAATTCTCAGGCACACAATGGGTACTCAGTAGCCAGCAGAACCCCTTTTTTGAGTTTTTCCTGGAGAAATACCGAAGGTAAGTAAAATGACTCCTCTTAAACGTCCTAACCTGGAAGATCTTGGCTTGCATGAGGAAGAGACTACTGTCTAAATAGATGGGGCCTAGCTGAATATGCGCAGACTAAACATAGAGGCCAGGGTTGAAGGGATGGCTCTTAGGTTAAGAGCACTAACCAGGCTCACAGAGGACCCAAGTTTATGTGCTAGCACCCACATCAACTCTAGTTCCAGGGCTTCCAGTGTCCACTGGCCTCTGAGGGCATGTGCATACACATGATGCACATGAACTCTCAAAGACACACACATACACATGAATTAAAGCTGATAGTAAATGTTTTTTTTTTTAAAGAATCACCTCTATGGAAGGCAAGGTGAAATATATGTTAGGACACTTTAAAAATGTACACCATCCCTAAGCCCAGTAATTCTGTGCCAAGGAACTCACAGGAAATACGATCGAGTTTTATATCACCAGATGTTCATGATGTCATTATTTATAGACACACACATGCACACACACGCACACACACACACACACACACACACCAGAAACCATCTCCATATCGAAAAATGTGAAGAACAGTAAGCACCACCTTATATATATGTATATCAACCTAATGGAATATTACAGTGTTACTTAAAATGAGGTCTGTCTACAAAGAATTCCCGTGACTCCAAAACGCTTACCATAAAAAGTTAAGCAGAAGTTATAAAGCTGTGTCATAGCTATGTTCAAACTATGTCAAAAATGTGTGTAATATGTAACAGAATCCTAAGGCTGGTGTCGTGTGAATGATGTCATTGCAGTGTGGTTTATTTTTTAATTTTTAAAAAAACTTTCATTATCTTTTTTTTTAAGTGTTTATTTTAAAGAAAGATATGGAGGAACAGTTCGCTGGCAGTAGAATAGTTAGGACCCATTTGTCTTTGCAATCACCAGGGACCTCCTGTTAAGGAAACTGGTTAAACCGGGGGCGGCAGAGCCCCTGTGCCGAAATCGCTCTGTCTCTGGAGCATATTTTTTCTTTACTGAGGAAATTGCTTTCCATAAAACCAGCTCTCTGACACCTCCGAGTACCAGGGAACCATGCAAGCCTGCTTTCCTGGGGACATTCTCTAATAGGGAACTCCATCACGTTCCAGCTTGGTGCTTCCAACAGATCCTAGCCAGCCATAAAAATCTTTAGCACCCTGTATGCAAGACTGATTGTGGCGGCCTCATAAAAATCCCATTCACCGACCAAGAGCTGTAGCTCTGAAACTCAGAGTTGCCCTGCTGTTTTAAACCCAGTGGCACCACACATTGCTAAGTGACGCCTGCTAGAACTCCACACAGTAAGTCTCGGATCTGGGGCGGAACCAGCAACAGAGCAGGACACAGTGGGCCCTTGTGAGGGTTCAGAGAACAGTGACCATAAAAGTTGTCTTCTGGCTGCAGTTTCAGTGGGGTGGGTGGAAAGCAGAGGGTTTGGAAAGATGGCTACCCTTTAAGAAGGGAAACGGATGGGAAAGGGAGGAGGAGCCAGCATGTGTGCCTTTGCCCACAGCTGATCACTGGGGATGTGAGGGCCCTTTATGGGTCTCAAGGCAGAAGAAGCCCAGGCAGCGCAGTGTGTCTCTGACTTCCAGGAGGCACTTCCTTGACCGATTTCCTGGTTGAGGTTTTAACACTCCCCCCAGCAGTGGCCAGATGTCCTCTTTGCATCAGGAACCCATTCTCCATGCACTACATGCAGAGTCCCAGGCGTTGGGTTCTAACACGTGACACGGCTTCTCTTCCCACCCCACTGGGTCTAGGAGGCCTGTGTTCTAGCCTCTGTGCTCTGATTAGTTCTGCCACACTAGAGACGCCACTGCTAAGGTCTTTCTCGCACCTCTGTGCCCATCCCCCGTAGAGGGAGAATCATAAACTATCTTCCCCTGCCGCTCTCATCACCCATCCTCCTCTGCTCACTGTATTAAATGTTCACACACTCACAAAAAAAGAAAAAAAAATACTTCAATGCACCAGTCAATTAAAGCCATTTAAAGGGCATTGAGATGTTGTACTGACCAGGGTTCTCTGGAGAAACTGTTCCAGGGAGGTGTCTGACCCCATTCAAAGTGATTCATGGGTGGGGCACTGGTTCGCACCACTGTGGAAGCTGATGAGCTCAAAGTCTAAAGGACAAGGCTGCAGGTTTGGGACCAGGAAATGTGACATGATAGACCCAGAATGAGGGCTGTCTGCTGACACTGAGAAAGGTCAGGTGTTCCTCTAATAAAGTCTCCAAATGATTGGATAAGGCTCTCGTCTTTGTGGAGAACGATCTGCTTTACTCAAAGTTTATCCACTTAAATGTTCATTCATTTTTAAGATCCAGAATAATATTTGGCCAAGCATGTAGGATCTATGACCTGTCCAAGTGAACTTAACAAATAAAATAAATAAAATTAACGATGGCAAGGCTGGGGAGATTGCACAAGGGCTTAAGAGCACTGGCTGCTGTTCGGGAGAACCCAAGTTTGATTCCCAGTACCCATCTGGCAGCTCACAGCCACCTGTAACCAGTATCTGGTGCCCTCTTCTGACTTCCACAGACACTAGTCATGCACATGGTGTACAGAAAAGCATGCAAGCAAAACACCCATGCACATAAAATAATAAATAAAATAATATAAAATAATTGTAAACAAAAACATTTTTTTAAATCGTAAGAACTGTCCATAACTGACTAAAATATCTATAGTCTTCCCTACCTCTTTGCATGCAGAATTCTCTCCAACTCTGTACTATACAAGCAAAGGTAGCAAAGTCTCTCTCATGCAGGCTTGGATGCCCATGCTATGTAACTATACTTGATGGATACATATCCCAGGCTTAACACATTCCTTTATGGGTTTGGAATACAACCTATCTATTTCTTAGTTTTCTCATCTGTGAAATAAGAGAATCATGCCCACATCGGAAGGCTTGAGCAAAGAGTCATAGAGTTAACATCTTAAAGTGCCTTGTACAATCTTTGACCTACTAAGTGACCATGCCCTGCATTTTTCTGACTATAAATTGGACTTAAAGTATTACTCAAAGCCCACAGTGAAGGTCTATATATAATAAAGTCCCAGGTTGTGTTTTGGATAATACAATGAATGCTCCATTTTTACAGTGTTGGCACTGACCATTAACCAATGTAAAAGTCCCCAAAAGGTAAGGTGCCACCCATTTTTTTTTAAATCACACATCTAACAGATTAGAAGGGTGGCAGAATTGGAAAGGGGTAAAGAGAAGCACTGAGGATGCCATTCTCATGCCTTGAAAATCAAGTACTTCCAGCAGAGGGAGCCCTGGATGGATGCTGTAGGCTGTACTCTGCTGAACTGAGCATAGGGCGGGCTTCCCCTATTTTGCTCTTTGTGATGGTGATGGTGGTAATAATTTCAAACATAATTTTGTTATGGTGACAAAATACTATATAATTTCAATCTCTTTAGATTTACTGAAATTTGTCTTCTGTCCTAACCCACAACCTAGAGAATGTTCTGTATCCTCTTGAGACAGGTATGTGTTCGGCAGCCATTGGATAGTGTATCTCCTGGACATGTTAAATTTGGTGGCTGGACAGTGTTGCTCTAATCTTCTATAGTGTCTTCTGTCTGTTTTTTCTATTGAGAATGGGTTTTTTTTTTTGTTGTTTTATTTGTTTGGTTGGTTGGTTTGGGGTTTTTGTTTTATGTTTTTCTTAGAGCAGTGTCTGGTGGTGGGGGCCTGTAACCTAAGCTTCTGAGAAGGCCAAGGCAGAAAGATCACAAGTTCAAAGCCTGCCTCAGATGTAGAGTGAGTTCAAGTCCAACTTGGGCAACTTAGTGAGATCTGTCTCCACATAAGAAAAGAGGACGGTGGCTTCAGCTCAGTGGTCCAGTATTTGCCTAGCATTTGCTATCCCTGGGTTCAATCCCAAGTACCACCACCTCCAAACAAGTAAGAATCTATGTTAGAAGTTCGTTCTTCATCGGCATGCTTTCCTGATATACTGACCGTATTACCATGACACGACTCTTTGTTTGTTGATCATGTTACAGTAGCCATACCAGCTTTGCATGGCATCAAGCATTTCCTTTTCTCTCAGCCTATTGTCTTAAATCAATCTGAGGTGTACCTCCTGTAGAAATCTGATCAGATAGTGCTGTCCTTTTCCTTGGGTCATGTTCAATGTCCCTGAGATTAAATTCACACTTGACACTTTCTTATCTGCTCATTAGATGTGCCCTGTCTTTCTCATTCCTCTCAGCCCTTTGTGTGTGAAAAATTTTAGGTATTGCATCTAATTCCCTTGTTACTGTTTTTTAAACATGTTTTATTGTGGTTGCTATAGGAATTACAATATGCATCTTAATTTACCACACGCACTTCGGATTAATACTAATGATTCTGCTAGAACCTCAGAATGCTGCTCTAAGATGGCTCTATTTCTTCTTTCTTTCTTCCATTTTTGTAAGAGCAAGTTGTAAATAATATTGTATTTGATGATACAGTTTTGAAATTTGTTAAGAGAATGAATGAGAAAATGCATGTTGGCAAGTTTGTTCTTAACAAACCCATGTTTTCCATTTCTTATGCTTTAAACTTCCTGCCTATAGATTTTAGAACATTCCAGAATCGTTTTCTCTCAACTAAGAGACTTGATTATTGTTCAGCTTCCGGAGCTTTTAAATGGTTATTTTTGTCACTTTTGTCCAACTTTCTAGTTCTTTTTGAAGGAAGGTGATTTGCCAAGATCCTCATTTGGCCACAGTAGAATCCCCTCTAAAGTTTCTAAATTCCTTTAATATCTACAATCTCATTTGATTAGGAAAAATCGGTGGGGCAAATGTGGGTAGTCTCATTTCAAAGATAAAGAAAATAAAGCAGGGGGAGGGTCAGCTGGAGAGATGACCCCATAGTTAAGACTAAGAACATGCCTGTTCTTCCTAACAGACCCAAGTTCTGTCCCCAGTACCCATGTTAGGTGGCTCACGCAGCCTGTGACTCCAGCTCAAGAGAATCCAATGTCCTCTTCTAGCCAACCGTACACAGGGCGTATGCGGGCATACACACACACACACACACACACACACACACACACACACACTATTTAATTAATTACATTTTAAAAATAATGGGGGGTATGAGGCTCAGAAAGGTTAAATGACTTTCCATCTTTATCCAATTAGATACTAGCTGGACCAGAATTCCAGGTCAGCTTTCTGCCTTCTGGTATTGTTTCTGCTATGGCTAGAACTTGGGCAAGATTTTATTGAACATTAAGGAAGGAAAACTCTTATCTCCAGCAAAATAGCATAGAGTAGATGACATACAAAACATATTTATATATAATGCTTGGGAGACTGAGAAGTCCAAGATAGAGGCTGATAGGATTTTCCTGAATCTCTAGAACAGTGGTTCTCAACCTTCCTAATGCTGAATCCCTTTAATACAGTTCATTTTGTGGTAACCCCTCAACCATAAAATTAATTACATTGCTACCTCATAACTGTAATTTTGCTACTGTTATGAATCATAATGTAAACATCTGATATGCAGATGGTCTTAGGCCACCCCTGTGAAAGGGTTGTTCAACCCCCCAAAGGAGCTGCAACCCACAGATTGAGAACCACTGCTCTAGACTCAGTTGTTTGTGGGGACCAGGTTACAAGTTAACAACTGCCTTCTTAATGCATCTTTACGTGATCTTTCCTCAGAGTGCACACAACAGGGAAAAGAAAAAGGAGAACTCTTCTCTTATGTAGACACTAATACCATCCTTGTGATTTCATGGAACTGTATATACCTCCTTGTGCTTCATCTCCAAATTCCATCTCTTTAGACACTAGACCTTCATTCAGTTTAGGAGTTTGAGAGGATACACACAACCTACAGAGGAGCCAGGCCAAGAACTGACCCTCTCTTGCTGTCTAAAGAGTCTACAATTACACTGAGTCTCCATATTTATCAAGAATAAACTTCAGGGGACAAAAACAAAGGGTCAGTTGTGCCTGCAAACAGGGCCCTCGCCCCTCTACCATGAGGTGAGAGCTGATGATGGGGTTTCATCCTCCTTCAGCTGCCTACAAGGAACGTTGTGGCTTGTCTATGAGTAACCCCTGGGTTATAATTGTGGTAGCCATTTTGACCAGACTGAAAGTTACAAAGGTCACCTTTATTTCTAGCTCCCTCCGCAAAATGATCCAGTAAAGAAAGATAACATTTTCTTTAAGATTCAGAGATTCATAACACCCAAGAACAAAGAATTACTTTTTGTCCCAAAACAAGAACTTCCATACACAAACTCTGGGGGTTGATGAGATTTTTTCTGAGTCTCCAGGGAGTATATTCCGAGCTGTGCATTCTTGGGGTAAATGCTGTTGCCTCTGAAATAACCTCAGAATGGTTGACAAGGCAACTTCTCTGAATGTCAGGACCACTTCTTTAATGGTAAAGACTGTCACATGCTGAACACTTAACTATGCATCGACCACTGTATTAAGAGTTTTGCTTACAAAACTGTGACTGTTCCCATGCATTTTCAATCTTTAGTCACATTGGATGACAATCTAGATTTTATCAGTTACCCTACTACCACCAACAACTTTTATAGAGCCTACCACTCTTTTGGAACTTTCTGGAAGCCTATAGATGAGTTTAAGGTGTGTCATGAACATTCACATTATACTTACCATTGCTATACTTTTTGTCTCTTCACTTGTAGCTGAGCCCTCCACCAATTCTGCCCAA
This sequence comes from Cricetomys ansorgei, assembly GCA_026225945.1. NCBI lineage: Eukaryota > Metazoa > Chordata > Mammalia > Rodentia > Nesomyidae > Cricetomys > Cricetomys ansorgei. The sequence goes on from JAMJFZ010003206.1 coordinate 2,270,232, forward strand.
GTAGTAATTCCTGAGTAACCCTAAGGCTGTAGCCCTTCCCTGCAGAGACTCTGCTCTATGCACTATTGCCATTGACCAGGAGGAAAGAAAGGACTTATACCCCACTATGTGCTAAATCTTAGTGCTTGGGCCACAGAGCATCCCTGCTCAGAACCTTCCCAGCAAGTCCCAAACCTTGCCTGGATCCAGGCAAGAGAAGAAACTCTCCTATCTCTTATGAGTATCCTTCACTGTGAAATGAACTACCCCAATGGCTTAAAATAACAACCATGTATTGTTTTGTTTTCTTCATAATTATGTGGGTTGACCAGGTAGCTCTCAAGTCCTACTCTAGATTTTCATGTGGCTATGGGACTGTGGTGTCTGTGGCTAAAGCTTCCCAAATGGCTCTGCTCTGCTGGAAAGCTAACACCTCTGTTTCTCCATGTGCTCTTCTGACTTGCCCAGCTTGGCCTCCTTTCCTGAGAACTGGATATCAAGAGTTGAGCATTCCCATAGAAAGGAAGCAGAAGTGGCCATTTCTTTTGAAGTCTAAACCTAGAACCAGCATAGTATCCCATCTTCTGCATTTGATTAAAGGGATGATGGCAAGGTCAGCCAAGATTCACAGGGAGAAAAATATGCTCCCCCTTCTAATGGAGTTAGTGGAGATTTGTGGCTATCTTTAATCTACTACTTCCTCTCTCTATTCTTGGGTCCATTTCCAACGTAGCAATCTCATGATGGGCTTTCTTTCCTCCATGGAATGCAGACAGACAGCCGAGGAGCTAAGGAACTTCCACCAGCCAGTTCTTTGTAGGCTCCATAGCAGCTTCTCTATGGATCGCTTTTGTATATCTGTCTTCAATCCAGCAAGATAGAATTATTATCCTCTGATGTTCAATGAAGAAGCCAGAACCCACAGAGTATAAATGATTTACTCAAGGCCTCAACCTTGAGTGGACCAGCCAGGATTCAAATGACGATCTACCTAATTGCAGAACAAAAGCTTTTCAGTCACTCCTCCTCTGTATGCCATCTCTCTGGGTCTCTGTTTCTTTCTAAGGGGAAAATAGATTGATTTTCCCAAGGTCCATTCTTAAGCTAAAGTATTATAATAATCCCAACACACTAGTTTTCTGAAGAAATACATACTACTTTTCTGCATCTCTCAGATGAAACTTAGACCCCCATTGGGATCTATTTATAAGTATCTTGAATCATTTTTGCAAATCCAAATGGATCTTATGAAAGGTCTTTCCAGTTCTGGTAGTGAGCATTAACTTCTAAAGCCCTTCCCAGGCCCATAAATTTCCTGAGAGTATTAGATTGGTTAGCTGCCCCCAGGAGATGTCAAGGACAGAAGTTTGCCAGTGCTTGCTTAAAAGCTTTCTGTGGCTCCTCCCATTGTCCTCAGGATAAAATCCAAACTCTTAACGTGGCAGAATAGGCTCCTGGAGACCTATCTGCTTCTCCACGCTCATGTTATCCTGCCATACGGAGATGCGTCAAGCTTCCTGCAGGACCCTTACGTGTGCCGTTGTCTCTTAACTCCTTGTCATTCTTGGAGACATTGTGCATGTATCACAGAGGTGGGGACACCTACTACTTCTCCTCTCCCACAGCACTCTAGGCAATACCCCTGGGTACTGCATTTATATCTCTCTGAAAAGTATGATGAGCTCTCTGAAAAGAAATATGTCTTTTTCTTTATTGTAACACCAAATTTCTGCCCCAACAGTGACTTGCACAGAGTAGGCAGGCATCCCAAGAGTCATTGACATGAGCACAGATCACAACATTAGGGTAAGTCTCCATCTGTCTTATTCACCACAAAATCCCCAGTGCATAACACATGTCAGAAACTCAACAAATCTTCCCCAATCCTGCTGAAATAAGCCTCCTCCTTCGTTGCCTTATGTCCTTAAGTCCTTCCTATTCATCAAATAGCTGTAAGAACTCTCCATTCTCCAGACTTCTACTCTGCTATCCTTTAGTGACTGGAACCTGTCCCTCCTATTGGATAGATGATTGTGACAACGGGCACGATATATGAGGCTACTATTCTCTGATACTGTACAAAAGACAATACCAAACAATACCAAACCATGGTTTCCAGAGAGGAAACACATGCATGGCTAAGCAGCAGAGAAGGAGCGGTCAAACGGAGCACAGCCATCCTGCAAGTGGAGGCACAGGTGCTGACATGGCCAGAATTTGAAAACTGGCTGACTGGAAAGAAAGGAACCCAAAAAATACAAGCCTTATTGAGCACCTGCACGCTAGGACTTAATCAAAGCCGAGAGACGATGAGTCACCTGGAGTAGAAAGGCCCTGTTGAATGCTGTAGCCTTCTGGGAGTGGCAGCAGGAAGGTCGTCATCTGTTCAGAACAGGTTAATCTAGTCAGGGAGAGAAGACTACTTTTGGCTTGCTCTCATGGAGTTTAGGCTAAGATTTGAAATGATCAGGCTAAGCTAGCCAGAGATTAATTTCCTACTTCAGCAAAGCTCAACACACTTCGAAGGGAGACAGCAAAACCAGAGCTCAGATATCCTAGGACTCATAATATACAGTGGAGAACCAAACATCAGGCGGTGATAAAGAGGATGCAGATCCATATGAGGAAAGTGACATCATCCAAACATGAGTGGGCAAAGAGAAAATCTCCATGAAGAGATACACCAAAGGGAAATTCTCGAGTTGAAAAATGTAATGTCTGAAATGAAATTTCCATCGATGGATTTAACCATTGTTTATAACCTGTACAATAAAAAAGCCATGCATTTGTAGACAGGGCTATGGAAACTGCCAGAACTAAAGGAGAGAGAGTATGAGAGACTGAAGAGCGCTTCCCTGACATGTAGGTGAATACTACTTAGTATATCATGAAATCAGAATGCTGTGCAAGGAGACATATATAAATAAGAGGTGAGAATTACCCCAAATTTAATACAAACTAAACTCACAGATTCAGGAAGCTCAAGAAACCCCAAGAACAAACACAAAACCATAATAATAATCACTGAAAATAAGATATATAGAAAATCTTGCAGACACAAATTGTCCATTTCCTGTGAACCAATTTCTCCATCTGTAGTTCTCCATCTTTCTCCAGACTCCCTCATCCCTCTTCAGCTCCACTTTGATTCTCCCTAGCCCAGAGCTCTATGTCTATGTTTCATTGCCCCTGTGAGATTTTTAATTTTGATGGCTAGAAATTGATTTTTTTTTAGTTACATTTAATTTTTTTTATTTGGGGGACATGTGGCACAATGCACATGCAGAGATCAGAAGACACCGTGTGGGAATCTCCTTCCACCATGTGGGTCCTGGGATAACCTGAGGTCCTCAGGCTTGGTGGTAAGTACTTCACAGCACATTGCAATATCTCGCCAATAGTAGTTACTCAGTAAGCGAATTATGTTAATGAATGGAGTACACAAATGAATAAGCATAAGAATAGCACAAATTAGTTATCAAGTCTTGGCCATCTGAACAATTTCTAAAAAAACAAGGACTCAGGTCTTCCTACAATTTCAAAATAACCATCACCTTCCAGAATAATATTAGTCAAACCCACAATTTATTGAGTGTGCACTGGATGGCTGGCATTGTGGCAAACCATTAATAAACACCTAATTAAAGTCATCATCCTGGGAAAACCAAAGGGCAAACAGTTAAATAAATTGCCTCAGGCCATATATTTAATAAGTGGTTTTTCTAGACTGTTCTCTCAGAATTGATTTCAAAAGCTGTATTTTTTTTTTATAACCACTGTCTCTATTCCCTACTGCAACTAATTCTTACCAGGCACCTTCATGCTTCTTGTATTTGCTCATTTTATTCTGTCTGTCTGTCTTATGCTTCCCACATCTATCTGGTGAAATCCACTTCTCACTCTAGGTCCACACCAAGTGTTATCTTTGGAGAAAAAGTCTGTTCACGTACAACCATGACCCAGAAAGCATGACTAGTGGACGCCCGATAAGACCACCAATGTGAATCATGTGTTTTCCACCTTAAAGAAATGCATAATGAAATCAAAGAGCCCCATGAAAAGTGGGGTCGCTGTATGAGAGAAGGGAGCAGTGTGGATTTAGAAGGCCCTGAAGCAGCCTGCAGGGGTCAGAGAGGCATCCCAGAAGAAGTCATACCTGAGATGAATCTAAAGGAAAGGGCCAAGTCTAAAGTATCCATGGAAGAAGAAATACTTTGAATGAGGACCTGGGCAGAGACCCAGGGTCAGTCGGATGGTGGGAAGAAATCTCAGAAACTGTTCCTTCTTCAGGATCTGTCTCCAGCAGGCTCATGCTGGTCTGGGGTCCCTAACAGAAGTCTGTGGTAACTGACTCCTGCTCTCTCCACAGCCTAGGGAATTCAATTCCTTTCAAATAGATATGCCTTAAAAGTGAGAAGTTAATGGCTCACAATCTTTCAAATTTAGAGGAAATCCATATTTGTCCCCGCTTTATAGAGTGGTATTATTGGATAATCAAACAGGACTGTTTTCTTTAAATAGACCGGTTTCCCTTGCCCCCTTCTGGTTGCTCCTGGCCACCTCCATAGGCTGCGGAGGGGGGATGATGCTTACCAGGGCCCAGGCCCAGGTTGATCTTTTTATTCTAGACTGTGTAATTGGCCCTTGCAGACAGAGGTTAATTTCCCACCATGAATTCCCTTACCAAAGTAGCTCTGCTCCTGGGGGTAAACCACGGAAGAAATTGCTTCCAGGTGCCACCTGGTCTCCTCTGTGGCTGTGAGGGAAGCCCTGTGGAGCCTGGCAAAGAGAAAGGGCTTGGAAGCCAAGCCAGGGTTTGAACTGAGCCATTTGCTAGCCAAGGGCCTCTGGAGGTTCAGTGGTATAATCTCCGGACTTCAGTTTACTCATCTGTAAAATAGGGATAATAACTCTCTGTTGACCCTGGGAAGAGGCTAAGGGGGTTTGGCACAGCACTGGTAGAACAAGTGCTTAACAAATGTTCTTGCCTCTCGGGTACTCCATGCAACACTGCCAAGTTACCAAATCCTGCCCCCATCTGCCTCTTTATTTCTCAGGGATTTTTCTCTAGAAGGCCTTCTAGGGAACCTACCTCCTAAATATTCCCTCTCTGTCAACAAGAGGCAAGAACAATTCTTCCTCAAAGGGACCGTGAAGGCCAACTGGTGGCAGAGACATTCCGTAACTCTACTTTTAAATAATCTATGGGTATTTCTTAGAAGGGCTCCATTGACACTTTGGGCCGGGCATTTTTATCATTCACAGCACCAGGGTATTCAGTGCTAGTGGTAGGCTCTTCAGTCACCTGCACACAGCTGCAGCCACCCTCCACACACAGGCGCCTCATGCCCACCTCAGATAGCATGGCCATGGGACATTGGAAAACTGATTTCATCTGTGCAGTGTTACCTTCTGTGTCCTCAAAGTATTGCATGGGACAAGTATGTAGATGCAGGTCGCTACAGCTACTCTGTATTTACTTTTAATATCATTTTTCTAATTATGCAAATAGTGCACGGTAGGTGGGAAAAAAGTCAAACAATGGGAAAGCATGACAAGTAGAAGGGAAGAAAACATGTAAGTCCCCAGCATTAACATTTAAATACCTATGCCGTTTCTCTTATAAGCAGTCATAAAGTCACACAGTTAAAGATCGGAACAGGACTGAAGGGTATAAGATGAAGAGGGTATCAGCATCCCCCTCACCCTGTCATTCGCAGCTTTATGTGTATCCTCCTAGAGATTTCTATGCCAAACTTACTAGTCTATACCTTTTCAAACACTAATGGAATCCTGTGCTCTGTTGTTCAGAAGCCTGTGTTTGTGTCTGATGGGCAGTATTCTGTAGCTCACTCCCTAACAACATGCTGAGAATGTCCTCACACACACACACACACACACACACACACACACAACCTTCCGGTGTATTCCGTAGACTACAGGGCCCTGGCTACGCTCATGTCTTCTTCACAGTTGCAGATGGCACCGCCCTGTTGTTTTCTAAAGGAATAGAAAATAGACTTATACACAGGTGGGGGACTCAATTCAGTGATCCCAAGCCCAACAAAAGACTAGAGACACGTGAGGCTAAGGCAGGAAGCCTGGGCTTAGCTCAGCCACTCTGTTGCTGAGTGGCTTTGAGCAGTTCTGTTTCATAAAACTCCAGGGCAAAATGACTCTCAGACCTCTCACGTACCCGTGAGTCTAAAAGTTTGAAAGTTATGAAATGATCCTGTGATCCAGTGAAAGAAGATGCACAGAACTCTCTTCGTTTAGACAACGTCCCTGAAGCAGTGTCTTTGGAGAGGGGCGGGTTCCTAGCAGCAGTGTGGGGCAGGCAGGCAGGGGTGGGAAACCCCAGCAAAGTCTGTGCAGAGGAGCTAGAGCTGCTGAACGGGAAGATGAGAAGGTTGAGATGTGAGTTAATGACTCTCTGCATGGTGTCTCTGAAGACAGTTCTCAACATTTGCTCTTAGTGCTCTCTGAAGATGAAGTAAAAGAAAAGGCACCAAAATGGAAGCAGGGAAGATATGTATGAGGTGCAGAAATGTGTTCGGTTGTCAGTATTAAACAAAACAGAAAGCACAATTGCTACCGAGACGGAGCGTGTGGGTCTCTACCTCTGGGTACGTTTAATTGGGGCTAAAACATTTGCCTGGGGACAAACAGAGAAGATGGGGCCAAGCATGTTGATAGGCACTTCCTATGTCCTATGATTCTTGCGGTCTTTAAATGCTAAGTGCTGACCAAAAGCTAACCTTTGCTTAATGTTAATAGAATCTAGAGGGTCTTGACACTGGTGATTAATATTCTAATGAGGAGAGCTGTTACCAAATGCCACTGAACTGTTATGCTCTTTGTCTTGCATGGAGCTAATTTATTAATAAACAATTTGCAGATTTTTATTTTCTGCTCAATTTCATGTTATTCAGGCCTGTGAGTTTAAGGATAGGGGGACATAGCTGAAGAGTGTAATGATGGCTGATCCTCAGCCTCAGTTCTGTAGATCTAACACAAAAATAAAATTCCAAGGAGAACCACAGAGACCAGAGAACAACTGAAACCAAGGCTGTCCATTGGGAATTAATTACCACCTGAATCTCGGCCCTCGAGCGAGGCGTTGTGAGTCCTTTGAGATGTACGTTCTGGAGGCTGAGGAGATGGCTCCGTGGGTAAAAGCACTTGTTACAGAAGTCTGGGACCTGATCTGAATCCCTGACACACGTGGCAGTGTGTGCCTATAATTCTAGCACAGAGGGAGGACAGAACCGGGAGGATCCTGCTAGCTCACTGGTCACCAGCCAAGTTAGTCAGCCAGTTTCTGGTCCAGTAAGAAGGGAAATAAAGTATAGCAGAGAGATAGAACAGGCACTTGATGTCTTCCTTTAACCTCTGCATACGGCCATATGGGCACTCCCCCCACACACACACACACACACACACACACACACACACACACACCACAGAGAAAGAGAGAGGGCATTTGAAGGGTTAAAGAGATGACTCCACAGACACTAGCGTTTGCTGCTCTTCCAGAAGACCTGAGTTTGATTCTCAGCACCCATATTGAGTGGCTCGCACCCACATCTAACTCTAACTCCAGGGGCTCTGACACCCTCTCTGTCCTTTGTGGACACCTGCAGATACATGTACGTACACAAATGCAGACACAGAGAGAAACAACTAAGAAATCAATCTTTTAAAAATCATAGTTTACTCACCATTTAATTATTGTGATTTTTCCATTTTGTGTTTTTTTCACACGTTATATAATAAATTAGCCTGCACTTTAACTGCTTGGAACAAAGTTTCTGAGCGCCAGGGATTCATGAGCATCTTAGGTCTCAGCTAGGCTTGCAGTCATCTGAAGACTTGCCTGGAGCTGGAGGACCCACTTCTAAGACGGTACACTCACTGCTGGAGAGCGGAGGCTGTTGCCGTGCAGCTTCAGGTCCTGGGCACATGTGCCTCTTCACAGCTCTCTGAACATCTAAACAGCATGGTGGCTGATTTCCCCATGGCAAGTGACTTGAAAAACCGAAGGTCTTCCTAGGCTTGGAAATCGCGTTCTGGATTTCCAGTGTTGGGGTCACAAATCAACTCCCCTGTGAATTATACAAGGGAAGAGATGTTAAAGTAAAGGCCGATGGCTGGCTACACTTCAGGTGGGGTCCCCTGGGATGGAAGGAGATGACAGTGCACGCCTTTGTGAAACACAGATCTGACCCCCAGTCCTGGCCCCAGTCCTGGCCCCCATCCTGACCCCCAGTCCTAGCTCCCAGTGGTAAGCTGCCAAAGGCAAAGAACATGACTTGCCTTAAACCAGTTTCTTAGTTTTTCAAATAGAAATGATAGTACCTACCTCTCAGCGTTGTGAAGATTAGATGAGGTAAATCCAGTAAAGTGGCACCACCCTACAATCCCAGGTACCTGGAAGGCCGAGACAGGAGGAATCCAAGTTCAAAGCCACCATGGGCAACTTAACGAGACTCCATTTTTTAAAAGTAAAGTAAAAAGATGGGTGAGGAAGGGTCTAGGAAGGGATGTAGCTCAGAAGGAGGGGTCTTGATTAGCACGCACAGGGCTCTGGGTGTCCACTCCCAACATGAAGAAAAACTTAGGTGAGATAGAATGTTTAAAGTGCTTCAGTGCCCTGCGACACAGGAAGCAGCATCTAAAGGTGACTACGTTTATTACTTATAGAAACTTCTTATTGACAATGTTTTAGATTTAATAGATATCCTATCTCAAAAAATAAATAAATAAAGGTTCGTTCACGTGCCCTCTGCTCCGGAAGTTTTGAAGAAGAAACATGTGTATGTTAATGTCTATAAAGCACACTGACATCAGCTCACAGCCGGATGATACTGGACCACCCGTCCCTGTAGCTATCACACAGATCAAGACATGAAAGATTTTCCACGGACACTTGCAGGCCCCCTCGTGCGCCCGCTTGCTCCGGGATAACCGCCGCTCCACAAGGAGAACTGTTCCGCCGTTTGCGTGTCACTTCTGTGACACGACTGAACTTTACAGAAGCAGATCCTGAGGCTCGTGCTTGTGTCTGGCTCCTTTCGTCTTGCCAGGAACGTGTGAAAGTCAGTAGGGTTCATCCTTAGTGCTCCAGATGTGCTTGCTCATTGCTGTGGAGCAGCATGCACGATGATGTATTTACTCACCCACTTATTGATGCGTATGTGGATAATTTCTAGAGCATTTATAAATAAGATTGCCTTGAACATCACGATTATTCTATCATCGTCACCACAGGTGTATAAATGTGCCCTACTGGGAGGCAGTATGATCGACAGAGAAATAATATAATCGAGAAGAAACAATAAAATAGTAGCTGTTTCAGTCCTGGAAGTTACTAAACTTCTTGCAAACCAAGAATTAACTACATATTTGTATTCATTCCCCATTTAACTTTCACAGAAGCCATTTAAGGAAACATAACTACCTTCATTTGGCTGTATAGGAAACTGGATTCGATTTCAGAGGTTTGGTGTCAGCTTAATCCGTGTGGCCCCAGAGTTCTAACACCAGGAATGTGGCCCCATAACCTGTCATCCACTTAAAACATGACAGGTTCCCTTGGAATCTTCCCAAGCCACAGTTGCTTCCTCTGGAAACCAGGAAGATACTGCTTATAATCACAGAGGTGACACTTGGGAGAATGAACTATAAAAATCACATAGTTCTACATCTGGATGATAGTATATATACAATTAATATTCATTCTCCGCCTTATGAAAAAATATGTCTTTCATGTTAGAGGTGTTTCTTTGGGTCTTAAAAAAATAACATTATTGGAGCTGGAGAGATGGTTTAAAGATTAAGAGCACTGTCTGATCTTCCAGAGGACCTGAGTTCAATTTCAAACAACTACATGGCAGCTCACAACTGTCTGTAACTCCGGTTTCTAGGGATCCGACACTTCACATGGACAGGGAAACACCAAAATGCACATAAAATAAAAATAGAAAGAAGGAAGGAAGGAAGGAAAGAAAGAAGGAAGGAAGAAGGAAGAAAAGAAGGAAGGAAGAAAAAAGAAGGGAAGAAAGGGAGAAAGAGGGAAGGGAGGGAGGAAGAAGTCATTTAAAAAATAGCATTATCATTTCAATAGATGCCAAAAAGGCATTTGACTATGTTGAACACCCTTCATGATAAAAGCCCTGAACAAATCAGTCATGGGGACAATGAGATGATTTAGTGGGTAAAGGAGCCTGCCATGCAACTTTGATTCGATCTCCAGGACCCACAAGGTAGAAAGAGAGAACCAACTCCCACAAGTTGTCCTCTGTCCTCTGCATATCTGGTGTTTGAACCCAGAGCTCTGTGCACATGAGGGAAGGACTCTACTACAGAGCTACATCCCCAGTCCACACCAATGAATTATAAGTTTTTAATTAGCATGCAAAGTAATAGGTTTCATTATGGTATCTGCACATATTCATATCCTGTGCTTAGATCATGTTCATTCACCATTACCACCCCAAGTACTTTACCTTCATGGAAACGCGCACACGCATGAGAATGCAAAGTATTTGTCTTTCTGAATCTAGCATTTTCTCCTTCACATGGGGACTGCACTGAGTTTGTGGGTTACAAACTGCTTTTGGTTACACAAGCAGTTTCCGTACATTAATTCTGCTGATCTGTGAGTGAGTGTGTGTGTGTGTGTGTTGTGGGGTATTTTCATCTTCTAGTGTCTTCTTCAATTTCTTCAGTATTTTAAAGTTTTCACTGCAGAGGCCTCTCACCCCTACAGTGGCACCTGGTCTTAAACATCTTTTTGAAGCTATTTGGATGGGGTTGTTTGTTTCTGTATGCTGATTGGGTGTCCTGCTACTTTGCTGAAAGAGTTTATGGTGAAGTCTTTAGAGGCTTTTAAATATAGGATCACATCATCTGCAAATGAGGATAATCTGACTTCTTCCTTTCCTCCGTGTGTCCCTCTTATTTCTCTCTCTTGCCTTATGCTTGGCTTAGAATTTAGGTGTTCTGTTGAATAAGAGTAGACAGAATAAACACCATTGTCTCATCCTTGCTTTTAGAGGCAATGTCCCCAGTTTCCCTCCATGTAGTAAAGCATTGGCTGTAGGTTTGCCATATACAGGCTTTACTATGTTGAGGTAGTGCTCTCTCTAATTTCTCTTTTTTAAAGTTCTCTTCTATGTTGTGCATAAGCACACATGGGACAGCACACATATGGAAATGTAAGGACAACTGTGGAATCTATTCTCTCCTCCCAACTTGACGTGGGAACCAGGGAATAAACTCAGGCTGTCGGGCCCAGACAGCAGGAACATTTACTTGGAGAGCCATCTCTCCGTCCTCCCAATGCCTGATTTCCTCGAGGCTTTTCTAGTGAGGAGTAGCACTTTGTCAAAGGCTGCCTTGGCATCATTTAGGATGATAATGTGACTCTGTGCCTGAGTCTGTATGTGTGCTATGTTGCATCTTCTTTCCTCTCTGTAATGGCACTGACTTGGCCACAGTGTGTGACATTCTTAATTTTTTGTCAAACTCAGTTTATGAATCTATTGTTGCATTTTTTTTTTTTTTTTTGGTTTTCTGAGACAGGGTTTCTCTGTTGTAATTCCGACTGTCCTGGAACTCACTCTGTAGATCAGGCTGGCCTCGAACTCACAGAGATCCACCTGCCTCTGCCTCCCAGGTGCTAGGATTAAAGACATGGGCCACCATCACCCAGCTGTTGCAAATTTTTGTATCTGTGAAACTGATCCATGATATTTTGTTGTCTTTATACCTGGTCTGGTTTTGCTACCAGGTTAACAGTGGCTTTTATAGAATGTGTCTAGTAGTACCCCCCACTTCCATCCTGTTTTGTGAAATAATTTGAGGAACATTGGTGTTAATTATTATTCAAAAGTTTGGTAGAGCTTGGTAGTTAGTCTGTCTGGAATTTTCTATATTAGAAGATTCTTTTTTAATATAACTATTTTATTTTTGAAATAGGGTCTTAGAGGTCTTGTGTAGCCCAGACCGGCTTTTAACAGACTAGCCAGGGCTGGTCTTGAATTCCTGATCCTCCTGCTTTTACCTTCTAAGTGTAGAGATTATAGGCATGAGCCATCACACCTGTTTTATGTGGTTCTGGGGATCAAACCCAGGGCTTTGTACATGCTAAACAAGCACCTACTGACTGAGCTACACAGTCTAGCCTGCTGTTTAAGACTCTTTACAGCTGCTTCAATCTCATTGCTTATTCTAGTGAATTGTTTATATCCTTTTGATTTCATTTTGGTATGTGATTTGTGTCTCGGAATTTATCCATTTCTTCAATTTCCAGGGTTCTTTTAAAATGTAGTTTTCTGAAGGTTCTCTAAATAACACCCTGGATTCCATTTGCATCTGTTTCCAATATGCCCTGTGTTGTCTCTAATTTGAGTGCCCTCTCTCTTTCTTTTGGTTAGGCCAGGAGGGCACAGAAGGACCTCCCCTCAGTAACCTGGCTTTTCCAGTGTTCTCCAGTCCCGCTGAGAGTTTGTCAGTACTGTTTGTCCTTTCAAATAGCTGATTCAGATTTTCACTGATTCTTTGACTTGTCCCTTACTTCTAATTTTATTAATATCTGCCCTGATCCTATCACTTCTTAAATACCTAATAATTATTATTAAGTAAATAAAGGTTGCTGGAAGGCAAACATTGTGTTCTAAGAGTCACTTATAACTTGAGATGTTTACTAAGTCACTAATGGGCAAGAAAGATGGATGGAGGGATGATTCTCATTGTGGGCAGGATGGAGCGGGCTAGCATGAGATTTCATCACGCTTCTCAGAATCCTACATAATATAGCGCCGTAGGAGTCATTTATTTCCAGGATTTTTCTCGTCTATATCTTCAAGCCATGGTTGAGCATAGGTAACCGAAACCATAGAAAATGAAACTGTGACTGACCGAAGAGCCAGTGGTGGCATCGGCGGCGACGTTAGCGGTAACCGCAGCAACGGCCGATGCGTTTGAAGGACGGCTCTTTCTTTTCTTCCCTTCTTTCTTTAAAAGTAACTTTCCGGCAGTCAGAGCAGGCTAAGATGAGAATAGGCTGTCTCTGGAGGGAATGGTGAGTTTCTCGTTGTGTCGGCAGCAAGGACATAGGGGATGAGATTCAGGCCTTGGGTTTGAGATGTGTAGGTGCACAGGTTAGAAGGGTTTGTGTTGTCCTTCACCTTCCAGATTGAGTCCTTCGGTGAGACTCTGATCCTAAGAACCAAATATAACCCCCACCCTTCATCTTGGGAGAGGAACTGTGCTCAAAAAATAATCCTTCTCACAACTCTTGAGGTTACCTACCTTTTCAGAGAGAGAGGAGAGCTAAAGCTTACTTAGTTTAATGAATTTGGATTTAATGAATCTGGATTTAATGAATGCCAGATAGAATACTCTGCGTTGTGGATTATATTCTAAGCTTTGTATTGGTACAACAAGGCAGAGGTGGAAACCTCCATTTTAAACCTAAGGAAACTAAGACTTAGAGGTAAGTAACTTACTACAGATCACAGAGTGAAAGTTAGAAATGAGCTTTGAGCTTAAATCTAAATTTGCTTTATTCCAAAGCCTGGTCTCTCCATTTTCCAGATGGGAAACCCGAGGCCCAGAGAGGTATGGAGAAAATCAGAGTCAGCCAGTCTGAGTGGCTTTGTCCTGGCTCTGTTCCCCTTCCTTCCTGCTGTTCCAATCCCCTCCACATGACAGTTGTCCAGTACATGACTATCCATTTCCTCTTGAGAATCCCCTGAGAACTCTCCTTGATGGCTGGGAAAACCTAGTTCTGGTGAGGTATCTTGGATTAAATCAAGGCACAAAGAATGTTACCAAGAGACCAAAGCCAGGGCTCCAACTCCTGCCCTGAGCTTCTACCTGACTTGGCTCCATGTTGGCACAGGAGATTTTCCTTAATAAGATGTGGCCACAAAGGTCTCTAGAGCAGGTGTTGGGGAAGCTGTAGAGGCTGAGAAGAAGGTACTCTGTCTCCTGATTCATCCCCTAAAGAGATTAAGCTCCTGAGTGGAGCACCTCCCCTCTACCATCTGTGGCACAGGTTGGGCGAAGTTTCTTCCTGGGGATGCTCCCACCTGCATCCCCAGTGCTGACAGAGTAGGCCTCAGTTCTGTGCTGCAGGTATAGTGGATGGTGCAATGGGAACACACAGAGGGGCACAGTTTAGATGACCTGAGCTGGGGTTGCCCTCACCTGTGAAAGGCCTCAGGCAGGTGCATCATAAATTAACATAAATACCGGCCACACAGTTTTTTGTTTCTATGGCAGATACCAAAAAGAAGCAATTTAAAAGAGGAAAGATGCATTTGGGCTCAAAGTTTCATAGGTGTAAGTCCACAATTCCTTGGGTCCATTGTGGAGCAGCAGAACATCATCGCTGAGAGAGCATGGTGGCACAGAACCATTCACCACCTGGCGACTGGAAGCAAAAAATGATAGACAGGAAGGGGGCAGTGGCAGGCAAAATATGCACTTTAAAGATGTTCCCATGGTGACCTGCATCCTCCAGCCAGGCCCACCTTCTAACAGTCCATTCAGTATAATCTCATCAGTGGATCAAACCATTGATAAATTTAACACCCTCATGATCCCAACACCTCTTACCAGCACTCCCAGATGGGAGCAAGCGTTCACCCAAGAGCCTTTATGGGGACATTTCCTATGCATAGCATAACAGTGAACATTCCATGAGTCTGAGATTCCATAAGGTAGTACCTCTGGCAAAGCCCCAGGGACTGCCATACATGGCCTTCAGGAAATACTTGTTGAATGAATAAACGAATGAGTGAATGAAGAATCAGAGAGTCAATGAGTGCTTTAACACATATGAATGGGATGTAAGGCCTTACATTCACAATGTGCTCAAGAGAGTGAATTCTCCCACCTCTTTCCAAGCGTGTGTGCTTGAAATATGCTTTCCAAACAGATATTGGAAAGAGTAACATGTGTCAGAAGAAAAGTCCAGGCTAAGGCCAGAGAGGTCAGGACAGCAAGCTCCTGTGTGTAATCAGTAACTGTGAGAGCAGTCACGGAGACCCTCTACAGAGGTCGGCAAGGACAGCCCTCAGCCTGCCTTTAACATAAGCTAATCTCAGAGGATTCATCACAGAATAACAACCTTTCAAAAAGCAGCAGCAGCAGCAGTGGCCATTAACACCATTGGGCACTGTCGTGCCTGGGATGGCTCAGCTAGACCTCCGTAATCATTTATGACACAGGGACTTATCTGTTGCCCTTTGAATAAGCCCTTCTTCAGGAAGTTCATGAGCTCAGGCCTGGCCGGATGGCTGTGTGGGAAATTGGCAGCAAGATGGTTCCTACTTAGTGTGAACAGGTTCCAAAGTGCAGGCTCTATGGGGGTGTTGAGGAGGACTGGAAGAAGGGCCCCACTTGACCACCTGAGACATGATGACACTGAGACCATCTGTGGGGATCCTCCAAGAGGAAGTCCAGGGTTACAGCTAGACATCATGCTTTTGCCTATCACAGAAGCAAGTAGGAAATAGGAGTGCAGGGGGTGGGACTTCTGACTGTGGCTGAATCTCTAATAAGATTCTCTGCCTCTGGTTCTTAGAAGAATCCAAAGATCTTAGTGGGCCTGGGATGAAATGACACAAGGCATCCAAGAGTCCCATACCTTATTGGACTAGAAATACCAAGAAAGCAGAAGACTCACTCCCTACAGGTTCCTAGTCCTGACATGAAGTACCAACCAGAAAATTTTGGGGTTGCTGCTGACTGAGGGAAGCAGCCTTTCTGTAGAGGAAGACTAATAGCACTAGCCCATCCTTGCCCCAAACCAGCTGCACACAGGTATCAGCCTCTCATGTAGCAGCCTCAGGGCCACTGTGCAGCTGATCTAACCAGGCTTCTTGGGTATGGTTCCCATGTCAGCTCAGAGACACTGGAAGCAAAGGAGGTGCTGAAGGGAAACCCAAAGAACAGAGCCACGGTTTGCTGGCAACTGAATCAAGCAGCAGAGCTGCGCTCAACGTAAGCCGAGAATTGAAAATAAGTATGGAGAGCTGGAGTAGTGGGAGCAGACTTTTAGGAATGCTGTGTGTTTTTGTTTTTGTTTTTGTTACTATGATAATATACTTAACAAAAGCAACTTAAAGAAAAGGGGTGGATTTTATTTTTTGACTCGTGGTTTCAGGGAATAGAGTCCATCATGCATAGCGAGCACAGCAGTAAGCCTGTGCGGCAACGGCTCACAGTGTGTCCGCAGTCGGAAATCAGAAAGACGAATGCTGGTTTTCAGGTCGATTCCTCCTTTCTCTGTTTTTATTCAGTCTTGGCACTGGTGATGCACCCATTTTCGGGGCAGGTCTTTCCTCAGTGAAACCTCTTTGGAAACATGGTCAGAGGTTTGCCCAGAGGTGTGTCTCCTGGGTAATTCCAAGTCCAGTCAAAATGATAGTGGAAATTAATCTTTACAACTTTCCAAAGAAAAGTGGGCTATCTTAAGGTGGCATATACAGACACAAAACTCAACTTACCTGTAACTACTATTGTTATCTTAGTCATTCATTACTTCACTCAGCAAGAAGTTCTGAGGCAGAGCAATTCCAGCATGTGATATCAAAGCTCAGGGAAGTTCTTGGCTTCTGTTACTCCAGTCTCAAGTATCATATGCAGATGGCTCAACACTCAGGGGACTCCAAGCTTCCCCTCATGTCAAACTGGCCCATGGCCACACTTCCGAGAGGAGAATGGGAACACTGTAATTTGCCAGCCAGAATCCAGCAACTGAGGCACGTAACAGAGGCCTGGCCTAACAGAATCAGGATGCTGTTAGCAAGGGCCATGGTATTGGTAGGCGACCAAGAGAGGCTGCCACAAGCAAAACATAATGTAATTAGCTCCACTCCCCTGCCTGCAGGGCCATTATGGGATGCAATGAGATAATGGTGTGAAAGCGTTTCCTGCAGCAGCAAGGGTTCTGCACATGGGATGAGTTGTTATTATCCTTATGAAATAATTACATGTCTATTATAGAACAATAGCTGATGCCTGAATGCAATCTTCTGTCCTGCTCCTGCCTTTGCTTCCTTGCTTGTCATGCTCTGCCCTGCTTCAACACACACACACACACACACACACACACACACACACACACCAAGGAGATACGAAGCATCCATGTTAAAATACGACAGAGACTGAGAAGATGGCTCAGGCAGTCAAGTGCTTGTCCTGTGAACATAAGAACCCAAGTTCAATCCCCAGCATCACATGACGTGGGAGCAGCCAAACATGTTCTTGGAGGGGCGGGGCTTGGGTACGCTATATGCCTATAATTCAAGCACTGATAGATAAAGATGGGGGTATTGGGCCTTGCAGGCCAACATAGTTTGCTGAATCATAAGCTCTAGGTTCAGGAAGAAACTGTTGCAGCAATTTTGAGGTAGGTGCCTGATGTCAACTCGTGACCTACACACACACACACACACACACACACACACACACACACACGCGCGCGCATGTGCACACATTCCATATGCCAAGAACTTTACTTCACAGCAATGGATGACAGTGCTCTCTGCAATGCTGTCTGCATAAAGATGTCACTCTAGGAAAGAATATAGACTTGAAAATCAGACCATTGCAGATTCCAGTTCAGTTTTATGCAGTTCCCATGCTGCATGGCTCTGTAGACACTGTATTTTTTTCTAAATGTGTTTCTTTGGAAAAGAGAAACAATAAATTCACACCACAGACTCCTGTGAGACTCAGAGATAAGGCACATCAGGTGTAATGCCTGGTGCAGAACAGGTAACAAGTGGCCACAATGCTCCGGTAGAGCTTCGGGGTCTGCGCTGGATCCCAGCCAGGCGGGCACTACACTGTCCCCATTCTACAGCCAACATGCTGAACTCAGAAATGTTCACCCAGGGTTGCACAGCTTGTAAATGGTAAAAAAAAAAAATGTACATCCAAGCAGGTAGGTTCAGGCTTCAGGCTCTGGCTGCAAGGCGAGGCTGCTCCAGACTTCCGTTTCCTGCTTGTGTACTTCCACCTCCAGTTTGGCTACAGGAGCTCACCTTCAGAGAGGAGTGCTTGGGCTGAGGGTCCTCCGCCACATGCAGGCAATTCTAGTCTTTTCTCTGCCAGGTTGACCACATGACCTTGGCCAGGCTGAATGACCACTGTAAATGGGAACCTCCTCATCTCTGAAATGGGAATAATACAAGTGTCTGCCTCATCAGATTGTTGTGGGGATTAAAAATGGATATGTGTCTTCCACACAGTGTGACAGAGTGTCTGCAAAGGAGGAAGTGTGAGATCGATAGTAGCCACTGTGATCCTCGTTGTGTCTTTCCCCCCTCCCCCCTGCATAAAATTCCTCCTGAGAGCAAAGGATTCGGTTATTCAGACAGAACGCTTGAGGGCGGCTTCCTTCAGAAAATCATAGACTTTCAGAATGTAGTTACTTAACCTTGCTGACCTTCCCTCTTCTCATCTGCTAAATGGGGTAATAAAGAGGAACTCAGAGACAGACTCGGACTCACAGAGTGGTGCGAATCAATCTTGCTAGCTTTATTACTGTAGCATTAGGAGAGCTCAGTAGGTAACCTCGTCACAGGTTCATTTTCAGCTTCAGGGAAGTTTGGTGGCTCAATTCCGGAGGCACGGCCTACTTGGTCACTGCTGCTGGGTCTAGAGCCAAAGGAGAAATGGCAGGCAAGATTGTACAGGAAGTTTCCCTAGATCCCAGCTCTCTCTCAGCTCATCACTGTGCCCCTGCTTGACACTTCTGTAGACACACTCTTCTCCTGTTGTTCCTTGACAATCGTGTGCTCTTTCCTACCTTTGGATCTCAGTACACGCAGATCTTTTTGCCTGGGACACTGGCCAGTCCACCCTGTACCCGTGCAGCACACACATGCGCACTCAGCACACACCTGTGTCTACCTGTCTCCTTAGGCTGACCCCTCACAGTTCACCACTAGGCTTCTGCAGAAGCAGCAGGAAGCGGACACTGAGTCTTCTATGAGTAAGGGCCAGCTCTGAGATGCCTGGCCTCATCAAATTACCGGGGAATTTGCCTGCCCTGCATTCACTTGGCCATTAAACAGAGAACGTAGCAAAGGCAGGTGAGGGCCCAATCTAAGTCCATAATTCCACTGGAGTATTGGTTGGAGCCATTGTGGAGTCGTGAGGAACTGCCTGCTGTGAACCCTCCAGAAGGAGACGAGCATCTCTTGTAGCATCTCCTTACATTCTCAGGCTTGCCAGAGAATCACACAGATCACACAGAACTTTCCATGTGCACCACATTCTGTCTCCCAGTGACTTTGCCTCATCTAAGCTAGAGGTGTTCCCAGAGGGATGTTCTCAAAAAAGGATCCTGGTGTCTAATAAAAGATTTGGATGAAAGGGACAGGGCAAATGGCTAAGTACATAAAGTACTTGACTTGGAAGCCCATAGACCTGAGTTCGAGTACCAGAACATACGTTAATAAAATAAATAAAATGTTGTGTATAGTGGGGCGTGCTTGAAATCTCAGCATCAAAAAGGTGGAGCAAAGCTGGATCTTGCTGGCCAGCCTAGCTTAGGGTGAATCCGAGTGTGGTCCGCAGCCCAGCCTGGCACACATCAGCTGCATGAGCATCCTCCTTGAGCATCCTGTTCTACATCTGTCAGCTGAGATGTAGAACAGAGAGAGATCCTGACACCTTACAGGGGGTATGCAGATTTAAGGAGATAAATCAT
This sequence comes from Cricetomys ansorgei, assembly GCA_026225945.1. NCBI lineage: Eukaryota > Metazoa > Chordata > Mammalia > Rodentia > Nesomyidae > Cricetomys > Cricetomys ansorgei. The sequence goes on from JAMJFZ010003206.1 coordinate 2,289,949, forward strand.
ATAAAGAGGTTTCCACAGTGCTAGACACATGCACTAGGTGTTCAGTTAATGTCTGTAACCTCCCTACACTCCAGCAACTGGCTCTTTTCCCTCCATGGCTCCCCATCTCTTTCCTCTTCTCTCTGTATCTGATATCCCCAACATCCGAGTAGCCTCACCTAGCAATCGGGTTATGCTCTTCCTCGGTCACAGGGCCTAGAAGGTTGCAGCTGTGTAAATTGAGTTGGGAGAAGGCAAATATCTGGAGATACAGCCCCAGGAAGTAATAAATGATTTTGAGCAGCTGTTTGGAAGCACTTTCTTAATCACATCTCAGTGCAGAAGTTAAGCTGCCGGAGCCTCCCTGATAGAGGGAGCTCTCCCTACAGCCAGATTGTCGAGGCCTGCCATCAATTTCAGTGGCTCTTTGGTCACATTTGCCAGCGTATTTTGACAGTGAGAGATAATACAGCTGGCCTTGTAGCTTCCTTTGCTCCCACATTCCATGGAAAATGGCCTTCTACCTAGCCCAAGTCAAGCCTCCAGCAGTCTAGATAAAACATCTTACACCCCTCTGGAGGCAGCTCCTAGGAAAGGCTGCAAAAGCCTGTGAGAGAAGCCTGGGACAGGAGCTAGGATTTGGCACTTAGAGCATCCACCAATCACCCTGCCCATCACCACTCTTCCCTTCCTCTGCACCCCTGCCTCTCCTGTGTAATGTGATACATTTCTGTCTCCTGCATCCCAGAGGTCTCCAGGGTAAAGGCTGCCTTTAGCTCAATGTCTGCAGTCCCAGTCAAGCCCCTCCCCCATGGAACTGCTGTGGGGTCTGATTGTGGTTGGCTATGAAAGGGAGATGAGAGAGAGAACAATTGGTCACTGGCTGGATACATGCTAGATGCATGCATGTCCACTTCTTCTGCATGGGACCCATGTTGAATAGAACCAGATTTAAAATCCTGAGTTTTTAAAAGATAAAGAACTTCCCAAAATCTGAGTTTCAGGTCTAGATCTTAGACACCGGACCTCCCTTAGGCTAGAGTCTCATTTAACCCCTTACAACTGGAATCATGTGTCCTGCACAAATCACATCGCCTGTCCTCAGTTTCCCTATCCATAGAGAGGAAAGGAGTGGGACAGATCAGAGGAGTTAACAAATGTGAAACTCATGTGTAAACTGTAAACACCATCACAGCTCGGTGCTGTTTTGATTAGGAGCTTAGTAAGTTATGATCCACTCTGATTTGTAATGGGAGCCACCCTAACGTGTAACAGATTCCAGCTATGTGTGAAATCATTGTGTTGGCCATGGGCACATGCGATGAATGAGATCCATCCCTGTCCTGGGGGATAGGACTCATAAGACACATGCGCCTGGTGGCCTTAGTTTGCAGAGTTTACTCATCTGTAACCCGGAAAGGTCTCCAGTCTCATCTGTGGTCCTCTCCTTATTAATCCCATTTGTCTAGCCCAGATAGCCTCCTTACTGTACCCCAAATGACCATGATCCTGCTACAAGGATTTTGTCATTGATGGGCTCCCTACCTGAAGCAGAGGCAGTCCCCAGATATTGAATGGTTCATCTTTCACTTCCTTTTACTGACTCCTCCTCAGGGAGACTGTCCCTTACCACACTGCTAAAACCCACATGCTCACCGCATCCCACTTGGCCCTGTGCTCATTTAGCATCTTTCATTCTGCTTACCCCCACTTGATATCCTTCTACACAGATACTTGCTGTATAGGTTATTGGTTTTATCTTCTACTAAAATGCAGCTTTTCCGAAGGCAAGGATCTGCCCTTCTTTGCCTGTCAGTCATGCGCAGAACAGTGCAAAGCAGGCACAAAATAACTAAGGAAAATGTCCGAGCTGCAACTGAGTTTTATGTATAAATAAATAAGTAAATAAATAGCAAATAACTTAATTTAAAAATAGGTAAAGGAACAAAATAGAAATTTCTCCAAAGAAGATGCCCAAGTGGTCAGTAAGTACATGCAAGCCAATCAGTTTCACAGTAGGAGAAATACAAGTCAAACCCACCAGAATAGCTGTATTCAGAAAGTTGGGCCACAAGTGCTGGTGAGACTGTAGAGAAGTCATCTGTTAATGGGAACGTCCAGGACAGCCACTTGGAAAGCTACCTGGCAGTTTCCTAAAAGGTTAAACACGGAGTTACCATCTGTTCTAGTGTCCTTTCTGATGCTGCGAAAAACAACTCCGAGGAGGAAAGGGCTTATTTTAACCTACAGGTTATGGTCCGTCACTGAGGGACGCAATGCCTGTTTGTTATTCCACCCAGCATTGCCTCTAACCAGGAAACTTACAGCCAGGGAAGTACAGCAGGAACTCTCAGAATGATGCTTGATGTCTTGTTCCAATTCACACTTCACTGGCTTTCTTCTATATCCCAAGGCCACCTGCCCAAGGAATGCTGCCACCCGCAGCACAGTGGGCAGATCTCTTCTATATCAATTAACAATAGAGACAATAGAGACACACACACACACACACACACACACACACACACACACACACACCATGCCCATAGGTTGATCTGATATGAGCAGTTCCTCAGCTGAGAGGCCCTTCTCAAGTGACTCTAGGCTGTGCCAAGCTGACAGATCTAACTAGGACAACATCCAATTCGACGATTCCACACCTAAGTTTATACCCAAGGGAAGTGAAAACATTCTCCCATGCAGAACCCCATGTGCAAATGTCTTTAGCAGCCAGTAATAATAGCCAAGAAGGAAAACAAGGGAGGTTTGATATGTGAGTGATCAAAATGTCACATATCCATCCAAGGCAATGCTATCTGGTAACACAGGGGAATGTGGGTTCATTTTTAAAGACATGTTCAGTAAGGGAAGTCAGTTATAAGAGAGCCCAGAATATATGATTCCATTTCCTTGAAAATTTCAGGATAGGCAAAACCTGTGGATAGAGAATAGAGCTGTGACTGTCTCAGATAACAAAGTCTGGGGTAGCCATGAGGAGGGCCTGCAGATGACTAGGATGTTTCTTTGGGGGTAATGCAGACACTCTAAGATGGATTGTAGTAACAGTCACGGCGCTCTATGAATACGTCCAATGCCATTGAGTGGTGTCCTTGGGATGGGTGAATTGTATGGCATGTGAATTATTTCCCAATAAAATGGAGATCATGAAAAATAAATTAGTGTCTTCCTCAAATATTGCTCTGCCACACAGCATACTAACTGGCAGACTGTCCATCCCGATGTGAAGACCAGGCCGACCCCAGGGCTATCTTCTCAGTGAGGAGGAGAAAGCTACTCCTTAGGCAAGCCCATGAAAGCAGAGCTCTGTTCTTCATGAATGAATGAAAAAACAAAAACAAAAACCAACAACAACAACAACAAAAAAAAAAAACCTCTCTGAGAAACTTGTGAGAAGGAGAGTGAAGATCAAATGCCCCAAGCCTGAGTAATTTATTGTGTCCTGTTTCCAAAGACCATTTTCCCAGAATGTCACAGAGACAGATGACCAGGACCTGCTTCTAAAAACAAGCACCATGGGGTTAGGGATGGTTGACTTAGTGGGAACCCTTGGGCCAGAGGCCTGAGACCCAGGGATTTACTAAATTGCATTACTGGCCTAAGTTTGGGATTTGCAGAATGTTGTTCTTACCTGGCTCCTCCCAGCAGGGATCGAGGGCGAGAACTGTCTTCCTGAGTTGAATTTCCAGTGTGTTGTCTTTCTATTAAAATAACTTCTACGGTTCGTTGCTTTGTTTTTTGTGTTTTTAATTCTCACCATTAAATTTGTTCCTTGAAAAGACTGGGCGATGAAAAAGTCAAGCACTGTGGGTGGCTCATGTCTGTAGTCAGCAAAGCTGAGGCAGGAGGAATGCCATGAGTTTGAGTTTGAAACCTGTCTGTGTTGCATAGTGAGTCCCAGGCAAGCAAGGCCTACAAAGTGAGACTTTGTCTCACAGAAACCAAACAAAGAGAGGGGGCAGGGAGGAGAGGAGAGGGAGGAGAGAGGAGAGGAGAGGAGAGGAGAGGAGAGGAGAGGAGAGGAGAGGAGAGGAGAGGAGAGGAGAGGAAGGAGTAGGGGATTAGGAATGGAAGGAAGGAAGGAAGGAAGGAAGGAAGGAAGGAAGGAAGGAAGGAAGGAAGGAAGGAAGGAAGGAAGGAAGGGAAGGAAATAAATAAACTTCATAATTCGACTGTCTGAAAGTAACTGATATTAGCATTTTTTGCAAGCTGTGTGCACACACACATGCACACCCCCGCCATACACACACACAGGTTTAAGAGAATCAAAAGAACCTTTCTGCAGTTCCCATCATGTTCTAATTGCTGCTTGCAGGCACAGTTGGCAGCACCTATCTGTCTATCCTGGCATTGTGTTTCTGTGCCCGACTTTATGTAACTACGCACTTGCTTTTAAAATTAAAGATATTTAACTATTTTAGAATTTTCTAAAAAGTTTTACTTTTTACTGTTATGTGATGAGAGCATCCTTAAAAATCTTTCAAAAGTCATTTTTGCGAAAGTTTCCAGAAGTGAATTTCTCAGTTAAAAATCAGCTTATACCTAGATATATCAGTAGTTTCAGCGTATAAATATGTATTTATATTTAAGACCAACATCTCTCTTAGCACCTACTAAACAGAAGACATTTTCATACTTATTACTCCACTCTCCCTGCAGCTTTAAAGCACCAGCTTGAAAGTATGAAAAGAACTATGTATGTTCGTTAGGATTTTTTATATTTTATTGGTTATTGATTTGGGGCATCAGATCTGCCAGTGCCTGCGTGAGGAGGTCAATTGACAACTTCCAGGAATCAGTTCTCTCCTTCCATCATGCGAACCCTGGGCCTCAAGCCCAGGCCCTGGGGCTGGATGACAAGAACAGCTACATACTGAGCATGTCCCCAGCACATCATTGTACACTAGATCAAAGATGTGAAAGCATATTCAAATTTTAAAAAAATTGTTCACACAATGGCTGTAAAATGTTTTTTTTATTTCAATTTTAGCTAACCTTTTTTGCCAACATGTTTATCCTAATTTGTACCTTCTATAAAAATCTTAGGAGCATCTGCTGGAAGAATCTGATTTTCCATTGTAACCAAAATTATTTCTATCCTGCGTCTTTTTTTTTTTCTTGTCTCCTTTACTCTTCTGAACAATGCCAGGAAGTGTAGACTACTTTGCTTCCATCTTTTGGAATGTTGGACTAGGAAAACATCCTTAGGTTTTAGTTCAAGTGAAAGGTGAGAGGAATGCCAGGAACATGAACCAGGAGCCAGTGCTCTGCTGACGCTGTGCCCAGGGCTCTTCCTCCCTGCTCCATGTCCACAGACCGCTGCCTCTGTCTATAGCCCATTGCCTGACAATAGCATGACTTCGTAATACTTTATCCAAACAATGTCCTTTACAATAATAGAGTCCCCCTGTTGATCCATGCAGAACAGCAGGTACAAATTGGGCCTGCCCCGCACAAACCAGACCAGATGATCACTCTAGATTACCAGATTCTCAACCCTTTGAAAAGGAAGGACATAAAATTGAAGCAAATATCCAGGCAACTTGTTGCTAATGTGAGACTGGGCTGGCCCAGAGCACAGAGATGAGCAGCACGTGGTCCCTGCTGACAGGAGAGCCTGCTCACGCAGTAGACATGAATACAGTTCACTGGCATAAGATGCAGGTCATGCTGCAGCTGCAATAGAGCTCCTGACCCTCCACCAACCCCAGTCTCTTTGTTATCATCAGTGTCCCTTCTTCTGCCCAGAACTGAGTAGGATTTCAGTTGTTCGATGGGGTAACTGGATAATTGATGTGTGTGCATGAGAAGAGAGGTAAGGTGCTTGGTTCTAGAAAGAGTGACTAAAGTGGTGCTGTAAGTGATTAAAATGGAAAAGAGGCAACACAGATAGCCTTTGTCCTGTTCTGTATGTGTATATCAGGTGCCAGTTTTTGAGTGATGTCTGAGAGCCAGGCTCAGCGCTTTGTATAAAGTTTTCTGTTACAGGGCTGCCAGCTCAAAGGTTACCAGGAAGCTCTTCAGATGACCCAGGGGGTTTCCCAGGATCATCCCTCCTCACAGGCCACAACTGAAACTGTCCAGATAGGAGCTCATACTTTCCTACATTGTACACATGCCATACATTTCCCTCTTACAGCCTTGATGGGGTATTTGTGCCCCCCACAAAAGAAGTTGGCATGACTCCTTCCACATTCCAGCTATCCCTTCTCATCTGACCACAGACACAATAGCAACATCTCTATTAGTGGATTCTCCTCAGCGTACTGAACCCCAGGAATCAGACATCCTTATTGGACAACATGAGGGTGCATCTGGCCCCACTATAAAGACAATCCCTGGGCCATCTTGACATTTAACATCCTACTGAGCTGTGAACTAGGAGGGAAATCTGGGACTAAGTAGATGCTGTAAGCTTACAGAGCAAGCCCCATGCTTGCCACCTTCCTGCTCTGAAAGCATTCATGGCTCCCCAGTTAAAGTCTGATCTCCTTTTTCTAGTGTTCAAGACCTAAAGCTACTCACAACCAAGATAATCTCCTTCCTTCCATTTACTTAGCAAATATAGGCAAATGCTTGCTCTGGGGGAGACACTAAGCCAGACATACAAAATAGGTTAACAGAGAAGCCAAGCAGACTGGTGGGACGGGGGGGGGGGGGGGGGGGGGGGGGGGGACAGCTAAACACTGCAGAGTGAGGGAAGTTTCAATATGGAGAATCCAAGGTGTTTGAGGGTTTGGAGGTACACCTCAGTGGAGTAAAATCTAGCAATGCAGCATCAGGGAGGCCTTTCTGCAGGAGGTCACATGATGTTAAGCCTAGAGGCTAAGGTAGGACCACCAAGAGACAAACTGGGTGGTAGTAAGGAAAATGAAGACTACATGGAGAATACACAGCATGTGCAAAGCTCAGAGGCAAAACTTCCATAGCACTCCAGGGACGCAGTCCAGATAAATTCAGTGCGAGGAGTTAGGTACATTCACACATTTGGAGAAAGGTGACTTAGCCAGGGGAGCAAGAGCAACCAGCATGCCTCTGCAGGTCTCTGCAGATTTGAAGAGAGGTTAATAGCAGCACAAGACTTGAGACTGAGATAGATAGATTACTGAGATTAGCAGGAACAAGGGAGCTTTCAGTATGCGTGTTCTGTCCTCTGCCAAGCATACTCACACTGTAATTTGTCCATTGCAATCTTCTATGGCTCCTCAGAGCCTTTCTCACTTCCCAGTTAACATTGACCCCAGACTTCCATCCCTTACATCACCCTGGCATGCTAATGGCTTGTCCCATCTCTGCATTGCTTGAAGCCCATGTGTGCTCTCCTCCTCCGTACCCTCCCACTGGCTATTCAGTTCTGGGTCTTTCACTGTGTTTCTCATCTTCCAGCCCGACAGCAGACAATTAGGAGAAATCTGTAGGATGATGCAGTGTTCAATGTCTATTTGGAGATATGCACTACTCTAGTGGAGAAATAAAGAAACCCAAGGTCAACAGCCATGCCTTTCCATCCATGCCTTCCAGTTCCTGTGATAAGTGCATCGTGACATCTATGGTACACAGAAACTTGAAATTTGTGAATTGACAAAGTAAATATTTCCTAAGATTTTCTTGACTATTGGGAAATTATTCTGTGATGCCTACTTTGGAGATCACTGAGCTTGATGGTTGTCAGTGAATGGCCAGAAGGTAACTGACACATTTTGGGCAATGACTGTGCCTTATAGACCCTTCCCAAATCTACTAAAATTTGACCCTTTGTTAAGGACTTTAGTCAGTGATGAGTATTTAGAAAGAACCCATAACCCAAGGAATGATCAAGACAGGCAAGAAGGGAGATGTGGGAAGCTTTGAGGGAGGCACAGGCTGTACTCAAACCTGAGTCCTGAAGCTTGAGATGCAGCAATTTACTTAGTGCCATAACTGTGTCATTGACAGTCCTACTGAGAGAGGCTGTCATAGCGTCCTGAAACCACACAGTCTGTCTCTTAGCTTTGGTTTGAAATCGTAACATCTCCTGTGGTATGGCCCTGGTTATCTCAGAGTCTCTGGAGATTGAATAAAAGATGAGGAAATGAGTATATATTTGCTTAATAAATGCAACATGGTAGAGAAAAATTGTTCAAAAACTGGGATTGTAAGGGCAGGGAAAGTCATGAACAGGGATCTTGATCGGTGATTTTGTTCAATTTCCTGAGCATTTGGTGAGCACTGACCCTAGGCTCCTACATACTCCTGTATACTGGAGATTCGCACAGATCACCTCTGTGTGCATGGCAACTACATAAAAATCGGAGTACATGGGAAGTAGACGGTTTTCAAATGGGCTAATGGAAGTCATTTCCCCCAGAATCATAGAACTAATAAAATGGTAGGCGGTGATGTAAACCTCCGTTCTGTTAAACGTGTGAACCGCATTCTAAGTGTGAACCATGCCCATAGGATATAAGGTACATTTTAGTATTAGAGGCAGTTGCAGATGTTTGAACTGGAACAGAGTGAACAACGACATCAGATGGGATGGGAGAGAAGCTGGTTCAGAGAAAGGTATGCTGAGCCCTATTGTGCTGGCTGGGAAGGGTGTCAGGGACGGCTCTCATGGTGAATCTAGGATACTGGCTTGGACAGCTGGATCATAGCCCAAAGACTTTGGATAAAGAAACCAAGACCAAGCATGAAAAGCCACTCAAAGAATGTACCTTGGTCACTGATTCCACACTACTTCCATTGTCCTTGGTGAATCTCTGAAATGAACCAGCCGAATGACAGAAAACAATTCTATAAAATGTCGTTGTGTGCAGTTAAGCTCAGGGGTTGACATTAAAGTGGTGGAATCTGTAAAACACTGCCAGATTCGGTGGGTGTGAACTGAGGGAGCCTCTGCTATGTGTCCCTAGAGATCAGAAGTTCTGGACTGTGATGTATTTCCTGAGGTTAAGTCCCTTTGCGGAGCTGGCCACATACAATTTGTGTTGTACACATTCTGCCAATCATGGTGGGAGAAAATAACAGCCCTCGCTGATGAGTGGTGCCTGTGTTGTACTGTATACTTCTATGTGTTTGTGCTTATGTTCCCTGTTGTACACGATGTACTGCATGTGTGGAAAGGCCCTCCACAGACAAGACTATGAATGTTCCCAAGCTGTTACCTCCTCCTTCTGAAGAGCTGTGAGTTTGCTCGCTGAACTATGGAAACCAAGAACCTTGGAACTATATAATAGTTCTATAGCATAGAAACTCAGAGTCAGAGTTTCTGCTTTTTGGAACCCATAGAATGCCAGTGCCCTAATATGACAGGCTGTTATCAGAACACAAGGATCCTAGTATGTCAGATCTCTAATGTTAATATATGCAACAAATATCTCGTCTGTGCTTTGTATGAGCCAAGCACTATGTTACAATCTGAGGATAAAAGAGTGAGCGAGACTGCTAAAACTCTTGATTTCAAGAAGTTTGCAAAAAATGTCAGAATTTAAGAATCATAAAATGTTAGATTCTCAGAAAACTAAAACACTGGCACACTGGAATTCTAGGCTGCCAAAGGTGGAAGAAAGTCTTAGATCATTTTTTCCAGCTCCCACTACCTTTTTATGAGGCCCAGGACTTGTTGCAGGCAAGTCGGATTAAAACCTCACTAATAAGAACATCATTTCAGTTCAGTGACATCACAGAATGGCTGGGTCGCAGGGGTTCAGCCTTCACCCAACCCGGCTGCTCATTTTACCAGAAAGGCCACTGCGGCTCATCGAGGGCAGCCTCTTGTTCTGTAACAGCTCAGTCAGCAGTAGACACCCCCCAGGATTTAAGGCCTCTGTCAAAGAAAGGCAAAGGCACCCCTGCTGTTCCTGAGGTGGTCTTTGCTGGGCCCACAGAAGTGGACTGCCCTGCTCTTCAGAAGGAGCGCTCACCAACTTCCCCTGCACATTGACCCTAGGCCACACGTGCAGTGGATCGCAGAGTTTAGAGTCTACCCCCACCCCCACCCCACCCCCGTTGATACGTGTTTTATTTTGTTGCCTCCCCTTCCCCGTGTGCCTCGAAATCGATTTTCATTATTTTTTTCTGTCTGTGTTTGTCTTTGTGGTCCGCAGGTGCTCCCTTGCATTGTTCATCTGCTTCATCAACCCCTATTGAGCAGTCCCCCTCCCCGCCCCCCTCCCCTCCGGCCAATGAGAGCCAGAGACGGTTGCTAGGCAACGGTGTGGCCCAGCCAACCCCGGACTCAGACTCTGAGGAAGAGTTTGTCCCTAATTCATTCTTAGTTAAAAGTGGCTCCTCCAGCCTGGGGGTCGCGGCAAACGGTAAGTGCCTCTCTCTTTTGCTAACTTCTAATGGGTTTGTTGGTTTTCTCTCTTTTCGTGGGCTATGCCTGCTCGGGCCCCTTGCAGCTTGCAGGGCAAAGTGGCCCGGTGCATGGGGTTTTGTGGGCAGGCGGGACCTGGGCGGTTCCGTGGGCTTCGGGCAGCTAGCTTCTGTCTCTGCCCCACGGAGAAGTTTCTGTCCAGTGACAGGTGCGCGAAACAGAAGTGCACAGACAGCAGGAGACTAAACACCGGGCAGAGACAAAGACCCAAATTGGAAGTGGGGGGCATGCTGCACCGATTGGCTTGCTGCTGTGTGCAAGCGACCTGGCCAGACACAGTCACCTGTTGCTTCACAAGGCTACCAAGAGAGGGGCATTACAGTGCCCCTCGTTAACAGTAAGAAAACTGAGAGAAAGGGTTTTGCCCCAAAGCCCAAGTCCGTTTTTGAAAGTTCTGTGCCCTGGAGTCCCAGGAAAGCTTCAGGGCTGATTCTGACCACAGACAGACCGGCTGTGTTTCAGCATGATCTGCCCATGGTTCGCTCGTTTCTCCACTTTCCCTTGCTTTACTCAAGAAGGTGTGGAGGGTGTGGTGGAAGAGCGCCACTCTGATCTTATGATGTTACACTTGGTTCAGGACACCCACCTGCCCAGCAGCAGCCAGTGCACTTCTCAGCAAAACTGTTCCTACAGGGGGGAGGGGGTTCGAGCCTCTGAGAGGGATATAAGACTGTGTATGAGAGAACTTGGGGGTACCAATAATGGCACCAGTAGAAAAGAAATGAGGCTTTTCCCATTGGAAAGTGTTTATTTATAAGTGCCTGTATGGAGTTAGAGAAATGGCTCAGTGGTTAAGAGAGTATACCACTCTTCCAGAGGTTCTGAGTTCAGTTCCCAGCATCCATGTCAGGCGCCTCCCAACCACCTGTAACTAGCTCCAGGGAGATACAATGCTGCTGGCCTCTGCAGGCATCTACACATACACATACCCACCTCTACATAGATGGACACATACACATGTAATCTAAAATAAAATAAATCGTTTAAGTGCCTGTATGGAACTGCATTCCAGGCCATGTTCTGCAAAAGGTGCCTGAGGTTGAAAGAAGCATAAGGCAGCGTTGTTTTGGACACTGGCACCATACATCTCTGCATCAACCAAAGCCCTGTGGTTGGCAGAGGGAGGGGGGGTCACTTTGGACAAGTCTCACTGACTCCCCAAACCTGTTTCTTTAAATGTAAAAGCAGGTCTCACAGACTGGGATGGGAGTTCAGGACATGGTAGAGCTTCCCTCATCGCCTGCCTGTAGAGGACATACAGAGCTGTCTGTGAAAGCTCTCCACACACCGTGAAGCACTCAGCATGCTGGGAGAAGTCCAAAGGCCCTCTCTCCTCTCGGGGACAGAGGGACACAGCTGAAGGCGATGAGGAAGGACAGGGTGAGCCTAGCGTGCTTGGTGACTGCCTGAGAGTCACTGCACTGCCTGAGAGAATGGGAAAATGTCTCCTTTAGGAGATGCTCCATGGGTAGGAAAGAATGGGTCAGGTGGGCCACACTTTGATACCAGGACTAGTCATAACGGAGGGCACACATAGGCATAGACTCCAGGGTAGGAGTTTGGGAGCCTGCTCCCTCTCCTTTACACCTAGGGACTTGGGCACAAAATAGATGTTAACCTGCAAGTGTGTGAAAGGCTTTATAGTGCACATCGCTGGGGCCTCTCTGGGGTTAAGCATGCACACACAGGCCCTAACATACTCTGTGACCCAAACCCACTCAGCCCCGGAGCCCCATAATTTAGGGGCTTCCTCCGAGCCAGGACATCCAAAAAGAGGACAGAAGCAGAAACCTTAGACTAAGGGCAAAAGACCTTAGTTCTGTGTGTTTTGGCATTTCTGCCAGCCCTGTGGTTCACTGGCTGTTTGTCCTTCACTGTGTGTCTCTTCAGACTGCCTTGCCAGTGATGGAGCAGTTTCCAAGGCACTCTGGTTTTATGAATGTCATGTGGTGCTGCTGATCAGACCTCTGCCCATCATCATTGTGAGCTTAATGAGGAAGAAAAAAATATCGTGTAATGCTGTGTGTATGTGTGTGTGTGTGTGTATGTGCATGTATAGAGAGCATATATAATATAGGTAGATTGATAGGAAAATGATAATGTTCTTCATTCATTTCTGAGTAAATAAGCTTTGCAGGAAAAAAGAAGACAAGAGATGAAAGTCCTTAATCTCTCCCTTTGCTAATAACTGACCCAGAGCAGGCTTCGTGGCATGTTCTGAGGCAGGATGAGGGCTGTTGCTTTGTTGCTGTGCAGGGACCACAGGAGGCCTTTGGCCTGCAGCTGTCTGCTCAGTTCAGCTCCAGCCTCCCAGGGGCCTTGACATACTACGGATTCCATCCCCAGAGCCTTGCTTTGAGAGTGTCGCTCTAAATGTCATTAGTAAATGTGTCCTTGGCGGGAAGGGAGAGTCTGGGTACCTACTTGGCTGCTGTTGTGGCGTCATGAGAGCCCATCGCTGTGCCCACCACTGTCTTTCTGGCCCTGAAGGTCACATGGGAGGGTCCTGCTGATACAGGTGACAATAAGTAGGTGGCTACATTGTGAGTCCAGGAAATGTGTATAAGGTTGTATTTAAATGTTTATACACGTTGTATCTAATGTTTTAAGGAGGGGGAGTGAACATATTTTAATGAAATTATCTTTATTGCTTTTGCTAATTGTAAGAGTAAGGATGCTTGTTTACACCCAGGTAAACCAGAAAAGCGAAAAGCAATTTTCACATGCAATCCGAATTCCAGAAACAACAGTTTTTAGCAGTTTGGTCCGTGGTCTCACAAATGCTCTTTATTCACTGTTTACCGAGTAAGTGAATAATGACCCAGTGAACAAGCTAGAGTTGGATCCCAGTGTGCCATCTTAAGCAAGGTCCCTTCACCGCCAGTTGTTCATCTGTAGGGTAAGGACGACCTGCCACTGTCGTGGTAGTTTTAAGATGACGAGGTTCGGTACTAGGGATATAAATCAGAGGTTGAGCACTTTGCTAGCCTGAGAGGCCCTGGGCAAGATCGAAAAGTAACAAGGCTAGTAGGTAAATGTCCCTACCTCCCTACCCCACCCTCTGCTCCTGAGCAGAGTCTTGAGGCCACCCTAGGCAGGTGAATGCTAAACCCCTAAGGGGCTGGCTCACCAGAGTCTCCATTAAGACTCTGCTTTAAATGGCACTGGCTGCTTCTCTGGCATCTGGAGGATCAGAGTGCAGAGGTTTCTCACTTGCTGTGGGTTTCCAGAGGTGGCAGGAGGGAGCTGTCCCTTTGGAACCAGCCTTCTCAGGCCCCAGGCTGCTTTCTGGCTGTTCCCTGGTGTCTCTACCAGCAGCAGCTGTGTCAACTCCAGCCAGCATCGGGACCTGGGTCTGTGAGGCCTCAGAGCTGCCCGGCAGAAATCCCCATGTAAAGAGCAGAGAGAAGCGTGGGGCTTCCCTGCACAGCTCATTGTCCCCACGGAAAAGAAGAGAGGGTCAGTGGCTCTCTCTGTCATCACAGTCCTAATCCTCCCCAGGGCACTTGTCCAGAAGTCACCGGTGTGAATAGGAAAAGATTTCACCAAAATATCAACTGGTCACAGTCCAGGAGCTCAGGAAGTGGTCAGGATTAAGTAGATGCCTGTCCTAACCCCATAGAAACATCCAGAATCAACAGTGTTTCATCAATTGTGTGAGTCTAAATTCTGAAGCCAGGGGGCTTTGGAAACCTAGGGGTCAGGCTTAACAGGGGCAGGAAATAAAGAGCTCTGAGAAGGCTGTAGAGAGTCTCAAAGCCTGGGGTGGGGGAGGGGAGAACATGAGCACCTTCTTTCTTTCATTTCTTTCATATGCATTGTTATCTTCAGTTTATTTGCATTTCACTTTGGGAAAAACTGAGGCCCAGAGATGAGGGTAGTGACTTACTCACGGTCCCACTAGGAGACAAAGACTCAAAACCAAAGGATACTTGCCTCCTGGGCTTCTCTTTCTTTTGTCTTATTTCTAATGCCAGGTTCCCATCTTTCTGTAGCAAGACTTGAGATAAAAGGTATCCCACCAGAGCTGGTGGGACTTTTTCTTTTTTTTAAGAATTCCAGGTTTTTTGATCCCTGTTACTCACCTCACAAACATTTACAAAGCACTTAGCACTGGGGAGCCTCTTTATCTTAGGGAGTCATTGACTCCTCTTATCTACCCTGTGACCTGTTCTGGTTTCCTCGAACGGGGCCCAGAGAGGCAAGCCCCTTCCTCTGCCTCACAGGGCCTCTAAGTGACAGGATCAGATTTGAACTCTAGGCCTGTTTGAGATCATAACATGGAATCTTTGTGGCGTATTTTTATGAGGGCTTCAAGGCTTTCATAGATGAATCAGACCAGGTATTTTCAACATAAGATTTTGTCGCAGATCTCCAAAAGCTAAGCCCCAAGTGTGTCCTTGGCTCCCTCCAGCTCCAGGCCCTTCCTGCCTGGCCTTAGAAAATGCTTCACTGGTCAGCAGCAAGGTTGTTTGGCATTTTCATTGACTTGCTTAGGGTTTTAGGCAGCTGGGATTATTTTGTTGTGACTGCCAATCCAGCAGAGGAGTGTTTATTTTTCTTTCTAAATGGGAAACACTGCTACGTATGCAAGCTCCTTCCAAAAAGTATTTTCTTTAAAAAAAAAAAAAAATCCAACTTAATTTAGAACCTATGCAGAGCTCCCAGGGGAGTCTGCTGGGTCCTTTTAAGTCAACTTGTGAAATCAGAAGGCAAAATGATGCCTGCTTGTAACGATAGAGAGACGTGCCAAGCCAGATTGTTTTTCTTCTTTCACTATGGATTTCACGGAATCCGCAGCGGTCACAGGACGTGGGTCTGCCTGCCTGACACGTTCCCAGGGCGAAGGCTGCTGGGGTGTGGAAAGTTCTCCACCAATTCTGTTCACTGCTTCACTCAACTCTTCTTGCATCAAAAGGCACTTGGTAAACACATTGTTAGGACACAAGCTGTGATGGCGAAGTCAATTCAAGCTCCTTACTCCTGCTAGGAAGGCGAATGGAACCCTTTCTTTCTTCACTCATCCCTGGTGACATTTTAAATGTTGGTGGATGTTTTCAGAGAGTTGGAGGTGAAGACTGTTATAGGCAGAGAGATCGTATAAAGCAAAGGAGCCTTTGGATCCCACATGCCTTGCAGATTCCAGTGTTTTCAGACTTCACAAAGTGAATGCCGTACATGCTGCGTGTTCGTTCTGAAACTCCTATCACCAAGCACGTTGCTGTCTCTACAAACAATTTATACCAGCAGGACAAAAGAAAGAAAAAAAGAAAGGAGATAGAGAGGGTCAGTCCAGGTCTCCTGTCAGTTCAAGACAGATTTTGCAACCAAACAAGGTTGATTAGTTGTTTGGCTGGTATAGTTTAGTTTGGTTTGATTTGAATTTTTGAGACATGGTTATGTAGTCTAGGTTGGCTTTGAACTTGTGACTGACTCCCTACCCCAGCCTCCCAAGTGCTAGGATTACAGGCATGGCTATCCATGCCCATATTCTTGCCCAGTTTCAAAGTTGTTATTGTCGTTTAATGTGTGTGGGCATGTGGGTGCATCCACAGGTATAGGTCAAAGACAACCTTGGGTGTCATCCTTAGCAATATTACCCTCTTCCGTTGGCCTGGAACTCACCAATTAGGTGTGTCTGGCTAGTCGGTGAGCATCAGGGGTCTTCTGGTATCTACCTCCCTAGCACTGGGATTTTAAGTGTTCACACACTGCCCAGCTTTTTATGTGGCTGCTAGAAATCAAACTCAGGTCTTTGTGCTTGTGAGACAAACGTTGTACTGGCTGAGCTATCTCTCCCCCAAACAATGAAGTCTGGATGCCTCACAGTCTTTAGAACGGATACCACCACTTCTGCTGGTGTCTCCTTCCCTGGCCCAGTTCAGAGTTTGTGAGGCCAGCTTTGGCTACACCTGGCTCCTACTCCAAACTTGAAAAATCACAACTATGCTGAAAAATGTCGATACTTCTTCCTTCTCACCAGCACCCCTTGCATGTGATACCTAGCCAGCTGAGGAGCACTGCACTGACCCAATGGTGTTGGGGGGAGAAGAGAGAGCCATGCAGCTTCACAGAGATAGACTGACCCTGGTGCAGTCAGAATTTGCAGTGGGGCCCCAGATCCTGTGTTCTTTGTCTTCTGCCTGTTGCTCCCTTAACTAGACCAGGACTCACCTATGCCTCCCACCAGGAACAAACTATTATGCCCCCTAATTGGGGGCAGCAGGGACACCCTCAACAGGGCCACTTCTATTTTATGTAGTTTACAAAGCCCCTTTTCATGCATTACCTCAGGCAAACTCTGGTGACTGTAATCTAATTGCCACTTTGGCTTTCTAGGAGGTAAGGCTTCTCCTTGACCCTACAAAATAAACAAGTCACACTTTGAATTAATGTAACCCAATGTCCTGGGAGAACCAGGGCCCTCTAATTAGTCACCCACGTGACTGGACTGCAGCCTCTGCCGTTCCTTTCCCGCTCATTTTCCCAAATACAGCTGTATTAAAAAGTACAAAAATAGCACATTTAGTATGTGGCTTGATTGGATCTCAGGACTCCAAGGCCACCCCATGAGGAGGCACACCAGCTCTGCGTCCTGACATTTTCCACCTGGAAACAGCCTGCTCTGTGTTCCCTGTTGAAATGTCAGTGGCCGGCTCTGGAGAGTCCTCATTTATAGCAGACCACATCTGAAAGTATCTTCCGACACCTGGGTGCCCAGGCTATTGAAGAGGGGGCTGGAAGGAGGCCAAAGAGAGTCAGGAAGTTAGTATAAGCAACATTTGGGCAAACCCCTCTTTCCCAAAGCCCGCTCACAAACAGCGACTTCACCATTAGATCCACAGAGCCTCAAGAAGGACTGAACTTGGGGTCGGAGGAGCACTGTGCTGGCGGTAAGCTGTGCAGAGGCGCACGGCTTGAGAAACAGTCAGTCCAGCCTGCGCAGCCCTCTGCCATCAAGTAATGCTCGCTGTCCAGTTTCAAACCTCAGCCGATGGCGCTGCAGAGACCCAGAGCGAACATGCAATCCCACTAGTGAGGGGGCTACAAATCAGGACACCTGACTGACCTTCTGTGCCACCCTACAGGCGTCTTGTCCTTTGACTCTGCTGGGCAGCGAGAGAACTGGACTCAATCCATGTTTTCTAGACTTCATTTGTTTCCTGTCCCTGTCACAGCATGGACCTCTAGCATCATGCCCGCCTACACTGTTATTTATGTTCCTTCAAACTGCCTCTTTCCCCTGAACTTTTTCGATTTAACCGAATTTCCTTGTTTTAAGAGGGAATTGTGTATCGCTGCAGCAATTCCCTTGCCATATGGCAAGTGTATGATTGGCCATAAATAGAAGCTAACTGTAAAAATAAACACAAGGAAAACAGGTTATCATGTTCTGGTGAGAGCGTGCCTGCTCACGGCGGCGGGGCAGAGCCTTGCCGCTCTCTGTTAAACAGGGACACTGGCAAGTGTTGGATGTTAAAACATGCACTGGCTACTGAGCCGAGATTTCCTCCACCACTTCGTGCGAAGGGTTGAGAAAGGAAGCCCTCCCCACGGGAGAGAACTTCATGGCTGTTCTCACCAGACACTGAAGATCATCCGCAGGGGACACAGCTCTGAAGCCTTTTCTAGACCGCCGTCTGGGCATTTAATGCCACCCCTCGTAGCCTTCCTACCTTGGGAATAAACGCCCCCAGCTGCTCCCAGCACCCAGTCTTCTTCTCTTTCCTAAGCTCGCCCTTTGCAGGCCATCTGTTCCCAGCCTCCCCCTCTGACTCTGGCCCTCTCCCCCTGTCATCAGGTCTAAGCTGGGTGCTTTGAGCTCAGCTGGATCCCCCCATTACTGGGTAATGGGTCTCAGTGTGGACCAGGAAACCATGTGGCTTCCTCTGAACTGCCATTATTTATGTAGGTGTTTGAGCTTCAACAACTTAAAAAAAAAAAAAAAAAAGAACCCTTTGCTTTACAAGGGTGGAAGAATGAGAAACAGCACAATGTGGAACCAGGGTAGGGGAGACGAGTTAAGAGGTGCGCTGGTCCCTGCTGTGATGTGTGGCCGCCATGTGGAATCTGTTCACCTTCTTTTCGGCCTGTCTCTTCTTCTGTCAGATTTCTTTCGAGAACTTCACAAGATTGCTGTGCAAATGAGAAAACAAAGCATTTTCTATGTTAGAGGTGCCTAGTGAGCGCTGGCTTCCTTCTTGCCCTTCTGTAGCACAGAAGTGTCCAGATAATCCTTGGAAGAAGGCACATTCCTTCACTCCTTCCCTCCAGGCTCAGAAGAGACACAGCAGTGAATAACTCTGCCTAGGAGTCCTCAGCTGACATATCTCCCCCCACCCACCCACACACACACACACTATCCTGGGTGACTTCCAAATATTTCAGGTTCGGAGGAAAGGAGGGAGCCCAAGGTAGCCACTAAGCAAGCATCGCATGGGGTTCTTAGAAACATCCATGTTACTAAATGCCTAGCCAGAGAGTCTGCACTGTTCCTGGTCCCCACTGGTCCAGCACCACGATGCCTTTTCCTTCTGGTCAGCGGCTTTCCCCATAGAGTTGAAAGGAGAGGAAACTGGCTGGTAATTCATTTATGCCCCCTTCCCCTCTCCTGCAAGATCATGTTTCTATAAATAACTCTGGAAAGATGCAGCACCAGCTCATGATAATAGTACATATATTTATACTTCTAGAAACTTCTTTTTTTTTTTCTCCAAGATACACACACACTCCTGACGAGAACAAGCTTTTACTTCCCACTACCTGTGTGACCTTAGGAGCTTTCTTGTCTTACCCAGTGCTCATCTGTGGAAGGGGACGAAGGACAGCAGCCTGGGGCTGTCTCAAAAGCAGAACAGGGTACATACAGTTCAATGTGCTCCATGCCCATTCCTCTCCTTAGTCTCTTTATTAGCAACAAATAGGGGACATTTTTCAGGGGGGAAAGATTATTGTATCTGTACTGAAGTTTGATCACCTGTCTGTTGTCATTCTGAAAAGAAATGGAAGCTGAGATGCTACCTACCTGTTTACTAATTTTACAAACTCTGCTCTCCTCAGTCATAGTGCTTCTTAGAATATCCCCTAGACCATTGCAGGAACATCCTCTCTGGCTTGCTGCCTCCCTCTCATCCTCCCCATTCAACCACAGTAATTCTCCAAACCCAATCCTGGTAGCTCAAGGCCTCATTACCATTATGAAAGCCCAAGCCCCTCTTACCCGTGTGCTAACACAGCATCCCCTACGCCCAGCCGTGGGGCCTGCAGCTGATTTCTAGCGATGCCGAGAGCATACGCTTCTGTACACTTACTCATTTTAATGTGAGGCCAGGGGAGCATCTGATTTGACTAACATGGAAAGAAAGAGGCTTATTTTTACCCTTCTGAAACAATTCAATTGAGCGAATTATGATCAAGAACCAACTATGTGCTAGGAGCAGTGGAGAAGAGCCAACAGTCAGATCATCCCTCAGCCTCTGGGAGATGGAATACACCTCAACAGCTCAACCCTGCAGGCAGGAGTCAGTGAGGACAGCAAGGAGGTTCACAGGGCTGGAGCTACAGGAGTTCCATGAAAATTGGAAGGATCCCTGTATCTTTTGCATTCACTGGTGGTTGGCCTGGCACCAGTATGTTGCCTGTCAGTTGCCTATATGTAGCCAGATTCTCCCAGCTTCATACTGGGGTCTAAAAGTGTCCCATCCACACAGGAGTTCCTTTCCAATGCCTGCTGTATAGGGTTGTTTTGTTTTGTTTTGCTTGAGTTGGGTACAGAGTAGCACCCCTGCCTTCAGATGGCGCTGCTTACTCCACCCCTACATCAAACCCCAGGAAAGCAGGGGGTTTGTCAGAGGCCACTGAGTGAGGGTGATATTCCAGGAACCAAGTAGGGTTTGATGTCACATTTGGATTGTGCAGCAGAAAAGTAGATCCCATCCCCAAGCACCCCAGGCCATAGGTAGTACTGGGTACTTTGCCTTTTCTGCCCCCATTGATCTTCCAGGAGATCTGGAAGGCTCTGAAGCAGAACACTTGCAGTATGGGTTCAGTATTATCTTAGCTGTGATTAGCCAATGATTGGACCTCTGAGTCCAAAAGTTCCTCTTTTCTCTAGTGTTGGAGTGTACTGTGAAATGTTAGCAGAGTACCTGGCTGGTGTCAAGTTGGAAATGGAAATTTCTATTGTAGTCATTGTTCTTGTTACTAGTATACTGGGCTAACTAAGCCTTGGAAACATATAACAATCTTCCCAGGATCACATAGACAGCAGGTGGCTTGCTGCATCCCCAGTGTTGCCTAGCCTTTCAGCCCAATCTCTTCTTGCCCCATTGGGTCCCTTCTTTGGTCATCTAACAGCCTTTGTCCTCCTCTCTTGACAAACACCCCCCCCCCGGAATCCGTGGGGTCTAGGGGAACCTCCAAAGCAGATCAGAGATTTCCTTTCTATCCTCCTTGCCTGGAGGGCAAAGCTGCATGTGCATTTTGGCACCAACCCCAGGCCCTGATCAGAAGTCTGCTGAATGGAAGTTGCTGAGTTGCACTCCAGTGCTCTGGGCTCTAAGACACCCCTGTTGGGCCCCTGTGTGGGTGACAAGATGATGCATGAGGTCTGGCTGAGCCGCTTATTTGTCTGAGCTGGTGATGGCCTTTATCCTGAGGTGAGTTAATGGCAAGAGGGCAGTGGCCCCTTAAGGCCTGGACAATGGACTGGCTTCTCAGGTCACCAAATCACTCAGCAGCCTGGCCCCAAGTCCCTCCCAGCGCAGGAGGCCTCCACCCCCTCTGCTTCCCATCAGCTCTGCTCACCAGCCAGAGGTGCTCCCAGCCCAGCAGGAGAAGCCCGGGGATAATGCACAGGCCGCATCAAAGAGCACCGTGGTGACAAAGGATGAGAGGAGGACTGCCACAGAGAGGACCCTGATGTGCCCTCACCCATCCTGCCCACACCTAGCCAGCCCAGACCAGATTCCAGCTGCTCCTTTTGCTGTAGATTCCAGTTCTACCTTCTACCATTTCATCCATGGCCCACCGGAATTTACCCCTGCCCTCCTTCCCCCAGCCACTACGCCAGTGAAATAAGCTATTGGCCACACTGACCTTACTAGCTGCTTCAGTTACTGCAGCCCTTCCAAAGTCCCCCACATCAGCATCTGAATAAGATTCTATTTAATGAGCATTTTGAATATTAGGATTTTTTTCAAAAATAGGAAAACCACTGATTAAACTTACCCTCCGTATGGAGATTGGGAGCTGGGATTCAAAGCCTAGCTTTCTCAGTCCAACATGTTTGTTCGTGCATTCACTCATCCATTCATTCGTTCTACAAAGATGCCTGTAATACTTACAAAGTGCCGGATTTTTGAGCTAGCTCCCACCCTCTAGGAGGAGCCTGAGCATCAATGCCTAACTTGTTAAGGAGCCAAGAAGGTACACATACACCTTACCCTGTACATATGTTCAGTTTTTTAGTTTTTTATGTCCAATTATGGGGAAACTTAAGAAGAGAGGAAAAAAGGCAAATGTGAAAATACCCACTGACCTTGGCATCTAGCTGGCCTCTTGTGTTTTCAGGGCATGGAGGCTGACCCCCCAAGAAGGGTGGATAGCAAAGGGAGAGCAGGGGGCAGTTTAGGCAGCAGACTCAAAGAGCCCGTCCTGTGTTACAGACTGCTTTCTAATTACAAAGGGAGGAACCGTGCTTGGAACCGACTCCAGCAAGAACCCAGTGCCTGACAGAGCTCCATGGTGGAGCCAGCTGGGGCCAATGCCCTGAGATACTCAAGGGCTGGGGTCAGGTCTCAGCAGCAGAGCTGTTGTCTAGCATGTGCAAGGCCCAGATTCCATCCAGCACTGCAAGAGGAAAGGACAGACAAAGAAAAGAAGAAAGACAAGAGAAAGAAGTGAAGGAACAAGAGACAAGGGCCTGGGGAGACAGCTCGGCCGCTCTTCCAGCCTGGGCTCAATTCCCAGCACCCACATGGCAGCTCACAACTGTCTGTAACTCCTGTTCCAGGGGATCTGACACCCTCACACAGACATACATGCAGGCAAAACACCAACGCACATAAAGTAAAAATGTATTAAAAGCATTAAAAAAAAAAAAAAGAACAAGAGACAAGTAGAATCAGCAGCCTGTCACACCAAACACAGGCTCACCAAAGATGCTGAACCCAGACCTAGCATGAGAATACCATCAGTCCCATCCACAATGCTGGGCAGGCTACAGAGAAAGAGGCTGGACCGTTAGAAAGTCGGAGCCATAGAAAAAGAGGAATTGTGGGTATTTGAGTAGCTGTGATACACCTTGAGTTTTAAGAGAGACCAACAAAACACAACCAAATTTCATTTATCTTTTGATCTTATTTTTTTTAATTTATTCATTTTAATTTGAGTGCTCTTTCTGCACATACACCTGCATGCCAGAAGAGGGCATCTGATCCCATTATAGATGGTTGTGAGCCACCATGTGGTTGCTGGGAATTGAACTCAGGACCTCTGGAAGTCAATGCTCTAAACCTCTGAGCCATCTCTCTAGCCTAGATCTTACTTTTTTTAATCTGTAGGAAAGGATGTAGGATTCTTTAGATATGGTATGTGGGGAATATTTCATGGCCCGGTGCTCATTTGCTTAGTTGCGCTGTGACACTGAGGCTTGAGGATGTGGGACTCCTGGCTGGAGGGTTGCAGAAGTGAGACCAAAAAATGCCCCCACTTCCTGACGAGGTGGGCCGAGACACGGAGGTATCCTTCTCCTCTCTAGCCCACGGAGGTCTCTGGCCAAAAATATCAATTACAACTTGCTTGCTTCACAAGAAGCTAAATGAACATGTTTATCTGCATTGGGGCGGGTCCCTTGCTTAGGAACGCCCTGCCCCTCCCCTGCCATGCTCAGCTCCAGGGAGAAGCAACGCCCTTATCGGGGGTTATTTATTGGGAAGAGCGTTTGGAATAAACAAGTTCGAGTCTTGCATCCATCAGATTCCGGACTCCCGGGATTTCTTTTCACATCAGCAAGCTGGGATCAGGCAGCCCACGCCGTCGGGGGAACCCACGTCCCTGGCAGCCCCCCCCCCCCCCCCCCCCCCTGCTTTCCCACGGCTTTTGGCTTGAGTCTTTCGCCCCTGGCCAGGGCGGGGAAACAGGCGGCATCCCAGCCAGCTCCGGGCTGGGATAGGGCTGTGGCGAAGGCACGCGTGGGAGACCGAAATAATAACTACAGGGGACATCCTGATTCTAGGCTGTGTGCGAATATGAAATGTATTGAAGCCTGCAACTTCCCTTCAAAAAACTGCATATAAATATAGATACTGCAACATGACAACATATTAACCATGACAGATTTAGGTAAAGAATGTAGGGATTTTTTTTTTTTTTTTTTACTATTTCAAATTTTCTTTAGGGTTGAGATTTTTCAGAACGAGAGTAGAGGTTGTGTGTGGGTTGGAGAGAGACTAGAGTTCAGGAAAGGGTTCCTCAAAACAGGTGAGACAGGCTCTTTTTGTAGAGAGCACCCACTCTTCCCATCACCTTGTCTGCTAGGGTAGAGACGCTCCGAAGCTTTACAGAGGATCTGAAGCTGGGTAGCGTGGTGAAAGGAGTCTGGCTGGACATAGAGGAGACCACAGCAAGGCGCTAGAGCTGATAATGGGAACCACATTGTCGGGGGTGTGGGGAGCCCCACCCCAGAAACAGCTCTTCTGTGCCGAGGCAGGACTGGAAGGAATTATGTGCATTCATACTTGTTAAACTGCCTTGGCACCAGACGTGAGCCTCGTAACCCTAGCTTTACAGTGGCCGAGCCACAGTTAAAGCTGGGTCAGCCCTGTCCCTGCAGCCTCTCTGTCAGAGGTTTATGGCGGCAGCATAAAACAATTCAACGAGACCTGAAACATGAAAAACCTCCAGACTGCAAAGGCAAGCTTCCCTTTGTAAAGTTTGCTGGGGGGAAGGGAGGGGGAGGCATAGTTGGGCATAAAATCTTTTTGATCCCTTCTGCTTTCCCAACCAGTCCCAACCAGGCCCGGAACACTCTGCTCTATGACCTCCCCACCTCAAGCCCAGACCACAATCCAATCAAGCACAGAAGCTCTGGCATTCTGTGGTTGTTGAGCGGCTTTGCTGTGCCAGAGAATCTTGTTTCTGAGTTGGATCCCTGCAGCTGTGTGGCCTTGGATAAGTTGATTCCTCTCTCTGGGCTTTAGCCTCTCAGTTATTTGTAAAGGATATTTATCATATGGCTGTTAGGCCCACACAGGTGTGTAGCTAGTTACTGAGTGCATGGAATACTCAATGTTGACTTTCCAATTATGTTAGAGCATGTCAGATAGAGATGGACAGAGTAGTTGTTCAGAATTTCTTGTTTTTAAAAGACAGACATTTTTTTTATATTGATTTCCTTAGCCATGTTTGTATGTGCAAGGGAATCCTATGAGTGGAACCCAAGTCATCGAGGTCGGCCCCAAGCTTTTTTACCCACTGAATGATCTCTCTGGCTCTCAAAGTTTGATTCTTAATCGAAGATAAGTCATGGAAAAATCACAAAAAGAATTTAGATTTTCATCCTCTTATTAAGACTTTTTGTTTAAGAAAAGCAGAAAGAGGCTTTGAAGTGTCATAGACCTAGATTCGAACCCAACTCTGCTGCTTACTGATGGAATGGTCCAGACAGGCCAGTAATCCTTTCCCAGTCTCGGTAGCTTCTTTGGTGTAACAGAGTATGACACTGCAACCTAGTAACGAGGGGGCAGTGACTTGACCACTTTATGAGAGACCCTAGCCCAGGCATTTGATGAACAGACCCACAATTAGTCCCAAATCTGAGAGAGATCCAAAGCCCTCAAGAGCCAGACCTGTCTCTCCAGAGCTCTTCTTGGGCACCAGGACTGAGCACAGGGGAAGGCAGCTAGCATCCATAGCTTTGCTCACAATCCCCCAAACCCAGGATGAAAACTGCTCTTTTTTTTCAAGGTGGTCTTAGCTGAATCCTTCAATAGAGTGGGAGGACACTGAGCAGAAGAAACTTCCATTTGTCACTCCAAAGTAAGGCCACGGGCTCACATAGGGCGCTGGTTCTCCTACTGCAAGCTTCATGCTGGGCAAGAAAGTTCATAGCACACTGAAGTTAAACGCCTTCTTCATTTCTGCAGTGTCAGGACTGACACTCAGGTAGCTTTGCAACAGGGCTGGTAATTTAATCCAAAGCCACTCTATCCAAGCTCTCCTTCACTAGCTGGGTGACAGTACAAGAAAGTCTCTGGGTCCTCGGGACCTTCCCTTGCCTTTACACTAGAGGGAAAGGAAAGCCCCCTGCTCCTCTGGCTTCCCTGGGACAATGTGGCAATGTGAGAACTCACACAGACAGGTGTGGGAAGTGCTCCCTACCAGCGTGGCTTGCAATAAGACTTGTACCACATGCACATTCACACCTTTGAACAGTGGGTGTCCCCAGAAGTTATATGTAAACAGACATGTTGTTAATAAAATACTTGGCAAATTGGTTGCTTAGTACAAAGAAACTTTTTCAATACAGAACAGAACGTAGGAGGAATATTTGCTTACCTTCTGTTAGCATTCCGATTTGGGTATCTAGTGTTTTTGTTTCATTTCATTTGAGACAGGGTCTTATGTATCCCAGGCTGGCCTCAAACTTGCTATGTAACTGAGGGTGACACTGAACTTCTGACCCTCCTGCCTCCACCTGTAGACTGCTAGGATTACAGGTATGCTGAACCATGTCTAGTTTGATCCTGGAGATCAAACCCAGGGTTTCATGTCTGCTAGGCAAGAACTCTGTCAATGGAGTATATCCGCCGCTCCTTGGGCATGTATGTTCATAACTGTAGTTTTGACATTAGAATGGCACCTGGACTCGTGGGTCAACTCTGACCGCCCAACAGGCTCTTCTGTTGATACTGTCACCAGAGATCCAGGTAGTTTCCTACTAAGGGAAAATATAGTTTTTGGATCTGCCTTGACAGTTTGCATTGCTCCAGACAGATGAGAATTTTATGACTGGCAATTAAATGGTGTCAATTTGCTGAGGTGTGAGTCCCTCCTGGTGCACAGAGGAAGTGTGTAGAGAGGACAGATGAGGATGGGAAGGGAACCGAGCATGTTTCCTGGCCCTCCACGGGCGGGGTCAGCATTTCCACTTCCACTTTAATCTCCGCACTACTCAGGATGGGAGGCCCCTGCTCACACCTACCGCCCACCCTCACCACCATACCAGGGTGTCCTCTCCTGCTCTGCCTTACTACTTCCAAGAGTCAGGGTGCTGCTTGGACCAGCCCTCAAGCTTCTGGAAAACAGCCTAAAAACCGGAGTATGAAATCACCGCTTTCCTCCAGGGCCCCTCCTGAGACAGACCGAGGGCTGTCTCATTCTTAACAGACTGAAGCCAATTCAAGGCTTTGTCACCTGCAATGTGCTCATTAAGGATAGCGTAAGCCTCGTTCTTTGGGGCTAGAACTGGTATGATTTCTGGGCGAGAGAGTCTAAAAGAGTCTTCGCACCAGGGAGCGATTTATCAGGTGAATGTTCTGGTGGAACCCTCGTTACACTTGGGAGGTCACAAGCCCCCTCCCCCCCAGTCTTCTAGGGATTCCCTTGCAAAGACAGGTGATATTGTACCCAGTACTAACTTTAAAACCATCCAAAAAGGCTTCCATTCACTGCTTTCCCCATGTGTGTCCACATAGCCTTAGACACTTTATCTCCCTTACCGAGCGCTGGTTTTCTCTTTTGTACAATAAGGATAATTATTCTTATGTAGGGAGAGAAGAGAGTCATTGGCAAGGGGGATTCGGAAAATATGAGCAGAGCAAGGAGGATTGGTTCCTACAAAGCATGAACTGAGTCAGACCCATCAGCTCTTTGAGGACAGGCTGCCTCACATTGCCACAAGCTCACACCTACAAACCACTAAGATCTACGAGAGGACTCATGGGGAAAGATCTGCCCTTGCATTAAAGGAACGGCAGCTGGTGCCCTGGTCCAACAATGTCCACAGTGTCTTCAGTGTCTAGCTGCACTGTTCCGGTCCTCTCCATTTCAAGGGCCTCATCCCCCAAGTCTCCCACTGGTAGAGGATGAGAATGAAATACCTACATCACAGGAGTGTCACGGGGACCCAGTGAAGTCTGTGTATAAAAAAAAAAAAAAAAAAAAAAAAAAACCATGAAACCAGCACACAGTAGGAGATCAGAAAATGCTGAAACTTCCAGAAGAGAAGCCAGGATAAAGACAGGTCAGGAATGCAGTCTGGTGTCTGTCAAAGGCAGCTGCTGCCCACTTCAGGGACAGCTTTGTGAGGTGAGAATGAGTCAGGGCAGCCTGGGGAGAGCCTGCTCTGCATTGCGAGACACCTAGGGGTGGGCTCAGAAAGCCAGTCAGTCCATGTTCCCATGTCTGCCAGCCCAGCACCTGCATCAAGCAGCTCCTAGTTGGCCCCCTGCCAGTACTCACCCCCCCACCCCCCACACCCCCGAGTGCTGGGACCAAGCTGCCTCCAAAGTCACACCTGAACCCATGTCATCAAGATCTGCACAGAATGGCCCTTTCCTGTTTGAACATTCCTTCCACTCCCTCCCTCTGTGGCCTAGCTAAGTGCTACAGGAGGCCTAGGCTGAGGTATAGGGGTCCTCCTGCACCCGTACCTACTTGCTGTCCCTCAAGACCACCCAGTCCCTGGTACATGTTCTCCACTAGCGCCTTTCCTTAGGGCACCGAGTGCTTTTGTGTGTCAGTCCATGGTTCATCTCCACAGCAACCGACTCAAAACCACTCTCCTTGCCCAAAGCCAGGCAACTAACAGGAGACAGGAGCCTTCTGTCAAGTGCCTGTTTGTCTCTGTACTACTCAAGCAGAGGGCTCCAGAGACACGCTGGCGTGGAGTGACACGCAGCTCGGCCACTCCTAATGCAGGATGTTTATTCATCCCCCTCAGTTGACAAAGTGAGGCAATTTGTCAGGCTCTTGGGTGAGTCTTCTGGGCACAGGGGATGTGGCAAAGACAGCTCTTGGCTTTCACAGGGAAAAGCTTGAGTTTGCTATTTGTGATGGGCCTAGGGCTAGAGATAGGAGCGAAAGCAGCTGTAGAGATTGGGGTAAGTGCTTGGCTTGTCAGAAAGATAATCTCCCCACACCTGTGTTCTGGAAACACAATCCAGGCCTCCGAGATGCACTTTAATCTGTCACCAGCGTGTCCCCACAGTGACCTGCCCAAGCGAATCCAAGCCTGTGGGGCTCAGGTTACAGGCCCATTCTCAAGGCCCTTGAGTGCCAACAATGCCTGCCTGTCCTTTGGAACGGCATCTCCCAGGAGGAATGTTAATGGGATGGGATATTAGGGGTGGGGGCATAACTGCCTTCAGTCTGAGCCAACAGTCTGGTCAGTCTCTTGAGTGGCTCCCCGGGCCCGCCTGGGAGCATCTGCTGTTCTTCCACAGGGTCATCTAAACTGTCCCCAAGAAGGTGAACCATGCTTTGTTCTTCCTAGGCTAGAATATCAATCCTTCAGTGGGGGAGAGACCTTTTCAACTGGAGCCCAGTCTATATCTTATAGATAATTGAAATGGTTTCAAAAGGAAAAACACTGAAAACAACATGCATATCCATAGCAGGAAGTGAGTAAAAGAATACAGCCTTCTGTCCATGGAGTAGCTATTAAAATCCTGGGAATCTGGTTTGGTTTGGTTTGGGTAGATTTGTTTGTTTGGTTTTTCAGTGCTGGGAATTGAATCCAAGGCCTTATGCATGCCAAGACAAGTGGTCTACTGCTGAACCGCATCCCCAACACCTGAAATTATATTTTAAATAGCAAAGATATAAAAGTCCCTAGAAGAAACTGGATAGAAATGGTGTACCGGACATGAGCCTAATTTATTTCGTTTATGTGCATATGTATCAGAAGGCCCTGTAGAAGAGAAAACCATCCCTGGTATTTTACAGGGTGCTGAAGCTGATGGGCTTTTGTTCTGTTCTTTGTACTTTTCTCCTTCATTCACGTTGTGACAAAAGCATACTACTTTAGGTTCCATGGAAAATGAATTATTTAGAAAGTAATTCATTTTCCTTCTACTATACAACTGACAACCTAACCCCTGCCCTCCAAGAGCCGGTGGCCTTAGCAAGGGTATAAAAGCCATGACGGCAGATAATGAAATGCCCTGTTTTGTAACAACTGCACCAGTTGCGCAGGCAGGTTGGTTAAGAGCTACTGATGGTTCTGGGTGCTCGATGCGTGTTTACATTTAAACCCACCTCTCAGGAGGTAGGTATGGTAACTCATTTTGCTTATATTTGCTATGGGCTGCTGTGGGGACCAAGAACAGGCTCTGAAAGATTGGACACTTGTCACTCAGACAGCATTAACCAGAAATTCTCCAAGCAGAACATGGAAAACTGTTTCAAAGAATGCCATGGCCAGAGTAAAAGTGGGCATAGGTGTGAACTGACACTTTCTTTTCCCATTATGAGACTGGAAAGGCCATGGGGTGCCTTTGCAAAGTGGGCAGTCACAGTTTAAGTTTGCATGCAGTTCCCTAGGGAAGCAGTCAGCTACCCAGGGCTTCGACATGGGCAGCTCCGCAGTACATAGAACAAACTGGCTTCTTAGAGCCAGAAAGAGCTCAGTCTTTGGAGAAAGGGAAGCATTCTTCCAGAGCCTGAGTGATGCTTGGAAACTCTTCTCCGTTCCCTCACCCTTTGCTGGGAGAAGGTTGCCGCAGCCATGTGGAATCTGGTCCCGGGTGGGGTGGGAGATGGATGTACACAGAAATGCGTTCACCACCCATACTGTGTAAACTGCATTTATTATACAAGTCAGACACTGACTTGTATATCGACCTGACAAGGTGCCAGAAAGCCAAGGCAACCCTCCCTTTGCCTTGCCTGTGGCCTGCCAGATGATGGCCGGCTGCACTTAGCACAACGCTGTGCTTGCTGCAGAAGAGACGGTCAGAAAAATGAGGTAAGCACTTGCTCACCAGGGCTCCCTTCCTCCAGCTTCGTCCTTCATCCTCAAGTATCTTCTTCAAAGAAGTAACGGTAAATAGTGAATGGGTTTGGACTGGTACTTCTGGTACTTCTTTTTGAGTACTTTCTTTCTGTTTTGCTTCCGGGTTTTTTGTTGTTCGTTTGAACTATTATAACAAAATGGAACAGTCCAGGAACCACCAAGCCTATGCCTGTTGACCCGCGCTCAGTGCCAGGTTCAAGGAGAGATGCGAACATAAGTAAGGCACAGACATGGACTTCAACACAGATGATTGGGAGGTAGGAAATGAAGAGAACTGTTTGGGAAAAGCTGAACGTTGCCACTGAGAGACGCTGGGCCAAAAGGACTGAGGAATTTTGTACATTTTTTCTTGCAACTTTTAGGTGAGTCCAAGATTATTTCAAAATAAATAAATATGTGCTAAAACCTAGCGTGCATGATCAGAGACCAGAGGGCAGCATGTGAACCACAGCAGCCTCGGACTGTCATTATTCAGAGCTATGTTAGGGAGCAGCCTGAACTTCAGGCTGGAACGTCCGTGCTTTGTTCTAGAGACAGTGAGCAGTCATGGAAAGTTTTTGATTAAAACTAAAGTCGAGTTAGGTTTCCTATTAGGAAAATCACTCAGTAATCAAGGCGGCGAGGACTGGCTGCAGAGAACTGAGTCTTGGAATAATTGGAATAAAATAAGCAGGAGAGGGTATTCTAAATACACCTCCTGAAGAGCCAGCCCCGCAGTGTTTATGTGTGCTGCTTGGAATAGGGTTCCACAGACAAATAAACCTGGGAAAGACTAAGGTCAGAGAGATTCCTTGCTGCATGAGTTCTCAAAGGCGCTACCTTGCCAGAGGTCTCTAAGTAGGAGAGAGTAGATGCAGTGCTTCCCCACCTCTTGGGGACTGTTAATGGGGTACACACGTATGCATAAGAGGGCATGCACCTATGAAACCAGAGATCAACCTCTGGTTGCATTCCTTAGGAGCTATCCACCTTGTTGTTTTGAGACAGGATCCCCCAGAACACCAGGACTTACCATACAGGTAAGCTGGCAGCCGGCTGCCTGTCAGGCTCCAGGTAGCCACCTCCCTAGCACTGGGGTGATAAACTCATACTATCGTGCTTTGCTTTTTACATGAGTCCTGGGGAGGCAACTGAGGCCCTCATGCTTGCACTGCAAGCATATTACAGACTGAACAGCTTCCCCGGCCCCTTTAAGCATTTGTGACCATAGTACCCTCCCAGGAACTTTTCACAGCATTCGTATCTGGCGCAACACATTGTAGGCCATACTTGCTGGCGTTTGTGACGCAGTCACTCCTAAGCTCTGCAAACCTAAATATTGTCGGATCTCATTTCCCAGTGGAGGGACGGCAATGTCCATATGGCTCCTTCCTCCTCCCTCTGGTCTCTGAGCCCCAAGATTCAGACATGCCCTTCATGCACAAGACACTCTTCTGCAGGTTTTTGAACAAGGCATCAGAGATGCTCTGGGCCACATTTTCAACCTAAATTAAAAAAAAAAAACACACACACACACATCGATGAAAAATAATTCCTGAAGAAGGGAAGTGGTTTTGAAGGGTCTTTATAAATGTCATTTTTCTATTGAGTAAGTTCCTTAATTAACCACTCTTTACGTTTGAAGGAAAATATACAGCAGTTTCCAGTTCCCTTCTCTTCCCCTTTGTGAACTCCATCTTGATTCTGACCTGCGGGCTCTAATCAGTTGAGTGGGTCTCCTCTGTCCCTCCTACCTGCTTACTGCCACACGCTACCTTGTGATGGGCAGGAGCAGAGCAGCTATTGAAATGCTCAAGTTAGCGGACACTTGTGTTTTAGTTCTTTAAGCCTTCTGGTCCTGCCACATCTACTAACCTCTACCTGTTTTGTTTTTTTAACTTTAACAGGTGAGCTGACCTCTCTGAGCTTTGTTTTTTGGGTTTTTTTTATTCTTTTTTTTGGGGGGGGGGCGGTCTTCAGAATGGGAAGGTCATCCCTGCCTCCCACAGCTAGTGTAGACTACCGAGAGGCTCATAGAACAGAGCAACAGCTAGCCCCGAAGAGATGATCTCTTCTTCCCAGCGATCACCGTTCCGCTCCCTCACAGGCCCTCCAAACTGCGTATCAAGCGAACACAGGTACATCTATGCAGCTGCTGTTAGCCTATTAAAGCTATTCATTACCAAGCTAATTGCACCCTTTAAGATTTTTATTTATTCTCTCTCTTTCACCTTCCTTTCAATAAAAATACTTAACTTGGCCATAATAATAAGCGGTAAACAACCCTGAGAGGAAGCTGTTATTGCTCCCAATTTATAAATGAGAAAAACAGGGCTCAGAGTGAAGCTATATTAAGATTTTATTTTTTCTGGCTCCTAAGTTCATTTTCTTTAGATTGCACCAGGAATGATAAGATCCTCCTGTCACCCACTCTTCAAGTTAACAGTTGTGGGCATGTGCTGGGCGCCAGACCTTAGGACACATTCCAGCCCTCCAGGCACTCACCTCCTGGCTGAAGGAGATGAACTGCCCACATGAAACCTGCAAGGCAGCCCTGTAACACCTCATTTATCCCTCACTGGGGAATGAGCTGTTAGGTTAAGTGGATTTTACAGATGGAATCACAGAACTTTAACTCAGAAGAGCCTTAGAGATTGTACCGTACGTACATGCAACACCACCATCCCAAGGGAGCGTGCGCTGCCCCTGGTCGCTGGGTGACTGACTCCACATGGTTCTGTCCAGCCACAGTGGGTTTAGACCATAGTTCAACTCCTTTAATGCCCAAACAGGATTTTAAAAATACGTTAACAATTTTCTTGAAGTATTTATTTCTTTGGAATTTAGAAGTATGCAATTCTTTGTCAAAGGGGCAGTTCCCATCTAAAACTTTTCTGTGTTTGTTAGTATATTTCCCACAATCTCTGTTATGTCGCTGTACAAGGACACAGCGATGCTTCTGAGCTTTCCAAAGAATGTGTGGGAGATTGTCCTGCGTGTTTCTGTGGATGGGATACCTGCCCAAGCTCGTTAGCTCTTGTCCGGTACTCAGAATCATTCTTCTGATTTCATTTTTTCCAGAGAGAGAGAGAGATGGAGCGAGGTAAGGGGCGGGGAAGCTGAACAAAGCATACTATGTAATTAAACGCATTTGCTTGGCTCATTAGCTTCAAGCCAAGTTTCCTATTTCTCTGAGCCCATTCCCTCACCTGCAAAGTGGGCCGAGTATAACAGCATGTCTCACAGAGCCCCTGTATGGGGAGTTAAAAGGTGCCTAGAACTTAATAGGTGTTTAGTTCCCACCTTCCCCTTCCTGCTTTCCAAGGGTTCAAGAAACTCTTAAAATTCATGTGCTTCCTTGCTCACAAAGTGCACAGAGATACAAAAGTAGAGCCAACATAATTGTGGGCCATGAGACACAATCCCCTCTGCTTTAGTAAAACAAAACTTCCTCTGCTCTAAAAACCAAAACAAAGTAATCCACATAGAATATGTCTCATTTCTTCCTCCCAGGAGAATAAAGTAGGCTTTAACACAGAACATAATTCATATCATCTCCAGATCTTAGGCCATAGCACCTCATGAAAACTATTAACACATCTCCTACCGCCTACTTTATGAACTCATATAAAAGCAGATCAGGTGAGCAGGCTTGAGGTAATGGCTGGATCCCCCGAGTATGTGAAATCTGACCTCATATGAAGCGATTGTGTGCAAGTCACGTTGGGAAGCAGACAGACCTCTTGGGATGTGCCCAAGCTGTTCTTTCCCGCTGTAATGTCTACTCAGTCACGACATGAGCAGAGAGAAGGAACTCTCCAGCTCTTCTAGATCAGCCCCAAAATGGTAAAGAAATGGAGGCTGAGGGAGTCCTTAACAGGACCCCAAAACATAGTACAGGTCCCAAATGACTCCAGACTTGCTAGGAACCCTGTATTCTTCATACAGCAGAGCGATGAGGGATGGAACTGGAGTCTTTCTTTTGTTTTTCTTTTCTTTTTCTGAGACATGGTTTCTCTGCTGTAGCTCTGGCTGTCCTGGAACTCACTCTGTAGACCAGGCTGGCCTCGAACTCACAGAGACCCACCTCCCTCTGCCTCCCAAGTGCTGGGATTAAAGGTGTGTGCCATCATCTCATCACTGCCTGGCTGGAACTGGAGTCTTAGCATGGGTAACGTTGGTGCCTTTGTTTTAGGGTTTGGGGTCCCTGTTTTTAAAACAACTATATGGATGAGCTGGGATAGAAGTGGCTCGTGGGTCTTTGTGCTGAGGCTTCCCCTGGCAACTTCCCCTGAGATCCTTTTTCCAGGGCTGGCTCCTTCCTAAGAAGCAGTGCCTGGCTTCCTTCACTGGTCAGAACCCTGCCCTGTGCCTTGCCTGTCTCTTTCCTTCCTAGAAGTATTTCACAGAGGCAGAAGGAAGGTCTAATTCTTTCTGTGACTGGTGCAAGGAGCCCAGTGAGCAAATCTCATCCCCTCCCCTTTTCCTGTGAAGGGATTTGAAACTCCAGCCCGCAGGTGGTAGATGGGATAGCCAGAAGCAAGGCCCTGAACTCCTCACAAACACAGCCAGGGTGAGGGGAGCTCACACATGTGCTTCTTCTGGTTCACAGATGGGTGCCCCTACCCTGTACTACAGGGACAGAGGTCCACATACACTGGACCAGACCCTCTAGTGCCACCGGCACCTCAGAAGCCAGCTAGGGCTGTTGCTGTCTGCACCTCTGCTTCCTCAGTAGCCTTCCTGTCCTCCACAATGCATCTGAAACCTAAACTGAATGAATCCACAGCCGCACTCTCTCCGGATGTTGCAAAATCTCATTTGCCTTTAGCCGGGTTGGGTGTTCGGAGAGTATTTTTATGTCTTGCCTGAGGCTTGAATAGAAGTTACAAGCTGAACAGAAGACCAGCAAAGAAAGCAAATGTGGGCAGCCAACCTTGTAACCTCAGCTAATCTTTAATTATGCCTTAATTGAAGACCTATGAAGTAGATATAGGAAGAGGAATAATAATTCATTGAGTTTATTCAGCATGTTAACCCCCAAACCTGAATTATAATAATAATTGCTGACATTTACTGCATCCCAGCTAGCTGCAGGGTCTGGGTAACTTCCTCGCAATATCTTTATTTTCTTTCTCCCCTCTACCCTCGTCTGTCCCGAAGACAGCACTGGGCAGCCTCTACTCCAGGCTCAGGCGGGAGGCCACTGCCAAGGTCAGCGCCACCGCCAAGGTCAGCTGCAGCCCCATTTTATAGGTGATGCTGCCTGTGGTACTTGGAGCCCTGAGACCAAGAGCTAAATTCCATGTGTGAAAGCCAAGGCCAGTAGCTTTATGATGTCCGTCTTACCATTTCCCTTTGCGCAAATAAGGAGACTAGGATGAGGAAGGTTTCTAGACTTAGCTTGGTCAGCCAGTCTCCCAGCGAGGCAAGCTGAGTATTGATGATATTCACTCTGCCGTTTCCTCAGGATGCTTCCGGGATCCCCCTTACCCTTTGCACACCCACATACCGTCCATGCTCTCACAGAGCTGTCTTCCCACCAGTGGGTGAGTAGAAGGCAACACATCATCAGACCCACTGACCCAGTGCTGCCAGGCCTGGTCTGATGTGCCTCAGACTGTCGTGTAGAACTGGCTTAAGATCTCTGAGGGCTGGAACCTTCGTGACTTAGGAAGGTGTTTTAGTTGGTCTGTTTGCTTTGTATGTTACTCGTTTCATTTTGCCAAGATCGAGGATTTTGATAAGTTCAAGCAGTTAGATTGAGCTTCCCCAAGTCTGGTAGGAGTTCATCTGATTAGTCCTTTCTTCCCGGCAATGGATGTGATTTATTAAGTACAGTGTGCCAGGCAGTCTACTAGGTCCCCTGCCAGGATTATTCCAGGAATTCTCCCATAACCATGGGATGTAGAACACACACACACACACACACACACACACACACACACACACACAATCTATTTATTTATTTAGATCTCATGTACCCAGGCTTGCCTTAAACTCACTAAAGATGACCTGGAACTTCTGATCCTCCTGCCTCCACCTCTGAAGTGAAGAGATTATAGGTGAGCACTGCCACATTGTGCTGGGAATCAAACCCAGAACTCCCTGCATTCTAGGCAAACCCTACCAACTAAACTACATCCCTAGATCCTATTATCATTTTTAACTGAAGTATAGAGGTTCTGTTATCCTGCTTAAGGTCACATAGCTAGTCAGGAGTGTCTGATTTGAGAAGCAGAACTTTGCCATTGCAACAATGTCTTTACCCTTTAGCAGCATCAGAAGCACCACATCCTGTATAGGGAGACAATAACACCTAACTCTCCGGATGTTTTGTCAAGATTAAATAAGATGACAGTTTGTCAAAATCTGTGGATACTGGTAATTTTTTTTCCCTTGGGGTCTCCATGGCCAGTAATCCTCACTGACTTAGTTATTAGATACTTTGATGCAAGTGCAGGCATCATTTTTCACGACATCTCTTTCATATTATTTCACAGTGGAGAAAAGCAGAGCTCTTGGCTGTGTGCTTTACAGTGGGACAACCCTGGTCTCACATAGTCACTTCCCACAGTACCTCCCTCCAAGGCTTTGGATAGCCTTTGTCCTAAGCATCAGTGCTGCTGATAGTACTCACTGGTAGCATGCCTTTTTTAAAGGCTGGCTTCGGGTTGGAGAGATGTTTTACCTGGTAAAATACTTGCTGCATAAGCAGGAGGACTTAAGATTCCAGCAACCACATACAAGCTGGACCTAGTGATATGTCCTGCCTGTAATCCCAGCACCTGGCAGGAAGAAATAGGAAGCTTGCTGGGGCTTCCTGTCCAGCCAGTCCAGCTAATCAGCGCAGTTCAGTGAGAGATCCTGTCTTGAATAATAAGAAAAGAACCGTAGAAGAGGATACCTGACGTCAGCCTCTGGCCTCCAAACATGCATCAGTGGGCATGTGCACTCATAACACACACACACACACACACACACACACACGCACACACACACACACACACACACACACACAAGCTTTAGGGTAAAAAGAAAAATGACGAGGAATCTTGCAGGCTGTACTAGGAGGGTGTAGGCCGGGTGCTACTCACTATGTGCTTTGTAACCTTCCTAGTGGTTGTTGGGCAGAGAGCATCCATATAACACTCAAGCTTTGGGGGCTTCTGGGAAAGTGTCCTGAGACCTCCCTAAAAGAGAGAGTGAACAGGCAGGGGGAGGATTGCTAGCAGTCTTCACAAAGGTGAAGTGAAATTTCACTTTTTGCTTAAGGAACAACAGATGAGGCCCTGTGGACTCTCAAACCCTCTTGACAATGGCGCAAAAGGAAAGCACAACCATTTGGAACCTTCCCCTGGACCATATGCGGTCTGGGCTGCAAAGATGACCTTTTAATGACAGCTTCCTGCCTCCGAAGGGTCAGAGTGTGGCGAATTGTTGTTTGCTAGAGGCCTGGTTTTAATCATCGCTTCAGCCAGAAGAAAGGGCTCATGCCACACCATTCTGGGTTGTCCTTCCAGCTAGAGTTTAGGGTGACATTCACTACATTCGTGAGCCTTCTTCAAGGACCCATAGTGGCCCAGCTTCACATGAATGGAATTCCATCTTCTGGAGGATTCTGGCACTAGACTCAGAGACCTGAAGTCATTGTCAAGAGCACACACCTAACAGAGGAAAAACTCCTAGCTCTGTGTAGAAGAAAGGACAAGTATTTCAAAGGGAGTGCCTGTGAATGCAAAGACCAACTTCAAGCCCCTGCCTGCCTTACTTATAGCTAACTAACTAACTGAGGGGAGAGAGGTATTGGTAGAAGCCATAAGAGTTTTTTTTTAAATAAAGTAGTATCATCAAAACAGCTTCCAGAAGGTTCATCAGTTAGTTTCTTTCTCACTTAATAATCTTACTATCATTTCATCACATTATGGTTTTAATGTATGTACACCTATAGTAAATGTGCACATGGCATCAGTATGAAAAATTAGATGTAGAGACAATATAGAAACTGATCAAGGTCACAGCCTTGTGTAAATGGGGAAAAACAAGAAATTTAAAAAGGAAGGACAGACTGCTCCTAGGCATAGTGGAGGAGAAGGTTTATTGTAGATATGATGGAGAGCATAGGATAGGGAGCGCAGAGGAATTTGGAAGAGTCCAGAGTGAACATGACCAGACTAAGCTGGGCCATGTGAGGAGAAGGAGGAGGGGAGAAGGGAGAGAGGGAACCTGGAGCAGCATCCAAAAGTAGGAACCATCCAAGAAAAGGACTGGGTATCCAAAATGGATGGAGTATATAGGGAAGAGCAGCCAAGCCCCATGGGCTGCAAAGTTCAAGATAGAGTGCAGGATACAGGATATGCAATCCATACACCATAACAGGTAGGGAGTGGGGGATGCTGGGAGAACCTGGCAGCCAGATTCACTTTGATGTATTAAATAGGCACCTCAGCTATTTGTCCTGGGTTTGAGATCTATCATTGTGTTTGTTTGTTTTTAAATGTCCATGTTGTTTGCGTTTGAAAATTTTATTTATGTGTATATACATATATGTCTTTGTGCGCATGCACACGTGTGCACAGAAGACTAGGACCTATGGAGGCTGGAAGACACTGTCAGTTGAAGCTGGAGGCATTGTGAGCTGCCCAGTGCGGGTGCTTGCATTTGAAGTCCAGTCCTCATGGTTTAGCAGCCGGAGCTGTTAACCACTGAGTTCTCTTACCAGCTCCATGAGCCTGGTAGTTAAACAGGATATTAGATGCTGTCTGTCAGTCCTTCTGGCACTTCTTCCCTGGACACTGCCGGCTCAGCAGGCCCATCTCTGCTTCTTGAAGTGAACCCCTCTCTGTAAGGCTCTCTCCTTGTAAAATTGAAATCCTCTCTGGACAGAAGCGCGGGATCGAACTCTCTCAAGTTGTGTAATCCTTCTGTGCCCAGCCCAAAACGGCACGGGTGTTCTACAGTCCAAAATCAAACTTTAATTAGTCTTCAAAGGAACCTTTCTGGTAAAATAGATGGCCAAGAAGCTTTTGTTTTCCAAGTTTGGTGGCTTTTTTAAAAGCACTTTTTTCTTTCTTTCTTTTTCTTTTTTTTTTTTTTGTACCCAAATGACAGAGTCTGGAGGTAGTGAACTTTTGACGTAAGGAGAATAAATCCTTCAAGAGAAAATCTATAGCCACTTGAGGCTTGGCTTGGCCCCAGCAGGATTTTAGGAACTGTTATAACTGGACCCCTCCTTACCCCCTCCCTCAAGGGCCCCAATCCTTGGCTTAATTCTCCCATTTCCATAATAAAGGCCACCATCTCTCATTTCATCACCAGCTCCCCAAGAACCCTTTAAAGACCCAGGCAGCGCCTTTGTGCGAGGATTTCCCTGGGTCTCCTTCTCTGCCCTCTCTCCCTCTTGTACCTCCTGAACCTGTGGATTTTTCCAAGGGAGAGATTAAATCAGTAGCAAGGCGCTGTTTAATTAAACTCTCCCCCTCTCATCTCCAAAGTTGCTGGAGACTTTTTTTGACTTCTCCTTGGCAATGCTTAATCACTGTAATTTAGCAGATTCTGTAATTACTTACCACACACGGAAGCAGTTTGATGGCTGTTTCTTTGTCCTGCCTATTTCAACCCCAATTGACAGCTGAGTTCACCCTGCGAATGTCTAGAACAGCCTGGTGGGAGGCAGCGAGGCGCAAATTCACTAGTGATCTTTGAAAGAGTCTGCGTTGTAAGTAAAAAGAGCTAAAGGTGTGGGACTACTTCTTTATGCAGATCCTAGGAGGTACTCCTTGAACTTTTGTGTCTGTACCTTGTAGAATGAGAAGCCTACTGGCAGGATGATTGGGAATAAAGAGAAAGAACAGTGGCCCTGGCAGTGGGGGCACCCCGGGCCCAACCTACCTTGTTCTTGCAGGTGTCTGCACCTGGGGCCTGCCGAGAAAGGAAGCCTGTCTCAACCTCGGACGCTCAGTCCCCATTATACAGATGAGTGAAGAGAGGCCAGACTGTACATTGGTTTGGGAGCCAGTTGTGTCTCAAGGCCCTCTCCATCTACTCAGCACTCTCTCACTGGGGTCTGTCCTGTGCAGAAGGCCTCTCTTTAGTCCCTTACTTAATTCTGCCAATAATAACTTATTGCATAATTATAATAGGCCAGGTGTAATTCCATTAGTTGTGAAGAAAGGATATTCACAATTATATTTTGCAATTTATATATGTATATATGTTATGCAAAATACATAATTATAGGCTAGGTATAATTCCATTAATTTTGAAGAAAAGGATATTCACAATTATGTTATGCAATATGTATGTGTGTGTGTGTGTGTGTGTGTGTGTGTGTGTGTGCTGTGCAATATACACCTAGTCACACACCCGGGAAATGGGAAAGCTGTGGTCTGAACACACTTGGATGTGATTCCAAAGCCTGTAACCTCCACACTTGTGCATTCCCAGATATATTTCTTCTCTAGTTCTTTTTTTCATACAGTATATTCTGATTATGATTATCCCTCCCCCAACTCTTCCCAGGTCCTCCCCACTTCTCCATCTACCCAAGTCCACACCCTTCTTTCTCTCTCTCATTAAAATGCAAACAGGCATCTAAAAAAAAAAAAAAAAAGGTAAAGATAAAGTAAAATAAAAACAAACCAGAATAGGACAAAACAAATAAACAGAAAAGAGTCAAAGGAAAAAAAAAACCTCCAAGAATATCATTAAGTTTGTTTTGGGTTGGCCATCTACTGCTGGGCATAGGGCTTGCCCTTAAGTGTGGTTTGTATACCCCATGAGACTCCTTTGGAGACTCCTTTGCTAGTGGTTATCAACTGGAGACATCTGCGTTAGGATGGGGGCGTGCGTGTTCTTCCCTTCTTAGCACTGGCCCTCATCTGGCTTAGACCTTTGCAGGCTCTGTGCCTGCTGCCACAGTTTATGTGAGTTCATACGTACATCAATCCTATTGTGTCTGGAAGGCCTGGCTCCCTTGCTGTCTCCCATCCCCACTGGCTCTCACAATCTTTCCTCCCCCTCTTCTGCGAGTTCCTTGAGCCTCAAGGGTAGGGAATTGATAGAGACATCCCATTTAGGACCGAGTGTTCTCATACTCTCACACTGTCCAGTTGTGGGTCTCGGTGTTTGTTTGCATCTACTTCTCTGATGATGGCTGAGCGAGAGAATGATCTATGAATAGAGCAGAATGTCATTAGGAGTCTTTATTGCTACATTCCTTTAGAAGTACAGTAGTATCCCCTAGGTCCACAGCCTAGCTAGTCCCAGGTTCTTGGTCACCTAGGCAGTGACAGGCATGGGTTCCACCTCAAGACCGTGGCTGGTTACTTCCATAACTTCTGTGCACCAGTGTATTTTGCAGGCAGGTCACTATTATGGATCTCAGGATTTGTAGCTGGGTTGGTGTTTACCTTTCTCCCCTGGTACTATGCAGTGTACCTTTCCATACCATGAACACTAGTCAACAGGGAATGAAGGCTCTCAGTAGGCACTGTCTCGACTTCTCCATGTTCAGTGAATTATGTAGATGTTGTCTTCACCAGTAGGGTCTTACCATCAATTTGTAGAGAGCAACCAATAACCTAGGGCAATAGCCTGGGTTGTTTGGGGGTTTCCATGGGGCCCCTTTGGCCAACATCTCACTTATATGTAACCCGTTCCCAGCACTGGAAGTTTCATTTGGTGGTGAAAAGGCTAGTTGGGGCTTTTGTCTCCCCCATTATTTGGCGATTGTAATTTAGATTTCTTTCATATCTGTAAAGAAGCTTCTATTATATTAGGTTTCCATATGACTCTTCAAAAGGCCTTTTGTTTTAGCTGTCCCTGCCCACATTCCCTCACGCATCCCCCTCTTCCCTCTCCCCCCGACTGGATCTTCCTGTTCCAGTCCCCACCCACTTGTCCATCCATAACTGTCTAGCAGTGTGTTATTTAGCTCATGCCGGCCCCAAGTTTACTATGTATCAGAGGACAGCCTCAAACTTCTGGTCCTCCTGTTTCTACAGCCCAAGCAGTAGGATGCAGGCACCCACCATCATGCACAGTTTCATGTGGTGCTGGGGATATAACCCAGGGGCTGGTGAGTTCTCTTCAGGGACTCTGACAACTGA
The DNA here is from genome assembly GCA_026225945.1 of Cricetomys ansorgei. Taxonomy (NCBI): domain Eukaryota; kingdom Metazoa; phylum Chordata; class Mammalia; order Rodentia; family Nesomyidae; genus Cricetomys; species Cricetomys ansorgei. The sequence continues at coordinate 2,332,412 of JAMJFZ010003206.1, forward strand.
ATCTCAGCCCTCTAAGACATACACATATTTTTAACGTATTTGTGTGCGTGCTGTATATGATGCACATACATGTATGTGCACACATGTGAAAGCCAGAGCAAAATGTCTGATGCCTCCTCTTGCTCTTGTTTGCTTTGATTCAGCGTCTCTCACTGAAACAGAAGCTTGCACTTCTAGAATTTGTGCATCTCTGCCCACCAGTGCTGTGGTTACAGGCGTGTTCAGCCATGCTCACCGTTTTAGAGGTTCGGGTCCTTATGCCAGTCAGTGTCAAGTGTTCTTGCCCACTGAGTCACCTCTCCTGACTCTCAAGAAATTTTCCAGTGCTAGAGAATGCATTCTGCTAATCCCTTTGCAGATTTTGGAACCATCCCCACATTTGCTTTAATTATTTTTGCTCTATTGCGTATTTAATTATTGATAAGTTGCATTAGGAATGGTGGCCCCTCATGCTTTTCTGTATCCATCTAGTGTCATAACTGGAGAAAGAGCCTTTTGGTTCCTTAAAGTACAGTGCCACATGGGTGGGACAATCTCTGCTGAAAATGACAGTCCTCCTGGAGTTTCCCTGCCTTCTTCTAGAAGACTGCTGCACGCCACATCAGGCCTGGCATTAGACAAGAGCCGGAAGTCCCAGGCTGCTGTTTAGAGGTGGCCTGGTAGGGTGTTAGGAAAGACCCAGGACCCATGCCCTCCGCTTGCAGGGGCCACAAGGAGCAGAGTGACTATGTTGACAGCAGCTTTGCAGAAAGCAGTGAACTGCTGCCGTGAGATTCTGCACATGGACGGAAGGACCAGTGGGCAGTGGGAACCTTGAATTTGATGCATTCCCTTAAAGAAGATCCAGGGAAAGTCAGATTTAGAGGACATGTGTCCTTCGAGTGTCACAGGGTTGGGTGGGAGCTCTGCTGTCTCTGGGGACTGCTGCACATAGACAGAAAAGGCAGTGGCAGTGGTGTTCTCAGGGTTCCTTTCTCCATCCCAACACTGCCCTGGTGACTTCCCAAACCATGACCCAAGCCAGGTGAGACGGCCCACACCTGTAATCCCAGCATCTGGGAGGCAGAAGTAGGAAAATCATGAGTTCAAGATCATCCTGAGCTACACAAGCTCAAGGTCATCCTGGGCTACAGGAGACCTTGTCAAAAGGAAAAAAGCTGGGACCCCACTAAACACTGCCAACATTGCCTAGTAAAGGAGCCAAGCCCAGTAGGGTCACCATATCCAGGGGATGATGATGGCTCTTCTGATGAGGAAGGAATTGCCTTCCCTGAGCCAGGCAGATTTTCAAATGGACAGAGACCCTCTCTGGAGCAGTTGGCACAGTGTGTGAGCACAGTACATAGTACAGTCTACAGAGTGCTCTGTATCTCCCCAGTGGCCATCCTTATACACACAAAGAAATTCCTCACACACTGCGTAGACACCTAGCATAACATTTGTCTAAACCGTCCACCCTGACTGATGTCAGGACCCATCACACTCTCCATCTGGGCCTGCTAGAGGAGCACACCTGCTGCTTCCAAGCATTAGAAAGGCCCATGGCTTCTAGGGAAGACCTGCAAGAGACCCACTGAAAGCAGGTCTCCAGCCGGGAGCCCTGACCAGGCTGAGTCATTTTCCTTTTCTTGATTTCTACATAAGCTCTGCATCTTCAACTGTGGTCTTATTTGTGCCTTATTTCTGTCCTCTCAAATTAAGTCCTTTTGAGATCTTACAATATATATTAAACAAATGCACTTTGGTTGTTTTATACTTTTAAAAAAACAGAAAACGAGACTCTTTTCTCTGAGATGGGTTGGAGAGGGCTATACCTGACCAGGTGCCAACTCTGATAGGCTCTGGGCTTTGACATGTCTCCTGGTTTGAAGGATACTGTCAGTAGGGGTGATAGAAAACTTGTACACATAGTGTAAGTTTTCAAAGCAAAAGCCCTTGAACTTAACATGAGTGTCTGGGTGTCAGTCATGTGCATGCCTAGTCTAGGGGATATTCTGGGACATGAGCAGCCAGCCTCTACACAAGTAGGACACCCATCCCTCCTAGGTCTGGAGTGAAGGCTCCTATAACAAAACCCCTCAGACTCATATAGCCCTCTACTTAAATCCTGTTCCATCAAGAGATAGATCTCTGATTTTGATCTGTTTCAGCTCTCCCCGATTGCCATCCCTTGCCGATCATCTTCTCATATCCCTCATGCTCGCCTGGTTGCCTTCAGTAGAAGAACGAGGGGCGGGGTGGTACGGAGGCAGCCACTTCCCTCACAGATGTCGTTTGTTTTTTCTAATATAAAAGTAATACATCACTGGTCCTTTTCTTCAAAAATAAACGGGGAATAAATCGCCATGCAATCCATGCAGACAAAACAAATAGAGCACTAAAAATACGGTATGGGGCAGAGAGGAAATGACTTCAACATTAAATCAATCCCCATTCTAGTAGCCGCAGTGCACACAAGCAGATAATTCATCAGAAACAAGCTCCAGTCCCACGGCAAAATAACCCACTATTGCTGAGAGAATTTCAGCATCCTCCTCACATGAGGACGCGGGCAAATTGTTCCCCGAATGTTAGTTCACAATGAGCAAAGACTCGCTTAACTGTAGGAAGTAATCGCTAAATCTTCTGGTGAATGTCAGGGCTTTATAAGGAGCATCAAAAATGTACAGTGTTTCAAAGGTTTTCATCTTTGGTCCTCCAACCTGCCAGGCCAGGTAAGCACCCATCTGCAAAGCCTCCGAGCCCGCATCATAGATGGGTTCCAGGTGATCTCCCAATCACTGGTGTTCGCTGCAGCCGTGGATGCATGTTATTTTTCTCTGTAAACCACCTCCCTGCAGCTCCGTTTACTGAGGCTCTGCTCGGAGTGTCGGTGACGTTACCATGACACCTGGTGTTGGAGTTGGGCGTCTCGGACGTAGCACAACCTTTTGCTTATGGCTATTTGTAAATGAAAGTGATCTGTACCCAGAATTTTAGAAATTACCTTTCTGTCAAAGGTTTGCTATAGAAAAGTCCGTGTCCCAGCCCTCCCGACTCCCTCAGGTCTCTCTCCCCAGGAGGCGTTAATTCTCATTCCCAACATTGTTGTCTGTGGCCTGCCATTTACCCTCTGCGTTTCTAAGTCACATGCTCTGTTGCTGTAAACATTATTCGTTGATTTTGGGCAAGGGAAGATGATTCCCACACCGCCCACTCGCCTGCTCGTCTTCTTCCCGCAATGCCTCATAATTAGTATACTCACTTTTTTGTTAAATAAGCAGTCATTGGTTGTATAATTATGATTATGTGGTACGTGAAATTTTGGGTTCTGGCTTTTATTTTCTTTCCTTCTAAGCCAAGCAACACACAATCGCCATCCATCCTTTCTTATATATGCCTTCATTTTTCTTTGAGTTGTTAATTGCTTCTTTATTCCTGAGAACTTTCCATTGGCTCGGTGTGACCAGGACAGGATGCTTCATGCAAGGGCTTGCTGACAGATGAGACCATAAAAGGAATCAAATCTTAATGGGCCTTGAATATCAGGCTGAGAGACTTGCACTTAAGGGTGATAAGGTACCAGGAAAAGGCTTCAGGCAGGGAAATGCCTTTCTGGAACATTCCTCTGATAGCTTTATGAAAGCACCATATGGTAACTCTCCAACTGACACGGAAGAGTTTGAAGCATCTGCATTGTCATCTCTGCAGCACAACTGGAGCCATCTTTGAAAATCACCCACATTGGGGTACACGTCTGTTGAGATCCTGGCCGGCTCCCTCTCTCTCCCTCTCCCAGCCTCATACGGAGACAGTGTAAAGCAGGGTAAAGACCCTATCTGAGTTCACTCAGTTAGAATTTTTCAAGATTCTCCTGAAATTACCTGGTCACAAAGTGGTTCATATAATGGGCAAAAGGAAAACCATTTTCCCTTCTCCCGTTTTTTTTTTTTTAAATAAAAATAACTCAAGCGTGAGTGGATTGAGTTTGTTCATGGCCCATCACCAATGAATTAAAATTTACTCTCTATACTAAAATTCAGCTCTTACAATGGAATCATACATTTAAGTTGGTATTTCTTTATTGAGGAAGATTGGACATTTTCAAAAGTCCAAAGTTAGAATATAGAGTAAGAATTCAGATTTAGAAGGTCACTCAGATAGAAATAGAAACTAGGGTTGGTATTGATACTGGAAACGATTTTTCTGTTGAATGAGAATATGTAGCTGGGGATGGCCCTGAACTTGTGCTCTTGTAACTCCTCCCTCCCAGGCCCTAGGATCACAGGCATGTGCCACCATTGTTACTTTTATTTTTTTGCAAGACCTCACCCTTGCCATCTAGGACTATTGCATGAACTTTGCAATTAGCCTTTCATTAAGAAGAAAGCCACACTGCAGTGAGTGGTTGGGGAAGGTCCAGATTTTCAAAGGCGTCTACCTCTGACTACCTCTGCAATGTGCACACGATCTAATTTCCGTCCCTAATCCTTTAAATCCTATTGGTATAGTTACACTTTGCTTTTTATGCAAAAGAAGGAGTTTCATGTTTAATAAAGATTTCTGCTGCTTTTTCCTGTAGTTGGGAAATTTAGCTCATTACCAGCTCACCACCAGGAAATTCAGTGACAGCAGCTATTCATTAGGTTCAGACACTGTCACCATCAAGGTACCTGTCAGTGACCCAGCCCCTGCCGTGCACCGGGCACCATCCAAGCAGCGTCTCAGCACCTCTTCCTTTGGTCTCTGCTGCTGCCTTATAAAACGTGATTACTCACCCTCATTTTCCAGTCAGGGAGAGAAAACGAGGCTTGCCAAAGGTGTAATGTGGGTAAGTGGCAAGATCTGGATTTCAAATGAAGTTTGTCTGACTGTATGTCAGTTGAGATACTTTTAGCTATAACTCACGGCAGCAACACCAAGTACTGAGGCATGCTGTGTTATGTAAAAGGAAGCCCAGACGCTGGCTAGGCTGAGGGGTAGTTGCTCAAGAGAGAGATGAAATGGTGGAGGAGCCAGGCACTCTTCACAGCTTTCCCTCATCTTTTCAAGCTGGTTTCCCCTCGCAGCCAAAAGATGGCTGCTAGTGGCAATACAGACCATTTCATGATCTGGCTTCTTATCTATTGAGGCTAAAAACAAAAAGGGTTTTCAAGAAACCACCTTTGAGTTTCCTTGTCCCAAACTAGGTCACATGCTCACTTCTGAACCACTCATTGCCACAGGAGATGGAGTCACGTCTCTGTCTCTCAGACATCTTCAACAGTGCTCACTTCCCCCGGTGATCTTACTCTGTCAAAGGGCAGAATGGAAGCCAGTTGGCAAAGCTCTTTTTCCATATTCAGAGCTGCCCACATAGTTTAATGGGGCCCAAAGAACAATGGAAGCGTGGGGCCCCTTGTTCCAAAATTTGTTTGAAGAATTTCAAGATGGTAACAGCATATGAAATCAAAAATGAGACCCTCTGATCGGACAGCCACTGGGTCACTAAAAAGGTGGCTCATTGGCCTGACCACGTGCTGCTCGCTGCACGGTGATCCTTCTACCTTCTGTTTGAAAGGAAACATTCTTGTTTGTTATCATGATCTCCGTGACTCATTCAGCGCCCGGCAGACGACTGGTGCAAGGGGAAAAGGAGAGCCGACACAGACATGGCTGAGCTGCTCCTGTAGCCTGAGAAATGGTGGTAAGGATGACGGATGCTGAGGGTCTTTGTCTGAGTTTGAGGTCAATCCTGAAACTCCCCCTGTGCTCCTGCTACCAAAACCTTTGTATTTCAAGCTTGGAACATTCTGTTTCATTCATTATGCTATAATGCCCACTGAGTGCCCCGTACCTGTAGGGCAGTGATACCTCTGGTCTGCTGTGGTGCTGCTGACACAGGTGGCCAGCACATCCGCACTGTCACACGAATCTGCTTCTCACCTGTGTTCACCACGCAGTAGACTTCCTTTGTGAGGTGACGACTGCCCTCTTTTGGATGGGATGTTCAGAAATGGCAGTCCCACCGTTGGTGTTCTTCTCTAACTTAGGAAAGTGGCCCTCGGTTCATTAGTAATGGTTGCAGCAGCTTTTGTCTCACACCGAGAACTATGCGGACTCCAGGGAGAAACGGAGATTTAAAGAAATGTTTTGACAGGATGGCCTAGTTGGAGACACCGGGCAAAAACACAGGACGAGTTAAGTAACAAGAGCTGTCACATAAAGACATCAGGAGGGCAATGCTTAATTAAATTAATTGCCTCTGAGTGGTGCAAACCACATCCCCTCTATTTTCTGCCTGCCTGCCTTTGCGCACACTGTCCCTGCATATTATACACTGTCCCCATCATTTAGCTGTGTCCATCTTTAAGGCCTCCAGAGATTGCCTCTGAGAGCTTGAACAAAATGCCCTGCTGTGTGCCTGCTGCATGCCGCCATCTGGTAGCTGATTATTGCCCCTACTAGGTCCCCTCTTCAAATCTGGCAAGAGAGCATCAGTCCGTTTCAGCCCTTGTCACCCTGAACACTCACCTAGGATCTTACTGATTTCTACGCTGCCTCCATCAGGGCTCATTCCCCGGAGCCTGGCCTCTGGAAGAAGCCTGGTTTCTTAGTGGTCTCTTTCTCTCTACTCCCATCACCTGGCCTTGTACATAGTAGGTACTACAGGGGTAAGGGAAGGTCTGTGAACTTGGAGTCTCCAGGGGTTCACATGGTCCTTGGGAAGTCTGAGATCTCAGCTGAAAGATGCAGCATGTGTTCCCAGACTAGAGAAAAGCCAGGACAAGATTGGTTTAAGCTGTCAGCCTCACACCAGGCCCCCAGAGCTACTGCCTCTGTTCCTGCCTTGGCCTTCCACCTTCAGCTTTCCCATCAGTCTGCTGGGACAGCGGAGTTCTCTGGGAGTTTGCCCGCAGCGCTTTCCTGTGCTGACTGCAGCCCAGCACAGATGGGCTCACACAAGGCAAATATGGAGGGCCAGGGAAGAAGTGTCTGTAATTATAGCGCAGACCTCGAGTGTGTGCGAAGGGGGTGGGCAGACAATCTTCACAGAGGCTTTGACATTTAGAAATCTTCCTCAGCACCACATTTGAGTCTTTGAGAGGGAGGAACAGAGATGTTATTTCTGAAGTTCCTTCAGGCGCAGTTCCCATGTGTTTGGACATGATCGCTCCCCCACTGCCTTCCCTGCCCAGACCCCAGGTCCTGCATATCCAGATGCAAGACAGACCTGGGCATCTCTACCATCCACCTCTAGGTCTCTGGATGCAAGGCTGCAGGGGGTACCCGTTGCATTCTGTAAATGTCAGTCTTCACAAAACCGGCTGTCCCCAGCTTCACTGGGTTGCCAAAGGGGGAAGTGAGGAGAGGCAGAAAGTGCCTACAACTGAAGGGTTAAGTTAGTTTGAATCCTGGGTTTGAATTCACCACCTCCTAGGCAACCTGGGGCTTACCACCCATTTCTGTGGGTTTCCTTCTGTGTAAAGTAAGGGCTGTGATGTTAGGTCTTCACGGTGCAATGATGTGGACTGGAAACCACCAATGCACAGTCTTAAACACTCAGTGCTCACTCATGAGAAAGGGGGCAACACCAAGAGGTGCTCCCTGGGTGACCTGACCCAAAGAAGGATCCCGAGAACATGCTCAGCAGCCAACAGCTTTTCCCTATTTGGAAGGCCTCTGCCTGATTTTCATGGGCAGTTAAGAGAATGGAGACATTAAAAGGTTTGGGCCATATTTTGTTTGATGGCTTCCTTTCTGGGGTGATGCTTAATGTGTATCAGATGGCTGCGTTTGCCTAATTTTAGTCATTAGATTAAGGAGGGATGAGGTAGTTTGTCCTCGGGGATAAAAAGAAATCAATGTGAATAAGTGTGATTAGTACCAGTGCCCTGCGTTCTACGGTGGGAACTGAGGGTGTGAGGGAAAGTGCAGCCCTCAGGATTCCAGTGAGGCCTGGGGAGGGGCTCATGAAGACCCACCCTTAGCTGAAGCATTACTAAAGGCAGTCTATGGCAGCTGGGGGAGGGAGAGTCATTCCTTCTTTGGGAACGTGGTCACCGGTAGACCGCCCTTGCACTAGTGTATGGCCCACGCCCACGCCCACGGGGGCAGCACTGATTGGACTCAGTGGGTTATAAAAGCAACAACTAAAAATAGCATGAAGTTGGAAGGGCAGGAAGAGTTGGATGAGAGGAGCGAGGGGTGGAGATGACAAATACCTGTGCACGTGCGTGAAATTACCAGAGTAAATAAAAAAATATGACATCCTTTAAAAAAAAGCACAAACCACGTCACCACGAGCCACAGACTGAAATACCCGATCTCCAAGCCCAGAAGCACAGCCGTTCTGGTTCTGTACTGGTCCTGACCTGTCCACTTAGAAGAAGACACCCCCTCCTTACTTGATAGCCACAGATCATTACACGGCATCGTCTGCTTTATGAAGTGAAAATGGACGTACTTTATTGTAGGGACAGGAAGTTTATGAAGTTTGCTCAAATGTTAGCGAAGTCTGAGGAGGTCATTCATGCTTATTTGTTCATCCACCATGTGCACCTACTATGTGGCAAGTATTGGACTGGATACAAGCACATGGCAACGAATGGGCCTTATCTGAAAGGACCTCCGAACCAATGAGAGACCTTCACGGACACGGGGGTTAGTGTATACCTGGGTAAGGTACACACTTGTGATTTCAGGATCATGGTCACAACATATGAATGACTCTAAAGGTAGAGCTGAGTCTATCTGCAGAGTGAAGAAGGGGGTGGATGTGTCATTTCAGTGTCTGAGGTGAGTCTCAACCTCAGGGAGTGAGGAGCAGGCTGGGAAAGACACCAGGTCACATACCTCTGCCTGAATCACCCCAACCAGAAGGCAGAGAGTGCTCTCACTGGCTGCCTTATTCCACCCAGATGCACTGGCTGGCAGTAGGGATGCTCCAGTCTGGAAGGTAACTGAAGTGAGATGCAGGCAAGCAAAGGCCCTATAGAGTAGCCACTTGAGGGCAAAGGCATAGTGGGAAGAAGCAGCCTTAATCAAGTGACTCCTGCCTGATATCCAGATGGGCAGCATCTGCCCCATTTCCCCCTCCTCCATAAGCTTTTGTAATGTAATCAACAGAAGACCTAGGCGCTTACAGCACCTCATAACCCCTCACTGACCCCTGGATCTTGCAAAGCACATCTATCCAACAACAGCGTCTTGAGCAATGACCATTATGGCAAAAAATCCCCACCAAAAGCAGCACTGGCTGACTGTCAGGGCTTCCGATTAGTAGTGAAGACGTTATCACACAGCATGCTGGGTGATCTGCAAGGACAGTCAAGGGAAGGAGTATGAGGGTCAAGAACGCAGACTTCAAGGTTGGACACCTAGGTCTAGATCCTGTCTCCACTGACAAATCCGGCTTCGGGCAACCTGTGGAATTCTCCCTGTATTTTAGTTTCTTCAGTTAGAAAATGGGGCTTTTAGTAGTAATTACCCCACAGGATTATTATGCAGATTGGAGTAGCTTGTATGTATCAGTTATTTCTCTCCTCGCTAAGACAAGATCCCTGACAACCAACCGAAGGGGAGAAGGATTTTTTTCGGATCGTGGTTTCAAGAGCTGTGTCAGCCCGCAATGGCAGGGAAGGCACGGCAAGGGGAGCATCAGTACGTGGCCGAAGCAGCTCCTGATATGACTTGTTGAGATTTTATCAAATTGGGAAGTACGGAGTTCAGGCCCATGCAGAAGCAGAGGCCACTATCACCATTGAGGCCAGACCCCCAGAGACACATTTTTTGCTAAACAGGCCACTGTTGCAAAGGATCTACCACCTCCCAAAATAGTACTATCAGCTGAGAGCCAAGCATTCAAATATGCCCCCGCAGAGTCTTCCCCTGCAGAGTCTTTGCTCCCCTCTGAGACCTTATGAGCACAGCCTTTACTATCCACATTTTCTATTGGTGCTCTCGTCTTCTGAACCCCCACCACAAGCTCTGCATATATAGCATTTTCTAGCTCCTGTAGCCCACAGCTCCAAACTCTTCCACATTCCACAGGCCAGTTCTAAAGGTCTGGGAACTACATGGTCCGTTTTCTCACAGCTAGTCCACTCCTGGTATCAGTTTTCTGTCTTAGCTATTTGTCTTGTTACTATGACAACATACCTGACAGAGCAACTCAAGGAGAGGGATTTATTCTGCTCATGGTTTCCGAGAGTATCAGTCCTTTATGGCATAGATGGCAAGGTTTTCAGGAGTGGGTTACATTCTCGGAGGTGGGACCTTATGCATGGCTTGTAGATCTTAGTAGATTAGAAAGCAGAGGCTTAAGCTAGAACCAGAAAGAGACAGCACTTTCAAAGCCCACCCCCAGTGACCTACTTCTACTAGGGTCTCAGTCACAAAGATTCCACCTCCTCCAACAGCATCGCCAGCTGATCTATGGCGGGGGCGGGGGGGGGGATGATTCACATTCAAACCATAACCGTATGCATAAAACAAAGGAAGCAGCAGATTAAAAACTCACATCTTTCCCTTCATCACATCACAAACAGGAGAGAACATGAGTGGCATTCGGGTGTGAGAAGAGGTTGAGGGACAAGCCTGCAAGACCACGCCGTGCCCCTGACTTCCCAGGGTGCCAGGCCTGGATAGCCAGGATGCCCCCTCGGCATCTGTCTTGGCGTTGGTTGCAAATGTTGACAAGAGGCATTTTCTGAGGACAGCGGTGTAAATTAGGCAAAGCCCTGATCACGATGGCCATGAATATAACTGTTTGATTAAGAATCTATGCCGGCTGCATTATTTGTTTTGAAACCCTGAGCTGGGCTGATTGGATTTCTTTCTCTTCCGTTTTTAACGTAAGTAGATTCTGAAATTGGAAAAATAAAATATTCCACAGCTGAAAGAAAAGAATCTGCTTGGGGAATGAGCCCAGGTGTATGCTTTCTGCATAGCAATCCAGTCAGCGGCGTCAGGGACCTTGCTGATGCAGGAACTAGGGACCAGGAAAGGGCCTGTACTACAGCCAGCATGTGGCAGGGAAGGTGAGATTTGAACCCAAGGCTGCTGGAGGCAGAGTCATGGTACTCATATGCCTGGTGACCCTACTCTGTGTTCTGGTGCCTTTTAGCCAATCCATCACTTTCACCAAGATGTGCCAATGTGAAGCAGACCGGGGTGCTGGGGCTATCAAAGGGCAAAGAGCCAGGTCACTCCTGGGAGGGCGTTTACCAGCACCAAAGAGACTACTCTCAAATACAAACGACACATGATACAAATAAAAACAATGGCATTTACAGGATCCCTCTTGACTGCCAGGTGAAGTGCCCAGGAAGGTTAAGTGTGGGAAGTATGGCATAGTCTTCCTCAGGACAGGCGAAGCCAAACACACATGCAGTCCTGTCTTTGCACTGAGTAGCAATGGCCAAGAGCAGATTCCACCTGTGTGTACCTCAGTTTCCCCTTCTGGAATACAATGATAGATGTAGCTAAAAATAGTGGGCAGGTGCTATGGGTCATGTGTTTTCTTAGCTCTTTCTGTGGACCCTGTCCCCTGTGACCAGCGTCTCCTTATTTCACAGCAGGAAGATGCCACAGATGAGCTCAGTCAGCTGTGCGAGTCCAAAGCTGTTTCAGTTCCGGGACACCCTCCTAACGCACAGTCCTGTGTTCCTCCTACTGCCTCGAAGACACTGGTACCAAAGATGCTTAGCAGAATAGCCAGTGGCCTACCTTTCAATACTTTGAGGCCATTGTTGGTATTAGTAATACATTTTGTGGCCTGGGAACAGAGTCTGACACTTCGCAGAGGGATACTAGTAGAAGAAAAAAAAAATGTTTCCTGTTTCCGGTATGAAAGGGCTTCTGGACCCTGATGAGTAGAATGTCTGCCCACCATCTCCTGAATGTGTATCAGAAAGAAAGCCCACCTGTGGAGGTGTAATGCATGATGAGAAGGACCTTGCTGGCCCTGGTAATTGGCTGAATGCTTTGGTCCTTTCCCCATCAGGTGTGTTAGGGCCTGAAGGACGAAGGTACCCACCATGTGAACAGGGTGCCACCATGCTGTCATGAGACTTGATGGGGTTGGATGTTGCTGTGACTGGGGCTCAGCAGTTTCACATTCAGCTCTGTAAAGCCTGGGATGGTCCCTGGTTGGCCTCTGAATCCAGGCTTGAGGGTCTCTGTCTCTGGGCTTTGACAACTGGGTAAGCCATGGGACTGTGCAGAGTCTCAGGTTCCCAATCTTGAAAACAAGAATAACATCTATTTCTTGGTGTTGTTCCTTTTATGTTGTGCCTCTTCTTTTGGGGTGCATGACACCATGAGCTTCTGCACCAAAGTGTGGCCAATTGTCAGGAGGTGTGGAAGGTTTTATGTACTCCGGTCACCCTGATCCTTTCTTTACACTTGACCTGATGTTCTCCAAACCGCACAGCTGATAACTGAGGTGGCTGTAAATGCTTTATGTTTTCATCAGCAGTTGGAGACAGTATAAAAAAGAAATAAAGACACAGCTCGAAGCCCCTGCAGGGAACAGCCTGTGTTGTGGAAACACAGCCTAGTGCTGAAGGTCAGGGCAGTTTATCAGGTCATTTTCCTAATCCTCTTCACCCAGAGAGTACCCTCAAGAGGAAACTTCACGTCTGTCATGTTCCCTTCTCTCCTTCTACTTTATTTCCATCAGTAAAATCTGAAGAAAAAGCTTTATTTTGTGATAAACACTGGCACACCTAGGTGACCGCAGCACAATGCCTGAAAGGGCACAGGAGCCCAGAAGCAGGCTTACGGGGAGTGGAGTGCCACAGTGAAGGCTGAACAGCTCCAGGTTCAAATCTCACCTCCCCTTCTGCATGCTGGCCACATCATGAAGCCTTCGTGGTCCCCACCCCCTCCACCAAACTGTATGCTCCAGTGTACTCAAGGAATATGGTGATGACCGTGACTTATAGAGGCTTGAGGAACCCAAAGGAAGAGCCTCTACCTCAATCAAACTAGGGAGAAGGAAGTCATAGGTGCTTCCTGGAGGAGGCAGCTTCTAATCTGAGTCAATCTGGTAATGAAGGACTATGGCCTTCCAATCAGAACAATGTATGCAAAGCTATGGCTGGAACAGCTCCATGAGGGGGTCTAAGATGAGCTGGACCTTGGCATCTTTCCTGGAAGGAGGTGGAGAGTGTGGGTACTGCCCTGCTGTTGTGGGGCTTGGGCTGCAAGGTGGGGGGCTTGTCCAGTGGGCACTGGAGCCGCCAACAGGCTTGAAGGCAGAGAGTGACATGATCCGGTTTTCTGGCTCCTAAGTTAGACAGCTATTGGTTTCTAGTAACTTCCTGGCCTGGTCCTGGTTTATCTGCTGAAGGCTCCATGGAGACAATCCACTCCTCTTCAAAGTTCAGACCATTTGGGAGCAGCAGGGGTGCTCATTCTTCCATCTTCTTTTTAGGACATTTCCCGAGAGGAGCAAAGGGAAGCCACTAGGAATCAGCCTGTCAAAGCCCGAGTCACTACCTGAGATCCTCTGTTGAATGGAGTGATCCCATTTTCCTGATAGGCAAACTGAAGCCCATCCAAAACCATGAGTAAGTTAGTAGCCAAACTGGGAAGTTCTTCAGTCTAGACCTCTGCTCTACAGGATGGAATTGGGCGTTTAACTTCCTGGCATGTAGACTGTGCAGACACAAGCCATGATGCTTGGAAAGCTAGTCCTAAGCACTTGGCAGGCTCCTAGACACACGCACTATCTTTAAAACTGCCCATAGGGTTGGTTCTCCTCCTGCTTTCATGACACCTGTCCCTTCTCAGAGAGGCAGGAAAGCTGGCTAATTAGCCCCGAGGAGGGCCACCCTCCCTGTATGAGATGAGCCCCAGTCTAGGAGCCTGTACTAGGCCCACTCCACTGATCAGGGCAGTCAGTCAGTCACCTGTCTCCATTCTTGGTGTTCTGCACTCCATGGACTGTGTATCTGTTCCAACATACGCTAGTCCTGATGAACACACACACACACACACACACACACACACGCACACGCACAAGCACACATACATGCACACGCACTCACACTAGAAATCCCTCCTGTCTTTCCTATCAACTGTGGCCCTTGTTGATTTTTCCTTGACCTGACTGTTTATGGGTCAGACCCATTTTTGAAAAGGCTAAGAAGGTGACAGTGACAGGAAAGAAAACTAGCTCGACAGCCGGAAAGCTCTCCCAGAACAAATTTAGCCTTGAGGTAGACATAGATTTAAGTTGAGGGAACGCATGCACCCAGAGTGACACCCCCTCCACCGCCGCTTCTGGCTTCAACTGGCCTTTCCAACAAGTCTGTTACAATTTTACAGCAGGAACCTGTCGAGTCCAACTCTGTCTCCAGCACCAGCTCTCACAAATTCAGAGGGAAGCTTACAGAAGACATGGAAGTGGGAAGCAGGAAAGGAGGGAGCAGCCTACGCTTCTCTTTCACCTTATGTGGTACCCAGCCATCCAGCATATCCCCCCACAGCATGCTGGGAACATCTTTTGCAACCAGATGCTGATGAGCAAATATCACAAGTTCACCCGACACCCATGGTCCAGCCTTACATTCTAGAATTAGAAAATTCTCCCACCATGTCCTTTCCCTGTCAGTCCAAGAAATTGGGACTTGGGTATATTAGGTGCCTTACTCAAGGTCATAGAGCAAATTAGCTGCTGCCAGGAACAATCACAAGAGTCATGTGTAGATGGGTATCTGCTGAGAGACAGTTACACCATTCAGATGGAAGCCCAGCCAAGCTAGCCACCCACCATACTTAGAAAAGATGGGCTTTAATGACCTTGGCTTAGTTTGTGAATTACTATGACTTTGGAGGAGGAGAGCAGTGCTGATTGTGTCTCTGTCTAATGGTCTTGAGCACTGCTCCACTCTGCGTGCTTAGAAAGTGTGGGGTCCTCCACACAACCCCATCCTGAATGCTGACCCAGCAGGGCATCCGTTATTGCACTGGAACTGCAGGTTCATTTAATGGCCTGAGGGTTCGGTCTCATTACTAGGACTACTGTTGACTTTAAAAATCTGGAAGTCAGAGTGAGCCCCTGAGCACCCTTAAAGTCACCATTGGGCTCCAGATTTGCTTTTTTGTGACCTCTCAGCAGAACTACGCTCCAGGCAGCCAAGTCCCACCATCTTGGATCTGTTTTCAGCCACAGCGTTTGCTTACACCACCCACTTACCTCTCTCTGCATTATACACCTTAGCTTTCCTCTAGTTTAGCACCTGGTCCCAGCCCTTGCCCTTGCTAGAAGTTTCTTAGACAGCCGTGCCTGCACGCTTTGTAACCTGGAGAAGTGTGACTGCTTCTGAGGACCACCGTCCGAGTCTGAGGAGAGAGGTCTGCCTTCAGCCTCACAGTGAGCCAAACCTATCGAAATGCAGCGCAGGGACAAGGGGTTCTCAGGCATGCTGTCTTCGAGGGTCAGAGAAGGGCAGAGAATGATCTGGAACCAAGAAACAGCGAAGTCACAGAGTACCTATCTACCTTCCCGCTGCCACTGCGGTGCATGCCCCTGGGAGAGGCGAACCGGTACATGTTTGCCAGCTTCCCTGGCTGTGTCCTGCCAGTGCAGCTACTGGGATTCTGAGAGACACCCCTTCCTCATTCCTAGCCCCCTCTTCTTAGGAAGCACCGTATCAGACAGTGGAACATTGGTATGCACTGCCCTGCTGTTCCCATCTTTATAATGCAAGGCATTGTCATAGTCTGGGTATTTGGTCTGCCTCTAATAAATAAGAAAGTAAAGTAGTCAACTCGCAACCTCAAGGCTCTGTGTTACTCCTAGCATGAGAAGTTCTGCAGGCTGTCCCAACTCCAGGGCCCTTTCCTTTCCCTAAGTCCACCTAGTGTGTCAGACCAAACACCATTGAGAATTCCTGTACACTGATCATTAATGGGACATCAGTGAAAGTGAACAGCAAGCATTTCATACAGGGAGGAAGTGAATGAACAGAAAGCACACCCCGAAGATCTACCCCTCACCTCCTGCTCACACTGGGGCTTGCTTTTAGATTGGAATCCGTTCTAGGTTGAAACATAATACTAATGGTAATTCTCCTTAACTCTTGCATGGGACTTTACCGTTTGCCACATACCTTTGACAGGTGACAAAGTTAAAACTCAAGCTAAATAAATTGTCTGTGACACCACAGCTTAAAGGAGGCAGAACTGAGATTAGAAGCGGGACTGTCAGATGCTGCTGCAGACTGTGGTGACAAAGAACTCTCTGGCCTCTCTAAATTGGTCTTGTAGGCCAAGGTTCATTAGCTGAGCTCTCAGCGCCTCTATATCTCCATCCCGAGTCAGTGGTGGTCGATGGCATTTTAATGGAAGCCAAATAATTCTTTCTGTTGGCATGCCCAGGCAGCTAGAGTTTTTGTGTTTTATGATAATTAAATACCATCATCCTTCATATCTGACGATCTTCAGGGCCCAATTAATGACTGCAGTGCACACTGGGGTCATCATTAACACCAAAGCAAAGAGAACTTTGGGCACCTGTCTGCGGCCTGGCAGAGTTGGTGTGGGGGGCACCTGGTCTGGCACCCCTTCTTGGAGCTATTTGATGTCCTTAGATCTCAGCGCTGAGTCCCATGACTGAGCCAAAACCAAGAAAGTTCATGCTTTTTCCTCATGAGTGTGGCCTACTCCACTGAAGCCCATTTCCTGGGAAGGCACCCTGCCATTAATCTGGAGCATGCTTGGGCTTCTGCTTCCCACCCCCTGCCTCATCCTCCACCAGCCTCAGAGCCTCCCCCAGTGCTAAAGTGGCCGCAGCACCAACTCCGGCCCTCCCAGTGATAACCAAGCTGTCTAGCCTTTCACCTCCAGGCAGCTATCACCTGGGCCTGCCACACTGTCCCAGCCTCACCCACAACCACTGACCCTCACAGCCACTCACTCCATTGACTCGGTGTGCCCCCAGCAACCATCCTCTCTTAGGCTTCTAACACCTTGCACACTCATCGCCATCTGCCTGCAGTGACCCGCAGACAGAGCCATGTTTCACTCCTCATGCTCTCTTCCTGGGAGATAAAGTCAAACATCTACCCCTTGTGCCTCCAGGGTGCTCAGGAGGGGCTGGAGAACAAGGTGACAAGGATGACAGTCGTAAACACTTGTAAAGTGCTCACCATATGACCAGCATTGTCGGGTGCCTGGCCTGATTCACTAGATGGACACAAGTGAAGGATTTCACATCACAGGCTTGAAGCCAATGTGCTGAAGCTCAAATTCTAGCACCGTTGCTTAATCATTTTGTAAGTGTGGGCAAGTTGCTTGATCTTTCTGTAAGGATAACAATAGCCTCTTCTTTTCGGAGCTGTTGCAGGGTGTCGTAAGTAAAGCACTTAGTGTCTGGTACTTAGTAAGTCCTCAACACTTGTGAACTGATGTGTCAGATGACGCCACACACGATTCATGTCAGCAGGTGTTGTCTAACTAGACTGAGCATTTCAAAATCAGCCATGTTTGTGAATCTCTATTTTCAACCTATAAAAGATCATCATCTCTCTACCTTGTTTTTTCTATTTCTAACACATATGTGAATAGCTAGAGGCTCAGAGAAGTGGTGACTTGCCCTAATGTCACATTGCCTGTCAGAGACAGGCTGAGGCTGAGGCTGCTCTGGAGACTTCTGGCTCTGCTCTGTGCTCTTCTCAACCAGCCACCCCCTGAAACTGACACTTGTCGGGATGGGGCGTATCTTTATCTGAGAGCCCATCTGTCTCCGAACACAGCACAGGGCTTCCCTAGGCCCCACTGTAAGTCCAGGACAGATAGATTTGACATTGGTCCTTGTTTTCCCTGAGAGATTTGTCTAATGTATCTTTGAAAACCTGAAGCCCCAGGTGTCTTGCTCTGACGGCAGGGCCAGCCATTCTGGTCACTTCCTGATCTGTGTGCTGAGTTCCAGGTGCTTTTCTGGCTTCCAGGAACCAGTGGATTAGCCAAGGCAGAATCCATCAGCCATAACAGGGCGGCACTGGCCTTCTGCTCAGTGAGTTCCTGTTCTTCCCCTCACTCCTTTCGTTTTAAGACTTCTGTTGTAAATGCCGAAGAGTCATCTCTGTGATGACATTAAATGCTTTACGGTTTATTCATTCATGAGCCTTTACCATTACTGTGGCCTGGCAGTTTGCAGGATTGGGATGCAGGTCCATGGCAGAGTGCTGGCCCTGTACATGTGAGGCCCTGGGTTCAGTTCCCAGCATTGGACAGAAAACAGTTTGATTTTCAAAACAACCTTATATAGTGGGCATTGTTTCTAGGAAAAAAATCTCCAGAAAATACAACTCCAAAGAAGTTCAGTGACTTTATAAACATCATAGGTTGTTTTAATGTTATATTAAAATGTTAACATTTGTTTATGGTGTGTGTGTGTGTGTGTGTGTGTGTGTGTTTTCATCAAAACACGCATAGGAAGTCGGGAAACAACTTGTCAGCCCCACAGTCACATCTTAAGTGGAAGAGGCAAAACTTGAACTCAGATCTGTGGGACACCAAGGCTGAGTCCCTTTCTGTATCCACTGCTCTGCCCAGCGTCTGAAGGTGCCTCCATATGATCTGTTTAGGGAGGTTCAGCAGGGGCATCAGTGCTCAGGGTTTCTGCACATATAAAATGAAAGAATATATTGGAGAATCTTGGCAACTACAAATTTTTTTTTTTTTAATTTTGGTTTCATGAGACAGGATCCTGCTGTGTAGTCCAGGCTGTCATAGAACATTCTGTGTAGCCCAGGTTGGCTTTAGACTCATGGGGCAGTCTGCCGGGCACAGCCTGCCAGTCACTGGGATTATATGCATAAGTCACCAAATACACCCAAGGAGTTTTTAGAAGAACCAAAAACTGTTTCTAAAAAACCAGGCTTACAAATTTAGACAACCCAGTGGCCTTTCCTGAGGGCAATGTCTAACAATAAAATGGCTCCTGTATGGGCCAGATAGAGCGATATGGGTGGCCACTGGAGTACGGAGTGGAATTACAGCAGTTTTACAATGTTCTGGAGCTCCTAAACAGTTACTGAGTCACAGTTTGGCGTCCTGCTCTGACATCTTCAGGGCAGAGTGGGTTTCGTCCATGCTCGATGGCATGGGGACCCTCTTTGCGCACACTGAAGTTTCAACCCCTTGGGTGACCTCAGCTCCTAGCCTTTGAGGGCGATACGGCTGGAGTACATAGTTATGGGGAAGCTGAGGACAGAGAAGGCTGGAAGGCAGGGGTGCTATAGGCCCAGCCCAGACTTTGCACAGAAGGTGGCAGCCTGGAATGTGTCCCTTTGGGTGGATTATCATTTCCTTCCCCCTTCTACTCTAACCTCCTCCTCCAGTGTCCTACCAGATTCCCTTCGTATATCTTTGCCATAGAAGGTTGCCTAAAAAGCAGAGTGATACATCTCTTTCCTGTGGACTGCCGAATTTGGTATCATTGTAGCTTTCTCATCTCAGTAATAAAAACACTTCCCATTTCACCGCTGAGAAAACTGAGGTTCAAGGAGATTAAGTGACTTGTCCAGTGTCGTGTGTTTAGTAAGTGGCAGAATCTAGGCTGGATTCTCATTTCCTAACTTCTCTCCCTGTTACATTATCCAGCTTCGCGGGAGGAGGCATTCTGTGAGTAGCTTAGGTGAAGGGAAAAGATTCACTCCCAGGCCTGCCATTGTTATGAAGTTAGCAAGTTTTGTTTGCTTTATTTCTTTGCAAATAGCATCTGCTTTACCCCACAGTCCATGGGAACTTGAGTTATCCACTCCAAGACCAGGTTTGTTACCTACATATTAGGGATACTAATACCTGTTGCTCTGGGTAACTGAAAGGACTAAATGGAATATTTATCTCAGTCTTCTCATCTGTGAGATGGCTCAGTTACTGCTCTATGACAGCCTGAGAGAGTTAGCTGAACTATGCTTATGGGGACTCAAACAGCATTTGCACACAATGTGTTTGGTAAGTGTGCCGGTAACTTTAACCACCTAGACATAGCATGGCTCACCGTGCTCAAGAGTCATCTTCTCCCAGAGGCCATCTGTTCTATAGCTTCATACAGACATAGCCTCCGGCCTGACTGTGTTCTTAAATTTGTCAGACTCTCAGATAACTCTACTTTGCACTCGATACTTTGTTAATTTCATACACTATGCACCGTTCATAGACTCAGTGATTCTCAAATCGAAGCATACATCAGGCACACAGAGGCTCTGTAAAGTCAGATTCCTAGGCCCCCACCCCAGGGTTCCCAGTTCAGAGTCTGGGTCCGGGCGCCAGAGCTTCCATCTCAAACACACTACTCCCAGGTGAGAACAGCACCCTGTGAGATTAGGAAAACTACAACTAAAGTATGACACATAAAAGGTGAAGTTGTTGATGGGAGAAAAGTTGCTGACATGGCCAACTAGAGTCCCACCTGCTTGCCCCTGCTCTCGCTGTCTTGTCTTACTCTCAAAAATCTTGTTTCTTATTACTCTCCTAAAGTTTAAGTTCAATGTATGGGGTGGGAATATTTATTTTGTTTATTGCCCCAACACAGGCATAGAACAGCAGGAACTCAGAACTATCTGTGGACTACCAATTTGATTGACTGCCTTGTGATGTGCAGTTTGCTAGTGCCAGATGCAGCCTTGTTCAGTCCTCTACAGCTGCTCCTCCTACCAGGGGCAGCACCCAGCCAGCAGCCTACTGACCATGCCTGTTTGTTCCCTAGATCACCCCAGCGGCCTGCAGAACCACCCTCGGCTTCGGACGCCACCGCCACCACTCCCCCACGCCCACACCCCCAACCAGCACCACGCGGCCTCCATCAACTCCTTGAACAGGGGCAACTTCACCCCGAGGAGCAACCCCAGCCCAGCACCCACAGACCACTCACTCTCTGGGGAGCCCCCAGCAGGCAGCGCCCAGGAGCCAACCCATGCCCAGGACAACTGGCTACTCAACAGTAACATCCCACTGGAGACCAGGTGGGTCCTGGCAGACGAAGGCTGGGAGGAAATGGGTGTGCTGGGGGTGGGCGGGGGCAGAGCAGCCAAGGCCTAGGCTCTTTTGGTGGCCAGGCCAGCAGGAAATGTGTCTCTACCTCCTATCTGTTCAGAGAGCCTGGGGTCAAATGCCTCGCCTTGGGCTGTGACTCTCTGATAATGGGAGATAGCTGTGTGAGGCTGGGACTCTAGAGCCCTCCAAGGCAAAGGTCCATTGCTAGCCTGCTGCTTACTAAAGGTATGACATTGGTCACAAGACAACAGACTCACAAACATCACCTGCCTTGTCCACACAATGGCAATGAAGCTGATTGGTCCAAGGCTTTCATAAAAAATAGGCAAGAGCTGTGCAAAGTAGGCAGGCACAGGTGTTGGACAAGGCAGACACTGGATTCCACCTTGGCTGGGTCCTTAACTCAGCCAGTTGTGTATGCTTTCACTGTCTCGTGTCTATCATCAGACCTGTCTAGCCTGTGGCAGGTATTCTCCTTTCCTAATAACCTGACCCTTCTGTGCCCAGTGATAGTCCCTAAGGTTTCTCTAAGGTTTCTCCATCCGCATCGGTAGCAAAGCTTTCATATTGTGATGTCAGGTAATGCTCACATCTGGATGAGATGGAGAGATTCATATGAGGCCTCCACTCAGGAGTCCTGGAAGTTGAGAGTCCGTGGGTCCTTGAAAGCTCAGGTCACACAAGAGGTTGATATATGGCTAGGATTCGAACTCAGGCTGCTAGACTCTTTCCAATAGCCTTATCCTGCAGTTCACTCCCTTCTTCCAGGAGTGCTATGAGATGTTTCCTTTAGCCCAGGACTATAATCAGTCTGAGTCCTGCAGCCATCCTCCTCCCCTATGCTTAGTCATTGTTTTCCAAAATGGAGTGTGTGTGTGTGTGTGTGTGTGTGTGTGTGTGTGTTTATAAAAACCATGCAACTCACTTAAGAAATTATAAGAAGATAAAAAAAATTTTTGATTTATCCATAATCTCACCACCTGAGCAGAGTACTTTTGGCTTGGCCTCTCCCTGCTTTCTAAATCACAGGTGAAGCGTCCCAGGCTAGCTCAGCAAGACTTCTTCCATCCTCTCTTAAAGCAGTGACCTACACAGATTTTCTTTCCCCAAACTCCCAACTTCAGTTCTTTGTGAGGAGTAGGAAGCCAAACCACACTCAAGGAAGTAAAATTAGCCTACGCCCAAAAGGTATGCCCACCTGCCTCCGCCCCACGCACGACAGTCGGGATGATGGGATTGGCACCGCGAGCATGTGGGTGCGCAAGGGAGAGATCACAACCCTTTGGCCACATTTTATCCGTGCAGAATCATTTTACCAAACCCATGTTTCTCAGAGATATGAGTCACCCTAGTGTCTTGGTTATTACCATTTCTGTTCACATCCTCTAAAACCCCGCGCAGCTCCCCCGACACCGCTCTCCTGCCCTCATGGGTTACAGAGCGGATTAATTGCTCTCCCACCAAGGGTAGCCAATCAAGTCTCCATTATTTTCAGTGCTCATTGAGTGGGATGCAGTGATGGACACCAGCAGCTAATCAGCGGTTCTGGCTATCTGCATGGGTAGTAGGGCTTCCTTCTGTGAGTCTGTAAGTTTCCCAAGGGAAAGGGAGGCACAGAGGGGCGGCGAGAGAGGTTTTTCCAGGCGGTCGACATGTGATACAAAGATTGTCCCAACTCACCGCCCCTGCCACATCAGCTAGAACTTCCCTGCCTTGCTGACCCTCCTGTCTCCATTGCTGGGACTGCATGGAATTGTGCTTTCATCTTTCATTATTATTCAAATAATTAATGTTGAACAGAGAACAGCTAGCAAATGAAATAATCAAGAAGAAAGAAGTCACCCAAACCCACCAGAAGGCACATACAGGCACCTGCACCACCCTTTCTTACATTATCAACACACATGCAGCACACCATTATGGTATACAGTTAGATTACATGTATTTACTATTCAGTGTATGCATGCAGCCTTGCCCCAGCTTCTTCAGGCTTCTGCACAGGCCTTTGCATGCCCCACCAGAGTTGCACTCTTCTCCTTTCAGTCCCACCCACCTGTTCACCTCTGAAACCCAACTGAACAGCTGAGGGAGGCTTCCCTGTGACTCCAGAGCTCTGTGAGCTAAGCATGGCCCCCAAACTGAGAGCGGTACCAACTCCGCTGAAAGACACCATCAGAATTCTGCATCCTAATGCTGACCTTACCAGGGCTGGTGGTGCCAGACTAACAAGAAGAAGTTTAAGAGAGAGAGAAACTTGTCAAGTCTGGCAGGTGGAATCAGCAACTTAGCATCAGGGGATGATTGTGGACTTTTTTTTTTCCTGACCTTGGCTTTCAAGCATGCTTAGCCTTCTGGCATGACAGCATGACATATCAACAAAGCTCACACTTGAGAATCAGACAATCAACTTGCCAAAAAACCAAAACAGAACTACCAACCAACACACACATACACACACACACACACACACACATCTCATAATGCTTTGGGTAAGTTAATGGTTTTATGTTAGGCCACATTCATAGCTATCTTCAGCCACATGAGACCTGTAGGTTAAACACACTTACTAGCTGAGTTATTCAACATCCCCAAGCCTTGATTTCTTCATTGACAGACTAGGATTAAAAAATAAGGCTTTTCAAAGAGGTTGGGTAGAAGTACATGTCAGAAGCACACATACAGTACCCAGCATCTAGAAGCCACATTGTAAGACCCATTTCCCATCTTTTCATAAAGCTCTGCTTCCCTGTGTCAACTCTGTGAGGAATAAGTCATGGGGAAAATATCCATGAATCCCTACTCCCTATAGGCCTGAAGAGGAGAGGCCAGCGTCTGTCCATTGCTGCTTTGCAGAAGTGTGGCCTGCTGTACGACAGGCCATACACCACTGATAGTGTTTCTAGCCACAGTTCTCAGAGTCAGATACATTCCCTACTCAAACTCCCACCCTAGAGCTCACTGGTAGACCTACACCTTGTGGTTTTCACCCCTGAAAATAATAGTAATTCCTGGCTCCCGTTGCCTGTTGTTACATGGAAATTGTCTCCCAGCTCAGTGGCTTAGGAAACATGAGTTAGTTCTTCACAGGGAAAACCAGAAAGTAGGAAAGGTCTTGGTCTTCTGCTCCACCTGGTATTAATGGAGTCAACCGATCTTCAGTTAGCATCACGCGCCTTACACCTGTCTGTGGGACTCCTTCCCCGCTAAGGTGCCTCAGGACCTCTGCTGTGATCTCTGAACAGGACAGTTGTACCTCATTCTCAGACAGAAGCTGTTGATCCCCTACAAGCTTGGCCTAGGGGCTGGCATGGTGTCAATTCTGCTCTATTTTGTTGGTTCAGGTTATCATGAGTCAGCCAACTTCGAGGGGAGAGGAAACAGACCCCACTTCTCAATGGGACAAGTGTAAAGCTTTGGCAGCCATCTTTAACCCACCACTCTCTCTCTCATCTGCGTTTTTAGCAGCTACAGTGAGATATAACGTCTTAAGGGCTCCTACTTCACAGTAGTACCGTTATCAGTAAATACTTATGGAATGCCTACTACGTGCTAAGATGTCAGAGAGAGCAGCCTCTTGCAGCAGATTGTCATGGCAGAGGAAGCTGGGGACATGCTGTGCTTTGATTACTGTGGGGTCCCCAGCATATGACACAGTGTCTGCCATAGCATGGTAGGAGTTTATACTAGGAACACACAGGCAAATAGCGTGGACATGGAGCAAGTGGGTGACTAAATACACTTAACTGAGACTTGAGTGGGGAAAAGGGACAGATTCCTGATGGCCCTCGAGCCACGTGACTGAAATGAAGAGAGTCAGAAGTCCTGGGGGTACAGGGAGGGTTGGGGGAGATGAGGCCCAGAACAGCCAGTCCTACCTGATAGGTTATCCCCAACAGCTTTTGCCAATACCCAGGGGAGCCCCCTAGTACCATGCACATGTGTGCACACACACATACACACATACCCCACATGGAGGGGGACACTTTGCCTTCACTGTTAAGCAGAGTCCACACTGAGAATCTAAGCAAACAGCTAATGTTCAGAAACCATAGCAGCTGGTAGGATGACCATGAGGGATTGCATTTCATCCTGACAGAAAAAGCAAGGCCAGCAGGAGGGTGGGGAGAGGGGATTCTGTAGACTTGCTCCCTTCTCATACTCCCTGTACCTCTGCCAATTCCCAAGGTTAACTGAGTCCTCCAGGGAGGAGCCTGGACCTAGTTGTGCTCCCTAGAGCCGGAGTAAGCTCTACAAGGGCATTTGTGGTTCTTCTGTATGGAGCCATGTGTCAAAGGTCCCCCAACCTCTGATCTACTTCTTCGACAGGCTGCAGCATCAAGCACTTAATTGATTTCACAGGGACTGTCTGATTAATAACCCATCAGGCTCCTGTCAGATGAGAGGGAAGCCTGAACAGAAGGCTGCCAGACCTCTGCTCTGTCTCAGCTCATCCCAGGCCTGGCTCAAGAGCCTGGAGCCCATTTTGTGGTCATGCTGAATTTGAGAAACAGATTGTGTAACCTCGGGGATGAAGGCTTCCCAGCAATCCCTAGGCCAAACCTAGTGTGGTTTCCCAAATGAGACACAGTCCCTACTGATGGGTCAGGGCAAACCCCACAAAGTCACTTAACCTTCCTGAGCCTTGTTACTTTGCTTGTAGAATGAGCACTACAGCATTGGAATGGCAGTCTTTCCTGTCACTGGATGATTTGATCTCAGACGAATATAGGCAAAGCCCGCTGCCATGCAAGAAGCTCCTAGAGTAGCAGTTCTCAACCTGTGGGTCTCAACCCCTTTGGGTGTCGAACGACCCTTTCACAGGGGTCATCTAAGACCATCTGTATATCAGATATTTACATCATGATTCATAACAGTAGCAAAATTGCAGAAATGATGTAGCAACAAAAACAATTTTATGGTTGGGGATCACCACAACATGAGCAACTGTATTAAAGGGTCGCAGCATCAGGAAGGTTGAGAACCACTGTTCTAGAGGGACATAGACCTGTGAAAGGAAGACAGACACCATGCATGATGCTTGAGTGGAGCAATCACAGCAAGCGGAGAAGACAGCATCATTCCTTGTTCTTGAGAGCATCAGTATCCGTGACCAACATCCTTAGAGACCTGCCCAAGAGCTGCCAGGTGCTATTCAGAGTACTTCCCAACTTGAACCCCTTAATCCTCCCAACTCTCCTACAAATAGAGTGTCTGAGGTCCCCGAGACCACCACGCCAGACTTGGTGATTTGCTAATAGGGCTCGTGATACTCCGTCATGAGCATAGCTCTGAGTTCACTGCGATGAAAAGATGTAAAGCAAAATCGGTAAAGGAAAGATGTATGGGGTGAAGTCAGGGGCTTCAAACCAGGCCTAAGTTTCCAGAGACTTCACCCTTGGAGTTACCCAAAATAGGCACGCCCTGCTCCCCTACCAAAAGCTGTGGCACATGTGAAATGCTGCCAGTCAGGAGGCACAGTAGAGACCCAGTACCCCAGGGTTATAATAGGGTTTTGCCATTTGGACAACCACTGACTGGAACATACTGAAATTACAGCCTCCTGGAAGAAAAACATGCATGCAGCATTAAGTTGAAAATGTTGTTTGTGCACAGTGGAGCAACTGCCTTTGTCAGTTCACACAGGCAGCCCTCCTGAAGCCCACGTTCCCAGATGCCAAGTGGAGGCCAGTCTTAGCAACAGCCTTTCACAGCAGCCAGGACTGCATCCTAACTCTCCTCTGCATGAGTAAGCGGTCTTATTAGCGCATGTTTATAAACTCCCATTTAGAGAGGAAGGACCTGAATTATAGAAAGGTTAAGTTACTTGCCTAAGATCCTGCAGCCAGCACATGGGAAAGCTAGAACATTCGGCCATCTGGCTCCAAAATCCTTGTGTATAGCCACTGTCCAAAGCCATCTTCCTGATCACTCAAAGTGTCTTCCTGGACCAGATGTGACGACACCAGCACTCAGAAGACTAAAAGGCAGGAGGATGGTGAGTTCAAGGCTACACAGTGAGCCCCTGTCTCAAAAATAAGTAAGAACCGAAGCCGCGTCTCTGGGCATTCGGCAGGGATCTTCAGCAGAGAGAGCACTGGGCAGAGGCACAGAGCCAGGGGAGAGTGAGGATCTGAGGAAGGTAGCAAATAGTTGGGTGAAGTGGGAGGACCCGGGGTCTCCTGAGAACGACAGAAAGAAGTGAGCGGCAGAGGGGCTCAGGTCGTTAGGAAGGAGGTAGCGCCCTTCCTGTGGTCCTGAGGCTAGGGATGCAGAAGTGAGTGAGCAGCTGTTCACATCTTGTAAGTAGGAGAGCAGCATTACAAGACTGGCCTTTCAGAGGCTAGCTATGGCGTGGGAGAGCTGAGTGGTTGCTGTTGTTGTTGTTTCTGTATTGCATTCGTGCATGTGAACACCAGGTGCATAGCTGACTCCTCATGATCTTGGCTGAATCACTGACGTACGCACAGCACATGGTGTCACCTGTGGCATGTAGGATAATGGTCCCTGTATCACTCAATGGAGATGACAATCAGACGTAATGATGGCTGTCCCGGGGCTCTGTGGACAGAAACACAGTCCAGAACTGTGGCTTATGTACACAGACCGGCTGTTGGATGGGGCCATCCTGAAGACCTACTTCCCTTGAATATCTGGGGACTCCCCTTCCCAGGGCCATCTCTTCTTGAGGCAAATGCCTCCTACCCTGGCTCACAGCAGCGGGCCTGGAAGCCCCTGCTTCAGGCTGCTCAGGGACTCATCTGTGTATAAAGGGGACCAAATCCCTCCCCACTCAGAGAACAGCTCTGAGAACGGCTCAGCCCTTGCTAGCAGAGCTCCCTCTCCATGAGCCCAGGGCAGCTGAGGCTGAGATCAGGGACACCTGCTTTAAGTTTCATTCTTGATTTTTTTTCTTTTCCATATGACCCTGAGAAGTTACTTAAGTTGCCAAGCCTCAGGGTTCCATATCTGTAAACCGAGGTAGAAGCACCATCTACCTACAAGAAGATCATACCTAGCCATAAGTCAAACATCCGTACCTAAACTGCCCACAAGGTGAACAGGGAGTCTTGCAGGGCTGTGACCCCAAGTGAGCTCAACGGCTTGTGCTCCCATGGAAAGTTCCAGGAACCTTTTCTTTGTCAGAGGAACTAGACATCTAAAGTGTTGGGTGATGGAAAATTTAGGGGGGTCCTTGAACTGGGAGTCAGGACACCCATGACTCAATTTCTGCTCTGCTGCTGACTTCTGTGGGTTTGAGGTTAGGGTACATATCTTCCTGAACCTCAGTTTCATTATCAATCACACAAGGCCAAATAATTTGGTGCAGAACTAAACAAAGTTTGGAAAGTATACAGTCAGGTTATTTCACCACAGCAATAGCATCTGAATCACCATCACTTTTAGCAAGGGCTTGCGTGTCCCCTCCCCAATTCCGAAGTGACCTAAATGACTAATGCCCGCACTGGCACGCCAGCAGGAGCACTTTCAGGAGATCCATCGCCGTATAGCTTGAGAAATCCTTCATTCCGTTCCATCGCCTGTCTCATCCTCTGGCTTTGTGCTTGTAAGTGACAATTGTCAGCTCTCTTCCCTTTTAAACATGTTTCTTTTTAAATCGTGAAAGTTAAAATAAGGCTGGAGAGACAGCCCAATCAGTCAGGCACTTGCTTTCCAAGCACGAAGACATGGGTTTGATCCCCAGAACCCACATCGAAATTCAGAGTGTGATAGCACACACTGTAATCTCTCTGCTGGGGAGACAGAGACAGATGGATCCTTAGGGCTTACTGGCCAGCCAGCCTAGCCTACTTAGCAAGCTCCAGGCCAGTGAGAGACCCTCTCTCTAATAAAAAAATAAAGAAGATGCCTAGGGTTCATCACCCAAGGTTATCCTCTAACCCTCACATCCCTCAGCACACATGAACATGCATACAGACACGCAGATTAAAAATAAATAAATAAATAGCAATCACTTGACATAGGCTCTTGAAATATCCCATTAACACTGTGATTTTATTTCTTGACCTTTAAGAAGAACATGCTTATTTGTTTATTTTTCGTGATTCTGAGGTGCAGGCTTGACTCTCTGAAATACAGGCTGGTGCCAGACTCCCAAGTCTTCCCTGCAACAGAGAGATGCCAGAGCTGACTTGGCAGGAGACCCAAGAAGGCGGCAGAACTCTTCTAGGTTCTCTGAGCTGACACTGCGGGGCCTCCTCATGGCGGGCGATGTATGATGAAGAGAGACCAAAAATCTGCCTTAAAACAAGAGACTAGATGAGATAATAATAACCACTGCCTGCTGCTGTCTCCAGGCGCTGCCTGTGCGTCTGCCATATGCCGGGCAGCCGCCTTCTGCATATCCCGAATTCAGCAGCGCGCAGCTCAGATCTGTTTAGTGACTGCACGTACGTACCTGGCAGTTTTCTCTGCCTGACACACAACAGCAAGCTGGACAGAAAGGAGACCTGCCTATAGAACTGGAATTACCAGGAAAAGAAATATACTATGCAGATGGCCACTCTTGTGTTCCCCATCACCAGTCCCTGAGCTCTTACATTGCTTTATGTTTTCCTCACATGGCTTGACTTGACACTGTGTGTGTGTGTGTGTGTGTGTGTGTGTGTGTGTGTGTGTGTGTATGTGTGTGTGTGTATATGTGTATTTGTGTGTGTATATGTATGTGTGTGTGTATGTGTGTATATATGTATATGTATGTGTATGTATGTGCATATGTATGTATGTGTGTATATGTGTATTTGTGTGTGTATATGTATGTACGTGTGTGTACGTGTGTGTATATATGTGTATATATGTGTATGTATGTGTATGTATGTGTATATGTGTGTGTGTATGTTTGTGTGCTAAAGCAGTACAAGGGGTCAGTGAGTGGCTGGGGAGAAAGACGGGGAGCTGCTGTGGGCAGGTGAGAAGTCATAGCTGTGGAAGGAGATGTGAGCTATAGGAAAATTTACAAGAGGACGATTCAGGTTTAGCTTGTTTAGAAAAGTGAAAAAGACAGTGTATCTGTGGCCAGGAGCATGACTTAGAAGAGCAATCTGAACCAGATCTTAAAAGATCTTGTGGACCTGGTAAGGACTGGGGAGGATTAAGAGAAGAAAAGGGATGCTACATATTTAGCTTCTGGTTGTGTGAGAACTTATCACCCTTTGGTAGATTCTCAGAGTGATTATCGGCCAAGGGCAGGTGAATGATGCCAGTGGGGCCTGAATTCAGATCTGCCTCGTCCCTCAGCCTCTCATCAACAACACTACCTGCCTAGCAAAAACAGTGAAGCTACTCTGAAGGACTTCAACCCCTGCACTCCTCCCAGGCACTGTGGGAGGCTCACAGCAGAAAATCCTGGTAGTGGTCAGCCCAGGCTCTGTACTAGTGTCTCATTACCAATGGTCCCAGCTACAAAAGAGTGTTACTTTGTACTCCACTGTCCCTGGGATGTTAGTGACATGGGACCTCCAGATGTCCCTCTCTCTTTGGCTTGAGGAGGTAGTGGGCAAAATTCAGTCTGTGGAGAGCGCACAGAGTTGTGGAGCAGAGAATTTGAGCTCTAGGCCCCGACAAACCCAATTCCAGGACTAACTGCCACCTGTCCACCATGAGATACGATACATCCTTAGAAAAAGGTGCTTCTCTGAGCCACGCCCCACCAGCCTGCAACTGGGAGATGCCAGAGCTGACTTGATAGGAGTGGGGTAGGGAATAAATGTAAGTCGATCAGAGCTCCTGGAACAGCAGACCATGCCTATGGGATAGGGCAGCAGTGTCACGTAGCTCGCGCAGTTGCCCCCGTAATAACTTGTGTGTCTCAGTGTTATAATCCCCAGTGTATAGGAAGGAAGATTAAGGAAAGTTAAGATTATTTTACCCAAAACCGCACACCAAGAAGGCGGTATAAAATGGCCTATACATCTTGCATATTCTGTTCTAAGGCCTGGTAAGAAGCACATGGGTTCCTTGGCAAGGCTGGCTTGTGGCCATCTCCCTCTAGTACAGCAGCTCTCAATCTGTGTGTCCTGACCCCTTTAGGAGCCACACACAGGGGTCGCCCAAGACCATCTGCACGCTATGGTTCATAACAGTAGCAAAATTACAGTTATAAAGTAGCACTGAAAATAATTTTATGGTTGGGGGTCACCACAACACAAGGAACTGTATTATGGGTTGCAGGATTAGGAAGGTTGAGAAATACTGCTGTAGTACGTCTTCTCATGAGGCAGCATCAGTCCTGGAACTAGATGGAGGTGGGATCCAGAGCACTTGAGGGTCAGTGGTACTGCCTATCAAGTACAGCTGAGACCCCGATGGGCAAAGGTAGCATGGTGGTCTTCATTCTGGGGTACAGTCAGGTGAATGCATAAGCACTGTACTGTCCTCAGGACAAGGAACCTTTCTCTGTCTTCAGTCTGGGGACTGTCTTCCTCACTAATCAGTTACCACAGAGCCTAAGGATCTGAGACTCTACCCAAAGTCCGCATCAGCAGGGACTTAAGAAAATACAAGACCCTTTGGCCCTACTTCAGCGCACCAATTGAGTCCCTGGGGCTCTGCTGGGCCTCAGCAGGGCACCACTCTCCAGAATGTCCTCCTTCTTTAGAAGACAGTGGCCACAAGTGCTTGCTGCTCTTGTGTCTTTAGGGAAGGCAAGTGGGTGTTTCCAGATGTTGCTTTAGCAGATGCAGGGTGAATCGAGTAGGGGAGGACGCTGGGCTCTGGATCCAGATAAGCAAGTTCAAATTCTTACTTTGAGCCTTGCTTTCTGGTGAGTCCTCACTCGATATCCCAGTATCCTCCTCTGTAATACTGGGATCGCCCTGACTTCCTTGCATAGCATCTATTTTGAAGATTTGAGAAAATGGATATAATGTGCCTAGCCCACTGCTGGGTGCCTGCCAGTCCTTACTGAGAACCACAGATGGATGTACACAGCTTCCAGCCTTGCGGGTTCGTATAGAGAGTGCTGGATGCTGTGCTCCAGGCGGACCCTTTGCACGTGTGGCTTTGCACACTGACCCGCTGCCTGGAACCTTTGACCCCGCTGGCCCCATGCACAGCCGCACCAGCAGCCACTCTCATCTGTTTCTATACGATCCCCTTCATCGGTGCATGACTCATTGCTTCATTCATGTCTCCATGTGTGCGTAGAAACCTAGGCAAGCAGCCATTCCTAGGGACATTGCAGGACAACCTCATTGAGATGGACATTCTCAGCGCCTCCCGCCATGATGGGGCTTACAGTGACGGGTAGGTGGCACCCCCCCCCCATGCTCCTCCTTTGTATGTGATCTCCCTGTCGCTCCTGCACTTGCATGCAGATGCCTGAGACCTTTCCCTGGGAATGCCTGGGGGAAGTGATGCCATGCTGCATGCACATTCCCGAGTCCATGTTCAAGTTCCAAGTTTGTCCTTGTAATACCCTGCTCCCCCCACCCCCAGCATATTAACAGCAGTCTTGTTAATATGCAGCTCATGGCATCTCATTGGCTGCCTTCACCATTTTGGAAACCATCTCACGAACAATTTTTACACAGCACAGGCCCTATGTCTTATATATTCTGGCCTTAAATGTGTACTTTGTGGTCCGAATGTCTTCTATCCCAGGAGGAGTGGGTTTGTCCTAGGATTCCAGGGCTAGGTGTGACAAGTCATGCAGCCCACCCAAGCTTTGCACAAGTCCTTCCACAGCCGTGGTTCAAGCCACATTGTGCAGGATTTTTCAACACCTCTTTTGGCCAAAACCATGTGCTTTGAGCACACTCTGCTGACTTCAAGACTGCAATTGGGCTACAGGACGGAACTGCCAGTCTGTCCTCCACACGGCTCGCACACGGGCTCTGCAGACAGCAGCCGGACTCCTGAGGCTGTGAGCACGTGGTTACCAGCCATTCTCTCATGGGCAGAACGTAGTGATGACTTCTTAGCTTCTACACCAGCAAAGCCCCATGTAAAAGGAAGAGCTTTCAATGCCTTACCAAGGTACACTGGAATGCAGGTATCAGAACAACAGGATAAACTTAAGCCCCAGTGGCCTCCAGGAGACAGGCAGGATTTTAGACCTTCCCTAAGCTACTGTAATAACTTTAGAAAATAGAGTTTATTTCTCAAGACCCAAGCCCTACCCCCAGGTCCACTGTTCCCAGGAAAAGGACTTCAGAGCAACTAGTGCCTTCTGTCTAGGGTGGCTATTCCTGTGGGTAGCACTTCCTATTAGTGCTCTGTGGAAACGTGTCTTCTTATGCCCTGTCTGTGGTCTGGTCCGTGACTTTCCCTGTCCCTGTCATCTTCCCTGTGATGATTCTCTCTTTCTCTCTCTCTGCAGGCTCCTCTGCATGCTCCTTCTGCGCCTCTATCCTGCAGGTTGGCCTGGGTGCCCGGTTAGCTGGCAGACCCTGACACCTTCCCGCCTCTCTCCATCCACAGGCACTTCCTCTTCAAGCCCGGAGGCACCTCCCCGCTCTTCTGCACCACGTCCCCAGGGTACCCCCTAACGTCTAGCACCGTGTACTCGCCCCCACCCCGGCCCCTGCCCCGCAGCACCTTCTCCCGACCAGCCTTTAACCTCAAGAAGCCCTCCAAGTACTGCAACTGGAAGTGTGCAGCCCTGAGCGCCATCGTCACCTCGGCTACACTGGTCATCCTGCTCGCATACTTTGTGGGTAAGCACGTCCTCCCCTTCCCCCAGCTCCCCGTGGCTCCCATTTTGCCCAGAGTACAGCATCCAAAACATCTGGGGCCGCCAAAGGCACTGCACCAGCACACAGGTTGTACCAAAGAGCCTTGCACTGGTCTGGTCTGTGCCCCACACTGTAGGAGCAGCTCTTCCAGGCCCTCTCTCCTCTGTGCTTGGGCCAGGAAGGAATGTGAGCACCCACCCTTCATGTGTTGGATCCCTAGCACTGAGGCATAAGGCACTGAGGACTCTGAGCTGGTGGTCTGTGGCAAGAGTGTCAGAGTCACTGCAGATGAAATCCCAACTCAGGAGCACTGGGCAGTAGGCTAGAGTGAGGAGCAGGAAGACGGAGAATCCTAAGAGTGAAAGGAAACTACAGGAGAGCTCCAGATGTCAGGCAGGGTGGTCTGATAGTATAGTAGACAGTGCTGGAAACTGTCGTGCTTGTTAAACCACAGTCAAGGAAGTCCTGCATGAGAAGCAGCAGGCTCCAGTGAGGGGAAAGCCGCTGAAGGAAGAACAGAGGCCCAGAGCCGCTCTGGCTGGGACTTTCCTACCTGACCCCAGGATATTTAAGAAAGTTCTGTCCTGTGACTTGGGGCCCTGCTCCAGTCGGGTGGCTTCTACATGGCATTCTTTGGACACATTTCTAGAGAAATCTAGCTTTCTACTTCTGATTCCCCTCTTTGGTCTTCTCCTTGGAAAGACCTTAATCTAAAGAGATGTGGGCTCAGTGAGGAGTCTGCAACCTCCGTGATAGAAAGCCTCTTAGGAACGGAACCCAAAGTGGGTTTGACTTAGCTCTTGATGCTTTTCCCAATGTTGAAGGTAGGTCACGCTAGCCTGAAAAGGTCTTGAACCCATGTTAAGGAGTTTAGAGAGAGTTCTGGAAGCAAACGGGATTGTTTTCAGTACAAGCCAGTAAGTAGAAATTGCACTGACCAGCAGAGGCCAGAGGAAGACAGAGTACTTCCCTCTGTGAAGAACTCTCTAGCAAGCTGTCGCCATGGATGCAAAGGGAGCCTGTCTTGAGAGGCAGTGCCATGACATCACGAGAATGATTGATAGAGCGTGAGCTACCACTTGTTTGGGAAATGGAAAAATGCTTAGAACATGGATGGGGTTCAGATGATGATATAAACTGTAAGGTCACTTCCCTCTACAGAGTTCTCAGTTTCTTAAGAACAGTCAGAAAAGTGACAGTCCTGAGATTATTCTTATATCTCCCCTATGCCAGGTCTTTTTTTTCCCCTTATGAATATAGGCTCAGAAAATTGCATAGCTCCAAAACAAGATGGTGCACAAATTATGTCTTCTACCAATTGATTTGTTGTTGCCATCTAGAAAGCTACATTGAGAAGGATCCTAAGGCTATATTCAGAGGAAATGAAAAAAGAACCTCTGTGATTGATTAGTGATGTCTGTCATGATCACCTTGGAACAAGCAGGGAGGGCATCTTATTAGATGGACAACCAGAGAACCACTGAAGAACTAACAGCAGTGATAGGTCACAGTTAGGTTTTCATTTCCTAAAGAAGGAATAGATGGCAGATTTATTAGGAAGTGGCTACAAAGAACTAGTTAGGAAAAGCTGATGGCTTCAACTAAGGTAATTACAATGTAGGCATGGAGGAAAAAGAAGGTAGATGTAAGATAACTTTAGGAGAATTTGTGACTCCGATTAGAGGTAGTCAGTTCACTGATAACGTGTACCCTCTAAGAGTAAATACATGCTTCTAATAAGAAATGTAAGGTTGGACTATAGCAATGACACCCAAGAAAGATGTCAAAGAGGCAAGCCTAGGCATTCTCTTTGTTATTTGGATAGACGCAGCAAGGGCTTGGGAAGAGCCTCAGTATCAGATAGTCCTAGACTTCACTCCCAACTCTTCCACATAATGACTGTTGGCCCTCAGACAGCTCGATGATTTCCCTTATTTAGAAAATAGGTTCCACGCAGTACCAGAAGGATGCCCATGAGGCTGGAGTTAGCAGTGCAGGTGAATGCACTGCAGGTGTGTGGACCAGCCACCCCTTTCTTCAAGGGCTGAGCATAGAAGCCTCAGTACCTGGTCTCTTCCAGCTGATGAGGGCTAGAATGGGCATGCAAGCATCTTGCTTGGCCGTAATTACAGGCTGTGATGACTAACTTATAAGGAACTATCAATTATTAAAAACCAAATTAATTGTTTCAGCCAAGCACAAATATCCTTAACAAAGACTCTTTTCCAGCAGACCAACAGATCTAATCAACAGGCAAAAGGCACAGATATTTAATTAGATTTTTGATGAAAAATTGTGTTTAATTTTAAGTATAATCAATTATTAATTACTGTAATGAGTGAGTCTGACTGAGTTTACTAATTAACTCATTTAAAAATTATGAATAACCTTTTCATTTGTAATTATTTTCTACAGCCTATCAAATTTCAGATAAGAATTGCATCACCTTACCAGCAGAGGGGAGACAAAAGCAAAGGGCAGGAAGGGAAGTTGCTTCTGCTAATATCTGCCCAGGGCAGCCATATCTAGGTGGTGATCCTGACAGATCTACTTGACATTCAGCCTCTTAGCTGGGAACTGTGTTGAAAAATGAGCAGCCAGTGACCTTTAAGTTTCAGACATATTTACCGGTATTTTCACGGGAAAATAGAGAAATTAGAGTTATCACTTCATAA
The DNA here is from genome assembly GCA_026225945.1 of Cricetomys ansorgei. NCBI lineage: Eukaryota > Metazoa > Chordata > Mammalia > Rodentia > Nesomyidae > Cricetomys > Cricetomys ansorgei. The sequence continues at coordinate 2,368,752 of JAMJFZ010003206.1, forward strand.
AGACTGTGGAACCTTGCCTTTGGGCCCTCTCCTCCCACTTCCCCCATCAAGCCTTACTTGACTGGGGTGGACCGCCAGGGAGAACTTTCTCCTGGTCACGTGGTATCTTCACCAGGGGGAATGCAGGTCCTTTTCGTTCCAAAGGACTCCCATTCAGACAGGCAGCCAGTGGAAGTACTCATCCCACTTGACTCTTCCTGTTACGGTTTTTAGATCCTCGCCAGTCTCCATTTGATTACCTGACTTTCCTTTTCTAGAGAAATCTGCTTGCAGAGCAACACGGAGAGAGGAACACGAGGGCAATGCTGTGCCACCATGCAAGCGATGCTCTATTCTAACGGCATCTTGATCATTCTTAGAACACCTTCAGTAAAAACAAAAATAGATGTAGAGTAGGAAAAATGACAGTGGTCGCTGTCGGTCATTCAGAGGCTCAGCTGGTTTTAGTTCTGAGCTTTCCCCGTGTCCCTTTCTGGCCCCAACACCTCACTTGTACTTTTTTATTGAAATCTCCTAACCCCAGTGGGTTAGGACCCCACTTGCAGATGAGGACCCTGGGACTCACAGAGCTTAAGAGACTCACTGTGAAATGGTCAACATTAGGAATGTGACTCACCCAACCAAAAGCATTCTGACACTTTTGAACACACACTTTTATTCTTTGAAGCTCAGTCTTTCCCCTTTTCCTATAGCTTTCTGATCTTGATATTTTGGGGGGTGGGGTTTGTTTGTTTGTTTTGGTTTTTTTTTTTTTTTCGGAAAAAAAATTAAATGTGGACCTAGCATTGGGCCAAACCCAGGACACACTTCATCGTTCTGGACCCTCACAACGGTCCTGTGGAATCAGTATTCTTTTCTCATCGGGAATCTAAAGCTCAGAGAAAGTGACAACTTTCCAGGATCCTACTTTCAGGAAATGACATTGCTGCCACTCAGCCAATACTAGGCCTCCCCAAGACCTCACCCTCAGACACGGTGCTGAAGGAGCAGACAGATGACATCATTCAGGGACGGTGCTGAAGGTCAAGAGCAGATGGATGATGGCTAGCTGAAAGGCCCCACTTCAGCCTCCCACCCTGGTCTTTATTCACTGGGCAAGCTTAGTTACCTTTCTTAACCTCTCAGCACCTCAGCTTCTCGTTTCTATATTGTTCTTATAATGGGCGTAGCCGGGATGACTGGCCCATCTTGCACAAGAGAGGAAAGCACGAGTGGCAAAGCCCCCTCGAGATCCTGGCTTCTGAAATCAGGCAGCTGAATTTAAGACCTCAGCTCCACTACTTACAAGGGTTGCAGCCTTAGTTCCCACACCTGTAAATGGGGGCACAAGTGGCTACGTCGCAAGGTTGTCATGAAATTCGAGGAAGAAAGTTTATGCAGAGAACCTACCAGACACACACACACACACACACCTGGCAGGGAGTGAACGCCCAGGGGAAGTTGGATACTGGATTGCTGTTTCATTGTCACAAGGTAGAGGGAGTATCTACATCTTTTTCTTTTGAGGGAAGACCTGGGCCAAGCCTTGCTGTAGCCTGCCAGCTTCCCAGCCTGCATCAGTCACAAGAGCAGCTCAGAAAGCAACCAGGGCACTTGCCAGAGCACATCTGTAGGGATGTCCGGCAGTTTCAGGAGAGCAGCCACAAAAGGAATCGTCATCTAAAATGCCCCTCGTGTCTTTTCTTTAACTAGGACAAAAGTTGATTTTGCTTCACTGACAGCTAGCTTTATCCACACAAAGCCAACAGCCTCCCTCGCTTCTGAACAGCCGTGTAAAAGGCAGCGGATGAGCCGCAGATTACAAGCTCAAGGATGCTTCAAGCACCTGTCTGGCCGGAGAGCTTGTGGAATAGGCGTGGAGAAAGGCTTTCCGTTTAAATGAAGACCCTAGAGCACCCTGGGATGCTGGCTCTTCTAGACCAAGTTCAGGCCCATCCTGAAGGGTGGGGATGCATTCACTGTAATGTCTCTAAGATGCAGTGGTCCCCTCCAGTACCCTAACCCATTGAGTTTTGTTTCTACTTCTTCACAGTAAAGGGAATAATAGAGCTGCTGCAATTAGGCTAAGAACCATGATGATGAAAAGCACAGGGTCTGTGGTCAAGGAGACATCCCTTGCTGGTGGCTTTGGAAGACTGCCATTACTGCCTCTGAACTTCAATCACCTCTCCCTGGGATGTTATGTATGTAGATGACCCTACCCAGCCCCTTCCAATGCACAGTTTCCTGCCTGTAAGAATTGTACCAGAACACACAGAGCATGGTGTCACAAACATAAACTGTAGCCGCCTTCGGGTGGGACATTCCTGCATGCTCAGAAGCAGGAGCGGATCATTTTATTAATTAGGTCGTATTTTCACCTCTACCAGGAACTGAGTGTGGGTTGCAACAGCTAAACAAACTCTGGCTCAAAGTGGCGATGTTTTAATTTGTAAGAGAGAATGTTGCCAAGCTTAATTGCGGTTCTTCAAGAGGCAGTTTTGAGAGAGCTTTGCCTGGTGGAACATTGTTGCAGCGCCATGTCTGGTGGAGCCTGAGTCATCCAGTTCTTGAGGCCATCTGGAAAGGAGAGGTGGTACCGGTAGAGGTGCGCTTGGACAAGAAGTGTGGCTTGCAGAGACTATGGCCCTAAAGACCTCTGACGCCTTGCCTGCTTATTGGTTACTTTTCTCATTGCTATGACAGAATGACTGACAAAGGCAATTATGGAAAGAAGGGTTGATTTGAGCTTATAATCTAAGAGGCTTGTGATTTAAGATACTGTCTGTCATCACCCAGCAGGCACACTGGCGAAAATGTGAGGCAGATGATTACATTGTATACGCAGTCAGAACGCAGGGAGCACACAGGAAGCGGGGCCAGGCTATCACCCTCAAGCCCCACCCTCAGTACCCACTTCTTCTAGCAAGGCTCCAACTCTGAAAGGTCCATAACCTTCCAAGACACCAGCTGGAGAGCAAGTGTTCAAAATGTATATGGGAGACATTTCCCATTCAAACTACACCTCCTCATAAACTGGCCACCTGTGTGGCAGCGATGACACAGAAAGGGACAGTAGACATGTCATCCCAAGAGAGCCACAGTACACGTCTCCTGTGGCCTAGTATCCTGCCCAGAGCCCAGCATAAGGCAGCTGTGCTCAAAGGCAGCTTTACTGAATTAAGTCTACTCTGGATAGTCTACGTAGAAAGGCATGGGGCAAAGCACGGTGACAGAAAGGTTCGTTTCTCTTCCTGGGATTCGGGTACAAATGAGACGGACATGAGAAGAACAGGGAAAACATTAAGCCATGGGAGCTAGGATGACGGTAGCCCCGCCCCCAATCCTTATCCACATCTGGCTGCTCAATTCCTCACGCTGCTCTGTAGGAATCACTAATGGCAAGACATCTATCGGCCGTACTCTTTCTGACTGACCTCAGACAAATACCACCCAGCTCCCCAGAAGGAAGCCTAGAGACTGGGGTGCCAGAAATGCTGTCCTAGAGAGCAGGCAGATTCACTCTGTGGGTTTCCAGAGGACAGAGTCAGGCATGAGGTGTAAAAGAAGTGGGGAGGGCTTGGGAGATGTTTCACTGGGTACAAGCATGAGGACTAGAATTTGGACACACACGCCCCCATCCCAGCATCCACAGAAGTACCCTGGCATAGTTGCACACTTGCCTGTGACCCTGGTGCTGGGGGAAGAGGGCTTGCTGGCTGCCAGCCTGACTCCATGTTTGGTTAGAGACTCAGTCTCAAGGAAATGGGGTAGACAACGGTAGAACATGACAGCCAGGGTCCTCCTTTGGCCTCTGCCCACAAGCACAGGCGTCTGGAATGAGAAGCGGGGTAGTGCCCAGACTTTATAGGCTCACGGTCTTGTCTGCGTATCCCTCCACAGATACTAGCCCTGCTATCCAGACAAGGTCCTGTCTTCCTTAAGCTCCCACTTCCTCATTTGTAAGGCAGAAATAAGAATGAACAAACAAGGGGCTGGCTGAAGTTATGACTCACTCAGCATGTTTCGGCTCAGCATGACAGGAAGTCTTCCAGTCTGCAGAGATGCCCCGCAATAGAACAGTTTGGGGATGATCTTCCTGGCTGTAGAATTATCAAGCAGCGAGTTGTTCTATTTGCTTGTCTGTGTGTTTGGTTGTTCATTTGCTTTTCATTTGAGAACAGCGTGACAAAGAAACTAATCGCAAAGGCCAGTGCCAGTGCTGTGTGTCGAGGAGAGAATAATTCCTGACTAACGGTACCAGGGTGTTGTTACTCCCTACGCATGGTGGGGCAAGAGAAGTGCTCACCAGAGACTGGAGAAGGCCAGACCAGGATGCTTCTTGGGAGCTGTGGTCTTGAGTTAGCAGGATGGTGGTGACGGAGCCAGGGAATATTCGTCTCAACCTCACCCTCTTCCCCTCCTCCCATCTCTTGTTGATGGAACCGAATCAGCATCCAGAGCCCTAGGGAGCCACAGAGATGAGCCTCACAGGGCATACATCGGGTGGAAGGGAATTCCAGGGCAGATGCATGGAATCAGTCTCCCACTCTTTAGAATTCTTTCCCACAGCAATGTCCGGGCCTGTGAGTCACCTCAACAACTAAGATGCCACTGCCATTCAGAAATGTCTCCCTCACCCTCACACCTACTCAGACACAAGACCCCAGCCCTTGCTTCTTAAATTGGAGTTGTTGCCATATGATGGCACAGAAACAGCTTCTGTGCCGTTCTGTGAGTTCCGACAGGCAGGAAACCTGTCACCACCGATGTGAGCCAAGCACAGAACATTTCCCTCCTTCTAGAAAGTTCCCTCCGTTCTCCATGGTCAGCCCCCTTTCCTCACTCTCGGCCTCTGGAAACCTCTCTTCCCTTCTCAGGCCAGACACTGTTTTTGAGAAGTACGGTCAAGAAGGCATTCATTTACTAGCTTTAAAATCAGTAATCACCTGAAATAATGCCCCAGCTCTAAGTGTGTAAGTGTTGAGAAGATGTTAAGATACGTTTTAATATTTCAAGTTCCTAGAGCAGCAGTGTCTTGTCTTTGGGCCTGAGGTGTGGTTCCTCTGGTACCATCTATCTGTCTGTCTGTCTGTTGTTGGTTCGTTTTGTTTTTCTCATTGGCCTGGATCTCACCAAGTAGGCCAGGCTGGCAGGCCAGGAAGCTGCAGGGATCTGCCTGTTTCCTTCCTCCTTCCCAATGCTGGGATTCCAAGTGTGGACCATGTCTGGGTTTCTTCTTTTATACCGTGGGTTCTGAGGACGGGACTCTGAGTGTATCTTGGAGTTTCTGTGTGCTGCACTCGGCCTTCCTAAGGAGCAACAGCCACAGCCTTCACAGAGTGGCATGATGCACAGGCTGATAGTCTTCCTTCCTCACAGGCCAGTTTCTTTGTGTACGCATACCTTTAAACACAGCACAACTCTGTCCCTTGTCAAGTCCACTAGCCCAGTTACATTCATGCCGCTACTCCAACTGCTGTCCTCGCCTGCTGTGTACAACATATCCTCATGCCTCTGCTCTTTCCTTCTTTCTTCCTCCGCAATGGGATTCCTGAGAATCAGGTGAGGCCGTGTCAATGCTGCAGGATAGGACCGAATCCCAGGCCCCACTCAGGTGTCCAATTTCCTCAGTGTCCTGCAAGCATGGAGCTCTGTATGTGACCTTGGGTCAGCTGAGATCAGTGGGAATCGGGGGGTCACAAGTGACGCTGAGGCTCAAAAAAGGTAACAGATCTTCATTCTGGAGAGTGCCACCTGCCACCTGCTTCTCTCGGTGTGCTCATTTTCAAGACTTTCACCCGAGTCAGGAATGGGGGTGCACTACTGTAATCCCAGCAGCCAGCATACTGAGGTAAGACGATGAGTTTGAGGGCAGCAGGGGCTTCGTTGCCAGATCTTGTCTCAACAAATCTAACTAAAAACCTACAAAAGAACTCTACTTAAATGTCATTATTCAGGGAATCCCTTTGACATCCCTCACACTAAGCCAGCAACTTAGTTTTATATATGTCTTTCTATAGCCTGTGGTACTGCCCACAGTCACATCTAAATCGCTGTGACATTGAGTGGTAGCTATTGGTCTCCACCAGTGGGCTGCAAGCACCATGGAGAGCTAAACTGTTCCCATCAGGCTGTGCTGACACCACAACTTCTTATGTCCGGGTGCAGCGTGTGTTTGGCAAGTGTCCTGGAAGAGAGACAGAAGGAAAGACATTGAGGCTAGAACCAGCAGACGCTAGACATGGGTTGGGAGGGAAGAGGAGGGAAAGAGTAGAGACTCCAAATTATTTTGCACATCTAAGATCCAAAGTCTAGATTGCATGAGAGTGGAAAATGGCTGCTGGAAAAGGAGATAGGGTTAGAACTAAAAGAGCGAAGACTAGAGATGGCTGTGTGGGACCTGGGCTCTGTGCCTTAGTCTGTTCCTGGTTACTGTGCAATTTATGCAAGAACCCTACTCTTGACGAGCCTCTTTTTCCTGGCCTGTGAATGCAGTTAACAGGCCATTCTGGGGATAAAGCGACTTGCTGGCACCCAATGTTGACTTGTAATAGACACTAGCAAGGACAGTCTGTCTCCTGGCATCCTGGCGAAGGGGATACACTTATTTTGCAGGCCAAGAAGCTCCTGAATTTAAGACTGTCTCAAAAAACACAGACCCAAGTTTATGAGTGCATTCACTCTTAATAACAGCAACCCGGGCAATCAAGTCCCCTGGGAAGGCAGCGCAGGGATGGTGGACAGGAGTATCTGCAGGAATGGTGGCCATGGCTGTATCTCAGGATGCTCCTGCAACTTCACCCAGTGAATGCGGGAAAGCTGTGGTTTTACACACTTCTAGAATCCTTGGAAAGAATTTTTCCTCCAGTCTTATTTTTATTCCAGACTCATTACTGTGTGGTCACACAATTTAAGTCTACTTACATGGGGGAGACTGGTTTCCCTTCTTTGACTTTGAAAATGCCTAGCATCTGTAAAGGTGAAGGGAGTCACATGGGGGGCTGGGGCCTGGGACAGGGGAGCTCAGCCACTCTTCACAGCAGGGAGCAGAGAAGGGAGGAGAAAGGAGCAATGGTTATGAAAACACAGTACTTTTCTTCCACTCTGTGCTCCCTCCTCCCAGTAAAACAACAAAGCCATATACAGCCTTGTCCTTCTACGGATAATACAGTCTTCGGATCAAAGCGGCTTGCCCAGTCAGACCTGCGCTCAGGTCTACTGCTTTTTAAACTCAGTCTTGTCTTTCTCTCTTTCATTACGTGTGCTTGTGTGTGTGTGCATGTGTTTAGGGGGTGTGCACATGTGTGTGTGTGCAGGTACATTGAGGCCAGAAGACAACCTTAAGTGTTCTTCCTCAGGAACCATCCATCGTTTTTTTGAGATAGCATTTCTCACTGGCCTGGAATTCACCAGAACAGCTAGGCTAGTAAGCAGGGAGCCCCCACCACCACCTGGGGTTAGGAGCGGCCTGTCTCCTTCTCCCCAGTGCTAGAATCACAAAAGGTAGCCAAGCCTGTTTGTTGTTGTTGTTCTGTTTTGTTTTGTTTTTTAGGTGAGTTCTAGGAATCAAACTCTGATCTTCATGCTTCCAAAGAAAGCACTTTACTGACTGAGTCATCGCCCCAGCTTTCCCCTTTTGTAATTTCTCAATAGATATCTAAGTGGTACTTTGAGCCACAGATGAGACAGCATTTGCAAAAGGTCTAGTGTAGCCCAAAGCCCAGTGGAGTCTTTATGTGCATTCAGGTCTCCGACAGCTGGGTCCTCCTGAGATTTAACCCTCTCAGGTTCCACACCCTAGGACCATCTTGAGAGCAGAACTTTTGACAATCTGGGACAATCTACAAGAGCAGCAGACAGAGCACCCCACTCTCAGTGTAGAGCAAGAACTGACCCATCTGCTGTACTGTGTCCTCCTAGGCAGTGCTTGATAAAGCTAAACGGGCTGCTTAATGTCTTTGAGTCATCCCGGGGTTTCTGGAAAGCCAGATGTGCAAGGAACACCTGGCAATACAAGGTGGCTGTTAACACTACAGTACCAGACTTTGAACCTCATCCCCGTGGGCTCTCCCGAGAGACACCATTTCATTCTAGCCAGGAAGTTAGGCAGCAATGTCCACAAACCAAGGAAGAGCGTGAGGGAGAAGATAGAAATGGATTATTTCTAAGCTAACTACAGAGACAGAGGGTGGCAGATAGAAGCAGCAGCCACTTGTAGAGGGGTGTTTATATGTCCTCATCTGTGTTTACCTCTCTGGGCCCCAATCTCTACTGCGCCAAAGGATTTTGGGTGTCTAGCTGTAGAAATCAAGGTGACAGCAGGTGGATTCTGCCGCCAGCCCCATTGGAAGAGAGGCTGACTAGGCCAATGCCTCATAAGCCTTGTCTTTGCGAGAAGTCTATCAGAGACCAACCTTCTGCAGCATTCCTTGCATAAAGTATAGTTATCAAAGACATTTCCAGGGGTGGACATTGGGATTAAGGTAGTTAAATTCCTCGCTCAGTAGTTAAATCACTGAAGGTGACAGTCAGTAGTCTAGAGAGCTGGGCCTAGAAACCAAGTATAACAACCCTGTATGGACTTCTTCTGAGGACACTCCCAATGTCTCCATCTGAGCTCAGTGCACAAGGAGCTTTTGCCTTCCTGTGTGGGGATTTCCTCTAAGATGCTCCCTGATACCTTGGGGTGTTGACCCTGATGAAAGAGCCAGCAGCAGTTCACATGAACTGTGAGTGCGCCACAAGACCAGAGGCACAGCTCCAAATGATGCTTGGGCCTTTGCATTTGATCGTCCCAACAATCTCAGCCAACCATGCTGGGTTATCTTCACTTGCAACTTTCAGATAGGAAACAAGTCCTAAGCTACCTTGCTAAAGGAAAGGAGACAGACAGTTGGTGGTCTTTTCCCAGGCTGCTCTCTTCCCTCCAGTGTCTGCACTTGGTGAGGGTAGGAGGACTCAGGCGCTCTCATCTCATCTGAGCTGTGTATGGAGGGAACTCCTTGCTGAGGAGAAGAGCTCACTGCATTTCTTAATGGGTTAGCGTGGGTCTGTCTGCCAGACAAGGCTTTGAAAAGTCCATGCTTTATGACCTCGGTGCTTCAGAACTGAGCAAATGGGAGGCCTAGGAACTGTTGGGAGACCTTGGGATGAACCTACCACTTGTTCAGCAGCAGCACCCCAGGGACCCTGGCCCTGCTACTCCTTGGGCTTGAGCAGGTTCTTGTCAACAAAACTGCACTCCACTCTGAAAAAAGACCTTCCTGTTGGTGTATGGCAGGGGGCCGTATTTCTGATGCCCTTGAGCCTGGACCTAGTTTTTGTTCACAGCCTCCAGTGGGGAAGGAGGACAAAAGTCGGGCTCATTCGTTACGCCATGGTCCCCACCCTATCACACTGTCCCAAACGTTATCCATCCAACCATCCATAGGGTGCTGCAGTGCGGCCCGCTCCTCTGTTCTGTGTCTCAGTCAGCGAGTGTCTCTGTACGGGTGCACACAACTGCACACGGCTGTGCATGCAGCAAGAACATTAAGAGCAGACAATAGGAGGGTGGCAGTTCTTTCGTGACATTTTGGTGATAAATACTACTTTCCTTTCTGACAGCTGCAAGCTCCTTTGCCAACTCCTTTGCAAACTCCTAACTGTCCTCTGAGGCACAAGATCTATTGAGTCCATTTCATGTTGAGTCCACACACCCAACTGTTTGGGTCTGAGACCCTGTCGATAGTGTCACATAGAAATGTTTACATCAGTCTGTGTACTAAACATGGATCATATCAAATTAGAATATTTGAGTGCTTTCATTTCATTAGCTGATAAGCAATGTGATCATAATGACTTTTCAATAAAACTTAAAGAACCCTCATGAAATTTAATCTGTACAAGAACCCAGGGGACAGTTTTTTACTATTTTGATTGACACAGGGGCAAATGACCAAGGGTCAGAGGTGGTTAAGTGACTTACCCACTTATTGCCCAGCTGGTAAGGGCCAGAACTAGGAGCCTGGCTCTGTCCACTGCTCTAAGCTCCACTCTGGCGGGGAAATAGGCAGGGTAGGAAGAACAGATGGACACAAGTCAGGCAGTGCAAGGAGAGGAGCAAAGCAACCGTAAAGGCCTGAGAGAGGTCCCACTTGCCTGGAAAAAGTCCTCAAGGGAAGAGGCACCATTGGAAGCCTTTAAAAATAAGGAAATTGTCTAAGACTTGAGAAGATAGTAGATGTTCTAGGCAAAGATCAAAAGCATGGATGTTGGTTGGACAAGCGTGTTGAGGGACAACGGGATCCGCACAAAGCAAGACTTTTAAGTAGGGATAAACGACAGACTCATCAGACACCTTGTTCAACATACATTTAAATGCCCTCCTAAAACCGAGTCCGTTCTGCAGAGAAATTGCCTCAAGTGCCTGTTCCCAGGAAATATTGCCAGCAAAATTTGAGCAGTTAGGCAGGTTCATATCATGAAAGGACTGGTCCATTTCCCACCAACCATGTCATTTCCAGAGTTCTATATCTAATCAGAAAATGATGGGGTATAGTCAATCTAAGCCCAACTCAGATTTAAATTCAGTCCATATCTTGTACTACATGAAGCTTGGGCAATTTGCTGAGCCTCTTTGAGCCTCAGTGTCCTTATCCTGTGAAGGCAGGTAATACTGCTACATGTCTAGGGGACTTTGTGAGGATGATTTTTTTTTAATCTGTTTATTTTTATTTTTTGCACTTTTTGAGACATGTAGCCCAGGCTGGCCTGGAATTTGCTATGTCTAGGCACTGACACAGCACTGGGCACAAGAAAGCTTCTGCTTAAAGCCAGGGGCTGTGGTTCACGCTATCACCATCGTCTTCACGATCCCGGTCACCATCCTTTTATGGTGCCTGCACTTCCTGAAAATTTCATAATCAAAAACTGAACCAAACCCAGGCCTCTGTGTGTGCAAAGAACGGGGCCTCGCATTTGTCTTGTACATAGGCAGACATGAAGGCAAGAAACCATGATGACCCCAAAGGGCAGGGAATGCCCAAGGGCATTTGCCCTGGAGAGTCTCAGGGTAAGAGATGACAACTAAGGCCATCCTGTGAGGTTTTGCAGCACTCTTTCCCAAACATTCCCCCTTACAAAGAAACACTGCAAGTCAATGATCAGGGTGGCAGCATCCAAGGTAAGCTGTCTGTCATCATTCCTGTCCAAAACAAATGTTCCAGGGGGAAAAGCCCTCCACTTGAGAGACAGTGGGGACCACGCCCTAATTGACTTTAATCATAGAAAAAGCAACAGGCATCTTCTCTCTGGCTACGAGGACTAACCAATGCTGTGTTTTAATTGCACCACACTGGATCTTTTCTGAAGGTGAAGGAGGGATCCTCCTTTTCTGAAAGTGACAGGCAGGCGCTTGCATGGAAGCATGCCTTAGGTAGATTTGTGATCAGCGTTGCTGCAGAGAGGAATCTAGCCTAATAGATCTTTAAGCCAGCATCTCACCCCCTGAGGAAATGACAAGCAGTTTCCCAGACTAGACTGCTGAGGTGTTTGCTGCCTGAAGGGCAGTGCTGCCTGCCCCCAGCTGAGCGGTGTGAATAGGCAGGCTGTTCCTGGGTTTCTCTGATCCCAAGGTCATTAGTAAAGCCTTGACCGGGAGGCGCAGACAGGCCCTCACCTGGCTTCAGCGTGTCCTCTCGGTAGGGTTACTCTCTGACTGCATGTTCCCTCAGCAGTGGTCTTATGAAGCCACTTTTGTTCGAATTGAGATTAAGTAAGGGAGAGGGCTGCCAGGCTGGGCTTCCTGGCAACAGCATGAGCAGAGCTGAGGACCCAGAGTCACTAGGACTTTGTCTGGGGCCGTGGCACTTCTTCAGAATACGGTGCAATTGTAAACAAACGGGAGCCTGCTTTTTTAACAGTACAGAATTTAATTAGCATCTGCCAACTAGCTCTGCTTTGAAAACACCTAATGTACAAAATGAGTTACTAACAATATCTGCCTTTAAGGGTTGTTTACATGACATGGTAACATGGACAGGAGAACAATTCTCCTAAGTGAGAGCTGTTAAAATAGTAATTTAATTGTTTTAAATAACAACCATTTTAATAACAATCCCCACAACTTCTTTGTCCACCCTGTTTCACATCCCTCGCCCTATGCTGGGAGGGGTACAAGTTTCTCAGCCCTGAGGGGAAGGGAGGGCCTGGCTTGGCCTGTACTGCCCTTACTGTGGGCTCCAGGCTGAACTCCTTCCATCTGGGAGGTGATGCCTGGAAGGAGAGCAAACTGTGAGGAGGGCTTTCCCTGATCTCACAGGATCTTCTTTGTGACTTCAGAACAGGCTCTTTTCGTGGAAAGAGCTCAGAGCTGCCGTCTAAAGATGTGGATTTGATTCTTGCCTAGGTCCTTCCACAAAGGCTCTGGCCAAGCCCGAGTCTCCTGAGCTGTTCTTTGAAGGGGCCAAAACAATCAGTGTAGCAAACTTGCCCCATCTTAAAACAAAATCTCAGGCCTCTTAACTCCCCAAGTCCTCGTAGGTCCTTATTTTACTTTTTCATCGCAAACCCTGACACACACACACACACACACACACACACACACATACACACAGAGTCAGGGTGGTGTTAGCCACGCTACGGCACATACCAAGCCCACTTCACTACCTCCCATATCCTCGGAGGTAGGTATCAGTGCCACCATCTTATGCATAAGGAAACAGCAGCAGCAGGAAAGGAAGTCACCCCACAACAGTGCACCAGCACTGGAGAAGTAGCCGTGTCCTTGGCCACAGAGGCCAGGCTGGTCATCACCATGCATAAATAACTGCCATTGCTCCACTAAAGGATCAGCAGTCTCCACAACTGGCAAGGGGAAAGCCAGATGACGAGGCTGAGGCTGGTTGAAAGGGTGGAGGGAGCGGGCCAGCCCCTACTTCAGGAATGCAGGACCTAAACCAAGAGATCTGGGTAGAGTCTGCTGAGTGGGAGGAGCTTTCTTACCCCAGTGCTACAGGATGATTGGACAAATTCAGTTCCTGTTCCCTTTTATCTTCAGCTTGCCTCTCACAGGTGTTAAATGGGCACCCATATTAACCATGGGCTCACATGGTTGCCACATCAAAGTGGCCTTCTCCCAGTACCACACAGTGCAGAAAAGCGATCCATGGCACCAGGGCGCATTCTGCAGAAACAGTGCATCTGTGACTGAGAGACTGTAGCCCTGCTTGCCGCAGTCAAGTTCTATCCAGAGACAGGAGGGAAAGCGGTATATTTACTTGATTTAAAATTAGCCCCACGTAGCCACCGGTGGGATCCTGTCAGGCTGCTTTATAGCGATTCTACCCTTAAAAGCTGTTTTATCTGTTGGACAAATAACTCTCATTCTGTGCCCAAAGTCTGTCAACTCATGGGAACAAGAGAGTGCCTGCAGCTTAAAGAAACCTGCAGATGGTGTGGCAGGGAAGTCAGAAGGAGGACAGAGAAAGAAAGGAAAACAGGGGACACGGCAGAACCGGCTTAATTTCTCAGTAAGTACAGGAACTAAGGACAGCAAGATAGCAAGTGAATGGTTACGACAGGTGCCGTTTATCAAGCTCTTAGTGTGTGCTAGGCACCGCCCTGAGACTCCCATGCGTCGCCATGTCATCTCATTTGATCCTTTGGGATGGGTGTTAGAAGTAGCCTTTGAAGAGGAGGAAGCCGAGAGTGAGCCAGGCTAAGACCTTTGCCCAAAGTCAGGATAGCCAGTAAATGAGCTCGCTCTGTGCTTTGCACAGACTCTACCCTGCACTTGACTATAATCTGACACGCGTAGGATTTTGATTATGACAGACAACAAAGCTTTGCATTGGATTTTTTAAAATTTAGTTTTAGTCATGGTAACTCATCAGAAGTGTGATAACTAAGAGCCTGGGCCCTGAAACCACCGAGATCTAGTTTCAAATGTGGCTCCCTCACTTGCCTGTGTGTCTTTGGAAGCCACTTTCGCCTGTTAACCCAGTATAATTCCCGTTGTCTAGAGTAGGGCACCTACTGTGTGTTAGGGCCTCTTCCCTCTGCTCTATCACCCTTAGACCTATCTCGCCTGAGATTTAGTTACAGAACCTCTTTTCATACGTAAACTGACACCAACACGCATTTGGAAACTGGAGGGCAAAATTTATTCACAAGTCTAACACCATGATTCAAAGCATGGTGCCCTTTAAATCTATTTCTTTGTTGATTTTTATATGCATACACAGAAGAACATACAGAGGCACAGCCGGGGGCGGGGGCGGAAATGCAGTTTTATGCCCTGCTCCTTCCCTAACACTACATCTCAAGATTCATCTTCATTATGGGTTATCACAGATGTTTGTTCTAGCAGTTACCATGCATACAGTGTCTGTACCTTAGCCAGTCCCCTGTGTCAGGCGTCTGGGCCACATCTGGCTCCTCTCCTGTCACATTGCCATGAACATCTCTGCGTCACTGGGCTCCTGGTCAGAACTTTGGAGTGTGGTAGCTTCATAGGAGAAGCAGGAGATGAAGAGCCGCTGTTCTTATACGGGCTTGCCTTTGCTGTCATTTTTGGTATTGGTGCAAGACAGCAGTAAGAAGTAATTTACCCTGAGCCAAGTACGGTGCCCATTACTTTGGAATACAGATTCAGATTGTCCAAGTGACATGTTCTACTCTGGACGCAGTTAAAGGAAATCTTTATAGTCACCAAACAGAGGGAAGTCATAAATCATGCATTTGTCAGCTACTTTGGTGGGGACATCAGAACATCGGCTGCTCTTCCAGAGGACTGAGGTTGGATCCCCAAAACCCACATTAAAGCTCACAACCATCTGTAACTCCAGTTCCAGGGCATCCGATGCCCTTCCCTGGCCTCTGATGGCACCAGGTGTGCAACTAATACACAGACACAGATGCAGGCAAAATACCCATACAGATGAAAATAAATTTAAAAAATGTATTTTCAAATGCCACTTGGACCAACAGTTCCTTCCGGCTATAGCCACCTCTACCCACTTCCCGGAGCTGCTCCAGAACAAACGCAAGTAGGTTCCTGTATGGAGTTGCACACAGCCCCCTTCCCCTACCTGTGACAGCTTGTCCCCTTGTCCTCCACCGGCCTAACAACTCTGTTAATTGCCTCTTCTAGGTTGGGTGCTAGAGCGCCTTCAGTGTGTCTGAACATCAATGAAGCCTTTTTTTTCAAATGTCAGGACACAGCTTGCACTTTCTGAGCCATCACTCATGTCTTGCTGGGCAGGAAAAGGCGACAGGAAAATGTCAGCCCCGGGATCAGATGGACCAGAGCTGGGGTGATTGAACTTTCCCACCCCGGCTCTTGGCTTTTAGAAATCATTAACATTTCAGTGTGGGTGATCCTGTGAACCCCGCTACCTCTGCACAGCCTCTCTCTGAACTCTTCAAGCATCCCGTCACCTTCTCATTGAATTGCAAGTAGTCTAATGGGAAAACCAAGTTTCTTATCTAGGTCACTCTCACTACATTTGAGCAGGGATTTGCGCCTTAGTTATAAATGGCAGTGAGAGTATGGTTTACATAAACCTGGGATGTACACTGGTGGGTGGCTACCCTTCGTTCTTCAGGGAATGGAGAGCACAATAATTATCGGTGTTGTTTAAGCGGTCTGGTCCATCCTTAGAAGGCTGGGGAGAATCGTGTATATTTCTTGGCTTCTTTTACTATTTTTTTTAATCCAAGGTTGCTACTTTCAGAACATTTGGCCAGCAGTGGCCACTGCTTTCTACAGCTCCAAAGCAGAGTTGCTGTAGAGCAGAGACTATTCGGTGACCTCCTCAGCCCCTAGCTTCCAACACTCAGCCTTCATTTTGTGGGTAGCTCTATGCTACTGTTCTACCTTCAACTGAGAGAAGAGTAGAAAGAGGAAGAGCTTGAAACTTGCCTGACCCTTTAGCCAGCTCTGCCAGCTGGTTTTAACAGCTCACCATAACCTCTTTCAGGAACTCAAAGGTCACTTTAGCCCAGCTTCCATTTCAATACCATTGTATACATTCCTCACTAGTGTTTCCCAACCCACTTTTCACATGCGCATGAAACTGAGTGACGCACGCAAGGCTTGGCTGTGGAGCACATTTGCAAATGGCGCTGTCGGTACTTGAATGGAATAGGGTGGTGGCTGCAGTTTATGGATTCCAAGGACCAAATTCCTGACTGAGCGTGGGGTGTGTGTGTGTGTGTGTGTGTGTGTGTGTGTGACCTTTGGAGAGAGCCAAATGGGGCAGACTACTTATTTTCCTCTCTCTTCCCCTTGCCTATTGCTCAAGATTGCAAAACTCACCACCTCCCAGACAGTGCAGTGACAGAGCTGAGGGCTAACTAGCATGACATCTGTTTGGGACCCCAGATGGCAGGCTACAGGTCCTCTTCATTTTGCTATTGCTTGCTGGTCTGCTGCCTCCTCAAATTCCATGTCTAATCCTCACTTTCCAATGATTCCAACGTTTTTTTTTTACTAGCATGTACTAATCATGCATGATAATGGACTTCACTGTGACATTTTCCTACATGCATATACTGTATTTTGGTCCTATTTACTCTCTATTGCCCTCATTGTGTCCCTCCCACTCCCAATGTTCACCTTCCTTTTCCTAACTAGTTTTCACTTTGACTTTCATGTCTTTTTTTTTTTGATTTGTGACCCAAATGGTTACATTATGTCTGCGTACCTATGAGGGGAAGTGGAAGGTTACCCACAGAAGCATGGGCACCATACCAGTGGCTACACCATGGTAGAGAATATCTTTCCACCAGCAACCAATAATTGCTTACAGATCTTCAAGGGTGGGCGGAGCTTCGGAAGGCCCTCCCTGCCTCATGTCAGAATGCTGATAGGCTCCATCTTGTTCAGGTGATCACAGCAGCTGTGAGTTCAAAGGTCATAAGCAGGAGATAGCGTTCAACAATATTCTGCCCAGTCTTCTGGCTCCTGAGCCTCGGAGAGGGTGATAAAGGTGTCTCACGTATGGCTGAGCATTCAGCAGCCACTGGTTCTCAGCATTCTGGCCAGTTATGAGTCTCTGCAGTGCTACGCACTGTTTAAAAAAGTTTCTTTGACCAAAGTGTCTGGTAATGCTAATCTCTGGGGATAGACATAATTATTCCAAAGGCAATTTGACAGGCACATCATGTCCATTTAGCAAAATAACAGCAGTACTTTCCCAACTAGAGCCTCTGGCCTCCTTAATCCCAGGCTTCTCCTGGGATTTACAGTGCCAGATGCGAATTTCCCCCTGTCCACGGGGCCTGAGTTCCAAGCAGAAAGTGGTTGGTTACTCCCATAACAGACTTGCTATTACTACACCAGCGGGCACCTCTTGTTTGGCAGGTCAGTAGCGAAACATCAGCAAGGTATTTCTCAGCTCCATCTTGATGACCTAGGTCCTTTCCTAGCTCAGTCCTCCATTGTTTTTCAGGGTGGCCCAGTCTCCAGGGAATCAGTCACAAGTGGTTTTAAATAGAGCTTTGCTTCCACAGGTCACAGAGACTCCGTGCCACACTTACATCTGTGTGGGCCTCTGCTTCTGCCAAGGAGGCAGAACAGAGAGGATGAGATGTCAGCACTTACCTCTACACTTCCACCCCTCCCCCACCGTGGACTGCCCTGTCCTATTAACTTCCCTGGGACCCGGGACTTGGGAATCAGTTCATCTCTAAGATTCTATCCTCCCACCCACCCGACCCCAGCGCCAGCATTATTTTTAAAGCAAAGGCTTGCTTTTGTATCTTCTTAAAACTAAGAGAAAGCTCTGACAATAAAAATGTTTCTCTTTGCAGAGCTGTGAGCATTCTATTCATTCTGGAATTAGTTAATTCTCATGACCTTTTAACAAGACAGCACTTGGCACTCTTAGATAAGATAATTGACTCTAATAGGGGAAGAAGCACTATTCATTTAACGGTGTACATCTGAGTTGTGTGTAGTTCAGGGAAGTTCTCCATTACCTTTGGAGTTGCCAATATATAGATTAAAACAGTAGGAAGGTAAGCAGAAATGTGAGCTAATTCAACCTAGAAAAGAGCAGTTTCCCTCCTTGCAGGCAAGCTAACTGTCTCCTTATCGTTGCCATTATTCAGAAGTGGAAAGCAGGTGAAGCACCTTGCACGGTTATCCTGGCTTAAAGGGTGCGTGGCCAGCGGGAATGGCTATTGTCACCACCGTTACCATTATCAGCAGCCCAAATCTAACACCTGGAAAAGACTTACGTCCAGTCAGCAAAGCACCTCGTCATGTGGTACCCTGCTGATGATACGGTACACTAATCACATTGTACCCCTCTGACACGGTATCTCTCTTACGTGGCACCTCTTTGGCATGCTACACCACTGACATGAAACCCTCTGACATGGTACGTAACTCTGATATAGCTTCCCTCTGGCATGGTACTGCTCTTGCATACTATACTCCTCTGACATGTTACACCTCCAACATGGCCACTTCTACAGTACTCCACTGATGTGGTGTACACCTCTGATACAGTGTCCTTCTGATACAGTATTCCTATGACATCATATAGTACTTACAAGTACCCCACCAACATGGTATACACCTCTGATACAGTGCCCGTCTGACACAGTATCCCACTGTTTCAGTGATAAAAACACTGACAGAATGTGTATACCTGTTTCTTAGATAAAACTAGTACACCTAGAAAGCAACAATTAGGGTTCAGAATCTGTTTTCTTACCTGTGGTCCCACGTCACAGAAACCAAAGCAAAAGTTAAAGGTCATTCAACGTGTGTCACCAAAATGCAACCTCTTGACTAAATCAAGCAGGTGCCTGTCCCCTACATGCTTTGAATATGGACCCAGAGTCACAAGAATGTCCTGTCTGCAGTGTTTTCTGGCTCAAAGTTCATCATAGGTCCTCAAACCCACCATCCATGGACTTATCCATGTCACAGCTATCTCTGTTTCCCAGCATCCTTTGGAAGAGACCTGTATTTCAACCTGCAGTAAAGTCCTTGGAAACTGTTCAAGGTCCAGGAAGGGGTGTCTTCATATGCTCACCTTGTGGGAACGAGCTGATAAGAGGCAGAGGCTAAGTAGGTAGAGCCTGGGCCCCACAGCCGAAAGACTCACTGTGTCAGCTTTCAGGCTTGGGCATATGGGAGTTCTAGACCAGACTCTGCTTCTTGTTGCTCATTGCATGTCAGTTGCTCCCTTCCTTTCTCTTGCTCATCTATAACATCTGGCTATGAAGACCAACCTTTAAGGGTTGTTGAGAAAGCTTAACTATACGGGCTCTGGCTGTCTGAATCCAGAGTCTGCCTCAGAGAGCCTTTAGAAATACGTTCATCAGTGAGGCGAAGGGGTACAACACAAAGCATGGGGTGGGGTCCAGGAAGGTGAATCCTTGCTATGAGTGTGAAAGCCAGAGCTGGCATCCGGGAATGGTGAGTGCAGACCACCGACAAGGCCCAAGTCTTGTTTCATTCTGTGGGAGGATGTTAGTTTTGGTTTGGGTTTTGGTGTATGTGTACGGAATGAGAACGCGGTAATGTTTGAGTATGGGCACATGCATGCCGCAGCACTCAAGTGAGCGTCAGACCACAGCGTTCAGAGGCTTGTTCCCTCTTTCCGCTTTGCTGAGGCAGAGTTTCTTTTGTAGTCTTTGCCACACTGCAGACTCCAGACACCAGCTTTTGGCAACTATCAGGGATCCAACTCAGGTTGTCAGCTTTGTGTATCAAGTGCTTTTACCTGCTGGGTCATCTCAGAGGCCCTCATTTTTTGTTTGTTTGGTTGATTGATTGATGAAAGGGTCTTGCCAAATGAAGCAGAGTGGTTTCCTGTCTCTGTCGATCTTCACCTCCCACGCTGCCTGCCTCAGCCTCCCGACGGCTGGCATTACAGATGTGCGTCGCTGTGCCCACTTCAAGAGCTGAATCTCGATTTCCAAAGTGAAGCTCACGCAGCTGTCACGCACTAGATTACCAGTCTTTTTGGAGACAGTCTTGACAGCTTCCTGGAGCACTGTGTGTTTCCTGTGCATTCTTTGCTGTCTTACAGTCTCTTATAGATTGTTGCACCAGACTATGTGGTAACTTGCTACATTGGAAAAATATTATAAACGTTTTTAAAGCAGGAAAACATGCCCGTGGTACAAAATGAAGATGTTGTTGAACATCTTCCCCACCCCCCGCCCCTGCAACATCCCCTTCCCTCACAGGGAGCACCCAGTCTCAAGACTGTCTTTTCCATCCTTCCAGATACTCTGTACAATGTAAAAACCAAAGGGAGCGTATCAAACACATTCTCCCGCAGGATATGGTTTTTCTTCCAGAAAAAAAGAATATATAAAAAGCTTCCTCAGTCTATTTATGATCTGTGTTATCGTGCTGTGTGCCAAGACCCTACCTAGCCTCTTATCGGTGGACCAGTTTACAAAATTTTGCTATTAAAATTACGTTGTAGTGAATAACCTTGTATGTGCATCATTGATTAGATGTGTGAGCATATCCGGAGGAGGAATTTCTAGAATCGGGACCTTGAAATCCCAGGGTAAAGGGTGAATGTATTTTAGATTTTATGGCTTTTATCACATACCAATTTACGCACACACCAGCAAAGTGTGCGGGCACTTGCTTCCCATCTTCTGCCAACAGAGTGTATTTTCAGCCCTTTTTATCTTTGCCAAACCATATGTGAAAAATAATATTTCAGAATTTAACTCGGATTTATTTCACAGTGAGTGATGTTAAGAGCTTTCTCACATGATAAGGGCCCTTGGTATTTCCCATTCTGTAACCTGTCTGTTCATCTCCTAGGCCCGTTTTTCTACTGCATTGTTAGATTTTACTTATTTGTGGATGTTATTTTTTTGTATTAAGGAAATTAACCCCTTGCGATACAAATTACACTTCTCCCTTCTAGATTGCTATTTATCTTTGGAAGGAAAATGGCAAGACCTCCTGAAATTCTGGCTTCCCTGATCCATCCTCAACATCACCAGACTGTGAGCCCCTCGAGGGCAAGGTCTAAACCTTGATCATCTATCGCTGTGTCCCAAGTCCCCCCGCAGGGCCTGCCGCTCTTAAGAGATCTCTCTCCGGGGGCTGTTGTTGAATTTACCTGAGGATCTGTGTTCCCCACCCCAGACCCCCTTTCCTTGTAGCTTGGGAGTTCCATTTCCACCTCCAGCAGAAAATGATGACTTTCTTCATTGCTCACCACAGCCATGCACCTGTTTGGCCTAAACTGGCACCTGCAGCCAATGGAGGGGCAGATGTATGAGATCACGGAGGACACAGCCAGCAGTTGGCCTGTGCCAACGGACGTCTCCCTGTATCCCTCGGGGGGCACTGGCTTAGAGACCCCTGACAGGAAAGGCAAAGGAGCCACAGAAGGTAGGGTTGCTGCGTTGTCCGTGTTGTGAGTCCTCTGTGTCTGCCTTTGAATGGAGGAGGCCTCCATGATGCACATCACGTGCCTGGCTCACAGCTCATGCTTCTTCCATATTCTGCACTCCATGCCGGCTGCAGTCCGCCTGTGTGTCCATCGTGATTTCCTGTCAATGTGAGCTCAGAGCAGGGTTCAGCAGGACCTGTGCTTCTCTGTGGTCTCCCATTCCATGCCTCCAAGGATGCTTTTAGGGGCATTCCCATTGCCAACTATCCATCTTTGTGTGGGGCCAGGGGAAGCTCTTCTGGGAAGCCCCTCCTGTGGGATCAAGAGGCATGTGTGGGAGTGGGACCCGATAGGGGCTAGTGCGTTCCAGCAAAAAGACTTTTGGATGAATGTTTCAGTGGAAACGTTCCCGGTGATCAACCCACCCCAGTGACCTGGAGCAAGTCACTAGTATCTCTGACCCAGCTTCCTCAGCTGCAGTAGTAATAATAATGATTGTTTACTGACGGCATTGCAACAGAACTTCTTACTAAGGTCATTTTGTTGCACACTTAAACTTCACAGAAACCCTGTGAAGTCGGTATAATTAGTCACGTCCATCCTGGGTACAAGTACAAATGGTCACGGGAAGTGACTTGACCCACAGAATGTCAGAACTGAGTAAATAAATTCAAGTCTGGGACCCCAGGGCTCTCACGTCTTCCATGAGTTTTCCTACCTGATCCATCTCCATGGTTACAGGACCTCAAAGATGATGTGGATATGAAATCCCATTATACAATGAGGCAAAGATATTTCTACCCATGGTGGAAATGGTGGTGACATTTTGGGTTTGGCTTCTTGAGTGGGAATCCACAGACCCATGTTTTGAATTTCTCAAGGGTCTTTATAACAATTTGTAGATACAGCTTCCTTCACTGTCAGCCAAGAGTGGTTCAGGCTCACCAAAATGGGTACCAGGAAAAATGTGTAAGCTCACAGGCCAGTCCAGATGTCATTCAGGCACAGTGACCTTCCCTTCTGCATCTGCTGTATCTGCACTGTTGCTCTGATGTTCCCCGGTCAGCAAAGTGGCCATGGCTCCTACCTTTGCAGCTCACATTGTGTTTCCTTTGCCTCACTTAACTCTGGGCCCTTTGGGTCTCTGTGTCCTTTCAAAGACTTGCCTTCCAGCCATCAGTTTGGTTAAAAGGGTAACTTGTGTCTACTCAAAGTACCTTCTCACGACCTCTGCAATGATGATCCTAAAGTTCAAGTCAACTGCTGACCTGTGGACACGTTTAAGGGACGTGAAAAGGGGAGGCTTCTCAAAGACTCAAACTCAAATGCTCACTCACTGTTTTGAGAGGAAAAGCCAGACCTCTCCTTTTTAAAGATTTCTAAGACCTAAAACATTGAATAATGTATTCTTCTTTACCCAGTAACAAGGTAGGGAAGAATGTAGTACGCATGGGGCCACTGGAAGAGTCAGAAGACTTGAGTGCAAGTCTGTTACAACCGACTGTGGTGTAATCTTAAGCAGATCTTCTGAGCCAGGCGTGGTAGGCTTCACTTCCCTCCTCTTGAGGAAGCACTGAGTCATAGATTCGCTGTAGGGTGCACTGTACTTACAAGTTCTGCAGGCGCAATGTGTACAAGAATCAGCAGAGGACTAACCGGTGCTCTTCAGGGATCTCTTTACTCCAGGTGGCACTGTCCATGGTCCTGCTGGTAGTTTGCCCTGCTCACACCAGTTTATACTGTCTAGTGCCACCACTGAGGACTCATAAAGGGAAAAACTGTCTTTA
The DNA here is from genome assembly GCA_026225945.1 of Cricetomys ansorgei. Classification (NCBI taxonomy): domain Eukaryota; kingdom Metazoa; phylum Chordata; class Mammalia; order Rodentia; family Nesomyidae; genus Cricetomys; species Cricetomys ansorgei. Next base: position 2,391,892 of record JAMJFZ010003206.1, read on the forward strand.
GACCAGACTGTGAACACACGCTTAAAACTTCTTTATCCCTCATGGAATTGGTAACAAAATGTAGTTTCTTCCCACCATGATTTCTAACAGACATTCCTTAACTGGGAGTGAAGTCTATCTGAAATCTTCCACCCTAATGAAATTAGTGTGCGGGTTGTTTGGGTTCTGTTTAGTTTTTCCGGAGGAGCAGGAGGTGTAGATAAGAGACAACATAAAATTGTACTGCCTTATTGGCTTATTTTAATTGGAGTATTTTTGCTTAAAGGGATTATCTGTCATTACCGATGCAAATGGAAATCCTGTTTATAAACCCCTTAAATGGAGGGCAGTGCAGGAAAACAGTCAGCATTGGGAGCAATTACCACATGAAGAAAATGCATGTGCCTGCAAAGCAGAGGACAAAGCTCCCTATAGTCTACGGGAGACCACATGGTTCTTCCCCAGCCCACCCCAACCAAACCAATGTCTACTATGTTTCTGTTTCTAATTGTGATGAAAAAAAAACCCCGCTTCCTTAGACTTTATCTCAATAGTGAAATTTTTAACCCTGCTGTGAGGGCACATTTCTGGACCCTTTCTAATCAGGAAAAAGAACTGATTGCAGAATTAAGATTACAGTCCCTGCACCATGATGATTGGAGAAGCAAGATAAAACAATAAAATGGGGGGATTGTGCCTCAGAGCCACACAGCCCAAGATGTGGTTCTCAGCCAGCCTTTCATTTGTTGGTCATCAGCTCAGCCAGTGCCCTTCATCTTGTCCACCTAGTCCGAGGCCAGCCCACTTCAGATCCTAAGCTCCCGGAGATGTATACTGGTTAACATTTGCCCTCTCTGATCCTCCTAAGGTTTGGGGTGTCTTAAAATTATTTTTAAAGTATGTCTTTTTGATTATATAAATTAAATATATTATAATCCCAGCACTGTGTTTGTCACGTCTATGGGAATAATATCAAACTATAATTTATAGTGTATTTTCAAAGCAGCTGTAATCATTCTAGGGTCATCATGGGACAGAAACCAAATGTAGCAGCTTCCTGAAGCAATACCACAAGACCCTGTGTTTTCACTAAAAGGGAAGGGGATCACTGAATAAACAAGCATTTCTGATGGTTGACTTGGTTTCCTAGGGAATAACGCTTTCTCTTTGCAATGGAATAAAAATTGTCCATCGGTTTGGACCATGCAAATTGCTGCACACAGGCTCAGCTGGGCTCTCCAGAATGGAATAGCTTATTTTGATAACCAAGTAAATTTCAAACGTTGCTAAGGAAACTAAAGGATTCTTTGTGCAATCTATTGCATTGAGAAGAACAAACAAAAAAAAATTTAGGCAGGGGGATTGTTAGTTGATTAGAAATTTGGAACCTGGACAGATGGGTCTCCGGTCAGTAGAGTAGAGACTGTGATTGGGAAGCATGGCAAATTCCAGTTCTTCCAAATCTTCCATGTTTGATGGAGCTATCGATCATTTCAGCAATTCATTGGGAAATTTATTTTATGGACGTGATTGCATATTTGCACAGCATTGCTGTAGGAAGCCTGAATCTTTCTAAATTTACAAAGAAAAAGATGGCTGTCAATGGAATCTGCTGTGAAACTGAATCATGCTGTTGAGAGGATTAAGCTAAGCTTCTTGTTTGGGACAGCCTAGGGATGTCTAGAAGTGGTGCAGTATGCTTCTCATGACTGTCTTCAGACCCTGGACTCTCTGAGGCCTGTTTACAGCTTCCTAATTAATAAAAAGGATCAAGTTTCAAACCCCAGCATGCCACAAAGTTCTTAACTGGACCTTGGATCTAGCTGGCTAAGTTTGACATTTACACAGTGAACCCCACTAGAATTGCTGCTCTTTGAGAGGGTCAGTGCACCCCGTCACCACCGAGAGTGTTCTCCTCAGATTTTTAATTCATCACTCATTCATCTAATCCTCTGAGAAGCCAAATTCTAAGAGGTAAAGAGGTTTCTCAAGTGACTTCAACTTCAGCTGGCTTCTTAAGCTTTCAGAGCCTCAATGTAGAGACGTCCTTCGTGTCATGAGAATCCACTGAACTGATGTAAATGAAGGCACTTGACACAGCTGGAACTTATTAACCTCTGCCTTCACTACTGTTTCTCCTAATATCTGTTATCTTCCAGAATGTAGATGAAGAGAAGGATTTTATATACAGAATGTTTCCCCTCTACCAATCTTGAGACTCTTTGCCTGTGCTTTGCCTGCTCCTCACTCCACCATTGGTGGATTTTGCTTGGCAGTGGGACATTTTATATTCTAGTCTTTATGCTTTTTGTTCAGAATTAAAGACAAGGAAGCTTATGATCTGGAAAGATGAAGGCAGGATGGTTTTTCTTTCTTTTTTTTAATAATTTATTTTCATTTTAATGTACATTGGTGTTTTGCCTGCATGTATGTCCATGTGAGGGCATCAGAGCCCCTGAAACAGGAGTTACAGACAGTTAGAGCTGCCATGTGGAATGCTGGGACTTGAACCTGGGTTCTCTGGATGAGTAACCAGTGCTCTAAACTGCTGAGCCATCTCTCCAGCCCAGGATGGTTTTACTTAGGGCAAGAAGGAAGATTTGTTTTTTCTCTCCCAGCCCCAACCCAGCCCTGGGAATCCCAGACATTTTTCCCATGAGCTAAAGGTGGTAAAAGCTGTTCAGTCTTTCGTCGCAGCCACCCATCCACACCAACAGTTGGTCCAAGGTGGACATAGTGTTTCCCTCCCAGCTGCCCACATCCTCAAACTACTAGAAAGTGCAATGAAAGAAAAAAATCCTCTTCTGTCACTTTACTGGGGCAAAAGTCACGTACCCCCTGCCTAGGCTTTCTCCCTGCAATCTATCCTGCCTGAGTCCTGGAGATGTCTCTAGACCCATCCTGACCTGCAAGGCTACCTCCTATACTGTGCTCTCCTCTTTGCTAGGGAGAAAAGGAACCCCATAGCAAGAAAGCAATTTTCTATTATTTATTCTAGGCACGAGAACTATCCCAACTGCTGAAGCTCTCGAGCCCCATCAGCTCCGACTCCTCCCTACTCTCAGAGGAAACCAAGCCCTCAGAATTAGCAGGCTTGTGCTTCTTTCTGGCCCTTCCTAGGAATGAAAGGTTCAGAAGGCACCCTGCTTTTGTTTCATAGACCTCCTTAGTTCTGCCTCCCCAGGAACACTTAAAGTTGAGGGTGTACTGCTTTCCACCTACACTATAGAAGGGTTACAGTCCTGGGAACCCACAGATCAGATAAAGAAGAACATGAATGGTTCTTTCCCATCTTATTGCTTTGTGAATCAGGCCCCTGTCTCTGAAGTTTCGTAACTCACAATGTGGAGGTTTGTGCGTCTTCATTTTCAAGGTAAAAGTTGGGGGCACATTCCTTCCATAAGGAATTAAATGCAGACTCTTGCCTGTGTAATGATAGAATATCCATGGCACTTTTATTGATGGCGTGCTTTTTAACTTCTTTGTTGTTGGCACATTTTTAATTAAAATAACATTTAACGGTTTGAAGCTAAAAAACCTGATGTTTCTGCCTAGGAGTTTATAAGGGAAAGATAGCATATGGAGAAGTTTAACATTTAAATTGAATTTTATTATTTAAAACAGTAAAATATTTTATGACTACAACAATACCCTGCCAAGCTCCATTTCAGCATCAAATGTGCTTTGTAAGGAATCTTGCAAAGCTAAGGAGGGGGAAGATTGTAATTTCTTCTTTCCAAATGCTTTTTATAAAAAGTTCCACAAACGTGTTTTCTTTGCAAATGACTCTTGTTCTCTTAGAACATCTTCGAACATCTCTAACCACAGAAAAAGCCCCAGAACCAGGATGCCCAGGGGAGTTTTACTACTGACAAATACTATAGAGCTTGTTGACTTGATTTGGGTCTTTCAGGTCCTAAGGGTGGTCTTCCCAATGTCCCTGCCCCTCCTCCCCACTCTTAAGAAGCCTAATGTCTGGCAGGAAGTTAGGGCTTATCTCTCTCACATGCCAGTGTGTTTAATTACTATGAAGAGGAAGTCTGGTAAGTAGCTTTCCTTCCTGGGGTTTGTTGTGCCCCCGACCCCACCCCCAAGCCCCCCAGAAAGCAGTCACTGCTGACTGGCAATAGACATAGCAGGAGATCTCATTCCTGAGCACCCTGTCCCTTGTGGAACAGGCTGAGGGCTGGGCTAAATTTTTAATTATGCTATAGATTTCATCTGTGAACTTGAGAAATTCTTTCAACCATTCTAACACAAAAAATGATACCCATGCCCATCAGAACACAACAGCATTTTCAGACATGCTTCCTTCCTTATTAAGAATCTTCTCCATCTTTGTCAGTGTGTAACCCTGTTCCAAATCCAACCCCCGCCCCTCACATATGTAGCCTTGGAATGCGGCTTCCAATTTTCATATAAACATAAAATACTCCCCTCCACTCCCATCAGGCCTTCTGCTACAGGATTGGAAATTGAATGACAACACCTCACTCTCTCTGTCCTTTCTACTTTATCATACAGCCTTTCACACACACACACACACACACACTCACAAAATCACAAAGTTATTCCCATGTGACCACCAATGATTATTTTTAGGATCAAAATATATCTTAACAAGCTGCAGCATTATGCAGTAAACAGATGGCCCTTTGGGAGGACCCATACTGCTCGGGAAGAATGAATATTTTTAGCAGAACAATTTGAGCATCACTGTGGGGGGGATTCTAGACTATCATACTCCTTGGAGGAGGGGGCGTGGGGCAGGGAGCTGACTGCAGACCTGTGGGGGTGAGAGGCAGAATGGAGTCCCAAATGGTGGGATGCTGGCTCCTTGTCGTGTATGACTAACCAGACTGCTTTTGTCTTCCCTTCCCCGTGTCTTGGTAGGAAAGCCAAGTAGTTTCTTTCCAGAGGATAGTTTCATAGACTCCGGAGAAATCGACGTGGGGAGACGTGCTTCCCAGAAGATTCCACCTGGAACTTTCTGGAGAACTCAGGTGTTCATAGACCACCCTGTACATCTGAAGTTCAATGTGTCTCTGGGGAAAGCAGCTCTGGTTGGCATTTATGGCAGAAAAGGCCTTCCTCCTTCCCATACACAGGTAACCGGACCCCACGCACTGACTGATTTCATGGGCGCCAGCTCAGGTCCTACAGCATGAAGGGAATCTCATGTTATTATATAGTCTAACATCCTGCCTTCCAGAGGAGTGAGAATAAATCTCTGGAGCTTTATCAGAGAATTCTAGGACACCTCTCAACTTCCTTTCGGCTATCACACTGTCTCCTAAGTTACAGTACCGGGCAATGTGACCAAGAGAGGAGACCACACACTGAGCATGAACCCTCTTCCAGTGGGCTGTGTAATCTTAGGTCCATGATTCGTCTCCTTGAGAGTTTCCTCACCTATAAAGTGGGAATGACAGTAACAGCCCTGTAGAATTCTCATAACAAAGAACATTCATAGGGCCCTGAGCATAGGTACTGGCTCAAAATAAACAGTACTTTCCCTGCCTCCTGCATCCCCTCTCTCCTTCAGGATTGCACATTTTTTTGGACACATGTACAAGAAACAAAGAACTTAACCAAGGGTCTGGGGGTATAGTTCAGGGGCAGAGCATGTGGTTAGCATGCTGGACTCTGGATTCAGTCTCTGACACCAAAAGAGAGGGAGAAGGAAAAGAAGGAAATAAGAGGAGGAGTCCTAAGTCAGAGAGAACAGAGGCCTATGCAATGCCACACACACACACACACATACACGCACACGCGCACACACACACACAAACACTCACACACACACACACACACACACACATACACAGTAGCTTTGGAGTTAAAGTACTAAAAACCATAAACATCCATCATGCATTCTGGGGCCATATGCAATCTTTGTAATTCCAGTATTCCATTAAATTTTAACACTGTGGCCAAAGATCAGGTCACAGAGCAATAGATGAGCCTGACCCCTGGTGGCCACAGAGCCACCATGCAGTCCTGAACCTCAGCTTTGGCTTTATGCTGGATAGGATAAATATCTTCCATCTACTAAAATCTAACTAGCTGGTTTCTTGGGATGCTTCCTAGTGAGGCAGTGGGCTCAACCTCAACCTGATGTTCACACTGCATTGATGAACTTTTCTGGAGCCTCAAACCGGAAGTCCTGGATCAAACAGCGCTTGTGTTTGACACAGCATGTAATTACTGATGGAACTGTGGGCTAAATCCAGTTTAGCTCATGACTAACCCAAACCTACTCCAAACCCCTAAGATTCCCATCCATTCTTGTGTGAACCCCCAGGGATCACAGAGTAGCTGCGTTTCTATTGAGTGACTAGCCAGTGAAGAAAGCAAGCCTGTCTTAATATATACATAGTCAAATAAAGATTTGCATGTCCCCAAATGAAAACAAAGCAAGACAAGGAATAATCACTAGTTATGCCACATTCACAAAAGAGTTAGAAGAGTATTACCATGGAAAGACTGTAGATCCGGAGAGGACTTGGTTGGTCTGCAAGCCTGGTTTCCCTTCTAGATCCCCCAGGAGAGGTCCTGCATGGAGCTTGGCATGTAGAGGTCAGTCCAAGGCTAACTTTGCCCTCTCTGTGCTTTAGTTTGACTTTGTGGAGCTACTGGATGGAAGAAGGCTCCTAACCCAGGAGGCAAGGAGCCTGGAGAGTCCCCAACGCCAGTCGCGGGGCGCTGTTCCCCCATCCAGCCATGAGACCGGTTTCATCCAGTATCTGGATTCGGGAATCTGGCACCTGGCCTTTTACAATGATGGGAAGGAGTCTGAAGTGGTTTCCTTTCTCACCACCGCCATTGGTAAGCAGCCACACCCTCCATGGTGTCTTCTCTTTGCCAGTAAAATCCCATGGATTTCGTATCTTCCTTAGGTCGCCCAGTGTGTAAATAGTCTTAGTTCTCCAAGTCAGAATTTTTCTGAGCTTCTGTTGAAAGCATTAGGACACAATCTAGAAATAAAAATCCTTGAAGGAAAAAAGAACTTAGCCAGAACATAGCTCCATGGACTGGAACTCCTAGACAGAAGCGTTGCCTAGCGAAAAGGTCCATGTGCTCTAGGGTGCCTCTGAAAGTTCTCGGTCCTTGGAAATGGAGTTGAAGGAAAATCTCTGTTTGGTACTATGTTTCCAACATTCTTCAAAGACCTCGGTTTTGCCTGCCAACCAGCAGTGGTTGTTTTCAGCCCCTTCCTCTCTTATTTGCAGTTTTGCCCTTAGTATTGAGGCAGAGCAAGCCTTTTTGTTAAATGGAGCATGCTTAATAAGCTTCTGCTATACGTGCAGCCTTAATATTTTGCCTTGATGGCAAGGGAGGGAGGTGAGCATCCGACAACTGGTGCTGATGAAGGAAGTGTCCCTCTGCGTTGTCCTTGTCTCCACAATCCACACTGAGTCTCCACGGACAATGTCCCTTGGTTGGTAGGGAATAAGCAGAAGCATGACCTTTTCTCTGCCCAGGTTCCTTGGCAGCCCTGGTCTTGGCAGTTGTCATGATATTGGTTTCCCTCTTGAGCAGTTTCTTGTGTGGAGTAGTGGAAAACAGGCTTCGCCTAGAAGCTCTACCATGAACTTTGTTTTTATCATACAGACAACTTATTCATTTCCATCTCCTGGTTTCTTAAGATTCTGGAATCTGGAGCCGTGCCTTAGTAACTATTGGGGACAGGGATGCCAGCGTTCCCGTTCCTGTTCCCTGCCATCGGAGGCTGGGCTCTGGCCTCGCCATCCAGGCTGTCACTTTTCAGCTTCTCCTAGGCAGCACTTGCTACATATTTTCTTCCTTGATATGGTGGCTTTGACTTAAGGGCACAATTATCATCTGCATGGTGTCTGAGTTCCCTGGTGTCCCAGCCGGAGTCCTCCTAGGCACAGTTCACAAGGAGGCACACAGCATTGGGCCCACATGGGGCTAGGGCATTTACAGTCACATTTCTGTCTTAATTACTGAGTATATATATGAAAAGTTATTAATTTAAATCCCTAGAGAAAGCCATTTCTAATTAGGATATGCATCTTAAGACAGTAAGGAAATGGTGGGTTGTTCCTTTGTCAGAGCTCACTAACTTGTTCTGTTATAATGAAGGCCACAATCTCGCTTGTCACCCTGAGTCCTCTCTTCTTGCCTAAACCATGAAAATTGTCCCTAACCCCTTCATGTATGCTAGAGCAGAAAGGCTTTATTGTGCTTCTTCTAAATCAGTGCACTGAAGAACTAACTACCTTAGGGTCTGGATAAAATGCAGGATCCGCTTCAGCAAGTCTTGGGGAGCAGCACCCACTGGAACCCATGCTGCTGTGCACATTTTGAGCAGCCAGGGGTTACAGTCATGGTCCTTCTCAAATGCTGCTGGGCAAAGGACTCGCCTAAGGCATCGAGTAGAAGTTGAGATTCCTGGCCCTTTCGTCAGAAATTCTGACTCTGAGCAGATGGGAGAGCCTGGGTACTCTCCCTGTCAGCAAAACTCTGAAAACACCCCATTAAAACGGATTCCTGGTCCCTCTTCTTGTGGCTCATATTACTTCTGTGATTTTCAACGGTATGTCACCCCTTTCCTGTCTGTGAAAAAAAAGAAAATCTAAGTGGTAGTTTGCAGTCCCCGTAGTGAAGAGCAGAAAGAGAAGTACAAAGCACCTGGTACCTGTCGACCTACGTACTCAGGAGAGGGCAGTGGTTACGGCGCTCGCCACCCCTTCCATTTTCTCACGATGCTTTTCTGACCTGTCGGCCTCCCTTTAAGCTACAGCGATTGTTTAATGAACACTGTTTTTTTTTTAAATCCTTTAATACAAAAACAGACTGATTCTGATGTTGCTATTAATCCCTCTTTCCCAAGAGTCTCTGGCATTGAGTCTCAGCTGTCTGTGATCGTTACCTGTGAGCTGTGAGCTGTAATTTGTCTTGGCAGGTTAATTAAAAGTTTAGGTCTTGCTTTAGCAAAGTTATTATGGTCCCAATACACAATTATAATTCTCGGGCTTGCCTAACACATAAACTGGAATATGACCCTCCTTCCATTACACACTGCAACGCAGATCGAGAATTCAAGAAGACCTGGGATGTCAGAATCCAGCATATTTACGTCTGCTTGTAATTAAATAACAGGAGAAATAATTGTGTTTAACAAATGGCTGCATTGTGTATGTTTTTGCTTTTCCCTCCATTTAATGCAAGCCAGCTGATAACTTTAAATTAAATGAGTTTATCTTCTACCTTGAAAAAAAATCTAAAAGCACTTTCCAAACTGGTTATACAAATATTTCCACACAGAGACCTGATGTTGGCAGAGCTCTCACTGGACTGGATCTGTGCCACACGTGCACATGCATGCATGCGTGTACACATGCACTCATGCGTGTACACATGCACATGTGCACACTCTCCACTGAAACCAAGTTGCTTTAGAATAAAATACGGCATCTACTTTCAGAAACAATAGCCTTCCCTTAGCACCGGGAGATTCCCAGTAGGAGATGACTGTTTCTCTCCCCGACTCTCCTGCTTTGCTGACCGCAGGTTCCTTAATGAAGTCACAGGATCCCACTACCCAGGCAAGGCAAACCCAGCTAGCTAAAGCCTAACTCACCTCCTGAAGTTTGAAAAGGGTTTTTACATACACTCTTTAAGACTTACAGTAACTCTGCAAGGAGACAGCCCTCTCCGCTGCAAGTGAGGGAGTTGAGGTTCAGGGATCCTGCAAGAAAAATGGGGTGTAATTTCACACCAGCCTCACTGCAGTACGAAGGGGTTCCTTCTTTTTAGCTCCTCATCTCCTCGTCTGGATAAAACCCTTGTTCGAGTTTTCATATTTAATTTGTGTTCCACATATCCATTGGTTTATTTATTCACCAAACATTTAAAGAGCATCTAGCGTGCATTGGGAACCATGCTTTGAACTTATGTAGCTTACAACAGCCTTAGTCAAGAGGGGTGTGTGTGTGTGTGTGTGTGTGTGTGTGTGAGAGCGGGGGTGGGGGAGAGAGTAGATGCCAAAGGATTATCCTCGATGTTGTCCCTCAGGTACCATCCACCATCTGCCATTTGAGAGAGACAAGGAGTTCCTGGCCTGGAACTCACCATTAAGTTAGGCTAATTATTTATCCAGCCCCAGCGCTGGGACTATGTGCACCACTACACCCAAGCTTTTTCATGTGGGCTCTGGGAGTTGAACGCTTGCATGGTAAACACTTTCCCCAAAGTTGCAGGCAAAGCTAGACTGGAAACTTGAATTCTAAATCCCCACCCCACCCCCCAGGTCCCACTGTGCAGCAGAGCCTCACTACTTGTCATGGGTACGACTTGATATTTTATTTCTGTTGGTGTTCTATGGATCATAACTTCCCCTTGTTAACTTGCCTCCAATTATAAGTAAGCACCTCACATCAATCCAGGAAGTTTTCTTGAGAAGTCATTAAAAAGACCATGGTGAAAAATCTCACAGTATCCAAAACTTTAAAAATGAGAATACCTTTCTCTGGATGGTTTGCCACCCTGAGGCCTGACAAGTTAGCACTGTGGTATTTTGGGGTCTCCAGCTAGCAACTTACCTTTTCATTTGGGTTGATGCCGAAGCATAAAAGGACAGATCAACCTGACACCACAGCAACGCAAGCCAAGCTGCAGAATAGCAGAAGTGGCCGAGGGTGGATTTAGAAACGCAGAGGGAGAAATGAGAATGGCTGTTAGAAAGCATCAGTGTGGGCGTTTCTGTAAGGAACGAGTTCAGGTCTTCCCGGTGCTAACTGAAAGGAAGGATCCACTTGTTTATGAGCAGGCAACCGCGGGAAATCAGTGTGCTCTACGTCCAGGCGCTGGACGTCGTGGGTCAGCAACTTTCTTTTCTCCCATCTCCCTTTCCCTTCACTTCCTGTCCGTTATCTAACCTTGCTTTTATCCATGCGGAGGACCTGGAGAAAGTAGCTAGGTCATCAGGCTTGGCAGCCTGTTTTACCCACTGAGCCATCCCACTGGCCCTCTATTTTCTTTAACTATGACTATGCTAGCGTGCATTAAGGATCAGATTAAATATTCCTCTATCCCAAGAGCCTCCACAGGACCACCCCCCACCCCATTTCTGCCTTCCGGCCCTTAGACAGTTGCCTCTAGGAATGGTCTTCCTTGCTCTTTTCTCTGGTATGGAGGCAGTTACTCTCTCAATCCAAACTAGCTACATTGAGGACCAGGCTCTGTCTCCCCTGTGCTCTGCCAGTCTTGCTTGGAGCTTCTGTCTTTATATTTGCTACTCATGGTCATAATGTCTCACACACACACACACACACACACACACACTACAAAAGTAAGCAACCTACTCAAGTCCTCAAGTCTTGGGAATGCTATGCGCTAGAGCCAGGCTTCACTTTCTTGTCAATTAGGGGGGAAAAAAAAAAGAAAAGGAAAAGAGGAAAAAGAAGGATGGGGTAAGAAAGCAGGGTTTCCCCCTAAACCATCTAGCTTACATCCCTTGGGTTAAGTTGTGTTTCCTGGACACTTGGGGCTGTAAGATGTCTGGAACGGAACCATGTGAGCTTGCCATGTTGGCTCTCCAGCCAAAACTAGGGTTCTCTCAGAAACAAGGGAAGTAAGTGTGGGGTAGACACCAGCGGTGCCTGCCACCAATTTCATAGTTGCTGTTTGGCTCAGCAAACACCAGCCAAGAGCCTGTGGACTGTGTAGGAGACTGACCCAGGGCTTAGGTCCAACCACGAGGCAGCCATGTTGATCTTGGAAGTGATTCCGGGGGAATCAAGTGAGATAAAGCCAGGGAAAAGGAAACCCTGTGTGTGTAACCGAGGGAGAGGGAAAAGGGTCTTGGATCAGTTTCTTCACACCACACAGAGATCCAGGCACTATCAGCCTTGAAACCCCTTGTATAACGTTTTAAGGTGGACGGACAGGAATCTCAAAGGCAGAACAGCAGGGGCCAGATTGCAAACAGCCTGAGAATATATCAGTTCATCTATTTATTTATTTACCCAATGGTTCCTAATTGCCTTGTTATCTGCCATGGCCTGAGCAGGCATTCCTTGTCAGTATACATAAAATAGTCATGTTTCCTGCCTGGTTGGAATTTGTAGATATGTTTAAACTCCTCAAGTTTAAATATAATCAGGAACTCTATGTATTGCATATATGTAAAGATCCATGACTACAAATGGTCAGTGTGCACTGGGGTAAGAAACAAATATGCTCCGGAGAGAAGCATGCCTGAACTAGACCGCAGGCTGAGGAACACGGCAGGAACTATGAAAAGTGGAGTTGGAGGAAGACCAGACCACACAGAAGGAAGAGCAACGTCAAGCTTGAGGAGGAGCAGGGTGGGGTGTTCCAGAAACTCCGAAGGGCTCATGGAGTGTGGGCTTCCAAGGGCTGTATGTATCCGGGAAGGCTGGAGCAGTAGCTAGGAGCCCATCTGGGAGGGTCTTGATGTGGCACGTGGAATTTCATTTTATTTTTCAACAAATCCCAAGGGTAGCAAGTGAGGCCACAGTAGGACTTCAGGTTAATCTGACACACATACTTAAAAATCTCTTCAAGCTACAGGCGCTGGGAACTCTGAGGAGAACCCTGCTGCTACCCAGGCAGGGCTGGTGATAGTCTGGGCCAGAAGTGGAGATGTGTGAGCAGAGTGGGCCGACTTCCAAGCCTTGGGGGTGATCGGCCAGCTTCAGCAGTTAGGACGGCATTTTCCAAGGGCAGAGGCTGAAGCAGGAAGAGAGAAGAGGGGAAGAAGGGTGCTGGAGGCAATGACTGAAGCCTTGCGGCTGGCAGAGGAGCTGTGGCAGTCAGAGCTGCAAGAGTGGGGACCGGAAGAACGTGCTGAGGGAAGTTGAGCAGAAAGGGCCCAGGTGCTCTGGGACTCCGTCCACATCCACACCCACAGTGAAGCCATGTAATGCCAGAGTCCTTTCTTGACACTTTCTGTATTAAGATACGAAAACTGAGGCTTACCTAGAGAAGCCGCGTCACTTAGCCAGGGTCATAATTATAGCACAGCGTGGTGGAGCCACAGCCTGTACTTAGTACATTATTCCCAGACGACCCAGGAGTTAGACTGTGTCTATTCCATGTTGTAGATGAAGAACTGGAGGCTCAATGCTACTGGCTAAGGTCTGACAGATAAGTTAGCAACCCAGCCTGTAAGCTCTTCTTATGCACCTACCATGGTGACGTTTGTGTGTCCTTATTCACTCGTATCAGAGCATCACAAAGACAGAAGGGGTTTTACAGAGCATGGCTCCCGTGCCTCCAAGACACACAGGGTGCCTGCTCTCTCTGGTGCTTGAGATTCATCTTCCTGACTGAGAGAGCATCCCCTGCCTGGGCCTCAGCCTGCTGAAAGAAGCTCTCTTCCACTCTCCAGTCAGATGACATTACCCATGGAAGATACTTTGTCAGTAGCGGTTTGATTTTGTTTGATTATGGCTGGGTTTTCTGTTATCTCTTTTTCTCTGTCAGTTATTTAAAAGTTGCTTCTTGCGCCTAAAAGAGATGCCAGTGCATCAGCTGCGAGAGCTGTCAGTCAGTACCGTGTCTCGTTCCCTTCGAGGTATGCTGACGAAAGGTCTTTGCCTTGGAACACCTATTAGGCATTCCCTGACTTCTGCTCGGACTGGCACTGGGATTGGTGGTGGCTCGTGAAGGGTGTCGGAGAAAAAGGAGCAGCAGAGCTATTCCAGAGAGATGTTGTGGTCCAGAGGAAGAGCAAAGGCTTGGAGTCAGTCAGAGTTGGGTTGAGTTCTAGCTGCTATTTGCATGAGCTGTAGGGTTTTGCATAAGAGGGTCTCAGTCTCACCAAACTCTCCTGTAAAAGCCAAGCCTACACCAGAGTCTCACAATGCTGTGGAAGCATCAATATCTCCTTATTTATTTTCATTTTTGTTTGTTTACTGAGTGTCTTCTTGGGTAAGTACTGGAGCTTTAGTAGTGAAAAAAAAAAAAAACAAACTTTGCCCTCAAAGATCCTGCAATCAAGTCGGGGAACTGGGCCTTTCATGAGTAATTACACCGAAATGAGGTCTGCAGGAACAGAGAGGCCCTTGGGAGTTCTTGTGTGCACAGAGCGGAGGGCTGTCCCCACTGCCAAGGCTGTAGGAGGGGCTGTGGGGCACAAAGGGCTCACTGTGAGGAGCGTCGGTGTGCTGGGAAGTGATGTGTAAATATTTTTAACACTCAGGGCCAGAGCAGAGGTGGAAACCCAGAAGGAGAGTTAGTAGTGCTTACATGTGGAGGATATATATATATGTTATATATATATAACATATATATATATGCATTATGCAAAAATGTGTGTGGAGGACATGTCTCAAGACCTCAGTGGTTGTCTGAAACAGTAGATAACACCAGATTCTATGTGTCTTCATATATATATATATATATATATATATATATATATATATATATATCTCCATGATAAAATTTAATGTATAAATTGAGCATCAGCAATTAACAATAACTAGTAACTGATAGAACACTTACAAAAGTGTGCTGCAATTAAAGCTATTGAAAGTGATCCCTCTCTCAACATATTTTAATAGCTATAAAATTTTGAATATCCTCACCAAAAATAGAAGATTAATGATGTGATAGATATGCAAATTATCCTTGCTTAACCGCTGTGCAGTAGGTGGAGAGAACAGAGCATCACTATCACAGGTTACCATTTCACTCCACACATTTCTCTCCAGTCATGTGTCAATTCAAAGCATTTTTAAAAGCATCTTTGACTGTACACTAACTACCCTCGGTAGAAGGTGGGCAGCTGACGCCACAGAAAACAGCAGTGGAAGAGGAAAGAAGGCCGCAGAGGGAAGCAGCCACCAGGAGAAGGGGAGCGGGGAGGGTGCTCCCTCGCTAGGGCTGCCGTGACTAAATGCTCGGGCTGAGACCCTTCAATTCTTTTCTTGCTGTTCTGGAAGCAAGGCATTCCCGAGATCCAGACGTTGGTAGACTTTGTTTCTGTGGGGCCTTTCTCCCTGGCTTGCTTTGGCTTCCCAGGGCCTCTTACCTGTGTAAGCACAAAGGGAACAAGATCAGCGCTGCCTTGTCCTATGCTGATAAGAACACCTTCCTGAAAGACTAAGGCCCCACCGTGATACCCGGACTTGACCTTTATTACCGCAGCGTAGGCCTTATCTCCAAGTACATTCAGTCATGCTGGGGATATGAACTTGGTAGGGGAACACAGTTGAGTCCACAGCAAGGAGAAACTGAGAACTGCTGACAGCCTGAGAAACTGACCAGAAAGGGCCGTTGCATGCCCCCTAAAACAGATGTACAAAGTAAGCATTCTCCCACGGTGCAAAATGAAGCTCATACTATTGAAATGATAAGGAATATATTAAGTACCCCGTCACCTGATGGGGCTGCAGTTGAAATTCAGCACGTGGTCCTTACTGTCTGTACCACTCTCCTTCTTCCCATTCAAGTCCTTGGGTAAGACACAGCAGTGTGTCTAGGAGTCTGGGAGTGAAAAGATGGCATGTGCATCCAGAGAAAAGCCTAGATAATGAAATCGGGGCCAGCCTGGAGAGGCTTTGCAAACCAGCTGGGAAGTCTTATTCTGACAACAGTAAGGAGCGCAGGGTGGTTTTTCGTTCTAACTGTAGCACTCCTTGTGTCTCGTGTGGATCTTAGGCAGCGGCGTATACAGAGACGCTGCAGCCTCAGACTGACACAGGGAGACCAACTGAAGGCTGACCCGGCAGCCAGAAGGGTGGGGAGAGGAGAGGGCCTGGACTGGGACGATGCCGTTATCTTTTCATAAAGAAGAGGATGTACCTTAGAATGCTGTAGGCTGTTTTTCTCGACCACTTGCATTTTAGCTGTTAAGGAGAAGCACAAAATTTTTATCTTCACGGCTGGGTGGATGAGGACTACAGAGATAACCTCAGTTTGTTAAAGACCCAAGTTTGATGTCCAGAACCCACAGTAAAACACACACACACACACACACACACACACACACACACACACACACACACACACACACACACCAGGAAGGATGGCATGCATTTACATCTGAGCACTGAGGAGGCAGAGACAGGCAGATCTCCAGTGCTCACTGGCCATCCAGCCTAGCCCAGGCCAATGAAAGCTTCTACCTCATAAAACAAGGTAGACAACACTTGAAGAATGATAGCCTAAGTTCTCTTCTGGCCTCCGCATGGATGAACACACACACTGGGAGGATAGCCGAATGAATGAATGAATGAATGAATGAATGAAATATGCTAGGAGGAAGAGCTAGGAAGATATAGATTCATGTTAGTAGAGCTGTTAACAGACTATCGGAGAGGATGTTAGTTGTTTGCAGGCACCAGTAAGTAGGTGGCTAACTAAGGCTTGACTTGGGGGATCATACTGAGCTGGAGACAGAGCTCCAGGACAACTCAGCCTTGGTGTGAGAGTAGGGGTCAGAGAAGCAAGTAGCAGGGTAGTATTCTACATCTCTAAGGAGATGGTAGAACTAAAGCTGGGGTGAGGTTAAGGATGGAACCCCCACATCCAGAAGACAAAGAGGAGAGACATCTGCAGAGATGAAACCCGGGGAAGTTAGGGAGAGCAATTTCAGAAAAGCTGCTGGGATTGGTCAGGCGAGTGGTGCTCAGCACCCTCCAGGGGCACAGCTTCCACCCCTGGGGCAGGCTACAGACAGAAGCAGGGTCACCATGAGTTCAGGAGAGAACAAGGCAGGATGGAAACAGTTCACTCTAGACAGATGGGCGTAACCTGAGGAGGAGGCAGGTTGAAGGAAAGGTTTACATAAGGTGAGGGGAGCCCTGAGGGTGTTGTCAGCAACGGGAAGGAAGCCAGGGGGAGAAGGCTGGAGAGTCAGAGGATGACTAATGGGGCTTGGGGTGGAGGATGAGCTCTGAGAGGACAAGGAGGTGCAGAGGGAAAAACAGGCCTGAGGGTGCAAGGGGAGGATGATAAGGGGCTGATTTGAGCTTATCACTGCCTCAAAGCACTTTTTAGACTTGGGCTGCCCTTTGAGGACAGCCACTGTGCTTGCATTCCCTTCTGTGTAAAAACTACCTCAGTGCCGCAGTGGATCAGCTTTCATGCCAAGGGAACCGTAGGGACCCCGGGGCCCAGTGGTTAGATTGTGGATGTGAGCAGTTGTGGCTGTGCATTCGTGGCCACTTACTAGCAGGATGACCTTGGACAAGATGCATAAGCCACAGAGGCCCAGATTCCTCATCTGAAAACTGATGATGTTGGCACCCCCACCTCTTGAGGGAAATGATGGTGAGAAATGAACTGATATTTGTAAGATACTCAGAATAACACTTGGCCCATAAAAGTATGTGTAGCTATTAGTGGGCCTGTGACCAGTGCTGCATGTGCTTACCAGGTCCCAAGAAGCATGAAGCATGTATGGATCACCTAACTTAAAGTTTGTGATAGACCCAGACAGCTTCTATTTCCCCTTATAGATGAAGAAACCAAGTTCAGAGAAACCAACAAACTTGCCCCCGAGCAGCATTAAGCAGGAACCGAGGTAGGACTTGAATTGAATTTAGGCAGGCCTGACTGAAGAATCCCTGATCTATACCCACCCCTCCCCAGTGAGCATCATCAATTCTCTAGTCCCCCCCCCCCCCACTTCCCTCCCACCTGACAAGGAAGATACACAGGCAGTGCTGAGCTTCGAGACTCTCTAGCACATCCCCGTGCCAAACAATGAGCACCCAGGACCACTACTTGGGTCAATGGCTCCTTCAAAATCAAGCCACAGTTCAGTGATGGTGACCTCAACAAAGGCATGAGCTTGTTCCTAGTGCTTAAGCAGAGCACTGGACCTTCTGTGCCAATGACAGGACCGTGAGTGTGATGTGAAGGGCAATAGAAAAGGGTAAGCCGGAGCCGTCTGCACATCTGGTTTAAGTTTGAGTTGCTGCCTCTTCCTGACGTTATCTGAGCACACTCATGTTCTGGGCTAATGGAAGCACAGTTTGTTTCAGTCCTGGTTCATATTACATGTCAGCTTGACTTTTTATTTCCATAGGGTGCCATAGGTCAAAAGAATCCCTTCAGGGTGCAAGAGATGGACGGTATAATTTGAAAACATGAGAAATGGCCATATGCACCAAATTGGGGGCAGGGATGTCAAGGGAATGGCAGCGTAGCGTCCGCCACAGTGGAACTTGCATTTTCTCAGGCCTATAAAGAAGGGGTGTTCCTTAGAAAGCTTACACTGGGGGACACTGGTTGTGTCACCATTATCTTTCTTTTAAGTGGTAGAAGAAGAAAGTAAAAATCTGTTAAGCTTTTCCTAGTGCCAAATAGCACCCTAAGCACAATGGAAGGACATCGGCTCACCTGAATTTTCATCACAAGCTTGTATGGTCAGAATTATTGCCCTAGTTTTCCAAAACAGGCAGTGGGTTATGGGTGAGGTCACACCCAGGTAGAGTGGTGATCCAAACCCAAGAGCATCGGGTTCAGACTCTTACAAATTTCAGACTTTTGAGGGTGCCCTGTACTGAGAGCTGGCTTTTGTGTAGAAGAGATGAAAACACCTTCGATGACAAGTCAAAACTGAGTCGCAAAGACACGGAAACTGAAACAAAGAAAGAGCAAGAAATGCAGCAATGTCTAGCAAAGGGCCAATATTAAATTTCCAGGTGAAATGTTAGAAAGATTCCTTTAAAATCACTAACAAAATATAGTATGCATGTGTGTGTGTATGTGTGTGTGTGTACAACATATACAATATGTATTTTATATTTATATTTATATATATTTTATATTTATATTTTATATATATATATATATACACACACACACATACACACTAGTAGATGGTGTTTCAGACGCTTTGGCTAATAGAGAGAGTATGAGAAGTAAGAGATAGAAACAAAGTTATCATTTTTGTAAGGGATGTGTTTCTATTTGTAAAAAGCACACACACACACACGCAGAATTTGAAAATGCTAAAAACAAAAATTTTTTAAAGAAAAACAACAAAGCAGGGTGGTGGTAGTACACACCTTTAATCCCAGCACTTGGGAAGCAGAGGCAGGTGGATCTCTGTGAGTCTGAGGCCAGCCTGGTCTACAAAGTGAGTTCCAGAACAGCCAGAGTTACAACAGAGAAACCCTGTCTCGAAAAACCAAAACCAGGGAGAGAGAGAAAGAGAGAAAGGGAGGGAGGGAGAGAACAAAAAGACAAAAATTATTAACTTATCTGCCTGGCCGCCTGAAGAATTTGAATTTTCAACCTCAGATTCAGCCTTCAGCTCTTACCATATGCCAACAACCCCCCTCCCAAAAGAAACAAATCCGGATGGACTATAGAGGTAAATGCTTAAAAGTCAAACCCAAAGAGAGTAAAACCCAATATCCACCTATCTCTGGCTCAGAGAAAGACTTTTGAGCTTTAAAATTCACTGAAGAAATCACAAAGGAAAGGAATGTTTATAGAAATGTTATTTAAATATTTGAAATTTCCATGCCTCATAAGCTTATCAAAATAAGAATAAAAATGTAAACTTGGAAAATGCTTGCAGGAAATATGGAGACCAAGGGTTAAAATTTACATATGCACACACACACACACACACACACACATACACACACACACACACATATATACACACACACATACACACACACACATATGTACACACACATACACACACACACACACACACACACAATATGAAAGCTCATATACTGGGGATGGACAGTATATATTTTAGGAAAATCGCTAAAGTGCATGTGTAGAAGAAATAAATGGTTTGAGAAGAACATGTATCAAGTATGTTTCCCCTCATTAATGCAAACTGAAATAATGGCGAATCAGCTTGATTTAACCTGGTGAGTTAGACTCACCCCAGTTACCACCGGCCCACCGAGGCCACCTTGGAACTGCACCTACAGCTGTCATTAGTTGCGCTGTAGATCACTGCGACCCTTTGGGACAACTTGGCTGCTTGTATTGAACCATAAAAATGGTGAACATCTGAGAGTCTCTCATGCAGGAATAAGCGCATCACCGGGAAAGGCTGCATGCTTGTCACAGCCTTGCTTACAATTGTGAAAATTTGGAAACAATTCAAAGGTCCAATTATAAGACAGCATTGAGGTAGGTTATGGTTTATCCACTTACGGAACATTGAACGGCCATTCAAATTCTTACAGAAAGTCTAAACTACAGGGAAATGATGATAATTTTTGACCCCAGAAATAGGGCATAGATGTGATATTTACGATATAAACAGATCTATTGGTAAGGATGTAATTTGCTTGAGCCTGAGGGGAGTTTGAACTGGAACCCATGTCTGTCAGTCCCGAGGCTGCTGCTTTCCTCCACGGCACACCTCATGTTGTGGAGGCCAAGTTACTGCCTCGAGGCCCTGGGTTGGCCAGACAGGGTGGGGTGCTTCTTCTCTGAGCTGAGTCCTCCTTGACAAGATGTATGAGAAATGAAACTTTTGACACCCAAAGACCTCCAACAACTAGGATTTTCTAAAAGTGCCTCCTCTTCACACTTGGCACAAATGATCCAGTGGGCATCCGGAGGTCCAGGAAAAGACCTGCGGGCCTGGTAATTCCCACACACCTGTCTCTTGAGCTCTCTGCTGCACGCGCACGCGTGTGTGTGTGTGTGTGCACGTGTGTGTGTGTGTGTGTGTGTGTGTGTGTGTGTGTGTGTGCGCACACCTGTGTAAATATTTTACATATTCTCTTTGTTTTCTGCCGTTTCTTAACGAATCCCATTAAGGTAAAGCCACTATCCCTGAAGCACACCCTCTTCTTGAACCAGCTTTGCCTGAGGTGAAAGGAAAGCCCCCAGGTGGTCTCTAGAGCCCCCATGCCTGGCGTTAAAGAACACAGAGAAGGCTTAGTGGGGATTCGCTTTACAAAAGGAATCATGTTTTAGAGAATCCTGAGACTTAAAATCAGAGCCTGCTGTTGTGTTTTCTGCATCCCCCATGCCCAAAATAGGCCAGAAATTTCTGTGTAGTACAGTTCCCATGACAGAAACAATCCCTGCGCTGTACAGAGCATGTGGCTTACTGAACACACTGACATCATCTTTTCTTTCCTTTTTTTTGTTTTTGTTTTAATCTTCACAACCCAGGAAAGTAGGATGGTACTGGGATTATTTTCCGTATTTTGTAGGTGGAGCAGCTAAGGTTTGGAAAAGTTAAGACTCTTAACCAAAAAGCTTTTGTCAGTGGTGATCAGAGCAGGTACCTGGGCAAGAGCTGCTTCAGATGTTATTCTCTTACCTGTGTTACTCATCATTCATCCATTCACTCGTGTATTGGCAGCACGCAGTCATTCAGCGTGTGTGTCTTCTGCTCCTCCTGTGTGCCTTGCATTCTGCTCGGTCGGGCTCACTGTCGTGATGAGGCCGAATGAACTCTGCCCCGGAGGATCTCTAACTCGACCAAGGAAGACAAGCGTTGATTGTTAATATAATGTGATGACCCAGAGAGGAGAAGTGAGGGGTCTAGGGGCTATGCTAACAAGGGATGCTAACCTAATTGGAATGAGACGCAGGAGAGGTTTAACTCTGAGCACACAGCATCTGAGCTGAGACTTCAAAATGTTGAGTGGGCAGATGAATACAGAGAGTAGAGAAACGGGCTTCAGACAGAAGCCTAAGGATGACCAACTTCTAATAGATGGCGTGAGAACCAGGAAAGAGAGAGAGGACGGGAGACTACAGTGGTACAAATATCAGAAAGTGTGCCATTTGTAAAACTGAGGAAAGAGAGGACTTCAGAACACAGGGGCCAGAAGTTAGTGTCAAACGCCCACTCCCCTTCTAACAAGAGCAATGATTTGAAACAAGCAAGTGTGTAATAAACGCACACGGATGGAAGAATGAGACTGTTAGGGCAAGCCGGGTGGGTTTCTAAGGAACCACGAGACATGGACCGCTGTAACATACATGAGGCATTTATTTGAAACAGGCGCGCCCCGGGTCCCGCCTATCCCACGCAGGAGATGAGCATGGCGGGGCCCCGATCCCTTCCCCCCCAGCCCTTTTATCGGGTTCAGGGGAAAGGGGTCTGGGGATGGGGGCTCGTGCAGCTGATTGGCTCCGAGCTCTCTATGTTAGACTAATTGGTTGGGAGTTTCGAGTGTGCGGGATCCAGGGGGGGCGTGGTCAACCTGTGCCCTTGGACTAGCCCCTTGGGACAGGGTGGCACCCAGGAAGGAAGAATCCTGCTTAAGAGTACTGTTAATGGCTGTACTTGGGAAGGTATTTCTCAATAGGAGGCATTTCCCCCTATATGTGACTGCATTCCTAGGCTTCATATTTCCTTCATATTTCTTACATCCTTTCAAGACAACCACCTGCAAGACATGTCAGCAGACTTTGTTAAACAGACAGTGGGTAGAGTTGGCATCACAGAGAAAGCTGAGCCATGAGCACACGGTGGCTGGAACACAGCGAGAAGCAGAGTCCAGATAACCTCTGTATAGAGGGGCCAGGGACAGCGAAGGCAAGGAGGAGGCTCAGCTGGGATGCGGGGCACAGCCATGGGATTTAGAGGCGGTTGCAGTCAGGCTCCTAGCTTCCCTCCCTCAGCACACACAGACATGGGGGCTGAGGCATGTAGCTTAGATAGAAGGACCAAGGGGTCATCACAGCCAGGGCAATGGGCAGCAGGAATAGGGGGCAGGGGGGACAGTCACGCAGAAAACAGGAACTAAATGTAAGCTAAGTGCTGAAGTGACACATATAGACCCCGTTTTTGACAGCCAAACACATGTCTTCTGTCTAAGGAAGGGGATTACTGGAAAAATAAATTATATGAGGGAATGAAAAGATCCTGGAGATGGAGCCTTTGGGGGATTATCCACAGATACAGAGTCCCCATCCTGCAGTGACAGTCAGCGGCTGACAGGGAGTCTTTTGTTCCCATCCCTAAATACAAACAGGCCAGAGGATTATTAGGCTTCTCAGGAAATCTTCCAGCAAGTGAGAAGACTAAGCAAAGAGGAAGAAGGAAAATAGAAGAAAGAGAGGGGAAGGAAAACATAGAGGCCAAGCGCCAGTGACGGGAACTTCAAAGGAAAAGAAGTAATAATTCTGATAGTGGAGATGAGAGCAAAAAAAACATCTCATTAACCTGTAAACAGGAGGGAATTAATCAGAGACTAAGGAAAGGCCCTTGAATATTAAAAATAGGGAAGTTGAAATAAAATCTTCATTAAAGGAGTGGATATGGGCTGAAGATAAAAACTAGATAAGAAAACGCAAGACTGAATTCATCAGGTCCAAAAGCTGACAGAGAACAGAGGAGTAACATGAGTGCTCCTGTCACACGGTGCTCCTGTCACATGGGTGCTCCTGTTACTGAGGGCCATGGATTACTGAATCGCATGTGGCCATACCAGTTTTCAAAAACCTCTCATCTTCCCAAGAGCTCTCAAAGAGGAAGGTCGCAGTCTTCTGAGAGCTTCTCACAGCTCCACGCTGAACAACACTGAAGACTGACAGCATTGTGGTACAAGATGAACTGTCATTGGAATTTTGAGAAGGCCAACATGGGGTTCACTACATGCTACGGTAGACCAAGAAAGCATAGAAGGATGGTTAGAAAGAGCACAGACTCAGGATAAGAAACTGCTGGAGTGTAGAGAACAGGTAGAGAGGGAGGCTTGAGAGAGAAGATCCACCATGCTTTGAGGCGTTGAGAAGGTCCTTATGCCCCTCTGACCACTGGAAGGACTGAATGAGTCGCACAGATGCTCCTGGTGGACATTCACATTATGTTCTGTCATTCACATGTAGTCTGAATCTCAAAGCAGAAGCACGATGAGAAAGCCTGGGGACTGAGCAAAATTTGGGGGGACCTTAGCCCTAGGACCAAACCTGAGCTTCCAGCCAAGGTGCCTGTGGTTGACCTCAAAAGGCGGCTCAGAGAAGAGACATATTTACAATAGCCAGCACTCAATCTACATAAAATAGAGCTCATTCTAGCCTCCAGCTTGAACTGTCGGAGGCCTCTTCTGACCCTGTTCCTGGCCTCCATCAGCTGACTTTCCTGCTCAGCCTCCATGAATCTGCACCTGAAATACAGGAACAGAGAGGGGAGGTATGAGAAGCCAACTACTCTAGCCCTCCTTTGACTTTTACAGGGTGTCTCTAAAAGTGTCCCCTGTATACGTCTGAGAAGGAAACTGTCATTAACTGTTCTGTTCAAACCTTCAGCCAACCAGAGGTTGGCAAACCTTCGGGTGACCAGGGCAGTAGCCACCATGGCCTGAGTGCTCTAAGGCATTTGAGAACTTGGGGATGCTGGGCAGCGCCAGGAATGGAAGGCAGAGTGACGGAGGCCTTGCCTCTACTCACAAGGGCAGAGGTGCTGCCTCTCTGGGCTCCATCTGGAATCTGTCTCCTAAAGGGTTTATCCATTTTCCCCTATTTTCTGTTTCATCCTTTAGAAGCCTCAGTACCCAGAAACCCAACATCCCTCCTTATCACCTCCAGTCTAAACAAACAGTGAGCAGGCCCACAACTGTGGCTTCCCCTAGGTGACATTGCCCTGGCCCTGGGGCCCACACCCTCCCTGTAGAGATGGAACAGGCCCAGCCATAAAAATAGCCTCTCTTATCACCAGCAGCACCAAGGCGTTCAGGGAGGTCAATAGCAGGGCATTGGTGGGGGTGGGGGCAGGTACTAGTCAGTAGTAAGAGAGAAAGGCCCAGTGGGTTAGACCCTTGAAAGTCATCTTTCACAGGAAGAGGAAGTTGTGTCTATGAAATATCTGTCAGTGCCTGGGAGGTCAAAGCTGTAAGGAAGAGAGAGCTGAGCAGCTGTGTTGTGGGCCCATCCCAGTGTGCTGTGTGTCCGGCAGGTGGAAGAAACATGATCTCCCACAGACTCAGATGTGTCTTAAAAATATAAGCCATCTCTTTGTGGAGACAGTGTGGGAGCATTAATTACTGCTTTCCCAGGCCCACAGCCAGGCTCGCTCTTACTCTGTTGTTATAAAGTGTACACACCTGCAATGCACAGGGTGTTGGGGGCCCTGATGAAGGTCAGCCAACAGTCAGCTACAAAGAAGGGTCCATGGCCCGCTATGCACAGTCTGTTACTGATACTGGAGTGATGGCTTGTGTCGGGAGCTTTACTCACTCTCATTTGCAGGTCTGAAAAACAGAGGTAAGGAGCAGAAAAGTGACCCACTCTAGGTTACACACGGTGGCACCGTGGAATCAAAAAGCCTGGGCTCTTTCTCTAAAGCCCAGGCCCTTTCCATTGTGTGTCCAAGATTTTGGCTTGGCACACACGCAATATTGCCTTTTTTAACTCGGTTTTACTTACCTCCCAGAGAGACCTTTGCAGTAAGCCCTCTTGAGTGCTGTCTCCTCTTCACCCCACTACTCGCTAGAAGATGCACAGATGGAAAAAAAAAACAGAATTCAGGCTGCTAGTAAGAGTCGGAGCTGGAATTCCAGTTGGGGCCCATCTGACGGTATAAGCCATGTTCAGCCATGAACTAGAGAGCTTTATCCATATGAGCAGTCAAATCATGATAAAGGTAGGCTCCTGCCTGAGGAGCTGGGGAAAGTCCAGAGATTCAGCAAAGAAAATAGGGACTCCCACTGACATCTGGGTGCTTTCAGCAAAGGGAGAAAGGATGGCTGACCAGCCATAGGCAGTAGCAGAATGTCCAAAACTGCTCTTCATTCACTCAGGGACACAGAGAAAAGAGGGCAGGAGCTAGAGACCCAAAATTTCTGTATACAGAATAGAAGTCCTGGCATGTAGAATGCTAGCCTCTCACTGGGCAGGGAAGTAGGCAGCCTTCCTCTGGAGGTAAGACCAGTGTTTTCATTACAACAACAGCTTCAAGTCCCGCTACTTCCAGAGAGTCAGAAGTAACCAGAAGGTTCTGTGCGCTCTCCACAGCAGCAGCCATTTCTCAGTTCCTTGCAAGATGTGTAGCTCTTGTGTGTACCATGAGGCAGTTTCTGCCTTGGGGCAGAGAGAATGAGCTGTCTAGGTGGCTGGGACAGCTATAAAATATTGGACATGAACCTATAACCACATTACCATGATCTCTAATAGGATTTGGTGTCAAACAGAAGTTCAACTTGGCCTCTGGCCCGTAGATATAGACCCAAGTTATTATGCTGAGTGTTACCTAGTAGATAAATAAGAAAGAAAGATTGTTCAAATCACTGTGTGACTGACCAACACACATTATGATTATTGCAAAGAAAAATACACCAGAGGCAGAGAATTTATCCATCTTGATAATCTATTTCTCGTGTTATGTCCCGATAGAAGTAATTCAGGTACATAGTTCATGGAAGCCATATTGACAGCTCCTACCGAAATAGGGGACTGAGGCCCCGCAAAATTTATTACATGCCCCCACCACCACCACCATGTGGTGAGTTACTGCTGTTTTGAGAGAAGGAAGCCAGTACTAAGTCTAGTTGAATGTAATGGAAGAGAGAGGGTCCGATGGAAGAGAGAGGACTATGAAACCACTGGTTTGGAGAAAGTTGGAAGAATGGAAATTTAAAAACAAAAAGATCAACAAGGAAGCAAGAAGTCTAGGCCCCAGAGAAGGAGCCCAACCTTAAGACTTGAGGCCAACCACATCAGAAGACATCACCCGCCACTGTGCTTCGCCACTCGCTGTTTAACAAATATTGCCTGGACAGTCCCTCGGGGCAAAGCGGAGTGTCAATCGTGAGGCGGCGTGGGTAAGTGGGATGTTGTTGTCCACACAGGCAAGCATCAGTGCTTGCAAATGACTGCACGGTAGAAGCCTCGAGACAAGTGGGAAAAAAAATGATGTAGATTACCATTAGGAGACGATGAGATCTCTGCTTGCTAGGAGAAATCTGAGGAAACTTCATGGAAGGGGCATGGCTTAAATTAGGTCTGGGGACTGGAGGGTTGACTCAGTGGTGCAGAGCATTCACTGTTCTTCCAGAGGACCGGGCTTGGGTTCTAAGCACCTACCTGAGATGGCTTACAACCACTGTAACCCCAGCTCCGTAGACTCTGACACCCTCTTCCGGCCTCCAGTGCCCACACACACACACGTGGCTACGTGATATACGCTCATGACTCACGCAGACACATACACACATAAGTAAAAAATAAAAATAAATATTTAAGAAATAAATACGTTGGTCTGAAGGGAAGGGGAGGGCTGAACAAAGGGGATTAATAGGGGATTTCTCAGCATTGGCTGCCCCAGGGAGACTGAGCAGGGTGAGTGGGCTCAGGAGGCAGGACTTTGGGGAATAACTCAACTGCGGCATTAAGTGGGCACCTGGCAGAGCGACGAGGCAAAGAGACGTGTTTGGGTTCGGTTAGGTTCGGTTTGGGGAATAAGAACCGAACCCAGGCATGCACGCCGAACAGCAGAGCTGACCCCGGCCCAAAGAAGGTTGTGTGGGAAGGGCCGTGGGTTTTGCCCTACCTCTTTTTTCCTAAAGCCTAGCTCTCAAGACAGTTCTCTTAGATTGCACGGATTGTCTCAGAAGTCATGGGTTTACTCTAGTGAGCCGGCCACGCTATAATTAGGAACAGCAAGTCATTGTTCCCTAGTGATATGAAACTTTCTGTTTTAAATAAGTTTGCTTCAGAAAAACAAAAAAAATCGACAGTTCAAAGAAACACTGAGTGAATAACCGAAAGACTGTACGTGACTGTGGCACCCAAACAAATGGCGGCGGGAGGGCTGTTCCAGACCCAGAAGCCTTTGGGCCGGGCTGATGACACCGGGCTAGGGAGCTTCCGACCGCCCCTGTGTGGCCAACCACAGGGCCCGAACCGCCCCCCAGTGCAAGCGGATTGTCGCCACATCACCGCTCCTAGTTTTAAAACAAAACCCAGCATTAGGATTTTCCCCAGAAATCTCCTTGTTGAAACACCCTGGCATCTAATTCAAATCTTCAAAAACACCGTCCACCGATGGGCCCATTGGTGACGCCTGCTCCAGATGGCGAGAAATCCGGGCTCCCGAGACTCAGTTCCAGACTGACGGCTCCGTTTGCCATTGCAAGGCAGAGTGGGAGGGGAGGGCTAGAGAGAAAAGGCCAGGCAGAACACGGATGCTGGGGTCCAGGCCAGAGGTAACTCAGGCTGGGACAGCTTTACTTCGTAAGTAAGGGATTTAGTTGGCTAAGGTTTTTTTTTGGGTTT
This sequence comes from Cricetomys ansorgei, assembly GCA_026225945.1. NCBI lineage: Eukaryota > Metazoa > Chordata > Mammalia > Rodentia > Nesomyidae > Cricetomys > Cricetomys ansorgei. The sequence continues at coordinate 2,420,038 of JAMJFZ010003206.1, forward strand.
TTTTGGGTGTGTGTATGTGTGTGTATATGTGTGTGTATTCCTATGTGGAAATTTAGGTGTGCATATGAGAAGGTAAGAATGTTGGTTCTCACCTTTCCTCCTCGATGGAAACAGGGTCTCCTTGCTGAAGTATAAGCCAGACTAGCTAGCCCTTGAGCGTCTTAAGATTTTCTTGTCTTTGTCTCCCACTTCTCCAGTGGGACCTCCTGAGATTCACAGACACTGATGCCAGTGTACTCAGCTTGTATATGGGGACCTGCACTCAGATTGTCAGGCTTGTACAACAAGCTTATACAAGCAAAGCTGTTTCCACCCTGTGCCACGTACCTAAGTCATCCTTGCGTAGGTGCATGGACCTTCCAATGTAACTGTACTGATCTCAGGGAAGAGAGAGACTTGGTTTTCTGTGTGAACTGGAAGCAGCAAAGAGAGGCTTGGTGACTAGCCTAGATAAACGATTGGACAGTAATTATCAACCAGCCCCCTTCTCCCCACCGCCATCTCCGAGCCTGTTTCTGTTCCTGCACCGGCTGTAGTCCTGGAATAATTCAACACAAAGTGATGCCCGTTAGATGGAAGTTTCTAGCCAGCTGCTGAGTTGAGCTTTTCAAAAGTTGATTTCTTAAGTAATTTGTCCCAAAGGCGGGCTTGACATGAAGTTGGCAGGATGATTAGCAGGTCAGTGTATGGGAGCATTTTTTTTTTTTTTTTAAAAAGGCTATTCTGTATCTGGCTCTTGCTTGGCCCCCATCCTCCCAAGAGCTGCCTTAGCATTTCCAAATGCAGTCTGTTCTCAACCTACTCAAGTGGTAGCCCCAGGAGGACCTGGCCATCCTCTTTGTGACTGGGCCACAAGTTCTCTTGAATCCACGTACAGTTGGATTCCTCTGCCGCTCTGGCTTGTCTTCACATACCTGTGTGTACAGCGCCTTGCGGTTCTCAGCGCGGTGCCTCAGCCTGCAGCGTCAGCATCCCTTGATGCTCACCATCAGCACCACCACCTCTCTACCTTAGACCTATTAAACTGAAAGCTTAAAAGGTAAAGCAGAAATCTCTGTTTTCACAAGCCTTGAGGTGCAGGACGTAGACCAAAGATTGGAAACCCCTGCACTCACATAGGAGCAGGCAGGTAATCCTAAGGACCTCTGGTGTTAGGTGAACGGTTGCTGAGGAGTAAACTGACAGCAGCATATAGTGAGTAGGAGAAGAGTGTTCGCAGAGAGGGCTTCCTAAGGGGCAAGGCTGCCCTAAATGTGGTGGCACCGTCCCATAAGCTAGGGGCTGGGGTGGAGTAAAGGGAAAAAGGAGAAAGCCAGACTGCAGTCTCTCTCTTATCCCTTCCTGCTCTCTTTCCCTTCCCTCTCTCTCCTTCCTCCCCCCTCTCCCCCCTTTCCTTCCTGGCTGCTATGATTTGAATTGCTTTCCTCACTCCCACCCTCCCCGCTTTGATGGAAAGATTCCTGAAACCATGAGTCACAATAAACAATTCCTCCGATTAATTCACATGACCAGAATTTGGTCAAAGTGGAAAACGGAGACAAAAAACTAATACGCCAGTGCCCCCCCTACCCCCCCCCCCACAAGAACAAGAGCCAGGCTTCGAGGTTTCCTGACAGCATTAGCTTGCTGAATGAATGATTAGGGAATAAGTCAATCCACAGAGTGGTCTATATAGGGCACACCTGTGAGTGCTCCGTACTGTGCTTTGAGTTTGGGACGATAGTAGGCCTGTTGTAAACGACTGTCCCTTGTTGGCACTCACCAGGCTGTGTGCATCTGAAGTCTTGATTCTGTAACTAACTAGAGATTAGAGGTAAAAAGAGTGACGTTGTCGGTTGTGCAGGAGAAGACTCTTTACCTGAAAGAGGAGCAGAATAATCAAGTTAATACTGGTCTGATGCTGGGCTCAGGAATCCCAGCAACTCCTCTGGACCTGCATGTTCTTGTCTATAAAACGGGGCACTAACGAGCGCTTGCCTTTTCTTCTTAGCGCGAGACACGTGCTCGCATATCCCGCGTAAGGGAATATGACCCTTTACTCACGGGGACCAAGTACGACTGTGTGTGGGAATGTTCTAAAGAATACTAGGTGCTGTACTTGTCAGTTTTTCTCCAAGCCTGCAAATGTCAGCGTGTCAGTCCTGAGAAGGTGCACTGGTGAGTGCGTGTCCCGCTTCTCTCAGTTGCCTGGGCAACTCACACCTCGAGGAAAAGCCACCCTGGCTGATGAAGTCTTTTCACAAAGAACACTGTGGACCGGGGCTGAGGGCTCTGAGAAGCCTCCAGGAATCAGGCATCTTGAGAACTCCTCTCTTTCTGTGTTGTAGGCCTCATTTGCCCTCTTGCCTGGCTTCTCTATCGGAGCTTCAGCCCACATGTTTCTCTCAGCTGACAGCCTGGTGTCCTGGCCTCAAGACCACTTCCCCTGGCTGAGTTCCTCCTTAGCCATAATGGCCTTCCCAAGGCCTCTCTTTCCATTTGGTTTTTATTTCTTGAGACAGGGTATCATGTAGCCCTTAAGCTCTCTATACACCCAAGAGAACTTCTGATCCTCCTGCCTCCACCTTCTAAGCGCTAGGATTGGTTTATATCTTTTAGACTTTATATCTAAAGACTTTAGACTTCTAGATCAAATTCCCAATCTTTAAAATATATTTTCAGTTTTAACTGGCATGCAAGAACTCCACAAAAGGGATACAGTGTGGCCTGTTCACGCATGTACACAATGTGTAATGATCAGATCATTATAATCGGAATATCTGTCACTCCAAACATTTGTGATTTCTTTGACAAATGTTGAGTGCAGTCAAAGTCCTTTCTGCTAGATGTCTTGAAGTATAAAATTAATTGTTGTCAACCACAGTTACCTTGTTGTAACTAGGTAACTAGTTACCTAGCAAATGTCGGGTTATTTATCCTTTCTAGTCGATCTCTAGTAGTTTGAATATGAAAAGGCAAGACTCTGGTCCAGAACAGTAGGCCGAGAGCCAGAGTGAGGTTCAGCGTGTGCATAGGCTCTCCCTGCATGAGATGCCTGGCCTAGTCCAGACAACCGTGGGCAAAGGAAGGCTGGCATCAAGCCGCCCAACTCTGCCTGCTGCTTTGGAAGATATCTGAATGGAGCACTGGCTCCCAGAAACACTTTGGGTAAAAGACCCCAAGAAGGAAAGGTCTCTCCAAACACGAAACACTCACCTCACTCAAGACCCCTTGTGCTTGGAAAGCACAGCCCTGTCAGTCTGTCATCCCTTGGCCTGCGTCTTAGGTCCTCTTCAGCGTATGCTCTCAGTCAAAGCAGGGAAGTACACATGCCATTTTCTCTGGGAAAGGTTGTTGGGCCGGAGCGATCAGCCTGCCTGTGACGCCTGCAAAAGCCACGGCAAACAGACCCAGGAACAGAGGCCAGACTCAACTAGAGGCAGCCAGCTAGTGCAGGGTCCCAGTGGATGGTGAAGTCTGCACTGAAAGGAACAAACTTCTTTCCCACCCTCAAACCACAGACATCAGGATGGTTTTCTCGGCCTTCTCATCGACTTGTATAGTTTCCAAAGTAGTGTCAACTGGGTTTGACTCACTGGGCCTCAGACGTTAGACTTGACAAGTCACCTTGGCCATCATCTTGCTAGAATACCTCCTAAGCTGGAGCCGCTGCTCAGCAAACACTTGCTGAACAAATTAAATATATGTTGGAAATTAAAAGTAAAGGCCTGAGACAGGAAGAGGCTTGACCAAGGTCACTTAAACTCTGGTGGCAGGAGGAAGAAGAGAGCCCACGTTTCTTGACATATCCAAGCATGTTCCTCTATACCAAGGTTCATACCTTAGGTTTTAGACTTTATATTTAATCCCCCATCCAAGGTACCTCTCCAGTTATTTAGTCTATCCTCTCCTTGAATAGATCTAGAGACTGAAAATGTATGAGCTTGTTCTAGCTACTTTCTATGGCTATGATAAACACCATGACCAAAAGCAACTTGGGGAGGAAAGGGTTTGGCTTACAGGTTACAGTTGATCATCAATGGAGAGCCAAGGCAGGAACTCAAGACATAAATTTGGAGGCAGGAACTGAAGCAGAGACCATGGAGGAGCCCTGCTCACCGGCTTGCTCTCTGTAGCTTTCTCAGCTTGCTTTCTAACACAATCCAGGACCACCTGCCCACGGATGGTACTAGCTGCGGTGAGCTGGGTCCTTCACACCAATCAGTAATGAAGAAAGCGTCCCACATGTGTGCCCACAGGCCAGTCTGATGAAGGCAATCCCTCAGTTGAGGTTTGCTCTTCCCGAGTGACTCTAGTTTGTGTCAAACTGACAGAAATTAACCAGCACAGGCATGTGCCATTCGTTTAGTCCCTCAGCTAGCAAGCATTCACCAAAACCCTGTTTTGTTTCAAGGGTGATACAACTAACAGGTGACACATATATGTCTTGCCTTCAGTCCTCAGTATTTGGAAAGATATTTGCACATAAGTAGGACACAAACCAAGTATGTAGTGTTCTGCTCAGACTCTTACTGAGTCAGTTTCCCAGAGACTATAGGTAGTCCTTACTCATTGGATAGGTAAGCCTATCAGTGCCACAAAGCAAAAATCTTCTCGCTTCATGTAATGTACGCTTTTTAAACACAGGTCATATTGCCTGAGCTTAATTCTCAATCCCTTGGAGAATCCCTTCTTTGAAATGTGTCTTGGGTTCACTTATCTTCCCTCTTGTTCCTCGCTGAGCGTGTCCTATCTTATCTTATCAGTCTCTTCAATGTGGCTGCCAGATGTGAACTTCTGAACGCTAAATATGATCTGAGAATGTAGCGAAGTCCGACTGTGAGCTTCCTGTCGCTGCCTCCATCCTAAGTTCTGCACAGTAAGAACAGAGGGCAGAGAAACAGGCCTTCCTGGATACTTACCTATTCGGTCCAGCCTGATCACTGTGCCATGCCTTAGTCTCTGACCTCCTTCCTCCACTTCCCCATTGCATTCCTGCTTAGTTGTCAATCCAGCAAGCGTCATTGGCCATTTTGGTTTGTGTTTAGCCCTCACCAGACTCTGATAAACCAGACATCATGTCTGTCTTTAGGGAACTCACCATCTCACTGGTGGAACTTGTTCCCCCCGCCCCTGCCATAGAAAGAACTTGCAGAGAACCAAGACGTATAGAATCAAGGGAGGACTTTTCCCGAGACCTCTCCTCGAAACGTCTGTGTAGTGGTTTGGTAGACTTCTGGGTTTGACTGAAAACAGGTTTCCCAGTTCAAATGCCAGCACAGAGCTGGCATCAAGCCCAGGCTGTCAGGAGCTCTGTCAAATTTTTGTCATTGTGTTGACCTAGACGGCTGCAGACTGAAGGCCTCTGAATTCTATCATCTGCAGAAGGCTGGGGTGCCTGCAGGGACTGACACCTCGCAGGTCACAGAACAGCTTTCCAGTGCCTGGCACCTGCCCAGCACCAATCTGGAGAGAACAGGAGGAAAGTTCTTTTAGGTGTTGGCATGAGTGTGCCAGAGTTGGTGCTTCAGGGAGATGACAGGTTTAATTTGCTTTGACAGTGCTTCCCCCAGGAGACAGTTTACCCCAACACTCTGCCCCCTGCACACCAGGAACATGGCTTGTTTGCTTTCTCATTTTTACCATGGGGAGTTTCTGTGTGTTTTCCATGTGAATGTGTTTACCCGTAGTAACCTACATCTCCTTATTTGGATTAATTAGACCAACTGACTGTTTTGTTTTAGCTCACAAATAGAAGACATGTGTGAATCTTCCTTAAAGCCTAAAGACCAACTCTGCCAGGTCCTGGGCCAGCCATTTTACGTGTACAGCATGACCCTGTTTATTCTTCATGGTAACTCTCTGAGGTGGATGCTGTTACTAAGCCCACTTCACAAATAAAGATGTAGAGATGCCCTTGTCCAAAGATACATACGTCATAAGGGACAACCTGGCTCCAGAGTCCATGTGGCTCAGGCCATATAGCACTTCCCAGGACACAAGGTAATGTGCTCATTGTGCCTGTACATGGTGAACTGGCAGAGAAGCTCCATCATCACCACCCTGGGAAACAGGGGGCTCCTGAGCTGCTCCCATTATCCTCCTCCAGTCAATAGTTATATCCTTGGTAAACCCTGGAAAAACAGGCTTTAGGGTTTCAAACCAGAAAATAGGAGGAACAAATGCAGGCAGGACTTCCCAAGCATTTGTCTTTGACTCCAAAGAATGTCAGTGTCATATGTGAGCATATTTCTCCTTAGCATAGCTACGTCAAGGATCTGGGTCCCATAAAAAGTCGTCAGTAGCCAGAATGAGCCGGGCAATGAAGTACCCCAGACCTCATGACTCCCTCCCTCCCTCCTAAAATCTCCTTGCTGGGAGGGGGGGATGCCTCTGTCCTTTCTTCCCTCTGAAGATACCCCTTCGTATCTGCAGCAACGTTGTGTTCAGCACCCACAGAGCATTCCCACTCACACCCACGTCCAGAGAAGAAACCTTTAAGTTTTACATTCCGAGATTGGCGGACGAAAAAACAAATTCCTGAAAATCAAATTTCCTATCAAGGCCCACTGCTCTGATAGAAAACCAAGAAGCTGAGGCGGAAAAGGCCTGCACTTTCTAACATACCATACACTCAATTATGAAAATCAGTTACTCACAGGCAGTTGAATTCTTAATCCCAAATCAGGCAGATCAGAAGGTACACCTTCTGCTAAACCAAAGCAGCTGGAGTGCGAACATAAGCAGAGCGGAAGGAATGCAGGGGCAGAGACTCAGCAAACACTAATTGGGAGCATACAACTCCATAGCAGGCTTATTCAGTGAAGTTCACACTTCTCGAGAGTCTGTGACTATCACTTCTACCCCAAAGTTTAGCTCAGAGATATCTAAATGAATGGTCAGTGGAGCCGCAGTAATCATGGGTTTTGTTTTTATGTTTTGTTTTGTTTTGTTTTGTTTACCACATTTTAAAGAATAGTGTGTGAATGTTTTGCCTGTGTATATGTATGTGCACCATGTGCATGCAGTGCCCACAGAAGCCAGAAGAGAGCACCAGATCCCCTGGAACTGGAGTTACAGGTGGTTGTGAGCCACGATGTGGGTGCTGGGAACTGACTTCAGGTCCTCTGCAAGAGCACTAAGCACTCTTACCCGCTGAGCTCTCTCTCTCTCTCCAGATCCATATTCATGGGATCTTAAACAGACCACAAGTTGCTGAAATTCCTCCATGTGGAAGACAATGTATATACATAAGCATCCTATCAGAAGCAAATAGTCTCCAAATGGCTCCGTCCCCTTTCACATTGCCACCTTCAAATCATTTCATATCTCTTGAAACTTAGGCCTTCCCCAACACCAACAGCCCAGAACGAATCTTTGAGCATCCAGGCTTCCATTCTGTCAGACCTAGCTGACACTACACCGAGTCCCAGAAAAACATGCTTTGTCACTTAGTCACAGCAAAGGATTTCTGACAGGAGATAGACAGGTCTGTGTCCTGCAGAGTTAATACATCAGAATCCAGAAAGTCATCTGCACGTGGGCCTTGCTGGGATGCAACTAGTGGTTACTGAGTTTATTAAGAGACCTATCCCCATGCCTTTGGCTTGCAAAAGACTGAATCATAGATGGGAGACCATCTAGTTCATTCTATCAGTGAAAGCATTAAAAGTGGACTGAGATCCTTCTGTGGGTTAGATTCCAGGAAAAACACCCAAGTGTAAAGTCAGTTTCTAAATTCAAAGGTTCATAGCCAATAGAGTAGACCACATGGTGTTTCCGTGGTGATGAGGACTTGGCCTGCTTAAGCTGCCAAGAAGGCTTCCCAGAGGTCATGGCATTAGAATTAGCTCTGAAGGAAGGAACAGGAGTTGGAAACAGAGACATAAGGGAAAATGAGCATATGATGAGGAGATAGGTAGGGGAAGGCCCAATATCATGGCCCAGCCATTCCAGAGCATTAGGAGACCCAGAAGCCAGGCCTCCTGCTCCCACTGTGCAGTTAGCAGTAGCTTAAAAGGAAAGTCATCTGGCCTTGAACTTTACTCAGAGTCTTAGGTTTTAAAAGAACATTCAGAATGATACTTCTCGAGTGGCTTTTCTTTAGAAGTGTGTTTAGGAAGCCAGTACTGACATTAAACACCTAAGAACACGGTTTCTCCCGGGCAAGCGCTGTGGGACACAGATGCCCAGACTCCAGTGTGTAAGACCCACTCTTTCAACAGACACTTAGCCCTGAAGTGAGCCCACAGGTTGGAGTAGTGTCTCTTGCTCTCAATTCTCTATTCTCGAGTTCTGAAGGTTCTAGAATGTTCTCCCCTTGAACTGGCTCCTTTGCTGCCTTCACTGGTGACCTTGTTGTTCCAGAAACCTGTTTCACTCAACCCCATGGCTTCTGCTGTAGGATGAGTTCCTGCAAGGCCCAGAGAACATAACATGCATCACGGTGCTAGGAACCCAAACCGGAGCTTCTGCAGGAAGAGTGTGTGTTCTTCACCTCTGAGTCATCTCTTCAGCCTGGGGGAAGCCCTTCCTATCAATGTCCTCTCCTTCTCTTCTGTCCACCAGGCTACCATTCAAGCCCCCTGCCCTAGCACTTGTCATTGTACGCCCTTGAGCACCCTGCTACATCTACAGTTTGATGCTCTCTCTGTCCAGTTGATTTCTCCATTCATTATAATTTCTGCAATTTTAAAACAGGATCAGTTCCCAGGGGGGCACCTGTGCCATCTCCTTCATTGTCTAGAGCAGGAAGGTGAGGTTCTGAAAGGGGGAGAAAGTTGCGTCTGGTCACACAACATTGTACCGGAAGAATGGGCCCCAAGAATGGGTCCCTTACGGTAGAGCTTTTCTCTTTGCCATGCTGCTGACAGGTCCCTTGTTGTCGTGTTCACTCAGCTCAGCACAGGTCTGAAGCAGTTATGTTTTCTTCATAGATGCTACAATCTCAGTTTCTTTTTTACTTACCTGTGCATTTGTAAGAATATTTTATTTTTAATTATGTATATGGGAGTATATACACACATGTGTGCAGTTCCTGTGGAGGCCAGAAGAGGGCATCAGATCCCCTGGAGCTGTAATTATAGGCTTGTGGGTGCCGAGAACTAAACACTGATCCTCTGGAAGGCCAGCATACACTCTAACCACCGAGCCATCTCTTCAGCCCCCCAGTCTTGGATTCTTGATGAATCATTGTGAGCGAAGACAAATTGAATCCTTAATTTTGCCTGCCCTACCAACCTCCTCCTCTTACTCTACCAACTCACTCCATGACCTCGGGAAAGTCGCTGCCTGTTTCCTTTTGCATTACGTGAGCACACTGACCTTGATGGTCTCTTAAAACCTGCAAAGCTCTGAGAGTTCTAGAATTCTCTGCCATTCCTTGGTTCGTCTGCTGCCTTGGAGGTTGGTTCAGACCCCCTCTGCTTGTTCCCCTGGCTTCTGCTGTGGAATTGGTTTCTGTAGGGTCTAAAGAGTGTGGCGTCACGGAAGGAGGCTAAGCTTGGCGTGCAAATGCGTGTGTTCAAATCCCACCTCTGTGACCCAGTGTCCGTGGCCTTCAGCAAATTGCTTCGTCTCTCTTGGCTGCGTTTACTTCCTAGTGAAATAGAAACAAGCATGCATATGCTTGTCATATTTGGTGACGGTGACATAAGATAGATCTGTGGAACCACGTGGCCCACAGCAGGCATTCTGAGCATAGCTGTGACTGCTTTGGACTACACCCAGCTTTATTGACAAGCGCCTATTCTCAATGGATGATTTTTGTAGATATTCTGTTTACTAATTAGAGCCACAAAATGCCAAAATTTTTATTAAAGTCTTTCTGAAATTGATTGTGCTTCTTTGATGTCGCACAGAGTACTTGTCAGTGGTACTTAGAGGAGTCAGAGGAAATAAGGGTCCATCCAAAAGTGGGCTCCGAGCCTGAGTGTAGGGCTGAGCGGGGAGAGGAGGGGAAGGTCTATGCCTTTTGACAGAGCATGGATTTCTCATTGCAGCCAGTGGGGACTATTGAAGGGTTGTTAGTACCAGAATAAGAGCATCAAGACTTCACAGAGATCCCTCAGGCTGTTCGGAGAATTAATTAGAAAACAGAATGCTAAAGGCCACCCACAGGCTGCCATAGCAGTCCACGGTGGGTCTCCTGGATGGATATATGGAAGTAAAGGTGGGAGAAGACATATCTGTGCATGCATGGGATAGAGCTAAAGATCATCACTGTTTACAAGCCAGGCTGCTTCCTCCCAACAGTGTTTAACTGCAGTGTTTAACTGCAGCACTAACATATTTATAAATATGCATAAAAATGACTTATAAAATTGCAGCACAGAGTCTGAGGGTGTGACTCAGTGGGTAGAATATGTGCCTCCTCTGCACGAAGCCCTGGGTTCCATCCTCTGCACTGCATAAAATGGGGTGTGGTTGTGCACACCTGTAATCCCAAAGTGGAGACTGGAGGATCCAAAGTTCAAAATCATCCTCCACCGCATAGCACGTTCAAGATCAACCTGAACTATTTGAGTCTCTGTCTCAAAAAAGTGTGTGTGTGTGTGTGTGTGTGTGTGTGTGTGTGTGTGTGTGTGTGTTCAGGTGGATCTTGGTTTACAAGAGTCTTGGTCCTGAGCTCTGTAGCACAAAGCCATCTCCACTTTCGGCTCTCTCTCTTCTCTTCCAGAATCAGTGGACAACTGCCCCAGCAACTGCTATGGTAATGGTGACTGCGTCTCTGGGACCTGCCACTGCTTCCTGGGTTTTCTGGGTCCTGACTGCGGCCGAGGTAGGCACATAGGCCTAATAGTATCTACTTCCCAGATCATATGGAAAGCCGAGGTACACTTTTCAGAGGGAGCTTAGGACTCAAGCTGCCTCCTGCTTCCTCCTAGGAAGTATCTGTCAAAGGGAGTTAGCAGGCAGAGCCACACCCTATCAGCCATTGTTATCCAGCTGTGGACAGCTGTGGATACACAGGGATAAGTCAGAACTGGAAGGATTGTATTCCTTGCTGGGACAGTCAGAGTGGCAGTGAGTGGTCCTTTGAAAAGCTGATTCCCTCTTTAGAGGGAACATCAGTCCTTGTCAAGACCTTTGACGCCTCTCCTCTCTGGCCTGTGGGTGGGAAGCACAGGGAACCACTCCACTTTGTGCAACACAGGCAGAATCTCAGCTAAGACACCAGCAGAAGGACTGGAAGCCTGGCTTCTCCCCTCACACCCGCCCTGATGCTACCTCCCTTCAGCATACACACTGCTAAGGACGACAAATTCTGAGATAGTCTGAAGGCTGAGAACTGGCCTTCATTTGTGTCCTAGGGTCATGAACAGGGAAATTTCTAGAGATTCGTGGTCCCGAAAATTTGGTGTTCCCTATGGGAAAACCAGAATAGCCTCTTGTCTGGCTTCATCTATCTCTCTACCCAGAAGCCAATGGCTTCCTGTCCATTTAGTAGTCTGTCCTGTGCTGGATGCTGGGCTTACACCACTGACTGGGCCTGGAACTCTCAAGCTGCCCTAAGAGAGTAAGCCAACTATTACAAGGCAGCATGGTGATCCCCGAAGCAGGAGCAGCAAGGTTAAGTGTGGGGTGGGGCATCTCAGCAAGGCACGAGGAAGAGTACTCAGAAAGGCTTAGAGAAGAGATGGAATTGGATTCAAGTCCAAAGCTTGTGAAGATGATTTCCCAGGCCAAGGGAAGAACTTCCTACAAACCTTACCCAGGGTGTAGCTCTGGGGATTCTGCTTACTTTAGCTAATATGAAATAGACTTGCATTGAGACAGCCCAGCTGGCAGCCCCCGGGAAGCACAGTGATTACCTGCTGAGTGCTCTAAAATGGAAAGAGGCCAGGTGGGGCACGGGGAAGGTGGTGCAGAGAGAGCTGAGTCACTCCTTCTAAGGAGAATTACTGTCTCATCCTATACACGCTTCAAGTTAAGAGTCTGTATAAAACAGCCTCATTGTATCTCAGCAGACAGGTGAGTGCTTGTACCACATGCAATATAATTTATTTTCATACAGTGCCCTTCATAGAGACGATCACAAAACCTTCATGCTAAGAGGCAGAATAGAAAGATACTTTAAAGAGCTAAGTTGGGCTCCGCTCATCTCTTGAGGGGCTGTGATGTAAGGGACTGGAATGTGGGCCTGAAAGATAAAGGAGCAGAGACTCGGCAGGGTTAAAGACTATAGTTAGTGGCCTTGCAGTGGCGGGGGGGGGGGGGGGGGGGGGGGGGCGGGGTGACAATAGAGTGCTATCAGAAGGAGCTTGCTGGAGGGGAGATGCAGACAGCCAGGAGCCCCAGATATTGTCTTAAGAAACAGATGACAGCATCCTGTCTAACGCTCCTGGCAACCAGGGCACGCCATCTGAGCCTGAGGGGGCCAGAGAAACCAGTGACACCCTTCGACAGCCATGGGCTTTGCATCACACACCTTCACTTCCAATCCCAGAGGTGCTTAAACTGGAATGAAGGGATGGGAGGAAAGCAGAAGACAGGCACACACAGGTGTTCACTACAACGTAGCCATTGGCCAAGCTGAGGAGAGAAGAGAACAGAGAGCAACCGCAGGGTGCTGGATAGTGACTCATCCAGGCTTCTGGTGTTGCCTTTTCAGCCTCCTGCCCCGTGCTGTGCAGTGGGAACGGCCAGTACATGAAGGGCAGGTGCCTGTGCCACAGCGGCTGGAAGGGTGCTGAGTGCGACGTGCCCACCAACCAATGCATCGATGTGGCCTGCAGCAGCCATGGCACCTGCATCATGGGCACCTGCATCTGCAACCCTGGCTACAAAGGCGAGAGCTGTGAGGAAGGTAAGAGTCACACAGGCTGCCTCTGAGGGAGAGGCCAGCAGACACTGTGGGAGAGCTTTGAAAGCTTTGTGTTTGGAAATCAGATGTACCTTTGCATCCTGGCCCCGCCTCCTCCTGCATATAGCTAGGCTACCTTCCTCAGGGGGCCCACTGTGAGGTCTGAATTAAATAGCCCGTATCAAGCACTTAGCTCAGTGGCTGACACCTAGTAAATGCTCCATAAATGTGGCTCTTATGTTAGTGTTATTCTGGAGACAATCAAGCTTCCGTTCCTTACTTCATCCAGCGTTTGGAAATGGATGGACTTTGCTGTTTGCGGCTGATGGTCCATGTATGAGCTTGCCATCCCTTTCTGTTTTCTACCATCCAGGGCCCTGGCTCCTTCCCCAGTGGGAGGGAGAGGTTCCTAGGAAGGCTGGTCTCCTAAACCCATTTAATGTTTAATGGAGAGCCTTCATCTATAGCACCATTCTCTCTTAAAAGAGAGACTATCAACAGGCCTAGAGTAGGAAACCAGGCGGGATATGAATGTCTGAAAGGCATTTCCTGACTCAGCTACACATAGGGTTCCAGTGAGCCAGACCCCTCAGCCTTGGGGATGATGGTAGCTGTCCAGTGGAGGGCAGTCCCCAGAACACAAGGACCTGGTTTTTCTTGCCTGTAGCATAGGGTCTTCCTCTGCTTTTCATTTCTTCCGATCAGTTGAGGTAGAGACCCTGTGTCAGAGAGGGGAAACAGTGAGAGATTCCTGCGGGCTGTGAGCTGTCCCACCTGAGCCCTGCCCATGTGGTGATCCCAGACAGAAGGACACTGGACAGTGGCCGGAGCTTCGGGATATTTTTCAAAGAAAAAAAAAAAACGTTTAGAACCTTGATTTACGTTATCTGTTTGAAATGAAGTGTTTTTCCTCCCACTCTCCTTTCTGAAGAGGGCCATCTGGGACTGATTTCTTTTATTATTTCTTCTTCTCTGCTAAAACATGCGTGCACAGTCTCATGTTTATAATAATATGTTCTGAAGGGCCTCCCTCCTCCTCTTCCTCCCTCCTCCCCCTCGCCCCTGGGCTCTGTTGCTAACGGGTTTCCCCTGTTTATAAAACATCAGCTAACAAGCTTACTTTTTTCTCCTTCTTCCTTCTTCTGAAGTTTATGGCCCCATATTTTTTAAAACTTGAGAGGAGCCAGGGGGTGGGATGCTTGAAGAGGCCTGGGGGAGGGGCAGGAAAGCGCAGACTTAGATCTTCTGCATTGAAAAGTGAGCCCGCTGCACTCTCAGTCCTGAAGGGCATCTTCTGGCTTGTGTGGCCACTGAAGCATGGAGCATTTGTGGGGAGGGCCCGTGTTTGCGCACGGTTGTGTGGGCATCGTCATTCATTTAATGAGCTAAGCACACGCCAGGAATTTGGACTCTATGAAAGAGGAAAGGGGAACAATTTGGCACACCTTCCAGAAAGCATCGAAATTAAGTTAGCCCAAGTCCCCCACACCTCCCGTCTTTCAGGCATGCTGGTCCTTCCTGAATTACGCACAGCTCCCCTGAGATAACCCATGTTCATGGGCCCGTCTCAGTGTAAGGGAAGAAGACAGATTTATCCTTAGAATTCTTGTCACCCAGAGGCCCCGGAGGGGGCAGATCCAGGCCACTCAAAACTTCTTTGACTGAGTACTAAGGTAGCATATTTAACAGCCCTGGGTTATCTGTGGGTTGAGGATTAGGGCTCAAAGCTAATGCCCTTCAGTGAGAAGTTCATCGAGTCCTAGCCAGGGTGCCAGGAGCTACCTTGTCCCTGCAGTCCTCTGTCAGCACCCCATGCCTGCCTGGTCACCTGGAGACAGGAAGAGCAGCTGTCTTGAGAAGAGATGACCTCTCACTAGCTCTTCCTGGACTGTGGAGTTCCCTCTACTGGTTCCTGGGTCCCTGCAGCTCATTCTATTTGTGGAAGGACAGGCCCGTGAGGCCAAATAAGGTTCACTGAAATCAACACCCTTCTGGCCTGCAAGCAGGCATTGAATATTTACAGGGTCCACGTTGAGGGCACCCTGGGTCCTCAAAGGCCTGGTCAACTCCAAGTTGGGGCCAGGCACTCACAGAGCAGGAAATACCTTCGTAGGTCTCTGGGTAGGAATCGCTGAGTTGTTTCCTGTCAAGTTGGAAAGCTCTCTGGATCGAGGGAATTGCCATAGTAGCCTAATGGGCTGGAGCAATCCTTCCGAGGTTCTGGGACCTGAGGCCCGACACAAGAATCTATCACTCTTGTTGTCTTTATTATTTTTAATTACCCAAACTTCAGCAGGTCATGCTTTAGCCGTTACTAAATGGTGTCTGGAGACCACGAGAGAAGAGTCATTTGCCTTTGTTGGATTTTATTAATTCCCCACATTGTCCTGTTTCTTTCTGTGTTTTGATTTGGTTTCTATTTTTAAACCATTTCATGTGTTTGTGTGAGCATATATGCACAAATGTATTTTTGAAAAAATCAGATTATAAGAGAAAATAACAAGAGATCTAGACAGGAGAGAGGCTGAAATGTAAATTCCTTCTGTGCCGCCTTGGAAAAATTATTTAACTGAAACAATAGATTAAACAGAACTACAAAAAATACTTAATAGCGAAACGTAGCACAGATGAATGACATCTAAATGAATGACAACTTTTGCTACTGCCACTGCTGTGACTTTAACAGCCAGTTACTCCCGGCCCTGGCCCTCTCGCTCTGAGATTGCCAAGCAAACAAAACTCCTTTTAAAATTGAAATAATGAAAGATCTTTCTCTGCAGACTGATCCTCAAAACAATGTCCCAGCCCCCTTTGCCTGCAACTCTTTTTATACCCAGACCAGGTCTCCTGGTCTTTGGTACAAATGTTAAATATTTGGGATTATAGTAGAAATTAATACATTATATGTTTGAATTATAGATGAGCCCATAGTTTGTGCAAGCCTCAGTACTCAAAGTCTTAGGAGGATGGAAAAACAACCCTCTGTGACGATTCTCTTCAGATCCTCAGTATCACAGGCCCCTTGTAGCCACCAGGTAGATAGGGATTGTTGACCACGTCTGTTTTATAGATAGAGGGCTCAGAGCTTTCATTCAATGAGGGATCTTGTCTCTGTGCAAAAGGCAGAGAGTGGGAGGAAGACACCCAACACCTTGCTCCTTATGTACATGCATAGACACATACACCCACACACTCATGTGCGTGTACCATACACATGTGCACACGCATATGTGCACACGTGTACACACACACATCAGAGGAAAATCCTTTCTGGATAGAATTTATCTGTGTGACCCGGTATAAATTATTTATCCTTGTGAGCCTCAGTTTCCCCATCTGAGCCTTACCAGGTCATTGAAAGAGCTGAATCTGATCACGTACATGAATATAGCCCAATCCCAGAGCAGGTCACCTCGGTGTCACTCTCCAGTCCCTCTTTCTGGGTTGCTCTCTTGGGAGCCCTTGACCTTGAGCCCTTGAAGCCCTGCAGCTTGCACAGCTAAGAGTCACAACTTTCTAGCTCACCACACAAGAAATCATACAAAGTCAATATACATGATCCTGACAGTCATCAAAATGTTTGCTCTCAGTCACACATTGTAAGTTCATGTCAACCACATGAATTTGGGGAGCATAATGAAATCTAATGAAAAACTATTGCAAGATAAATTCTCTTTTAAGTCAAGGAATCTATGTTGGTCTTGAACTCACATAAATAAAACTGTTATAAGTAGTAAGTAACCAAAATACATTCTAGGAAGACTTTGTGGACTATCTCCATGCATCAGGAACTGTTCTCAAAGGCGAGAGATAGATGTGAACAGTCTCTTCCTCTCTCATTACAGTTTTTGCAAACACGGTAGGTTCTGTGGGCCATGTTTATACTCGGTCTACCTCACAAGCCAAAGGACAGGGACTTGTAGCCACATTTTGCAGGTGAGGAAACAGAGGCTTGGAGAACTAGGAAGTCAGGTCCACCATCCGCTGAAGGCCTACTCTTCACTGTACCCATAACCTCCCTGAGTGGACTGATCACTTTGACATGGGTCCCAGGAGCCCCACTCTGCTGTTCCAATGTTCACTGTGCCATCTTCCTTCCATGTCACAGTGGACTGCATGGACCCCACGTGTTCCAGCCGGGGCGTCTGTGTGAGAGGCGAGTGCCATTGCTCTGTGGGATGGGGAGGCACCAACTGTGAGACACCCAGAGCCACGTGCTTGGACCAATGCTCAGGCCACGGAACCTTCCTCCCAGATACCGGGCTTTGCAACTGTGACCCAAGCTGGACCGGACATGACTGCTCCATTGGTAAATACGGGGAAGGGGTTTGGCATGGGTGGAGGGAGGGGTCAACTGTTGCATGTGAGCAGCTCAGCCCTAGCGGGTGGCGCAGCTCTGTTCTCAGGTAGCTAACTGCGGACTCCTGGGGTTGCAGATGCATTTCTCCTTCCCTGCCCTCTAGTTTTTGACGGCTCTCCTTTTGGTGAGCAGACAATTCACAGATTACATCCTCACCTTGTTCAGCCTTGGGTTCTAAACAGTGCCGCACTGGGTACTTTTATATAGCTCTGACCAGAATAATGAAAGAATGGCTTAAAGGAGGCAGAGAGTCATTTAGATCACGGTTTCAGAGGATTTGGTCCGTGATGGCTTGAGGCAGCCATTGTGATGGTAGGAGTATGTGATTTCTTTACCTCAGCCAAGGAACAGTGCAAGAGTCAGGAGGGGGACAGGGACACGATACCCACAGGGCATGCCCACAGTAACAGTATTGATTACTTGCCTGGTTGTTGTGACAAAATACCTAGCAATATAGTTCCAAACATCAAGGAAGGGTTTATTCTGGCTTATAAGTCAAGAAGATTCATTCCACTAGGGTGTATAAGATGTGGCAGTAGGGGTTTGGCTGGAGGGTCACATTATTACCACACCCAGGGAGCCTGAACAGGAAATGGACCATGCTATAAACCCTCAAGGCCCACTCCCAGTGACACACTTCTTCCATCAAGGCTTTACCTCTCCTGCCCCTCCACCCCGCCATGGATGATGTCATGGGGTGCCCATAGGGCTATAAGCAGCACTCCACAGAGGCCCAGACCTCTCTGCTCCCCACAGGCAGCTGCCAGACGGACACAACCTGCACCTCTGTTTGGCTTATCACCCACCTTTGGCTATGCCACTTTGATCCTGCTGCTCCTTGGCCTCTCTGGCCTGGGCCTTGGTGGCTTCCTCCTCACCCACACAACTGGCCTACATTCCCCAGGATTGGGTCTCCTTTTGGAGGTCTTTTGGCCATCTAAGCCTGTGCCCATTAATGGGACAATCACAGGGAAGTGACAAGAGCCCTACCTTGTTGGCTTACTGACTACTTTGAACTTTGGAGATGGTCCAGACAGGAACAAAACCCAAACATTCCAAGCCAAGATCCACTGTAGTCAGATAATTCGAGGGTCCTTTGTAGGAGAGTCTGCCTTAGACACACAGCCAAAATGGCTTCAGGAAAGACTCAGGGACCTGCCTCTATTTAAGTGCTATTCCAGAAATCCTGCCCTCTGGCCATCCACCTATATCCCGCTCAGAGGAGGGGGCTGGAAATGCTACTGAGCCCGGTGATGAGAGAGGAGCGTGCCAGCGTCTGGAGCCAGGAGCACCTTGTGCTCACCACGCTGCTCACTTCAGAGGAGCTGGCTCTGTGCAACACCATTCTGCTGGTCTTGGGCTCTTTCCTGCTTCTCCTCTGTGGTTTTCTCTACTGTGTCACTGCTGTGTGCTTTCATCCACACCCAGAGTTCCATGGTCTAGCACATGGCCTTGAGGGCGCTGGCCTGCTCCTTACTCTGTTCTCAGGTGCAGATCAAGTTCTTGGGCCTTCTTCTGCATTTAGAAGACCTATTACAAAAAAAAAAAAGTAGGAGAATAAATTTTTTTTGACCACTAAAAACAAAACAAAAACAATAAAAATGGCTCTACCTCTTAGAGGCCCCACAACCTTCCCAAACAGCACCACCAGCTAGGGGCACAGAGTTCAAATTCCTGTGCCTGTGGCAGATATTTCACACGTAACCTGCTGCCTCCAGCTCCATTCTGCCTCTCAAAGTTTCTAGAACATCTCAAAGTAGCATCATCAGCTGAGGACAAGGTATTCAGCAGATGAGCCCATGAGGAACATTTCAATTTTAAACCATAGCAAATGTCATTTATCAATACTGACAGTGGCTCCTATGATTTAAGATGTATTTTACTGAGACTTACTGGTGCCAAGGCCACAAGGGACCCTAAGAGAGCTGCAGGAAATAGGGGTCATGAGGGAGCACCTGCCCAAGCACGCTGTCCTCTTAGTTTCATCCTTCCCTCAGAATGAAAGATAAACTCAGTGTGGATTTTAGGCTCCTCTGAAATCTGCCCCTAATTCCTTTCTGGCTTAGTGCTATCCTGGACAGTAATCTCCATGGATGAGCTGTAGCAAAGGTGTCTGGACACAATATAGGTTGGACCTACTGCATGCCATCAAGATGTATGGATGCTACACAGGGTAATGGTATTGGCAACCTTCTATTTGTAAACACTCTGATTAGACCCTCCTAAGATGGGGATTAAATGAGAACATGGGTTAACTACGCACAGAATTGGCGCAGTTGAATTTATACAACGCATTGACTTTACACAAAGCCCTTGAAAGAAAGTGATCAGTATCCCCCTTTCCAATTTACACTACACTTTAACATGCCTACTGTGTGATAAGTGCTTTCTTAATCAGACAGGATGGAGAAATGAGAAAGCTCCTGCCTTGTAGTGTGTGCATTCAGGGAAGTGAGGAAGGGAGACTTCTTACTCAAATCACTGTCTAACCACTCCATACTGTTAAAGCAAAGCTCAAAACAGCTCATTATGGTGTGGATTAACAGTTCTGATCACAATCAAGAGAGATTGCTATGACCTTTGGCAAAAAACGAGAACCATGAAGCATCCGTGCCTTTAGAATACCTTGAACTAGCTTTACTATTGAATGGAGAATTGACGTTCAGTGCACAGTCTAAATTGGACTTTTATCCCTGTTTGCAAAGCTCACGTAAAGATGTGACTGTGAGCACAGATGTGCAGAGTCTCAGGAATACTTCTCTTTATGTAGCTCTGTTTATTGCAGTATAATAAATGGTCCTCTTAAAGCCACACTGCCT